>OY759170.1:43371006-44636495 GCA_963662145.1 Sturmia bella
CCAAAAATTTTCTAATTTTGCCCCTAAACAGCCTGTATGTACCATTCCGACAAATATTTAGTGCAAAAAACTGTTTCGTTTAGCTTCCAGGCCCGACTTCTTGAGATATCGGGAGGCGCTATATCTCGAACATATATGGGCCGATGACAAAAAGATTTCCAGTTTTGCTTCTGACTAACCTATATGTATCATTCTGATTGATTTTTGGTGCCAAAAGTTGTTTTATTTAGCTTATAGAGCCGATTTCTTGAAAAATCGGGAGACGCTATATCTCAGGTATATATAGACCGATTGCAGACATTTTCAAATTTTGCTTTTAAACACCTTATATGTACCATTCTGATCGATTTTTGGTACCAAAAGTTGTTTTATTTGGCTTTTAGAGCCGACTTCTTGAGAAAACTTGAGGCGCTATATCTCGAGTGTATATGGGCCGATGTCCAAAATTTTACACGTTTGCCTCTAAATAGTCTATATGTACCATTCTGATTGATTTTTAGTGCCAAAAATTGCTTTATTTGGCTTAAAGAGCGGATTTCTTGAAAAATCAGGAGTCGCTATATCTCAGATATATATGGACCGATTTCAAAAATTTTCCAATTTTGCTTTTAAACACCTTATATGTTCCATTCTAATCGATTTTTGATACCAAAAGTTGTTTTATTTGGCTTTTAGAGCCGACTTCTTGAGAAAACGGGAGGCGCTATATCTCGAGTGTATATGGGCCGATGTGGAAAAATTTTCCATTTTTGCCTCTAAATAGCCTATATATACCATCTTGATTGATCTCCGGTGCCAAAAGTTGTCTTATTTGGCTAATAAAGCCGATTTCTTTAAAAATCGGGAGACGCTATATCTCGGATATATATGGGCCGATTTCAAAAATTCCTTCATTTCTAGGATTTAATGAGCACTAAAAATGATATGGTTTAGTTTTTAAGAAAAAATTTTTTTCAAAAATCTGAATACAAAAATTACACAAAATATCCCTCAAAACCCGGTTTTTTGAATATATCTCGGCTATCCGCGGACCTATCTTACTGAATTTCAATAGCAGACCCACTACCGGGGTTTCACACGTTTTAGCGAAAGAATGAGGTTTCTATCTCAAACCGTTTTCTCAGAAACGGTATTTCAACGACTACAGACGGACAGACGGACAGACGGACAGACGGACAGACGGACAGACGGACAGACGGACCGACGGACAGACGGACAGACGGACAGACGGACAGACGGACATCGCTCAATCGTAATCGCTATTGATGCTGATCCAGAATATATATACTTTATGGGGTCTTAGATGGATATTTCAATGCGTTACAAACGGAATCACAAACTTATATATACCCTTACACATTTATGTGAAGGGTATAAAAACAAAAATTGATGACGGTAAAATGAACAACAGAAATAAACAATATTTAGATGATACCAGAGCAATAATAAGTTAAAGTACGACTGCGGAAAAAAGTCAAACAGGATTTGACTCCCAGTGGTCGCGTGGTGGTTTTGCATGCAGTTTGCATGCCAACACACACTCCATGAGCAGCCAGACGCTGCGCCACTCAGTCAGCCCGTCCGTCAAGACAAGAAAGGCAGTTTGTACTCTTACATTCATATAAACTCATTGAAATACTTCGTACTCATTCATTCAGCCCAACAAGAAAATATTTACATGCATAAAGGCCAGCACATTATATTTAATTTTGTTTGCGAATATGCATACGAAGTGGACGACGGACGACTCATCATTAAGAGGAGGGCATGCATGCAGCCAGCAACTACTTAATATTTCCAGCACTTGTTGCGTTGAGAAAACAGTATCAGCATCGTCGTCGTCCGCATCATCATTATCGTCATCAAGAAATAATCGTCACAGCCTCTGTTAAATTAAAACGAGAGAAAATGAAGAAGCAACAGCAGCAGCATTGGGGGCATTGGGTGCAACGTGCGTTATGCTGGTGCTGGTACTGGTGCTGGTGCATTTTACAACAACAGCCGTTCTGACCGTCATCAGACATTTTAAAGGCGGTAAAATCAGTTCATCAGCAACAGCCAAATAATAAAATTATCTACATACATACATACACTTATTTGCTTATATTAACATATATGTATATCTACTACATATGTATATATCTACACATGTGCATTAGAACGACTCAACTTGGTTGTTGAAGAAAGAATTGTTCACTGGCATAAAATTACAACAAATCTGTATCGGAATAAACTGACTTTTTCGGTTTTACTCATTAATAAAAATATATTTAGGTTTAACAATGAACTTAATTATTTATTCGCTATAAGAGCCAATTGAAATTTGTTACTTTAGGTCTAAAAAATAGACCTTAATGCTTTCTGTCTTTTTTCAGCCGTCTATACGCCGCCGACATTTCGTTGCTGCTAAACAACTCATCAATAGACTTGAAAAATCTAAAAAGAATGTTTGAAGCTCAACTACTTATTCCAAAATTCTCATAAACAAAATGAGAATCAGAAATGCTCAAACAAACTTTTTATGCAGAAAGCATTTTACGTTTTGCAACACCCTTACCTTTAATAACACTTCCTTACAACAGGTGACCTTTGGTCATTGTTCATTTCATTGATCATTCAAAAACTCTTACTTTTTGATACTTTCAAGAGTACAAGTTGGTGGTAACCAAAGGTCACCTGTTGTAAGACTGTTAATTGCTCTTTACATAAGAGCTTTTTCATAAATGTTCTTGTTTGTATCATTGAGATCTAGATGCTCATTTATTGATACAACTTGAACATTTACGCCAGGCCATGTTAACATTTTATGATTTACAATTGTTAATAATTTTATCAGGCATCAGTTCGATTTTTAATTCCTCAAAATTGACAAATTTGTGATAAAATTGGAGTGATCAGCGTTTTCAAAAAAACAAGAAAAGCATCACACAAAAATCTTTCTCAATTTTGAGGAAGTAGAAATCGAACTCAAGCCCAATAATATTATTAACAATTGCATAGAATATATTTCGACTATAAATTAAAAATTAATAGTTTAATATTTGTTCAAAACATTTAAAAACACAAAAATTTCTTTCTTGCATTGTCGGAGTAATCTAACCAACTTATGTGTTTATCCAACTGTAGGTGTTAGGTGGTCTTTAAACAAAGTTTTCCATGAGCCCCTCTAATGCTAATATAAAGTATTTTTTTTTTTTTTTTTTGTATTAACATGTTAGTTTTTTACTACACTTCCATGCGACTTGATGATACTAAAATACTGAAATAAATCGCAAGGCTTAGGATAGTCTACATCATGACAAAACCTAAATAAGTATATACTAAAAACTCAATTAGAATAAAAGATAACAAATGCATAAACTATATTCTATGGCTGATTCTCATTTCGCCTGGCAATTTTGTTACTGAATTTTTTTTTGAAAAAGAGGTCAATGGGCAAACCATTGTTCCGCTTAACCACTACCAACCAGAGAAGAAACAATTTAAAACCTTCAAGATCTGTATTATTTTAGGAAATTTTCTAGGCAGCAGCGTTGAACTCTGTGTTAGTAATTGAGCTGATATGGCCGGGTCTGGAAAAGCGAAACTTGAAAACAGCAAAACTGTGTTAAATTTTACATATAGGATTCTGATTTATTTTACATACATACAACGACACATATGTTTTGCGTGTAGCATACATATTTATTTGACTTTACACATTCGTTTACAGTTTGTGGTGTGGTGGTGACTTTGATATGTTGGGGAAAAAAAGTCGCAGAAATACCTTATGATGACAAGTATCATCGTTTGTCTTCATCATTATCGTTTGTTGCCATCTTTTGTAAAGATTTTTATATACGCAGGCATGCAACAGACATTTTATTCATTTGTGCTAAATTTGTGTGTGCCGCATCTTAAATGTATTAAATATGCTGCATGCAACAGTTGTAAGTTGGCTTTTTTATCGTTTATTTGTTTAGTTGTGGTAAGTGGATGTCTCCTAAGTTGTATTTAAAATATATAATTCATTATGTGGCTGGGAAGAATATGACGTCAGTAACATTGATACACATTGATGCCATGAAACTAGTTTAGTTTTTTGCAACTCAGTCACAGTGTCTCTAAGTCTTTGTCGTTGAGTAGTAGTAGGTCCTTTCATGCGGATGAGAGTTTTCGGCCGACTACTTCAGGTTTGCTTTAAGATAATATGACGTTGTTGGTATTTTTCGTTGCAAGTTCTGTAGTTTTACTGTCTTACTTTAAGTTCTTTTTGTTGGTCTGTTTTCTGTATAATTTTATTATTCCTCTTAAATGATATTAACAATATAAAGAAATTAGATTATACACACAAGCAGATAAAAGCAGAACGTTTTCTGCAGCCAGCTAATACAGTTCTTTTCATGAAGGCTGAAGGTTGATGGACTCCTTTCTTTTTTCCTTTTTGCTCGCTTTTAATTGCAAAGTATTGAAGAAAATTAAGGCGCACATGTTGCCTTGCAAAGAGAGAAGCCTTATTCTTCTTTTTTATTTTAAACTATAACGATTCCGCGGTGAATCATGAAAATAAATATGCAGCAGTGCTTATGAAAATAAATAATGATTACGAAACTGATTGAAAACATAACTGTCTTTATTCTCAAGATTTATATACCTCAATTGATAAGAAAAAGTTTAAGTGGATTGTAGTTTTTTGCGGAAGTAGAATAAATGAAAAGTGCGTGTGTCAAGCAAAATGCTGTCCGGAAAAAGGTTAAAATGTTTCAAACCCTGCATCATAACTTTTTGGTCTAGAGAATAACCCCCTAATTCATAAAAATTATAACAGGCTTATAAGACAGTTATTTCACATATTTGTATGGAAAATCTGTCAAATAAGAGCTTTATAAACCTGTTATAATATTTATGAATTAGACGGTAAGAATGTTGCTTAAAGAATATAGTCTATTACTACTTTATTACACTATAGACTGAACTTTTTTTTACTTTATAAAATTATTAAACATATTGGCCAGGCCTGCCAGCACACATTCTAGATAATAAACCAAAAACTTATAATTATGAGGACTACCTGCAAGAACTACTGATCAAAACACAATTTGTCTTAACTATATAAAGGAAAAGAATTAAAAATCAAAAAAGAAAGAAAATAAAAGAAAAGTGAATTTTAGCCAAAACCTGTAAAAAAAAAGTTAATTTTAATGGAGGAAACTTTTTAAAGAGAATAGCGAATAAAAAACAAAGGAAAGCCCATAAAAAGGCTCATAATAAATAATTTTTAAAAATGGTGGAAATAGTATCCATGTGTTATCCATTTTGCGGTTTCAAAAGTAAACTTAAATAAAACGCATATAACACATTTCTTTTCACAATATTTCTTTTTTAATATAAAGTTTGAACGTTGACATTATGTGTGAAACACTACATCATTTAAATGACCATCTCGCGAAGTGTTGCAAGCATTGACTTTTTTTTTAGCTAATTTTCGACCACTTTTTGCCACATATTGCGCGTTACCTCAGCCATAAATTCACGAATGTTGATTTATCTGCATAAGTACGGTCTTTGGCGTAGCCCCACAAAACAAGTCTAATGGTGTCAAATCGCATGATCTTGGTGGCCAGTTGATATCGCTACGACGAGAAATTATGAGGCCAAGAAATGTCTCTTGCAATAAAGCCATATTCGCTCGAGTTGTGTGGCATGTGGCACCGTCTTGTTAAAACCACATATTCTCCAAGTCGTATTCTTCGATAGCAGGAAAAAAATAATCGGTTATCATGTGACCATAACGCGGCGAATTGACGGTGACCGTCATTCCATCGTCGTTTTCGAAGAAGTAAGGTCCAGTCACACCTTCGGACCAAAGAGCTTACCAAACAGTGACTTTTCTGAATGTAATTGCCTCTCTTCAATTACTTGAGGATTTTCGAAACCCTAAATATGAAAATTTTGCTTATTCACATACCCACCGAGTGAGAAATATGCTTCATCGATGCAGAAAATTTTGTTCGAAAAATCGCCGTCTACCGTCTGTTGTTCAAGCACCCATTCCGCGTATCTACGACGTTGTGAGGGTCAGCTGGTTTCAGTTGTTGTGTGAGCTGGACTTTATATGGATGTAGGTGTAGATCTAAGTGCAAAACGGCACATTATGGCCGTAAGACAGTCCTAATTCCTGAGAACGATGAGGAATCATCACATTGGGGTCTTCGGCAGTACGTTCTCTTACAGCAGCGGTATTTTCAGCAGAACGAGCGAAACGATAATGCACAGGCCTTAAAATATTTGTAAACGCTCCAGTCTTTTCAAATTTCTTCACAATTTTGCCATTGGCTTACGTAGTTGGACGATTATATAAATCATAATCTACTCTTAAAGCACGATATGTGGCTGTGGCGAAATCACCATTTCTGTAGTATGTTCCATTTTCGTCAATGTCAGACTTTAAAATATATTTTTTTAATATGAATTTGTTTGCCTCACTTATTGTTTATGTACTGATGCGTTTTCATACAAATATTTAAATGGCAGTTGCCTACGGGTTATAGGTGTGCAGAAAACTAGTTTCACTATCCCCAATATGACTATTATATTGCTTGTTTCAAACAAGAAAATTGCAATGTAGTATTGTTAGTAAAGTTGTGACTCAAAATCACTGGCTACCGTTCCCATTGCCACAAGTACCAAAAAATTTAGCCGAAGTTTCTTCTCTTTTTAGGAGCAATGATATTATTTTTTAAATTTTCTGAATGCAAACCAATCACCTGTTTTTGCATTAACGTTTTTCTTTGAAATTTTAGCCATACAGGAAAAAATACGTTATACTTAGCTGCCACACAGTTAGTTATTAAGCCTGTGAGACCACATACAAAATGAAAACAAAATTTGTTGCATTCAAATCATTATCTTGCACTTGAAATATAATTGCTGAAAAATGAATGCTAAAGCACTTTACACTTGGCCACACAGTGTTAAGTAGATGACTCAATTATAGTGGCGCTAGACTGAGAAAAAAAAAACAACACAAATATGTATATATTAAACCATAAAATTATTACTGCCACCTACAATAAATTTCTTGGGAAAATTGCAAAATTTTGAGTAGTTTTTTTTTGCTTACATAAATATTTGTTTAAAATCCCTGTTTTAATTAAGGCCTTAAGAAAATATTCCAGAGATAAGAATCTTAATCTGGTTTTGAAGTACACCTACTAACTTGAAATTTGTGCTCGGCAGAAAGAAAGAAAGAAGGAGAAACAAATTTTTAAAATAACAAACATAAATTTTTAAAAACATACATTTATACCTGCCACGAGCAAAGAAAACAAAAATATTCAATCCCTTAAAGTACAAGTCTAAAAAGAAGTTATCACTTGTTGGTATGTAACTACATTTATCATTTAACTTTATGTGACATTTTAAGTAAGACTGAATGAATGCAGGAACTAATTTTATATAACTTCTTAAAGGAAACCGTCATGATGCGGCGACAACCGCAGCAGCAGCAGCAGCAGAAGCAAGAACTACCAGCGAATGGTGGCAGATTTTATATGATTTTTGTAGGCCTTTATAAAGTCATAATGTTTTCATGGGTCATATTTTTTTTCTCCTCTTATTTAAGATCGCTAATTGGATCATATATTCTTCACTGTGACGATTCTGGTGAGCGTATAAATAAGAGTATGAGTGAAATGTTTAAAGTTTGTAGTTTATAAATATTTAATGCAACTCAAGAAAACAAACACTAATTGGATCGGATTTGTGCACTCTATAGCAGATAAATTGAAAGTATGAAAAAAATTTGTATTGATCGAGATTGAAATAAAACAAAATAGTAAAGGAACTATTTCACACCGAAAATATTCAACTATTAATTTTATAATGTGTACTTCGCAACACTATTGATGATTTATTTAGGTTTTTGTCCAATTGAAATTATTGGCCAGAGCCAGAGACAAACAGTAGAGTCGACACTTTTTGAAAAACACTTAAATTGCCACATCTGCTATTAACTTTCTTTCATATGCGAGCATGATCAAAATTACAGCAAGTTTTAAGTTGAACCAGTTTCAATCAAGTGGGCACTACATTATCGAAAATGCTCTCATACAACTTCTTCACAAATTTAATTAAAATCTCATCTCTAATGGCATCACTTTAAAAAATTCAACAAGTTTAAAAAAATTTTGTATCATAAGAGATATTAAAATGCAATAATGTAATTATTTTATTTTTAAAATAATTAAAAAAGGAAAAATATAATTAGATTCATTCACTTAATTGCTACACTAAAAGAGTTTCGTTCATAAACCCAAGGAATTCCGTCAATAATTTAATGAAAAAATTCATTATTTTCCAACCAACTTTGGGGTTCGTTGAATCAATGAACTCTGATTCATTAAATTTATAATAATGATTGTTTCATTAAATACCTGAATTTTAGTAATTAAGCTAAAAAAGTATTTCATTGGTCTAATGACAACAAATAATTTACTAAATGAAACGATTTATCAAATTTAGGAATTAGTTCATGGATCTAAAGAAAACAGAACATAGTTTTTAAGACGTGTAGTATTAAGGTTACGATTAAATTAATTGTTAATAGATATTTCAAAACAATTGTTTTCACAAAACCAATGAATTTAGTTTAAAGAAAGAATTCATTATTTTCAAACCAACGTTGGGGTGGATTCAATCAATGAACTCTGATTCATTAAATTTATATTAATGATCTTTTCATTAAATACATGAATTGCAGAAATTAAGCTAATGACATATTTCATTGGTGTAATTAAAAAAATATTTAACTAAATAAAACGATTTATCAAATTTAGGAATAAGTTCATTGTTCTAATGAAAATAGAACAAAGTTTTTATGATGTGTACTATTAAGATTACGAATAAATATTAAGGTTACGAATAAATTAATTTTTGATAGATTTTCCAAAACAATTGTTTTCCCAAAGGAATGAATGTAATTTAATGAAAAAATTCATTACTTTCCAACCAACATTGGGATGCATTGAATCAATGAACACTGATTGAATTTATATTAATGATTTTTTCATTAAATACATGAATTTCAGAAATTAAGCCAACGAATCAAATACGATTGGTCTAATTCAAAAAAAATTTAACTAAATGAAACGATTCATCAAATTTAGAAATTAATTCAGTGATCTAAAGAAAACAGTACATAGTTCTTATGACGCATGTATATTATTAAGGTTACGGCTAATTTAATTGTTCATAGATATTCCAAAAAGAAAAAAACATTGTATGTGTTATGTCACTTGTTAGGTGGTACTCGCAATAGACTTCAAAACCTTTGCGAAATATTGAAATATGTTACCATATAATAAAATTTCTTTGCAAATTAAATGACTATTGAAACCTCAGTAAACGATAACGTTAATTTAATGAAATTATTCATTGATTTGAAAACACATTTTCATAAATCCAGTGATATTTTTTAAAGAAATTGTGAGAATTAATAAACAGTTTTTAGTGAAATTTATTCATTAGATATATGAAAATTCATTACCATAATAAACATTTTCATTAGATTAATGACACAATATTAGTGAAAGAAATTCATTAGAACTATGAACGTAAATTCTTTCAGTGTAAACACATAAAGTTTTACCTTACGAAAGTTTTTACTTTTAGGAGTGATATTTGTTTGACAAAATTGGCTACGAAAAATTTCTGAAGGGTTTTTTTTTTAGTTTAGAGCAGACTCTTGCTGGTAAAGTCTACTTTTTTTCGTCTAAAGTAAGCGAGATGCTCTAAGGTTTCCAAGTATACTTTTTTGCTAAACATATTGATAGCCCATTTTTGGCAATCAGTTTTAAATAGATACAAAGTTAAAAACTCAGGCAAGTTTCGCGACAGCTAAGCCATTTTCTGAAGGTAAAACTTAAGAGCACGTAGGGCTCTTCAGAAATCTCCTCTATTTTCAGTTTTATTTTATCTTATAGCAGTTAAGAGAACTTTATTAACTCTAAAACTAAAATTTATGATATAATTTTGTTTAGGAAAACAAAATGTTGTCTTTTCAGAAGTAGCCGTCCTCTACACAGTGGACCATTTTGTGTAATTTTGGATTGAATTGAATTGAAAATATTTTTTCCGCTATCTCGTTAAATGGTGCACTATGCTGTGTGTCACAAATCTGTTTAGATCAATGACACTTGAGGCATTGAACAGCGCCAGTATTTATTATAATTATTTTTTTTTTGCAAACTTAAAAGATCATCCGTCTTATTTATCATTTTTATGTTGGAAACTATAATTTTTATTAAGGAAAATTATGGTTTTTGAGCCAAAATTTGGTGCATAAATTTTTGGCTTAAGTTAAGGCAAAATAATCAATAATTCATAAAGCTAATTGATAACGCCTACTTTATGTTGTTGGTTTCTTTTTTCTCTCTCATTCAAAAGAATATGTCTTGTGGCAATAATGCACATAATTCAGTTTTGAAAATATTAGTATTTTAGCCTGACAATGTTCAAATATTAGTTATAAGCTTGTTTAAAGCAGCGCTAACATTGCTAATCTGTGGTTTATTTTGTTTTGAATTTATTCTTTCTGCATATGTTAAGATAAAAGATTTAAAGGCCGCTTTTTAAAACATTTTTCAGTCTTAGTTGAGGAAAGTCGAGGCGCTTAATCCTTTCAAAAAGAATGGGTAAATCGTGGTTAGAGAAGAAAATTAACAAATTATTATTATTTAATTTATTTTTAAACGTTCAACAAATCCCAGTCAGTCGTGTTTTTATATAATCCGAAGTATAAGAGGAGCTTCTCTTGCAGAGATGGCAACTTGGGATATGGCAAAATTTGGCGAGAAAAATGTTTATAAACAAATATAGAGGGATTTTTCCTAAAGAACTTATAAAAGTTCTTTTGGATTTAAGAATATTTTAAAATTAAGTTTAAAAAATATTTTAAAATTAAGTTTAAAAATGTTTTCCTCGTGATAAAAGTGTTTATTTAGGTGGGCTATGCCCAATAACACTTTTTCGCACATTTTTCTGCCACTTTTTGCATTAGATTTTATATATTTTATAACGCATTCTTCTTTTATACAGCTCTTTATTATGCAGCGCCAACTATTAACTCAAGAGGTCCGAGTTCGAATCCCAGATGGACCGAACAAAAAAAAAATTATTTGGGTATATTTTTCTGCGTTTATTTCAAATATCGATGATTGATATACAAATTTTTTTTGGTATTTTAATATTTTAGTTGTTTAGTATTTTTGTCGACATTTCGCTTCATTGTCCTGAAAGAGCTATCTGAGGAAGCGCGAAATATTGATAAAAATATTCGAATACATACACAAACAGAAATATTAAAAAGACCTTTAGATGAAAAAAAAAAAATAATAATATTAAATCAACTTAAGCAACGCAAAACTTAGAGGCGCCTTACAAAATGGATATATTAACAAATAAGAGTGCTATATTCGGCTGGGCCGAATCTTAAATACCCTTCACAATGGTACATACATTCCGATTGATTTTTGGTGCGAAAAGTTGTTTTATTTGGCTTTTAAATGGGCCGATTTTTTCTGAATTTCAATATCAGATCCACTACCGGGATTTAACACAGGCTGCAAAACTTTTATTTAAATAATTCTTAATATGCTCAAGTTCAACCACTGGGTGACACCAATTCTTTTTAATATCAATGAAATAAAGAAAAGCAAAATGTATTTCTGAATTATTTATCAGTTAACTTTATAGTAAAATTTATTTAACAAAAAATTGCATATAATTGCATTATTTTTGAATTATAATGCTAAACATTGCCATTAAGTGTGATTTGCTTCTCAATTTACTTACGTATGTGGGTACATGCATACGTATGTATGTATCTATAATAGAAAACTCTAAAATAAATTCTTTATTATTGAATATTTTCAGTGTGTTCCATAAAACAATGATTATATACATACATATATACATACATACATATTTACATTGCTTGCTTTTACAAAATTATTTTTTTCTTGTGCACGTTGTTGATGATCTATTGCGTATCATCATACACATGTGTGTGTGTATGTACATATGTAAGTACGTAGGGAAACCCAAAATGATTTTTTGTGTGAATGAATTTGAAGACGCAATTGTTTAAAAGAATTTCATTGCGTACCCTTTTTTCAACAATTCTTTATATCACTTTCATTTTCAAGCTCGTCTATACATATGTACATACATACACATTTTTACAACAAAGCAAAAAAATTGTTTATGCCCTGCCAGCAAATTGGTAGTCGACTACTAAAATAATTAACTTCACGTTAACTTTTATGGACTAGCTTCAAATTAGCTACAATACAATCGAAACGTAGTGCAGAGTTCACTCAAAATTCAAATACTAACATACACACATACACGGTAAATAACTCTTGAATTAAATTGCCTATTGTCGCATTCGTTTTAAATGTAGCGATGGCTGAATGGGTTAAGGTGGCTGCTCACCAGTCTTGAGGCTTAGTGGTTCGAATCCCACCAGAGGCTAACAAAAAAAAAAAAAAGTGTGATGAAATTTAATTTAATAAAATATAATAACTAACTATTGCCACCGAAAAATGTAAAATCAGCCTTGATTTGTACATTTTTTTCTGTATGTACTGACTTTGAAGTAGTTAACTTGAAGTTAGTTGAAAAGTAATGCAGCGTCGGACAATTGACTACCTCCTAGGACATCGTAATGTTAAAATAGTCAGTCATCTCCATTGAAAAAAAATCTAAGTGTCAACCACCACCAGTTGTAAAAAAGTTAGCTTGTAATTCATTATTAGTTAACTGAGTTGCCGACAGGGTGCTAACATACGTACTTGCACGCATACATACATACATATGTAGATACATACATACCTACATGCATACAAACGTATCTACATACATACATACATACATACATTCATACATGATCGCAAATATTATATACATATGTATATAATATTATATACATATGTATGTATGTACCATTATGATTGATTTTTGGTACCAAAAGTTGGGTGCATATGGGCCGATGTCCAAAAATTTTCTAATTTTGCCCCTAAACAGCCTGTATGTACCATTCCGACAAATATTTAGTGCAAAAAAACTGTTTCGTTTAGCTTCCAGGCCCGACTTCTTGAGATATCGGGAGGCGCTATATCTCGAACATATATGGGCCGATGACAAAAAGATTTCCAGTTTTGCTTCTGACTAACCTATATGTATCATTCTGATTGATTTTTGGTGCCAAAAGTTGTTTTATTTAGCTTATAGAGCCGATTTCTTGAAAAATCGGGAGACGCTATATCTCACGTATATATAGACCGATTGCAGACATTTTCAAATTTTGCTTTTAAACACCTTATATGTACCATTCTGATCGATTTTTGGTACCAAAAGTTGTTTTATTTGGCTTTTAGAGCCGACTTCTTGAGAAAACTTGAGGCGCTATATCTCGAGTGTATATGGGCCGATGTCCAAAATTTTCCACGTTTGCCTCTAAATAGTCTATATGTACCATTCTGATTGATTTTTAGTGCCAAAAATTGCTTTATTTGGCTTAAAGAGCGGATTTCTTGAAAAATCAGGAGTCGCTATATCTCAGATATATATGGACCGATTTCAAAAATTTTCCAATTTTGCTTTTAAACGCCTTATATGTTCCATTCTAATCGATTTTTGATACCAAAAGTTGTTTTATTTGGCTTTTAGAGCCGACTTCTTGAGAAAACGGGAGGCGCTATATCTCGAGTGTATATGGGCCGATGTGGAAAAATTTTCCACTTTTGCCTCTAAATAGCCTATATATACCATCTTGATTGATCTTCGGTGCCAAAGGTTGTCTTATTTGGCTAATAAAGCCGATTTCTTTAAAAATCGGGAGACGCTATATCTCGGATATATATGGGCCGATTTCAAAAATTCCTTCATTTCTAGGATTTAATGAGCACTAAAAATGATATGATTTAGTTTTTAAGAAAAAATTTTTTTTCAAAAATCTGAATACAAAAATTACACAAAATATCCCTCAAAACCCGGTTTTTTGAATATATCTCGGCTATCCGCGGACCTATCTTACTGAATTTCAATAGCAGACCCACTACCGGGGTTTCACACGTTTTAGCGAAAGAATGAGGTTTCTATCTCAAACTGTTTTCTCAGAAACGGTATTTCAACGACTACAGACGGACAGACGGACAGACGGACATCGCTCAATCGTAATCGCTATTGATGCTGATCCAGAATATATATACTTTATGGGGTCTTAGATGGATATTTCAATGCGTTACAAACGGAATCACAAACTTATATATACCCTTACACATTTATGTGAAGGGTATAAAAATAACTATTTCTCTTTAAGAATATTGAAAATTTAATAGCTGAAGTTGTGTTAGTGGGGATATTAAAACTGATTTAATAAAAACGTTAAACGCAAATGTCAAATACGTATGTTCGTTCATATGCATAAAAGATTTAGAAAAAACGTATATTTTATAAACTACAATCTTATACCTTGTTCACACATGCATTTCTAATTGAAATAATATTTAGTTTATTGACATAATATTTTTTGCGTTCATACAGACAAATATTGCGCTAACTCAATTAGTATTTGACAGCTGGAAAAAAGTTGTTGTTTTTGTTTTGGTAGTGAGAAAGAAAAAGTGAAAAATACTTTCAAATAAGAAAAAATGGAAGAAAAACTGCCTTTTATTAAAAAGATTTTAGTGTCGTACAATAAAAATATGGAACTTGTACAAGTAGTGCGTTCATGTTATGACTCCAAAGCGGCAATAATAAAAAGAAAGAGAAATAAAAATTTGGAAATGCTGCATGTTTTTGTTTTTACTGTATTTATTTTTATTTTTTATTATTTTGTTTTGTTTGCTTTTGTTGACATTTATCTCGTCATTCATCTCGCATTGTATACTTTTGCTTATTAAACACATCTTTTACAGTGTTGTGCTTCATCTTTTTCTCAATATTCAAAGCAATTTTGAGTTTATTAAGCAATAACTTTATTGACTTTTTGTATGGAATATTCAGCTCAATAATGGACTTTATTGCGATTATCTCAATAAAGGCGCATATATGAACATGGTATTATATATAAAATCATTATTTTATACGTATGTTATAATCATTAGTTACTAATAATAAATTGTTTCCATAAGTAATTCTTTCATTAAAAAAAAAAAATGATTTTGAATATTCCAAGCTTTAATTTTCCCATTTTTTTTTACAAAAATTATGTTTTTGAGCACAATTAAGTGGCACCACTGTATAGAACACATCAACACATGAGACTCATTGTTTATATTATGCCAAGGGCAAGTTTTATGTTTCATGAAAAATCAAACCGATAAGAAAACGAATAACTTTTAAAATGGAACTATATTTATACACCTAAAATGCCACTATCATCAACAAGCGGCGATGGCTGAATGGTAATGTTCGAATCCAGCACGGTTCGTTTTGATTTTTTTTTTATAAAACAATAATTGTGGTAAAAAGTTGTATTGTTTTTTTTTTTGTCTATACTTCAGTAATTATAAACCAGATTTTATATAATAAATTTTCTGGTGGCTTCAGAAACAGCTGTTTTATGACAAATCTACATATTTATAAGAATTAATGCCAGCTGTGTTATTCACAAATATTAGCATTCCGCGAATGATAATCCAGTTTTGAAGCAATGAGCCGAGGAAATTGCAAGCATTGACTTAGGTTCTGTAGCGCTGCAACAAGTAATGCTAGGAACAAAACTGGGACGAATTTCGACCGACGCTGCGACTGCGTGCATTTTCATATCCACCAATATGTTTTATTTTTGACGGCGAATATTTGCGGCGAAAAATTCGTCGTTCGTCCCAGTTGTGTTCCTAGCATAAAGGTTTTTTTCGACGTCGTGACGGCTATTGTAGGCAGAGCAAAGCCGCATAACTGATAGACATGTGTTTGCTTATACTCTAATACAATATTCTAATAACAGAACTTTCAATTTATGTGAAATGTCCATGAGGAAAATTATTCTGATTGTGAGCGTACATGATGTGAACCAAAAATACTTTTGCGTACAGCTCTACCACCAGTAGTTCAAATTGACGTGTCAGCTCTTGCTTTATTGTTCATTATTTAGGCATGATAAGATTTAGCATACCCATCGCTTGGGCTCCTTCTGAATCCAGTTACAAAGAGTTATTTAACTCGTTGTAACTGGATTCAGAAGGAGCCAAAACGATCGGTATGCTAAATGTATGGGTATGCTTTTGTACTCAATTCTTTAGCTCGATTTAACAGCGTTCCTTATATTCCTTTATTCATTTCCTGTTGTGAATTTGCCCTTTCACTTTTACTTATCTCTTCATGTATCGCCATTCATATGATGGGCAGTTCCCGTGCGTCTAATAATTATTAATAGCTGTTTTGCAGTCCTCAAGTTTCCGTGACTTAATACGCTCAGCTGGGATCATTTTAGTGGCCATTTGTCTCTTCGTAAACATACTCACCTTCCCTGGCCTTCACATTTCATGGAGCATATCATCAATAAAATCAATAAAATGTTCTCTATGAAATATTTTTAGACTAAAGGATATCCCAGCAGAAACAAGTGAAGATTTTTCTATATGGATGCTGTATAATTTTCTTGGGCCAAATTTTAAAAATTTCATCATTATGGAAAATACATGAAACCAAAGGAAAAACTTGTTGCTCACATATTTCTGGCGCCAAAAAAAAAATCCATAGAGAAAAACTTATTGATTCTATTAGATTTTCTTGTGAATTACTTACAGCAAGGATTTCTAAGTGATTCAATTATTTTATCTTAATAATCTTTTCAAAAAGTGTTCTCTATTCATTTCTTTAGCTTTGTAATGCTGGTGTTTTGATTGCGGTTCATCTGATCTTAAAGGGTTAAGGCTATTCAAATTGTTTTGCCTTTTAAAACAAATATATTGTTTCCTCACAGAAATTCTCCTTAGGTGGCTGTCAAAAATATATTTAGAGCCTTATTGATATTCAAATGAAATATTTAGCACGCGGCATTTGTTGTTTGAAGACAAGGCGGTTGTTTCAAAAAGAAAAAGTTTAATGGGTATTTAGCAAACTTTTAACTTAAAAACACACAAAAACATTCGCACGCCCGAGGTGTTAAAATATAAAAATCTAAAAGCAAAACTCAGCTAAGGAAACAATATTTATTTTAAAATAAAATCAAACAAGACTGGAATGTTGAAAGTTGCCAAGTAACTTAGCAAAGGTATACATTTCAGTATGTGCTCGTCTTAAAACTCTAATTTAAAGACTTTTCTTGGTATCAATTGACCTGCAATTGAAATTTTAATTAATTTTTCTAACTTGAAACATTTTATTTAGTTTCATATAAACAACTGAACAGTAAATAATCATTTCTTTCTTTATGGCCTTCTCTCTGTAATATTTATTTCAAAATTATAATTTTTCACACCTGGACCGAATTAACAATTGTGTTCATAAGACAAAACAATTAAAGTGCAATAAAAGGACTTGTCAAAACAAATAGTAACGACGACCAAAAAATAATAGAAAAGAAAATAACCCTTAAAAAAAGAGTGATCTGTAAAAAAAAAAAAATTATATCAGTTAAAGGCCTTTTCTGGCTCAAAACTTTACAAGAAGTGAAATTTATAAATGTTCTTTCAAACGAGCTGACATGAGAAAATAATATTATTAAACAAAATTTTTTGTAAAACAATTAAAGTATTAAAATCCGATAACAATGCCTGGATTTAACTTGGGAAAATAGTGAAAGTTCTTCCGTTTTTCCTTTTAACACAACAAACAGCTCAACGAAATTTTTGTGGGGGGACTTTTCGTGTTTTTAGCTGCTGTCTTTCGTATTTTTTTTGTGTTTTTCTTTGAAACTGTGTGTAGTTTTAAATCTTTTGTGTTAAATTCTGACACCTGAAGGGTTAACAATAAAAATCTTCTTTTTTTCATGTTCTTTTTGTTGTCAAGCATACATTGTTCACTTGTCAGAATCTAGTTCAACCGAATGTTGTCTCAACTACGTATTTAAGAGTTTCTTCAATTGAGATTTCGAACAGGGTCAGGGTTAAGGAAAAGTGTTTTTCTCATGACACATTTTAAAGAAGTTGAAAGAAATTAATTTACATAAGAAAGTTTCTGTTTATTTGTTTATAATTACTTAGAATAACATCTTGCTTTAAGAAATTTACATAATTCATTTTGGACGATTTGAAAAGGAAGTAACCTTCAGATTTAATTGTTATCTGATATTTTCTATTATTTAGCTAAACAAATGGTACTCAACGATTGCTCGCTGTAAGTTGGCAAGAACTTAATTATAGAAGAATAATATATTACATAAAAATTAAAGTTTTCTGTAAACTATCTCATGGTATTGGAAAATTGTTTTATGTGAAAATTTACAGGCAGCCATTTTTTTCGTAACAGCCCAGACAAAAGATGTTTTGTTGATCTTGAATTTTTTTTTCTTTTTTTATCACATTTTTATTACACCTGCTCCAAGAGGACAAAATAAACTAAGTAATTTTTTACATACTTTTACTTAGTGAGAGTGGCGTATTAATTATTTTAAGTCAATTAGTAAGAGAGCTTATATAGAATTGTATTTATAATAATTGATATTCACATATAAGTATCATTTTTAAGGCCCTTCTTGTAATGGTTAACTTGTATCCATAGAGCATATCGCTTAAGTCTTCTTGGAACCAGGCTTTCGTTCACCGGCAACTGCCTGAGTTCCATGTTGGAATGTTGTAGTTAGCGAGTAAGTATGCTTAAGGCTGTTGATATGAATGACTTCTTTAACTGTTTTAACACCTACGATACAACGAATTTAAGTCTGATAAACTAAATACAAAATAATAACGGGTTATCCATTTTGAGGTTTAAAAAGTATACGACTGGAACTCGACATCTGCCAAGCAAATTTGTTAAGCCAATTTTTTCTTCTCAGCTGAGAGCTTGACATTGACGAATATGGATAGTTTAACTATCACACAACGCATAAAAATTATCAAATCATACTACAAAAATGGTAACTCTGCCACAGCCCCATATCGTGCTTTAAGAGGAGATTATGGTTTACATAATCATCCAACCACGCAAGCAATGGGAGAAATTGTGAACATATTCGCAAAGACTGGAGCGATTACAAATATTGTAAGGCCTGTGCATTATCGTTCCGAAGAAAATATCCATGCTGTAAGTGAAAATGTTGCCGCAAAATCGAATGTGCCGATTCCTCGTCGTTCTCAGGAATTAGGACTGTCCTACGGCACATTATGGCGTGTTTTGCATTTAGATCTACATCTGCATCCATATAAAGTCCAGTTCATACTCGAGACAGCTGACCATTCACAACGTCGTAGATATATGGAATGGGTGCTTGAACAACAGGTGGTGGATGGCAATTTTTCAAACAAAAATTTCTTCAGCGATGAAGCACATTTCTCGCTCGGTGGGTGTGTAAATATAATCTAACAAAATTGTCGTACTTGGAGTCCTGAGAATCCTCAAGTAATTGAAGAGAGGCCATTACATCTACAAAAAGTCACTGTTTGGTGCCGTGCGCTCTTTAATCCGAAGGCTTGATTGACTTTTTCGAAAACGAAGATGAAACCACGGTTACCGTCAATTCGAAGCGTTTAGTCATATGATAAGCGAATTTTTTTGTCTGCTATTGAAGAATACAACTTGGATAATATGTGGTTTCAACAAGACGGTGCCACATGCGACACAATTTGAGCGAATATGGTTTTATTGCAAGAGACATTTCCTGGCAGCGTAATTTCTCGTCATGGCGTTATCAACTGGCCACCAAGATCATAAGATTTGAAACCATTAGATTTTTTTTTGTGGAGCTACGCAAAAGAGCGTGTTTATGGAGATAAACCTTCAACTCTCAAGCACTCTAAAACCAACATTCATCAAGTTATGGCTGAGATACCGCCCAATTTGTATCAAAAAGTGGTCCAAAATTGCCTCAAAAAAATCAGTGCTTGCAACACGTGCGTGGTGGTCCTTTAAATGATGTAGTGTTTCACACATCATGTCAACGTTCAAAGTTTTATAATTAAAATTAAATATCGTAAAGAAGAATGTTTTATATGTGTTTTATTTACGTTTACTTTTGGAACCGCAAAATGGATAACCCGTTATTAATACATTAAAAAATAAATTTTTCGAAATTATTTTACTATGTTACACCGGTGTTCATAAAAAATAAAACGTTGCTCAAATACATTTTAGAAAGAATTTTATATGAAAAATTTGTTGTAAAATCTGTTTCAACAATATTTAATTTTTTATGAATACCGGTGTTAAACTTTATTGTTAATTGAGCAGTTTTAGCTTAACAGTTCTTTGACTTCAGCGCTCTGCACTGCTTATAAAAATTGAGGATGATAAATTATAATTGCATATCTCTTTAAGGTGGCGTGCTGTAATTTAGAAAATGTAAATTTGTTAAAAATGTTTTTAGTTTTCGTCTACAGTACAAAGTACTGTGACACATAAAATAATCCACATATATCAAATTAAAATGATAGACTATATGTAACCGACTTCTTGTGATTATAATTAGTCAGGGTTCACATCAGTAACCTGTGGCTTTACCAAGCTAAGGCTACCAGCCTCACAATACTTCAAGCATATCATTTATTGCGTGAGAAATTTCCCTACTGTGGAAATACTTAATAAGATAAATTAAATTTATTCACTCATTTTTCTGATTTGAGCATTGATGGAGTGTTTTCTGTAGGGCCATTTGAAAGTAAGGGCTTGAGTAAACAAACCGCACACAACTAACGCTTTGAAAGAATTACACTTATAGCTAATTTATTATTGTTATTGTTATTATTATTATTTTTTTTTTGTTGTGAGAATAGTGCCTTAATAAAAATCCATGTAAATTTTTTTTAATACTTTTATCTTTTTAATCGATATTTCTAAAGAGCAAATTTTAATATCACGCTAAAGAATAAAGTGCCCTTTTTTACGCTAAAGAATAAAAATCTCTTTATATTAGAAAAAAAAATGTTTTGTTTAAAAGTTAACTGAAAAATTCCCTATTTTAACGAACAGGTTTTTTTTTTGAACAAAATTTTATTGCTGAATCATCAAATAATTTTCGCAAATTTTGTTCAGTGTACTGTAGATAACACCCTGTTATTTCCTCTGTGCACTGTGTGCAGTAATATAAATAGCATGCAACTCGAAACTTAATCTTATCCAGGTTCCAGGCAAATCTAAGCACTAACTTTGCGATAAACAGTTTATTCCACCAGTTCGTTTTTTCTGCTTAACACCAGCTCGTTGACCTGGCCACACTTAACTCAAGTCAATGCAAAAAAACATGAGTATTTAAATCGTTCTAACTAAGCCCCTTGCACAAGAGTCAGATTAGACGTGCATGTATTTATTGGCAATAAGTTAATATACGCGCAAGAACAACAACTACAACAGTATATTACACTCAGCCAAAGGGTAATTACCAATCATGATTTATTACATTAAATCTCCGAAAACTTCTCTTTGGATTTGCCATGAAAGAACCTTCTACTTACACCTCCTTCGCATATTGAATATATTGAAAATAAGATGTGTTGGAGGAGAATTAAACTTGATAAGCATAAAGTGACTTAAGAAAACAAAAATCCATTTACCACCACCATTCAATAAAAGTATGTGCAGTTGTTGTACTTCATTCAAGGCAATCGATCAGTTCAACTACGCCGCCCCAATTCGGATTTTGCTTTTTTTCAATTTTTTTTTTTATGGTTGCTAAAGTATAATTGAAGTTTTTTGGCTCTGTGTATGGAAGATATTTTATAATATTTTTTGTAAATGAACAAAAAAGTAGCTAAACTAAGTAAATATAAGCAACTAGTTTTGGCAGCAACGAATATTTTTTAAGCTATTTGTTTCAGAGAATTATAAGTTAACCAGACACGTCTATATGCTATTACTACCCTGAAAGAAACCTTGAGTTAAAAGGCTCCAAGTCGCTACCTTTTTCATCAACAGTGTCTCCAGTTTCTTGTTTATGAATAGAGTTGTGATTGTTGAAATTTGTAAGCCCACCAAAATCGTGAAATAAAAATCGTTTTTATTTGAAAAGAAAACATTGAGTTGACAACATTGTTAATGAGTATACGAATTTTATTTCTTGATTTTTCAACTGAGTTTCTTGACTGACATTTCTTTTAGGGTAGTGACAATGTCTATAGAGAAACAATAGTACCATAGTCATCATATAGTCGCATTAGAACCACCTAGTCACTAGATCCTTCGTCAGTAGTTGATTTGCAATGACAAGCACATGTTGAATATCAACAGAAAAAATCATTGTATGAGGTATAATATGTCACTAGTACCGCTTACCATGTCAATAGTAAATGACTAAAGTTTTTCTACTGACATTTCCTCCAGGGTACTGATACTACTACTACTATTACTACTACTACTACTACAGCTTCTACTAATTCTACTACAACCAATCCACTGCTGCTACTATTACAAATTCTACTACTAATACTGCCACTACTAATACTGCTACTACTACTACTACATACTACAACTACTAATGCAACTACCAATACTTCTAATACTACTACTAGCGCCGCTTCGACTACTCTACTATTAATGGTGCTATTATTACAACTACTCCAACTCCTATTATTGCTGCTACTATCTTTACTACTATCAGCACTGCTACGAATGATATAAGAGACCAACTGCCTGTTCCTCGATGTCGCAAGAAAATGTAAGCGATCGAAATGTAGTCGCACGATTTCGAATCAATTTGGATTCCTCTATTTCGGCAGCTTGCGTTCGCATGGGCTTACGTCATAAAACTTATGGCATTTACTGCACAGAGATGCCAGATTGGTAAAGTAAAGTTTTGGTTGAGTTTTTATTGAAGTATTAACAAAAACTTCTAAATTGTTCTGGTGTACATAAAACCCTTCTTAAAACTGGTCAGCTGTATTTGACACAGCATATACATACCTAAATAAGTATAAAATTAAAAACCAAATATTTTGAAAGTGTGGAGATAGGTTTTGTGGTGTTTCAAAATTGAAAAGTACTTTTTTTCAAAGACATTTAATAAGTACTTTGATGCTCTGAAGACTGGTATTCATCTGGCAAGCTCAGGATTTTCTTCCATCCAGTAAACAAGTGAACTGTTTAGGAAAGCTACATCCATACATATGATATTTGTTTAATATATTTACTAAATAAAATAAAAATGAAAAATATGTGGGTGGGTTTTCTAGATTTGTTTCCCAATTTTGTAACAAACAAATATAAATATTTTTCTATAAAAACACCCACTCGACAGCAAACCAAGAAGTGATTGATTTTTGCGTTTGTGTTCGCAGTGTAGACGACATTTGCAAACACTTACGTCCTTTTGACTTGTCGAACGAGTCATCGTTCGAATAAAAGAACATCATAGCGGAATCCAAAACAAATTTCTTTCGCTTAGAATACAATTAATCGCACGACTTCGACATTGAGGCAGTAATAGTCGTACTGCCAGAGGCGGTAATAATACTATTACTGGAGTCACTACTTTTACTGCCTGCACTACTTTTAACCAGTTCTACAACCAGTACTACTACTTCTACTAATCATTAGCATGATAAGAAGAAAAGTTGTTTGAGTTGCGAAAGAATATTTAAGTTTCTATTACCCAATGTAGCATTTCCCATTAGTCCTACAAGGAAATGAAATAATTCTTATCGCATAAAATTAAATTTGTTTGCAAAAACATAAGTGCATGTTAAATGTATTTTGCACACTAAATGCAAATTTTCGGCGTTAAAAATGAAGAACGGAAATGCAGAATTTTTATTTATTGTAGTTTGCCTGTTACACTCAGATATTTGTATTTACCTTAACGTAATATATTTAACAGCAAAGTTACTTCTTTATAAAAAGTTTTTCATACCCAAAAAGCCTAAAACACGAAACAATAACATGACAAACAACATGTGTTTTAACAAGTGGTAATAAAATTGTATTTTACCGTTGGAGTGAACAAATATTTTGGTACTGTAATAAAATTTATTTTTTTTGGAAATTATAAAATGCAAGAGAATTAAACTTTTTATGGCAAATCCCAGTAATCTTACTTTGTAGATCTCAGACTGTATCTACGTGTCACTGAATATCAATGGGAGATATTTTTCTGAATTTATTTCTTTATGAGACTCCATTTCAAAGTGCTGATGAATGATGTTCAATAATTTTATGAGTGACCGACCGACCGGCTGATGATGGCAGACATTGTTTGTCTTAATTCATTTATACACATTTTCTTTTATTGTTGTTTTTGGCAAACGTGTGCCAAAGTACCAGACATCTATTACAAGTCATTATGTTCTTTAAATACTACTATAAACTGTATTTATGGGGGCGTTTCTAAGGTTTCAAAGACGTGTTTGATTTTATTTGCACCTGGCAATGAGTTTTGGGAGAAAGAATAAATTTTATTTGAAAATATTTATTCTCAGAGCAAGCAAACAAGAATTTAATATTGGAAAAGCATTTCGCAATGAAAGGATATATTTTTAATATTTCATATGTTGCTTGTTTTTTCCAAATGCATCCATGATGGCAACAACTGGCGGCTTGAGAACAAGTTTCTATGTCTACAATATTCTACCAACAAAGCGTCATACTTATGTGAAGTTTTCATGCGACAAAAGAAGTGTGCTAAAGAGATATAAACCAAATAACATTGATCCTTCATTAAATTTTTTTAAATCTCTTATATTTAATTTACCACAAAATTCTTCTAAACTTGATATTTTTATATTCTAAAAGAAATTGTTGCACATTAAAAACATGATTTTTTTTGAAATTTTATATTTAGACTTATGCTAGGAACACAATTGGGACGAACGACGAATTTTTCGCCGTCGAATATAAAACACATTGGTGTATATGAAAATGAACACAGTCACAGCCTCGGTCGAAATTCGTTGTACGCGGCGAACTTGAAATAGATTTATTTACAGTAAAAAGATTTATTTCTATTTCTTACGCCGCGGCGAACGACCAACAAATCAGTTACATGTGGCCATTTTGGTTTTAGTTTTCAAGTGTTTTAGTAAAAACTGTTAATTTTTACTTTAATAGTTTTTATTTTAAGTGCTAAGCTTTGAATTTTTGCATTTAAAATAAAAAGGCCAATATATTAGCTTATAAAACATGTTTGTAGTGTTGAATTTTTTGTTTTGGTAATGCTAAATTTTTTAACAACCAATTTTTTTAATATGGCCACCCCATCAGCTGTTCAACTATAATAAGATAAAATAAAAAAACTGAGAAAGCGGATACAAGTGAAATTATAATTGAAAATGTTAAACTTCATAATTGTTTATATAATCTGGGATCATGTTCATTATTTTAATTATTTTTACAAAATTTGAAATTCTTTGATTCATGTAATTTTGTTTTATCTTTGAACAAACAATAAACAACTTTATCCGTTATAACAGATGTTTTTGTTTTTCGTCATTATTGTGCTTCATACGACGAATTTACACAGCGAATTTAACCGGCATATTCGTCGTGTTGGCCGAAATTCGTCGTTTGTCCCAGCTGTGTTTCTAGCGTCAGGCTATTATTGCTTACGATTGCAGAAACGTATAATTCTCCTACTCGTCAGTCTCGTTGTTGTCAGCGTCCTCAATTTTTAGGCGCAGTCAAATGTTGGCAACGCTGGCATCAAATCTTTGGAAAATCGGTATTAATTTAGGGGTATATTCTACTCTCGACATGTTATCGATGCTTTGTAAAAACTATGTGCTATCGCTGTGTTTTTAATTTGCTTTCTATAGATTTTCATGAAAAAAAATTTTTTTTTTAAGAATGTAATGCAAGGTTGAATTTTAATTTAAAAGTTCTTTCTGCATTTCATTTGACATTTCGCAAATTCACACTAAATCAATTTAAGCCTTAGAAGGATACACAATCGTGCAATGCGTTAAACTTAATCATGTGTATTAATTTAGGCCCAAAAATAGACCTTGCAACAGTTTACTGGCCTTTTCAGCCATCTTCATACCGCCGACATTTCGTTGATGCCAATCAACTCATCAGTCGACTTGAAAAATGAATATGGTGAACTGTTTTCAAGTTATTTTAAAATTTGTACTGGAAGCGCCATAATTGTAGTAATAACGGTATATCTCAAAAAGTCAAGCTGATACAAAAAATCAAAGTGCAGATTTGGGTTCAGCAAATTACAATTTTATATTAAAAAAAAAAAAAAAAATTCGTATTTAAAAATTCATAAAAAAAATAATGCAACTAAAGTCACAATGTTGGTCTTAAAGCATTTAGCTTAGTATATTTTGAATCAAATGATCTTTATTTCATTGAAATCGGTGCATAACCTTTGATTTTATCAGCGATTTACTAAGATAACTAAATTGACAAAAACGCGATTTTCATACACTCATCAAATAACTCCCTGCCAGCAAATTTGTAGTCGACTACAAATAAAATCGACTTATAGTTCACCCATGTCGGATATTGAGTAGTCGACTACTAAAATAATTAACTTTACGTTAACTTTTATGGACTAGCTTCAAATTAGCTACAATACAATCGATTTGTAATTCACTTTTTGTGTACTGGCTATAACCTAGCTGAAACGTAGTGCAGAGTTAACCCAAAATTCAAATAACAACATACACACATACACGGTAAATAACTCTTGAATTAAATTGCCTATTGTCGCATTCGTTTTAAATGTTGCGATAGCTGAGTGGGTATGTTGGCTGCTCTCCAGTCTTGAATCTTAGTGGTTCAATTCTCAGCAGAGGCTAACAAAAAAAAAAAAAAAAGAAAAGGAGAATGAAATTTAATTTAATAAAATATTACCACCGAAAAATGTAAAATCAGCCTTGATTTGTACATTTTTTCTATGGGTTAGTTAGTTGAAAAGTAATGCAGCGTCGGACAATTGACTACCTCCTGGGACATCGTAATGTTAAAATAGTCAGTCATCTCCATTGAAAATAATCTAAGTGTCAACCACCACCAGTTGTAAAAAAGTTAGCTTATAATTCATTACTAGTTAACTGAGTTGCCAGCAGGGTATTTGAACTTTGGGTTAACTCTGCACTACGTTTCAGCTAGGTTATATTCAGTACACAAAAAGTGAATTACAAATCGATTGTATTGTAGCTAATTTGAAGCTAGTCCATAAAAGTTAACGTAAAGTTAACTATTTTAGTAGTCAATTACTTAATGTCCGACAGAGATATTATATAAAACGAAAGCATTTCACCACATGTACGAGTTTCGCTTGGAGCGAGAGTGTATTTGTTTTAGATTTTTTTTCTTCTAAAATATGAGATTTTCGACTACGCTGCTGCAGACAAACATTTTAGCATGACTTTTAAGTAACGTATACCTAATTTTCTGTTACACTGTACTATATGACTGCTGTTGTAGGTGTTTTTTTTTTAATGATCAATCCAACTCTTAAGCTGCTACTAAATATGATTTAGTAGCTGATTCTATCAAAGTTAAAAGTTAAGAAAAAAGAAATTCTCTTCAAAAAATTCACCTCCAGCATCCAGCCGCATCCTTTAAGAGCAACAAGTAAAACAACACACACCTCTAACAGCACCTCTCTGCAATATCAAGGAAAGCAATTCGAGAGAGAAAAAGTAAATATTTACTTAATGAATATTAAACATGCAAAACATACAAACAATATTTCCCTTAAGGACTCAGTAGCTGGGCACTTACGAATTTGAACGAATTGTTTGGTCAAGGGTTTTTGTGTTACGAAATTTTACATGCCATGGAACTAAAGTGATTAATGAAAACTATGCATACACGTATGTATGCATAACAAAATATTTAAATTTTCAAACAACAACAAAGGACCCGCTTGCAATAAACAAAATCTATTCACTTTGAAATGTTCAAATGATTATTTGTGCTCGTCGTTGTGGTCAGCATATTGTTTTTACCTGTTATAAAAACATAAAGGATTTCATTGTCCTTTGAATGTCCTTAACATTATAACATGCAACATTACAATGTATGCACATGATGATTTGACAATTTTATTAATCCTTTGATTGTCTGTCTATACTGCATGCGGGAAACGTTCAATTAAAATAATGACTACAACTTTAATTGCAACCACTCAAAGAACAATAAAGTGCCTGAAGCCTCTCGAATTGTTTTAAAATTTTTAACACTCATACAGAATAGTTGTCTATTGCTTTGTTTGAATTTTTATTTGACTAATAATGATTTGGAAAAAAGGATTTGAAAATACTTTTATTCGAATTCAAAGGGTGTCACTGTAAAGAAAAGAAGACAACAATTGATGTTTCAACATTGTTGGCGCTGGTCAAAACAAAGCAAACGTGTCATTGTCGCACAAATATTTACACAAAGGCTTCTCTGAAATATTGTGCAATAGAAGATGGTCAAGTGAGAAAAGAAAAAGCAGCAAACAAACAGATGTGTTGATTCCAGGAACGCTTATGACAACAATTATCCTATTTGACATTATAGGGGCAAAAAGTTTTTTCTACCAAAATATTTTGATTGTTAAAGTAAATGTGTTTATTTTCACTCTGACTAACGGCCTGTTCCACGAAACTCGTATCACTCAACAATAACAAATTAACAAATCTGTTTTGTTGTTCTTAGCGTTTTTATGCAAGCGAACTATGAGTGAGTGACATTGTGAGCGTGTCACTAACAGTCAACGCATTTTTCCATTCTCAAAGGAAATTACCATCAGCAGGCCGACCGCATGCGCGAAAAATTATTTTATATATAGTTCATTTCTGCCACATCTTATAGGCTAGAGTGTAGCACTTAATACATTCCCCAACTACAAAATGTCAAAAACAGTATACCCATGTATATATGATAATAATTATTTTGACGTGGGCGGGCAACGTGACTGCAGGTTATTGTTTATGCTTTTTTTCTTGTATAATTACACTGTGCTATAGTTGAAAAAACCAACAGAAGGGGCACCTAATTGGGGTATGCTGAGTTCAGCGGTGCTAGCCGCCTTTTAGGTTAGCTCTTGTTTTTGAGATATACCATTATTTCAAAAATGGAGGAGGTAGGACACCATATATTCCCTTAACTCAAAAACGATTTAAAATCTTAAAAAAAGTGCAAAAACCGAAATTCGGCAATAAAATTACCTTTCAATAACTTACAATAATCGGTTTATTAATTTAGAAAATAAAAATTTTTTTCGATGAAAATAATGAAATTTTTTGCATTTTTGACGGTTTTCAAAAGTTATACAAGAAAAATAAAATGCATCTTTTTTTTAAGTTGTTCTTATTGTAGGGAAAAAGTTAAATTTTTTAGTTGTATCATGGTCTATATCTTAGAGGAAAATCATAAGACACATTTCCAAATAGATCTTGTTACTCACAAACATATCAAATCAAATTTATATGCCATGTCTATATTTGGAGAGAGAGAGAGAGAGTTACACAAATATTCAATTCAAAAATAAATAATTTAAAAATAGTTTTTGCTTTGAAATTTTGCGTTGGAATTTGGCATTCCAAATACATCGTTAGGCAATACAACTGGCTCTGTGACCTCAACGACAATGTATGACTGATACAAACTATTATGACTCGAAAAATTTGGTTTTTAGTCGGCTTATCTCAAAGCTATCGGCTACTCTTTATAACATTTTTTTATTTAGCAAATCTTTGTTATTCTATTCTAATGACTGTTGTGTAGTTTTTAAATAATATTTAGTAACTGGTGAGATGACACCGGGAAGTCAAATAAGGAAAAAACAAAACAAATGCACGCTTAAAAAAGAAACTAAAATACCTGTGCGCATAAAATTTGTCAAGTTATTGACTTTTTACCAAATAAATGAGACCTTGGAGCGTGAATAATTTTATGATATTTTGTGAAAATATTTCCATAGTGTTAAAACCAGAACAGACAAGGGAACAACCTTGAAGATGATGTAAACAAAAACTGAGTAGAATGAGTGGGTTAGTTAAAGCGGCCAGGTTATTTGAGGTATGAACAATAATATTACCAGAAAAAGGGACAAACATGAAAAAAAATGTATGAACACGGAAAATTTTCAACATTTCTGAGCAATAGAAATAATCAGGGTTGTTGCAGATTCAATTCTGATTTGAATCAGAAAAAAAAAATTTTTTGAAATCGTCTTGGTTTTGCGCTGATTCGAACTGAAGTAAAATCCATATTCGAATCAGCAGTTTTGTTTTGCTTGTGCTATTGTTTACATTTTACAGTAGATTTTCACATACATATTGTTACGTTTTACCCTTTTCAAAACGTTTTCCGTAGATTCTTTAATTGTAATGAAGTTACAACACTCACGTCTTCAGTTTACAATAACCAACAGTTCAACTTGTAAACACTTTACTAGGAACACTTTACTAAAAGAACAACACTTTCACTTAATCACTTTTTATTACTTAAGACACTTTACACGTTAGCGCAGCTAAAAATCGACTGACTTGTTCAGCGTTAAGCTCAGCTGCTTTTATACCTCTAATGATCATTACTAGAACATTCTAGACATTTACAGAAGCTAATCACGCCACATCTTTAGTGCGATGTGCGATGACTCATCATGAACAAAAGATATACACACACACCGACATACATACACGCGGCAGTAAAACTCAAGCATCTGAGTCGCGCACATACATGCACACACGAATATTGTATCGTGCGGTGGTGGTTTCTTTTATTTCGCTGTTGTGCTTATTTATCCACACATGTGTGTCAGTATGTGCACACTCGCTGTGCTGCCGTTTTGTTTATCAACAAGCTTCTATGCATGCATGTGTGTATATACCTCCTGTGTTCATTTACAAATAATAACAAGACAATATACGCACATATAAACTAACGATGATTTAGTACGTTCTAGAACAATCACAATCGGTCCGTTCACGACCAAATTTGTAACACTGCCGCCCGCTCAAGCCTGTTCGTCCCGAACAGGCCCAGAACCACTACTTCCGTACCTTGCGAGTCGTTCTAAGTGTACAACCTTCATTTTGGATCGATGGCTGTTATGCTTCTGTATCCTGTATACAACATCGTTCAACCTCTTAATCACCTTATACGGTCCATCCCAATGCGTTTGTAATTTGGGAGACAATCCTTTCTTCCTTTGTGGGTTATATAGTAGAACCAGTTGTCCCTCGCGGAATCCGTCGGAATTTGCAGCTCGATCGTACCTGGCTTTCATTTTATCGCTGACTACTCGAATTCTGTTGCGTACAAATTCGTGTAGGTCATGCAAGTCGCTTTTCTCCTGTGAAGAATTCTCGGCATCCTCATTCTTCGGTACAGGTTTTATGCCAAATTCCAAATCTGCAGGCAGTCTGAGTTCTGTTCCAAAGACAATTTTTGCTGGTGTTTTAGACGTTGAGTCATGTACGGCGGACCTGTATGCCAACAAAAATTTTTGAATGTGCTCATCCCAGTCTCTCTGATGGTCGGTCACTACTTTCCTCAGGTATTCCTCCAGCGTGCGGTTAAATCTTTCAACCATACCGTCAGATTGCGGGTGAAGCGGTGTTGTCCTGGTTTTTCTTATTCCATAGAGCTCGCACATTTCCTTAAAAATTGCAGACTCAAAGTTTCTGCCTTGATCGGAATGCAACTCCATCGGAACACCATATCTGCACACCCAGTTATTGATGAAAACATTTACCACAGTTTGAGCCTCCTGGTTTGGTATGGGGTATACTTCTGGCCATTTGCTGAAATAGTCCATCACCACAAGGACATAACGATTACCGGCAGTACTGACTGGAAAAGGACCTGCTACATCCATAGCTATTCGCTCAAAGGGCGCACCCGAATTGTACTGCTGCAGGTGTGCTCGAGTTCTCCGTGCTGGACCCTTCGCCGCTATACATTCCTTGCAGTTCGCTATCCAGTCGGCTACTGATTGTTGCGCTCCAACCCAGTAAAAACGCTGCTTTACCTTTTCCAGTGTTTTATTAACTCCAAGGTGACCTCCACTGGGACCATTGTGGAACTCTCGCAAAACTTCCGGTATCTTAGATGATGGTACGACTATTAAGTTAGAAGTAGTTTTGCCATCCGCACTTTCCCATATACGGTATAAGCATCCGTCTACCAGCTGCAAGCTGCTCCATTGTGCCCAATAAGCTTTAGCGAGGGGACTCTCAGCCGCAATTTCATTGCGTGCAGGCCTGCTATCACTCTGTTTAGCAGCTATTATTTTGCTGAGCACCGGGTCATTTTTCTGCGCCGTTGGCCAATCTTCGTAAGAGTCTATCTGCGTTAGCCGAACATCAATGACGCACTCTTTCTGTTCGGCCTTGATGCAATGTCGGCATTCTAGGCTGCATGGTTGTCTCGAGAGGGCATCCGCATTATTGTGTTTCGTCCCTCTTCTATGCTTGATGCTAAAGTCATAACTCTGCAACCGTTCAATCCAACGCGCCAACTGCCCTTCGGGATTTTTGAACTGCAACAGCCATCTAAGCGCAGAGTGATCAGTCCGCAACGTGAAATTCTGGCCATACAAGTATTTATGGTAATGCTTAATGCATTCCAATACCGCAAGAAGCTCACGCCGTGTCACGCAATAATTTCTCTCTGGCTTTGAAAGTATTCGACTATAATAGCCTACTACTTTCTCGACTCCATCTACCACCTGAGAGAGTACACCTCCTATACCGAAGCCACTTGCATCGGTATCTAGCACAAACCTTCCTCCAGCAACCGGGTATGCCAAAACTGGTGCCGTGCACAATAACTCCTTCAGCCTCTGGAATGCTCGTTCCTGTTCGTTTCCCCACTGGTATGATCGTGACTTCTTAGTCAGCTCGTGCAGACTGGCGGCTACGCTGGCAAAATTTGGCACAAATCGTCTATAATATGTGCAAAGTCCCAGAAAACTGCGCAATTCGTGAAGATTACGTGGCTGTGGCCAGTCCCTTACGGCCTTTATTTTATCTTCGTCCGTCGAAATGCCATCTGCAGTTACACGATGTCCCAAATATTTCACCTCTTTTTGGAACAATGCACACTTCTTCGCGCTAAGAGTGAGTCCTGCTGACGATATTCGTTTAAAAACTTCCGCCAAATTTTTCAGGTGCTCGTCAAAAGTTTTGCCCATTACGATTATATCGTCAAGGTAGACTAAACACGTCCTCCAGTGAAGCCCCTTTAATACCTGTTCCATCAGTCGCTCAAATGTGGCTGGAGCATTACAGAGTCCAAATGGCATTACTCTAAACTGCCATAAACCATCCCCAGCACTAAACGCAGTCTTTTCCTTGTCCTTGTGGGCAAGTTCTACCTGCCAATAACCACTTTGCAAGTCCAATGTTGAGAACCATTTTGTTCCGGACAGCGTATCTAGGGTATCGTCAATCCTGGGTAGTGGATAACTGTCCTTTTTCGTGACGTCGTTTAGCTTCCGGTAGTCCACACAAAACCTCGTGCTACCATCCTTTTTCTTTACTAAAACTACCGGTGAGCTCCACGGGCTTGTAGATGGTTCAATTACTCCACTCTTCTCCATTTCATTGACTAACTCTTTGACCTCGTTACGCTTGGCCAGGGGTACACTTCTGGGCGCCTGCTTTATGGGCCTCGCTTCGCCAGTATCGATTTCATGCCTCACAATAGCCGTTCTCCCTTGGCTCTTACTGTTCATGGCGAAAGCGGAGGCGTATTTCCTGAGCAGCTGTTTGGCTTTATTTTTATCAGCTGCTGGCAGCCCTGTGACCCATTTCTCGACATGCTGTTCAAATGTTTCTCGTTCTTTAGGTGACAAGCTAGTAGATTTTGGTTTGGTCTCACAATTTACAATTGCCTCTGCTGGAGTACAGCTGCCTATATGCGATTTTGGACTCACGACCTTTTCACTGGTTAACAAATTGAGCACTCTAACTGGGACTTTCCTATCGGCACGCATTTCCACGAGAGCTTTTGCTGTTAATAAATCGCCCGTTATATTTTCTGATTCTACTACCCACAATCGACTGTCCGCACAATCTCCATTCGTTCGAGCCCATATCAGTGCCTCAGATCGTGGTGGAATTCGTTGAGTATCTTCAGCAACCAGTTTCAGCACATGGGGCTTATTTTCGTAGCCAACATCTAACTGTATCTCCACGTCACGCCACGTCATAATTTGTTGACCCATGTGCAGATTTATGCCATGTGCTATCATAAAATCTGCACCAATAATTACCTCGTCAACAATATCGGCGACAATAAACACGTGGCTGACAGTGATGTTAGCTATACGCACCTTTGCCTCAGACTTACCATATACGCTAGCGGCCTCCCCAGTAGCTGTACGCAGCCTCACGTTACGTAGCGGTTCAACCCTTCCTGGTACCAAATCAGGCCTTATTATAGACTGCGACGCTCCTGTATCTATGGTTAAAGTTTTCTTTTTCCCATTGATGTATCCACTAACAGTTAAGTTGCTGTTTTTCTGCTGCATCACTGATATGGAGATTGTGGGGCCCTCGTTTGTGGGAGCCAGCTTTTGCCCCTTAAAGCTGACTCGTTTTAGTTTAACGGTGACTCTTGGGGCTGTTGTTGGCTAGCCCTTTTGCTCGGCCTCTGTGGAGATACGGATCTTGTACGCTTCCTGGGAACTTTACAGTTGCGCTGAAAGTGGCCTGCCTTTCCGCAGTTAAAACACTTAGCTCGGCCTTTGTTCGAGCTTTCGGCCAATGCTTGTAACAATGCCTCTTTAATCGTACTGGCCAAGCCATCTCCTGGCTCATGAACTACCTCTAGCTCCCTTATTTTGTGGACCTGTGGCCTTGAAATTAGTCTGGCTGTCTCCTGGGCCAACGCAAATGAGACGGTTTCGGCGAATGAAGGCTTTTGTGTTGCGCATACAGCAAGCTTAATGTCGGGATCTCGAATTCCGTTCACAAATGCCTCCGTCTTGAAATGGTCCAAAAACGAGTAGCTCTCTCCAGGATAGCTAAGCTGCACCAGACGCTCAATCTCCATTGCGTAGTCCTGAAGAGTCTCATTGCCTCTCTGCACTCTGCCTCTTAGCTCCATTCTGTGGATTTCTTTCTTGTGCTCTCCACCATACTTGCGTTGCAGAGCTGCCATGATGACTTCATAATTGTCTCTAGATGAAGCGGGCACAGTTTCCAGGACATGTGCAGCGACACCCTTCAACGCCAAAATTAACTCAATGCACTTCTCTTCCTCCGTCCATGCATTTTTATTGGCCACAGTTTCAAACTGAAACTTAAAAATGTTAAAAGGTGTGCTGCCGTCAAAGGTGGGCGCTTTCACTCTGCTCACAGATTCAGGAATAGCTCGGACTGGCACTTCCTGCAGTTGAAGCCCATTCATTCTAGCTTCCAGGCTATGAAGCTTTTGATCGACATCATTTTCTAGGGCAACAAATTTTTCTCCCACTTTGTGAATATTTCGCTCCAAGCCGCATAATTTTTCTTCCATGGCATTCACTCTCTGGTCTATAGCCGAAGACAGTTTCATCAAATTTTCATTCGTTGTCGTATGCTTTGCGTTTATTTCTGCTAGAAGCATTTCATTATTCGATTTCATCATTATATTTGTTGCTTTGGACGCCTCTTTGATGGATTTGGAGTTTTCCTCCATTTTCTGCATCATTATTGCAAACATAGCGGTGAAGTCCATATTGCTTGTAGATGATCGTGTACTCATCTCCAGTTCTTCTTTTTCTTCGAAGTCATGAGTTTTGATGTCCAGACCCAACCGATCAAACTCCTCCATTAGCCTCTTCTGCAGCTCCACTTTGTTACCAGTTGTGGGCAGATCCAACTTGCACAACTCCTTTTTCAGTTGTTCCACTTTAAGCTCGTCGAACTTCATTTTACAATCCCACTTCTGACACCAATTGTTACGTTTTACCCTTTTCAAAACGTTTTCCGTAGATTCTTTAATTGTAATGAAGTTACAACACTCACGTCTTCTGTTTACAATAACCAACAGTTCAACACTTTATTTATTTGAACACACTATACTTGTAAACACTTTACTAGGAACACTTTACTAAAAGAACAACACTTTCACTTAATCACTTTTTATTACTTAAGACACTTTACACGTTAGCGCAGCTAAAAATCGACTGACTTGTTCAGCGTTAAGCTCAGCTGCTTTTATACCTCTAATGATCATTACTAGAACATTCTAGACATTTACAGAAGCTAATCACGCCACATCTTTAGTGCGATGTGCGATGACTCATCATGAACAAAAGATATACACACACACCGACATACATACACGCGGCAGTAAAACTCAAGCATCTGAGTCGCGCACATACATGCACACACGAATATTGTATCGTGCGGTGGTGGTTTCTTTTATTTCGCTGTTGTGCTTATTTATCCACACATGTGTGTCAGTATGTGCACACTCGCTGTGCTGCCGTTTTGTTTATCAACAAGCTTCTATGCATGCATGTGTGTATATACCTCCTGTGTTCATTTACAAATAATAACAAGACAATATACGCACATATAAACTAACGATGATTTAGTACGTTCTAGAACAATCACAATCGGTCCGTTCACGACCAAATTTGTAACAATATATTTTGATAAATATTTTTTTTATATATAAAAAATCTTTAAAAAGAAATGGTAGAGGCAATAGCTTTATATATGTATATTGATTGAAGAAAACAACAATGAAAAAGTGAAACGGAAGATTTTAAGGGATTGCACCATCCCATTAGAGCTGCCGGCAACAGCGTAAATATACATACATATAGTATGTACAAGAATGCCAAAGATGTTTTAGCTATAATAAATATACAGATTTATTAGCCAATTCCGTTTAAACAAAGAGGCTTTTCAAATGCTGTTGAACATTGTCAAAGTTCAGTTGCCTCCTTCAAACATTTCCAGTATTGTTCAGCTAGCAGCGTTTTTTTTTTGCAGATGGATCATATCAAAAATCAATGGGAAATGATAGTTCCGTTTGTCTCGCCCGAAATACGGTATCAATTGTCTTAAGCAACGTACTAAAGGCATGTGTAAAGGCATGTGTGCCCTCAGTGGGTGAAGCTAACAATAGAAGAAGCATTTCTTCACCAAATATAGAATTCCTTCCATAAACTTGATAAATATCTCATTATACCCTCCACAAAAATGAGCAAGGGTATATATAAGTTTGTGAAGCCGTGTGAAACGCATTGAAATAACCATCTAAGACCCCATAGAGTATATATATTCTGGATCAGAATCAATAGAGATTACGATTAAGCGATGTCCATCTGTCCGTCTGTAGTCGTTGAAATAACGGTTCTGAGAAAACGGTTTGATATAGAAACCTCATTCTTTCGTAAAATGTGTTAAATCCCCATAGTAGGTCTGCTATTGAAATTCAGTAAGATCAATCAACGGATAGCCAAGATATATATAAAAAACCGGGTTTTGAGGGGTATTTTTGGCCCTTTTTTTGATCAGATTTTTTAAAAATTTTTATTCTTTTATCATATATCATTTTTAATGCCCATTAGATCCCAAAAATGGAACAATTTTTGAAATTGGCCGATACATACCCGAGATATAGCTCTCTCGGTTTTTCAAGAAATAACGCTCCTTCCGATTTCTCAAGAAGTCGGCATTAAAAGCCAAATAAAACAACCTTCGTACCAAAAATCGATCAGAATGGTACACATAGGATATTTAAAGGCAAAATTTGAACATTTTTGAAATCGGTCCAAATATACCCGAGATATAGCGTTTCCCGATTTTGCAAGAAATCGGTTTTTTTTTGTGTTTATTAATTCAAAATTTGTATTATAATATAACTATAATAAACGATAGCGGACAATATACATATATCTTATAAATACAATTTGGCCCCGGTACGAGCACTCTAGTATAATTGGTATAGTATGGTTAAAGCTTGTTTTTAACAAATACAGTAGGATACATATGTAGTATATTTTTCACAAATGAACTGATATAATTCAGAATGCAATGAAAACTAGTTGGAAAAAACATTGCTTAACTATTGTAAGGAAAAAGGATGGGTTAAGAGGTAAAAAAAAGAAAAAGTAACTGATGTACTCGTATTAGATATTCCTAAGCCACCAACACTTACAGTTTTGATTTGTTTTTTTGTACAACCATAAATCTTTTTGTGATATGTGTGTATCGTATTTAATATATAGATTGTCTAAATTGCAATTAATGGCGTTTGTAGAAGCTCTTCTGTGGTTATGTTAAAAAATGGGTACGCTATATTCATTCTGGATGACCCCATTTCGATCTAGGAACAAAAACGATTCAGGTGGTACTAAACCTTTTGGTAACCCTTCGACTATACATATATGATTCATTTGTGTAATAAGGAGCCATTATGAGGTTGTTTTCTTTGCATTGTGTGCATCTTAAGATATTGTTTCTTATTAGACTTATTATTAAGTTATCAATTCTTATTATATTAGCGTTATTATACAATACTTTATTACATACATATTTTATAAAATGCAAGAAATCGGCTCTATAAGCCAAATTAAACAACTTTTGGCACCGATTTTTGGTACATATATCATTGTGAAGGGTATTTAAGATTTGGCTAAGCCGACTATAGCACTCTTACTTGTTTTGTGCTTGATTCCTATGTTTTGATGATGATGGTAGTAAAATAATAACGAAAATTTTTGCTTATTTAATTTAATAAACAAAAAAATAGATTTACTTTCATTGTGAGCCAAATCGTATTTATCAGCCTGAAAAAAACATACAAATCTACCACCTGTCAGCTGATCAGATTATTTCTGATAAAAAACAATAAAAACAGATTCTATGACACCTAGTTATGATACAATTCTGATTCTGATAGCAATCAGATTCTACAACAACCTTGAATTATATAAATATATGTATAATAAAATATGAGTCCATTTCCGATAGATCTATGCCACGATGATGAATTCAAATATCGTAAGTGGAGTCTTTAAATTAAAAAAAAATTTACTTTGCAGTAGTTTGCACAAATCAACCATAATTTACAGAATTTTAGTTGCATTTCATTTGTAAAGAATTGAATTAAAATTTTTATTAACAATCAAAAATCAATCATATATCGTTCAGGTGAAAATGGAATTTAAAATTTGAAAAAGCAAATTATTTTTTGGAACGAAGTTCCTTAACGCGGCTTGCTGGTAGTGCATATCAGTAGAAACCCTGCCGGCAACTCAGTTAACTAGTAATGAATTATAAGCTAACTTTTTTACAACTGGTGGTGGTTGACACTTAGATTATTTTCAATGGAGATGACTGACTATTTTAACATTACGATGTCCTAGGAGGTAGTCAATTGTCCGACGCTGCATTACTTTTCAACTAACTTAAAGTTAACTACTTCAAAGTCAGTACATACAGAAAAAAATGTACAAATCAAGGCTGATTTTACATTTTTCGGTGGTTATATTTTATTAAATTAAATTTCATCCTATTTTTTTTGTTTTTTTTTTTTTTTTTGTTAGCCTCTGGTGGGATTCGAACCACTAAGCCTCAAGACTGGTGAGCAGCCACCTTAACCCATTCAGCCATCGCAACATTTAAAACGAATGCGACAATAGGCAATTTAATTCAAGAGCTTTTTACCGTGTATGTGTGTATGTTAGTATTTGATTTTTGGGTGAACTCTGCACTACGTTTCGATTGTATTGTAGCTAATTTGAAGCTAGTCCATAAAAGTTAACGTAAAGTGAATTATTTTAGTAGTCGACTACCAATTTGCTGGCAGGGAATCGTCACGAAAGCGTGTGAGCTGTTTATACATATGTATTGGTGCATCTATCGACAAGCAATTGTGTAGGTGTCTCTGCTGCTGACAGCGGAGACACCTACCACTAAATATTAATTAGTTGTGAAAACGGACACTATCAGTTTATAGGTGTCGCTAAAGTAAAGTATGTCACAACAAAAGCAACAGCAATATTGAAAAATTTTCTTCGTTTTGTGGCAGATTGGCAAAAAAAAAAAAAATACTGCATGTGTCAAAATTAAAAAAATAAAACGTTTCGAAAATTTTAAGAAGCATATAAAATTTAAAAATTTCAAAAACAACACAAAATAAAACATACAGATTTCACCTTGTATTACATTCGAAGATGAAGAAAAAACGTAAGGAACTTCGTTCCTAACGGGGGTCCTCCGACCGCATTTCATTTTTATTTTAAGGTCTCAATAAATTTGAACAGATCTCTAATTAGTTTTTTTATGAAATATGTTTATTATAAAACAAAAATTTATTTATTTTTTCATGAGTCCACCGTATTTCTTTATACATACATATTTATAATATGTAAGTACGCTTTTGCTCATAATTGCTACCGACCGTATTTCTGCATCAATCAATCAATGTATCAGGTTTAAATATATCGTTCTATAGCGTAGGTGCATAGCGTCAGTGCAATTTAAATCGGTAGAGCAGATTCGGGGCAATACGCGTGTTAAATTACCTTGTGTTTTTTTTTTTTGTTTTTGCTGAGATCAATAGAACCAGAAAACAGTGAAGTGAGAAATAATGGACATTCACAATTACACGTGTTGGCAGAAAAGAAATTGTTGTATGCTATTTGTATTTAGTTGCTTTGTACCTGCAACCGTATTTGAAAGGTGTTTATCAGTTCTTGTATTTATTTGCTCGTTATGCAAAAAGCATACTAAGGTTTTTTTTTCTTTTTAAAATCGTTTATACTCAACCTATACATGCAAATTAAGATAATTTAAGGAAAATTTCTAGATTAAAAAAATTAATTAAAATTACCATATTTGCCAGCAATATTGTAAACTATTATTTTCACTACCGATATGAATATGAAATTGCATTAATTGTTCTTTTCATATTTTGCTCTTTGGAAGTAAAGTTCTTAGGAAACCGTTCAGATTTCGTTTTAAATAATTTTTAGAATGATATGAATGCCTGAAGGATCTTTCACTTTGGTATGAATGCATTCATTTGTGACATCAATTTTTTATATTTAATCAACTGAAGGCCATAAAACTGTGAGCTTGGGTCTGTATGTTGCTTTCAAAACCAAGAGCAGGTATTTGTTACATAAATTTAAAATTATTCAAAAACCATTTAGCAAATTGCTTTCAGTGAAAATGTTTTGAGTGTTTTTTTGCGAGAAGTCGGGATCAAATTAAATTTCTTTTTAAAAGCCCAATAAATATCAAATTTCATATACATTTTTGTTATAACTTTAAGGCATTTTGATACAATTTTGTATGCTTGTCTCTGCAGTTTTATTGTTGTTCTCTCTCATTGTTGCTAATAAATTGATTGCTATTTATTTTGATAATTGGCTTCGACTGCATTTGGGGTTTTTTTCTTCATATCATTCAATATGCATGAGCTGCTCACTGAACCTTCATGTTTTCCATGTTTCAAGCTTCTTTACATCACACCAGATCTTTTTCTTACCATTTTTGTTTTTGCCTACAAAAATAAAATCTCTTTTTATTTGATCATAAAGTATCGAATTGCAATTTTATGCGTTCATTTTATTGGTCATGTGATCTGCAGCAAATACAAATAAATCGCACTTGTAAGGAATATCAGAGAGCGCAGAATACAAAGCAGCCCACCCATTAGAGCTGCGAGCAATTTAGTCGTAGGTGAAATTATGCGCAAGAAGAAACACTAATTTTTGTGCCTTAAATACAATACGCTGGAGTTTCGTAGGAACTCTAAAATATTTCGTGGGTGATGTTAGTTTTAAAAATAATCGGTTCGAATTTTATTCAACAGTCAAAAATAATCTATTGAATGAAATTATTTAATTACTTTATCTAAAATATTAAATTAATTAAAAAAAAAATTCTTTTCACTTAACTTTTCATTCAATAAAACTCACTTGAATCCTGACTTAACAGCTGCTCGAAATATTGTGGGCGTCATTACACTGTCAGACAGCTGATGCTGGGGATTGCGTATTGTTTATTTTATTATACACTTGTTTTCGACCGCAAAAACCTCATTAAAATTCTTAACAGATAAAAACCAAATCAAATTGTTATCCCCTCTAAAAACTGTTGCAACAAATGCACTTTTAATTCCGTATAAAATTTTTAAAGTTTCGTTAAATGTAATTAAAATTAAATTTTTATTTCCTGTTTCATTTTGCGCTGATACAATTTTAATGACTTAATAAACACAGAAAAAACAAACAAAAAAAAACTTCCACCGTCAGTGAGACATTTCAGTTTTTACAACGACCTGACTGACGGTGTGTGAGGCACAGTGAAGGAAGCCGTCAAAAAGGATTTGTATTGCGTGTGTTACCATAAAAAGTGTTCTCAACAAAAAGAAAAAAATAACAGAACCAAAAAAACAGGTCACTCAATATTTTAATCCCTGTTGAAAACAAACAAAATGATTATCTCCACAAAAATTATGTACTTGTTAACGCTATTGTGGAGTTAATGGAAAAAATTAATGATTTTTTAAAAAGTTGTAATCTTTAATGGCATTTTCATTTTATTTAGTAGAGCAGCATTCAAATGATAACATCCGGTTAAAAAAGAAAAAAATTAATGATACAAGTACAAAAATAACACTTACACTTGTTATTATAATATCGCTCCTTTATTGCGACGTAGTCATATCTCGAAAAAACTCAATTCTGGCATATTGCATTTTAAATTCTGAAAGCCATATGCGTGGACCAAACCATTTTTATGACAACTTTAGTTTAACTTGAGCAACAAGGCCCTAAATTTTTTTGTACACATAAAAGAGGTATTAGGCAACATTTTTATATGGAAACTTTTAAAAATTTATTTCGCTAAATATTAACACCGGTATTCATAAAATTTAAAATGTTGTTGAAATACATTTTAGAACAAATTGTATATGAAAAAATGTTTCTAAAACATATTTAAACTACATTTTATTTTTTATGAATACCGCCATAAATAAACAGTAGATATAAAAAAAACATTTTTCTTTAAGAAATTAAAAAAACTTTTTTTTTTCGAGATATGAGTATATTGCAACAAATGGTCAATATGAGTATATTGCGATTTATGGTCAAATGAGAGGAAAGACAAAGTGATAAGATTTCTGAGAAAACTACTTCACCTAAAAACTATTTTCCTACACCGATCTATTAGAGCATCATTTTATGTGTTTGATATAAAAATATAGAAAATTATCTTCCGAATATGTTACAGTTTTGTAAGAAAATAAAGTTTTTTTTTGCCATAAATTGAGTAATTTTTCAATTACGTAGAATATTATTTGAAATTTTCAATACGTTTCAAGAAGTTGAAGCTTCCTAGATCTTACACTCAAGTCATTGTATCCGTCATTACTGGAGCCTGTCTTTTTTGATTCTATGCTAGATGACTTGATTTGCATTTCAATGACTACTGTAGAAGCTGTCAAGATAAAAATGAGGGGGATATCACATAACATCTCTTTGCAATTAGTCCCACGCCACAGGACCTTTCAAAAATTGTATTATATATGAAAATTTCAAAAATAAGCAAGGCTTACAACAGTGTTCAATGCTTGCTAAAGGAACAATACCATCCAAACCTATTTAAAATAAAATTTGTTTTTAACGCAAACAAGTCAATCTGGTAATAAAAGGAATATTATACAATTTATAAAATAAGAACTTTGACTTTGGTCCATTTACAGACTGTGTATATTGTCAACCGCTTTTAAAAAATAACATGCCTGACAAAAAAAAAATATAATAGTTCAATTGATTTAAAAACTCCAATTCTTAGGACAGGGCATTCATTCACACAATCGAAAGCGATTATTGCCATTCAGCTCAGCTGAATGTAGCACTAGTGCTGGCATGGTAATGCCATTGTTATTGTTTTTGAATATTTTTGGATAGCGCTATACGATTTTTTTAATACCTGCTTAAGTGCAGAGCTAAAACAGCCTGCAATCTAAAATTTAATGCGATTTACTATCTTTCTGTATTTTCAGCTCTAAAATTTAATTGAAAAATTATATTAATCTTTTTTTTTTATTTTGGAAAACAGTGTAATATAACTAAAAAAATTTATAATATTTGATTAAAAAAACCTTTTGTTCAATAAGGGTGTAGCACGGCACATGGTGGCTTAATAAAAATTTACTTAAATTTTTAACCCTTATAATGATTCCCTGAATTCTCCTAATTGAGTCCTTTATCGCTATCATCTTCACTTACAATGACATTTGTATCTAATAATTGGGAGATATATCAATTTCTTATCTTTTGACATTAATACACCTAAAATCGAATTATTAACTCTAAGTATTCCCTTTTTACATGCTGTGATTCGACTCTAACACTCGTAAACAAAAAAAAAAAAACAATTCCTTAGAACTCATTTTTTTGGATTTGGTTTGATTTCAAGATAAGAAAAATATGAAATTATTGTGAATCATAAAAAATTAACAGCAAAATGCAAAGTCATTATATGTGTGTATGTACATATATATTGATTTTTCCCTTAAAAGAATTACTAATAAGGGTCGTTTAAATTGAGCCGTTAAAAACACGCTGCCATAAAAAACACATTCATGTCCTTAGAACCAGCCATTCAAGGAGTTTTTTGTGTGAATTTAATAGTTCCAAAGTAAATCCTTTTTTTTTTTTTTGTTATGCTCAGAGTCAACTTTTTGTTTTGTTTGGTGTATTAAATTTTCATTAAAAGAAAGTGTCATAAAAAGTGTCATTTTGTTGGAAAAATTTGAGGCAATAAATTTTGTATTATGAAATCATTTATTTGTGGTTAAGCTTGGAGGCTTATCAGATTTTAGAGGTGTGGTCCTTAATTGTAACAAAAGAAGAAGAAATTAAATGGTTATTAAAACCTTTAAATATATCTGTAATACATTTTTTTAAATTTGAGCATCTCTATTACGGGTGTTTTATTTTTTATTTTTTTCTTATACGTGTGTGTTCTGCTTTTTTAACATATAGTTTTCTTTGTTACACATGCTAAGATAAATTCATATTTTTGCAATTTGTATTCAATTGTTTTGCCATTGGCTTTATAATGTTTTTTTCTTATTGTTCATTTCGCCATTGTTTTTTTTTTTTTGGATTTTTTTGTTACTTTGTGGTAATATTGTTCAACACCAATTTAGACACTTCGTTCATCTTGTTAGTACCAGTGAGTAATGTGATATTTCTGCCCAGAAGGCACGTGTATTTATTGTATCATCATGAAAAGAAAAAAAGCAGGGAATGAGCTTAAGTTACATAAGACATATCTTATTACAGATTTAAATTCATGTAGAAAATTGAAAAGTAATAAAAATAAATTTAAGAAGTAAAATAAAGTTCGTTTTCTAAGTCTTTCGTTTTGCACAGATTTTGTTTGAAGATTTTTAGTCAAATTAATTTTGTGTTAAACTAAGGGATATTAAAATTTTGGTATGTTTAAAATATTTGTTTGTTGTTTCACTAATGTTTGTAAGATTTTAAATGAAAATAGAATGACTTAGTATAATATTTATTTTTAAATGGATGTAAATTAATTTTTATTGCTGACTTGGCTGAGGCTTATAAATTATTAAATGAGCGGATTTAAAGAAGCAGTGAATAGGGCAAGAAGCTAGAATTCTTTTATTGGCTTTTTTTCCGTTAAAAGTAGATTGTTGATAGTAACAACAAGTTGATACACTTCTAGTAGCATTGGATAATTATTCAAATAAATATGGGATGTTTTTAAGAATTAAAAATCGATTTGTGATAAGTATTAAATAACTGCTATTAGCTATAAGATTATATTAACTACATGTTTGTTCTATCTTGCCATCTTAAATTTTTAAAGTTTTTCCTAAACCAAGAAATAATAAAACAAGCAATAATAAAGAATCGAGATAATTATTAGCAAATAAATTTAGTCATATATACATGCTAGAACGAAGCAAAAACCATAACCTTAATAGTTTTTAATTTGTTTTGTAATTTTTTTATATTTCTGTGCAGAAACAGGCGCTCGGCAAAAATAATGTTAGAGGTTTGCCAAATTATATGGTTTTATATTGGTAAGTTAATTTTTTTAATGCTCTTCTATGTTTAAAAAAAGAAATTTTCATGAAATGATCGTCTAGTATGGAACCATGAGAAACAGTTAGTTTTTTTATATGATATTATCGCCCTATTTTTTGAAATATTAATAATGATTTCTTGAGACTGAGATCACTGTTTTCAGCTTTTTTTTTATTTGGCATAATTTTCAATATCTTGGTACCCCTTTTTGTTCGTTAGTCAGGAAAATAGTTTTCGTTTTATAAATTAAAAAAAAATCTAATTGACACAATAATTAAAAACTAGAGAAACATACCTACATACATATATACACAAATAAAAATGTTTATGTAATTATTTACATGCTTAAACTTTAACATAATTAATTTTCTCTCAAAAAAATACATACTAAGTAACAAAATTCAACACTGTATATTTTATCGAACAGAATCCAAACAAAAAATATGTTTACACAAATTAAAACCATAAAAAATTTTACACAAATATTTACTAATGACCTGCAGCATTTAACACAATACATAATATTTTTTTATTTCAATAGAAACAAAACCTATTATAGGATAATAAAAATCCAACATACAGAAACTCCATATGAGTATATATCTGCTTAACATTAACGTTGGCAATTTAACATTCACATATCATATTTTTTCCAAACCTAAACGAATATGAATTTAATTATTAAAACAAGTGGTTTAACGGTTTCGTTCAATCTCACATTTTTTGTATTAAGTACCTGTAGTTCTCAGCCAGTCGGTCTGTTTCCTTTTTAAAAATTTCGTCCTTTTTTGCAATAGAACTTTTATAATCTGTAAAATTTCTAACATGTTTTTACATTTGTAAGGTCTTTCAGTGTTCAAAACTAATGTATAAGAGCAAATATTGTATTTTTTGTTTTTGCTGATGTTGTAAAAAATATTTATCATAAAAAATCGCTGTTAACATGTTACAACGAGTTAATAATTTCAAATGCAAATAAAAACAATATAATTTAATGAATTAATCATTTCTTATAGCAATTTTAATCCATTTAGCAAATAAAAGTTTTTGCACTTCTCAGTAAAAAAAAACACATCCAAACTCATGTAATATATTGTGTATCAGTTTTCATAATTCAATTTGAATTATTATTACATTTGGCTCATAAAAACCAAATCTAGCAACAGTTTGTGCTGACTTTACACTAAAATAAAATAAAAACACTTAAAAATAAACTTAAAGAAATTCAAAAATTAAGCAGCCGAAACATACCCTCCCCCTTCAATGGTTTTTATATGACTGCGAATAAAAATTTCTGTTTGTCAAGTCAGTGTTGCCGGTTTGGGCTTTTCGGCCACTTAATATTAAAATTATTTTTCATTAATTATATAATTAATGAAAAATATTTTTTTAAGGAGCCGAAAAAGTTACTTTGCACAAAAAACATCAAAATTTAGGTTTTTTCTTAAAAATAATACTTTTGGCTCTCATTTTTCATTTCATCCTTATTAAATTATTAGTAAACTACATGCCTACATTTTTCGAGATTTTATCTTACAGATATTACAACGAATTACATTTTTAATCATGGATATTGAGTTATTTTATATTCTAATATTCTTAAAAGAAAAATAGGAGAACCTTTATACGACAACAAAAAAAAAAGATATTCGAACACTATTAGAAAATATACATGTATATAGTTGTACTATCTGAAGAAATAGTACATTACACACATAACATTTTTAATTTGGTGATTTTTGCTTTTAGCTACCCTTAAGCCGATTCCATACATTCTCTTATCAGTTAATATGGAAAATTTTCTACTTTATCGTAGTATTTATTATTCAGTCTCTTTATGAAGTCATTGACTTGTTCATATCCAGTTTGGTGGTGAAGAAGCTGTGTAGGATGTCTCCAGTGCTTGTTGTGGAGGATCTTAAGGCATTTGTTTTGAATATTTTGAAGTTTGTTCAAATTCGTTTTTGCCGCTTTATATCAGATTGGACACGCATATAATAACATCGGTCTTACCACACTTTTATAAATTAAATTTTTGTTTTGTAAACTTAACGAAGAACGTTTGTTCAGCATGGACCACAGGGCTCTGGTACTTATTAAATCTTTCTTACAAGTTTCGTCAATATGTCTTGAGAAAGTCAGCTTCTTGTCCAAAATCATACCTAAATATTACTACTTTTGTCTCTCTGCCTAGCTGTCTTTTGTAAAACTGCGTCAAATGTTTTTGTATTATGTACAAAAAAAAACACGGTTAAGGTTGAAAGCGAAACAATATAAAAACTGGCAAATATGTTATTTAGAATAAAGCTCTTTTAAATTGCTACACGTTTAGGAACTTAAATAAACTTCAAATTTCATTAAAATTATTTGTTCCTTATTTTATTACATTACATATATATATCTTGTATAGTGTATTTGTGTTTCAAAGGCTCAAAAATTATGACCGCATTATTACTAACTTGATAATTTTATGTATAAAGTTTTTTTTGTTTGCATATTTTCATGTTTTGTAGTACTTAAAGTTTTATTCCTTTACCTTGTGTATGTAATAGTTTGACTGTCTTCTCTAACGTGAGCAGGTCTACATTGGTTTTTGTATATTTCGCGAAGTGTGCTTCCATTATTGTCTCTGGATTTTTCATTTAATTAAAGTTAGTCTTTTATTTGTTCCTTGTATCTTGTTTTTGGTTTTCGTTCAATTTGTGCATGTGCAGGTTGGCATGTTAGCTAGTAGTTATATCTTTGTTTTAAATTACACATTTCTTTGCTCAAGTCAAAGTCCATTGGTATATGGCTGAGTATCACTGAACTAGACTATTCTTTCAGATTAGGTTCTTGTGAGGGATTCTTTTATATCATTTTATATCATATAGTTCACGACTAAATTCGTAACACAAAACGTAACAATATATTTTAATCAGATAGCATGTTTTAAAAATACAGATTTACAACATTCTGATTTGACAAAAACAAATTAAGAAATTTTAGGCCTTTTATTAATATAAAAAATGGATGGGATATTTTAAAATTTCGAAACACTCGTAAGAGTTTTTGCTTTGTCTATGGGAAACAAGTTTTTGTAATAGAAAAGTTCTATTACGTTTTAACCTTTTTAATAGAAATATTGTAGAGCATATAATTTTTTGCTGAAGATGAAAACTTCTATATATTAAAAAAAAATGAAATAAAACTCTAGTAAATCCATAATTCCTATGAATTTAATAAAATTCTTAACCATTACATCTAAATACTTTTGTTCTGCTATCAATTAATATTGACCTCTTGAGTAACTCCTGCTGCGAGTGGAAACCACATTTTTATTATGTGCTTAACAGAGAAAACACTCAACATAAAAACCACTGCAACATTGATGAATGTGGTAGTTAAAAATAAATATGTTCACAATAGAGTTTTGTTGTTGAGGTGCAAAAGGTATTTGTTTAATGTTGAAATTGTTCTTTGCAAGCAAAACATTAAAAACTCTCTTCGCCCAGATATTTATCAATCTATTTTTGAAGTTTTCCACAACAAACTGCTTGCAAGGATCTTGAACAGAGATAAATAAAAATATTTCAATATGAATTTGGCATTTCAGTGTAAGTGCCGCTGTAAAACATATATAGGCGGCTTAAAAGTAATTAATAGTTTGTTAACTCAAATTGATCTTTTTCATGTTAGTGTGCATTTTCATGAAATTTTGCATAATATCTCTGCAGGTAACCAGCAATTCCCTGGGCTCTTGTTCAACTAAAAATCATCAATATTTTGTAAATATTTTCAAACGGATTCCTGCTTAAGCATTATTTTGAAAACTTCAATATAAATTTCGTTGTTAAAATGAATTGCAACTGCAATTAATTGCAATTAATGAACTATGCATGATCAATAAATTATGTTTTATATTGCTCATGTGTTTTAAAAACAAGTGTCTATGAGGGCCATTTTGGTGACTTATGACTTGGGGTCAGTGTCATAAGTGTAGTAGAGGCAATCAGGGCACTGATAACAACACCACAGGAGAAAATTTAATGTTATTAAATATTATCTCTAAAAAATATAGATTTTTTAGAAAACAAAATCAGTAGACACATTTCTATGAAAAATTGATTTTAATGTTTTCCTTTTTATAAAAATTAATTAAAATTTATTTCTGTATGATTCTAATAAAAGAATTCACTGTTACTGTACTGTACTTTTGAAATAAATTGTTGTTTATTTCAAAGATATGATAAAATAATATTTTGAACCGTATGAAAATGCATCTGTCATTTTGGTGTAGTTATTTCGCAAAAATTCCTGTGCTCCAAAATAACTGTGTCAAAAACCAGATGCTTTCCTGTAAACACAATAGTCACAAATAATTAAATGTCACCCCTTTTTTTGCTTAGCATCGGAATACTTAAAATCCTTGAAAACATTAAAAACGAGTTATGTTATTCGGTATCAAATTCCTTTACCAACAAAATTTAGAACAGCAACCACCCCATTTCTTTTAGTGAGTTCTTTGTATTAATTTTGACAAAATAACAATTAAATATATACAAACATATTTGAAGAGTGTGATTCCTTTTATTAAAATCTTAGCAGTAACGCATTGAAATTCAAGGGCAGGTGCTATTTTATAGTAACGCTCTGCTTTGCATATGTAATAGGCTTTTGAGAAAACAGAGCAGCAGCGCTTCATCACTTAAAGAATGATCCTTACTGAGTCACACTTTTGAGTAGCTGTTTTTTTCTTTCTTTATAGTTTTATTTTCCTTACTTGATCTTAGACCACCACCGTTAAAGGTGTTGAATGCTTTTTAAAGAAAAGAGGGAACATATACATTAGAATAAGCGTGTCAGAACCGAGGGCATAAACATCATGTTACAATGAATGTAATTATGTGTCATTAGGTATGTGATTGCAGCCAACAAACATCATGATAATTATTTGTAATTTTAATATTTCGTTTATTACATGACAGCGACATCTGCTTGGGCGAAGAACAGTTAGAAGTGAAGAAAGGGAAAATAACAGTATTTGAAGGTAAAGCCGTGCCAGAGAGCTGAGTCATATGAAACATAAAAATGCGTGAATATTTGTTTCATAAATAAATTTAATGCAGAGAAAACAAAAGACTTAGAAAACAAACTTTTTGGTAGTTTCTTTCTGGGCACAAAATGTTGCCATAATTTGCGTTATCAATTGATGAGTAAACATTAAAGGTGGGAGACATATAAAGATTTGTATATTTCTGTGAGTCTATAAAAAATTAAAATTTTTCCTACAGAAAAATTAATTTATAATTTTTTTTTCAATAAAGATTAGTATCATACTCAAAGCTACGGAAAACGTTGAGCATGCATGCCACAACCGTTCATAACATGCGACGACCCTTCATAAACGATTTGAAATCAATTTTTGGAATTTGTAAGTTCTTGCATTTTTGATCTAGTTTTTTTGTTTGCACCTGACTAAATCGTTCCTAAGCCATTTTGAATATCTTTTGTGTGTGGCCTGCGAATTTTCGCACTCTTGACTCGGTTGTGTTGCTTGCCACTGCTTAAATCCTTTCTAAACCATTGCAAAATTTTTGTTGTTGTGCAAAATTTTTTTTGCAAATTTCTGCGTTTTTGGTCCAGTAGTGCTGCCTGCAAATGACTTAATAATTTTTAGAGCATTTTGAACATATTCTTTGTGTGGTGCAAATTTTTCGCGAATTTTCATGCGTTCGGTCCAGATGTGTTATTTGCAATTTTTAACATATTTGGTAATACGCTTGTAGCATATATTTTCAGTTTTTTGCTTCAGTTGTACTCTTTGTGGCTGTCCAAATGATTTTTATGAATTCAATAAAACTAAATACACAAAATATACATCAAAAATTAATTTCAACATGCAAGTGCATATATACACACTGGAGTAAGAGTTTAGTAAAAACTTTACCCAATATCTCTAAAGCAACACTTCGCTACATAATAACCGCTATAAATGCAGGTAGCAGATGCTTTTCAATTCTTTTCACTGTATAAGTTGCTGAAGAAGCTGATTTTGCATAAGATTACCTTTAAGTTTTCTTTTTTCTTGATATTAATGCAAATAAAACGAGCTAAATTTGTACTGAAGTGAATTGAAGACATGTGAAAAATAACCAAAGAGAATCAAGAATAATCCTTGAAAGTAGACGGACTACTTTTGGAATACTTTTAACTCTTTTTGATTTTTTTTAATAATCTAAAGTAGTCCCGACTATTTCTAAACTTTTTGTGGTTGTAGTTAATAAATTAATTGGGAAATCGAAAGTAATCATATTACAATCAAATATTTTATCCTTAACACAAAAATAATGTAATTAGTAATGAATATAATTAGTAATCATTTCAATCACTTAACAGATATGAAAAAAAAAGATTTAATACCTCGCAATTGGGTCAACAGGGAAGATATAGACTACAAAAAGAAATGCGGTCGGGGGACCCCCGTTAGGAACGAAGTTCCATACGTTTTTTTTCATCTTTGAATGTAATACAACGTGAAATCTATATGTTTTCTTTTTGTGTTGTTTTTGAAATTTTTAAATTTTATATGCTTTTTAAACTGCTGACAGCAGCGAAGACAGATACACCAATACATATAAACAGCTCACACGCTTTCGTGACGATTTCTACTAATATGCACTACTATCAAACCGCGTTAAGGAACTTCGTTCCAAAAATAGTTCATGTTAAAATAGCGCTTAATACATGGAAGTATGCTTTATATTGAAAATTATATGTGACTTTTGCACAAAAAATTTTAAATTACAAAAGGAGTTAAAAACATGGGGGCCTTTTTTAAATTGTAAATAAACTGTAACTGTGGAGTCGTAAGAGATAAGGACATGAAAAGTGAAAGATTTTAGTGATTTTATATTTTAGTTTCTCTAATAAATTATAAGACTGCAGTATTTGTCCAACCACAAATCAAACTAAAATTTTAGATTTTGTGTGTTGTCCATTTAAGGGCACAGGAATTAAAAATTTTTGCACTTCAGGGTCTATATCTATGTGTATGATAAAGAAACTGTGTGACTACAGCAGGCCCATCTAATAATCAACTATTATATAACTTCCATACCGCTTTTATTTTATACACTTTAACTCAACCAAACAATTAATTATCAACTTAACGACCCCCCTTAAGAAAAATGTCATTTATAAAAACGTGATGATGAAACCAACCTCATAATTATTCCGCACATTGCAACCGATACGTGTAAAGGAAAAAAAATGTTGTTTAAAAACGTGTCAACAGTAGCACGTTTTCAACATCAGTGATCTAATGAAACAAACTGATAAGAATCTGTACAAAAATCTATTACGCTAAGGAATATTAGGAAGAAAAAAAAAACAACTACAATCAGATAAAACAAAAATATTGAGTGCAATTGCCAGCGTCAATTGTTGGCAGTTGTGATTCCTTAAATCCCTTAAAGAAAACTCAATCGCAAAGTATCGAAACCAAAAAGAAAAACTAATGAAGGGCTCATAAGTCTTAGTGCTCATTTATCCCATTTGTAAAAAAAAAAAATTTTTAATCAAATTGAAAAAATAATGTTCGGTCTCAATCGGTGTAATGTATGTATTCCATATGCATAGAAATTTTGTTCTTTTTCCAATTTTCCGCACTTGACACAAATATTTTTATTTGCTTTCGTTACAACCACTAAACTTTTGCAACATGTATGTATGTTAATCTAGGACCTCAAAATATCCTTACGTTTTCTGGCCCCAAAGTTTAATTAATAAGATTGCGGCATCAGAACTTAAAAAGTAGTCATTAAATATAATATTAAATTCTCTTTAAGGCAATTAAAACTTACTTCCTACACTTTTTTATATTATGCATAGCTTTACATATTTAATACCAGCTGACTCTTCTTGAGAGGAACGCAACGCTTAAAGTGCTTTCAGTGCCCTTTTTGCATGAAATAATTTCTCTAGTCTCGTGACTTCCCATAATGATATACAAAAGTACTTGAACGCAAATGCGTCTACTCGATTTCATCGATACATATAATTATTTAAGAATTAATGTCCTTAGGTTTACCTTGAACATAAAACAGTTTCTTGTCTGGTCAATACTTTGTTTTATTTTTATATATTTTTTGTTTTTGTTTTTTTTTTTTTTGAACGAAAGCTTCTTGTCATTAAAAGTTAAACAAGTGTCAACTTGTTGATGATTGACACCTTTTTATTTTTGGCCTGCAAGTAGTTTAAAATGCAAAATACCTCTTTTGTCCTCTTTCTTCGTGTAAAACGAAAGTCTTGTTTAGTATTTTTCGATCATTTAAGTATTCATCAACAAGTGTCAATTTAAATCAACGTTAAAGTTTTTTTTATTGCAAAACTTTAATTTTGAAAAAGTGAAAATAACTTGTTGAAATTTAAAAATTATACCACAAGCAGAGGGACAGACACAACTTCTTCAAACACCACCGAAAATATGTGGAAAAAAGGAGAAAAAAGTCTCTTTAAAAATTAAAACTTATGAAAACGAAAATTAAAAGACCGATCGCTGTTCAGAAGTAACAAAAGAAATCAACTTGGCACGATCACACCTAATAACGGTTATTTATGCGCGTGGCTCAATTATCATCAATATGGTGTGAAGTTCACAGCACTATATCAAGAATCTGCCACACCACCCCTTGCGCTCCACGTTTGTTGTCAAACATGGTCTCCATTTTTGTTCAAGTGCTTTTACTGATTTATATTTTAATTTTTAGTTTTTGAAGACGATTTCATTTTGTGCTGAAGACACGAAAGCGCCAAAGTGTTGACAGGATATACATCTCAAAATGTTAAAACAAAGTTAACTTTACTCACAAAAGGATCCCTTTTGGACCCATTCACCAAACATCACGTTCAGCCGAAAGCTGCCTGCTTTATGCTGCTGCTGGTATTCTTCTTGTTGTTTCAAAACATATTTAAGGCAATTGTCTGATATTTTTCGGTGATAAAACGTGAGGTGTGAAAAGTGAGTTTTTAAGGTGTGAAGTAAGAAATCAACAGCCTAAAAACATTAAGCATCAACATCATTATCATCAGCGTCATCATAATCTTCGTTTGAGCAAAGCAAAAAAAAAAAAAAAAATTTTTTTATTGGATTCTGTAAACGCACAATGGCATGAATGTAGTAAAAGAATTATACTGAGAAAGAATTAATTTTTAAAGAACTTTTTGAAATATTAATTTTATTTATTAGTTGAACTTTAAAGGCCATATTCATAATGATTATTGTAAGTTTATTAAGCTCTTTTTGACCTATTTCTACGGAATATTTGTCAAATAAACGTGTAATAAATCTTCAATAGTGTTTATGAATATGCGTGTTATAATTTACAGCTGATAACTTTATGCCACAAACAAAGAATTTTTGATAACCACTACACTTTCTTGATGTGTAATACTTGTTTGAGAACAAAAATCATAAAAATTTTAATTTTTTTTTATTAAATTAATTAGTCAAGCTTTAGATATTTAAAAAAAAAATAATTATATTTATATATTTTTTTTAATATTTATTTTTTCGATAATTATAATATTCAAAAAACAACCAGCAAGAGTGCTATATTCGGCTGGGCAGAATCTTAAATACCCTTTACCATGATCCATATATGTTAAATAGTTTTAATGAAATTCTTCAACGTAATAATTTCCAAAATTAATTTCTCACGTATTGCTGATCAATGTACAAATCTTTCCTTCGAAGCGAATGTTCAGCAGTGTTACGTCCACTGACAACTTCTTGAGATACCGGGAGGCGCTATATCTCGAGTGTATATGGGCCGATGTGAAAAAGTTTCCCAGTTTTGCCTCTACATAGCTTATATGTACCATTCTGATAGATTTTTGGTGCCAAAAGTTGTTTTATTTCTAATGGGCATATAAAATGATATGGCTAACTTTTTAGAAAAAATTTTTTTTTCAAAAATCTGACCAAAAATATGTCTAAAAATAATTCTCAAAACCCGGCAATTTTGATATATCTCGGCTATCCGTAAGCCGATCTTACTAAATTTCAGACCCAATACTGGGATTTAACACATTTTAGCGAAATAACGAGGTTTCTATCTCAAACCGTTTTCTCAGAAACGGTATTTTAACGACTACAGACGGACAGACGGACATCGCTTAATCGTTATCTTTCTTGATTCTGATCCACTTTATGGGGGTCTTAAATAATTATTTAAATGCGTTAAACACGGAATCACAAACTAATATATACCCTTACACATTTTGTGATTGGTCCTTATTTCTCGGAACGACTGTCACCGTCAATTCGAAGCGTTATGGTCATATCATAACCGTCTTTTTGTATATACGACTTGGAGAATATGTGGTTTCAACAAGACGGTACCACAAGCCACACAACTGGGCCGAATATGGCTTTATTGCAAGAGACATTTCCTGGCCGCGTAATTTCTCGTCATTTCGCCAACTGGCCACCAAGATCATGCGATTTGACACCATTAGACTTTTTTTTGTGTGGCCACGCGAAAGATTGTGTTTATGGAGATAAACGTTTAACTCTCAAGCACTTAAAAGCCAACATTTGTCAAGTTATGGCTGAGATACCGCCCAATATGTGTCGAAAGGTGGTCGAAAATCACCCTAAAAGAATCAATGCCTGCAACACTTCGCGTGGTAGTCGTTTGAATGATGTAGTATTTCACACATAATGTCAACGTTCAAACTTTATAATAAAAAAGAAATATTATGAAAATAAAAATATTCAATTACTTTTGCAGGCTTAAGTTCAACCCTTGGTTTGTCACTACTTTTAATTAATATCAATTAAGTAAAGAAAATTACTTACTTAATTGATATTAATTAAAAGTAGTGACAAACCAAGGGTTGAACTTAAGCCTGAAAAAGTAATTTAATATAAATGTATTACAACACAGAAGCTCAACAACAAAATTAAAATTTACAGTAAAAATATTCAATTTGTATTTTATTCACGTTTGCTTTTGAAACTGCAAAATGGATAACCCGTTACAAAGTCTTGTCAAGTCAAGATCTGATTGATGTTTTTGTTTTCTCTTCTTGTTTTAGATTAAAATGTCAAACGCTGTTTTCTTGTATTTTAATTTTCGATTGTTTTAACTTTCTGACAGCTTGTGCGAATTTCTCAATATGCATTCAGTCTGTTTTACTTTACACAGATACTTTACTTTTAGTAATTAAATTGCAGTATTGCCATCAGTGTTGGGCAAAATACATGCTTTGATGTATTGAAAATACAAAATATACGAAAGTTGTGTATTTAAAATACAAAATATAAATACTTATTTTTATGTATTTAGTATACAAGATACAAAGCAAGTATTTGAAATACAAAACACAAAATACAATATGACAAAAATATGTTTTTAAAATACAAAATACAGAATACTTTTATCAAAAACGTTTTTATTTTCTTTCATAAGCACCAGTTTTTCAAAACTGATATCAGAAAAACGATCTCTTGATGGCGAATAAAGAAAATCTCATTGATTTCTTATTAGTAAACGCTATTTTATTGAAATTCTATATAACTATAAACCAAATGCTATATAACTATATATAGTCTATCCAAGTCAACATTTGATTGATATTTTATTCTCTTGTTTTAGCTTAAAATGTCGAAGGATATTTCTCCTTGTATTTTATTTGCTCATTATTTCTGCCAGCTTTGCGACTTTCTCAATGTATGTGCATTCAGTTGCGTTTACTTTACACAGTTAGTTTGGTAATTAAATTGTGGCATTGCAATTGGAATTTGAGGATTTTAGTTGATGTATGAATGAAATAATTTAGTGCATATTTTTTAACATAAATTTAAAATGTATTTTGAAAAGTGTATTTTGAGAGCACGAGTATTTGAAATACAAACTACTCAAGCGTTTAGTAATTAAAATACAAAATATAAAAACATTCATGATACGTATTTAAAATACAAATACAAAATACGTATTTGTATTTTAAATACTTATTTCAAACACATGTATTTCCTGATTGCCATTTTTTGCCGATAAAACAGTTGCAAGACTTTGTGGTTTTAGTTGATGTACGAATTAAATAATTTTAAGCACATATTTTATAACATAAATTAAAAATGTATTTGTGTTGAGAGCTCAGGTATTTGAAATAGAAAATACTCAAGCGCTAAGTATTTAAAAAATTTACATATTTAAAATACAAAATACGTTTTTGTATTTTAAATACTTATTTAAAATACATGTATTTCAAATACTGCCTAGACCTGGCCTTGCAGTATTCCAGCATATAAACTTTTAAATGTTGCTAGAACGCTCAACTACTCAGCCATTCCCGCTTTTTAAACGAAAAATAGTTATATGCAATTTAGCGACAACTTTATGATAGTATTACCATTAAAATTGTATTGCTTCTTTCTGGTAGTAGTACTGCTCAATATTTTGCTTTTGTGACATTATTTTAAATCATTTAAAATTTGAAAAAAAAAATTTTCGTCAGTAGCTTAGTTTTCAACAACGAAAATTCATTAACAATTTACATTGATAGTAGATCAGCAATTGACAATATTTGGGTTAATCTAATATATTTTTCGGTGTAGTAACGAAACACCACTCACAAAAATTTGAGAAGAAAATTTAGCCACTTTTGTAAGCTAAAAGTCCCATAGTGTTGTTATATGTACAAATTTATTTACACATGTTTATGTAGATAAATAGCATTTGCGTTGCCAAATTAGACGCACTCGTAAAATGCGAAGGCCTAAAGATAGCAAGGAAAACATACTTTGATTGTCGAAGTGCGAAAATAACTGCAAACTACATAAACGTGCCTCGAGGATTGAACAGATACCGCATGCAGTAACAAGCCAGCAAACAATAAAAACAACTAAAACTTTAACTAACAATTCAATTCATTCATCTTCAGATACTTAAAGTTTTTCAACACCAGCGTGAAATACAAAAAAAAAAAAAAATCACAATTTATTTCCTCTTCAAAACAAGTACTGAGAACAAAGAATAACAACAACAGATAATCAATAAAAATGAACGGCACTCATTTACTTGGCTACCAAAGGTGTTGAATAAAATGTTGTTCTTAGAAGAATTTGATTGTTACAACACACATTTAATTCGTTTCCGCGCAAAAGAGAAAAGTATTAGTTCTACTCCTTAAAACAAGAGAAGAAAAAACCAAAAAAGCAGTATTTTTGTTCATCAGCAGAATATTCTGCCGTTTCATTCAGAGTCACTACTCGCCGGCCATAAGACGAAAAAAGCGCTTCACATCTCTTTGATGATATTTGTACGATTTGGTGTCGAAGTGTTAAAATTACCCCTTAGCAACATTATAATTACCTTAAATTGCTGAAATCAAAGAAATAAATTTCAGCACAAGAATTAAAAAAAAGCAATAAAAAGGACACCACGTACAAACACCATCATCGTTTCATTTGCAATGACTAGATTGAGGAGTGTGTGGATTTGGATGGATGATTTAAAACCGCCTGGACTTGTGTTTAAGTTAAATTTTATTACTCTGTTTGGAATATATCACTCAGCTGGGGCTGGCTGAGCTCTGTATGCAGCAGTCACTATTGCAAATTGTATGTTGCCAAAAAAATTATCATCCATACGAATACGAGAGCTGAGTAACGACTTCTGTAGATAAACTTCTTGTCTTAAGTACTACTTGTGGTAGTTTGTCTGTTATTCCTTTGGAGTTTGAATTTTATGGCCTGTTCTTCATGCGAAAAACAGTATCAAATGTCAAGTTGTTTAGTGCTCAATGTAATAAATATTGATTGATACAGTGAGAAAAATTCGATAGTAGGAAATTATTTGGGCAGTCCGAAAAAATTATTTTAAAACAGAGATAGATAAGTATTTATACATTTAAAATGAAGCAGCACTGACAGGTACTATTCCAATAGTGGTTTCTGTGATTATTGTGTAAAAGGGAGTCTGTGAAGCTATGAATAGATTTCTAAGTATATACGACCTATATGTATTTGCCTTCAAATGTCTATAATGGCAACGTATTTGAGATTTAAACAGGAGATATGACTACAATGAAAGAAAATCGCTTCGTAGCAGGAACGAAGCCGTGACGTTGGTTCTGCTTCATTAATGAAATGAAATAATTCATTACAGTCATGACTGTTACTTTAATGGAACGAAACTTTTTATAGCATGTTTCTTTACATTTCCTTGTGTGTTTTTAAATCGTTATTAAAATAAAAACCTATAGTTTTATGCCTCCAAAAGTGGTCGAAATCATTACTCTCGAGGAATATAAAAATACTTAAAAATTTTTTTTTTCGTTCCAAAATCAATAAAAAACAATTACTTTTTATTGATTTTGGAACGAAGTTCCTTAACGCGGTTTGCTGGTAGTTCAAATTAGTAGAAATTGGCACGAAAGTGTGTGAGCTGTTTATATGTATTGGTGTATCTGTCTATAAACAATTGTGTAGGTGTCTCTGCTGCTGTAAGCGGAGACACCTACCAATAAATATTAATTAGTTGTGAAAACGGACACTATCAGTTGATAGATGTCGCTTAATTAAAGTATGTCACAACAAAAAACAGCAATATTGAAACATTTTCTTCGTTTTGTAGCAGCTTGACAAAAAAATACTGCATGTGTCAAAAGTAAAAAAAATATAAAACATTCCAAAATTTTTAAGAAACATATAAAATTTAAAAATTTCAAAAACAACACAAAATAAAACACCTTGTATTACATTCGAAGATGAAGAAAAAACGTAAGGAACTTCGTTCCTAACGGGGATCCCCCGACCGAATTTTTTCCTTTTTTATCTTCTACCTTATTTTCTTTTGCATTGCAAAGTTTTGCATTTGCCTCTGGTAGGTTTTAAATCGCCATCATAATAAAAAGGTCCAACAAGCAATTTTAATAGATGTTGTGTTACACCATGATATTGAATCAAGTTATTATTTCTGTAGGAATTTAGAATGAGTTTTAATTAAATTTTGCTCATGCAAATTTTAGTTATCAAACATCAGTAAAACGAAAAAAAACAAAAATTAAAATAATTTTTCATGTTCGAACTCGGACCTCCTGGCTTAATAGCTAGCTTAATAGTGTTCGGTGGTACGCTACAAACATTAGTTACTAAAAATAGATTGTTATTTAAAGTAATTTATAAACATACTATAATTTATTTTATCTAAAAAATGCATTTATAGTTTCCGATTTTTACTGATGCTTGGTCAAATATCATTATTTCGATATACATAAGTGCCTATTTTTTAAATAAACTTAGGGATATCAAAGTTCATATACGACCAAATATTACACATTATATATAGAGAAGCTTCTGATTACACTTTGGTAAAGGGTGTGTAAGATTCCGCACAGTCGAATATAGCACTTTTAATTGTTGAAAGTAAAATTAATAGAAGTATTACAAGTGTGTTTATTTAACGTAAGTAATCGTTCTATCAACGTTAAATTTCATTTCAATAATTATTGAGTGTCACTATAAAAGTGAGACATTACGTTGTTGGCATGAAACAGCTCCATTATATTAACGAAAACTTGCATAGTGTATGTATTTATAGATGCTTTACAACAACAAATGCTAAAGACAACAAGTTGAAAACTACCAGGTGTCCCAATACAACCTAAAGTAACAATTAGCCGTAGCTGCTAAACTATAAAAGACAAAGAGCTGAAATTCGCAGAATATATGTGTTCACATATGCTCCACAACAACACTTGCTAAAAACAACAACAACTGTAAAACTACCAGGTGTCCCTTTACAACGTAGATTAATAGCTATAACTCTCGAACCGTAAGAGATAGAGAGTCGAAATTCGCACAGTGTATGTATTCCCAGATGCCTTACAACAATAAATTACAAAAACAACAACAAGTGGAAAATTACTAGGTGCCCCCATACAACATAAAGTAGCTTTAAAAACAGAGAGATGAAATTTATAAAATATACATATGTATTTACATACGCCATTCCATACATACATTACACATACATACGTACGGAACCCTGAGAGTGCGAGCCAGCCTCGTACTTGACTTAATTTATTTGCTTATGCACTGACAGCTGACTAAGAAAGATATGGCAGAAAAACGCGCAAGTCACTCCACATTTAATTATAAAAAGAGCACTTTGAACTATTTTGACGACTTAAAACTTTTGCAACTATTTTGAAATTCTTGAAAATCGTTTCCATAGTCTTGGTGCAGCCAATAAAAAAAAACCTTGTGTCATATCTTGGAACTTTCCTTGGAAAACTCCTATGGATCTTTTGTATCGTTTTTATTGTACACAAATCTATTTAGAAGGATTTACCTGTATGAACTAAAAAAATTTTTAACGTGTAAAAGTTTTACCCAAATGTATTTTATTAACTTTCCCATTGCCTGTTTTTATACGTTGTCAATTTTTTATATGTGAAAAAATTTAAATAAATGCCACTTGTATTCCATATAAATTCTATGTTCTTGTTTTAATGTTTCTCAAAACGACCTAAAATGCTGTTTTGAAAAAAAAAATACAGCGGCTAAATGATAAATTAGTACATGGCTAAATGGTTAAATTACTACCTTAAGGAAAGGGAAAAGTGCCAGGAATGTCAACAGCGCTTGTGTTATTTTTGTATTTTCTCTCTTTGGATACTTTGCAAACGTTATTGGCCTAATATTCACAACCTCACACCTTTCTTGATGCTTAATGGCATTTAGTCTGTCATTAACACAAGTCGGTGGTCAAACCTACCAAGAAATTAAGAAAAATTATATTTATGCAAATTCGGTAACCAAAAGTATTGCGAAGCATAAAGAAGGGAAGCCTTTAGGGGTGATATGAGTCTCTGATATCAATTGGCAGTAGTGGATAAGAGGATTTTTCAAATGTTTGCAATGGCGGTTTTTACATTTTTGGTACAAATATTTTAGAACTTGTTTTGGTTGTTTGGCTGTTTAAATTAATTGGTAACAATACTTAAAAGGCATTCGTGTGTTGTCAGAACAGTGAGGTGGTTTGAAATTCAATACAGGGGGTTACTGTGTGGAGTTGGAAAGCGGAGTGGCGTGATGTTGGTACTTTGAAACGATGGGAGAAAAATTATAGAAAAATAACGATATATTTTCACTTTGTTCTTCGTGTTTTCTTCACTAAGCACTTTTCTCCTCACTTCTTCACTTTCAACCGAGCTAGATTTCTTTAGTATACGCTGCTTTGCGTATATTGGTATAGAATCTAAGTAAAGCCACATTGTCAAATCAGCGAGTATCATTCACATAGTTTTTAGTATTTTTTCTGCATGCTTAAGTATACATATCGAAGTCTCTCAGAAGAGAAATATGGCGGTATGCCGATGTAAAGTGCAAAGAAGAAAAGTTATGAGCGGCGACACATGTATAAACGTGCATACATATGTATATCAAAGTCTATGCGGTACAAAAACAAACAAGATCAAAAAAATTTTCTGTTGATTTTTTTTATGAAATAACAAGAAAGCTAATGTAATCAAAACGATATTCTTATTAATGAAATTAAAAAGATGATTTGCGTGTGTTTATATAGGAAACTAATAAAATCAATAGGGAAAAATTAATAAGATAGCCTAATGAAATCAATAAGAAATCCTTATTGTATACAATTTACAAGAAAACCTAATAGAATCAATAAGTTCTTCTGTATAGAATTTTTTTTTTTTTTTGGTACCATGCAAATCGGAAACTGAGTAAAAACAAGCGTGAGTAACAAGTTTTCTTCTTTCTCTTTTTGAGAGAATTAATAAGATTTGCGACATGGAAATAATAAGGAATACCCATATGGTATAATAAATCGTCCAAATAGATGCCACGAACTCGGCGGTACACCTCCATCCGATGATCCAAATTTTTAATAAGGGTGAGGCATAATTGAGGTTCGATGCCCTTAATGTACCGAATTATATCATTCTTCTGGCCTTGAATTAATGCTGGCTTATTGAAGTACACATTTTCTTTTAAATTCTCTCCAAAGAACAAATTCGCACGTTATCAAATCACATGATCCTGGCGCTCAATTGACATCGACAATACGTGAGATAACACGGCCGTTGAATTTATCGCTTCAAAGAAAATTAAAATTTCAGAACAGCTGGTAAATATTGAATATTTTCATAATCCTTAGGAATTGCATATTGTCGATAACTTTCTGTTATGAAGATGTAATCGAATGTGTAAAGAAGCAAAATAATTTACTTATTATAATATATTTTCATTACGAGTTGAATCACCCTCTACGCTCTCTCAATTATATTTATGAATCACACAACCTTTTACACGATTTGTTTTCTTTTTTTTTTTAATAAGCTAACATACATTTTTCAATAATTTCGAGCAGAAAAGTTTTCTAAATGGACAAAAAAAGTAAGTAAAAGTGCTGTTGCAAAAAAACCACATTCATATAAAAATGTCTTTCATTAAATACAACCCCGAACTTAACTTTTACTTTTATGGGACAATTACGTTTTCGTTGTTTCTTGTTATTATTCATTTTTTTACAATATATGAATTTGACAGATAGTGCAGATAAACTTGCGATATAAATTAGAGAAGACAGTAATTTTACCTGTTTGGCATGCAGCTTCAATATGAAGCTACTGCATTCGCTCTTAAAACTTTGTATGGCGAAGCACGTTGCTTCGCTTCTGATTAGCGTGTTAAGCACAAATTGAGAGCGACGCTCACATCGTGGAAACATGCTATAAGACACACTTGCTCGTTTCGAAATTAAATACAATTGCATTTTATTTTTAATTTAAGAAACATTCTTCGCCATTTCTTTCTCATTTCCTCCACGATCACACGTCTCTTGATTAAATGATCTGACAACACAAGGTTACTATCAGTTTTGATTAACTTCCTCATCTTGTTGATTCACTTAAAACAAGATGGTATTTTGATACTCTTACATACATTATCGCAACATTCACAACATGCAAATCAACATTCGCCACAAACAACATCAACAGCATAAAATCAGAAACAGAAATCTGTTGATCTGCCACAGATCTTTGATGGTGTTTAGTGAAAAATGCAAGTGATAATTACAAATCTTGTTAATGATACTTAAAGAGATTTTTCCTTGCTGAATTTTAAGTTTTTTTTGCAAAAGAAAACAAAAAGAAGTCACTAAAGTAGCAGGGATATTTAAAATCAAGTGGAAGTTCTCAGGGAGAGTGAAGAGACGATCAGAGGGCAGACACACTTGAGTGAACGAACGAGCGAATAAATGAATAATCATGGCTTATCAATGTGAAAAATGAGTTGTTGTAGCAATTATCATTAAAATTACACCAGAGACACATTATTTGTGCGCTAAAGAGTCAGAAGTCTTGTCAGCAGTACCAGTGTCATTTTTTCATACGACCACGAGGATCGGCCGACCGGCCGACTTGCGACTCCAAAAATTAGGAGGTTTTAATGAATTTTTTCCACTTAAGGCGGCAGAAAACAAAACAAATGCAGCATTTTTACACTTTTATTAAAGATAAATTCTGGTTATAAAGAAAATCAGGCAAACGTATCGATCAAGTTTTTTTGCTTGCTTGCTTTTTTACAGCAGTGTAAGTTGAATTCAGTTGTACTCTTTTTTCTTGTGATATTAAAATTTCCAAACACATAATGTTGTTTCTTTATCAATTTATGTTACTTTTTGGTGATTTTATAGAACACCCATAAAAACGTTGATAAATTAGCTGTCATTTTAGTGACACAAGCGTTGAGTACGTTTCTTATCGCCAGCTATAAATCTGTGTAAAAATCACGTTTGTCTTTCACTCGATCTAGAAGAAGCAGAGGAAGAAGTGCCTGTCTTAGTTGGAATTTGTCCAGTTCCCGTTTTCGTATCATAAGTACGTGTGATGTTTTGGGCTGTTGGTGTGAGATAAAACGAATCGCTACCGTTAATGTTTTCACATTTGAAATCGTCTGTCCGTGTGTTTTTCTGTCCTTTCCTGTTATACAATGATATTGAGTTCAGATTGTGCTATTGAAAGTGAAATTTTTGTCAATACTTTTGTAATTTATTGATAATACAAGGACGTGTGATCAATTTCTTGAGATCTTATCAGGTAAAACATCAATTTGAATGTATGAAATGGTGAAATAAATTTGGAAATATTTTTTTTATAAGAAAAATGTATTGAGTTTTTGGTTTAAAGTGCAAAAAAAAAAAAAAAATAATAAAAAACAAATCTGAAGCAAACTGAAATTTCACTAAAGTATATCTAAAATCAAAGGCAAAAACTTTGCTAGCCTGGCACAGTGGTAGTATAATGAAAATTAGTACGATCGCAGTTAAAACAAGTGCCGGTGAGAGATGTGACAACTTCGAGAGATCTGACTGCACCCCACCAAAATTTTAGTTTTTCTTCTTTGATTTATGTAATTAATCACAGGCAATCATTTAGAAAATGTAGCTCCAGCCCGAACAATAATATACCAGATTAAAAAATTTAAAAATTAATCCTTTTCTGCCTGGTTGATTTGACAGGTACATTAATGCTATGTTCACATATGCCTTTTTAATTGAAACAATATTCAGCTAATTGACAATATCTTTTTGATGTTCATACATACTTAATATTGCTACGACAATTAGCATTTGACAGGTGAAGAAATTATTGTTTCACTTTTTTCTATGAGAATTTGATTTTGTTTGTTTGTTTATTTATTTTCTTGACGTTTGATTAGTCAACTTTTGGACAAGGTGTGTTCAATAAGTACTGTTGTTGTAAAAGCTTGTTCATTTAGTACTGTTAATACATATCTAACAGTGTTGCATTATAAATTTTATTCATTATTAAAACAATTATCTCTTAATTGCCAATAAGTTAATTGTAATTTTTATATGAAAATTTAGTCTCAATAATGCCCTTAATTGTTATAATTTGAATATTGCTGCATGTACAAATAGAGTATAAAATAAGTGCGTTCAAATTCAAATACGGCTTTGATCGGCTTTTCATAAGTTAATTAAAAAATTATTTTTAGCAAGAGAAACAATTGCATGAACAAATGTTTGCTTATTTCCTTGACAACAACATTTTGGTGGTGGAATTGTGTCAGTGTTTACATCCCTGATACTACACACACAAAAAATAAAAAAAATAAAAAAACCAAAAATAGCGCAGTGCAAATGTAACAAGTTTTGAAAGGTCTAGCGTGCAGATATTTAGTAGCAAAGAAGATCATCCAATTAACTGAAGTGACTTTAATAATAGACTTTGTGCTATTGACTATAAAAAAAGAAAGGTAAAACACAGGAATGATTTCTGCTTAAATTTAATCTACTGATCACTTTAATATTTATCACAGTGCTTTTTTGTTGATTGGAATATATTTTGTACGCTCTCACCAACATCTAATTGATTTTTATAAATAAACTAGCGAAAACCCGGCGTGCTTCTCTAACCCAGTACTTTATTTATGTCACACCCACTTCTTATCCAATTTGGCAAATCTTTCAAGTAATGAGCCGTTTCGACTAACTACTTTGTTATGTTGCCATCCTTCTCATATATAATTGCAATTGAAAAAGTACCAAAATGTGGTTTTTACCTGATATATTTCCTAGGAATTCAAAATTTTAAAAAAGGACCAGACACCTGTCCAATTATTTTTCGCAGCCATACATGCTCTTTTTTAATTTTCATGCTACTTGTAATAAGTACGGAGATACAAAATTACCGATTTTGCCCTTTTTATCCCTTATATGTTCAAATATAAAAAATTACGAAAATTATTACAGCATGTTTTGGGAGGAGTAATAAATAGTTTTTGCTTTTTTCCTGTTTTATCTTTGTGGATAAATATAATTGAAAAAAGTACAAAAACGCAAATGTTACCCTAAAAAAATTAAATTAGCATTTTTTGGGGAGTAATACTATTTAGTATTTACTTTTTACCTCTGCCCATTCCTCTTCCACGTAAATGTAATTGTAAAAAAGTACTAAAACGCTGTTTTTACCCGTTTTGTCCCCTTACCATTTAAAATTTAAAAAAAAATACCGAAGACTTGTTTAATTATTTTTTGTAAATTTTTAGGCCTTTTTTAAATCTTTGTGATAGATACCTTTGTCCGGAGATATTGAGTTAACGACTGTACCCATTTTCAAACCCTATATGTCGAAGCTAAAAAAAAAAAAAAATACGAAATCTATTTCAGCTTTGTTTAGGGGGAGTAATATTTAGTTTTTTACATTTTCCCCGTTTTCCTTCCTCATATATATAAATGTAATTGGAATATAGTACCGAAATGCAGATTTTACGCATTTTAACCCCTAAAGCTCAAATTTTCAAAAAAGTACCAAGCTTCTATCCATTTACTTTTAGTGTCCTCTTTTAATTTTTTGTGCTACCTTTGCTAAGTCCGGAGGTATTGAGTTACCGATTTTAACATTTTTTACCTGTTTTTACCCGTTAGCGATTGAAATTTTTAAAACTTATAAGGCCTATAGCTCTCCGGATATACAGAGATATACTGTAAAAATTTCAAGCACATCGGTTTAGCCGCTTAGCTGTCCATAAGGAACAAACAAACACACCTTCACTTTTATACTAAGTGAAGATGTCAATATAATGTGATGTGCAATATGATTATTGGAATTTGTCACGCCTCTCCACACGTAGACCGAAAATCAAAAATCAGACTTTTCAGCGGCAGCCGCCTTGAAAATGTCAACAAAATCGGCCCAATAATTTTGGAATCCCTACGTTACATACATACACACATCCCGTTTTATATACATACATATATAATTTATGAATAACTACATAATAATGATTAACTATAGAATAATTTTATCGGGTTTTAGTTCGATTTTACTTTCCCGAATTGAGGAAGATCTTTTTTGTTAATAAAATTGTAATAAAATGTAAGAATCTTTCTCAAACCTGAGAACTAAATCCCAATAAATTACTTAGCAGTGGTAAATCATATGGTTCGCTTGCAAAACTAAATTAATATAAACTAATAATACTCTGTTTTATCTATAATTTTTGACCTTTATTGTTAAAATTAATAAAACTATTATTTAAAACTTGGGGTCTTTGAATTTTCTTTATTAATTTTTCGATATTTTGCTAACAATAGAAAATAAAAACAATTAAAGATTCCTGACGATGCTAACAAATTGTTAGCGAAATATCGAAAAATTAATAAAGAAAATTAAAAGGCCCAAAGCTTTAAAAAATAGTTTTATTAATTTTAATAATATTCTGGTTAGTTGTGTATTTGTTCAGTCTAGTGTGTCGAATGTGTTCGATGCTTCAGGTTTAAATATAATATTTTATTCAGCAGGACATAGTTTTTTGTATTTTAGCAACTAATTTCCATCTTTTTCCCCATAAAACTATTGTTGATGTTCCACTTAGCAATCTATGTTTTTCATTTTAGGTTCTGGTTTTGGATAAAACATGATACATCCAGTTTACATGCATTTTCAAGTTACATCTTGTAAGATATTAGTGATAAATATCCAGCATCCGTTACATGTTAATGATAAATTTTGATAATAGATGTCTCTGGAGAAAAACAAAATCAAATAAGAACTACAAGTAACCACAATGTCTTAAAATCCTATTAAAGGATGCTGTTGCACTTCTAATAAGGTCAACTGGAATATTGAAAGAAATAAGAACTATTTCCTTCGGTATGAAAATCACAAAATGTGTGTTTTTTTAATTTTTTTGTATCTGCAAGGAAACTACAATCAATCATGTAAAGGAAAATAAATTGAAAGAGAGTAATGTTTTTTTTTATTTCAAAATACGGTAGTTTTTTTCTTTCAAATGAAAAAAAATAAAACACCCTGATCTGGTAGTAGAAAAAATTTACTGAACAATTCTATTCAAGGATTCAGTGATGTAATTCAGTTTTTAGCGTTCACTCCCTTAAAAAACGTTACAGGAAAAGGCTTAAAGAATGGAAAGGATTTTTAATTCAGAGTTGTAGGAGTGAAGGTGATGATATTATAATAAATAATACTTTGAGACGAATAATGTTTTGAAACGAAATAGATCGATTTAATAGAAATTAAACGAATATTTTAATGCGTTTCTAAATTCTGGTCTAATAGTAATTATATATTATTTTGTCAATTAAAATAAAATTGCACCTGTTTTGTGGGAAAATGTTAATGTTATCAGTTCTTAAATTGATGCAGTTTTTAGGAGTAAAAAAGTGATTAAAAACAGTTTTATAAAACTATAAAATACAAGTATGATGGTGTGCTTTACAAAATTTTATTTATTTAAATTATTGTAGGCATGATAGTTATATTATGAATACAAAAGAAAAATAACGTTAAAAGTACTAACATTTGGAGTTTCTGCTTATGTATTTAAAAAAACAGCGTGTTTTTGAAAAAAATTAATTTATACAGCTTCAGATCGTTTTTTAGGGTTCCGTACTCATCAGAGTGAAACGGAACCCTATTACGGAGACAAGTACGTCCGTCCGTCCGTCCGTCAGAGCGTCCATTCTCCGAAACGGTGAGAGCTAGAGAGCTGAAATTTTCACAGAATGTTGTTGTACCTTGCCGCTACAACAACAAATACTAAAACCAACAACAAGTCGAAAACTACCAGGTGTCCCCATACAACGAAAAGTTACAATTAGCCATAACTCTCGAACCGTAAAAGATAGTGTGCTGAAATTTGCATAGTCTATGTATTTATAGATGTTCCACAACAACATATACTAAAAGCAACAACAATCCAAAAACTACCAGGTGTCCCCATACAACCAAAAGTTACAATTAGCTATAACTCTTGAACCGTAAAGGACAGAAAGCTGAAATTCGCATAGTGTATGTATTTATATATGCTTGTCGACAACAAATGCTAAAAACAACAACATGTCAAAACTACCAGGTGTCCCTATGCAACGTAAAAAACATTAGCCGTAACTTTCAAACTGTAAGAGATAAGGAGATGAAATGTGTACAATATATTTACTCGCATATGGCCTACAATAACAAATGCTAAAAACAACAACAAGTCGAAAACTACCAGGTGTCCCTATACAACGTAAAGTAACAATTAGCCGTTACTCTCGAACTGTGAGCGACAGAGGGATGAAATTTGCACAATATGTGTACTCACATATGCTCCGCAACAACACTTGCTAAAAACAACAACAACAGTAAAACTACCAGGTGTCCCTTTACAACGTAGATTAATAGCTATAACTCTCGAACCGTAAGAGATAGAGAGTCGAAATTCGCACAGTGTATGTATTCCCAGATGCCTTACAACAATAAATTACAAAAACAACAACAAGTGGAAAATTACTAGGTGCCCCCATACAACATTAAGTAGCTTTAAAAACAGAGAGATGAAATTTATAAAAGATACATATGTATTTACATACGCCATTCCATACATACATTACACATACATACGTACGGAACCCTAAGAGTGCGAGCCAGCCTCGTACTTGACTTAATTTATTTATAAAATTTTTGCTAACAATAAATAATAAATAACAGTGTGTTTTTTGTATTCTATTGCATGACCCACCCACATGTTGCTGTGCCTCTTATATCCTGCTCGAATCTACGGAAAAGTTCAGCAACCTTGAAATTTTCATCAGGAAAATTTTGTTAATATTGTTACAAATTTACATTTATACATTTCTCACTAATACAGATTAAAACAACAACATAATTAACTACAAAAACAGTTCAGCTATTGGTAGAATTTTGTGCGAAATGTTTAATATCAATTTTATTCGTAAAGAATGGTAAATTTTGAAGGCCTAATGTTGATTTTGCATAAAACAAATGTTGTTTGATGTTGAGATTATTAAATAAATTACTCAAGCTTAGGACTTTTTTTTTAGATAATTGAAAACAATTATATATACTTATTTTCAATATTTCGCCAACAATTCGTTAGCATCTTCAGGAAAATAATTATAAACTTCAAAAAATAAAAATAAATTATTGAAAAAATTGGATTGAAAAATATTCAAAAAATATTTTACCCACCTTAAAATGTATTAACAACATTCATGAATAACATAAATAAAAAACAAATATATAAATTAGTAGACAAGTTCTACCACCAAAATTTTCTATGTTAATGTTTACAACACGTTTGATACTAGAAAATAATAAATTAGCATATCAAATGTTGCGCATAGACTAACATAATTAAGGTATACAAACGGTCTCATATTGTGTCATAATGTCAGAATGTACTAACATTTTATGATATGAGTCTAAAAACATAGTTGTTGTGCTTCAAACAAAAATAGTCATAAAATAATAGAACTTCATCGACATTTACTGAGTGGTCATAAGTTAACAGCATGCATCTAAGGCGAACGGCTAAAATGCATTCGTCGAGCCGGCGATATTATTTACATACCGCAAATAATATACTAAGAAAATATTTTAAATGTATATGCCTACAAAAAGTACCCGTAATATGTGTATAACTCTTATATGTATATACCCAAACAGGAATAGATTTATTTAATTCAGGGACCGAAAATAACTGTTATTTTTGAATTTTTGGTTAAAACAGCAACCTCAAGGAAATGTCGGAGAATGAAACCATTTTCAAAGTCTTGGACCAAATTGTCAGAAAATGCGATGCTTTTTAGATGCTTTTTTCTGATTTTTATATTTTTAGGCAAAAATAGCAGTTATTTTTTGATTTTAATTTTTTTGAGCAAATATAACAGTTATTTTTTAACTTTTATTTTTTGAGCAAAAATAAAAGCTATTTCCTAAATTTTAATTTTTGTAGCAAAAATAACAGTTATTTTTTGACTTTTATTTTTTCGAGCAGAAATGAAAGTTATTTTTGACTTTTATTTTTTCGCTTAGAAATAAAAGTTATTTTTTTACTTTTATTTTTTTTTTTTTTTTGAGGAGAAATGAAAGTTATTTTTGTGTTTTCAACCCCTTTGACAAAGAAATTATTATTTAATATTCCAAATATTCTTTTCTAAATAAGTAAATTTAACGATTCACCATTGCAAACACGCCAAAAAGAAAATTTGGCGGCAATTATGATTGCAAAACTTAACTCCAATCATTTTTGAGCATATGCAAATTATTTTCACTGAAAAATTATCTTTCTTTGAAAAAGTTTTTTTTAATATTTAAAATTTAAGTCAAAAAAATAACTTCTAATTTTGCTTCAGAAAATAAAAGTCAAAAAATAAATTTTATTTCTGCTCGAAAAAATAAAAGTCAAAAAATAACTTTTATTTTTGCTTGAAAAAATAGAAGCCAAAAAAATTTTATTTTTATCGAAAAAATAAAAGTCAAAAAATAACTTTTATTTCTGCTCGAAAAAATTATAGTCAAAAAATGACTTATTTTTGCTTGAAAAAATAGAAGCCAAAAAAAATTTATTTTTATCGAAAAAATAAAAGTCAAAAAATAACTTTTATTTCTGCTCGAAATAATAACTTTTATTTTCTAACTTTTACGATAAAAGTTATAACAGTTACGGTCCCTGATTTAATCCCTTATGGCCTTGTTTCACTATCCTACCCAGTCGTACGATCTCCTAAGAATGTCATGTGTGCTCAAAAAGTGTGATAGTGTGGACTAAACATGTGTGTGTGCGATACGAATGTATGTGTTTCGCATGTATGTGTACTGGCTGGTCATTGGTCTATGCGGATAAGTCACAAACGCTTGACCATTTGGTGGACAACATTCGCCGTGTTATTGTCGATAAACGGCCACAAATGTTGGAAAAAGTCATCGAAAATTGGACGTCCATATTGGACTGCATCCGCGCCAGCCGTGGCGGTCATTTACCAGAAGTCATATTTAGAATGTAATGCCACACGATTATCTTTCGGATAAATAAAATTCATGTCAATCGACAATGCTCTAAATCGACAAAGTTCTATACATCAAAAAAACACCCTTTATCATAAAAAATGGAAAAAAAAATTTGTTTTATTTATTTATTTTGTTGACGTTTGATTAGTCAAATTTTAACAAGGAGTGTTCAATATGTCCCATCTATCGATCCTATTCTTGGTCTTACTAACAGTTCGATCCAATATGGTATAACTCCTTTCTCGGCACTGACGAAGTAAAAATCTAAGTGAAAATTCGATAACATAATTGTTAGTTGTGAATTATTAAGCTCGACTATAAAATCAAGGTAAAATTTTATTTTATATTCTATTAATTTTAGAAAAGTTATGAGAACTAAAAAAAGCTAAATGTTCCAACTACATTTCAAACACACTAAGTAGCGTAGGCATACATACATATACATATCTATACCTGAATTTTCCTAGCAGCTCTCAAAACTAATTTTTGGCTTTGACTTAATAGGAGGTTTTTTTTTTAACAAAACTTGATGTGTACGAACCAGGACTGCTTAGAACAAATTTCTAAATATAGCGTAAGCCGTATTGCAGATATACCGTCTCCACTTCAAAAATCAGCAGTAAATATTATTGATGCGGTCTCATATTGTGCTGTATATTCGTCTACAAGTTAAAACTCAATTTATTACAAAGTTTCACTTTTAATTTCAACGCAAGACATTATTGAGCAGTACATATGTATGTACATATTTGCAACAAGTGGAATGAATAAGGCCCATAAAATAATAATAATAAAAGCTGAATGAATCAAAAATGAGTCCCTGATTGCAGAAAAATGGCAGTAATAACTGACCATGCGCAACAGCACGCATCGTACATTTTTATTAATAAACGTTTAATATGCAACAAAATCTTCACAAATGTTAGCTTCGATACACGTATTGTATAAAGACATTTCAATGTAAACATGGGATGATTATTGAAAAGAAAAATCAAAAAAAAAAAATAATAAACATCAACGCCACCATCATTATTGCGTTTTCCTAAAACATTTGCACACAGCGTGTTGCATTGAATAAAGTTGCAGTGACTGAGTGAGTTAGTCAGTAGTGAGTGAATTCATTTACCTACTTGCAGCTGTCCCCCATATTATTGTTGTTCGCACTGGTAGTTTGCAAGTTTGAATTTGATTTCTTTCAACTATTTTGAATTTATGCGTATGAATTGTTGATAACTTTAATGTTGTTGATTTTATTTGCTGCATTCAAGTATTTGGGCACGCACGCGCTACAGTAGCACAAGCCACCAGTCACATAATGCCAAAAACAAATAAAAGGACAGAAGAAAAAAGAACAAATCTCGTCATCACCTCCATCGCCATCAGTCCGTGTTCATCATATTTAATAGCAAGTGTGTATAAATACTTCTTGCAAAGTTTTTTTTTTAAGTCGCTATTTGTCGTATTAATGGTATGATTTGTCAAGCTGATTTGTTTAAGCTGGAACGCATGTTGGTCTGTCTACCCGTTCCCGGCATTTAATTTTCATTTCCATTGAGTTTTATTTTTATTTTATAAATACTTCGGCGGTTTACTTTCAGTTTTTTTATGACGCACTTGCAAATCCCAGTAACACACTCACCAACCAGCTCTGTCTGTGGAACGAGAGAATTTATTGTTAATCCTTTCAATAACAAATGCTTGTCTATTGCTATTATATACATATAATATACTGCTTGTACAGTGGCCCTTCTAAAATGGTCACTTGTTTTTATTTTTTTTAATTTTTTTTTTTTTTATTTGATCATTGTCACTGTCATCTTGCTCGTTTATTCATGATCACGAATCATATGGTTTTATATTTTGTATTTAAAGTATTGTTTGAATTTTAAATTCTATTCATGCCGAGCTTGGGTCCGTATTTGGTTGACTTCTTTATCGGAAGCACGTGTCAGCCGTTGTCTGTCGTTTCGTTTAAAAATTTATGTAATTTGTCTGCTGGCGTTGTCCAACACAGACAAGTAAACTGTTGAAGGAAACTTGAATTTCCTTATCACCTTCAAGGTCAATCGCGTAGTAGGTTATTGTGTAAGCAATTAACAATTATTAAAATTATTCAGTTCATTGGTCATTAGAAAATTTTCTAGGTTAAGGAACACCAGAGCATGAAGTAAAATTATTTTTCACATCTCTAATAAGTTCATTTAAAATGAAGTTCAATTTGTTAAATTATTGGTTGTGATTTAACATGTTTCGAAGATGCCTCCCTCCATTCGGTTTGAACTCATTTTAGAGGCTTGAAGTGTACGCTTTGGAGTTTGAATTTGAAGCAAAATAATTAAAACAATTAAATTTTGTTTTTATATTATTTAAAAAATTGAATCTTTATTGCAGCAATCAAGCAACAAGTGCTCTGTCAATTGCTTTTGAATTAAGATTGATTTTAACTTAAAATTAGTTCAGCTTATATACTACTTATGAGAATATCCTAGACTACTTTTATAAACGTGAATGCATTGGCGCTGTGGAAGTGTTGTTGGAAATTCTTGATGAAATTTGATTTTCCTTAAAAATATTTATTTGTTCCCACAGTGGTGAATGTTTTAGTTTGCCCCAAATGTGCATAGCATTGCAAGTGCCGTTATTACGGCAAATTATTAAATGCATAACTGCATTAAATAAGGGCAGTGACTATTTCTAATTTTGTGGGAATAAACAAAACTGTTATTTAATCTATGCATAAATTTTCTCACGGCAGGCTTAAGTGTGACACACACACACACGAGTCATAAACATTTCATGGTCACTTCAAGAGGTGCAAAGGCGGCATTGTTTTTAAATAATTCCCATGTGCTTGCCGGCCTTTGTTGATAAGATTTTTAGTGATACATGATATTGTTTTGCCTGATTAATAAATGCATTTGAAATAATTAAATCTTTCATTTGTTATGGTTTAAAAGAATTAAATCATATTATGCTACACCTCCACTTTTCGCAAGAATGTTCATATAACGATAGTTTTATGGACATTCTTTTACAAAGATTGTTTTATTTTAAAATGTAAGAAAATTAAAATTAATTTATTATTTTGTTTTCTTCTATTTGTATTTATTTATTAACAATTGTAGGGAAAGTTTTTTATTAAAAAAAAATTAATTATTAAATTGATATATATGTATATATATTCTTATTTTACAATCGCGATTACTTAGTAAAGGGCCTTTTACTATGTTTTACTTGTTATGATATAACTTAAGTCTATTCTTATGTACTATTTGTTCCTTATTGGTTTTCTTATCAACTATTGTTACATTATTTCTTATGTCTATGTTCTTAATTTCAAATGGTCCTTTGTAGTTTGGTTCTACTTTGTGACCTGCTTCATATTTAAGTAAAACTAAATCTACTATTTTTAAATTGTAGTCTAAAACATTTCTATCGTAATTTTGTTTTTGCTTAATTTTATTCCTATCTAATAATTGTTGAGCTCTCTTATATGCTACTTCTAATCTAAATTTTGCCTCTTTGGCATAACTATCTATATTATACAAAGGGTTGATTTTATCAATTTTATTAAATTGTTCAGACTGGTTAGGAAGTTTTGAAAAGACTAGCTCATATGGACAGTAATTGTGAACTGTTGATGGAGTTGTATTAAAACAATATGTAAAATATTTTAACCATTCGTCCCAATCTGTCTTGTCATTGTTAATATAAGAACGTACGTACTCGTTAAAAGTTCTGTGGCTTCTTTCTATTGTTCCTAATATCCTGTTCATACATGCAGCAATATTCAAATTATAACAATTAAAGCCATTATTGAGACAAAATTTTCATATAAAAATTACAATTAGCTTATTGGCAATTAAGAGATAATTGTTTCAATAATGAGTAAAATTTATAATGCAACACTGTTAGATTTGTATTAACAGTACAATTTGTATTAACAGTACAATAACAGTACATATTGAACACTCCTTGTGAAAATTTTACTAATCAAATGTCAACAAAATAAATAAAAAAAAAACAATTTTTTTTTTTAAATTTTTTATGATAAGGGGTGTTTTTTTTCGATGTATACAACTTTAAGTTGCAATAAAACAACGATGGATTATTTGATTGGCATGAATTTTACTTATCCGAAAGATAATCTTGTGGCATTACATTTTGAATATGTATGACTTCTGGCATATGACCGCCACGGCTGGCGCGGATGTAGTCCAATCTGGACTTCCAATTTTCGATGACTTTTTCCAACATTTCTGGCCGTATATCGGCAATAATACAGCGAATGTTGTCTTCCAAATGGTCAAGCGTTTGTGGCACAAGCATGTTGCGCAGTCTTGTTGAAATCACATCTCCTGGACATCATGGTTATTCAATTCAGGAATGAAAAAGTTAGTAATCATGGCTCTATATCGATCACCATAGACTGTAACTTTCTGGCCATCATCGTTTTTGAAGAAGTACGGACCAATGATTCCACCAGCCCATAAAGCTCACCAAACAGTCAGTTTTTGTGGATGTAACGGTGTTTCGACATGCACTTGAGGATTAGCTTCACTCCAAATGCGGCAGTTGTGTTTGTTGAAGTAGCCATTCAACCAGAAGTGCGCTTCATTGCTAAACAAAATTGTGCGCGATACGTATTCCGCACAGAACCATTATTTTCGAAATAAAATTGCACTATTTGCAAGCCTTGTTCACGCGTGAGTTTATTCATGATGTACATATTGCCAAACCAAACTGAGAATAGATCACTTGACACCTGTTAAATCGGTAGCCATCTGGAACAGTAATGCCAACTTAGAGTTCTATACATCGAAAAAACACCCTTTACAAAATAACCAAATGTAAACAATAACTTTTTCACCTGCCAAATGCTAATTGTCGTAGCAATATTAAGTATGTATGAACACCAAAACGATATTGCCAATTAACTGAATATTGTTTCAATTAAAAAGGCATATGTGAACTGCATATAACGTTTGGTGGTGATATGCAGTGGAAGTTATTTTTTCAATTTTTAAAAATTTACAAATTTCTTGTAATGTTTCATTTGTATATTCAGTGCCCATGTCCGAAATGAACGTCTTCATTGGACCATAGGTAAGTATAAAGTTTTCAAAAATTGCTTTAGCGACTGTTTTAGCGCTTTTGTCTTGTATTGGTATTGTAACTAAATATTTAGTTAAGTCACATATTAGTGTGATAGCATATTCATTTCCGTAAATTGATTTTGGAAATGGACCTATTGTATCTACATACACCGTGTTAAATGGTTTATCTGGTGTTTCTGTAAGTGTCATTGGACTTTTCAAATGTGTTGTTGTTTTTGATGTTTGACACTTATGACATGATTTTACATAATTTGATATGTCTTTGGACATATTCTTCCAGTAATAATATCTTTTTATTTTTTGTATTGTTCTATAAATTCCGCAATGTCCTCCTTCTATGGGATCATCGTGATATTTCAGCATTATTTCGAGAATTGCCTTGGCATTCTTACTATCAATTTGGGTCACCTCATTTAGTAGCGCTACTTTAATATTCTTTAATATTTTATTGCCCATATTTTTAAATTCATTAATTGAGATAAATTCGAAAATTTTCTCACTAGGTGCCACTTGTAATTTATTTATATTATGTTTACCGGCCACATATTCGAGCCTAGGGAGAAATTGTCCTAAGTCAAAGTTCCCTTTAGTAAACAAATCATTAATTTGTATATATGTTACTATAGATTTTCCTCGTTTGATGTAACATCTTCCGGGGGAAATCTTAAGTTTATAATATTTTCTGACGTCAGTGTTGTTTAGTGGTACATATATACTGGGCTCATTATTTTTCTTAATATTATTATGCTGATTATTTATATTATTATTTATTTTTGTTTTTTCATCGGTCATCGATCTAGTCGTGACTCTAAGTATAGAACAAATTTTGGTATTCATGTCTTTTAGGTCATTTATGCTTATTCTTGAAAGTGCATCGGCAACATAGTTTTCTTTTCCCCTAAGATACTCAACTGTAAAATTGTATTCTTCCAGATCAAGTCTCATTCTTGTTAATTTTGAGCTTGGGTTTTTCATTGAAAATAGGTAAGATAGTGGTCTGTGGTCAGTGCGGACAAGGAAATGTTTTCCATATATGTATGGTCTGAAATGTGTTATGGCCCAATGTATGGCAGTTAGTTCCTGTTCAATTGTTGACTTGTTGCTTTCGCCTTTAGTGAATGTTTTTGAGGCGTATGCAATGGGTAAATGTTTGCCATCATATTCTTGTGATAATACTGCTCCACAAGCGAATTTACTTGCGTCCGTTGTTATGCAAAATTCTTTTGTGAAATCTGGATATTGTAGTAAGGTGGGGCTCATTAATGCTTTTTTCAAATATTTAAACGCAAAATCACAATCTTTTGTCCATTCGAATTTTACATTTTTCTTGGTTAGTCTTGACAGGTGTCTGGAATATTCAGAAAAATTTTTTATAAATCTTCGATAGTAATTACAAAATGCGATAAATCTTTTTGCACTATCTGCATCTGTTGGTGTTGGATAATTTTCTATTATTGAGTATTTGCTATCATCTGGTAATATTCCTTTATCTGTACATTTATGACCAAGATAAGTAACTTCTTTCATGAAGAATGAACATTTTTCGGGATGTAATTTAAGGTTGTATTTGCGACATAGGTCGAAGACGTTTTGTAGATTTGAAAGCATATGTTTTTCAGAACACCCTAATACGACTAAGTCATCCATGTAAAGGAATGCTTGGTCGGGTTTTAATCCACTGAATGCAAGTATCATCATTCTTTGAAAAGAATTGGGAGCAATTTTCAAACCGTATGGTAATCTGGTGAATCTGTAGGAGCCATTTGTTGTTGAAAACGATGTTAGGTCTCGTGAATTTTTATCTAGAGCTATTTGGTGAAATCCCGACATTAAGTCAAGGCAAGAAAAATATTTAGCTCTTCCTAGTTGATCTAGAATATCATCTATTCTTGGTAATGGAAATTTATCCGCTACTAATTTCTTGTTTATCTGCCTATAATCTATTACAAGTCGCCATCTTTTGCCTTCTGAATTGGGTAGTGATTTCTTGGGTACCAACAGAATTGGACTGTTATGTTCAGAGTAGGATGGTTCCACTATTTTATCGTCTATCAATTTTTTGACTTGTTTATCTATTTCCTCTTTGTGTGAATGTGGGATTCTATAGTTTTTAAAAGTGAAATATCAGCACCTGTATCTATTAGTAGGGTTATTGGTGTATTAGTTTTATGTATTAAAAATCGTACGCAGTAACATAAGTTGAGGTTAAGATTGTATATTTTGTTATTTATTGGAATTCTCTTAGGGGATTTTGTTGGTTTTCCGAATTGATTTGGTTTAATTCGGTTGCTCTTACGTAGTTTCCATTCCTACGATAACTGTTAGGTCTTTGATTGTACCTATTATTATTATTTGAGTTATTTTGTTGCCTATTGTTGGTGTTGTTAAAAGTTGGTCTATTACTTCGACCGTTATTTCGTGAGAAATTATTTCTTCCACGATAGGCATTTTCACGAAAAGAATTGTATCTATTTTGTTTTTGCCGGTAGTATAGTATGGTATTTTGTTGTCCAGTTGCTTGTGTGCAGCTGTTGACAAATTTGCTTATAGCATCATTCATGCTATTAAATTGTCCTGCTTCCATGATAAGTTTTACTTTATCAATGGTACAGTTTTTGGTGAGTGCTTTTACAGCTACTTGTGTTGAATATTTTGTGGCTAATTCGCATGGCAATCCATCAGAAATGTAAGCATTTTCAAGGGATTTAGTTAAATTTTCAATTTCACTACAATAAGCGTTAGCCGTTTTATTATTTTGTTTAATATTCATAATTTTTGCAGTGAGAACTTCTACAGATTCTCCTCTAACTGCAGTTTTTAGTTTATTAACTATTTCGTTTATTGTTTTTTCACTACTTATTAAATTTCTTGCAGTGCCCTTTAACTTTGTTTTTATTAATGAAACTGCAACTGACTCATGAGTTCCCTGTATTGAATTTACCAGGTTTAAAGAATCAAGAAATGACGGAAGGTTTTCTGACTTGCCGTCAAATTCTGGAATCAGCTTTGAAGCTGTGTTTAAAAATTCGACCACCGTTTGACTCATATTGTTTTCTGTATAGATTTCGATGTTGACGTGTTCATGTATTGTATTTGGTTATTCAATATCTATGCCTTTTTTGGTTGCTATTTTTGTTAAGCGAAAGGTTAGATCGAGAAAAAATGCATCAGCAGCTCTTTGGTGAGCTGTTGTTAGCCTTTTGTAATTAACGTTAAATAAAATTCATATTTCTTCCAAATATTGTAATAGATTTTGTAGATGATATTTTATTGCTTCATTTTTTGTTGGTCTATCATGATTTAAACATTTGTATGAACGCTCAAAATTTTCTTTAATGTTTCTAGCTTTTGAAGAATGTCTTTCCAATCCATCAGGAACAAATTAAACTTTATCGAAGTCATTTGCTCTACTTGCATATTTCTTTCTTAACGATCTTTTATGAAATATGTATATTTCGAGGGATAAATTTATTGCTGCTATTATCACTAAAATTAGTGTCAACACCCATAACGAGTTTAATTCTTTACTGCGGTCTATTTATTATTTCTACTTTATTCACCACATTGGCGTTTGGACTTTCTATTTTTGATTCAGCTTTTCCCCTTTTAGTTTTTTTGTAATTGTTTTTCTTTTTCAATTCTTTCAGACCATCTTATTGCGGCTATCGTTTCCTCTTCTATACGAGTTCTATTTATGATGTTTTCTTTAGTGGGAGTTCCTTCTAGTCCTATTAGTTTCCAATAACTTGCTAACCATTCTACTTGTTCTTCTATTGAACGTTCTGGGGGTATACTAACTGGTTTAATTGGATTCTTTGCTCTAACTCTGCCTCTATTTCTATTCATTGCGAAGCAAGGACCAAGAAAAAAAAATTTTAAGTTTGAATTAAATAATTACAAAATGTTATATTTAATCAGTAAAAAAAGTAAAAAAAAAGTAAATTATTTAATTAGTTAACATTGTATCTTCTTGTTTTTGTTGATTTCTTGTACTGTTTCTTTTGTGTATTTTATGGATTTTTTAGCGTTTGTTATTATTTTTTCTAGTTCTTCAAATAATTGTTCCATGAATATTATTTATTTATACAATATATGTATTTATAAATTTTTTTTATTTTTTTTTTTTTTATTATTTTTTTTTCATTTTTATTCTTATTTATATGTATTTGAAATGTTTGTTATACATTTTGGACATTATTTCGTACAACCTGTTTTTTTTTATATAGTGTTGCAAAAATTTAAATAAAATTATTATTACAAAAATAATTAATAAAACTATTACAATTTCCTGACTAATTTCTATTTTATTATTATTGACGGCGTATGCGTTCGACTGTCCTTCGACCTTTGCGTCGGCTATACCCATGTCTAATATGTTTTTCTATTCTATCTTCTTCTGTGTTCTTCGTTTATTGGTGTCCTTTTGATTTTTTTCGGCTTCGGTACTACGGAAAGAATGGATGGTTTAGTTGCTTTGTCTGCACCTTCTTATAAAATTGCCTTCCATCTGGCTTCTGCCTCTTCCAGATTTTTAAGAATTTCCTCCAAGCTTTCTTCCATGAAGGATTTTTTGATTAGGAGGGGTTCTATTTATTTTAATAATAAAAAACAATTATAAATAGAGATCCAACTAAGCTTGAGCTCTATCTGTTGGATCCTATTGTCCTTTTTTCAATATAAGGATAAGCAGAGTATGCTTTATCTTCCTTATAAAGAATCTGGCAGGATCGCCATGAAGCAAAATAATTAAAACAATTAAATTTTGTTTTTATATTATTTAAAAAATTGAATCTTTATTGCAGCAATCAAGCAACAAGTGCTCTGTCAATTGCTTTTGAATTAAGATTGATTTTAACTTAAAATTAGTTCAGCTTATATACTACTTATGAGAATATCCTAGACTACTTTTATAAACGTGAATGCATTGGCGCTGTGGAAGTGTTGTTGGAAATTCTTGATGAAATTTGATTTTCCTTAAAAATATTTATTTGTTCCCACAGTGGTGAATGTTTTAGTTTGCCCCAAATGTGCATAGCATTGCAAGTGCCGTTATTACGGCAAATTATTAAATGCATAACTGCATTAAATAAGGGCAGTGACTATTTCTAATTTTGTGGGAATAAACAAAACTGTTATTTAATCTATGCATAAATTTTCTCACGGCAGGCTTAAGTGTGACACACACACACACGAGTCATAAACATTTCATGGTCACTTCAAGAGGTGCAAAGGCGGCATTGTTTTTAAATAATTCCCATGTGCTTGCCGGCCTTTGTTGATAAGATTTTTAGTGATACATGATATTGTTTTGCCTGATTAATAAATGCATTTGAAATAATTAAATCTTTCATTTGTTATGGTTTAAAAGAATTAAATCATATTATGCTACAAATTAACCCGCTGCTATACTAAAGTTATCTTTGGGCAGGGTGAATTTATGGGAGGGGTATAATAAGCCATGTCTTCCAACATACATTTAAGCTTGTATTGTTATGCGTGTCATGTATGTAAGCATTGTAGGTTTTACTATAAGTCTATATGAATTCGGTGTCGTTCACAAAGCTCCTTAATTTCCTCCAAAATATACCCCATATATTAGTTATGTCCGGTATTGCTCCCTAATCGGCAGGACCGCATTTGTGAGAAAGTGAAGGATTGGCCTGTTTTCGCTGTTCTCCTCACATGATCTTTATTCAGATCCTGCCAGTATTGCTATGCGATTATGATGTGCCATGATAGTCTAAAAATATATTTTTTCTACATTAACGTAAAAATTGTAACTACTTTGAAATAAAACAAACCCAACTTTTTGCTTATTTAATAACTAAATACTATCTAGCTAATTGATCTGGAAGAAGATATGTAAACTTAAATTTTCTTTAGTTCTTAGCAGCCCCAAACTGTCCCCGAATTCATTATAAAAGCGCTGTTTTTCCAGCAAAGCTTAAGCTGCTCAATTCGTACACGCACTGAAAGAAAAACGCTTTGTTACGGGAATGAAACCGTTTCGTTCATCATTTTTATTTTGATACGACGAAAAGTTTCATTCTTTCAGTGAAAGTTTCATCAAGGGGACCAATACTTATAGTAATGCCTTTTATTGTATTTTTTACAAATTGATTATTATTTGACAAGAGCCACAAAAACCTTTTATTGAGTTTTGCAAAAAAAATATTTGAGAAGTTTCTGCAAAACAAAAATTTCTGTCTTTCTCCAAATTATTGGAGATTATGACAGGTTATGCATCTTGCGGTTTCAAAAGTAATCGTAAATGAACCACAAATAAAATACTTTTATTTTATGATATTTTTTTTATTTTTGATATTTTCATTATATTTTTGATATTTTCATGATATTTTTTTATTACAAAGTTTGAACGTTGACATTATGTGTGAAACACTACATCATTTAAATGACTACCACGCGAAGTGTTGCAGGCATTGATTCTTTTAAGGTGATTTTCAACCACCTTTTGACACATATTGGGCGGTATCTCAGCCATAACTTGACGCATATTGGTTTTTAAGTACTCAAGAGTTAAAGGTTTGGGTGCATAAATACGGTCTTTTGCGTAGCCCCACAAAAAAAATCTAATGGCATGAAATCGTATGATCTTGGTGGCCAGTTTATAACGCCATGACGAGAAATTACGCGGCCAGGAACTCGCTCGAGATGTGTGGCATGTGGCACCGTCTTGTTGAAACCACATATTTTCCTAGTAGTATTCTTCAATAGCAGGCAAAACACAGTCGGTTATTATGTGACCATAACGCTTCGAATTGTCGGTGACAGCTGTTCTTTAGTCGTTTTCGAAGAAGTAAGGTCCAATCACAACTTCAGACCAAAGAGTGCATCAAACAGTGACTTTTTCTGGATGTAATGACCTCTCTTCAATTACTTGAGGATTTTCGAAACCCTAAATATGAAAATTTTGCTTATTCACATACCCACCGAGTGAGAAATATGCTTCATCGCTGTAGAAATCGTTGTTCGAAAAATCGCCGTCTACCGTCTGTTGTTCAAGCACCTATTCCACGTATCTATGACGTTGTGAATGGTCAGCTGGCTTCAGTTGTTGTGGGAGCTGGACTTTATATCGATGAAGGTGTAGATCGAAATGCAAAATACGCCATAATGTGCAGTAAGACAGTCCTAATTCCTGAGAGCGACGAGGAATCGACACATTCAGGTCTTCGGCAGAGATATTTTCAGCAGAAAGAGCAAAACGATGATGCACAGGTCTTACAATATTTGTAACCGCTTCAGTCTCTTCAAATTGCTTCACAATTTTTCAATTGCTTGCGTAGTTGGAGGATTATGTAAACCATGATCTCCTCTCAAAGCATGATATGTGGCTGTGCCAGAAACACAATTTTTGTAGTATGTTTTGATTCTTTTTATGCGTTGTGAGATAGTAAATTGAATTGACCCATTTTCCTCAATGTCAGACTGAGAAGAACAAAATTGGTTCAACATCTTAGTTTGACAGATATCGACAGATGTCTAGTCCTATACTTTTGAAACCATGAAATGGATGGCCGTTATTATGTGAATATTAGCTAGCTCAAGTTTGGTGGTTGGTCACATTTTATCAATGTCAATTAAAAAAAGAAAAGTAAATGCTTTTCAGCTACGTGGACAACCGGATGTTTCTGGCTAGCAAATAGCCTTTGTCAACACCCTCTGAGATTTGGACGTATTAGATTTCACAGTTTTAATACCGCTGCTTAAACCATTTGGCAACCAAAGCTCTTCAAATTTTATTTTCTATTTATGTACTTAACTAAAATTAGCTAAAGCAGTGATCTTTTTGCAGTCTATTTTATGGATGATAATTTAACAAAATATTAAAATATTTTCACACCGAGCTTGTTAGTTTGTTGATCGTTAATAGTTACTTTTTTACACGTATTTTGTTTTTGTATATTTATCGCACTACCGGATTAACATTTAGCAAATTAACGACACGGCATCCCTGATAAAATAGTTGTTAGTTGGTAACTCACAATCAGCTGTTGCAGTTTCTAAATAATAAGTGCCATTTGTGATACATTTCAAAGAAAAATGTTTGTGTTTTGGCAACTTTCGTGTATATTAAGAGTAAGTACATATGTTAATTAAATGATTTTTTATTTTATTTACATAAATCATAAACTGTTCTTATAGTGGATAACCAAAAGAAAAAGCGCATTCGAACAAAAAAGCAAAAAAAAAAAGTGGAGTGAAGTGAAGCACAAATTGCTGTTGGAATTTGTGGATGAAGTGTGCCGCAGTCACCGATTTCAAAATTTGTAGCAATCTTAGCGATTGATGCGCTTTTTCTAGAAGAGCCCAATCTAAACAGAACTGTAGCGAGTTGAAGTCTATTTGAAACTGCTTGCCGGTACATTTGGTAAACATTTTGTCGCCACATGTGAGTGATATTAGATGAGCAAATTGCTCGCGATTCACATCAGACAAAACATCTTCGCGCCAATGAATTGATTTTGGAACTTCATACACAACTCCTCTGCGACACTTCATGACAGCATGTAAATCCCCATACAGCTCATCCAGTATATTTTCAGTTTCATCTTTCTCACCGTGGAATATTTCTGCATTAATAAATTATTTGTAATTAAACTATTCAACTTCGATAAATCTTGTCTACTTACCATCAGCAAACGTTATTTGTGTCAAAGCATGAATAGTTAAATGGTTTACAATTGTTTTTTGTTACACTTTCTCGTGGCACATTTAATTTTTTCAGAATAATAAATTGTGTCGGAACAATAAATCATCTGGTTTACTACGAAAGTTACCAGACTAACAAAGTTTGAAAAAGGGGGTCGTTCACAGTTGCTAACTTAACCAAATTAACAAACTACCGAGTAACAAATTAACAACTGCGCTGTGAATACCGCTATTTTTTTCGATTTTGCAAAAAGTAATTTTCGTAGCCTAAATGAAAGCTAATCTTGGCCCAAGAACACTGACAAAATCGTAGTATTTATGTAGCAAATCGTTATACTGACGAAGATTTTCCTATTAATGTGGGTCATCCTACAATAAGTAAAGAATAGCTATAGTTTTTAGCTGGGTCCACAGCTGGCTGTTTATGGATAGCCAGACTCTTCATCTGCCAATTGTAATGCATTATTCTAGCTCTAAGTAAACTTAATTTTTCTGTCCGTTTTGGCCATCTACATATGTATATGCTGCCGAAATTTTGTTGATGCCACTCAACTTGCCTTAAAAAAATTTTTGAAACCTTACTACTGTAATGTGTAATATAAAAAATTATATTAAAAATAATAATAATCATAGAACGTTTGCATAATATTGTATATAGATAATTGAAAATAAAGACAGTTTTAGAAAAAGAAAATTACAATTCTCTCTAAGAAAAAAATATTATTTTTAATTGGAAATTAAAATGGATCTCGAGAATTGGGAATAACATTTCCCGCAACAAGAAGCCAGCTGAGAGGATTGTATTCAACAATTAATAATGAAATAGTCCCTCCTGTTGTTTCTCCTGAAAATTTAAATTATATGTATATCTGATGCAGCTACATCTGAAGCCTCCGCCACGATATCAAGAGACGTCTTTAATTTTACTTCCGCTACGACTTCCGCTGCTACTTCCGCTAATATGATTTCCGTTGCTTCCGTTACTTCTGTTCCTGTTATTTCTTCTGCTGGCTTTTCTGTAGACACTTCCGCTGTATTACCTGGTGCTACTCCATCTTGCTTATCTCACATTGCCACAACCTCTGATCCGATTTTCCCAAGAACTAAGACCTTCTACTGCAGCTTCCAGTGAAGAATTTGAAATTGAAAAGCAAATAAATATTTTTAAAATGCCCTGCGAGATGGTGAATCTTCAAAAACAACTAAATGATTTACAAACAAACGCAATTAGTAATACGCCTAGAATAAATCACGATGAATTAGGTAAAATGGTTTCAAAATTTTATGGTTTAAGGAAAGTTCTGATAATTGGATATACGTTGCATTAAAAGAAGCCAAAAGGTTAAGGAAATGGGTGACACCAAGTTAATGTTTAGCCATTACACACACTTACTACTTCAATCAATATTTGCGTTTAGTATTGATTGAGGTCAGTCAAATTGTCAGGTTGGCCGAACTGTAATGTGTAATATAAAAATACTTGTTATATTAAAAAAAAAAAATAATAATCATAGAACTTTTGCATAATATTGTATATAGATAATTGAAAATAAAGACAGTTTTAGAAAAAGCAAATTACACTACTTATTCTCTTATTCGCATGAACTCAATGTGAACTTTATGTTTGTTTAAGCAGTCTATATGCCGCTGAGACTTCGCAGATGCCATTCAGCTTATCAGCCAACTCAAAAGTACAAAAAACAAACATAAAATTATATGTATATGAAATTTTGCTACTTATTCTATTATTTCCATGAACACACTGCAAACATCAGAGGAAGTCTACTTGCTGGCGGCATATAGACGTGGAACTAAATTTATTTAACAATAGTTTTATTTTCCTTTCAGGAATTTTACAGAACTTTGGTATATACGTTTCCGTTTTCTTAGAAAAATTTCCGAAGAATTTGTGGGCTTTTATATTAAATATACTTTCTACTATAACATGATACATGAAACTTTTCTTTTACTTGTGAATTACCCGGCCGCAAAAATCAAAGCTTTTTCATTTCTTTTCTATAAAAATACTTCATAAGTACGACAGCATGATACACTCTACTAATTTCATACTTCTACAATTTGTGCCTTTCCAGTTTTAATCTTGCAGACGGTATACACAACAATAATGTGAGGTAATTAAATTTACCTAGAGCCAAATTTTTTTGTGCTAAAGCTAATAAATAAATTGTGATTTAATTAAAAAAATTCTAGTGAAAAAAGACGTAAAAAAAATAAAGACAAATTTTTAGTAGTCAAAGTAGTGCTGGTAACACACTCCAGGTCGGTTTGCAATAAACTAAAACTACTTTGCCTACAAACATTTTCAACTACCCATTTCTATTTTAAATTTCAAACATGCTATTACTAGAAAATAGCTAGTTATTTAGTACAATAAAGTTTTTGTTGTGTTCTGTAAAATAATGAAAAGAAACAGCAAAAACAAAAACGTCTTAAAGATATCCTAGAAAAGATCCTTTACAAAAACAGGACAATTCTTTGATTTCAATGCCCTATTGTTGATAAAATGAAATACTGCTTCCACCACATAAGAAGTTCCCATACATGCACAAATTTATTTCTAACAAAAGGATATATTTATTCTTTTGCCACAATGCAAAGTGACAAGGATTTTTTGAAAACAGAAAATGCACACATAAATAGAAAATTAAATTGAAAGTAAAAGAAGCCAACAAAAAGTGTCTTTTTTGTAAAAAAAAAAAACCAATATTTCAGTGCGACGCAGTTATAGAAATTCCTTTTTTTCATGTATGTATGTGTGTGCATGCATCAATTGCAAACTGGTGTGTGTTTCAAATGCACCGTGTGTCAGTCAGTCCTACGCAACGAAAACTAAACAAACAAGTAGAAGTGAAAACACAAAAACAAATACATGCATTCCAACAACCCCATGTAAAACATGTAATGTTAATAGATTTTTTTTATTTTGGTCTTTTTATTAATATCTATTATCACAGCAGAAACAAATTCGAAACGTTGGCAATGTTAATGTTAACATGAACTGAGTTAGCATGTTGTTTTGTTTGTGATAAACTGCAGCTTAAAAGCAACAATTTAAAGTAACATTTAACACACTTACAGGTTTAAAGTTATGTCGCTAAGAAAGATGTTATTTCAAAGCCACAGTTTGCAAAAAATATTTCGCAAGTTCGACCACAGTATTCTCCGTCAGACTGAAGTACTGGTAGTTAATCAAATATACGAAATATGAAATTAAATTTCAGTTCTGTGAAATAGTACTTCAACAATGACAGAAGCCCCCCGATAGCAAGCATTTCGAAGTGGTACCGTTGTTGAACCTTAGCTGATTTAGATTTAAAAATATATACATATATGGTTTTTATATATACCTATTAGTCATCTCTAATAATAACACTGTGCTAGTTGAAAAAACCGACAGAAGGGGCACCCAGTGACTAAACCTAATTCGGGTGCTCTAAATTCAGTAGTCCTAACCGTTTTTTTAGGTTAGCTCTTGTTTTTCAGATATACCGTTATTTTAAAAATGAAGGAGGTAGGACAAGATATATTCCCTCAACTCAAAACCGATCTAAAATATGGAAAAAATACAAAAACCGAAATTCGGCAATAAAATTACCTTTCAACAACTGCAAAAATCTTTTTAATCGGTTAAGCAGTTAAGAAAATACAAAATTTTTCAATGAGAAAAATTAAATTTTTTTGCAAAAGTCCGAAATTTTTTGTTTTTTAAAACAGCATAAAAAAATCTAAGAACGACTAAGCCGATTAAAAAGACTTTTATAGTTTCTGAAAGGTAATTTTTGTACTCTTTCTCAGATTTTAAATCGTTTTTGAGTTAAAGAAATACATGTTGTCCTACCTCCTCCATTTTGAAAATAACGGTATAACTCAAAAACAAGAGGTAACCTAAAAAACGGTTAGCACCACTGAATTCAGCGCATCCGAATTAGGTTTGGGCACTGGGTGCCCCGTCTGTCGGAAAAAAAGTTACAAATTCAAGCACAGTGTCATGATTAGCGGCACTTCCAGCTTCACCAACCGATAACAGCCAAAAAAGACCATGGATGACTGGCCACTATATTTTTTTTATGTGTTATGTCTATCTAAGTACAAAAATCATAAAGATTTCAAATTCTTTGAATCATTTTTGTTTAGAATTTTTTTTTTCTAATTTTGTAACTCAGTTTTATTACTCCGATCAAAGTCGTGTCTTATTAAAAGTCTCTTGTAGAATAAGATTGATTTGCAAAGTAAAAAATGTAAAAAATTTATTGAGAAATATCTAGTTTTGCTTTCAAGCAAAAGGGTGCGAAAATACTGGCTATTGTAGTTTATAGCAAACACAACTATTTGATTATTTTTTGATATGTATCTATTGTATGCTACTGAGATGAGCATTGCTTCAGTTTTGGGCAATTACAGCAAAAAAAAATATATTTTTTTTTTTTTTAGCGAAAATGGGTATTTTTGGTTTTTCTGGAGTAAGATAAACAATAACACATATGACTAAATAAAAAAACTGGAAAATATTTGCAAATTTATATGTTGTACAAATTTTCCAAAATTAAAATTTTTGCAATTTTTCAAAAAAAGAAAAATATTTTTTTATTTTTTTTCCTAATAACTCTAAAATCATTAATGACACAAAAAAATAATTTTTGTTAAACTTAAAGCTGGCATAATTTATAATTTTTTGACATATTACATGATAAAATCGGACTCGTCATTTTTAAGTTATAAGTTATAACACATCAGTAAAATATAGTGGTCACGCTTACTACGAAGATGAACCTTTTTTGAACCTGAATTAATATATTTCAATTGGCTCTGAAAGCAAATAAATAATTAGTTCATATTTGAATATTCAAAAAGCTTTTATTTTTTGATATTTGCAAAAATACAAATCGTAGTAACCAATGGTTACTCGTTGTATGGAAGGTTGCAAAGAAAAGTAAGAGAAATGTTTGCTGTGTTTAAAGTTTGGTTGAACATTTCTGATTCTAATTTTGTTCGTGGAAATTATGGAATAAGTAGTTAAGTTTCAAACAAACTTTTAAGAATTTTTCAAGTCTACCGATGAGTTGATTAGCACCAACGAAACATCGTCGGCATATAGACAGCTGAAAAAGACAGCAAGCAAGAAAAGGTTCATTTTTGAACCTGAATGAATATAATGAATATAGAATAGTAAAAAGAGTTATGGCCTTAACTGAGGAACAATTAACTAGCCGTTTCAAAGCTGCAATGCTTCTAATCAGCACTCGTTCCGGTCGTAAATTTATTATTATCTGTAATAATGTTTTTGTAATTTTTGAAGCTCCTTTGATCTTGTTTGAAATATATTTGTTTCTAACATTAGAAAATGTGTTTCAACTGATATAAAATTGATGCGATTTTTATAAGACTAAGCTGAAAAATAAGTATAATGAAATTAGCTAAATGCATGCCACCGGGTCGATTTGTATGGACCAATTTTTTCGCTATTATGCCGTCGATTTTCGATAGCCTTTAGGCATTACAAAAACATGTTCTTTTAAGACATATCACAAAATATATATAAGGTCCTTTAACTTCACATTTTTCCAATTATTTTTTTTAGGTCCCCCTAAGCAGGAATGTTATGAAGTCGATGTGTTAGAAAAAAAATATTGGGGGAAGAAATTTTTTACGGTTAGTCATACGTGCACGCTAGGGCAAGCTAGTGTGATGGCAAGGAAAAGTGAATTTTCGAAGCGCCCAAATCAGGTGCATAACCAACCAGCCCCAATAATTTTTTTCTGAATACTTAGTAGTCTCGCTTACAAAAATAAACAAAATTTTTAAATTTAATGCCTACAAAAATTTTTTATATGTCAGAGAGGAACTTTTTTTCTCATGCCAAAAACTGCCGCAAATCAATAAGACAATATCGATTCCCATAATATGTATATACCTATGAAGAATCATAAAATAAATAATATCAAAGTAAATCAAACTAATTTTCTTCCACCGCGTCAAGGTGGAAAAAGCGCCTATTTCTACGATTTGCATTTTTAGAAATAAAATAATAATGCATGAATATCCAAGAGCTAAGCAAAAAAGATTTATAAATTTAACCTGATCGACATGCATTTAAACACACAGGTCTATACGCGTGTGTACGTACCTGAGCAAATTGTATTCTGTTAATACTTCTATTCACTATTCTCTACCTAATGCTAAGCCGAAACATTTAATACTGCTCTTTCTTGCACACGTGCACATTTACATTTTGCTGCTCTCCTTTTCTCAAAGGTAAAAAATAGACACGACACACACAAGTATCTAGAGACAAAGATCACTTGTGTTGTGTGGAAAGAACCCTAAAAAATTGAAAGAACCTCCACCAGAGAGAAACAGCCACAAGGCAGGCAGGTAGTTGAGAATGTGTTCGCAATCAGCTCTCACAGAGAGTACATAAACCAATGCAACAGGACGAAGGGTATCATTGTGGAATACGAATTCAAACTATAAACATTTAAGCAGCTAAAAAAAATACTTTACGATTCAAACTAAACCTCTCTTTAAATACTATTTATAACAAACGGTGCTCATATAAATTTTAAACCAGAATTTCTTGCAAATAAATATTTAAAAAAAACTTACAAGAAAAAACGAGTTCAGTTGTATAAAAGAGATCGTTAAGAAAAGACGTTTAGCGCATTCAAATAAGTGGTTAGAAAATAAAAATTGTGGATTAAATACGCTAACAAATTAAGAAAAAACAAAAATATATAAACATGGCCAGTGTGTGTATGTCGCAAAGTAACTTTCAACAACATCACTACGAAATAGTCAATGGCAACATGATTATACTGCAACAGCAACAGTTGCCTGCTCCACCAGGCCAATATATGAATAAACTGCAGCCCATAGCACCAGCCCAAACTAAAATATTGGGCACCAGCAATTTGCAAAATATACAACATCACCCGGCTCCTGGTAGCCTGATGGCAAAGAAGAAATACACTTACGCCAACATACCTTATGGTGAACAATTGCCTTCTGTGGCACGCCGTAATGCGCGTGAGCGCAATCGTGTCAAACAAGTCAACAATGGCTTTGCAAATCTTCGCCAACATATTCCTCAGACCATAATCAACACTTTGTCCAGTGGTGGTCGGGGCGCCAGCAAGAAACTTTCCAAAGTTGATACTCTACGCATTGCAGTTGAATACATTCGTGGCTTGCAAGACATGCTGGACTCTGGAAATCCCAGTGGTGGCAAAAACATCATGCAGCCACAATTTTACGATGAATCCAGCAACGATGGCAGCCATTATGGTTTCTCAATGGACAGTCCAGCCGATCAGCAAACTTACCACATGACCCACTCACCCACCTCTTCTTATTCCGACTCCGATATCTCTGTCAATGGTGCCAACAGTTTTGTGCAGACCTTGAAACTGGAGGAGCCCGAACCGCAAGACTTTAAATTTGATTTCTCTGAACAACATGATGATGAAGAACTTTTGGATTACATTTCATCGTGGCAGGATCAGTAAATTTGCTTGTATTCATGTTGAAACTTACCCGCCTTAAAAGAAGATTCCTTAACTGGTTCCTGTGACTTGACAAAATTTTGTAGTGTAGAAAGCCTAGTCTCTTGGTTGTACAAATGTAAATATAAAAAAAAATTTTTTTCACAAAAAATATATTCAGTGACATGCTTTTACCCAATGACATGCGTTAAGTATTATTAGATTCTAAGTTCACATTTAGTTTTAATGGGAGACAATGATTTAAAAATTTTTTATTTGTAAGCTAATTATTGTAATTAAGGAAGACTTTAAACTTTAGTTTTAAGAGAAACAAACAACCCCTGAAAAAATATGTATAAATATACAATATTTTTTATTTTATATTATTAAAAAAAAAAACACCTCTGAAAAACAAAACTCAAAAAATTTTTTTATTTTTTTCATTTGTGGTAGTTTTTTTATAGTTTGTCAACGAAATAGGTTTAACTTGAAAAATTCTTCTGAAACAGTTTGAAGTTGAATATTGAAGTTAACTACGAGTGAGTAGCTGATTAGGACCAAAATTATAAAGAAGTTGGGTGCACGAATCTACTGCACTTAATGCTTTAAACCTGGAGATATCAAGTGCGCACAATGGTATATAACTAAAAATACGAAGGGTGAGAAAGATAAAAAACTTCAAATTCACAACTACTAGAAAAAACTGTAAATAAACACATGAGGTCTGATTAAGAAAATAATCATTATTTTCTATTATTTGAACTTATAATTATTTCTGTGCTGACGAGAAAGTGTGGCGGTTTCGAAACAACTAGTTGTCCACCCTGCTAAATGTCTCTGATGCTTTCTTTGTCTAATTTAATTAATATCAATCACAAACATAATATAGAAAGAACTTGAGCCTGATAAACTTAATACAGAAATAATTAGATAACCATTATTTTACATTTTTTCAAAAATTATATATTAATTCATCAATAACCTGTCTCCTTCAAAGTAATCCCCCTCAGATATAAAAAAAAACTTATGCCAGCGTTTTTTCCATCTCTCGAAACACTTCTGAAACGCGCTTTTTGGCAGCGCGAAACAGCTCCTGTTTCGATTTTTCTTTTATCTCTACAGTCGTAGCAAAACGCTTTACTTTCATCGGCGTCTTCAGTTGTGGGAAGAGAAAAAAGTCAGCTGGGGCCAAGTCCTATGAATACGGTGGCTTAGGCATGATAAGGGTTTTGTTTTTGGCCAAAAACTCATGCAGAAGCATCGATGAGTGAGCTGGGTCCAAATCCATGATTGTGTTTTCCACAATTCTGTGCATTTCTGACAAATTGCTTTTCGCACTTTAACCGTACGACATTGTGGAAAGAATTCATGATGCACCACGCCATTGCAGTCGAAGAAAACAGAAAGCCACATTTGACCGAACATGACGTGCTTTTTTTGGTCTTTGCTCTTCTGGGAGCTTCAATTGGTCTGATTGGGCTTTGGTTACAATATCATAGCCATACACCCATGACTTGTCATCATTTATGACCTTTTTGAGGAAATCTGGATCGTCATTGACGATATTCAACAGTTATTGAGCGATGTCCCTGCGACGTTGTTTTTGCTCAAAATTTTGCAATTTTGAAACAATCGTAGCTGTCGCAGGTTTTTTGCTTAAAATATGCGTAGAAATGCCAACATCATTAGCAACCTCTCTGACAGTGATTTGACGATTATCCGAAATCACTTTCTTCACTGCTTCAATAATTTCATCGGTTGTCGATGTGTTCGAGCGGCCAGGACGAGTATCATCATTGACATATTCTCGGCCTTCTTAAACCGGTTATACCACAAGTGAGCTTGTGTTCTGCTCATAGTAGACTCCTCAAACGACACAGTCAACATTTCAAGTGTCCTGGCGCATTTAATTTCGTTTTTTACAAAACGGCTAATACAGTTTCTTTGATCCATTTTTTCGCATAATAAAAAATCGAAGAGCACATCAAAACACGACTAACCTTTTTTAATTTCCACAAATAAACTGGCAATTCAAAATGGCTGATATTGCCAACTTATATAACAGAGATGAATACCAATAAAACGGAAAAAAATAGCGAAATTCGAACATACGTAACTCACGAATTTTGAAAATAACTCTTATTTTTTGATCAGACCTCGTATCTCTCCAAATTTTTTTCCAACAAACCGACAGTGAACCATGCCTTTTTAAGGCGGTCTAATACAAAAAAAAATAATGAAATTCTTACGACTCAAAACTGATTCCTTTTTTATATTTTTAGTGGATTATTTTTTTTTTTTTTTTTTTTGATGACACATTATCGGCAAATTTTCTGTCATGTGTACCAACACACCGAAAAAAAAAAATAGCGAAATTCGAACAAACGTAACTCACGAATTTTGAAAATAACGATTATTTTTTAATCAGACCTCGTAACTGTCCAAATTTATTTCCAACAAACCGACAGTGAGCCATACTTTTTTAGGACGGTCCAATATAAAAAACAAATTAAATTCTTACGACTCAAAACTGATTTCTCTTTTTTATGTTTTATAGTGGATTTTTTTTTTTTTTTTTGTTGACACAATATCGACAAATTTTCTGTAGTCGCAAATCGACCCCGCACAACGTCTGCGTTATTTCTTAAAAAGTATTTTATGCTCTCCATAAAAAAAACAAAAAAAAAATAGTAAAAGTCAAGAAAATTAATTGCCAGCAATTTCTATTCATATTCGCTACAAAAAAAAAAAAAAAAAAAAAAAAAAAAAAAAAAAAACGGTATTTGGCGTTGTTTCTTATAATCCTGTTTAATCGTTAAAACAAAAATTCTTAAATTTATTGTGAACGTCACTCTTAACAGACAATTAACAAAAATCCTTCATAATTTTCATTGAGAGACATCAGAACTTGTTCTTCTTCTTCTCTTTCTCATATAAAAATTAAAAAAAAAACGAAGGTTCATTCACCAAACATTTAAAATACTCCAATTCTTACTTTATATTTTGTCCTTTAACATTTCAAAGGCATTCATCGTCAAAAAGAAGTAAATAAGTGATAGTAAACATTGTTTGACCGTCTAAGGATCTTCCGTTCAAGAAATCTATTGTTGTAGTTTGCAAAAAAGAGGAAGTACAGGAAGCACCAAATACGAAACAAAAAATTCTAGTCTTGAATGAAACGCAGAAGAACGAGAAATGCGAAAAATTGCCATACGTTTTTAGGGGAAAAATGCACAAAATATTATGTTTTGCATTTTCTTGATGAAATTAAATACGACAAGTTGGTACAAGAAAAAAAAACGAGATATTTGTGGACGCATATAATAGATGGATGCAGACCGAAAAAAAGTAGGTTGTGATGAAGAGACGATAAAGAAACCTGTACAAAGGGAACATTGTTACCGGATATCAAAGAAGCTTAAACAAGAAATGAAATAAAATCCATTGAAATCAGCTTGAAAAGGAAATTTTAAACCGGCTAAAGAGGCTGGTTCATAAATTTGCTACTGTTTTGTGTCTTGTTAAATGTTTTAGATTAAGAAAATAATGGCATTTCGAAGAAAGCATTTCATTTGTTCTTCAACAGAAAACGAAAAAAAAGTGAAGGTGTCAAAATTCTATTTAAGCCAATGATATAATATTTGCTAAGATGACATGTCATGTTCATTCAGTTTATGCAATACTGTGCAGTTGTTTGTGATTTCAAGACGAGTATTAAGATCGTTTTACGAGTCTTAAGATTTAATTACAATTTTTTCCTCAAACTGCTGCAAAAACAAAGAAACAAAACTATACATATGTGTGTAATGCAATTAAAGGGAAGACTCCACTGAATTGTAGCGTGCCAGCATACCAGCCGTATGTAATTTGTCCTTTTTCAATGAGTTTTATGCACTTGAAAAACGGAAAGTCCTTTCAGCCAGTGGCACTTATTGTCAATGAAATCGAAATCTCTTAGACTTCATCAAGTACTTGCTGCTTGTCATATTTATTATGCTTTTCTTCATTTCTAAATGACATCCAGGATGTTTGTATTTGTTTGTCATTCATTCATGCATTCACATATTTGCAGTTTTCTGCTTGTTAGTATTTCTGCTTTTTCTTCTTCTTCTTCTTCTTCTTCTCCAAAACAGGACTTGAAGTTTGTTTATTTTATTAAAGAAAAAAAAAATGTCATTCTTATTTTCGTTTGTTCCATTTCACTACTGTTTTAGTGCATGTAATACAAATTTCTATAATGCTGTTGGAAAAATAACATATTTGAAACAGATTTTTCTTTCTTCCTTAGAACACGATATTGGAAACAAATTTTATTATTTTTATTATCTAGAAATTCTGCCTCTGTGTCTTGTGTTAAAGATCAGTTTTCAAAGCAGAACAAAGCAGGGAAGGCCAGAAGAAAAATATAAATTTATTTGTATGTACTACATACATATACATACATACTTAGTTTTATTATTATTATTTTAATGTCATGTTTAATTTTGGCGTCACATAAATTTAAAAAAAAAAATCTACTTCCAGCAGCCAACTTGTTAAATTCTTTCATTAAAACTATGTTTTTTAGACGCCCTTTTAATGTTATTCTGCTTTCAAGAAATGATTTATGGTGCTTTAGGGAGACATAACTTTTTAAACTCCTTCCAAACTCTCTGCAAAGGATCAAATGTAATTTACGGTTTATTTGTTTTGTAGTTTTTAGATGTTTTCTAAAAACAAGGCAAGTGTCAAGTGAAAATTTTAACACTTTTTTCCAAATAACGAAATTCAATATTGCAGCCTTCTGTAGTGGCCACTGTGTTTTTGCATTCGTTATATTAAAAAATACCCAACAATGACCACTTACAGATATCAAAACACCATGTATTAAATCAAAGAGCTCTAACTGCTAACATGAGTTATAAAGGTAAAAGCTGGTTTTACAGCATGAGTTTCTTTTTAATTGATATATTGATATTGTTATGTAAATATTTATTTCTTGAAAACTCTTGTAAAAATCATAATTAAAAAACTGGCACAAAATTGCTTGCAAATTATGTGTAGGTTTTCATAAATGTTCAAAGCAAATAATAATGAAGAAAAAAATATTACAGTGAACAATGTTCTTGTTCTTAAGCTACTGCAGCTACAGATCGTTTTGTTTTTTTTTTTCTTTTATAAAATTTATTATTGTATATAAATTTTCCTATAAAAAATTTATAAAAAATTTATTAAATATCAAAATAATATTTCGCTAACAGTTTGTTAGCATCTGCAGGATAATTAGAAATATTATCCTGAAGATGCCAACAAACTGTTAGTGAAATATTGAATAATATTATTAATAAATTTTATTAATTCAGATCCAAAATTAAACGTTTTTAAAAAATATGTGCTGTCTTTTTCAGCTGTCTATGTGCCGACGACATTTCATTGGTGCTAATCAACTCATCAGTAGACCTGAAAAATGCTTAAAAGTTTGTTTGAAACGTAACTACTTATTCCATAATTCCCATGAATAAAATGAGAATCAGAAATGTTCAAACAAACCTTTAACACAGCAAACATTTCTTTTTCGTTTTGCAACTCTTTTACTTTTCTTTGCAACCTTATGCGGAATAAGTAGTTAAGTTTCAAACAAACTTTTAAGAATTTTTCAAGTCTACTGATGAGTTGATTAGCACCAACGAAATGTTGTCAGCATATAGACAGCTGAAAAAAACAGTAAGCTTTTTGAAAAGATTCATTTTTGGACCTGAATTAATACATTTCAATTGGCTCTTACAGCAAATAAATAATTAAGTTCATATTAATAAATTTTTTATAAAAAACCATCTGAAGCTGCAGAAACTAGTTTTTTTTTCGAAAATTAAAAGGATCATATAAAAATTACATAAATCTAAGGTTACGTTAGTTTCGCTTTTAAAGCTTCATATTCTTAAGACCTTCGGCGTATTTCAACGACATAGCGACCGGTTTTGCTGCTTCTGATTAGAGCATAACGCTGTAAAGCAGATCACAGAAAATATGGTTTATTTTCTTTTTATAAAAGTTAAGACTTCAACCGCACAACTTCAACCCACCTAACCTAACCTAATCTGCGAAAGACTTAATGCTACTTTTAAACTAAATTGGGAACTTCGTAAAAATTGCCAAAGAATAAGGAAATAATTTAAATATACCGCTGCTGTAAAACTTGGTTTTTTTTACTTAGGTTAATTTTGCGGTTAGGGGTTGATATAATATATTACAAAAATGGTTTACCAAAAACGATTTCAGACCTAGCTGCGAAGATAGCCCCCTATTTACACACGCAAGTACAAGTGCAAGTAACTCCATACATTGACATTTTTTTACTAATACCATCATACTTCTGCAAGTTGTGAGTACACTGGCAAGAGATCCTGATTGCCAGTAATTGTTTTTACTTGCATGTCGATAAAATCACAAACATCAAAAACAGTGTTACCTTATTAAGTTCATATTTTAATAGATAACTTACAAGGAATGATTTTTTTTTTAATCTTACATACCGAAAAATAATATAAAATTAAAAAAAAAAATTGAAGTAAAAGATGGCTTTTATGGATCCTAAATATAAATTTACTATTAATTTGATAAAAAAAAAAACTATTCGTATAATATGATTTCCCATATCAATTCGTACGGCAACCCAGCCGTTAAAAAATCATAGACGGGCAAAACCGGAACAATCAATACATACAAAAGGCAAAAACTAATGATTTTTTAATGTAAATAAATGGAACAGTGATTTTGTAATTTTTTTCTTATAATTGTTTTAGTATTATTGCTTTCATTTAATTTTTTGATTTTGTAAAGTAAAGCAATTTTCTTTAAGACCATTTAAAAACGAGCTTGCATTTGCCTGTGTAAACAATCAAGCAAGTAGCAACAGCTTTTGCTGTCTCTGTCCGTGTATTGGTTATTAATATGTACACACAACTTGCAAAAAGTTACTTGCATGTGTAAATGGGAGGTAACCATTTTCTTTATGTTGGTTACGTACGTTTTGCTTTTATGATTATTTGTTAAACAATTGCATAAATAATTATGAATTATGACTTTGTTCTGATTGCAAAAAAATTAATATTGACTTTAAATATCCTTAAAAATTTTTCAAAGCAATAAGAAATCACTTTGAAAATTAGTTGCGTGTGAACTTTTGATCAGAGCGGACGTACTTTTTTTGTGATGTGTAGTCGCAAGAGATTTTTTATTGGCTTATTCAAAAAAAAAAAAAATTCCCATATATATTAAAAGTTTTTTTTTTTTTAGCAAATTCTCTACAGATATTTGCCAACTGAGATCTAAATAAAACTCATATATTTTTCAAAATAACTTCATCAAAATATATATTCGTAATAGGTCTTATCGTGATTTTTGTGTAAACTTTTTGTTCTTTATAGTCAACGTTTTGTATCATTGAATAGGTTTCGTTTAATGTTGTTACCTGAATAGTGTCGAAGGTATATACACTGGATATATAGCTGACAAATTAGCAACAGTTTTTCCTGACTTAGTCAGCTTTGCAAAAATAAATGTTCTATTTTTATGTTATAGTATTTTTGCTCAATCAAACGTCTACAAACACTCCCCGCTTTCGTCTTGCCCCAACTAATCCCTGTTTTCTATTTTCCTAGTTCCGGTGAAATGCAGAGCATAAGAGACAAAAAAAATGTTGCTGTTAAATTTTGTTATTTGTTGTTTACACTATTTTCATTGTTAAGGGTCGATGTTTTTGAAAAAAAAAATTATATATTTTTTATGGTAGCTATCTGGAAGTAGGAATTTTTATATCTAAATATGAACTTAATCTTTTATTTGCTTTAAGAGCCAATTTAAAATAATTAATTAATTTTGTAAAAAAAGGGTTCATTTTTGGACCTGAATTAATACAATTTTTATATCTTTAAAAAAAATTTATAAATGTATATCGAGCCTAATCGCGAAAACCGCGTAAGCGACACAAAAAAGTACTGGTTTATTTGATTAAACTAAATGTAGCTGAGATAGTTATTCTTCAGCTTTAAATCTTTATCCAATTTTGTTGCTCACTGCCAAATTTTAAAACAGCTTAAATTTTCACATTATGTGTTAGATCTGGGTACGATATGAACACAAAAATCACATTTACTGTTATACACTTAATCGATTATTTGTTGAGAGAACTGTACTTTTGCAACATTATGTCCTCCTTTTCAAATCACAAATTGTGTTGCCATGATATGTCATCATCGTTTTCAAATTAATAACTAGTTTATGCAACATTTATTCATAAAGACATCTTACAGCATAAAAATGCGATTGCAGTAACGCCCATTTCCTAAAATTCTCGTGCCACAAATTGTGCTGGTACAATTTGTGAATTGCACAAGAAATCAAGAAATAAATAAAATTTGCATAAAATTAAATCATGTTTCTTGTTTGAGGCCCAGTATAAATATTTTTAATATTATTGTAAGACAGATAAACTTCCACACAAATAAAAATTCTTGAAAAGTAAACAATTGAAAGGAAACCAGAAGGGACACCAACACCAATGTAATTCAATAAGAAAAGGAAACCTAAATATTTTTTTTTTTTTCATTATTTATTTTAGAAGAAGACAATGAAGGAAATAAGGTGTTGCTCAAAAGGACATTGCATTAAAGATTGTAATAATCATCGTGTAAGACGTCCAAGAAGAAATGATTTACTGAACAAAAGAAGGGAAGACTAAGTAAATGCAAAACAGAACCCAGGGTACGTAGAATCGTTCTTTATTCTAATTTTAATGTTTTCTAAAGGTACTATTGAAATATATTTTTTTTTGTAAATGTTTATTATATTCAATATTTCGATAACTCAGTCGGTATCTTCTTCAAACAAATTCCTGAGGAAAATACCCATTTTTTAGCCAAGGCTCACCTCTTGTAAGGAAGTGCTGAGAAAAGTAAAGGTGTTGCACGACTTAAAATGCTTTCTGTATAAAAAGTTTGCTTGAGAATTTCTGATTCTCATTTTGTTCATGGGAATTTTGGAATAAGTAATTGAGCTTCAAACATTCTTTTTAGATTTTTCGAGTCTACTGGTGAGTTGTTAAGATCTATTTTTAGACCGAAAGTAACAAATTTCAATTGTCTCTTACAGCGAATAAATCATTAAGTTCATTTTTGAAAAAAATCTTTCTTAATTTTGAGGCAGTAAAAATTGAACTTAAGGGCTCAATCAAATTATTGCAATTGAAGACTTTATTAATGTTTTCTGTCTTTTTCAGTGGTCGACATTTCGTTGATGCTAATCAAATTTTCTGTAGACTCGAAAAATTCTTAAAAGAATTAAAGGTTTGTTTGAATATTTCTGATTCTCATTTTACTCACGAAAATTATGGAACAATCCGTTTCAAACATTATATGAATGATTTTTCGAATCTACTGGTGAGTTGACTGGCATCAACAAAGTTTTGGCGACATATAGACGGCTGAAAAGGACAGAAAACATTAATAGAGTATATTTTAAGACCTATAATAATAATAATAATAATAATAATATATTTCAATTGGGTTTTAAAGATGTTAAGTTTATTATTAGAGGAGGAAAGAATTCTGGCTCTAACTTGAAGCTGGTAGATTTATAAATTATTTATTATTATTCGTTTGCTTTTGCTAGGAAAATTATATTTCAGTTTTGATGCAAGATTTTTTTATGATTTCGTGTTACGTAAAAAACTGAAATCGTGTAGCTGAGGAACGATTGTTATAATCTACTTATAATCTGTTATAATCTACTTACTCATTATTATTTATTTATTTGTTTTAAGAGCCAATTGAAATGTATTAATTCAGATCCATATAGACAGCTGAAAAATACAACAAAAAATTTTTGAAAAGGTTCATTGTTGGACCTGAATTAATATAATCTACTCATTATTTTAACACTGCTAACTAAAGGCGTTAGTACATACAAATAAATGCCCCATTTAGGCCTAAGAAACGTGACCACTACTCCTTTGCTCACTTAATTTTGCGTTTCGTCAAAATACCTGCAACAAACAGAGATTCACATATATAGTCACACCAATGCAGCAACAATAGAAAAGAAAATTATAACATTAAATTTCATTAGGGCTTTTTTTAAGGTTATGTATGCTCAACTTGGAAAGTCTACAAATTTTATATGTGCTCACTGGACAAATATAAGTTTAATATCTGCTGTCGTGAAGTTTATGTCTTTAACACGTTATCATGTTTTTGGCTCTCGTTCCTGCTTATTGTTGTTTGTTTATGTAAAAATATGTATTTTTTAGTAGCTTATATTTGCCAAAAATAAAGGTCAACATGGAAGTAACTGTTACACTTTTATGGGCAAAAATTTTACTTTGCATGCACTTTAAGACAATCGGGATTTTATTCAAGCTAAAATCACTCATATAAGTTTGTTACGTTGCAATGCTTTGTGGTTAAATATTTGAGATACATCTGAAAAAAACCAGTGATTCTGAAGGCTATTTCGCAATGGATCAGGAGGGACTAAAATTACTGGAAATAATACTACACCCTGATACATTCTCTTTTAATAAATAGCCAAGTTCAAAACAAAAATAGTTGTGAAATGCCTTTTGTTGGTGAACCAGGATCTCCAGTATCAATCGGTGCGATTCTTTTTCTGCGGTAGGCTCATGAGCTACTGTGCAGTATATTCGTGTGAATACTATTAAATATTCTCCTCTCGAGGCTCAATATATTCAAAATAAGCAAATGTTAGTCGTAGAATTATTATTTGTTGGTTTGAATATGTATGAGTTTTTCATTAAGGTGTAAATATTTTTTAAAAAATGTTTCTTTGAGTTTAAAATTTTTGAAGTTTGATAACTCAAATTTGTTCATTTTTTCATTGTTATTATTTCTAAAATATTATTATAAAAAGAAATATTCCTCAACAAGCCAACAAATTGTGGGCGAAATATTGAAATAAATAAATATTTGTATTTTGTTGCAAAAATTTTTTATAAAAAAGATCTTTCGCCTTAAAATTTAATTTATTATCAAAATAAGATTAGCTAATATATTCCTTTCTGAATAATTTGAATTTCAGAACTTATAGCAACATGACATTTTCCGTCCCCTGACAGCAACAACACATTCATGGGTGTTTATTACACTTTTTATTTTAATTTAAATGCAGAAATGTGGCAAAACTACTTATGGCTTAAATTGACAATGAAAATATCCGATTTGCGTATGTGTTAGTTTATTTGTTAGCACATTTGTCCTTTTGTTGTGTTCATGCATGTACGAGTATGTTGGTATGCTTGTCTCTTTGGTTTGTAGGGTGTGTAGTGGTCCTTTTTTTCTTGCTGTGCAAGGCACACTTTTGGGTTTTGTTTTTATTTTTGGTGAACATATCTAACTGGAAGCATGAGTGATTGCCTTCTTTGTGTCTGGGTGAGTTGAAATATTAAGTTTATTTCAAATTATAAGAGTTGTTATTAGCAACCAATTTAATGAAGTAGGGTTGGTTGGCTTGGCTGGTTTTATTGGGTTTGGTAGGGCTGCTTGCTCACCACCGGAAGTTTGTTACTCAGCAAATTATCATTTCTTTTCTTTTTTTATTGTATTTAGTTGCTAAACACAGAGTGTTTGGTCGCAGACAGCTTTGCATGTTGAAGGCTTTTTCATTCGTATCCTTAAGTTTCAGGTACAATTTGAGTAAGTGTTTGTCGATTACTCATAACTTTCCACGTGGTCCTGTTTTTCGCCCAGATCTATGAGGCGTAACTGGTGATTTCCGTTGTTTGTTGTTTGTTGCATTTTTTTTTTGAAAATTTGTTATATAAAATTTTATGATTATTTTCGTTTTTTGATTAAATTTATGTGATTTCCGGTACACGCTTAATAAGCGTGCCTATTCTTTAGTTAGATAAATTTTGGAAACTTGTTTCTTTAGAAAATAAAGCAACTTAAATGGTACAGTTGCGAATGTATTTATAAGCATAGTCTGGAAATAGTTACAGCACAGTGTTTAAAACTTTTATCTTTGTAATTAAATGTTTCTACCTTGAAATAATTGAGTTGTTGTTGCTCTATGGAAGAAAGTATCCACGCAGCCACACTTCGCGTCAGTATCCCATCTTGAGCTTAGAGGCTCATGTTTCTAAGGTTATGTGACTTCTGCGGACGCATTGGGGTTAAGTTGTTGTTCTATGGATGAAAGTATTTCCTGTCAAGTCAATTTTTTCACTTTACCCAAGGCAATGTGTTCTATTCTTTAACTGTATTAGGCAGTAATATATGCCTGTAACCATAAAAACTTCATTTTGAGGCAGTCCAGATATCATTGCACGACTTCTCATTGACTTTATTTTACCTGATATGCTTTAAGATTATGCCTATATAGCACCACAAGTTTTTTTTGAGAGTTTGACACGGAAAATGGAATTATTACCCAACTAATATTTAACATAGCAAGTATTAGATACGGTTGCACTATTATTCTGGAAACATGAGAATTATTTCATCGAACCTGTTCAGCAAATGCAGGCTAAGGCTGTTTCAATAGTACTGGATCTCAAGCAAAAAAAAACTGTGATTTTCTTGGTCATCACACTTTTAATGTTTTTATGAAAAAATACATCCAATCTATAAAAACAATTATTGTTGATCTTCTACTTGCATCCCATACAGGTTTTTTATAAAAGTTCATGACTCTGGCGTTTTGTAAACATTTTTTTCAAAAACTCAACAATTGGAACAATAAGAAAAAGGATCTCTGCATTTGGGCTCCTACAAGACACAATAAATTTTTGGAAAGAGAAAAAACGCATACCAACAAAGAAACAAGTCCCTATTCAAAATGACAAAGGACTTTCCTAAAGTTTGATAGATCAACAATAATTTTATAGAAGCTAAAAAAATGGATTTCTTTCAATGAAACCTGGCTTTATATCAAAGAGTTTGAAATTTCTCTTTCAGAAAGGTTAAACATCAGTTTTATGAGCATTCCTTTCATTCACAATTTTATTGTTTTGTGAATTTCCTAGAAGTCGGTTTATTGTCTTCGAAAATGTTCCCTTTTGATTAGTTTGTGGAATATTGCGTACATTTGTTCAAATTTTATAGCCACGCGTTATTACATATGTATGTTTTCGCTTTTTACTTTCTTTTTTAATGTTTGATTGAAAGCAAATCTTGTGGTTTCTAAATTAATGTCATGATATGTCATCGAAAAGTCAGTCATTCATTCGTTGCCTTGTTGTTGTTTAGAGCGTTTAATAATAAATGACAATGGTTATGAAATGATTACGACTTTAAAAGAATTTTTTTTTACCTCCATTTTTTTTTTCTTCATCAAACTAAAACAGAGAAAATTTCCAGAAAAGAAAAAATGCAACACCTGGCTTAAGATATTCTAGAAGATAAAATCCACAAATGACATTTATTATGCCAAAAAAAAAAAATGTTTTTTAATATTTCTAGTAAATATGAATTAATTATGTTTCATAAAAATTACGGTCTGGTTGCATTAAGATCAATGAACAACTTCATTAATTTAATGAATCATTTCAATGATTTTTGCCATTTCTCAAATGAAATAAATAATTCATAAGCTAAATGAGTAAAATGCATATATTTAATAAAACTTTAATGAATGAACAAATTTAATGTCGTAATAGATATTGAAAGGTGCAATTTGACTCCTGGTTCATCACCAACGTACCTTTTGGTATATTTAAAGACTCAAAATTTTTTTTCACGTACAAGCACCTTTTCACTTGTGATTGAAACACAGAAATTCCATATACACTGTAACTACGTTTTAGCTAAAATAAAATCAGTACATAATTTATATAATTATCTACATAAATACCGCTTTGCTAATCTCTAAGCATTGTAGAGAATTACGCCGCAATGTTTTTCTCTTGCGACCAGAACTTGTTACTTCAGAACAAAATTTTCCAATACAAGTGTTTTATTAAACGAAATCAAGGAACCCAAATGCATAAAGTGCTGTTTAAAAGGAACAACTCAATGGGCTTTGTTGTCTTGCCGTAAGATGGGTGTTAAAACTATGATATGTAATTTAAACTAAACAAAGGAATTTGCGCAGTTTTACAAATGAGGCAAAGTATGCATTGTGTTTCTCTACCTTGACTAAAAATTCACAAATAAGGAAAATTTAAAAGGAAAACAATTAAAGGCTAACAACTGTTAAGCGCTATGGGAGATTTTCCTTAAACTAATTTGTTGAGACGCAAAAGAAATCTTCAAACGTTTACTTTAAGATGTAAAAGTTTAGGCGTTTACTGGCCAAAGTACCTGTTGTCTCCTCGCGTGCATTAAACCTGCTTAGGGCTTGGGAAATTCCCACCGTAAAATAATTATCAGAAAAAAGGATTTTAAATGTTTTCGTTTCAAAAACCATAGCTAATTAATTTCACTATCACAATTTTGCATTAGAAGAGAGAGAAAAAGATGCTTAAGTTGACAGGAAGAATTATGGCCAACGAAAACGAATTTACATTTCAGAGTGTTTATTCTTAGAGCAAACGGCTTTTTAGCTTAAGATAATATGGTATGCAAACAAAATTTTAGTCCTTAAAATAATTTTTGCAATCAGTTTGGGTTTTCGGTGGCTAAGAATAAGATAATATAGTGATTTTAAGCGAACTAAGAACTAACAAAGTTGAAATATTTTTTGAAAGTAGCAAATATGGATTAAAAAAGTACCTCAAATTAGATTTTTTTTAGAGAAACCCGGTAGATAGTTTTCGTTTAAAGACTTTTAACGAAAAAAAATTTTTTTTTGTAAAAATCTTAAAACAGTATTTTTAATCATAAATCGGACATACCAAAAACCCTCAATCTTGCTAAAGGGAAATTCAGACTATTATTAATGGTATTAATACCTGCCAAAAATTCAAATAATACGTGCAAATAATGGTGCGAGTGCAACGTGTTATGAAAACGAGAAATAATACGATAAAAAATTGACATCCCATAAAACTTCACCGTTTTTTGAAAATTTTCTAAACGATAATACATTTTATTCGATCAGGCACTCTGCGTCGGGCTCAACAGGCCCCAAAAAATCAGATACCTGCTCCTTGGAGTTCATGAAATGTTCACTTCATATGCCTTTGTTTTTTTCAGCACGGCTATTTTTATAAAAACTAGCTTCTTTCAAAGTTTCTTTTACTCATTGTGTATTTTTGAATTTAAATATTTCAAATATTTCGCCTTTTTGCACTTTTTCAAATATTACAATTTTAATTTTTTCAACGCACGTGTTGACTCTTAAACTTTTAAACGCAATTGAAAAATCAAGAAATAAAATTTGTCTACTCATTAACAATGTTGTCAGCTCAATGTCTTCTTTCCAAAAAACAATTTTTGTGGGCTTACAAATTTCAACAATTACAACACTGTTCATAAAGCAAAAGACTGGAGACACTCTGTTGACAATTTGAAAAAAAATTCACCAATATAGGCGATAAATGTAACGACTTGAAGCCACTTGTCTCTGGGTTTCCTTAAGGGAAGTAAAAATAGGTTTGTATCCGAAATGGGCTGACAAGCACCACACTATTTCCACTGATTTCTCCAAACAGCTTGTCTTCCTCCAGCTCAAGCCATATTTGACTAACATCAGTTATAAAGGATGTTTTTTTTTCGATGCATAGAACTTTAAGTTACAAAAAACAACAATGAATTATTCGATTGACATGAATTTTATTTATCCTAAAGATAATTTTGTGGCATTACATTTCAAATATGATTTCTGGCATATGACCGCCAAGGCTGGCGCGGATGTAGTCCAATCTGGACCCCAATTCAAAGATCCAAAACTTGAAATTAAGTGGTCACCAAATCGATTGTCTCTCAATAAATCGATTGTGGCACGAGCTGTGTGACATGTTGCGCTGTATTGTTGAAACCGCATCTTCTGGACATCATGGTTATTCAATTCAGGAATGAAAAAGTTAGTACTCATGGCTCTACATCGATCACCATTGACTGCAACGTTCTCGCCATCATTGTTTTTGAAGAAGTACGGACCAATGATTCCACCAGCCCATAAAGGGCACCAAACAGTCAGTTTTCCTGGATGTTTGCAACAGTGTTTCGACATACACTTGAGGATTAGCTTCACTCCAAGTGCGGCAGTTTTGTTTCCACCAGAAGTGCGCTTCATCGCTAAACAAAATTCGTTTATGAAAATTGTGAACAACGATAATCTCGCTTCGCACTAAAATTGCACTATTTGCAAGCGTTGTTCGGACGTGAGTCTACTCATGATGAATTGCCAAAACAACCTGAGAATAAATCACTTGACAGCTGTTAAATCAGTCGCCATCTTGAACAGTAATGCCAACTTAAACTTCTATACATCGAAAAAAAAAACACCCTTTAGAAATCATTTGAATCAGGAGCCATTCTGTTTAAAAAGCAATGCGCAATATTAACACTAATAAAATATTGTATCTGTATAAAAATTCTGGAGTCGCATCTTAGCATTCGTTATCGAATGAATTTTATAACCTATGCTGTGTATTTGTTGCTTACTTTGTTTTTCTTGTAGAATATCTTTCTCAATACCTCTATCGATCACTTCATGAATAAAGACATTCTCTTATTCATAAGTTTTAAAGTCCTGATATTCTTGCGTTTAGTTTTATACAATGCGAATGATATCGATCGATATCGTGGATTAGGCATTTTATATATGTAAGCAAGTTCATTAATAAATACATTTCTTCAAGTACCTGGCTTTTAATAGACAAAAGATTCTACAGCCCAATCATGAATATTCTCAAGGAATTTTATTCCTAAGGAAAATACGTTTCTCGTGAAATAATTCCTCCAATCATAAATTACATGAGAAACAAAAAAATAAAACTTGGTAACATTGAAAAATTCATATAAGATTTACTGAAAACATGTCTTCTAGGACGTTATTGGGGCTTATTGCGAATTGTATAGGATTTTTATTAAGGATTATTTCTTTACTATTTTGTTTGTACCTCTTTTACAAACATCGTCAGAGACATGGAGATTTCACATCAATCAGCCCAATCATGAATGATAAATCCGTGAGAGTTTTTTCGCTTTTCCCATTCCTCTTATTATGTTGATAAATTCCTTGGGAAATTATTGTTTAACTTTCCCCGTTATAGCCACATCGAAGGTGAAAAATAGTCGGCGCAGGTAAAAATAGATATTTTAAAAACATGTTTTTTGATTTCTCTTTTAAAAAATTTCGATACTACCAATTTTTTTTTAATTTTTTTTTTTTGTTTCTCAGGTAATTTATGATTAGCGAAATTTTTTCTCAAGAAACGTATTTTCCTTACGAATAAAATTCCTTGAGAATATTCATGATTGGGCTGAATATGAAGTTCTGTTAGTAGCGCATATAACTCCACTTGAGTCGGCATATATTGTTGTCGCTTGTGAACACAGACATACATACATATATTTAGTTCAGTTAGGCAGATAGACAATATGCTGATTTGCGTTCACTTTAACATGTGCTCATTGCTTCAATGTTGGATTATCAACCGCAGACTGCCAGCATTTAAAAATGTTATAGCTGGTACTAATTTCTATACATCACATATACATATCTGGTTTGCTCTTCTAACATTTCAGTTTGCTCTTTGCAATCTATGCTTTTTGACCTTAATGTCATGTTTTCAGATTGTTAATTTTTATTCATAAACAAAAAAGTTTTTAAAAAAAAAATATTCCTAGATATAACTAATGATTTCATTTTCGGTTTTGCACTCAATGTAGCGCATTGGGTTAAAACTACTCATGGACTCATTTTTCACACCGATTGTAGGATTTTTTTCCTTCCATACCCAACGACCCAGGCCAATGTACTTAACATGTGTAATAGAAATTAAATTAATTAATGCAAGGCAAAATGTGTGGAAGTTGTTTTGCAAAACCAAACAATGTTAGCAATTTAGCTTTTCCGGGAAATTTCATGAAACTTCTTGAACTGCTTTAAAATGGTAATCACTCGCGTAATTTTACTTTTAAATCACGCACTCACGTGTGATTTTTCTAAAATTTAATCACAATCGTATCACGCGTGACACAACTACCGAACATCTCCAGCTGCAGCTCTTCGCTTGACTTGGTAGCATTGGAGAGCACAGTGTTACATACTAAAAATTTTGCTGTTACAAAAGAACTCCAAAATTCGATTGGCAACAAATTTCTTGGCCACAATTCATCTGTTTCCTCTGTTTAAGTATAGTTTTTTTTTAGTGATAATAAATCTATAATTAAACCATCTGGTCGTCGTGGAGCACAGCGACTGTAGCTACAGGTGCCAAGTCAAATTTTGAAAGAAGCCACTTGAGCTTCTCATGCTTCAGGCCACCCGTGTGGTTGTAGTACTACCGTATCCATGTGCATTTTAATTAATTACAAAACCAATAAAACTATTCATAAAATATTTAAACATAACTAAAATAATCTTTGAAAATATAGTTTTCAATAACTAGAACAATTTCCAAGCCAAACACGTACCGTTACACTTGGCTGCCATTGTGGTTGTGTCGTTTTGTCGCTTTTCCTCTTTTTTTCGCTTTGATGCAGTAAGTAGTGTTGTTTTCGGCTGCATATTTTTTTTTTGTTTTTTTTTTTTTTTGAGCAACTTTTGTTCAATTGCTGACCGTTGCGGTTAGATTCTTTGGTTTTCCTTTGAACCTCCTTATTTCTCACGTTTTTCTTAAGTATTGCCATTGAAAATGTCATTGCATTTTACGGTAGCGGGCGGTTGCGTTATGTCTTAAAATATTGAGCATTATTTTTTTTCTTTTTCAGTTGTTGTCTCTTGTCGTTGTGTTGTTTATGATCTTACAACAAATGTTATCTGATTATGGAAAAAGGAAAATTGATTTTTGTGGTCTGATTTTCTTTATGTAGGTATTTATCGATTAAGTATTGAATAAGGTACTATGCAGCAATTTTTTTTTTATTTTGGTTGCTTTCATTGTCATATGAAAGCGTGTATGTTTAGATTTTTTTTCAAACATGTTCAGTGAAGCAAATAGAAATACATATGTATTTGTATACATTGCATATTGTTACATTTTGTGAATTAAATTTTACCTGCAAACAGTGTGATATAACAGAGAAAAAATTCTTCCATTACACAAACGCAATTTTGTAGGGCAAAAAATACTAAATTTTCCAAGGTCAATTTATTTTTGGAATCCGAATTACATTTTTGGAACGAAGTTCCTTAACGCGGCTTGCTGGTAGTGCAAATTAGTAGAAATTTCGTGACGAAAGCGTGTGAGCTGTTTATATGTATTGGTGTATGTTTTTCCCCTCCCAGTATTTTACTCTGAGCGTTTAAAAGCAACGCCAGCAGTGTATCAATTGTCAAATCGTTTTCTCTTAAACAGGAGTATGGACTTGTTCAAAAGCCACAAAATGAAACAAAAACGCAACAAAATTTATGTCTTCAAAGGAGATGATTCGCCTTTGTACTGCAAAAGATAGAAGATCAAATGCGCCAGTGCTTCACAACATACGATTGCTTAGAGATTATAGAAATTGTCTTATAGGATATTTTACTATTTTACTTCTTTAATTGAAAAATGGAAGGACAAATAAGTGATCTTAATGAAAATGGAAGAAGGTATCATATTGTTGCTCTGGTTTAGTTCTTTTTCGCAAAACTACAATAACTTTCAGCATGCAAGAAAAGAGCAGTCAAGGCGGCAATTTTAAAAAGAAATGAAAAGTAGAATTATTCCATACAGGATTAACTGCTTAAACATTGTTGAAAGACTTTGAGCTCGGCATGTGATTTTGGCTAATGCTGCTAAATCATAAAAGTGTCCTGCGGTTTGAACAAAAAAGTCGTCTTTTAGGTTTAAAAAGAATAAGAACTTTAATGCTGTTTTATTAAAGAAAATTTGTTTGTCGTTCCACTGGTTTTGACATTATCAGAAAAGATTTGCTCAGCAAAATCTCTTACAGAAGCATAAAGAAAAGGTTTAATAAAATATCTTTGGCCGAAAGAGAAAAGAATCTTCGATTATATATACTATTTGCTAAAAGAAATAACATTGACTCTGTGGGTTTTTTATGTGTTTGTTTTATTACATGATAAATTTTCATTTTATGCTTCAATTTATAACGTACTTTTACTACATTTGCCACAGAATGTTCCATTTGGCTGTATGGTTTGCCGTGGCCACACCCTGTTTTCCTTTTTGTATCCTTAAGATTTTTTTTGCCTTAAATTTCCTTTAATTTTTATCTCTACATTTGTGCAGATTTTGCAATTTTTAAGGGGGCGTCTGTTCGGGGCGGTAATTGCGTACAATTTCACACTTTAATTTTTCATTTACTGACATACAAACATATATTTGATGGAATTTTCTTAAGATTTTGCACGCCATTTTATCAAACCTCACGTGTTTTCTAACACTATTGTAGGAAGAAAGATTTGAAATTCTAAGACCAAATCCTTAGGGAAAGATGAGCAAAAGTGCTAATACACTTAGAAAAAAGAACAGTTTTGCTTTAACATTTAACGAAATGCTGCTGTAGGCTGGCAAAAGGCATAACTATACCCAAGAAATATAAAAACTAGGCCTACCGTCCAAACCGTATAACTATGCCGTCTAACTCTGCAAGAATTCTGGATCGTAATAGTAGTGAAAAGAATGAGTTAATAATTTTTCTTCTCAATACAAAATCTGGTAATGGAATTATTTTAATATGCTTGACAATTTATTCAATATTTATCTATACAATATTTTCTTCACAAAAAATATCTTCAAATTTATGAAAATTTACAACTTTGATTACACTGTTTGCGTTAAAAATTTTCATACTTTTACACCAACTTCTTTCTCTCTAATGATCCTTTCTCATTTCGTTCCATCTTACATTTTTCGATTTTTTTTAGTGCCATCATTAAGAAAATTGCAAAAAATTGATTGCTTTTGTACCATCACTGGAAAAATTTGATATCAGAAAATAAACAAAACAACTTTAACATAAAAAAAATAAGCGGAACATGTATTTTGTTATAATTTTTAATTAATTATAAATAAATTCATTTTAATTTCAGTGCAAAATAAAGTTGGTGTTCGCATCATGTGACCAATCGATATGGAGAACATGTTGCTTGAAATTTGTGTAGTTTTTTTTTTCTCAAAATTTCAAACTTCTCCAATAATAATGAAAACTGTTGTCGTTTAACTCGAACGTTTTCTTCTATAGCGATTTTAAAAATATATTTTATATTTCTTATATAAGAAATGTTTATTTATAATATTTTTACTTACGAATATCCAAACCTTTCGAGGAAGGGTCATACTTATGTCTAACAAAAATTCTTCATCTTCCATGAAGGTCTCCAATATTTCAATGCACTGAATTAAAATTTGGGTTTGTTGTTGTAAATTAACAGCTAATCCATCAATTATTACCTCCTCCAAGTCCATTTAAATTTTTTTTTTAATTTTTGCAAAAATGTTGCTTTTTTTACAGCTAAATAAATAAAAGATGCAATTTGTTGTCAATGCAAATGACTGTTTCACATTTTCCATGCGTTTCACTTGGATGTTAGGCTATAAGTGATGAAAGTTTTTCTACGAGTATTCTATTTGAACACCCAAAAAATCATTTTGACTAAATTCTCTGGTTTAGGAAAACTTTAGTTCTATTTAATTTCAGTGAAAACCTTGCATCTGTGCTCTTAGGGATTTGTTCCCAAATAGGGGACTTATTTTCGTAAAAATTTCCAGGGGCGTTTTTTGCCGAGAGCCTTTTGTGGATATCATATTTTCAGAGTCGTTATTACATATTCAAAGTTTGTTTTATATATATGTTTGTCCAAATGTATGCAATTCATATGCTTCCTATTGCCGGTACAACAACCAAAATTTCCTACCACATACCATCATCAAAAGTACAAAATAATCAAACATTAAAAAATTACATATTAATGGCTTACAATTTGTTACATCAATCCTGTTTACAAATTTTAAGCAGCTGATGTAATAAATACCAAATTTTTCACCAAAATTCAGAATAACGTATCATCAAATGCACTAGTTTATTGTCAAATCCAACTTTGTTATATTCATATTGAAGCTTGCTCATGACAATATTGGCTGAATTTAACAAAAGATATGGAAAGCGAAACATTGGAGCACTATTTATGCCAGTGCCTCGCCTTCTCACAAATACGATCCCGACATTTTGGGAGAGACACCTTACCAGACATAACCCAATTACGGGGCATATGCTGGAGGAAACTAAGGAACTTTGTGTATGAGACGGAGTTCCTATAGACCTATGAGTCAAACTGGTTCACGGTTAAGCCCACGGAGCGCACAACAAGCCTATACTGGCTTAGGTGTATGTCGTAAGACATGGGCAGACGAACCCCTCCATTCAACCTATCCTAACCAAACAAAAGATATGGTTCCTCACGACAATAGTATTGAATTTGTTAGCAATGTGGTAGCCCTAAAACTAATTTTTTAATAATATGGTTGGAAATGACAGTAGTTAATTGGTTATTATCGTTGAAACTGGCAATAGTATGGCTGCGTGCGGCGCTATTATCAATTAGACATTTACAATATGCAAGCAAATATTTTTACGTACATACACATCCATATACTATTCCTAGCTCTCCCTTAGACACACAATAAAAGCAGCTCGTTATGTGTTCCATAATTTACATTGCAAAATTATCTTGTATCAGTTTTAATAACTGCGGATTTTCTTTAATTTATTTTTGGTTTCTTTTCAGCAAAAGATGAGTGGGTGTTAATAAGTACACACAAATTTTCCATCACAACACAGAAATTGAGGAACAATTAGCTGTCAACGGCAAGAACGAAAGCTTTGTTACAATTTGATCACCATTGAATAGATCAAAAATATTATGTTTGTCACAAATACAGTTTGTTCAAATATTCACTATAAAATGGTTGTAATTATTGTTTTTTTTTTTTTCAAATGAACCACATTTCAGTTTTCATGGATAGGGACAACAAAATTATCAAACTATAACAAAACTTGTGTTTACGGTGACCAAAAACTCTTTACGGTATTTTAAATAAAAATATCTGGTTTGCCACAAACTTCCGTATTGTTGTAGGCAGCATAATATAATAATTGCAACCATGTGGTATAATCTTTTTTTCTTAAAGTGTATATACATCGGTTACTTCCAGCTCACTCTGCAAGCAACCAACGAAATAAACTATCTTGTAAAAGGAGCTCACAAAGCTGTTTGACATAAAGCGAAATATAAAATGTTGATTCTGAAACAGCCACATATTGTGCTTTAAGCGATCTTTCGGACAAAATTTTATTCAGTGATGAAGCACATTTTCCACTCTGTGGGTATGTTAATAAATAAAATTGTCGTATTTGGGGTTCTGAGAATCCTCAAGTAATTGAAGAGAGCCCGGCCATTACATCCAGTAAAAGCCACTCTTGGGTGCGCTCTTTGGTCCGAAGGTGTGATGGAACCTTACTTCTTCGAAAACGACGATGGAACGACTGTCGCCGGCAATTCGGATCGTTATGGTCATATGACAATCGACTTTTTTGCTGCTATTGAAGAATACGACTTGGAGAATATGTGGTTTCAACAAGACGGTACCACAAGCCACACAACTGGGCCGAATATGGCTTTATTGGAAGAGACATTTCCAGGCCGCGTAATTTCTAGACGTGGCGATATCAACTGGCCACCAAGATCTTGCAATTTGACAACATTAGAGTTTTTTGCTGGGGTTACGCGAAAGACCGTGTTTATGCAGATAAGAACTTTAACTCTTGAGCACTTAAAAACCAACATTTGTCAAGTTATGGCTGAGATACCGCCCAGTATGTGTCAAAAAGTGATCGAAAATTACCTCAAAAGAATCAATGCCACCAACACCTCACGTGGTGGTCGGTTAAATGATGTAGTGTTTCACACATAATGTCAAGGTACAGACTTTATAATAAAAAAGAAATATCATGAAAAAAAATTACTTTTGAAACCTCAAAATGGATAACCCGTTACATTGAACTTGCAGCTTCTATTTCAATTTATGCATACATATATTTTTATTTTGAAAAATATGCAATCATTAATTAATGAAAGGCATTAATGCAAAAAGTTTGCGTGAGAAAGATTTTTAAGCAGCCAACCAAACTTTTAAGAAGGCCATACGACAAAAAAGTCCTTCTCTGCAAAATCTTAATTAATCACATGTTATAACACCTTATCAAAGAAAAAAAAGCTTAGTATAAGCATTTATATATAAAAAAAAATTATTATATATACATATGTAAATTTCATTATTTTTAAGTTTCTGTCTTTGTGCAGTGAATGAAAGAAAAAACATCCTTCGAAACATTCAAGATTAGTTTTCTCCTACCTTTTTGCCTTCTAGTCAGCTAAATATTCAAGTCGCAGTTCTAAGGTTTTACTAAATCCTAATTCAAATCTTTAGGGATAAGCTTGTTCCGAGAAAGTTTTATCTCACAACTCAGCGAACAAAAAGAAAAATTAAGTGGCAAGCAACTTTAAGTGGTTTAATGCATTAGTGCAAAAAACACTAAAAATGCAGCAACTATTATTAGGAATTTCAAGTGAAATATTTGAGCAGAAGATTTTAACAAAATACACGACAAGTGTAGTTGTGGGACATTTTGAAATTTTATGATCCCAAAAAAAAAAACACTTTAATTGTTGTGACAAAATTTAAAACTAAGAAAAACAGAATGCGAGCAATCATTAGCTCTAGGAAAAGGGACGCATGCGCACGACATATCCCATGGCTTCTTCGGACTAAAATCCTAGTGGTATTAAACACTATTGTAATACAGTTGTAAAACACACAGATAATGAGGGCAAGAAATGTGTGTAGCGCAAGACTTTCTAGACAAATAATATTTATGAACACTGACAAACTTATCAACACTGTTTTCGAAAATTAGGAAGAAAAACAGACCATTTTATGTCGTTCAATTGTTGTCTGCTGCAAACATTTCACAGATAAGATATTCATTTGCTGGCTGACAGTTTTATTCTGTTATCTTGGCAATTCCTGTAATCACAGAAACTTGTGAATCGACTTGTTTTCTAATTTGCAACCGTTTCGTTGCCTGCATTTTGCTTTTAGCCCAATCACCTGCTGACTTCACATATCTTTGCATGGAAAAAATTTTTTCATTTTTATTTTGTTAAGCACAACAGGATTCTATTATTGTTATTACTCTATCTGGCGATTTCTTTTTTGTTCTTTTATGCTGGAATTCATTTAAATTGTCTTTAAATATAATCATTTGCTGCGAGTTTGGTTTGGCAGAGTTTGCACCACCTTCGATTCCAATTAACTCGAAATCAGTTTCATTTGCAATATTTATGTTGTTTATGAATGTGGTTTCTATAACTCAATTTATGCGGGATTCAGTCGATTGGGTGGTCGAAGAAGATTGCTGTTTATCTGCCAGCCGAATAGGCACGTGTCAACGCAAAAATATGAGGGTTTGGAATAAGATAATTATTGAAAATAGGGAATATAATTTGCAGAAATTTTAAAATTATTTGTTTGTTTTTTGTGGAAACAACGAAATGTATGAGAGTAATCGACGTTTTGTGTACATCAGAATTTTTGTTTTTTGTATGGAAATTCTTATACAGATCTGTACGGATGTATGTAAAGATTAGGGAATGGCATCAGAAAGTAAAAGTCGATTTTCGATTTTTCTACCAACCATTTTTCATTTTTTTTTTTTTAAAGTCGATTACTATATTTTACATAAAATAATACATGGTGCCAAACGTGGCTGGGTGGCATTTTTTTCAACATTCACTCATTTTTTGTAGTATAAATTGCACGTTTTATTTGATCAAATTTTCACAGCCAAACACTTGCTTTGATTTCTCTTCAATAACTTTAGAGGTGGTAGCTTTCTATAGCAATAACAAAAACTTCTTTTGCTTGCAATATGTAATGAAATAGATGTTTTTGTTGTCGAACTTCTACAACAGGTAATTTTTTTATACTTTGTGGCATGGTCATCAGCTAAACAGTAAAGCATCTGACTACTTTAGGTTGTCAAGAGAATGCAGAGATGAAAGGCCGCCAAAACGAGACACCAAACCAATGTAAGCTCTCTTGTCTCTCTTTTATAAATGCACAAGCGGCGGCATTTTGGCAGCTTACAGAAGTTGTACAAAAACAAAATTCATGTTATTTTTATTGAAGTTGATGTTATTGTAGTGGAAAGGCTACCTTATTAGTTGTATGACGCTTTGTGGCTTAAAGCATATTTCCACAAAATGCGCTTCGCTCTCTATTCATGCTTAACACTGAAATGAGGAGCGAAGCGTGCTTCGCCATACAAATCTTTTGGGAGCGAATGAAGTAGCTTTATACTGAAGCTACATACGAAGCACAAAAAATTCCTGTCTTCTCTAATTTATATCGTAAGTTTATCTGCATTATCTGTCAGAATCATATATTGTAAACAAGGAAAACATAATAATACATAGAAATAAAAGTTAATTTTGGAAATTAAAATAAAATAATAAAACGTTAAAAACAATGGGAAAAAATTTTGTGAAAAATTTTATTATCAAATAAAGAATATATTCTACAATAAAATTTATGGAATGTTCAAAAGCAAGCTTCAACTTGCGGATGGAATGAAACGAGAAGCATTCCCACTTTTTGTAGGAGCTGCATCTGATTTATTGAAAGATGTATGTTTGGTTATTGAAAACAAAAATAAAATCGACGAACATAGACGAGTCGTGTAAACGCTATGATTCATAAATACAATTGAGAGAGCGAAGCGGGTGATTCAACTCGTAATGGAAACATGCTGTTACCGTTTCGATTAAACGACGCCAAAAATCGTTTGCAGCATAAAGTTGGCAATGCACACTCGATCAGAAAATAATCGTTTTTTAGGATTGAAAATCGATTATCGAATATAATCGAAATCGACCTACCTTTCCCTAGTAAAGATGTGTTTCTACACTTCATAGACTACGAAATAGCATTTAGCAATGTTAAACTTAATTACTTGATGAAGCTTTATGATGAAGCTTGATGAGCTTTATGAATGACCCGGAGTTCCTATATACCTGTACGTAAAACTTTTTGTGCTTAAATGCATGAAGCATGCAACAAGCCTATACTGGCTTAATTGTATGTCACACGATATGGCCAAGCATACCCATCCAGTCAACCTAACCTAACTTAAGGCCAATAGAATTTCTTGTGATAAAATTAAAATGCTAAATGTTTTTTCAAGCTTTTATAATTTATTTAAAAAAATTGTTTTCCAATATTTCGCTAACCTATGGGTAGCATCATCAATGATTGAGGTATGTTTATTAAAAAGGACTTTACAGCCACACGCAAAAAGCTCTTCTTTGTTGAGTTATTTTATACATACTATCATACATTATATGTATGTATAAAATAACTCAACAAAGAAGAGCTTTTTTCTTGTGGCAGTAAGGTCCTTTTGAATAAACATACCTCAATCCCCGATGATGCTACCCATAGGTTAGCGAAATATTGGGAAACAATTTTTTTTAAATAAATTATAAAGTTGGACCTCAAACTTGAAAAAACATTTAGCATTTTCATTTTAAAACTAAAAAGGTCGAAAAATCTACAATTATTATTTCTTGTCATATTTTAGCGCGACTATCGCTTTTTTAATTAAATATAATTGAAGGTAGAAAGTGAGCATGTAAGTGATCTCAAACAAGAGTTCAGGGGGAAAAGGGGAATCACATACTCGTCTCTCATTGTTAGTGTGTGAAAAGATAATATCACAGCTTTAAGGATAATAGATATTAACACGATTGGTAACATTTTATAAAATGGAGAAAATATTAATACCATTAGTAAGGTGATATAAATAGCCGAGTAGAATACGATTAGCTGATTTTCTATAATCTCTATTGTCCTTGTTCACAATGAATATTTTAGTTTTTTTTTCTAAATTCATATTTGAAAAATTTTCCACACAAATTTGTCAAATAAAAGTCTTATAAGCCCGAAATAATTTTTACTAATAAGAGTGTAAATTAATAAGCCCATTTACTGCTCAACTGTTTTGTAATTATTGCTTGAGCCAACAGCTTGCGCAAAAATAAAAAATGCACCAAAACTAATTGAGAATCCTTTAATGCATTTTAATTTAACATAAGGCCTATAAAACTAATATTTTGGCCCATTCATACATATGTACATACATTTTTGTGGCAACCACAAAAAACGGAAATCCACACTATAATTAATCTTTTAATTTATAGATGCCATTGATAAAATTTGTTTTTATCAAAATGCCGTGAATAATCTTTAAGAACAAAATAAAATGTTTAACAAAAATGTTAACACCTTATACAGCCTCGACATCAAAATCAACAACCGATCAATGACTAAACAAAAGTCTGGGCGTATTAAATAAAATCAATAAATTAACAGTTAAAATATTGATTATAGATAAAGCAATAAATAGCCTTAGCGGTGGAGTGTTAAGAAAAATATTTGAAATCATTAAAACATAAAATGGAAACTTAAAAGTGAAATCGAGGTAAGAGAAACTAAAAATTATTAAAACACAGTTAGACGCCATTTAAGTGGTCTAGAGAGAAATTTAAACAAAGAAAACATCATAAATATTTTCGTTTTTTCTTTTAGGCACATTTTAGATTGTAACAAGTGTTATTGTTTGAACTATTTCGGTCTAGAGGTCGCAGAGGTAGAAAAAGAAAAACAAGTCATTCATCAATGAAAAACATAAAACTACACAAAGAAAACGTTTTTAATTGAGTAAAATTATTCGAAAAGATCAAAGCGAGTTTTGCGTTGTTGTTTTTGCCCATTCGTCCTGCAGAGGATGTGCTCTTATAGAACACCCATAATTGTGGTGTTACATTGGGAGGATGAAAAAGACACTTGTTTTCTTTGAGGCTGTGAATTTGCCATGCCTAAAATATAATTATAAAACCAAAAACATTTACTTTAATTTGGGGTTTTAACTAAATATAAATAATAACTAAAGGTGGCATTTTGAAAAAGTTTTCTATGGAAATTTTGTCCCTAAATTATACTTTCAAACCTAATAAATAATTCATTATTTGGTTGTGCTCTATAGTGCGAAGATCAACTGCCATGTTATCTATTAGCACTAGTCTGCTTCTTACATGCATACCCGATTTCTTTTGCACCACTAATCGTCGTATCAAAAAAAGTATGAAATATGGATTGGGTATATAAATGAGAAGCAATGAAAACCTCTACAAAATTACACTGTGCTTGAATTTGAAACTTTTTTTTTCTGACAGACGGTGCAGCCAATGTGTTAACCTAATGGTGCTAACCGTTTTTCTTTTTTAGGTTAGCTTTTGTTTTTAAGATATGCCGTTATTTTAAAAATGGAGAAAGTAGGACAACATATATTCCCTTAACTCAAAAACGGGTTAGAATATTGAAAAAAAAAATATGCAAAAACCTTATTTATTGTCACTTTGTAGACATGTGTAAGAAACAAAATAGTTAACATTTGAAATAATATTTCAATAATAGCGCATTATTTATTTATTATTTTTTTCCAAAACAGTACAAAAATTGAACTCAAAATTAAATTGTATGCATTGAAAGCAATATCATACGTACCACTACTCATCAAGGATTATTTAATAATTAAATACACCGAAGTCAAAAACATAGAAAATTCTTGAAAAAAATATATGTATATTACATAAATATTTCAATATTAAGTTTATCAGGCTCAAGTTCTATCTATATTATCTTTGTGATTGATATTAATTAAATTAGACAAAGAAAACATCAAAGACATTTAGAGGGGTGGACAACTAGTTGTTTCGAAGCCGCCACACTTTCTCGTCAGCAACCGTCTTTGAACTCAGGGTTCAAAGTGACGAGAAAGTGTACAATTAATGTAGTATAAATAGCGTTAAGTTTTTAGAATAAGGCAGGAATTGATTGACATCAATAAAACGTTCAAGTATTAACGAAACCCGTCTTCAGTCATTTCCTCACATAATACAAAAAAGAGCCCGCCATACACCAAGCACAGGGTTCCTGAACGGCTCAAATAATAATGTAACTATAACTTAATAAAAGACTGCCTGCGATCTCTGCGGAGCCCTCCAGGCAGTATAATAAAAAATAAAGAGTACCCTACGATTCCTAAGGGACCCTCCAGTATAATTCTGAATAAATTATGAATTCACAAAATAAAACATAACACAACCCTATTTTATTACACCTGTCAACAAAGTGACAATAAGTAAGTGACAATGAATATTGGGTTGTCAATTATCTCACATCAATACTTAAGATAACTTATACAGTATGCTAATAAGAAAGAGATCTACATAGCTATTTCCTTTTTTTATACAGCAACTTGACCCTCCTGATACGATGAATAAATTCTTTTTGTCTTATCGAGAATGTTGTGAAGGTATCAATAGTACTCCATATGCTCATCAACACTACGGTATTTCATTCTGTCCGACAGCCCAATCATTTCACCTTGAAGCAGTAAAGCTGGCGTATCTGTTCTACATATTTTAGAATTATGTTTCTGTCTTCTTTTAAAAATCTTAGTCGTTGTCCTTAGCGTGTTCAAATTTTGTCCCAACTTCTCAAAAACCCCTCCAAGACGGCTAAGTACCACCTCAGCTGGCCGTTTACCGTTCCCGGCTTGCCAATCCATGAAGTAAGCAGAATGTCATCAGCACATACCACAAGAATAAGACAAGAAAATATTATTATAAAATATTATATAAAATAACTAATTCTAATGAGGACCGGTGCTTAGCGCCTGCAAAGTCCAAACTCACCCAAAAGAGAACTTCCCCAACACAAACTTTTGATTATTGATCTCTAAGAAAGCTGTTCACTATTAAGGAGATACCGGAACTAAAACTAAAAGTCATCACTTAGTAAAATCTGGAGTTAAGATGTTAAAAAAAATATCGAAAATACTTTATGACCTGAGACGTTTCACAATAACTTTTAAGCCAATTAATATACAGAGAATAGTAAAGTATTAAGTATTAAGAATTCGACTGTACCACATTACTTTACAAATCTGTCCCAGCACTTATCACATGCTATTTACTACCACCTCGACATAAGTTGTTAATTGAAAAGGAGAAAACCACAAATTTTACATTGTACATGGGTGTGACCAATGGACAATACCACTTAAATAAGGAAACCACGACAGTTGCAACACTCATTTCAAGCAAATTAAAATTTGTTTAATACTAAATAAGAAAAAAAAAAACTATCACTTATAATATTTCTACTAAAAAAAACTACATGCATTAATTGTTTAAAATGGCAGAAAATTATTGCCAGTCGGCTGTGACCTTTCGAAACATGTCTCCAAAAAAAAAAAAGGACGAAATCATGAACAAAATGATAACTTTTTTAAGCGGATTGAAAAACGACAGAAATACCTTGAAACGCAATTTAAAAATTTCAAAGTAATTTCACACTTACTTATGATACATTCGCTTAACAGAAACAATTATTAGTTTGAGATCTTTATTTTCTAGGGGGTGACAACGAAACACATATGTATGTATGTAGGTACACATTTACGATATGAAATATTTCTTATCGATTTTTTTTTATGTGTGTATAAACTGTAAGGTGCGAATGTTACTTAAATTTCATAAACTCCTCCGTATCGTTGAAAATAATTGAGACATATGTTTATACATATGTACAAATTTTACTTACAGATATGTAAGTATAAAATCCTAAACCATTAAATTTCGTCGCCTCTTTCTTTTTTTCCTCAAAATTTTACTTGCAAAACCGCGAGGAAAATACAATTACAGAAATGTATTAGTCGAAATCAATTGTATGTATAGATGCTCATAATTCTGACGAAACTAAAGAGATTAAAGCGATAATTTGTTTTTTAAGATTTTTGTTGAGTTTCAGGGTAAATTATTTAAAGGAAACAGGAAGTATTTGTGTAAGTATGTTTTCAATTTTTTTCACTCTCTTTGCAGTAACTCCGCTTGTATGGGAATTCTAATCTTGACAGCTCCAATGAAAGCGTCACATGATTGAATTTGTAGCATTGTTAAATTCTCTACATTCCGTATCACTTTGTGTTAGACTTTCAGCTATTTTAGATCATATCCATGAGTGCTGAATTGCGATCACAGTTTCATACCCTCAACCAATGACACCACTAATTTTCTGTTGACCTTTGTTTTGGCCAAGTACATAGATGGAAACAACTAAAAATTCATATATACATGCTTTATTTTTTTAAAAGCGTTGCTCTTCCCAAAAATGTTCTCCCTAACTACTAGCAACTACATTTCAAAAAGCTTTTAAGGATGCGTGCCAGTTTATGCGTCCAAAAGTTTAGGGAAAATTTAAAATAATTCCTAGCTGCCCTGAAGTCACTCATAGTTTGATAAATTATTAGACTGACCTGCTTTAATTTTTTTGTGACACATTTTTTGCAAACATGGAAACATATCTTCCATACAATAACAATATTTTTATAAATCATTAGTTTAACTTTATGATTTACAATTGTTATTTGTTTTTCTAGCTTGAGCTCAAATTTAGTTCACCAGAATTAAGGAAGATTTATTTGCGCTCAAATTGTAGTGATCAATATTTAAAAAGAATATTTTTTGGTTCGAATATACAAGTTTCCTTGTAACTTATCGAAACTCATAGTTTTAAAGAGTGAAAAATTTGTATTAATAAACGCACAAAATATATTAGGATTAAGAAATGTGATATTTCGAATTTGGTGTATAAAATTCCTTGCCCAGGAATTGTTCCAGAGAATTGCAATAAAGTGTCCATAGGTACTACTAAGAATAAATTGAGGACAAGAATTGAAGGGCATAAGTCGGTCCTAGAGCATGGGCATAATAATCCGCAAAAGACAGCATTAGCATTGTTCTACTTGTAATCACTTTCCTCACTTTGAAAATGTTCAGTATTAAGAACAGAAAATAATGATAAAAATCGTAACATGCTGGAAATGTTAGAGGTTATTAATACACCAGCAACACAAAGAATACATTTAAAGGTAGACACCGACAATTTAGCTCAAAGTTATAAAAATTTAGTTAAGAAAACATTAAGAACTGTTAGAATGTTAGATATCTTAAGGAAAGCATTTATAAAAATTGTGTTAGTCTATGAACAACATTTGACAGGCCAATTTATTATTTTTTGTATTAAAAATATTGTGAAAGTTTGCATACAATATTTTGGTCGTAGAACTTGTCTGTTAATTTCTATTTAATTTTTTTATGTACGAATATGTGGATCATAAATGTTGTCGATACCTTCTAAGATGGGGAAATAATTTTTTTATGTTTATTAATGAAATGTTTCCAATAATTTTTTTTTTGTTTGTTTTTGAATTTTATAATTATTTTCCTGACGATGCTAACAAAATGTTGGCGAAATATCAAAAATATATCAATAAAGTTGTTTGTATTTAAATTTTATAAAAAAAATCTTAAGCTCGAGTAATTTATTAATTCAGGTCCAAAAATGAACCTTTTCAAAAAATGTTTGCTATATTTTTCAGCTGTCTATATGCCGACGACATTTCGTTGGTGCTAATCAACTCATCAGTAGACTTGAAAAATTCTTAAAAGTTTGTTTGAAACTTAACTACTTATTCCATAATTCCCATGCACAGAATGAGAATCAGAAATATTCAAAGAAACCTTTAACACAGCAAACATTTCTTTTTTCGTTTTGCAACACTTCTACTTTTCTTTGCAACCTTCTATACAACGAGTCACCATTGGTTACTACGATTTGTATTTTTGAAAGTATCAAAAAGTAAAAGTCTTTGAATATTCAAATATGAAATTAATTATTTATTTGCTTTAAGAGCCATTTGAAATGTATTAATTCAGGTTCAAAAATTAACCTTTTCAAAAAAGCACCAACGAAATGTCGTCGGCATATAGACAGCTGAAAAATACAGCAAACATTTTTTGAAAACATTTTTGGACCTGAATTGATACATTTCAATTGGCTCTTAAAGCAAATAAATAATTAAGTTCATACTCGAGTAATTTATTTAATAATAAAAAAACAATATCACATGTCACCACAAATGCCAATCAGGCAAATTAGTTCGTCTTGTATATAATTTTTTTCTTAAGATGGTGAGGTACCAAAATAAGTTCCTAAATAAGAAAACCAAGATCCATAAACTTCCTCAAATACCTAATACTTTATTTAATTTATTCTCTTTAAGTTATATTTCATGAATCCTCACAATAAAAAAAACTTTTATGGCTGATGGGGTAATTTTTGTATTTATTTTAAGAGATAACAGCACGTGTTAACTGTCAATTTAATGTCAGTTTTACATCTTATCAATTTTTGTATCAATTTGTTTAAAACACTCATCACTGCATACATAAATAATATGTGCGATTACTTAACTACATAAACATTTCATATTTGTTATAAATGTGTGCTCTTCTAAGTTTTCCAATTGGCCTGACTTGAAAAAGGGTTTGGTAATTAGTAAAACCTGTTATTAAGCTGATGGTGGATTAAAAAACAAAGTAATTAAGCCAAAAGTGCTAATGGTTTTAAAATATTAACACACGTAAGTGATGAAGTTTTAATTTATTTCTGATGTTATGGATTTTCGTGAACAGTTTTTTTTTGTAAAGAGAAATATCACTTTGACGTTAAATAAAAGAAAAACTTTATTGCTGAATTTCTCGACATTGCAAAAACTAGCATTTTTTAAAATTGTGTTAATATTTCTGGCCCTATGTGAACACGCAGGGAACCCAAGCCATCCAATTCGCCACACGCCACAAGTTATTAGACAGGATAATTTATTGAGGCAGATAGTGGTATTAACAATTTATTCTGTCCATTAACTTCAAAATATCTTGGTACAGAAATGTTTAACATGTAGGAGTGGTTTAGATCGTAAGCCCAAATTTAAGAATCATATTCCCTACGTCACTGCTAAAGCTAATGAGATAATAAACAGGAGCCCCAAACTAAGTACAGTGAACAAATCACTGATATATAACACACTTTTTCAAGCGCTTACGCTTTATGCAGCCCCACTACGGGCCCCAGCTGCATAGTGTCATATTAAAACAGTCAGATAAGTCAAAATAATCTATTAATATTTACTAATACATAAGCTGCTTTGACATTATTCTACTCTATGGTTGCACAGTTTCGTTGAACGCGTTAACACTCGTATTCAACACCTTAGTATGTCATTTAATAACAAAGGTCGTGATCTATATAACTTTCATGTTCTAAACTTAAGTATCCTCTAGTACAACATAGTGCTAATATATAATTAAGTAGAAGAGGAAATGACTCCTACATCAACGATATGTCTTTGGTATAAAGGCGACTGAAAAGGGAGATGGAAAGTAATACATCTTAATAGGCGAGTCTACACCGGAAAATGCGACGTCAGATCGTACACCAGAGACCAGACTAGAGGCCAATTGCGAAACATTGATTCCTGACTCACTTTCCTGGTTGACCGACCCTTTGAACCAGATTCCCATGGGGCTTCATTGTTACACGGATGGATCAAGGGCGAGGGGAAAAACACGGCTTGGTATTTATATAGAGAATACCACGGTACTGTTATTTCGTCTGCCGGACTTTTGCACAGTCTTTCAGGCAGAAATTCGGGCAATTACGGAGTGTATTAGGGTGCTCAATGAAATGGGAAGGCCAGCATCTGTGAATATATTCACGGATAGCCAAATGGCCATCAGGGCGATCTCAGCTGAGCGGATTGAATCACGAACAGTTTGGGATTGCAAAAATGCTATTAACAGTTACTCGTCTCATGGTGAACTGCGCATCATATGGGTGCCAGGGCATGCGGGAATAACTGGAAATGAAAGGGCAAACTCACTTGCTTCAAGAGCAAGAGAGTTAAGTAACATAAGCTTGGTATGCTCGAAACCTTTCGATGCAGTTAAATCTGAGCTAAAGAACTGGGCTCATAGAGCTCATTTAACTCTCTGGAATAATGAAACTGTGGAAAGCAATACAAAAATCCTACGGGGGGATCCAGATGAGGAAAAAACGGGGGTATTGCTAAGACTTAACAAGCCCGAATTAAGTAGATTAATGGGAGTTCTAACAGGCCACTCTCAACTACTTTCACATCTTAGCCGCATAGGAATAGCAGGAGGAGATGAATGTAGAGCTTGTGGGGAGGAAATCGAAACATTGGAGCACTATTTATGTCAGTGCCCCGCTTTCTCACAAATACGATCCCGACATTTTGGGAGAGACACCTTACCAGACATAACCCAATTACGGGGCGTATGCTGGAGGAAACTAAGGAACTTTGGGAATGACACGGAGTTCCTATAGACCTATGAGTCAAATTGGTTCACGGTTAAACCCACGGAGCGCACAACAAGCCTATATTGGCTTAGGTGTATGTCGTAAGACATGGGCAGAAGAACCCCTCTATTCAACCTAACCTAACCTAATACATCTTAAAGTACTAAATAAGTATATAATAAGAATTAGTATTCTAGTGCGTTGAAGGGAATATTATCCCAAATAATCTGCTAGTAGTTTTATTTAAAGCATAAATAACATATAACTTTCAAGTTATATTGAGCTTTATAAGCAAACCTGTATTTTTCTGTCTAGATATTAGTCACATAAAAAATCTGAGCCCAACAGAGGATAACTGAGAATGGAATCGAACTAAGCAATTTAAAACTTGTATTGTATTTTAATTTAAAGGCGGGGCTTCCCGCATACCACAGGCATTTACTTAATTTCCCTATATTGGCTTGGTCATGACCATTGTATGAGTTTGACTACGTCTTGCTGGACTTTTTAGAATACTTGAAATGGCATACTTCAACGCACTTGAGATAGTTAGCTCATTTTACACATTACCAGAACATTTCTATTTGTGCTAATTTAAAACATATAAGAAATTCAACAGCTCAACTTGTCATATAAACATTTTTTCCAGGCATATACTAGAGAAAATTTCAGCTGCTAATGTAGAGCAGTAGCAAGTGATTGGTAGTACGTGATTGCACTGTAAGGTAAAATTCGAACTGCAGGTTTCGTTATAGATACGAGTGTGTATATCTGTTCACTAACTCCCAACATCCTTTGTTTGGTTTTAGTTTTTTTCCCTGCTGTGGTTTAACTTATTTCCCCCAAACATTTTAGGGACGATGTAATAAATTATTTTATTAACATTTTTATAGAAATATTTTGAATGCCTTTCTTCAAATTGTTTGCGTGCGTTTGGTAAAATCCACAGGATTGCTTTCGATGGTGAATAAAACTGTCACACAGAAATGAAACTAAATTATGAAGATCCTTTAAATAGAAAAAAAAACGGATTTACAACAATTAAATTTTTGTTCTAACAAATTCAATGCTCACTTAGCACATTTTTTTCTACAACTTCATAAATAAAAATCTGTGAGGTCTCTAGTTTGGCTTCTAGAGCAACAAAAGGACGTCACTCTATTCTCATTTCTTTTTGAGATTTATATGAAACAGTATAAATTTGTATTCAGTTATGAAAGAGATTCTATAAAGACATTATGGTGACCACACTTAACCCAAACATTTTTACTTAACAAAGCCAAAGTTCTTAATTTCTTTTTGGCAGCAAAAACAAAAATGTCACAACAATGCAATTTCGTCTTAAAGATCTCTCACTCCCCGCAATAGAGTTTCTTTTAAAAATTAAATTTCTAAGCACTAAGGAAAACATCATCAAGGTGGTCTTCTTTATAAAAAAAAATCCTTGTTCTTATATTTATTGTTGTTTCTTAGAGTTTATTTGAGGTCATTGTGATGACTCTTTTATTTTGCAATGTTTTGTCACAACAAACAAAAGAAAAATTCACGTTGACATTTTTCACATTAGGACTCACAACTATTTTACATGAATTTTCCTTGGAATAAAACAATATGTTTCTTGTTTCGTATATACCAAAAAAAAACTTCAATATTTTATAATATTTTGTTTGTTTTCTTCTTTTTAATTGATTGCAGAAGCAGAAATTATATATCTATAAAATTAATATAGCTTCATTTTGCTCGGTTGAAGATTTACATGGTTGAAAATTATATAGAAAGATTTTTGCATAAGAAAAAATAATACGGGTCTGTGGTGTATTTTACTCTTCCAAAAGCACCAGGAAGCGAGTGAAAAAGGTGGGGGAACATTTATATTAATAGTATTATTTTTTGTTACCGCTGACGGTGCAGTATGTTTTTCTCTTTTGTGTAGCAGCAAGTAAGGTTTAATGCATAAAGAGAACTAAAAAAAAATCAGTCAAGGCTGGCTCGCACTCTTAGGGTTCCATACGTATGTGTAATGTACGTATATATTGGCATATGTGAATACATGTATTGTAGAAATGTCATCTCTCTGTCTCTTACAGCTTGAGAGATATGTTTAATTGTTACTTTACATTGTATGGTGACACCTAGAAGTTGTGGACTTGTTGTTGTTGTTGTTGTAAGGCATCTGGGAATACATACACTGTGCGAATTTCAGCTCTCTATCTCTTACGGTTCGAGAGACATAGCTAACTCTTACTTTACGTTGTGAAGGGACACCTGGTAGTTTTACAGTTGTTGTTGTTTTTAGCATTTCTTGTTGTGGAGCACATGTGAATACATATATTACGCGAATTTCATCCCTCTGTCGCTCACGGTTCGAGAGTAACGGCTAATTGTTACTTTATGTTGTATAGGGACACCTGGTAGTTTTCGACTTGTTGTTGTTTTTAGGATTTGTTATTGTAGGGCATATGTGAGTTCATATATTGTGTTCATTTCGTCTCTCTGTCTCCTGCAGTTTGAGAGTTACGGGTAATTTTTACTTTACGTTGTATAGGGACACCTGGTAGTTTTCGACTTGTTGTTGTTTTTCGGATTTGTTGTTGTAGGGCATATGCAAATACATATATTTCGCGAATTTCAGTTCTCTGTCTTTTACAGTTTGGGAACTACGGCTAATTGTTACTTTGGGTTGTACAGGGATACCTGGTAGTTTTCCACTTGTTGTTGTCTTTAGCATCTGTTGTTGTAGAGTACCTATAAATACATATACTGTGCGAATTTTAGCTTTCTATCTTTTACGGTTCGAGAGTTATAGCTAGTTGAAATTTTTTGTTGCATGGGGACACCTGTTAGTTTTTGCTTTGATGTTGTTGTTTTAGCGGCAAGGTACAACAACATCCTGTGAAAATTTCAGCTTTTTAGCTCTTACCGTTTCGGAGATGGACGCTGTGACTGACGGAAGAACGGACGGACGTAGTTGTCCGTTTCACTCTGATGGGTACGGAACCCTAAAAAAGAAGCGGATAATATAATATTACTTATGCTCTACCCTATACAACACTTTTGTATTCCTAATTACAATTGTATATAATAGCCTTCAGTTGGGTCTTACTTTCACAAAATTTACAAAGGTTCTTGCAGCAGTAAATAATACATTCTGTAACAATTAAGAGAACGTTGCGTCTTTCTGATTCAGTGATCAAATCTTGCAATCTGCATAAATACTTTTTTTTCTTATATTTATATGCTATAATTGAAGTACTGCAATAATATTATTTTATTTAATTTTAAAATCCCTACACCATTGTATACAAATATCTATATAAATATGTATGTATGCGGGTTGGCATAAGTAGAAATAGCAAATGACCTAGACATTTATTTTGAAATAACAAAACGCATTTGACACAGTCTTGACACATGCTTATGGACGAAAAATTTGTGCAAAATATTTAATACATTAAAGAATTACAAATAATAGGAAAAATTTATAAAAATAAGGAGAATCATTTGTGAGCAGCTGGTACTTCAAACACACAATAAGATTGAAAGTTGCACAATGGACTTGACGCCTTCGTATTACAAATGACAGAATGCACTTACGAAATAAAGATGTACATTTATGTATGCTCATACATTCCACTAAGAAAACCACAAAAAACCTTCCATTCATATTGTCGCATGTCGAAGTAACATACTGGTCCTCAGTTGGTAAAAGGTTTCTATTGTGCAGTCTTGTGGTCTAATGAAGTCCTCAACAAACGTTAATGCAATTTCAAATGCGCAATAATTGTCATTTAGCTAAGCCAGTTCAAAAGAAATTATTATTTCTTTTTAAAATATGTTACATCTTCATTTAGTTTAAATTTGCAACACTTTTTGCTTGAAGAATTTTCTTGGCTAATACATTTATGTTTGGACCACCAACGTTTTCTTTGATACACATATTTGAAACGCTGTCATGAAAATTGCTCCGAATACATTTTTTGCTTTTTTTTATGTGTTCAGTTTTATCTAAGAAATGCATGTTTTCACGCATTTTAATTTCGCAATACTCGTTCATTGTCCTGAGATTATTTAACTTAAATCAAAGCGCTGCTTAACAAAATAATCTCTAAGAAATAATGAACATTTCCCCCCCAGGCAACTATATTAAGAGCATCATTTTATCCTGAAGACTGTTATCTTTGTTGCGTGAAGTGAAGCGATAAGAAAGAGCATCATTTTTAAATTTGAGCAAAATTTTAATATTGTGTAATAAACAATACCCTACTTACGGAATATCTCACTTACAGGTTCTTTGAATCTGGTTCATCTGGTAATAAGACTTACTGGAAATTTTAACAGCAATAGAAAAGACGGTGCTTTGTCCCCATATAGAGACTCGGCAAAATTATAATTTTTACCGTACAAAACTTTGTACACAGGTATTGATTGAGAAAAAATGAAGTTGGAAAAAATCATTTCTCACATACATTTTCCTCCCTATTTTGCTCAAAAACTAAACTCTAGCTGCTCTGCTCACTAAAAAACGCACACAGTTCATAAGTAATTCTAGAACCTTGCATTTTACCTCTGCTAACAATTCTGTTGAATTCGGTGCATGGGCAAATTTTCTCAAATTAATAAGTGCCTCGAAAATCAGGTATTATGGCTCCGTTTTTAAGTTTGTGCATGAACACGTCCACCTCCAACACAACTCCACCCACCTTCCGATTTTTCCCAAAACCTTAAATTTTGGCTGAGTTTTATAATAAAATGCACTGAAACCTCGCAAATCCCTTTAAGATTTTGCTTTTAAGCTCCACCATTAATTTAGTTTTAAGGGGTGTAAATACAGCCCCAACTGCCGCAGACTACATTTTTCAAAAATGCTCCAAAAATTCTCAAAATTGAAATCACTATTTTCAGGCAGAAAATCTTAGTTTTTTCTTGATTTTGAACTAGATCCCGCAACGGGATATTAAAATCAAAAATATAATAACCCACATTTTTCTTTTTAGTGTTTCACACTCACAGAGTATGAGTTTTCGAGCCCTATTACTGAGATTTTGCTGTCCGTTACAGGCCCCATTCAGGCCCATTCTGCTTATGGGAGAAGGCACAGTGCGTCGGCAGCACAATTATGCTTTTATCATAGTCAATTTTCTTAACGAATTTGTAATATATTCTATTAATATATTCACAACCAAACACATTATTCTTAAAATACAGTGACTGACAGTCGTTTACAACCTTAAATTAAATTTCCTTAATATGTATAAGGACTTTATATTTAAATACTTAAATATTTCTTTATCATATCAATTTAGCGCAACTTTTTCCTTTTCATGTTGCAGATAATACTTTATCTAACAAATCAATTACGTTTTTCTTTGTTGTTCTTTAAAGTATTTTTTTCTCTTGCTCCGATATGAATTATAATCATTTGGTATCCTTGTAATTGGATGTTGTTGTGATATCGTGTGTGTGTGTGTGTGTGTGTCTGTGAGTGAGATGAGATTTATCTTCGATATCAAATCGATTTTATATGTTGGCACGCAAATAAAATCACACACTGAGTTATCGAATCGTATGAATTTGTGTTGTGACATGATTTAAATTAACTTTTTAACCAGAATAATTCAATTTAATTTGCGTGTTATTTAAGTTTTTTTTCTTCTTTGTTTTTTTTTTGCTGGTTTTTTTCCTTTTTGGAGTTTGTATCAATGATTACGGAATCATGTTTGTTGAATTCAATTAATTTTTTTTGTTAAAGCCATGAGCTTTCAGTTTTCATGCACATCGGCGTTATTAAGGGCACAACATACATACAGTGTGTAGAAAAAGTGTGCGTCGTATTGGAATAGCTTAAAAGTGCAAAATTTAATGTTTTTAGCGAATAAAAATGTTTGAGTGCGAAAATAAGCCATGTCAAAGACTATATATGTGTATGTATGAACATTTGCTGGATGAGGTTCCAAGTTTTTTTTCGTACCCCCTTAACATAAAGAAATTTTTATACGGAACATAGGCATCGCCCTTTGACCTTTTCGCTATACTTGTGACAGCCAGATCTCAAGGTGTGATGCATCAACGAGAGGATAGCGGTGCCAAGTACTCCCTACCATTAGTTATTTTACCTAGTTCAGGAAATTTGTTGCACTGCTAAGATAAAACCACAGATATGCAAAGCCTTTTTTTTCAACGCAATAAAGAGCTGCCCCTGTTTGTTATAGCCTTTTTACACTGACGCACATCTTACATCTTTCATCAATTTGCAAAGATGTTTACATCTTCCCATAAGAATTATACAGGGCGAAAATTCTACATCTTTCTACATCAGTAGAAGATGATCCTTTCTCATTTTGTTCCATCTTACATCTTTCGATATTTTTAATGCCATCACTAAAATAATTGCAGAAAATCGATTGCTTTTGTACCATCACTAGCAAAATGACATTTCAGAAATCAAATTTAACATAAAAAAATGAGCGGAACATGTATTTTCTTATAAATTTGAATGAATTACATACATATAAATAAATTCATTTTAATTGCAGTGCAAAAGAAAGCCCATCGTATGGTTAATCAATATGGAGAACATGTTGCTTGACCTCTGGAAATAAAAATGTCCAAAATGGTCCATTTTAAATGGACTTGGACATTTAAAATTTTTTTTTATTTTTCACAAAAATTTTGCATTTTCTTTTTTTGACATCTAAATAGATGAAAGATGTTGTCAATGTAAACGACTGTTTCACATTTTCAACATCTTCCATGCGTTTCACGTGGATGTCAGTCGGTGTAAAAAGACTATTACAGTCTAATGTCAAAAGTTTCGTTTATTTTTAATTTGATTAAAGAGGACGTGTTTTTTGGGGTGTGTAGTTGTAATAGGTGAACAAGGGCTTTTTTATTGACTTTATTTATTTTAAAAAATATTAAACTTTTATTTGGGTCATTATGCATAGATATTTGCCAAATGAGATCTTGTGTGTTTTCAAAAGTATAGGACTTGAATTGAACATCAAATTTTTACTTAGTTTCCTATTCTTCCGAAGCAATATATTTTCCATTGTAAGGTGGTACAGACTAATGAGCTTCCTTCCATTCGTACCATAAGAGCAGTAAAGGTTTAAGCCATAAAAACTAAATTTTGTATTAGAAAGATTTTGTTATTTACTTCTTGTTTAACATATTCGTTCCCAATGCATAAAATGAAGCAAATTCCATTCTAATATAAGCAAGATAACGACAATGTTGCGGCGCTTAAACTTGTTTTGCTGTCATTTTGTTGACTTAGTGACAAGAAAAAAGATTGTGTCGGTTAAGAGAAATTAATTTATAACGACGACTTTTTTCAGTAAAAAAAACTACATTTTTAGCGTTTCGTACCCATAGAGTGAAAACGGAACCCTATTACTAAGATTTCTATGTCCGTCCCGTTGGCACAGGCTCCATTCCCCCCCCCCCCCCCCAAAAGGCAAGAGCTAGAGTGATTAAATTTTCCTAGTATATATGGTTACCCGGCCGCTACAATAACAAGTTCTATAAACAACAACAAAATAAGAACTAAAGGGTGCTCCCATTCAAGAAACTTTGAAATTTTGAGCCATAATAGTTAGAGAACTGAAATTTCTACGAGATATGTGGTTACATAGGCTCTACAACAAGAATACATTTCTTGACAACATTTCTTGGCAACGACAAAGAGTTAAGAACCAAAGGGTGCTGCCATACAAGAAAATGAAATTAGCTGTAACTGTAGGCTGTAATTAGCCTAGATACTGAGGGATACAAAAATTGCAAGCAATTAAAATTTTTAAGTTGCGCTTTACATGGGGGCACCCTTTAATTTTTTAATTAGCTATAACTTTTGCACCGTAAGAGATAAAGATTTGGTATTTTCACAGTATATACATGTGGTTTGCAGGCATCTCCAACTGCAACTAAAAAAAAAAATAAGAAAAAGTTAAAGACGAGAGAAGGTCCTGATGCAAGAAACTTCGATTCTGTGAGTGCTCTGTACAGACAGAGTGCAAGTGGAACCCTTTTGTGAGACTTCGCTGTCCATGCGTCCGGCCATCAAAGAGCCCAATCTACCAAGCGGTAAGAGCTAGAGAGTGAACAACAACAAATGTAAAAAATAGCAAAAAGTAAAATATCTAAATATTGGTATATGACGGGGACACCCTTTAAATTAAAATTCGATTTTAGTTTTTAATCATAAAAGACAGAGACTGGGCAAAGTACAGACTTTGATGTAATTAAAATACAAATTACAAAATACGTGAAAGTTGTGTATTTGAAATACAAAATACAAATACTTTTTATTTCATGTATTTAAAATACAAAATACTTCATTCCGAAAACAAGTACTTGAAAAGCAAAAGACAGTGTAATAAAAATATATATTTTAATACAAAATACTTTTAATCAAAAAAGTTTTTACTTCCTTTCATAAACATCAGCTTTTCAAACGTGGTATCAGACAAACCACCTCTTGATGGCAAATAAATATAACAAAACGCCAATAATTTCTAATTAGAAAATGATATTTTATTGAAAGAGAAATAACGGAATTAAGAAATAAGCGACCGCTAAAAATCGCTTGACCAAAGGCTATGCATATATACATATGTATATAGTCTATCCAAGTCAACATCTGATTGATATATTTTTTCCTTCTTGTTTTAGATCAAAATGTCAAACTCGGTTTTTTCTTTAAATTTATTTTCCTGACGAAGGTACATAAAGGGGTACCGAAATATTTAAAATAAAATAAAGCTGAAAACAGTGACCTGAATTTTAAGAAATCATCATTAAGAATTAAAACAGTAGTACAATTTTGCGATTGAATGAAATAGGAATGATGCATGAATGAAATAATTTTTAGCACTTTATTTCTAACCTAAATTAAAAATGTATTTGGAGAAATGTGTAGTGTCATTGTAACATTGTAAGTTAATACCACTACAAATGTCACAACAATCTGGTAACCCCATAATATATTAATTTGCCTTTTAATTTATATTGTAGCTTAAGACAGAATGGGGAATGATTGAATAAAACAATTCATACATAGCCACGAACAAGCAATGGTCCTTAAGTAAAAAAGATAAATTAAATTAATTTGTATTTTTTTTGGAGCAAAACTATTTGAAATACAAAATACAAAATACTCAAGCGCTTAGTATTTAAAATACTAAATACATGGCACGTATATATAAACACAAAATACGTATTTGTAGTTTAAATTTATATTTCAAATGCTGCCCAGCCCTGGTTCGAAGTCCTTAACAACAACAAATACTGAAAATAGCTAAAAGTTATAATTTAATTGTTGTTTGAAAATCATTGCCAAGCAAAAGGGCATTGAACCGGTCGTATTTTATTTACAGCGTATCATTTCCACGGATCCCTACACAGTTTTTGCATTTAAGCTATAAGCTAATTATCTTAAAATTAGTATCGAACTTAAAGTTATTTAAGTTGATTTCCAAAAAAAAAAAAATATATAGGAAAATCAGTCTTTGAACCGTAAGATATAGAGCCTTGAAAAGTACACGTCGTATGTAGTTGTCTGGCCTCTATAAAAGGTTTAAAACTAAAGGGTTTAGTTTTGAATTTTTTGATGGTGTTGGTGTTGTTGTAGCGGTTGGGCAACCATATGTACTGTTTTTAGCTCTGACCGTTTGTGAGAATGGGGCCTATAATCGACAGACGGACGTAGAAATAAGTCCCATCAATAAGGTTCCGTTTTCACTCTTTGAGTACAGAACCTTAAAAACACTTTTGTTATAATATATGTAAGTTTTTTTTTCAGTTTTATTGCTCTCCCACTACATGGTTTTGCATAATTTCAGCATAAATAAGTTATCACTTTTGTTAACACCTTCTATTAGCGGTAATAAATTTGAGTGATTATTTTTGTTTGCCACAACCCCTCCGGCCGTTTTTTCTTCTTCTTTTCGTTTGACACTTCAGGTGATATATGATCCTCGAAATTGTTAAATTACAACAAAATTAGTCGAATAGATTTTTTTGTTCAGCCACACTAAGCTTATCTCAACTAAGTTTCATCTGGAAAGAACAAACGCTAAAAACAATTTAGTTTAAATAACTAAAGGCCAAATTCACAAAGCAACACAAATTTAAAACAAATCTTATTTTAACTCATAAAAAAAAAAAAATAGTAAGCAAGTAAAACAAACATAAACTAATTTCCAAGAAGGTGTTTAGATCAAAACGCTTCCAGTCTTTCACTTTTTTGTGTTGCTTTTGAAACGATGATATTGAGTAATGACGAAAAGTGTAAACTCATATAAGGCCTTTTAAAATAAGTGTTCTACATGGAACCACAAATACATAATAGTGGTTTTTATAAAGCCGACATCACAGACGCCACCACCTCCATCATCACCAGTAAAAGCCATCAAAATTATCACCGCCGACGCCGCCGCCGCTGCACTTCGTACTCGCATCTAATGCAGTTCAGATGTGTATGTTCGGTCGGGTTCATCTGTTTTTCTACACGTTGTATGTGTAAGCAAAACAAATAATACTTTTTGGTTGATGCCACAATGATGATCTGTGTTATTTTCTTGCTTAGTTTATTTAGCGTCATGCCTTTAAGCTTTTAAATGTCTTAACAATTTATGATTTTATGGTTGTTCGTGTTGTACTTTTATTTACTTTAGAGAAAAATTGTGGAGCATTTTTTGAAAATATCGTTTTTTTGTTTTAGGTAAAATTTAAAACTTAGAAAAAACTGTGGCTCATCAGCAACAAACATCAAATAATCATCATTCATGCAACATTTGCACGATTATAAATCCATCATGATATGCTACAGTCAGCATAAGAGATTTAAATCACTAAAGCCATATTGAAAACCAGCGTTGCCATTTTGACATATTTGAAGGTGAGTAATTTTAATATTTTGAATGTTCTTCTGAAGTTGTATCGTTCTAAGAGGCATATCTTTTTTTTCATGTTAACATTTCTCATACCCATACAATTGGTATTCACCATGTCGAAAAGTATGCCACTTCAACGCTTTGCTATTAGAAAATCCGATTGTGACCAGGCCTTTAATAAAGTTCTTGAAATAATTGTAATCAAAAACTAAATATATAAACAACGAAGGTAGAACTTTGAATGTATTTTACCTTATTTTTGCTTAGGCCTGACATTTCATCTTAAGAGCCCAGCAGGCTAAGTCGTTCCATTTGTTGCTTTTGTTTGAGCAGCGCTGTAAGTCTCATTACTAGTAATTTTCTTAGAAAATATGTGCAGTTGAACCACATTTCCAAAGAGATAATATTTCTAGTATTGACGAGCTGACTTTTTCCGAGTACTACACTGGTTTTCAAGTGTGCGAGCTCATTGGAAATTTATTAAAGAACATGACTTTTATGTCCCACAAAAAACTACTTGGAAGATTTTAAAAATATACGACATAGTACTGGAACTAAAAGAATATGATATTTGGTTGGTTATGCCACTGTCATAAAATGCGATCGAAGAACTACAGAATAAACTTTGAAATACAGGCCTACTCATTGTAGTTGGTGTCCATTTCTGGTCAAATAAACATGGTATAAGCAGCAAGCAGTTTGGAAGGAGTGAAGTATGTCTTATACCGTTGTAAGGTATTCAAGTGATTCTTTGTCAACATGACAACTGTCTTCACTCCATCGAACATCACACTCAATTTTTACATTAGTACCATCCATAAACACAAATACATGAAAAGGCATACGACGTTGTATTAACAAGCTGCTCTGGCTCTACAATTATTGCAATCGACTTTGCTTTTTGAGACCCCACTGGGAAATCTAACGCTGGTCGTCGTTGAGTATATTGATCACTATCTCTCTCTTCCTCTCTTGGCTTTAACCTACATTATGTTCGATTGGGATGAAATACTCAGCCACTAAATGCGACTGCCCAGTAACTGACTGCCTTGATATTCTGTTTTAATCTGAGATTGAGCTCAATAACGCCAATGGATGGGCGTAATATGCATCTTGCACAGTCACGCTGTGGAAGCATGCATTATGTCAGGGAGTAGCGCAAAAGTTCCAATAGAGGGAAATTTTTCTTGGAATCATGTCTTGACCATATATTTGGCATGTGGTCGCATTAGGTCTTGAATTTTGGAGAGTTAACGCCAGCTGTTGACTGATAAGAGTTACGAAGCAGAATACTAATAATCCCACACATGCCCGGGTACCAACTTATTGCCATTTGGATCTTCAGTGTAAGACTTGATATCTAGAGAGGTTCCCAGTCTAACTATCTTGATATATTATTAAGATATGACTCGCATTCACAGATTAATTTTTATGTCACATAGAGAATTGTGAAGTAACTTACAGCAGTGCATTTAATGTAGCTAAAACAAACATTGTATTCACTCCAAGTAGTGCAAGACAGACATCGCTTCAGCAACTCTCAACAGAAATATCAAAAAAAAAATACATTAGAGCACTATTTATAGAGAGACATTAGAGCACTAATTATGCAAATGCACCGCCTTCTCACAAATACGATCCCAACCCAAATGGGAAAGACACCTTACCAGACACAACCCAATTAAGGAACTTTGTGAATGAAACCGAGTTTCTATAGACCTATAGCTCAAACTGTTCATGGTTAAATCCCCGCAGCGCATAACAAGCCTGTACTGGCTTAGGTGTATGTCGCAAGCCATAGGCAAACAAACCCCTGAAGTCAATCTAACCTAACCGCGTCATGAGATAAGGCAACACACAGTACACTGACGTAGATAGTGCAACCAGAAATGCCAGTTACCACCGAAGTGGGAGTAAGATTTATTCTTTAATTTAACATTAGTATTTTTTTAGGAATCAGAATATTTAGCATTTCGTTGTAGAAATATTTCTTCCCGTGGATTTCAAAAACTCTTTAAACACCGTCACTGTTTTTTGTTATAATACAGCTTTCATAATAAAACAAGTATTCCTTTCTCTTTTCCTGCGCAAATTTTTTGGCATAATTCTTAACAACCGAACGATATGCAGCTATCATACGTTTGCAAAATTCTTCAAAGATTGTTCAAAAAAAAATTTAATCGAATATATTGCTCATAAACCTGATGTTGTAACACGTCCCTCACCAGTACTTGTATGCTAAAAATTGCTACTTGTAGCAAACCACATCAGAAGCTGTTACATGCTGTAATATTAATACCCACATTTGATTTGATCTTTTACTGCAATAATAATAATGAAGATTGTACTAATCGTCATTATAATTTTACAATGTAAAAGCAATATAGACACGTTTACAATGTTTAGAAAATGCTGCTGCTGCCATAAAATGTTGCAATTTAAAGCTAGAAAATTGGTATTATTATTGCAGCTCATCTGAATTTAGCTGCCGTTTTATGACAGTTAATCTTTAATAATTTTCATTGCAAAGTTCTTGTCGGCCTCCAGATTGCATGAGCCTTTTCTCCATCAATCTTATATAACAAATCATAAATAGTTCTTGTCTTGGTTTTTTTTAGAGTTTGACTAAATTTAGTACAGATTTTATTTAATTTTATAGCAGCAGATTTTATTAATCGAACATCCACGAAATTGCCTTGGAATTTAAGGCAAAAAATAAAATATTTAATCAGCCAACTTTTGCATTAAATCTTACTGATAATTTAGGGAAATTTTTTTCTTAGGCAGTTTTATACATTCAATTAACTTCAAACTTTGGTGGCTATTTTATTAGTTCTTTCTTTTATTACTCCACCTTGTTCTTCTAAAAAAGCATCAGTCGCAAATTGTATCAAGCTTGATCTATTACGGGTAAAGCTATCAAACGTATGATACATTCTGTAGCGCAAGTTGTTTTTCATAGTTATCGCTCATATTCACAATATTTGAAACATAAAACTTCAATTTTTATGCACTACCATATCGTCACTTGAATGCAAAAGGGAGTAACAACACATTTTAAAATTTCACAGGAGAGATGAAAAACTTAATAAAATTTAAACTGTAGAAGTTAGCTTTATGAATTTTTCAGTATAGCATTAATATAAGATGATACATTTATTTCTTAAGACAAAATTTGCATCCAACGTTGTTTTTATTAGTTAACCGGGATGCGCCCTTTTCAATTCAAAAGACCTGAAATATATAAATAAAACCTGAAATATATAAAAGACCTGAAATATATAAATGAAATAAATAAGAAAGACCTAATACCAGAAATGTTCTTACAGTGAAAATCTGTGATTATAACTTGCTAGTCAAGTATGAAGGAAAAAGAAGTACGAATAGAGATGTTTTTAGGGTTCCGTACTCATCAGAGTGAAACGGAACCCTATTACCGAGACAACTACGTCCATCCGTCCGTCCGTCACAGCGTCCATTCTCCGAAACGGTAAGAGCTAAAGAGCTGAACTTTTCACAGGATGTTGTTGTACCTTGCCGCTATAATAACAAATACTAAAAACAACAACAAAGGGAAAACTCTCTGGTGTCCCCATACAACGAAAAGTTACAATTAGCCGTAGCTGCTAAACTGTAAAAGACAGAAAGCTGAAATTCGCAAAATATATGTATGTATATACATATGCCCTACAACAGCAAATGCTAAAAACAACATGTCGAAAACTACCAGGTGTCCCTATACAACGTAAAGTAAAAATTAGCCGGAACTCCCAAACTGTAAGGGACAGAGAGATGAAATGGGCACAGTAAATGTACCCACATATGGCCTACAACAACAAATTCTAAAAACAACAACGAGCCGAAAACTACCAGGTGTCCCTATACAACGTAAAGTAACAGTTAGTGGTTACTCTCGAACCATGAGAGACAGACGGACGAATTTTCCATAATATATAAACTCACATATGCCCTACAATAACAAATTCTAAAAACAACAACAACTGTAAAACTACCAGGTGTCCCTTTACAACGTAGAGCAACAGCTGTAAAGGCCTAGTTACGCGATCGTCTACGTAAGCTAACGGAACGTACTGACGCTAGAGCAGTTATACAACGTTTATAAATTGGATAAACGTCAAAATAAATAAAAACATATTTTGAATTTAAATAAACTCTTGTCATTAAAAGTTGAAATAAAAAACATAATTTTATTCTAATTTGATGGATGTGGAGGACTTATTTCTTGATTTAAGCTTCTTAAATCTTAAAATTTAATTTTTCGTCATGCATTTATCAAAAAATTCCCATAAAATACAAAAAAGTTTAGTTAAAATTAAAATAAATAAACTACAGAGATGGTAGCTGAAATGGTTTATGTTTTCGTATGGTTGGTAGAAAAAGTACCATAACAAACAATAAGAAAAAATTTGAACAAGAAAAAGAACACTGAAAATTATTTTATTGTTACCTCAAATCAAAAGGCTGTAACTGACAAAGAATCCAAAATCGATTTTTTACTGGATTATGATGTATTCAACTAAAATATGTTTTTTTTTTAATTTTTTTAGACCGATTTCGATTTTTGTGATAGCCAAAGGCTATTGGGAAAGCGAATTTCGAAAAAATTTGTGTCCATACAAATCGAGTGCTCCCTAATAAACAAGCATTTATTTTCAACTCAATCGCCATCCATGTCATTTGTTACAGCTAAGAATGCATGTTTAACCCTTTATAAATGAAAATAAATATTAATTTTTAATGTGTACATTTTAAAGTAAATATTGTAATCAAGGAAATGGAAATAAACACATGACATATATCTCATTCTGAAGAATTGAACATAAAACACCCACGCAATTGGGCTTCTTTTGTTTATATAACAAAAGTATGCTCGGAAGAAAGAAGACAAGACTGACATGAGTGTGAGCAGATTATAATAATTTAACCTCATATGCCAAACAGTGTTTTTATGTTCCCGAAATAACTCTTATCTTACATACTTTTAATATTCAATCACAATCATAAATATTTTTTACTGACATCAATGCACAGTGTAGTAAAGTAGCAAAATTAGTATAACAAAAATATATTAGAAGAGTTACTACTGTGTATGTTTTCTAGTAGACATCACAGCCATGTATTGAGGTAACGAGCTGTTCTTTTATCATTTGATTACTAAATAAAATGTGAGAATTGCAGTTTAATTTAATTTATAAAAAAATTTTATTTCAAAACTGTCGGGAATGGAATAATTGCACAACATGGTAGGGCTGGTGGCAAAAACTAGGAAGCGGCAAAGTTGAGGTTTTAAAAGAGTACATCGAAATCTATTATGCGTATAATTCTCAGAGCTCAGTTAAGCCTCAGCAGATAAAACTACCGCATAAATTTATAAGTTTCATGAATTTTATTTTAAAAATGTGGCTGCCGTTATTTTATTCCCCTACTAGCAAGTCTTCAAATTTACTTTTCTTACCTCCTTTAAAATATTGTCGATTACTATCATTTTAACACAAAAAATATTTTCCCAATATTGAGGAAGTAAAAAACAAACTAAAGCTTAATAAATTGTTAGCATTGTATTATTATTACTAGGTTTGTTCAGGATGGCCCTTTGCACTGCGACCAAGAATGATCTATTGTGCAACCCTTTTCCCTCACGAGTTTAATACATCAAGAAACAGTACTAGCTCCTTCTGTGGAAGGAGTTAGTACAATAATACAATACAAATTGTTAGCATATTGATATTTAAATCCCTGTACTTTTCTGTTATCCACGCATTAAACTTAGCAGCTAGTTCGCTAGCATTATAAAATGACTGCTGTATACCAAAACAGCCAGAATTGTATTTCTCAAAACAAAAATAGCATGAACAAAAACTAGAAAAAAAAACAAGGATACAAACAGATCATCAACCACGTGCCCAAGGAAAAAAATCATTCCGTGGCAACAAGCAATGTAAATATATCCTCATTGTTTTATGAAACAAATACACAGAAAATATTCAATAGCAACCAATTTATTTTACAGTTTTCTATTATACATATGCAAGTACCCACAGAAGTAAATTAAAAAGAAAATCAAACTTAATGGCAATGTTTAGTATTATAATTAAAAAATAGTGCACTTATGTGCAATTTGTTATTGAATAAATTTTATTAAATTGTTAATTGATAAATAATTAAGAAATATATTTTCATTTTCTTTACTTAATTGATATTAAAAAAAAATTGGTAGTCACCCAGGGGTTGAACTTGAGCATATTAGGAATTATTTCAATAAAAGTATTGCAGCGTAGTTCAATATAATTAAAATATAAGTATACATACATATGTATATTGAAATAAACTCATTTTACATCAACCATTTTAGCCAATACAAAATCGATGTCTCTCACTGTAAACCAGAAATGCGTTACTGTTTTACAACTGCTGTAGTTGTAGCTGCCGCTTCTCTATACCTATTAACAGCCTATGCATTAGGGCTGGTCGATTTGTAGGGAGTGAAAAAATTCACCATTTCCTCTATGATTTCCGTATTCTATGGGTTATTCCATGAAAATTTGCCGAAGGAACCATACCTCTGTCGTTAAAATTGAGTTCCCTACTTTTTGTTGGTAAAAACTTCAAAAGTTACTGGCATTTTTGTCCAAATTTTGGACCATTTTTTTCATGATTTTGTCCAAGAATATTACTTTCATGGCCATTTTTTTTGGCTCAATCCATTATTTAATTCAATTTACAATTCAAAATTTATCGAATTCGGTTGATTAGTTCATGCGATATTGCTAAAACAAAATAACACATAAAACCAACTTTTTGATTTTTTTCCCCTTTTTATTTTTTTTTTCTACAAAAATTCAAATTAAGAGATAATAAAGTATCTATCAACCTATTATCAAAAACAATGTTCAATTTGAGTGTAGTAAAAGACAAAATGTGAAAAAAAACATTTTTTCTGAAAGTCTTGTTTGCTTTCAAGTCTGGGTGTCGTCGCCATAGCGCCTTCTACGTTCTTTCCTGCAACTCGTTTAGCAGTGGCAGCCAGCAATTGGACATGTCTTTCCATTCCTTCAATGTGTAAAGGAATTTGTGGATCATCGAACGGTGGCACTTCGTAATTTAAATGCCCCTCCAAATGTTCATACGAAAAGCTTTGCGTAAACGGTGGAAATGGAAAAATGCTCCAAAATTTGGACAAAAATGCCCGTAACTTTTAAGCCGTTGGACCAATGTTGGAGATTTTTTTTGATCGATCAAATTTTGATTGATCAAAATGAGCTCACCTTTTCAACGCGCCTACTGGCGTTTAAACCCAATCGATAGTTTTTGAGTTATGGATGTGAACGTGTAGGTAATATTTCATACGAACGTCAATTTGGGAAAAAATCTACCAACAAAAAGTAGGGGACTCGAATTTAACGATAGAGGTATGGTTCCTTTGGCAAATTTTCATGGAATAGAATACGGAAATCATAGGAAAATTGTCGAAAAATAAATCGACCCGCCTTACTATTCATGCATCTCATATTCATGTGTGAAGATTTTTCATTACCAAATTTTTACATACACATATGAGAGTGATCAAGATATTAAAAAATTTCTACATGCACATAGTATATGAGTAAGCAAGAAATGAAGAAATTAGACTATTCATTTTTGAATACCAGCAACAAACACTTGACGTTAGTGATGATGAATAATTGAACTTTTCCTTCTGTTCATGACAATGTGTAGTGGAGAAAAATGTTTGAAGATCTATTCATATATGATGAACAAGAAGAAACATTTTTGAAATGTCATACATGAATATTTATCATATATGTTTAAATTAAAGTATTCATACATGCATTTTTCTGAACCCTGATAAAATCTTTCCATTACGAGTTGAATCACCTGCTTCGCTCTCTCAATTATATTTATGAATCACAATGTTTACACGACTCGTCTATGTATGTGCTTCGATTTGACCTTTGTCTTTAGTAAGCCAACATAAATTTTCCACTAATTTCGTAAAGCAAATTTTTGCTAAATAGACAAGGGAAATAAGTGAAAGTGTTGTGGCAAAAAACACCATATTCATATGGAAATATTTTCGGAGTTGACATTACAGGGCATTAAATACAACCCAAAACATAACTTTCATTTTCATGGTTAAATCCACGAAGCGCACAACAAGCTTATACTGGTTTAGGTGTATGTCACAAGACATGGCCAATCAACCTAAAGTAACCTAACTTTTATTTTTTGTGGCCCAATTACGTTTTCTTTCTTTAATAGTTTTTCTATTTTTTTTTTTCTGCTCACAGTATATGATTTTGATAAATAGTGTAAATAAAATTATAAAATTAGATTATAAATCAGATATAAATTAGAGAAGACAGGAATTGTTCATGCTTGGCATGTGGCTTCAATATGAAGCAATTTCATTCGCTCTCAAAATTTTGTATAGCAAAGCACGTTGCTTCGCTCCTGATTAGCGTATTAAGCACAAATAGAGAGAGAAACGTATGCCGTAGAAACATGCGTTTCTACTTCGCTCCTGATTAGCGTGTTAAGCACAAATAGAGAGCGAAACGTATGCCGTAGAAACATGCTATAAAATTTTTCATATTCATTATTATTCCGAGAGTAACTTTATTATATATCAATAAAAATCTTAAACAATTTTTATTTTTAAAAATCTTTGAGATCTTCTTGGACAGTTTTCTTGTTCTACCCATTTTATTTTTAACTTTAAAACAGTGTGCGGCTTGCGCTAAAAGTGTGCTTTAATATGTTAAACAAACAAATGATAAGTAATAAATTTTCATTGAAAAAGTTAAAAATTCTTATCGTGTTTACTCTTCTTCCATAAAATCCTCAAGTGAATCGAATAAATTGTCTTATACCTGAAATTCAAATAAAATATATAAATTATATTCGAAAATTCAATTCAGAAATTATCAGCGTAAACAAGATCAGAAAATATTGATTTTCTAATGCAAATTTAGGCTTATGCTTGTTTTTATGTCAGTCGCTCTATGTGTTGCTCTACAGACGAAGATTTGTGATATTTGTTTTGTTCATTGGTTAACAGCTTGCTAAAGCTAATCGGTTTGAAAATACATCCGCACAAGTGTATGATGCAGCCAGAGGTAACATTTTAGTATGATTGTTAAAGGTGGGCGAAATTGTCATTCTGGGAAGGAAATTTCATTGATCTTATTAATTATTTCCAATAAACAGTTTATCTCGTTTGATAGTCTACTAGCAAGTGACACTTCAAAAATGTTACACAAAAATGGACCTTATTTTTAATTATGTTTTATGAGCGGAGTACGTATGTTATTAAATTTGTCTATAACCTTGGTGATAATGTTCTTTATTAGCATAATATTCTGTTTACATTAACTCACTGAAAAATCTTATAAAAAGTGTTTTATTCGATGTATCGAACTTTAACTTGCAACAAAATAACAATGGATTATTCGATTAAAATGAATTTTATTTATCCGAAAGATAATCTTGTGGCATTACATTTTAAATATGATTTCTGGCATATGACCTCCACGGCTGGCGTGGATGTAGTCCAATCTGGACGTCCATTTTTCGAAGACATTTGTGGTCGTATATCGGCAATAACACGGCGAATGTTGTCTTCCAAATGGTCAAGCGTTTGTGGCTTATCCGCATAGACCTATGACTTTACATAGTCCCAGAGAAAGTAGTCTAGTGGTGTTAAGTCACAAGATCTTGTAGGCCAATTCACAGGTCCACAACGTGAAATTAGGCGGTCACCAAACGTGTCTTTCAATAAATCGATTATGGCACTAGCTGTCTGCCATGTTGCGCCGCCTTGTTGAAACCACATCTCGTGGACATCATGGTTATTCAATTCTGGAATGAAAACGTTAGTAATCATGGCTCTATACCGATCACCATTGACTGTAACGTTCTGGCCATCATTGTTGTTGAAGAAGTACTGACCAGTGATTCCACCAGCCCATAAAGCGCTCCAAGCAGTCAGTTTTTCTGGATGAAACGATGTTTCGACATACACTTGAGAATTAACTTCACTCCAAATGCGGCAGTTTTGTTTGTTGACGTAGCGATTCAACCAGAAGTGCGCTTCATCGCTTAAGAAAGTCGGCAACAACGGCAATCTCGTTTTGCACTAAAATTGCACTATTTGCAAGCGTTGTTCAGGCATGAGTCTATTCATGATGAATTGCCAAACCAAATTGAGAATAAATCACTTGACAGCTGTTAAATAGGTGGCCGTCTTGAACAGTAATGCCAACTTAAAATTCTATACATCGAAAAAACACCCTTTATTACAGTTTTGTGATGTAAACGGCACAATCTAGGACACATATGCAAGAAGGTGTTGCCATATTGAAAAAATACCACCTTGTGATGAGTTTTTCATGTGATCATAAGTATTGAATCTAAAATTTTTTTTCTTCTCTAACAATACTGTCAGTTGTTCTTCTTTTATCTATATTGGGGAATTCGGACTATAATTGCCGAATTTGCAAAGAAAATCTCGCACTTTGTGACTTTTCATATTCAAATTTTAAACAACACCCATCTAAAACTACCCGTATTGGAAAAAAATTGTATTCAGTACCTTCGGCAAGTGCCGTCAAAAGTTAGCGCAATTTGCCTTAAATTCAAAAAAGTATAATAACCTTTTGCCATTAAACGAAGAAATGGCGTTGTTGAGAAATTTAAATAATTATAATAAAACTTACGTTGATCGTTGACTCATTAAACCCCAAACTAATGATTGTTCTAATAATTTACTTGCTATAAAAACCAATTGAAATTTATCATTTTACTTCTAAAAATATACCTTTTTTTACTGCTTACTGTCTTTTTCTGCCGTCTATATGCCGTAGATATTTCGTTCATGCTACTCAACATCATTTTCTTTCTTATATTCAATTTGTTCCTTACTCCAACCTTTTTATATTCAATAAAATATTATCCTTTTTTTCGGTATCAAACCAACCAAGGCTTTCAAGTTAATTTGTTTATGTTCGTTAATTAAAAGAAAAACTACTTTTTTAATATTGAAATTATTTCCAACGTTTCGTTGGGATATTTCCAACTTCTTCAGCGGAAGATTTATATTTAATGCAATTTTTTTTATTTGAATTAATGAGTTTTCATTATTTAATACAAGTATTTACATCAAAGTTTTGTGGTTCAAACGGCACAATCAAAAAACACGAAAATAAATAATTGATTAAATAAACAGATAAAACAAAAATTATTAAATAAATTAGTAAAGGAAAATATCACAGGCAAATAGACTGACTAACGTCTTTCTGATTTGAACATTTGTGGTCCTCATGCTGTTCACGGGAACAATAGAATATGTTGTGAGGCTCCAAACAATCTTCTAAGTTTTTTTTTGAGTCTATGGACTAGTTGCGTAGCATCAACGAAATGTTGGCGACATAAAGACAGACAACAATTTATATATAGACCTTATATAATACATTAATGATTTCTTTTAAATTAATTTAATAATAGAGTTCGTAGAATTTATAAACAAAGTTTTTTTTAGGTTGTGAAGCAAAATTACCCAAATTTAGATTTCTGTACTTTTAAGGTGAAAAGAAGTCCCTATAATTGAGATTTTGCAGTCCATTCATCCGCCCGAAATAGCACCCATTCGCTCAAACAGTAAAAGCCAGGGAGCAAATATTTTTACAGGATATATACGCTACGCACAACAACAACAAATACTAGAAAGAAAAAAAGCTGCGAAAAACAGTTGGGTCTTTCGAAACAAAATATATAGAGACCTGTTACTTCAAGTGGAGATGTAGTGGCCTGGCCGCAACGACAGCACTTAATAAAACAGCGTACTTGGTTAAATTTATTCATATTTATATTGAGTTTTAGCAGTGCCAATGTGTTTTTTGCAAACTGGTGCGACAACAGTCTTCAACAAGGCTTGACTTATCTTGTCAATGCTGCACCGAATTTATTCCCTCATTGTCAGTTGTTTGTGATTTAGTCACGTAAGCTTGGTTCTTCGCATATTAGCCTTTTTACATTGACTAACATCCACGTGAAACGCATGGAAGATGTTGAAAATGTGAAACAGTCATTTACATTGACAACATCTTTCATCATTCATTTATTTAGCTGTAAAAAAAGACGCAAAATTGTTGAGAAAAAAAAAAAATTCAAATGGACTTGGAGGAGGACTTTTGGATTTTTTTCTTTTGACAGGTCAAGCAACATGTTCTCCATATCGATGCAAACACCAGCTTTCTTTTGCACTGCAATTAAAATGAAATTATTTATAATTAATTATTAATTAATTATTTTCTGAATTGTCATTTTGCTGGTGATGGTTTTTTGCAATTTTGTTAGTGATGGCACTAGAAAAATCGAAAGATGTAAGATGGAACAAAATGAGAAAGGATAATCTTCTGCTGATGTAGAAAGACGTAGAATTTTCGCCCTGTATAATTCTTAAGGAAAGATGTTTGCAAATTGATGAAAGATGTAAGATGTACGTCAGTGTAAAAAGGCTATAAAACTGCAGAAAATAGTGTATCGGCCTCAAGAAGAAAAGATACCACAAAAAACACTAAACCTATTAAATATCGCATATTTATGTAAACTCAAATCAGGCTCAGCTTCAACACCTAGACGGTTTAGTTTTTATCATTAATATTAATTCAAGAAAGAAAAGTAGACTTCTTAATCCAATGTAAACCAGCGGTTGATTTGAAGCCGCTATGCTTCTCATCATCAGCCATATGAGCTTTAGACGTACTAAATTTGAGTTTCCATTTACACGTTCATGATTTTTTTAATTCATAATAATAAAATTTTACCTACAACTTAAAAAAGCATAAGTATGTTTAGTAATTTAGTCAAAATATGGTATGGTGTAGGGTGTAAATGTAGCTATCTATATCTCTTATTATTTAGTGAACATTAACATTTATATTAGTTTGCTTTTCATTTTATGTTGTTATGTTTGTTTAGTTGTTTATTTTTTAACACTATTGACAAAATCGAACAAAATCGTGGGTGACGGGGTTAATAGGCCAAAATATTTCCGGTGTAATGAAGTATTTGGTTCCTTCTACGTGCAGAACTGAGAAGCAGCAATTTAAAAGAATAGATTTAGAAAGTCGAAGGAAAAATTAATTTAATTTACAGCCTCTTTTAGTTTATCGCAGATGTAATTTTAAGAATAACACTAACAGTCCAACCTAAATTAGAGCGTCAGGCGTATTATGCCGTCTAAACCACCCAATTTGTATGAAAAAGAGTGGTTTACACAGCAAAAATACGCTAGACGCGCTAATTTAGGTTGGCCTGCTACTTGCCCCCCTCTATTTTATCCTAAAAACTTCATTGATCTTCTTTGGCTCCACTTTTGTTTTTTAATAAATAAAATCTCTCCCTTTATATCTTAATAACAATTCATACAAAGTGTTTCAACATTTTATTGCAAATTATCGGCAAACTTGTAATTTTATAATGTTTCATCACAAGCCAAAGTTAACTGAGATATAAAGATATCTCCTAAACTGACAACACTTATTAGAGCTTACATTCAAAATGCGTTTAACTGAGGATCTGCTCTTTGCAATCTTATCTCTCCAAGCCAAACCAAGCCAAAACCATGTACTTGCTTTCCATATCTTAAGCAGAGCCACAACAATATGTAATGAATAAAATTATTATTATTTTTTTTCTGCTTCATTCCGTATCTGCTTTAAGAGACGAAACATTAATGTTAAAGAAACCATAAACGGACAAGATTAAAGTGCAAAGTAAAGAAATACCAACACAGTTTCAATGATAAATAAAAGAGCCAGAGAAAAGCCTTAAAATGAAGAACGTATCAAATCGCCAGCATCACATACGCATATCACAGTAAGAAGCGCCTTAAGTGATGTACACTGAAGATTATATTGATTTCAGAGATCACGCTTCAGTTTTTAATGCTGCACAGAGTATTAAATCAAAAGCAAACAGGCTTCGCAACGTAAAGAAAATAAAAAAGCCAGAGTTTGAAGAGTAAAAACTTAAATGGCTTTTAGTGGTTAAATACACAGTATGTGATTCTTGTTGATTTTTAATTGCAATTTAATACAAAACTACAGCAAAATATAATTTAATTTAATTAATTGCAAAACAACACGTTCACATGCCAACTCACTGATTGTTTACGAGTTTATGGGAATCTACATGAAGAGTTGAGAAATAAATATTGTAGTTGAGCCAATAAACTGAATAACATCGATGCTCATTATGGACAGATGAACAATTCGACAGTTCGATATTTCGCCTGCAAACAGTTTGGCCCCTCAAATATTTTTTCTTTTAATGGAGATTTTTTATTTTGTGTTAACGATCATGCTTCACTAGAGGCACAACTATAATTAATTGTATCATGATGTTCTTTTATGAAAATTTAAAGAGCTCTTTTGTGTTGTAAACCATTACAATTTAATTAGTCTGAAAATAAGAATAAGTGGCAATGGCAGGCAATTGGGGAAAATGTTTATATATAAATTTTTTTTTCAATTGAATTACAATCCTGATTTTTTAACACTTGATACTATAGGAAATATATTTGGCAATTTGCTTTTGTCCATCCAGCCATAGTCATTAGAGACCCGACATAATGCAGGTGAGAAATGGTCATTCCCTTCATTCTGGATGCTATTTGCTTGTAAAACGGAATCACTCTGACAGTTAAACTTTCTAGTTTTAATGTTTTTTTTTCTTCGCAAATGTTTTGAATGAAATTATTAAACGCCTTGCCAAAATCTGATTTGCCAACTACAGAGCGTTAGCGACGCCATTTCGGTATGCTTTATGCAGTGCTGGGCAAGATATATGCTCTGATGTATTTAAACTATAAAATACGAAATACATGAAAGTTGCGTATTTGAAATACAAAATACAAATACTTTGCATTCCATATATTTAAAATATAAAATACTGCATTCCAAAAGCAAGTATTTGAAATACAAAATACTAAATAGTGTGTAACGAAAATATATATTTACCCCCTAATTCATAAAAATTATAACAGGCTTATAAGACTGTTATTTGACATATTTGTATGGAAAATCTGTCAAATAAGAGCTTTATAAACCTGTTATAATTTCTATGAATTAGACGGTTAAAATACAAAATATCAAATACTTTTCACCAAAACAGTTTTTGTTTCCTTTCACAAACACCAGCTTTTCAAATGTGGTATCAGACAACCAACCTCGTGAAGGCGAATGAATAAACCCGGCTATCGAAAAAATCTAATGATTTCTTATTAGAAAACGATATTTTATTGAAAGAGAAATTACGGAATTAGGAATAAAGTGACAATGAAATAATGTTTGACCAAAGTCTATTCAAGTCAACATCTGATTGATATTTTTTCTCTTCTTGTTTTAGATTAAAATGTCAAACGCTGTTTTTTTTTCTTGTAATATATTTTTTCCTTGTTTAACTTTCTGACAGCTTGGCGACTTTCTCTATGTATATGTATTTAGTTGGTTTTACTTTACACAGGTGCTTTACGTTTGGTAACTAAACTGTAGTATTACCATTTTTTCTAAATAAAACAGTAGCAAAACTTTCCGTTTTTAATTGATGTATGAATTTAATAATTTTTATTGCATTTTTTATAATATAAATTAAAAATGTATTTGGAAAAATTTATTTTGATAGCAAAAGTATTTGAAATACAAAATACTCAAGCGTTCAGTATTTAAAACACAAATACTAAATACATTCATGAGACGTATTTAAAATACAAAATACGTATCTGTATTTTAAATACGTATTTCAAATACATGTACATATTTCAAATACTGCCCAGCCCTGGCTGCATGATTACAGCACTACTACAACAAGTACAACAACAAACACAATCACCCCTATCGTGAGTAAAATGTGAAATTTTTATTTCCATAAAATTTTCATTTCCCAAGTAGGGAAATTTGCTATCATGAATATTATGGGAACGTTTGTTTTGCTATCAAAATGTAGTGAGGTACAATGGGGAAGAAGAAAATATAAATGCAAAGGACATTTTTTGAAAATTTTTATGTTTTATAACTAATAAACAGAAATCTGTAGCTTAAAAGGTAAAAAGGGTGAATAAATCGGCGTTTTCATGCCTGGTGAATATTTTGACAGATTCTCTGCCGTAACCAAAAAAAAAAACATTTGGTATTCCGCCCATCGTAATACTAAGCAGGCTGGAGGCTGGATACCAAAAAACCATTGTAAGAGATTACGAAGTAGGAATGGCACAATCCACTCTTTGCGAAGTGCTCTCTAAAGTGTTGGATGTTTTAGAAAAGTCTCTGCGCAGAATGGATAAAATTCCATTCGTGAACTTTTTAAATAGCACTTTTTAGTTCTTCTGTAAGCGAATACCAAAATTCGGCCACCACTTCTTTAGAAATCTTCACAAAACCACATGCAATGGGCCGGTTATTTTGCACCCTATTGAGAAGCATGTCATGTTGCATATTATTTATCGACTTAGACCTAAAAATAGTTTTCAGCTAACTTATAAATCTAATAAAATGTTGCAACTACTTGCATTTTTTTATTCTAATTCCCCAGTGAAAATAAAATGAACAAATTTATGAAAAAAAAAATTGGAAAAATGTCTATGAAAAACCCATTCACGATAAGGGGAAATTTCGAATGGGAACACATTTTATGGGAAAAGTTATTCATGATCGCACTTTTGGGAAATGGGAACAAATTTTAGGGGAAAAATTATTCATGATAGGGGTGAATATGTATTTGGTTGGTAGCTTAGAAGGTACCGCCATATGCAAATACGGAGTGATAAACAAAGATTTGATTGCCTTTAAGACGTTATTACGCCAGTGCTAGTACTTAAAACATTTAAAGAAGAGTCCTGGCTCTTCGCACATTGCATACGTGTAAGATGTTCAAAAAAATCTTCTTCTTAAATGTTTTTAAAATTGTCTATTAATTAAAAGGAATATAAAGCACAATGTCCACCAGCACACATTCACACAATGAAAAAATAGTTTTTTCTAGACAAGTAAAAGAAGTATTTCGTTTTATTCAATGTGTTAAAGTCCTTTTATTTTCTTGTTTTTACTTTTGTACCACTTTTTTACATGTTCAATACCTGTAGTTTCAAACTGTGAAAAATATTGAATTTCCCTTTTTCTGTGCTTTAAAAAACGTTTGCATGAGCTTGTCAGTGCCTGTTGCATAGTCTGGGACTGTGTTGTTGTTCGACATGCAACATGTTCTCACTCTCTCAAGGTCAGTTGATGTCAAAGTGGTAACAAAATGTTGAATTATGGTCAGACAAATGTAACTCATATATAATTTTATCAGTAGATTATTATCACACAAATGTACAACATAAAACATAAAACTGGACGATAATGAAATGATAAATCATAATTTTGTAATAAAATGTATATAAAAAATGCATAATTATGCTCGTTCTTGGCAAAAGAGAAAACGAAATAAGGATGAGAGGTGAAAATCAGGTCAAATAAAGAATGCTTTTTAATATACATACATACTTTTTTCAGCAAAACTTAATAAACTTAATGAAATGATTATGATGATGTGTTGTTTAAACCGAAACAAATTTTTGGCTTTTAATTGCAAATAAAACGCACATTCTTATAAATTATGTGATGACAAATTTAATGATAGTGCTGATAATAATTTGACAAGTGTTGAGTTGAACATGCAAATAAAGGCGTGTTGAGATATCGAATGAGAAGCAACAAAATATGATTTTTTTTTTTTTGTGGTAAAATTAAACGGAATTTATCTGCATAACAGCAAATGTTTTGTTTCTGCTGTAAGAGATATTTTTTATTTAGGTTACAATGTTGAAAAGATTTTGTAGTTACAAAATTATGATTAATTTATGGCATTCATATTATATGAATATTATTTGTGAAATTCTCACCTTTTAAATGGCTTGTAAAAGTTTTGTCTGTTTTTTTTAATCATATTCATTTCAATGATTTATCTTTTATATTGCAACTGTTGGAGCTAAGGTATTTTGCTGTGTTGCATGTTTATAATGTGAGCTCAATATGAATACGAAAATTAATGGTCTCTACTGCCACCAGAAGAAAAGTGATCAAAGGGCATTTTGTCATTTTGGGAAGAGGCCTTGTTATGCTTAATTTTACCATTTATATTATTATAATGTCCTGATTCCAGTCAAACTTTAAATAACTCACCTTTAGCACTTTATGTATTTTAGAATGTGCCTGTCAAATTTTGCAAAAGAAAAAAAGAAATTTGTACTGCACATGTTTTCAATTAAAACGTGCTCTATTTTCAAATCAAAAATATCTGATATCAGCCAAGTTGCAAAACAATTGCTTTGAGCACTATGAAATTGGGATGAAAATTGCTCTTTCACTGTTGGCATCTCCTGCCACCATTCTGACCATTGACGACGCTTAAATGATCGAGAGGCTTTAGTTATTGGGCCAATTGCACCTTGTAAGTGTGTAAATAGATGTATTTATGCATAATGTTCAGCAACGAGGAGCGTGAGAGGGGCAATTGTAGGACACCACAACGAGTTGAGGTGGACGGGTCTTCAGCGACTCTAACGCGAACAGCAGCAATATTTTCTACAATACGAGTTGTACGAGCATGAACTGGCGTTTTCACATCTTCTGCAGAGAGGGTTTGTTAAAATTTTTGCTTGATTTTTCCAGTTGTACGCACACTTGGACTACTAAACTCAAAGAAAAAATCACGAAGTTCGCGATATGTATTTGGATTTGAACGCCCGTTTTTATAATAAGCCTGAATAACTTTAGTGCATTGCTCGATTGCGAATCTTTTCATAATTCAAATTTAAATATTCTAAAATAGAAAAATATTAAATGAAATGTAGAAAAAAAACTTGACGTTTATTTATTAATAACCACAAGTTATATACCCCAAATAACGTACCCTTTAGTTTGTTTCTTACATCGATTTAGTTTAGAGAATTTTCTGCCTTAATTTAATACGCAAACCTTGAAATGATATTATTCTTATTTCTTTTTTCGTAGAGTTTTTATTTTAAAAAAATTGTTTAACAAAACAAAAAAATTAAAAAAAAGGATCAACTCGTTTACGAACAGTGACTTGAATTTAGAATTTACGTTCCACCAAACAAAAGAAACAAATTAACTATTCTATTTTTAAGGTCCTAGCAATTTGATAAATAAATACATAAAATCAACTTTTAACGCACAATTGAATTTGAAAACAGCAAATTAGCATAAGAGAATATCTCATAACAATAAGACAAAACAAAAAAAAAATGTAATCCTTTTAAATGCCCTTCAAGGAGCGACTCATGTAAATCGTATTCGTTGCAGCTATAAAATAATAAAATTCCTCTTTTTTTGTTTTCTTTGTCATTTCGTGCTCCAGTTTCGGAACGTGTGTGGGCTGTTAAATTTTGGGATTTCAAATTTATTTGTATTTTTTTCGGTTATGATATTTACATATTCTATTGGCATGTTACACAAGAAGAAGAAAATACTTCAGTTTAATTGCTGGTTGAAATAACACAAGATGAAGAAATTGTTAATGTAATATAGACCACCCTTAAATTGATTTATTTATTATATATTTCGGCTGATTTTATCTTCAAATGAGCGTGCTACTCTTAAAAGTTTTAAAAGATTGAGGTCACCATTATGCGCCACTAGAAGTCATTGATTAAAATAACTTTGTTTAGTTACTTGCTCTTTTCTATCTCTTTGGTGCACCTTTATTGAAACTAAACATTTCATTATCTTTAATTACTTGCCTTAGTTACATTTATTTTCTTTGTCGGCAGAAGAAAAGTGTGACTTGTGAATAAAACACTCCCAACAGTTTTAAATTAGTGAATTTTGGAAGCAACTGCTCAGCAGGCGGTTTGGGTTCATGCGTTCATTTGGTAGTTCCACAAAATGATAGTGGTAGTTTTTGGACAGTGGAGCATCATAGATTTGCCGCTGAAATATTTATTTAGCGGCTTCAATGAGTTTAGTGGACAAACCTCTTGAAAAAAATGGCTTCTACTACAATATATCTTGGCGATATCTCTACTATGGGCATAAGCCAAAAATTGCCGTACAGGTTGGCCCAAAATTAACGAAGGAGTTTGAATTGCTTTTCATAACTTTTTTATTTAAGATATAATTATAAAAATGTTTTTTAATACAGCATAAAAACTTGGGAATATTTTTATTTTAGTTATGAAAAATTATATCTCGTGGTGGGTATTTTCTGTTTCGCATATTCGTGCTGTTTCTAAGACATTTTCCATAACCTTTCGCAAAACTTCAGGTGCCAGGTTGTTTATCTCTTCGCGTTTGTAGCTTTTAAATTGGTAGATGGTTCTTAACTTATTAATTTAGAACTTTTCTTCAAATAACCTCAAAGAAAACCGTCCTGCAGCGGTTAAATCCAGAGAACGCAGAAGCCAATTAAAATCACTTGTACTCGAAATAATTCGTTGACCAAAGATGTCCCCTAAAAGAGCCATTGTATGCCTTGCAGTGTGCGTTGTGCTCCATCTTGTTGGAACCATACTTGTAGATGGATGGTTTTCCACGGCTGGCCTTGAAAAATTTTCCAACATTGTCCGATGTCTGACACGATTGACGGAAACGGCGACCCCTTGTTCATTTTCGAAAAACTAAGAACCAATTATCCTTTCCGATGAAACACCACACCAAACTGTACATTTAGGTGGGTGTAATTCTCGCTGTTGAACTACTCTGGGTTATTCTATAGCCCATATCCTGCAGTTTTGCTTATTAACGAACCCACTGAATTGAAAACGGGTCTTCGTCGCTCATAAAGAAGCTGCATGATTAAGTCGTCGCTGATAAATTGTCGGTTTTAATTCTTGGATTTAAGGCTTAACCTTGTATGGAAACATTCCTTGAGCGTCGAAATTGTGTCGAACGTCTTCTGGTTGATGTTTCTCCAATATTCTTCCCGAATACTCTACTTTACCGTGTGCACAGTTCGTCTTCTGTCAGCACCAGGAAGGTTCCTCGCTGCCCGTGTTGTTGAAAATTTGCAACCAGACGGTTTATTGTTTACTCTGAGGGTTGAATCCGCTCATGAAAATAACGACGATAATGAAAAATAAAGCTCAACAATTTGGGATCGTTGTTCACTTGATTACTGCTTTATTTTAAATTCCCAAATCTTCTTTACAAAATACTGAAAGGAAAAGAAAAGAATAGAAAAGAAAAGAAAAGAAAAGAAAAGAAAGGAAAGGAAGAGAAAAGAAAAGAAAAGAAAAGAAAAGAAAAGAAAAGAAAAGAAAAGAAAAGAAAAGAAGAAAAAAATATATTAAAAAAGTTATAAGCAATTCAAACCCCTCGTAAATTTTGGGCCAGCCTGTAGTTCGCTTATTTATATTTTCTCTTGCCCACGAACGAAAAATATTATTCATAGATATCACTCTTACCTGTTCGTGCAGCTTTGTTTGTAAGTATGCAAGCACAGCCGTACTAAAAAAAAAATATTCTTAAAAATTTTATTTGGTTTACAAAATTTGAATCTTGCTGATTTGTCTCTTTTGCATATGTGTTTGCGTACCTTGTACTCATTTCAGTTTCTACAAATCAAAAATACAATATGTGTGTTCATGTGTAGAAATCAAAAAATATGGTTGTAATCAATTCAAACATCAAAGCCGATAAGATATTGAACACTACTGAACGTAATTGTGATTAATACCCAATCTGAAGAGCTGTTGCAGTCAATCCAGCCACCTTAAAAATATCCATTTGTAACGATTGGATATCAGACAATCATAATCAAGCCCTGGATTAATATACAAAATGATTAGTTCAAGAGAGTTGCATGAAAAGCATATGACCAAAGAGTTTGGGTATCGTGATTGATTTTACACAACAATTTGTGATCGTGCTTATATCAAGAAAACTGCGATATTTGCAGATCTCTGAAACTTCTGCTTCTAGGGTAGTTGGCAGTGAGGTAACAATGCTATTCTGCAAATCTCTGGTTGTTTTGAATAAAAATATGTGCATACAATTTTGGTGCTCTAAACCCAAATCTTCCTTCAGTTTTTCTCTATCACGCAAGGATGCTTTTATGGGCGTGGTTAATTTTGACCCCCTAAGTTTTAAAGTTACGCACATATGTATATTTCCCCGTAATTCGGAAGACCCTTCTCCAATTTTAGTGAATACGCACTTTTGCTGATTCCTACTAGTTTCTGTATATACTTTTGTACATTTACATTTAGGAACTCATTTTTTCACTTACATTCTGTTTTTCCTCAATTCCCGATTTGTATGTCAAGCAAAACCAAATTTTTTAATCGCAGAATATAACTTTTAAAAATTGTTGTAACGAGTGAAAATAAATACTTACCAGTTACCAACAATTCCAAATTAAAGATTTTTATCGTAATTAAGAAAATATTTTTCATCAAACCAAACGTAGTCTTTGGATTTTCTATTAATTATTAGCAAATTCTTGAGCGATCGATATCTTTAAGAAACTTGCGTCACACTCTCTCAATTTGTTTTATACAAAGAGTGGCGGCATATATTTCTGTTGTATGTCTTATATGAAAATTGCTTATACAAACCACATAAAATTAAAGCGGTGAATTGGTAGATTTTTTGAAGTTAAAAATACATTTGAGAAGGAATGACTTTTTTTTGCGAATAATTGAGCAGTTGAATTGACTTGAGTTAATGATAAAGAAAATATTCAAACATTATTCAAATTCACAGACTTTTTGTTCGTTGCTGTTTGACTGCTGTTGTGTTCTTCAATTCACTAACGAAGCTGTAACAGTTGCATGAATAAAATTCAAAACTTAAGTTATTAAATTAATTTAAAATGCACAGAGGCAAAAATGAAACCAAGACAGCATATTCTTATTTGAAGCAAATTATCAAATTTCTGTGATAATTGATAAGAAATATGCATGTCTGGCAAAAGTGAAGACATACTCACATAATTGTCATAAAGTTGAGCATAGACGAATTAAAAGAATACACTTGCCACTTAAGAAAAATTGAAAGGTAAAAAAACTGCGACAAGTAGTGGTCACAGAGCAACAATCCGTCAAGCGCTAGAGGGCATTTCTATTATTTTATGTCCATAGTGACCCAGAAATATCATTAGCAGGGCCATCACTTTAAACTACACTCTACTACAACTCACCGGTGTTTGTTCTTATTGCGTAGTGAAACGTTGGACTTAATCTTATCCCGGAAAATTTTAACTCTCAGTTTCAAAACGTTTAAACTCTTCGAGATTTCTCATTATTATATTTAAACAAAAACAAAAATCTTAAAAAAAGTTTTAAATGTATTTAAATAACTGTTCCAATAGGCTAAGAATCTTTGCTCAGAGAAGTATTGTTGTGATCTTCATCAAAATTGCGTATTGATGCTATCCAAAATTATCGTAATAGTGAGACATACTCTGTAAATCACTTTTCAATAATGTGAGTGCAAGCCACTGCAATTTTACAATGCGTCCACAAACTGTAGTATTCTCCTGATTGGAAACCACGCAGGGGAAAAACAAATTAATTTTGGCAACGAAATTATTTGTTATAAAATTTTGCCGGCGGCAGCAACTATCAGAAATTTTTTGGGCAACACCAAAATAGTATGTTTCAATTACGAGTTGAATCACCCGCTTCACTCTCTCAATTATATTTATGAATCCCGCTGTTTACACGACTCGTTTATGTGCTTCGATTTGATTTTTGTTTTTAATAAGCCCACATAAATTTTCTACTAATTTCGTGAAGCAAACTTTTCTAAATGGACAAAAGGAACAAGTGAAGTGCTGTCGCAAAAAGACCACATTCATATGGAAATGTCTGCGAAGTTGGCATTGCAGGGAATTAAATACAAGCCAGAACTTAACTTTTATTTTTATGGGACAATTGCGTTCTCTGTTTTTGTTTTGATTTGATTTTGAGCGATAGTGCAGGTAAACTTACGATATTAATTAGTTTAGGTCTAAAAATATACCTTAATGTTTTCTGTCTTTTTTTTCAGCCGTCTATATGCCGCCGACATTTCGTTGTTGCTGAACAACAACGAGTCACTAGACTCGAAAAATCTAAAACGAATGTTTGAAGCCCAACTACTTATTCCAAAATTTTCATGAACCAACTGAGAATCAGAAATGTTCAAACAAACTGTTTATACAGAAAACCTTTTACATCTTGCAACACCTTGACTTTTCTTAGCACTTCCTTACAACGGGTGACCATTGGCCACCACAACTTATATTCTTGAAAGTATTTAAAAGTTAAAGCTTTTTTGAATATTCAAAAATTAACTTTTTTATTTATTCCCTTTAAGAGTCAATTGAAATTTATTATTTTTGGTTTAAAAATAGACCTTAACGTTCCCTGTCTTTTTCAGCCGTCTTGCGATATTAATTTTAGAACACTGCAATTTTTCGTGTTTCGCATGTAACTTCAATATGAAGCTACTTCATTCACTCTCAAAATTTTGTATGGTGAAGCACGTTGCTTCGCTCCTGATTGAGGTGTTAAGCACAAATAGAGAGCGAAGCGCATGTAGTGGAAACATGCTATAACACCTTTCTTTTAATAGCTACCATGAAGTCAATAGCTGCAACAGCCGCCAAAATGTATTTACTAGCCGTCTGAGATTTAAGATTTTTTATTTTTATTGCTTAAAATTTGTGTTGCCCTGTTATCCTAATTAGTTTTATTTCTTTATTATTGTTTGTACTCCGTGTTTCGTTAACTGAATTTTTCATTCCGTCGGCGTCAGCTGCTGAACAGCCCCCATAGAAATACCTGTAATCAATTAAGCAATAAGCATTTTAAGTATAGTTTTTTCGCCGCAGAAAAAACTCGGTTACTATAGCCCTATAGCGCGTTGTCGTTTGACTAGCAGCATCCTTAAAAAAGAAAAAAATGGTCCGATAACTACTCCAGCGTGAACAGCGCACTAGGCAGTCACTTTAAGTGGTTGTAATGACTTCTCGTGTGTCACTGGTGATTTTCGGTGCCACAGAGGCGATAGTTTTGTTTGTTCACGTACCCGCTGAGGTGGAAACGAGAAACGTTCATTATGATTTTGGACGAAAAATCGTTTACTTCGTTTACTATCCCTCCACGGCTTATTCAATCATGCTATACAGCTGTCAGCCCTGCAATAAATAGCTGATGGAAACTAACACATTAACAACTTATTTACTAACACATGAAAAGCCATTTTATAGCTTTCAGTGTTGCCAGTGCATTGATTTTTTTAGTATTTTGATTTTCCCGTATTAATTTGGTAATTTACTGTTTAACTACGTTCATGCATTTATGTTTTTATAGGTTCATTTGTCCTTTTTTCTGTGGAAGCTTTTTCCATATAACTCAGTTTTCTATTGTTAAAACTACTTCTTTTTGTCTTTTAATTTTATCTATACGTTTTTCTAAAATAGCTTATTGCCGAGATGTACACATTAGTAAAAACATACTCTGCATTGATTGCCATTGGCAAAATCAAGAGCAATTTTCAATGGGGTGATTTCATTTGGCCCACCTTATATTTGCTTGGTCATCTCTGACAAGTACTTTTTGCACTTCAGCCGACAGCTGTTTTGGTTTGTTTGCAAATACATCAGTGGTTACTATATATATATATATATATATATATATATATATATATATATATATATATATATATATATATATATATATATATATGTATATATATATATATATATATATATATATATATATATATATATATATATATATATATATATATACATATATATATATATATATATATATATATATATATATATATATATATATATATATATATATATATATATATATATATATATATATATATATATATATATATATATATATATATATATATATACAATAAGCATGCTGAAAGCTTTAAAAACTAGAGCACCAAATAATCCTCTGCGTAATTTTCAAACTGTTTATTACAAAAAATCATCATGACTACAGAACAGGCCTGTATTATTTTAAGGTGCACTTTTAGCGAAAGTAAATTAATTTTGCTATTGATTGATCCAAAGTAGTGTACTGCAATAAATCAAAGTTATTGCTTCACCCTCGCCGCGATTTGCTGTCTGTAGGGTACTCAAATGCATAACAAACGCTTCATTTCAACAACTTCCAGACAAATACTCGTACGACTGCAACATATGCATGATTTAAAATATTCGTAGTTATAAATAATCTTTCACAGTTGGCGGTGACACTTGAAGTTGCTTTTGAAAATAAAAATGTGCTACCAATTTGTTTATTCATCTTGTTAAGTTGTTTTTATGCCGATTTGCTAATCCTGCTGCTATTTCTGTTACTGTGCTGATCATTTTGGTATTTTGCATGTTGTAGATTTGATTACCAACTGTGTTGAAAAATAAACTTAAAAGCAGACAAAACACAAGAATTTGATTCAACTTTTTTCCATCATACCATCGATATTAACGCTACAGTTTGCAAATATATTTAAAACTTGCTTAAAACAAATTAGTAAAGCATGGAGTAGGGTATGTGTTGTCCGTTCTTGGAAAAAAAAAATTGCAATGATTTGTTGTGATCATTGTAAAATTGGCGGCATTGTTGTTACTTGTTGCAGTTGCTTTGGCCACTGTTGCTTGCTGCACCGCTGCGTAACCAATTTCTTTAATTTTTCTCTTAAACACATTAACAATACATATACTTATTGAGCAGAGTAGAGTAGGGTACAGAAAACAACAATAAAAGTTTTTTTTTTCGTAGCGAATGGGGGGAAGTCAAGTTCAGATCGCCTAAAACTGAGCATAAAGTAAATATGTGGCGGCGGAAGATCTTGACAATTTTACAAATTATCAGATGATACCAATTTATATTATTGTTTATTGCTTATATTTATACGCCAGATAATAATTGTATACATTACTTTTGCTGAAGTCTTTTTAAATGTTGTTGCTATAGAAGGGTTGTAGAAGTGAACGTACATATAAATAATGTTTTAAAATGCATACGATATTATCGTGAGAAATTAAGCTCAGATTTTTTTTTTACATGAAAAATATTCTCTAGGGAAAAAGTTTTAAAATATCACTTGTCCTACGCAAACTTATTGATCAATCTAAGCTGCCTAAATGAACTCTTAAATGAAGAATTTACACAAGTTCAAGCTGTTTTCTTACTTGTGTATCTGTTGTGGAAGTTAAATAAAAGAAAAAGTTGTACTCTGCATCGATAATATTGAACTTTCAGTATCATCAAGAGAAGCGGGCAATAGTAACAAGAATTCAATTCTCTCAAGCCCTTAAACTTGTGTATTTTGGAATGATTCGCAGACAGAAGAAAACAGATTAATGATAACAACCGAGTTTGTTGTCAATCGATTTTAGGCAGTTGTTTTAGATGTTACAAAATTTTTGTGTAACAGCAACATTTTCATAAGTAGCAACATAATTTTAATAGCTACCATCACATCAATAGTTCAATAGTCAAAACAACTGGTAAACTGTCTGGAATTTAAAAGTTTTCTTTCGTTAGTTATTTAAAATTTGTTTCGTTCTGTAATATTTCTTAATTGTATCTCAAAAATGATCTTAATTATTTATTAACTATAAGATCAAATAGACATGCATTATTTTAAGTCCAAAAATACTTTCAAAAAATACAAACCGTAACCGACTCACCACTTTATTGTATAGTAATTGTTAAGAATAGTAAAAGTGTGGCCAGACAATAAAGGCCATATTCATAATAATAATTGTAAGTTTATTAAGCTCTAATTTGACGTATTTCTACGGAATATTTGTCAAATAAACGTGTAATAAACCTTCAATAGTTTTTATGAATATGAGTGTAGATGTTTTCTGTATTAAAGGTAACGGGTTATTTATTTCGTGGTTTCATAATATAGGGATGGAATTCGATATCTGTCAAACAAAGTTGCTAAGCCACTTTTTTTCTTCTCAGCTGAGAGTCAGGCATTGACGAAAATGGATCGCTTAACTATCACACAACGCATAAAAATGATCAAAACACACTACAAAAATGGAGATTTTGCCACACCCACCTGTGCTGCTTTAAGTTGAGATTAAAGTTTACATAATCGTCCAACTACGCAATTAATTGGCAAAATTGTGAAGAAATTTGAAGACACTGGAGCGGTTACAAATATTGTAAGACCTGTGGATCATCGTTTCGCTCGTGACGCTGAAAATATCGCTGCTGTAAGTGAAAGTGTTGCCGAACAACCGAATGTGTCGATTCCTCAATTAAGAGCGTTATAGTCATATGATAACCGACTTTTTTTTTGCCTCCTATTGAAGAATACGACTTGGTGAATGTGTGGTGTCAACAAGACGGTTCAACATGCTACACAGCTCGAGCGAATATGGATGTAATGTAAGAGACAATAATAAAATAATATGGCAGTCAATTTGACAATAATTTTCAATATGGCAGCACCTTCTAGACTACGCGACATAGATTTTTTCTATTATTTTCGTAGTGGCTGTCAACATTTAAGCTATCACCAGTTTTCGTTTGGACGCTGCTAAGTTACGGGTTACCCTATATTGCATGTATTTTTTTTAGCCAAAAATAATAGAAAAGCAGTAGTAAAATGTAAAAAATGAAATTTCTCCTTAATTTCATGTCTTTTCATAAAATTTATAAGGCTTACGACATGAAAATAATGCGGAGTCCTCATAGAAAAACTTGCGTTTACTTCTGCCGGGATACATATCAGCTTAAAAACATTTTATTGGGAAAATCTTTTTGATTCTATTAGGCAGCTTGTGATCTGTGCACAAGGTCTTACTACTTTGCCCAAGTTGTGAGGGCGAGAAACTACGGGAAATTTACGCCCACACAAATCTGTAATACACACAGCGAAAACTTCCTAATAGATTCAATAAGATTTTCTCTTTGAAACGTTTTTAGGCTGAGGGGTATCCCAGCAGAGAGAAAAGAAGATGTTTCTATGGGTATTTCTTATTATTTCCATGTTGCAAATCTTATTAATTGTCTCAACAAGAAAAACACATAAAACCAAGAAGAAAACTTGTTACTCACGTTTATTTTTACGCAGTTTCCGATTTGCATGGTACCAAAAAAAAAATTCCATAGAGAAGAACTTATTGATTCTATTAGGTTTTCTTGCAAATTGTATACAATAAGCATTTCTTATTGATTTTATTAGGTTATCCTATTAATTTTTCCCAACTGGTTTTATTAGTTTTCTATGTAAACACACGTAAATCATCTTTTTAATTTCATTAATTGTTGTTTTTTCAATAAGGTTTTCCCATTTAAAATAATAAGGAATCCTTCTTGAAAAAAAACCATAGAGATATCTTATTGATTTTGTTCTACTTTATTTGGTGCTTTTTTCTCTGTGTAGAATAAAGAGTGATTTGGAGATAGAGGTATTTGTTTCAGTGGGGAAAATGGATTACATCCATACGTGGGGGCAGATTATACTTGCCAAATTTATATTGCAGATCACTGGTAAGTCGCAAGGGTAAAAAGCAGAAGACAAGTTGGACAGATGAACAAAAGCAGAAGAGAGAGGTTGCAAGCGATGATTGCAAAGGCTGAAGGAAACGCTCGGCAGAGGATGTAACAGCAGAGAGACAAGTCCACCCAATCAAACATAGGCTACTAAACAACAACCGCAAAGCTACAGGTATGCAGTAGCGAGGGTATAAAAGGCCGTTGAATATGGATGCTGGGGGGCTTTTGGTACAATAATCAGGAAAGTGTAAGACGTGTTGACGGGCAAGAGACTGCAAGTGATATTGCATTATCCAGGGTAGAGAGATTTATGTCTTGGCTTACAACCTAAAAAGTCAGTAAATTACATTCACTAGGGACCCGCGATTATATCTGGGAAGCAGGAAAGGCATAGGGTTTCGCTGAGGTTGCACCACGAAACATATGGACTAGAATCACTTGGATTACATCTAAGTCCCGACAGGAGACTTTTAGCAACACGCCATAAGTAAAAGTATCCAATAAGAATTTTTGTAAAGAAAATATAATAAAGAGAAAATAACCCGAAAGTCGTGGCTATTTAATTGCAAGAACCCGGACATAGGCTGAGCATATTCTGGCTGGGAAACTTGGGGAGACTAAGGACTCTTAACAATGTAATTTTTCTTTTGGCGTAGACATTCAGAGATGAACATCGCGAGCTATTAGAATAATCTAAAGCTGTTTGATTTCGGCGTTTTTGACCAGTCACCCATAAAACCACAATTATTTCTCTAGCGACTGGTTTTTCGATGGCTTAAATTACAATTGCCATTTCATTACCAATTGTGATGACATGTACTATATTTTTTTCTAGAAACAGAGCTAATTTTTTTTTCTTTACAACCATGAAATTACAATTTCGTTGTCCAGTTAAACATCTATTCTTTATACATAGAAACATACAATCCAAATATGTTACACATCACTCCCTGTGAAGAACAAAACCTTTACGGAACACCCATCGAGTACGCCGCAACTCAGTGTGAAACCAACATTCATACAGGACTCATTAGAATGTAATTCAAGGAATGTTTGCAAACAAACACCAACAATCAAAACTGCAATTAAACCAAACAATAAATGCTGGACACGGGTCATTTAAAATGCAGATATTGAAAGGGAAATAAAAATAGCTAAATAATAGAAAACAAGCCAGAAATTGTAGGTTAGAATTGAATTGTCTTCAAATTGTTTAAAACAATGAAACCAACCAAAGTGTGTTTAGCCGAATGATAAAATTGAATTGTTTTAACTGCAGGAAGTTTGTGTGCCACACAAAATAGAAAATTATAATGTCATAGTTTAAATGAACAAATGATCGTCGCATAAAATTTTAAATCAGAAAGAAGCGTGGCCAAAAGCAACGATCACTTTTCGAAGGATAACGAAACATCTGTTTCCATTTCTGCTGTTCATTGACATGCCGTTTTCTGGTGCGTGTTTGTGTAAATATGCGGTTGCAAATGTCACCAGTTGTTGTTAGAGATTTTTTGTTCTCCTTGTCGTCTGCTTAAAACCAGGTGTGTAATTTCAGCATAATTGTTAGTGGCAGATTTTTTTATTTTCAAGTTTGTTTATAGTTTTACGATCATATTGTTAATAGTTAAATTTCTAATTTTTCTTAAGGGAATTGGCAAATGCATAAATAGAATATAAAAAACAAATTACTTTTGTCTTACTTTTCGTACGCAAACAAATGCTGATGGTAGTAGACATCACATCTTGTGGTTAGTTTATGAAGGGACAAATTTCCTAGATATTTTTGTGTTTTTTTTTTTCTTTGTAAACCAAATGCAAACAATATTTTTAAACACATAAATATTTCATTACACACATTTTGATGTGTTATTTTGAGACAAGCGGGGGCCTGGACACATGTCTGGGGCACGCATGCGTACATGCTGGTTGCCACTTGAAATCAGCTCCATTATTATTTTACTATCTATACTTCAGCCGACTTAGTCTGCTCTAATGACACAATACAGCTGCAGTGAGGCAAAGTGCAAATATGTATGCCCATAACAAAATTATGTAGAGCTTCAACAGAGCGATTACAGTGAGAGTGGTTGTGTGTGAAGCCCGCATATATTCATCATAATCGTCATTAAGAGGATGAACAAAACGTTAAAGTTGATGCTGGTAACTTATGGACTTCTTAGTAGCCATTATTAAATGGTTTCACTTTTCAATTTTCTGTAAGCAAATAATCGTTTAACCCATTATATAAAATATTCAAATGCGAGCGGTCCTTAAGCTGCCAATTTTCAATGCACTGCGTTTTAATATTCAGAGGGTTGAGGTATGTAAGTGTGGGTACTTGGGAGTGGTTGGAATATATCTCTTTTAAAGAAAATTCAATGGGACCAGCTTGGCTATTGCCAATCGAGGACCATCTCGTTGCCTTCTTGTAATTCAATCCAATAGAGATATAAACAAATCTTTGCACTAATAACGCACAATTGTGAATGTTGTGATATTCACTAATAAAATATTTTTGGGTCATTCTTGAGTTAAAACCTCGCTCACAAAAGTGATATATAATATATAATTAAAATATCATAGAAAAAAGTACATTGATTTCAAATAAAGCATTTTACTAACAATTAAAATCAGAGAAAAATATAGTTTGAGTATTAATATGCTTAAGCTTTTAAAGGGTGCGCCAAATAACTTTTTTTTTTTAAACGGCGCAAAACACTGAGTGTAGCTTCGGCTGTGTGGCACGTAGCGCCGTCCTCCTCTTCAATTCTTGTGAACAAAAATTAGTTCAACATGGCCCGACAATGATCGCCATTGACAACGGCCACTCCCTGCCCATTTTCGAAGAAAATTCGCCCAATTATGGCTCTGGACCAAAATCCGCACCAAACAGTGATTCGTTTTGGGTGCGTCGGCTTTTCAATATATGCGTGCGGGTCTTCTGTGCCCCAAATGTGACAATTTTGCTTGTTTTCATGCCCGCCAAAATCAAAATGAGCTTTATCTGAAAATATGATATTTTTGGCAAAATTTTGATCTTCTGTAAGTCGATCTCAGGCCCACATAGCGAAGCGTATACACAACCATAATGATAAAACTAATTATCTGTCAAATCAGGCATGAGCCAAGTGTTACCATTCACGAAATAAGGACTAGTTGAAAAAAAAACGTTACATAGCGGACCCTTTACAACATTTTAAAGCAAATAATTTGCTTGTTGGTTGTATGTAAACATAAATTTGTCGCATTAGAGAAAACGTGTTTAAAGCTGATTTTTTTAATTTGTAGGGAATGGAATTTTATGCTTCAAGAGTAATGCAAAAAAAGAACACTGTCGAACTGCAAAGGGAAGAAAATTGCTTATGTCGTGTTCCCTTCTGCAGCAAGAGACGATATTTCAAATTTTGTTTTGGAAAAAGTTGCAGAAGCGTGTACACTTAAAGAATTTTATTCATAAATTCAATGAATTCCGTCATAAATTTTATGAAAAAATCCATTATTTTTTAACTAACTTTGGGGTTCAGACAATGGGTTTGGGGTTCAGTCAATGGCGATCGTTATCGGGCCATGCTGAACAAAGTTTTGTTCACAAAAATTGGAAAAGAGGATATTGGTAACATTTGGTTTCAACAAGATGGCGCTATGTGCCACACAGCCGAAGCTACTCTCTATGTTTTGCTACGTTTTAAAAACAGAAACAGTTTTTTTTTGCAAACTCTTTATGTAATACATAACAAAAAAATATTTTGTACTTTTTTTAAGTCTAATGTTGGAACATATATGATATTGGACTGCAGTTTAAATAGGAGTACATTTAATTTTATTTATTTGATTGCACCTAAATGCCTAAAACAAAAACAAAAAGATAAATAGTGGTCTCACTTTTTTCACCAATTTTTTATTAGATAGGGCCGTGCACTATGATGTGTTTGAAAAAAACGTTCTATGGAAAGATTAGATGGTATTGGTGCCTTCTAAAAATCAATAACTTTCATTGATTTTTAGCACTTAATTATCCCGGGTCACTTCACCCTCTCTTAACGCGTTAAGGACACGCGCAACTAATAATTTCTTTGCTTATATTTAAAATCAAAAACCTCAAAAAAAAATTCACTTCACTTCATTTCAATTTTATTTTATTATATAGTTGTCAAGTTAAATTCAGTTTCATGAATTGCAACCACATTTAATTTAACGCCTTCAACCATTATTATTCCTCAGAATCAACGCGAATTTTAGCCGTAATACCAACTTACAGCAAAGCATCTTTAAATTGTTGAACTGCTCCACCGCCAACACAACCAGCAGCACCATCATTAACAAAAAGTAGCTGCCACCAGTTGTAAATTAAATAAATCTTGGTACAAAATTGCCGGTTATAAGGATTTTGTACGTACACACATGTACTTGGCAGCAAGCAGTTGCATACAATGTTGGAATTTTTGTTGTTGTTTGGTTTGCGTGAAATTTCACGCGTTTTTTTTTTGCCACTTTTTTCTCGTTTTTGTTTTTACCTTAAATTGTTGCTCTTGATGGTGTTGGATCATTTGGGAAGATTTGGCAAAAATTTTAACTATGTCGGTCACAAATTACAATGCTGCAACAAAACATTTTGCTGGACACGATACCAGCAGCATATGTACGTAAGTGCTCGTTTAATGACGGGAGTGTTCTTTTTTTCTTTTGACAGTCAGGTTTTTTGTGTTAACTTGATATTTCTTTATAGATTTTGAAAATATTGTTGGCATAACAATTCAAACATGTATGAGCATATTTGTATATGTATTTAAGAAACAATTCATATTTTACTAAAGTTAAAAGATAAATTCGTAAAAGTAAAGTTATTACAGATTTAGTTTGAGAAAGTGGCTGGCAGGACTGTGTGGGAGCCACTAACAGAACAAAAAGTAATATTTTCCATCGAAGACAAATTTGTTTGACAAAAAATTTCTAGAAAAAAGAAACCTACACTAAAATGTGGCTCATCGGTAGAAAACCCAAGCGGAAAATAGCTGCTTACTTAATTTGGAGTTTGCAGTAGTTGATAGTTATTCTGTGTTTCATTATTTTGTTTAGGGACCACACATTTTGCTGCTTAACTTGTTTTAATACCAGCTAATGAGCATGAAAGGCCTGCAAATGTGTCTATTGCAACTATTTACAGTACACAAAACGAAAATGTGGTGTATTGGCCAAAAAAAGATTTTCAAAATATATAAAATTTATTTTAAAAAACTAAATAGAAATATATGTTGGAGATAATAATTCTTAAATCTTTAGTAATCTTGGGATTCATGTCAGCTCAGCCACAACTAATTACAAATAATTTTGCATGTCTACGGGCGGCCAAAGAGTAAAACAAAGTATTAAAGATAATTGGTCGGCATAAATAAAGCAGTCATTAAAACTACCGTAGCATAAGTATGGAAAACAAACATTTATTTCACATATATATGTACATGTTAAAATAGTTTCGAAATCCAAAAACACAAAAAAAAATATTTTAAGGGAATTAGAGAAATAAAATGAATTACCTAAATGAAAAAAAAAATGATTGATTGAAGTGTACACTTTTAACAACACTGCTTTCAGATTTCATGGAACAATAATACTTTTTAAACAGAAAACAAACATTTAAAAAAGAAACAAAGTTGACCCTTTCTTACTTTAACTTCCGTATTTACAGTCTTATAGTAAACACTTTCTTTCACAGGATTAACGCTGAGTGCCATAAATAACGGCATTAAGGCCTGAAGACTGTGTATTAAAGTGTTTCCAAAACTGAAACCACAAACTGGCATTTATTTGAATTCTTATCTTATGTGGCATGCACATTATAAAGTTTTGAATTTCATTTCTAATGTTGCTTATTTGCCTAAGCCAATATTAATGATGATTTTGTGTGTGTTTGGCAGCAACCAGAACATTGCTATTGTTTTGGCATGAATCCTTTCCACATCCGTTTTCTTAGTTTTTTATTTGTTTTTCTTTTTTCACGTTTACATGGCTCGTGTTTAGCTATAATTTATTCGGAATTTATTTTTTCTCTTTATTACTTGACATTTATCTATTTTGTCAGTAGTTTGTGATTGGGTTTTCAAACATTGTTTTTATAGGTGTTGCCCAGCAAAGTGGTTTAAAGGCGAACGAGTTGAAATTTAGCACGAGTGTTTCTAAAGAAATTTATTTGGATCTTACTGCAGTTCTATGAATTGATCTCAACAAAATTCAAATTTCAGCAGAAGAAAAAAAGTTTAACAACACATTTTCACATGCAGTAAAACTGATCTCTAAATTTTACCGCAAATTATAACACATGTGCATATATGTTTCGTATTGTCATATCACAGCTTTTTGAATTTAATATAACCCTGTATTTTGTACTTATTATGTCTGGATCTTCTTCCTGACTTATCGTTCTGTCCATGTCTCAGTTTTTTTTTTTAGTGTGTATTCTATTTATTGTGTAACTTTTCTTGTCGACGTTATTCTTTTTTGTAGAGTGGTACCAGTACTCAGGGGATGACCCCTATAAATGCATTGCACTGTACTGGAACTAGAAGTACAAGAAAGAGTGATAAGTGGGTGAAAAATGCAAAATGGAAATGTATTAAAATACAGAAGTTCAATAAAATTAAAATTTACAGGGAAGTGTTTGAATTGGCAAGAAATTATAACATAAAAATGGAACATTTAGTTTTGCAAAGCTGAGTATGTCAGGACAACATTCATTGTCTGATATTATTTCATTAAAAAAATTTTTAGGTCATCAGAATACAACAAAAACTGTGAACCAGAACAAAAATTTCCAATGTCATTATTACAAATTAAAAAAAAGTATAGGCCCTAATATGGTACCCCGGATGTAGCAGGGACACAAAATCTTCCAGAACAACAGTATATTTTCTATCAGCAAGATAAGACCTTAACCAATTGAGAAATGTGCCATGAAAGCCCATTCTCCTTAGCTTAAGACTGAGTATATTATGTGAAACCCTATCAAACGCTTTAAATAGGTATGTAAAAATTGCATCAACTCGATTATGTTTTTCAAAAACAGAAATACACAAGTGGTTAACAACCGTACAATTTGTAGCAGTAGAACGGCCAGGAAAAAATCCATGCTGTTCATTACAAATTTACACCGGTATTCATAAAAAATAAAACGTTGCTCAAATATATTTTAAAAAAAAATTTTATATGAAAAATTTTTCGTAAAATGTGTTTCAACAATGTTTTATTTTTTATGAATACCGGTGTTAGTGTTTTATTGAAAAAAATATTTTTTCCATTTATATTAATAATATTTTTTCCTTGATAATGTGCTCAAAAATGTTTGATATATGGGGTAACTTTGCGATGGGACGGTAATTATTTACATCAGTTTTATTATTTCCTTAAAAAAAAAGTTTTGTCGAACAAGCCAATAAAAAGACGAGGCGTTCACCTATTATGGCTATACATCATAAATGTATACTATATTCATCATAAATGGATACTATATTCATAAGATATTTAATACAACGTCAGCAATTATGTATGGAATACAATGTCAGATAAATATGTGCTCTTGTTAGCCGCTTAAATGTGAGCCCTTAGCCCTGAGAACATTGTTCATGCATTCATTACAAGACTAAGCTCCTGAGCACGGCATCGAATTGAGGTTGATTGAATTTTTTGCACACTTTTTTGAGCAGCAGTAATATTTTCAACCCATCTTGCAGTATGTTGAGGTCCATGCTTGGGCCTATTAGCTTCAGTCCCTCTTTTTTCAAATTATTTACTACACGATAAATAGCCTGTCTTGTGAGCACAAAAATTTAACATAACTTTCTCGTCGTCACACTAATTGATGATTGGTTTTTGTTAAAATGTTTTAACGATTAAAACACGTTGGTTCATCGAATATTTTCCAATAATAAATTTGCCATGCCTTTACTGCACTGCACGACTTCTAAATGTTAACTGTATTGTGGTCTTTCTAAATTTGTGCATATATTTTAATTTTATTAAAACTTTCGGATGGCTAAAAAAATAAATAAAAACAAAACTGTAATTTTACCCACGTACTGATCAAACTGCAAATTGACTATCCCAAAGAGTATGTAAAATATTATTAAAATATTTTATCTGGTAAGAGAAGAGTGTAGTTTTATTTAAAATTTTAAATTTTAATACATTTATATTAAATCACTTTTTCAGGCTCAAGTTCAACCCTGGGTTTGTCACTTTTTTTATAATATCAATTAAGTAGAGAAAACTAAAAGTTTAACAGCTGGGTGGACAACCGGCTGTTTCTAGGTAGCAAACACCCTTCATCAGCACCCTATGAGCTTTGGACGTGTCAAATTTCACAATTTTGGCACAGCCGCTTTAACTACTCGTCAACCAAAGCTCACGCAATTTTACTTTCTATTTATATACTTAATTAATATTAACCAAAGTAATGACATTTTTTCAGTCTTCCAGAGCATGTAGAAAAAAGCTCTCATATAAACAGAGAGCAAAAAATAACGGTCTTCTGAGATGATGAAATATCATCCTTCAAAAGGACTGCAAAAATGTCAAGGGTTGCTTAACAAAAAAGTTATAGGCAAAAAACCAAAAAAAAAAAAAAAAAAAATATGAGTCAAAAATATGAAAAAGAAAATATTGTAAGGAAAGTGTGTGGAATATATCGAGATCTTGTCACACATGTTTGCTTTGTCTTAATAAGCAAAATAAAAAAAGTTCAAAATCCTTAAAATCCTGCAATAAATACAAACGTTATTGGCTGAAAATGTTTTGCATCATCGAGGTGGGCAACTTTCAGCCTCCACAGCCCTGCCTCTGTTTGGTCTATAGCATAAAAGAACAATATACTAAAACTTGTTTACAACTGCTCTAAAAATCACAAAACTCCATTCGATAGTTTAAAAGTTCCACTATTTTACCACTTTTTTTTTATTAACATTTTAAGTAGTTATATACTAAAGAGCTGCACAAAATGTATTGAAAGTTCTGTATTCTAAAGCACACTACTTCCAAGCCGTGTATTTCAGTGAAAACATTATCATTTTTTTTTTTTTTTTTTTTTTTTTTTTTTGGTAGGGAGGCAAAAATGCTTTATGCATGCACTGTAGTCGCCACCACAGTGGTATGTCGGACTCCGCCGCAGCGTTTACCGACTAAAAAAGCCTCCCCTTGTCTTCCTCGGGAAAAAAAGATGTCCACCCCGGAACTGGTATGCATTACTTCAGGGTGGTTCCCTTTTTGGCTGTTAGCCTCGCCGTCTCATCTGCCTGCGTCATGGCCCCGCATTATATCACTACGAGTCTGATGTTGAGCTCGTCCAATGACATCATCGATGTCTTTTTTCTTCTCTCGGAGTACTTGTTCGCAGTATTTTGCTACTGCCATCCATTGAAAATCATTTGTTGTCATCTTTTCTACAATATTTTCCACCGTGAACGGTCCGATTTGTGCCTGTAGCGTTACTCGTTTTATTTCCCAGCGTGTGCAGAGGAAGAAGGTGTGTTCAGCATCATCCAGTACTTCGTCATTTTCATATACGCAGAACGGTGTTTCACATTTCTTCATTCGGTGTAAATATTTCATAAAATACCCGTGGCCTGATAGCATCTGGGTAACATAGAAATTTACATCTCCGCTTTTCCTTTTCAGCCATCTATCAATGTTTGGGATAATCCTGACAGTCCATCTTCCACATGTTGAAGCGTTCCATCGTGCTTTCCATTCTTCAATAGTTTTCTGTCTTATGTCGTCTATCGCCGATGGCTCAGCGTTATTCTGTTTCAATTCATAAATTTGTTTGCGCTCCTGTGCAAGTAAATCAATTGGGACCACACCGGCTATCAGATAAGCCGCTGGACCTGATACGGTGCGATACGCTGATGTGACTCTCAGTGCTGCTGTTCGTTGTACCGCCAGCAAGGTCTTCGCTCTTCTTTTCACCTTGAGAGTGTCTGCCCATATTTCACATCCATAGAGTAAGATGCTATTATTTATTTCCATTAGGAGTTTGCGCTTACTGGGTAATGGCCCTCCGACATTTACCATTATTCTGCTCAGTTGAGCAGTTATTTTTGCCGCCTTTGTTGTAGTATACTGCAATTGGCTCGAATACGTGAGTTTCGAGTCCAGCCGTATACCGAGATATTTCACCGTCGTTCGAGTGGGTATTATTAATTCATCTTCTATCCTTATGTCAATCTCTAATGGAATATGTTTTCTTGTAAGTAGTAAGAGCTCTGTCTTCTGTTTGGCTAGCTCGAGTCCATGTGAATTTAACCAGTGTCCCGTTCTTATCATGACTTGCCTGAGCCGGCGTTGTGCTTCTTCCGTATTTCTTGCTGTGATGACAGCAGCTATATCGTCCGCGTATCCAACTAAATAGGTTTCGGGTGGCATTTCAATGCGAAGAATTTCGTCATATGTCGCGTTCCACAGATCTGGTCCCAAAATAGAGCCTTGCGCTGCACCTGAGGTAATCTGGTACTGCATAGGGCCATCATTGCTGTTGTAGATCAATACTCTGTCTTTTAAGTAATCTCTTAAGATGCGCATCAAGTAAGGAGGTACTGCAAATTTCCGTTGTAGGGCTTGGAGCACATCCTTCCATCTGAGGCTGTTGAAGGCGTTTTTGACATCTAGGGTTGCTAGCAGTACTACTGGTCTGCTATAAGATGTAGTTCTCTGTGCAGATTCCACTGCACTAACTACGTCCTTTAGTGCTCCAATAGTAGACTTACCAGACCGGAAGCCATATTGACGTTCAGAAAGCCCTCCGCTTGCACGGATAGCGCTGAGCAATCGTGGTTTTATCATTTTCTCTAGAAGCTTGCCCGCCGTGTCTAGAAGACATAGTGGCCTATATGAAGACGGTGATGTGATGTCGCCTTTGCCCTTGCTAATCAATACCAACTGTTGCTTTTTCCAAACTTGTGGAAATATACCCTCCTCAAGGCAGCTGTTGTACATTTTTAGGAGGATCTGGGGACGCTTTGTCGAAATTTCCTTAAGTACTTCCGCTGGGACCCCATCCGGGCCAGGGGCTTTGTTGTTTTGCAAACTTTTGGCTGCTTCTTGTAGTTCTTCTACAGTGAAGGGATTAAACTGGATATTCCCCACGTTTGTCTCGCTGCTTATTTCAATTTCGTGAACTGGAAAAAGAGCCCTTACTATACCTCTCATTTGTTCGCTGTCCATTTGAACTGGTGGCCTTCTATTGCCAAGTTTCTGTGTAACTATCTTGTAACCCAGACCCCATGGGTTTTGGTTAATGTCTGCACAGAGCTCTTCCCACTTCTTACGTTTGCTTTTGTAAATGGCTGCGCGTAGCAATCTTTTTGCTTCTTTGTATGCCTGCGCTTCATTTTCTGCTCTCCCATGGCGCCTTTCTCTTGTAAGCCTACGTCTACAAGACAAACAACTTCTTCTCATGTCGGCGACTTCGTTGTTCCACCAGTATACAGTTCGCTTTTTGAACCCGGTTTTTACCTCGGGCATCGATTTTCTGCATCCGAGATTTATCGTCCTCATTGTATCAGCAACAATTGACGCAAGGTTAGGTGCCATTTCGCCGTTCCGGTTCCCCAAACACCTATCTACTTCTTCAATCAAAGTGGTTTTATTCAGCTGTTTTACATTCCATTTTCTGGTGCTGGTTCGCTGTTGCTGAGTGTTCTCGGAGCTTCTTGTCTGTAAACAATATGAAATATACTGGTGGTCGCTCCCCGTGTATATTTCCAGAACTCTCCAGTCGCTAAGGCGGTTCGAAATTTCATCTGAGACGAGCGTTATGTCTGGTATGGTTCCTACACAACCTGGTCTTCTATAAGTTGCAATATTTCCCACATTTGCTACGTTTAAACTAGTCCTCGCAGCCATATGTAAAATTCTTCTGCCTCTGGAGTTTGTTGATGGCATTCCCCACTCGATAGCTCTGGAGTTGAAGTCTCCAGCCACGATGAAAACGCCACCAATAGCTCTAATTTTGTCCTCAATTTCTTCGAGTTTCCTCTCAAAGTTGGAAATAGAGTCACTAGGTGTTAGGTAGCAACTAAAGACTGCGACATCCTTGAGTTTTACCCATACAAAACAATCTCCCTTTCCAAATTTGTTGCACTTTACCTTAGAGTTTTCTGGTATCCAAATTGCCGCCGTTTTAGAGTCATCTTCGATCCACAAACCACTTGTTTTTCTACTATATTGCTCGCTTATAATTGCGATATCCATCTTCGTGTCAATGGCGATTTGTGGTAAAAGAGCGTCCGCCGTTTTTCCTCTATGCATATTGAGTTGCAATATGTTCATTTTGAGTTCTGTTTCACCAGTTGACAACTAGTAGATCCAGGTAGATGGTCCACCTTCTGTTTTCCAGCATGTAAACATACGCAGCACTTAGGCGGCTCTCTACAATTTTTCATTTTGTGACCCTTCTCTCCACATCGGATACAGATTCCGTCTTCTTTTCTATTTGGACCTTTGCAATCCCACTGCATATGCCCAGCCTCAAAGCATTTGAAACAGCGCTTAATGTCCTCCCGGTATTTGATTCTGCATCTTGTCCAGCCTATTTTTAACCGCTGCGTATCTAACAAGATCTTTACATTTGCTGTTGGTAGCGTCACAAATGCTCTACGCTGTTCGCGGTTATTGGGTTCTGTAATTCGTACAGTAATCTCATTTTCCTTCGAGTTCGTTGCCTCAACTACTGCAGCAATAACTTCCTCCTTTGTTGAAAGAGTGTCTAGATCGCGTATTTCCACTGTGGTCTTTGGTAGCAAGCTTTTCACTTCCGCTGTGTTTCTGAGAGTGCCTTTTATTGCCGCACAGAATTCTTCTTTCTTCCCTCCTTTTCCTAATTCTAATAGTATGGCTCCTGCTCTAGTTTTTCGTATCGAGAGAATCTTTACATCAGCATCGTCGGGACGTACTTTGTCTCTCATGTTTTTAAGAACTTCGGCAAAGCTATTTCCTTCCATGGGTCGGATTACAACTGCTTCCGAACGAGCCCTGTGGCTTACACGTTCTCCCTTATCTCTCGTTTTCGGTGGTGGTACTGCTTTATTGTTGCTTTGCGGCGCTTTCACAGTTCTTTCAGCCTTTTTAATCTCTTCATATTTTCCTCTTGACCTTTTCAAGCTATCTATCTCTAGTGGGCTAACTGCGGTTCGTTTTGCCCTGGGAGTGTACGATGGCGTTACTGTGGTGCCTTTTGTTTTATTTTCAAAAAGCTTATCTTTCTGTTTTTCACTTTCCGCATTTTTCCAGCTTTGTCGATACTTGAAAGTTACGTCCAGAAGCTCTTCCAGCTCTGACACCCCATTCCTTACATCCAGACTGATATTTCTTTGTTTCTCCATGGCTGTTCTTATGGTTCTAAGAACCTTTTTGAACTTTTCTATGGTATCCTCTTCATTTTTTCTCATCTTGTAGATATATTCTAGTCGAGGAGAGCTTCTGAGTTCGTGGGACGGATTTTGTTCGCCCTCTACAGTTTTGTCTTTCGTAGTCAGAGGTGTCCCTACACTCTCACTCCGGTACGATGTAGATGCTTTTATAGGTGAACGCAACGTCCTCCTACTCAGTCCAAATGGACTTGCTGCGCTTTCGCCAATTTCATCAATGTTTACATGGTTATTTAGGTTATTCATTTGTAGGTGATTGGGTCCCCGCTTGAAACCGTTATCTCCGTTTGTCGTTTGTGCAGTTACCCTTACAGTGACCCCGAGGGTCCCTTTGAAATCAGTGAGGTCCTCGCGAGGGTTGATACAAGTCCTTATGGGTGCAAGTATTCAGAGCCAGGTCGGGAGCTGATTAGGAGTCCTCTCAACTAACCCCGCACGACCGAGTTTAGTCAGTCACAAACATTGAGCGTTTTCCAAGCCCCTGCCAAGGTTTTACCGGGACGGTGGTAGCTACCGCATTTGCCCGTAAGCCATTTCAGCATGATGTCACTCGTGCATACTAAAGTCACGGAATACGTGAGCTCCCAGCCCATATGCGTCAATTTCTGAAAACGTTGTCATACCGTTTATTCCAATTTCCTGCCAGTCCATCAACGTGCTAGATTTTGGTCACCCCCGGGTATTTTATTTCCCCAGTATCCTCCACACCTTGCAAAAGGTGTGACGGACGTTCCCAATTCGCCCAATGGGAGGGTCCCGATGGAGGATCTAGCAAACCCCACACGGGGTGAAAACATTATCATTATATACTTAAAATATTCGGTAACAGTTTTTTAAACAGTTCAGCTAAATTAATTTGAATTGCAGGCTTAATAGCAGGTTTGCTTAATATATACATACCACATATTCTTGATTCTTAATTTAATTTCCAAAAAATTATACAAAGTATTAAATAAGGAGGAAATTATGACATAAATTCACTAAAAAAAAGACAATATCACAACAAACATAATTTCTTTAAGTCTTTTAACTTACACTTTAATGAGTTTGTTATCTTAAATAGGTAATTACAATTCCACCTCTAGCTCTCACTGTAAGGAAAGCGCTAAGGCTCACAAAGCTCATATTATATATAAGATTATATTATATTGATTTCTTTTCTCTCATCTTGAACAACTACAAGCGCATACATGCGTACTGTAATGATTTATACAACAACTTTAGCTGATAAATATTTTATAACTTTATCTTCTGCCTACAAGATGAAAACTGAAATCTTCTTTTCATTTACTGACACCAACCGACCACTTTCACATCTTTGCTACCAGCAATCATTAATATTCAATCAGACGACGACGTCAAAATTGAGATTAAAATCAATCATTTGTGATATGAAATCCAAGTTTTTTTCATGATGGCACAAATCAGAGGATGTACAAGTGAAATCTTTGGTCTTATAATTTTATTTATTATTAAATTTATATAAAATTTTGTAGAAATTAATGAGAAAGTGTTTGGCTTAAGAGGGCGAAGGGTGAAATGAAAATATGTTCAAGTATTTTTTAGGATAAAAACATAATGGAAAGAACACTCGAAAAATTAAGTCGGAACAGTGTACACTCAGTAAAGATTCTTAACAATATTCAAATTTCACTAGTATTTACAAATTGTATTGGGTTTTCATACAAAGTTTGTCGTTTACTAGAGACAGGGAGTTATGAGCGTACTCAATACTCGTGTTTATTTTTCAAGCAAAAAATGTTTTATAAATTAGCCAGAAGTTAAGATTTTTTAATGAATAAAACGAATGAGACAAAATGCCTTTTACAATAATCTACTGTTTGTTACAGGCCACTGAAAAAACTGCTCAATCCATTTGTATTTAGATCATTCCCACACTGAAAAATGTGGTACCATTATTACCGCACTACCATACATACCACTGCACTATGGTCGGAAACATCACTTTTCTTGGCCCAAACTATTAAAACTTAAAATACCGGAACTTTTAACTGGAATTTGAATTTGCAGTATATTTGAAGTGTTTTGTATAAAAAAATTATTTTTTTTTTAATTATTAACATTTAGAATTAAAATTAAAAAAAAATGTTTACATAATTTTTTTTTCTTTTCTTTCTGAATTTTTATCTTTTTTATCCTAAATGTAGTATGAACTCAAAAACTCTAATCCAGGAGTGCAGTGGACTAAGTCCGTACCTTAGATTTTCATCGATAGGATGAAAATTTACTCTGTTATAATCTGTGCCTTTAAGAAAGTCAGTTTGGGTTGCTCAATCAAATACTCAAAAACCGCAAAAAAACCGCAAATCGAGATAAATATTTTCATTAGCTTGCTTCAATTTAAGTAGTTTTAAGTAGGTTAAGTTTTAGTTTAAGGACAAGAACAAGTTCGAAGAGGTTTTGTTAATTTTTTTTCCTTCCCAAATTATCGAAATATATATATACAAAATTGTATAGTGTTATATATCCTAAGTTACTATAAAATTTTTAGTGTTGAATAGGATATTCTCTTGAACTCATTATCTGTAAATGTTGTAAATAAATATAAATAAATATAACAGACTAAAAGGCAACTTAATTTCTTTTTATAACTTTCTTTAGCAAAAATACTCATGTTTAATTACATAATGATTTAAGCTGCGACTTTGCGCAGATCTTATGCAAGATGCAAGTTTGTTTCCCTTCTTTAACTAACTAACGACCCTGCTTCAAAAAAAAAAAAAGAAAAAATAATAAGAAAAAAGCAATTACTTGTACAGTGAGTGATACTAATTGAAATCTCCCTAATCTGATTCAAAATGTTGCTTTTTTGTGTTCAGTGCAGCTTCTTGATTTGGCGGCTGCAGCAGAATGAAAGGTTGGAAAGCATTTAATCCATTGAAGGTGATTTAAATCATGAGCATAAGCTGTAATCTATGTATGGCCGGGCTGAAAAGTTATACTGAAAGGAAGAAGATTCTCTTTTTTTAAATAAAAACAGACAAGTGGCTTAACAGTAGTAAGCGTTAAGATTTACGTGCTTTAAACGTTTTAATATCTTCTTATAAATGCATTATGAAAAACAAGACAAAGTTTTATTTTTGCCTGCCAAAAAGAATGCAACTACACAGCAGCCATAAGAAAACTACTCGTAAATAACGGTGGCAGTTTCAACTGCTTCATCATGATGATCAGCGGCAGTGAAAATACAAACTTTGAAGAGCAGACCTCATTATACACGCGCCCATAAACGCGTTTTAGCGCTTAACAAGGTAGGCTGGTCATCAGAGCATCTCGTTTAAATGTTTTTTCTTTAACATCTTTTTTCAAGCTTCTCTTTTCGATCATATAACAAGCCCCAGCAGCCTTAACTAAAGTCTTGTTGAGCGATTTTGTAAGGTTTTCTGCTAAGGTAACCTTTAATATGGTTTTCATAAGAATTGGGTGGCAGCGCCCCTTTTTTTCTGGCTCATTGTGGTGGCTGTGGCAATTTTTAAATTTAACCTTGGCTTAAATGCCTGTACCACAACTAAAAAGCCTTTCTCACATCAGGCAAAACTTGAAGCCTATTACGCATGATTAAAGCCTTTTTAAACTGTTTTTACTTTGAACATTTGTTGCAATAAGTTGGTAAATAATTTTGCTTGTCTGTCCTTGTGTGGCTGTTGTAGCCATTGAAGTTATTTTCACTTATTATTGCAAATTATAAATAAGCGTGTCCTCTTTAAATCATTTCTTAATATGAATGTTACTTTTTCTGCGCATCATAAGGAGTTATAACTCTTTCCTTAATTTTGTAATAGTACACAGAGAAAAGAGCGCCTGCTACACTCCTAATAATGTAGACAGTTGTTATTGCTAAAAGTTATTTTTCAATTTCGTTTTCATATCATATTTTACTGTGAAACTTTTGCAACTGTAATTTAAAAAATTTCTAGCACACGTCAAACAAATAAATAAAATTTTAACTTAATACACATATGGTGTTTCTATACTGATTATATACAACAGCAAAATAGTTGTCATCTATATACATACATACATTTAAATAACTTGCTTTATAAATTTATTAGCCTTTTTACCAAAAGTGAATTACATGGTAGAATATTTTCATATTTCATGTGTTAGATATGTGCCAGGGATGCAAAGTGACGTTCAAGAATCTGTGCTAATTAAAAAAAAGTTTACTTTTTTTAGATTGATTGTACGTTTTTATTTTATTATTTTTTTTAATATTTAAAACCAACTTAAAACGTATACAAAACATCGTTTGTAGATCTATTAAGTAAAAATTTTATTAATTAAAAAATAGCTGTACAAAAAAAAGTAGTTCAACAGGAACACATAAGACTAGAAGTTATCGGGATTAAAATATACAATTATTAACAACGTTACTCTATTTTTATTAACTCATTTCTATGTTTCAACAGCATGAGTGTGATAACTTCTCCTTTGTTGGGAGTAGATTGAAGACAGTCAAAATAAACAATGTAATGCTTTGGTTATTATTAAATTTTGATATGAAAATATCCTTTCCACACTTGCAGGTGATAATATTCCTGTAACAATACAAAACTTCATATTGTTTATTGGAATTTTGTTTCTGTTTAAGACTTTTAAAGTGGCTTGTAATATTTATTTAGTTTAATAATTGAGCTCAAGGTCACTTTATTTTCAATAAATTTACTTTCTATTTATTGCCAAATTATTCAATATTTCGATATGCCTTTGTGAAGCTTCTTCAGGAAAATGTGTTTTTTAATATTTTATAAATTTTCAAATTTCAAAACAAATCTTAATGACAAACTAATTAAGAAATAAAAATGGTTTTACATACATAAATAGGCTTAACATACATACTTATTATCTATGCAATTATACATATATAACTATATAACGTATCCTAAGTGGATACGAATGCACAAGTTATTCAAAATTGCAAGGTTGTGCATTCGAATTGGTGCATTCAAGAAGAAGCTTTTTAAAGAAAATCAATAAAAATATATGAAAACAAATATAAATTTCCTTTCAAGAATTTGCTTTGAAAGAAATTTAAGAGCAAGTTTTTTTTAAAAGCAAGGTTTTTTATACGATCATAAAGAACTTAATGAAATCAACAATGAATAAATTTTTAAAAGAATATATTAGGTTGACCTAATGAAATTAATAAGAAATCTTTATTGCATAGAATTTTTATAACAACCTGGTAAAATAAATAAAATTTTCTTTATGATATGTGAATAATAAACTTTTTCTATGATTTTGTGTATATTTACCTATTGATGTAATGAAAAAGATCTGCTACAAGAAAATAATAAGAGATCTTTAGAGAAAATTTTTAATTTCTTTCTCTTAGATATCTCCTTAAGTAAATCGTGTTAATTTCATCAGATAGTTTTCGCTCTGTGTACTGAATATAACATGTACCAAAAATGTTTTGCCAAAATCATTACTTGCTTATGAGTACTAAAAAATGTGTAAAGACAGACATTTGAAGAAAACTAATGAACATTAAACTTAAAATTTAGTGTTACTAAAAGTGCACACAGCAAACAATTTTGAATACAAAACTCAAGATCTGTAAACATTTTCGCTTGCTTGGCAGTGCGCCCTACTGACCAGCTATAGACTTTAATGAATCATTTGGATTAATTTAGTTTGTTTGCTGTTTATTGAAGTATTTTACTAAAATCTAAAAAGCTCTTATTGCGAGCAACATTCGGTCTTCCATACCTGTCGAAAAATCTTCGTGAACGACTTTTAGTTTGATATTCGGGCGTCCTTTCGATAAACAAACGCTTTTGTATATTCAGCTGATATAGTTTATTAACGATGCTTGCATTTTATCAACTGAGCTTAAACGACTTTTAAAAGTTACATTTTATCAACTGAGCTTAAACGACTTTTAAAAGTTAATTGTTTCCAAATTTATATTATGTTATGTAGAATAATGTAATGTAAAATAATGTAATGTAGTGAGGACTGTGACAATTCTAAGATTGACAAGTATTACTTAACTATCTGGCCGCATTAGTAGAGCATCAAAATGCTTACTTAAGATTTAAACATAATACCATTCCTTTTGATTGTGTAATTAATTCAGAGTTTTACTTCAAAAAATCAATGCCTTATATGCTAAACTATCGCATTGATCAGCATTATTAATTCATTAATTCCATAAATAAAATTGTTATTTCGCGCGTTCTTGCTGAACAAGAAAACTATTTTATATTATAAAATATTTTAAGTAAATAAACAATAATTAAATTTATGTTTTTTTGTAACATTGATTTTCAAATACTTGTATGTTGTGAGTATTTATAACTCAAAGTTTTCTGCTGACCAAATATAAACATATAAAAGAATAAAAATAGTTCTTAAATAGTTCAGTGTTGGTACAACAAATTAATGATTAAACAAAGCAAAAAGTAATTAAGAATAAAGTCTTACAATTCTGACAGTGATGTATGTAATTGAAAATTCATTAATAGACTATGGCCCAATTAAGCCATTTGTAATGCGACAAATATTTGATCTATTGTGCATCCCATTTTCCCTACCGAATTAAGAAATCTAGAAACTGCAGCAGCTCCTTAATTTTGGGATTTTGCAAATAAGTTCGCCTAGCATGTTGGCATTTGGTAGCCTGTTTCTTCTTTGTCTAATTGTCATGCAGTCAGCTATCAGGTCTTTCATTGACTCCTCTTCCAGGCCACAGAATCTGTATGTGTCTGTATTATATGAGCCCCTTCTATGCAGTTGTTTTCAGTAGCAAACACCTCTGACTTACAGCCAGACCCTGTAGAAATAGGTCCTTTCTATCCAGCTTTAAAACAAATTTGGCATACTACCATCAAAGGTTATACTCTTTTTTGAGTTCCACAGTGGCTTTAGATAAAATGATAAATTGGTGCTGTGCATATAGTGGAATTGATTAGAAATAAACTACAAATAGAGAGCCTTTAACTCTTTGGAATTGGATTCCAACATATACATATGTACTGTAGGTAAAACAAATGCACATATCTAGGCATATATAATAACTTAACTGCAAATGCGTTTTGAAAGTTAAGAATTTTTTTCCATCAATGAAGTTTCTTCAGCTCGCGTTTCATAATTGCTACCTACTGTAATTCGTATTTTGTAACTTAAAATGAAATAGAAAATAATAATACGTTTACTACTTTATCAAAAAAAAAATCGATAAATAAATCGTAGCGCCATGAAATTTTTGATAGTGTTACCAGCTAAAATACCATCGGCAATTACGATATACCATCGGAAGTTACACATTTGGTGATCAATCTTCGATACTCAGAAAATGTCGAAATTCGAATGTTATTTATGATATGGACAAAAGTTGCATTGAGAAAGCCTGATGCTTGATTATTCTAAATATGCTTATAAAAGCAAACAGAAAACTCAGTAATAAAGAATTTGGGTGCTGATGAGCATTGTGGGGTATACGAACTCAGGCCAATAAGTCCTAAACTGAAAAGTCCTAAAAAGATTAAATTTTTGTTGTCTTCTTAACAAAATTTTATCACTACAATTTCATCACCAGAAAAGCGTTTTCTCAATTTTGGGGAAGTAAAATCAAACTCAAAGCCGATTAAATAATTAACTGTAAATCATATAGTTCGACTTTTAGATTAAATTAAAGCGATTGTTTTAGTCCTTATGTTCACCTGAGTAAACAATATATAGCATTTTCCATCCCTGTGTTTTTTCATTAATGCCCCAACTACTTTGACATTTTTTTAGTAATCCTGCTTGAGTATAAAACAGAATAGAAAGTGAATTCAACAGATCAAGAGGCTTACCAATTCAATCCCATTTCCTTAAACCCGTAAGAACACCCCACATATCCTTCTTAGCAGACAATAATTTATGTTTTACAAAAATATGTTAGTTAAATATACCAAATTTGTTTCCTCAACATACATACATCAAAAGCAGTCGCAAACAACCACTGCCACTTGTAGCGTCATTGGCCATTCTAATAATTATAACATAAAAAGTAATCAACAAGTTTGTAATGTTAATGTTCTAACCAAAAGTTGATGCCTTGAAAGCGTGAAGAAGCTTGAGTTAAAAAGTCATAAAATTTTTAAATCGCATTAAACACATGTTTTATAAGCGATTAAGCGAAATAAAAGCAGGTAAAAAAAACAAGAAACCATTAAGGATAAAAAGTTCAATTACCAAAAAACACAACTAAATAAAACATAAAAAACTCCATTCATCCATCTGTTAACTTCGAACAAAAAGAAATCATATTGCCTTCTTGTAATATAAATTAATAAACATTTAACGGTACAATATGGTAATGCAAAGGAAATGATCACAAACAATATTCGAACCTTTTGAACAGCAATCAAAAACCAATTCATAAAAATTTGCAATTTCTTTTAAATTGTCAAAAAAAAATCCATAGCAACAACTACTGTAAAACAAATTTGTTATAAAACTGTCAACGTCATAAAAAAAGAGATTTTTAATTTATAGCAAAAAAAAAGTCAATTCAAATAAAAGGAAATAAACGACAAATGTGATGATAACAAACAAAAGACTTAAGACATAAACTTCATATGCAAAGAAGTTGATTGGGATTTTTCTGTCTGCTGTTTTACAGTGGAATAGAATAGGAAAAAACCAATAAAATAATTTGGCGCAAAAGAAGATTTACAAACTTTTAAATAAGGAAATAAGAAAGAAAATTGTTTATTAAATATTTTTGTTATCTGTCTTATTTAATTCGAAAAACATTTTCACAGACCATTATTTTGGGAAGATCAGTTTAATAGTTTTTTGCACAGATTTTTCGCTGCCAAGATTTATTGGATACCACTTAGCTTGTTAGTGGACTTTAAATCTCGTTTTAAATTATTCTATTTAACCCATTTTTTTAGCCAAATAATGAGAACTCGAAAGTAAAATATTTAAACTATTCTTGAGTGCAGGAACAACTTAATGGTTTTTGCAGGATTAGTGAAAGAAAAAGGCACAGACAGCAGTTAATTCTTGGAACATTTAAAAGTGACTACTTGATATCTGCTGCAGAAGCAGTTTTCAATAAACTTAGGAAAAGACGATTCAAAGCTCGCCCTAGAAGTGACCACTACTGGACATCGATTAGAGAGCCTTGCTCCAGCTGCAACGACCGCTTTCATATTTAATTCTTAACATTTTCGGCACTTTACAATTTTTTTTTTGCTTTCGTGCAATTTTTAGTAAATTATTTCCTTTTTGTCATATGATTGTACGTGTGCCACATTGAAGAAAACCTTAAAGCCGAAAAAAAAAACGTGGCAGCTTTTTGTGTTTTCTTTGCGAATAGTTTTTTAATCAGTACTTGTTTTCGTGACTTAGTTATTAACAAATAAAAATTTTATTTACTGTTTATACGCCAAAATTTTTCTATTTACAATAATTTTATTCACGAATAAGCAGTACGTATAAACGTAGCATATGTTTCACGTTCCCTGAATAACGCTTTGACTTTGATGTTAAGAAGGATATGTTTATAGAAGAATATATTTGTAGGCTGTGCTGGGCAAAATGCATGCTTGGATGTATTTAAAATACAAAATACATGAAAGTTGTGTATTTAAAATACAAAACACAAATTCTTTTTCTCTTCACGTATTTAAAATATAAACTTCAAAATTCTGCATTCTAAAAACAAGTATTTGAAATACAAAATACAAAATACTTTTAACCAAAAAAGTTTTTGTGTCCATTCATAAACACCAGCTTTTGAAATGTAGTATCAGACAAAAAACCTCTTGATGGCGAATAAACAAATCAGTGAACGACAAAAACTCAATAATTTCTTGTTAGAAAACTATATTTTATTGAAAGAGAAACAATGGTATTAAGAAGTAAGTGACAATTAAAAAACGTTTGACCAAAGGCTGCATATGTATATAAATTCTATCCAAGTCAACATATGATTGATATTTTTTATCTTATTGTTTTAGATGAAGATGTCAAAATCTGTTTTTTCCTTGCATATTATTTTTTCATTGCTTAACTTTTTAACAGCTTGGCGACTTTCTCAATGTGTATGCCTTCAGTAGCTTTAATTTTACACAGGTAGGTACGTTGCGTTTGGTAATTAAAATGCAGTATTGTCATATTTTGGAAATAAAACCTTAACAAAGTTTTGCGCTTTTTGTTGATATATGAATGGAATAATTTTTAGCGCATATTTTCTAACATAAATCAAAAATGTATTTTGAGAGCACAAGTATTTGAAATACAAAATACTTACGCGCTCATTATTTAAAATACAAATACATTCATGAGACGTATTTAAAATACAAATACAAAATACGTATTTGTATTTTAAATACGCATTTCAAATACATGTATTTTAAATACTGCCCAGCCATGTTTGTAGGTAGCTTTAGAGATGTTCAGCTATTAAAAAAGTTCATCTTTACAGACTGGATCTAGACATCAAACAAGTTCTAAGAACAAAAAGGATAACATAGAACTTGCTATAGATTTAAGTAGCCATTGGACTAGTAGAAAACGAGCAAGGAGCCCGTTCGCAGGCAGAAGAAAAAAAGCACATAGATAATCCTTGCCCTACCAGACAGCATTGTGTTTTATTATTTTATCGAGTTATTTCTAAATTTTTAAATAGATCCTGGAAATAATTTTGTTAAATAAATGTTTGTAGTTTAGTGTTCAAGATGTTTGATTTAAAAATCTATAAAAATAATTTATAAAATGTATTAAATGTCTTTCAAAATGTTGATTATTTTAAAATATTTATTCAAAAATTATCTATGACTATATGTATAAACGTATGTATGCAGGAAATAAATTATTTACTTTTCAAATTTTGAAAATATTAAAGAAGAAAGTATTTTTCTTTCAAATAAATTTAGAGGATATTTTTGGTTTTGAAAAAACCAATCAAAAATCGTTTATTATTATTTTCCTGAAGGAGCTATGCAAAGAAGAGCAAAATTATTTTGAAGTATTTGAACAAATGTAATGAGTATATATAATAAAAAGAACTATTATTTGGTTTTTTTGACCCCTGTTTTTACATTTTATATATTTATTTTCTTGAGCTAAAGGTCTTTTTCTAAAATATTTAATTATTTTTGTCGATAATTTGCTCTCCTTCGGATTATTGTCCTGAAGAAGCTATCAGAATGAGAGCGAAATATCGACAAAAATAATCAAATATTAAAAAAAAACCGTTAGCTCAAGAAAATAAATATGCAAAATAATAAAAAGGCATTTAGTTAAAGGTGCCTCGATAACAATTAGCCATAAAATCCTAGCTCACTACTGCTTTTAGCATGAACACAAACTTAAAAACTAGTCAACAGATTGTAAAGTATTTCTACCAACAAAATTCAAGAAATTTTGGTAAAAGTTATGTTTATTGTAGTTATGCGACTACCAGATATCGAGGTACCTTGCATTATTTCCAGAAAATGCTAATATAAAATAACAAACAGGCCGAATAAAACCATATATTAGATTACTTTCTGCTTATATAGTCTCATTAATGATTTTTGTGAAATAATATACTTATATGTTGAGAAATAAAAGAAATATATTTTTTAGAAAAACATTAAAAAAAATCTTTATGCTTTACGGCAAAAACACTCTTCCTCAGAAACTCCCCCTGGTCCACTGTTACTTCTACAGTAGACACAAGCAAGCATATTTTGCGTACGATCATTGATGTTGCTTTAAACAAATACTTTCATAGCGAACATAAAACAGTCATCATATCAAACAATGACATCAATTGCAACAGACTCAGAGTTGATCAAACAAATGAAAAAAAAAAGGAAATCACAATTTGAATCCTCAAGACGAAACAGTTTATTTGACACAATTCAATCATTTTATCAGAATCAACTTATTCCTTTTAAAATTCTTGGTAACATGGTGGTCCCTTCAGCTTTTAAGCGACATTTTATATATTTGGCTTATATTTTTAAGATTCCAGTAAATAGATTAACTGATCATCGATCAAAGGGAGAAAGAGACTAAAACAAATGAAAGGCACTTGTCTTTGAGGAAATAAAGATTTTAAAATATTTTGTTGAGGCGAAGAAATATAAGAAAACCAAGACACGAAATTATTACTTCTCATTCATGTTTCTCAAAATTTGGCAAAAGAAGAAGGGTGGTCCTGAAAAGCATTTAAAATTTCTTATAATACTCAATTTTCAACAAAAAAAAAATATTGAAAGAAAACATTTAACAAATAAAAGAAAACTGATCAATTATACTTTAATATATTCTTCATCTTCATTTGCTTAAAATTTAATATTCAATTCTTTTCATTCCTTTCATATTTTTGAATACATAAGAAACATCAGCAAAATAAGGAAATTTAAAAATGTACATGTTCACAGGTGAAATTATGGTTTTGGGACTTTAAAAATACATTTTTATTTTTAATATCCTCTTTTCTCTGCACTAAATGACAATTTGTTTCACTTAAAAGAAAGAAAACAAAATACACACACTGTTTACTTTTTTTCTTAATCAAATGATCTTTTAAATCTCCTTTTTCAGTGATCGCTTTGAATTTCTGTTGTCGTACAAATCGATCAATCAAAAATGTTAATATTCCATTTTTAGTTTATGTTTGTATTGTTCCAGAAACAATTGTGGCGATTTGAAGCACAGCAGAACATAAAAGGTTGTTAATTTGATATACAGTTTGTTAGAATTTGAATTTAAATATACGCATCATAAATTGTTGGCGGACGAAATGAGAACAAAACGATTCAAAAGAAATTCAAACAATTTATGACCCTGACTTCTGTGTGTTTTTCTTTTTAAATAGATTCCAATTATTTGATTAAATACGTACATTTTTTGGAACTATATAGGTTTTTACTTTTAAGATTACTACTTTCAAATGTGAAATAGTTGAAAATTATTATTTGGCAATTTCAAAGTATGCTGCAGATATAAAAATCAGAAAAATTTTAACAAAATATTGTAAAAATATTTTAAAAATTTTAAATATACTCTAAACACAAATAATACAAAGCAAATATATTACAAGGGAACAGCCATTCTGTTGAAAGGAAAGTCGTCGATAACACTACCCAACAAATGGAAAATACTTTTCTGACCATGGCTGACCACTACATTTTTTTGATGTGTTATGTTTATCTAAGTAAGAAAATCATAAAAATTTCAAATTCTATGGATCGGGGTCTTTTTTAGAATTTTTTTCCATAAAATATGAGATTTTCGGCAAGGTTGATCCAGACCTCTAGTCACAACTTAAAAACGGTGTGTCCGATTTTATCATGTACCACGTCAAAAAAATTGAAATTATGCCAGCTCTAAGTTTGGCAAAAATCATTTTTTGCGTCCTTAATAATTTTAGAGTTATTAGAAGAAAAAAATAAAAAATTAAAAAATATTTTTTTAAAAATTAAAAAATTTTTGATTTTTGAAAATTTGGCAAAACTAAAAGCTGGCATAATTTATAATTTTCTTAAATATTACATGATAAAATGAGACACCCCGTTTTTAAGTTATGACTAGAGGTCTGGATCAACATTTACAAAAATCTCATATTTTAAAATATAATTTCTAAAAAAAAACTAATCCAAAAAAAATTTAAATTTTTATGATTTTTGTACTTAGATAGTAGAGTTAACACATCAAAAAATATAGTAATATTCATGGCTGTTGGATAGTGTAATCTTTGTAAGTTTGCGATTACTGAATTTATACATAACCTTTGTTTTTTCCATCAGCTCATGTTCCTCAGATATGGCCTTGTATAAAAAATAAATTGATCCACTTACGAGGGTCACTCGCACAGCAAGGTTTCCGTACTACTTTGCAAGTTATAGGTAAAGGGTAACCCTGGTGTACTCTTTAGTTTTAAATTTGTTAATGTTTCTAATATTTATTGTTGTAGAGGTCAGACAACTACTAAATTTAAAGCCTCTATTTCATACGGTTTAAACGTTATAGCTGATTTTCAACCTAAAGGGTGTACCCATGTATGAACGCCAATTAAATTTTAACTTTTTTCAGCGTTTGGTATTTGTTGCTCTACAGGCTTGCGATTTACATATACTGTGAAAGTTTTAAGTCTGTATCTTTTACGGTTCAAAAACAAAAGTCAATTTTCCAACTAAAAGCTGCCCCCCGTTCAAAGGGCGACATTTAATTTTCACCTTTTGCTATATTTGGCATTAGTTATTGTGTACGCCTGGTAACTACATATACTGTGCAAATTTCAGGTCTCTAACTCTTACAATTCAAAAATTACAATTTATTTCAATTTCTTCTATGGAAGCACCATTTATTTCCCAACTTTTTGTTGTTTTGGTATTTGTTGTTGTGGAATCTATGTAACTGCATACATATCCATTGCAAGTTTCAAGCCTCTATCTTGCTTGAATCTATGTTTGCTAATTTTCACAGTTTCTTGTATGGGGACCGCCTTTAGTTTTTAACTTCTTGTTGTTTTTATTCTGTGTAAATTTCAGCTCTCTAGCTTTTATAGTTTGGGAAATTGGCGCCTGTGACGGAGATGGGCGGATGAACAGCGAAGTTTCATGAAAGAATTCCAATTTAATTCTATGAATGCACAACCGTACCAGGGTTGCAGTCTCTTTGTTTTTTTGATTGTTTTTGTTATTTGTTGTTGTAGAGTCTATGTGATTACATGTCCTGTAAAAATTTCAGCTTTCAAAAGTTACAAGTAATATTTTTTTCATTTTCACATTTTCTTGTATGAGGACGCCATTTTGTTTCTAACTTTTTGTTGTTTTTAGTACTCGTTGTTGTAGCTGCCATGCAAGATAGGTACATGCTCTGTGAAGACTTCAACTTTCTAGCTCCCACCGTTCGGAAGAATGGGGCCTGTGATGAACGGACGGACGTACGGAACACTCAGTGAAAGAGTTTCACTGGTTTTCACTCCATGAACACAAAACCTTCAAAAAGACAGCATGTTTACTTTCAGTACTCAAAATTTCCCTGCCTCCGATGTTATTGTAACTTCAAATTTCTTACTACTAAATAAATTTCATATCATCATGAATAAAGGCAATTTTTCACATTTTCCATTTTAATTAAACGTTTGCATTTTTGAGCATCCAGTTGATTATAAAAAATTACGAAAATTCAGATAACAATTAAAAGCTTATTAATAATATTTTTATTTTTAAAAAGATCAGCAGAAACTTCAGTCGATATGCAATAAAGTCAATCTGGATAATTTTATCAAGCGAACACACGATTAAAAGTAGTTCAGCGACAAAAAAAAATTGTCTGCAACTCCTGCATAAAGTGCACAAAAACAAAAGACGAGTCGTAAACAGCGTCAGATTAAAAAAAAAGGAAAAGAAAAAACAACAACGTAGTCATGTAACTTTCAATAATATTTTTCACCAGCATCATGGCAAAATTAAATGAGTTTGTTACAAATATTTTAATTTACATTTTTTTTTTTGTATGCTACAAGTAACCACAAAACTGCAGAACATGTTTATGGCAACTTTTTACAAAAATTATTTTTAATCAATGCGCGAATTTTTATCGAAGCTTTTCCTTTCTATAAAATGCCGCAGGTATTAAATAAATATGGATTAATATAAAAAATATGAAGTGAGTATTTCAATTAAGTTGTTGTAGCCGGAAAAAAATGGTTTTTTTAATGTGATTTTTAAAGCGGACCAAAAAGAAAAGCGGAGACAACTCAACTTAAGAGGACTGCTATTGAAAGGAGTTTGAGGCAACAATGAAAAAGTGTTTTTGATTTACTCTATGGAACACGAATAAAACAAGCTTCTCTGAACAAAACTACATCCAGAACACTGTTAAGATAAATGACGTACTAAAACTCATATCACAAACGTCTGGATTTTATACACTACTATTCACGAACTAAAACTTATATCACAAACCTTTAAATTTTATACACCACTAGGCCGTTCTTTTTTTCCATTTTTTTGGAACCATATTACTGAGACTTCTACGTCCGTCCGTCACATTCTTCCAAGCCGTAAGAGCTAGAGAGTTGCCCCAGTACAGGTGATTACCAGGCCGCTACAGCAACAAATACTAAAAATAACAAAAAATTAAAAACTAAAGGATGCTCCCATCCAAGCAACTGTGAAAATATGCTAAAATTAGCTATAACTTTTCAAAACCTTAGAGTTAGAGAGCTGACATTCTCACAAGATATGTGTTCTTATAGGGTTTAAGAGGACAAATAATAAAAGCAACAAAACCCTTAAGATTTAAAGGGTGCTCCCACACAAGAAACTGAAATAGGCTGTAACTTTGGAATCGTAAAAAATAGAGACTTGCAATAAAAGCAGCTACCAGTCATACACAACAGCAAATACCCAAAATACCAAAATATAAAAATTGAAATGCTGCCTTATACGTGTGGACACCCTTTGATTTGAAAGTTAGCCATAACTTTTGAATCGTAAGAGATAAAGACTTGGAATGAAAAACACATATTTAGTGTACGTTAATATGCCAATACTCTTGTTGTTCACCTATCGGCAGCATTATTTAGTATGCAATCTATAGGGCATGGCAAACGAAACAACTCTTCACTTCAACACAGTGAGCAATAAAATTGCCAACTATTATTTTAACACTTAATCTCAATTTTTTTGGATAAACACTTTTTTTGATGGAATGATTATTATAATTATGGATTAATATCACAGAAATAAGGCTGGTTTTAATTAAAATATGAAGAAGAAAAAAAAAACAAAACGTAAAGCAAGGTTTAGCTGATGATCAAAGAGTTTTAAAACTGGATTTTTTAATGAAACCACACAGTAAAAAACACAAGTTTTTTCTTTCAATTGATAGTAATCGCTGCAGTAGTAAAACCTTTAGCAAACAATTAATAAATTATAAATTGAATTCCTTTTGGCATTTTATGAAATCGATTTTTTTAATGAATTCTTTTCGAAATAAGAAAAACGAAACAACAACAACAACAAAATTACCTTGACCTTAAAATGAATCTGTGAGTTTTTTGTTTGTTTTTTAATATTTTCCCACACGACATTGTAATATAATTTGAGTGTTCAATCATTTCTTTTCAGTTCTGAAGGCTTAGTGTCGCAAAAATTTTACATCTTTGAGACATTGCTTATTATTTAGTTATTTCTTGCTCAGGTTAAAATGGACGTATTTTGTTTTTTAATTGATGATTCGTATCTTCAATGAAAATGTCAAGTACATACACACTTGTTCTTTTGTTTTCTTTATAACTACACACACATACATAAAACCGAGGTACATAGTTTTGTTAAAAAAATAATAATGCCTGGTTGATATGTAATCAATTTTTACTGTTAAAAGAACGAATTTTTTGTATTTTAGGTCTAAAGAAATACCTTAATGTTTTCTGTCTTTTCTCAGCCGCCTATATACAGGGCTGGACAGTATTTGAAATACATGTATATGAAATACGTATTTAAAATACAAATACGTATTTTGTATTTGTATTTTAAATACGTGTCTTGAATGTATTTGTATTTTGTATATTAAATAATAAGCGCTTGTGTATTTTGTATTTCAAATACTCGTGCTCTCAAAATACATTTTTCAAAGTACATTTTGAATTTATATTAAAATATCTACGCTAAAAATTATTCCATTCATACATAAACTAAAATCGAAAATTTTGCTACTGTTTTATTTCCAAAAAATAGCAATACCACAATTTAATTACCAAAGTACCTGTGTAAAGAAAACGCAACTGAATGCACATACACTGAGAAAGTCGCCAAGCTGTCAGAAAGTTAAATAATGAAAAAATAAAATACAAGGAAAAACAGCGTTCGACATTTTAATCTAAAACAAGAAAAAAAGAATATCAATCAAGTGTTGACTTGGATAGACTATATATATAGTTATATAGCATTTGGTGAAATGTTTTCTAATTGTCATTTATTTCTTAATTTCGTTATATGTACGTCTTTCGTCGTTTTCTAATAAGAAATCATTGAGATTTTGTCGTAAGCTGGTTTCCTTTATTCACCATCCAGAGGTTGTTTGTCTGAAATCACTTTTGAAAAACTGATGTTTATGAAAGAAAATAAAAACTTTTTTGATAAAAGTATTTTGTATTTTGTATTTTAAATACATATTTTTGTTACACTGTATTTCGTATTTTGTATTTCAAATACTTGCTTTTGGAATGCAGTTTTTTGTAGTTTGTATTTTGAATACATGGAAAAAAAATATTTGTATTCTGTATTTTAAATACACAACTTTCATGTATTTTGTATTTTAAATACACCAGAGCATGTATTTTGGCCAACACTGCCTATATGCCGCCGTCATTTTGTTGTTGCTAAACAACTCATCAGTAGTCTTATTCCAAAATTCTCATAAACAAAATGGGAATCAAAAATGTTCAAACAAAATTTTAATCCAGAAAACATTTTTTCGTCTTGCAACACTTCTAAGATTTTTAAAATTTTACGAGTCTACTGATAAGTTGATTTGCATCAACGAAATGTCGGCGGCTGAAAAAGACGGAAAACATTAAGGTCCAGCTTTAGACTTACAATAATATATTTCAAGGCAAATAAATAATTAATTTCAATTTTGGAATTTTTTTTTGTTAATGTACCTGAATTATCAAGTTCAAAAATAGACCTATCAAATGTTGTCTGTCTTTTTCAGCTGTCTATATGCCGCCGACATTTTGCTGGTGCTAATCAACCCATCAGTTTGTATTTTAAAGGTCGTATTTATTTGTTAATTTTTTTTATCATTATTAAGCTCAATTTTTTTTTTCTTAAAATTGAGAAAGATTTTTTTAATGAAATTGTAGAGCTCAACATTTTTAAACAAGAGACCAAAAGTAAAGTTAAAGACTTACTGGCCGGGGTACAGATCATGGCTTTCGACGATGCTCAAATAGATGAGCATCTTGGCAGACTTGAGCTCCAGTCAGTCAGTTCATGCCTTTACTGGCTTTAAGATCGCTGGGCGCAGCTCAAAGTTTGAAACCGTTGTCATCGTGTTTTCAAAAGGAACAAACATAAAAACCAATTCGAAATAAATTGGCTGTTGGTGGGGAAACAGGAAATATAAAGGGTCCGCCTAATATTTTTTTTTTTTTTTTGAAAATGCGATAAAGAACTACTTTTGTTCTTTGTATGGCCTCATACCAAGGTCTTTATGTAAAATTCGTCTCAATCATGTCTCCGAAATGTTAAATTGTTGAGAACGATAGTGAGTTGATGTGGATGACGTTTCACGCACACTGCCACAGTATCAATATTCTCCGGTGCACGCACTGTTTCTGGCTTCTGATGCTTTGGTTTATCGATGAGGATGCCGGTTTCTTTCATTTTTTTCACAAGATAACGATTATACGCAGCTGACGGTGCTGCTCTTCTTCCAAACTCCATTTTTTTTGCACTCATTCTGCAACATTACCATGATTTTCAAAGTAATGTCGCTTAAGCGTATGCACAACCGTATTCGTTTAGCGGAAGGAAAAAACTAATTATGTGTCAATTCAGACATGAGCTAAGTGTTACCATTTACGAAATAAGCACTAGTTAAAAAAACGTTAGATGGCGGACCCTGTATTTCCCAATCAATGAATAAACTAATTCCTCTGTTATGAGCAATATTTTATATTCACTGAGTAGCGAGGATCGAACAACGATTGAAAAATTGGTATTATGAGGCACTAGCACTGTCGAAAGTTTCGTTGCTCAACAAATTATTTTTCGAATTCAATTTATATTTCGGTAGTAATAAAAAGTGATTAAAAAAAGTAAATGCAAGTATTATCTATTTCTCCAATTTTGGATAATTGAACCATAATTTTTGGTGAATGATGCTATTTGAATTAGATGTGGCTCATCTGTAGCAGTGCATGACAGCATCTTTGCACATGCAAATGTCTGTAAGCAACTTTCCGATTTTATGCACACGAATATGATTAAATATATATATTTTTCTTTTACTTACATCCATTTCCAAAGGGTTGGAGGCATCTCTCAATATTTTTCTATTTCTAGCCAATTCCAATACACGTTCGTCAAATCATAACTGCATCATAGACATGACCAAACTTTTTATTTTAAATAAATTTGCACTCAAGTAACTTGTTAAAAAAATAACTATTCGATTGCTGAAGTCTAACTTTTATGAGTACATAATAGCGTCGGTATCGTTCGCAATAACGTAAGCTAATCGAATGATGCCATAATACCAAATTAAAGTTCGTTCGATACACTTTTGCAGCGATGATTGAAAATCGAATGTCTAGGCCTAAATATAGACAGCCCACGAGCTCAGGTTTCATGATGTTTAAGCGCTGCTAATCAGAAATAGTATGATATTAGTCATGACTGAAGATTCAAAGCAATTCGGGTGCTGATGATCATCGTGGTGGAGGTGAAACAAACATGGTATGTAACCCAGCCAGTAGATTTTCTTCTTTTCTCGTCTTCATTTTAAATGCTGATCACTACAATTTTATCACAAAAGAAAATGTTTCATTCCATCAAAAAAATGTTTCATGCAATCAGGGGTTCTCATGCACCAACTCTGTTTTGGTGAAGTCCATAGATAAGAAATATACCGTTATTTTCGTAGGTCACTACGAAAAGGCGTTTTATAACGGTAATAGTAGTGAAACACGGAATTTGTTCCATCTTTGAATTGAAAGAATTATATCTTTGTTGTTTGCCAACGCATTTCTACCAATATTTTTCTAATTCAAGAGCCTCAACTTAAGCGTTGCACATTTGACTTACCACTGAACAAAGTGCTTACATAATTTATTTTTTTCCGAACTACGCATATTTCTGTCACACAATATCAGTCAATGTAATCGATCATTTCATGCAAAAAACACAACAAAACGTTCCAAAGTATGTAGGGTATGGTATTTTCTCACTTGTTTTTCGTGCCGGCCTGTCGTTCTTCAAACGAAATGTCACAAGACCTATAATGTAACATCTTCTTCTAGTGAGTGACGATCAAACAAAATGATCGACAATGTTCGAAATTTTTCCCTTGAAAGTTAAATAAACTGAAATCGCTTACTTGTTTCCAATATTTTCTGATCATGATCAAAAAAAATAAATAAAAATAAATAAATATAAAAGAATGAAAAAAGAAAACATTACACTAAATGACATTTTGTGACTGGATTGTCAAGTGACAAAATGTTACATGACTTTATGGATGATGAACATAACGATGTTGTTGCACTCGGAGAGGCAGTGCCTGATAATGCGCGTGATCACTGATTGAGTGCAAAAGGTTGTGCCAACACAATAGCAGCAATAATATTTTAAAAATGCTGACACAACAAAGGATTAAGAATGAATAAAAAAAAAAAACAGCCAACATAAACACAGTCACAAAAACATTTGTAACGAAAACTTTGCACAAATGCAACTGCAACTAAAAAGCAGCCGACACAAAACAAATCCCGGCAGCAATAAGATATAAAACAAAAAAGTTTATATAAAAAATCATTTTCATTCATTTTTTATTCTTTTTTTTTTTTTTGGAGTCAATGGATGGTTTGTACTTTCGTTTTGGTTGGTATTGTGTCGCCAAGCGATTCAATCAATTTCAATATGCTTCAATGATTTTGACACCTCCAAGACAATACAGCAAAAGATTTCTTTAAGGATATTTTTTGCTTGCTGTTGTTCTTACTTCTCTTAAGTCATTCAGTTATTTTATGACACTTTACAGGAACACAGTAAAAGTTATGCATCGTATGTGTATGTGTACTCATAATTCGTACACCATGAATCATTTGCTGCCATTTGGCCAGAACACCAACATTAGCGTCAGTGGATGGTCGTGCATTATGTTGTGATATTTTCAGGATGACGGCAGGACTTCAAAGCGTGTTTAATACTTACACATATTAAAATCTAACACAACAAAGTGTGGCTAAACTATTTCTTCTAGTCTTACTTCTTCCTTAATCTGTAAGTGACAAAAAAAAAACCAAATTATATTCTGAGCCAAGCAGGCATAGAATATCATTAAAAACATAATACATTTTGCTGAATGTATGTGTGTGTATGCAATGGTCTTTTGTGTTATTGCAGCACTAATCTCACAGCGACAAAAAATCCGGACCTCCTTCGTAGTTTTTTTATAACAGGTTTTAGGGCTATAAGTCATGCTTCATCAAACCGTTACTAACGTTGATATGTTTCAACAATTTTCAATGCTGATTCCCGTTTTTTTAATGGTTTTTGTTTAATTAATAAAACTAGATATTTCATTCATAAAAGCGTAGTCGGTAGCTCAGGTTAGTCAGAAATACGTAGTGTCTCTTTGTTTTAACAAAATTTTCATTAGTTTAACAATGTCGTCTACTAAACACTCTAGGAGGGCATCGAATCAGGTTTCATTTATAATGATATTCAAAATTATTCTGCTGTGATATCTTAACTCCATTTTTGTTTTATAGCATGGTTTGTAGATTTTAAATTCACAATACATTTTCAATGGTTATTGTTGAAAACAACTGAGCAACTGACGACTTTATTACAAAATTTAAGAAAAAAATCATACTGGACTTAGTTTGGTGTGGAGTTACATACTTTGATGCTGGTCCTGCATAGTGGCTACAAAATCTTCTTTAGAGCACCCACTTTCTTCAAATGCGGTAAATGTGGAGTATTATAAGTTGCGTAAATGTTAAGGCTACTTAATTGGAGGATTCAGTGTGATGTTTACTACACTGACAAGGTGTAATGTATACTTTACTTCAACCAATATCATTGCCACTTATAGCACCTTTATTTGAGGGAAAATTTAACACAGCTCTGGGCCGATAAACAGTTTTTTGTCTCCATACAGCAAATCAACCAAAATAAAGCCTTTGTCATAGAAAAACCAAACTTTGTATATTTACATTGATTATACCAACCCTAAAAAAGTAAGTCTTCAACTTTGCTTTTCTTGACTTCTTTAAAAAATATTGTTCACTCCAATTTTATCACAAAAAATTTTTTCTTCATTTTGAGGAAGTAAAAATTGAACTAGAAAGTCCCATAAAATTATTAATAGTTGTAAATCATATAGTTCACTATACAATTAAATTAATGCTTACACATCGCTGGGCCTGGCGGAAAGTTTGAGAAAAATTTTATTTTTATACAAAGCAATTGCATGTTGAGAATAGAATATCAAATATATCCCAATCAACAGAAAAATACAGTGATAAAGTGGAAAGTTGACCAACAAGATTAAATATAGACAGTGTGGTGAACCACGTACAAAGTACATTTTATTTCATTAAATGTTTACCTGTTAAATATCATTTAGAGTTACTTGTTAATATTTATTTTTTATTTAATCAATTTACCAAATTTTATGTTTCAATAATTTTTAATAAAATGAATAAATTAGAGTTCTTTTAAACTTTAAATCAGAGACGTTGTTATGTTCGAGTTTCTAACTTCTACAACAGTCAGTAATGAAGAGCTCAGGTGGTAGAAAGGCTATGCGCTACAGCTTAAAAACAGCATACAATTAGTCATGGCCTGGCTTTGAAGCACATATGGGTGCTGATAAGAGACGTGGTGATCATGAAACAGCCATAGTGAGTCTTCAGCTTTACTTTTCTTGTCTTCTTTAAAAAAAATTTTGTTCACTCTAATTTTATCACAAAAAAAAATCTTTCTCAATTTTGAGGAAGTAAAAATTGAACTGGAAAGCCCGATAAAATTATTAACAATTGTAGATCATGTAGCCCTTTATAAAATTTATATATATATAAAAACTTAAGTTTGTAAGAAATCAGTGTGCGGCAATTCCTACCTTTCGTGTGCCCCTTTTGCACAAAAACTAAGTTCTGGCTGTGTTTTTCATTAGAATGCGAAGAAAGTTTTCAATGCTTTCGCAGCTATGCACTTGTGTTATGCATTGAAATTTTTAAATTTAGACACCCCCACGATTTCTGCCTAACAGCTAACCTCCAGCTGCTTTTTGTACCTTTTAACAAAAGGCTATATAAACTTTTTCTTGCACAGCATTGAATCGCCAATTTTCTTAGCTTAAAATTATTGAGATATAAAAAAATATATTACTACTAAGTGATGTTTTTTTGGGTAAGAATTTACCCTTCTTATTATAGTTATGTTGCTGATGATCAGTAGTGCCATTCAGTAATCAATTTTAACGCTAATAAAGTCTTTTAAATAATTTAATGTATAAATTAACGCTTTTGGTAGTCAGTAGATGTTTATAAAGATATTCGCAGGCGTTTAAAATTAGCTGTTTTAAAGAGCCAATTTCATTTATGGTGTATATTTTATCTTTACAATTTTTGTTAAAACGGCTTTTGAATATTTGGCTTAAGGTGGGATCACACGATTGCCGCAACGCACTAATTTTTGTTATAGTTTTTTGTATGCCAATCGTGTAATAGCGCAATATTAGGGCTCATGCGGCAACCAAAACGAATATTGTTCCTATTTGTCCCAAACAAATGCAACCCTGATGCGACAATCCTGTGAGCACTTTATATACAACTATTCACCAATAAAAATTCTCAAAATGCACCAATATTTATTGTGTTCTCATGAAGCAACCAAAGAAAACAATACGCTCCAATAATATACATATGTATGCATACATTTATTTAGTTTCAAAATTATTTAAACGCGTCTTTCAAACAAAATTTTTGTTGTTAAGTAAAATTCGAATAAAATTTTTGAACAAAAAGTTTTGGTTTTATATATGTATCACGAAACTCCATAAATTTGTTTTGGGTATGCACCATCAATGTTTCTTTTCGTCACCCATTCTCTCATCCGCATACTTCTTTTATAACAATAGCCGCAGCAAATTTCTTTTTAAGGAACAAACCATATTTTTAACTTTCAACTACTTTTTTTTAGTTTTTGCAAAACAAAGTTTCTCATCAGCTACAACAGTTGTTTCTCAGAGTTGCCACATTATAGTTATAACAATCGTGTGACTATAATGCAGCAATTATTGGTACTAAATTGTTTTGAGACAGTAAAATGTGACAATCATGTGGTTGCAGGGAAATTGATTGTAACAAATTTTTTATTGTGCTCCAATTCAGCCTAATAAAAATTGTATGAAATTGGCGCATTGCGGCAATCGTGTGATCCCACCTTAACGATTCATCCGAAGCTTAGAATTTTAGGTCTCATTAAATAGGCACGTACATTAATTAATATATATTGTTACGTTTTTACCTTTTAAAAACGTTTCTCGTAGATTCTTTAATTGTAATGAAGTTAAAACACTGACGTCTTCAGTTTACAGTACTCAACAGTTCAATACTTTATTTACTTAAACACACTGTACTTGCAAACACTTTACTAAGAACACTTTACTAAAAGAACAACACTTTCACTTATTCACTTTTTATTACTTAAGACACTTTACACGTTAGCGCAGCTAAAAATTGACTGAACTCCTCAGCGTTAAGCTGAGCTTTTATACCTCTCAATGATCATTACTCTAACAGTCAAGATTCCAGAAGTCTAAACTGTAGAAGTTTACAGAAGCTGATCACGCTACCTCGCATTAAAACTAATAATGAATAAAAGATATACACACACACACCGACATACATACACGCGGCAGTGAAACTTAAGCATATGAGCCGCGCACATACATGCACACACGAATATTGTATCGTGCGGTGGTGGTTTCTTTTATTTCGCTGTCATGCATATTTATCTACACATGTGTGTCAGTATGTGCACACTCGCTGTGCTGCCGCTTTGTTTGTCAACAAGTTTCTATGTATGCATGTGTGTATCCTGTGTTCATTTACAAATAATAACAAGACAATATAAGCACATATAAAATAACGATTCAGTACGTTCTAGAACAATTACAATTGGTCTGTTCACGACTAAATTCGTAACAATATTATATGAGTTTACTTACTTCGTGCGTGATTCGACGATTTTGTTTTGTTTAGTTTTTGCATTCTTCTTTGTGGTTTTCTCCATTTTCGACGATGCTGCCACGTATTTTAAAATTATTTTGACATGCACCCAAAGGTGTTAAAAGCTAGTTAATTAATAAAGTAATTTAAACACTTCAATTCCTTAAAAAATAATGAATATCGTCCGTATCTTACAGAATATTGTGAGTGCAAGCCTTATTGCTAAACTGTTTACGAAACTAGAGTTTCCAACCCACAACTAGTAATAAAATCAATCTTGATCAAAAATTTCAAATAAGCATAAAAAATTTCTTAGTTGTACCTTTAATTCCAAATTAAAATGAACTCACACAAAAATTAAAAAGAAAAAAATGATTTTATGTATTAATTGTACCAGTGTAATAGTTGCACAAATAAACATACCCGTATAGAGGTATCTGTATCCTTCAGTGACCAGCAACAGCTTAATAATGTTACTGTCAAATGTCTGTAATTTCCTGTAAAAAGACTGCAAGCATACAAACCTACTAAAGTGCCATGTCGTAGGTAGATGCCACAAATGCGATAAGCTTTTGTAGTGCTTGCAACAAGAAAACAACAGGTTTATTTCTTCTTATTTTTATACTTTTCATTTCGAATTTTATTCTTGCATTGATTTCATTTCTTCGTCTACATCAAGACAAGATTGGCAGCTTTTTAGTTAAATGGGAAACAATTGTTGTTGTTTGTGCTGTTTTGTTAAGCATCGTTGTTTTACAATGTAAAAGATAGACTCGATAAAAGAAATCAACAGCAAAACTTGATGTGGTTAAGCTGTGTGCTCAAGAGAAAACTGATGTGTTAATAAAGAACTGGAGGAAGGTCTCTTAGAAAAGAAAAAACAAATTCAATTAGAATTTTAAATTTTAGTGATGATTTGAATTAAGAATTAAATTTAATTTTATGGATTTTACAAATATAAGTGATGCATCACGTTTGTGTCTCAAGTCTTTCGTTTTGGAAGCCCATTAATGAGCACAAGTGTCTTGGATTTGAACGTTTTATTCAACACAAAATACACTGCTTGATTAATATGATCACTATTTTTACTTGTTTTAAACACGTTTATTTATTTTATAATTTTGCGCAAAAAAACAAAAGTAAAAATACAATAAAAGCGTTAAATGCTTATCGATCTTAAATGATCGATGAGTGTTCGTTAAACGTTGCATTATACCAACCTCCTGCAAAAATAAACACAAAAATCAAAAGGAGTATTTGAAGCAATTGTACGTTAAAAAAGTAATAATGATGGCTGGCAAATATTTAAGAATAGTTGAAAACTTATTTACATTTAATTTGCATATTTTTTGAAAAGAAATACGAGAAGAAAACAACCAGCATCCCTCCAAAAAATGTTCAATATGGGCAAAACATACGCTTTAAATGCCCGAACGTGCGTCTGGCCAAGAAATATATGCATATAAAAACGATCGGTTTTATATTGGAAAATAAAAATAATACACGTACAACAAAAAGCTGTCGATTGCTGTTGATAATAAAACATCGTTTGCTAAACGTAAGTGAACGTTTGTCTTTAGCTGTTTGTTAAATACAAATCTTAAAGATTTGCTAAATTATTCAAATACAACAAGATTATCAATACCATTCAGGAGTGAGATAAAGGCTCCATTTAGTAAATTGTAAAAATTGGCAACTAAGTAAGAAAAGAAAAAAATTTAAAAGAGTGAATACATTATTAAAAAAAAATTGACTTGCTTTCAGTAAGTTGAGAGTAATGGACGTTTTTTCGGGGCAGTACACCCTGCAAAATCTAAAAAGTACTCAGTTATATATAAAACAAAATGGCTCTATGGTAATACTATTAAAAAAGCACCAAGAATATTTTATATAAATTCAATAACAGCTCAGCTTTTCTACAGCCAATATAAATTTTCTAATTTAATTGTTCGATGTTTACAGTCATAGATTTAACTTGTGAAATTCTTAATTAGGATCAAGCTAAATTTTTAATAAATTATAGTTAAGAAAACAGTAGAGGCCTAGTTGAAGTATAGCTAGCTGTACCCATTGAAAAATTGCGTAAAAGTATGTCTGAAATTTACCATGTCTGTTAGGCCGGGTCGATTTTTATGAACGGAGAATTATTGATAATGTTTCATTGATCATTCGACAGATTTTAGCATCAAGAATTTGCGGTTTTATAAAACTCTTAAACAATTTTTAATTAGAATACTATGAATGTTATATTTAATGATTTTTAAAGCCAAAAGAAATCAATTTTCGACACTAGTCCTTGTACAGCGGAGATACAGCGAAAACCAATTTCTCAGCATGTTTATGCTGTACACGAGCTGTAACAATTCTTGGCCGTATAAAATTGGTTTCATATATATTAATAAGTCTACTGGCTGTATAAAGTCATAAGTCTATATATAGCGGAGATAAAGCGTTAGCCGATTTCTCAAGAAGGCTTGGGCGAAAATTGGAATAAGTTTTGGTGCACCAAAGGGCAGACGCAGAAATAAAATCAGCTTACAGTAAAAGTAAGCTGATTTTATTTAAGTATTGGTAGAGATATAGTGAAAACCAACTTCCCAAAAAGAAGATGGGCGTGCAAGCGAATTTAAACAAGTTTTGGTGTCGAAAACATAGGAACGTTTATAAAAATGAATAATCAAAGGAGTTCGAGGTGACACAAGTGGGATGATGGGCTTAATCAGAGAAGTAAACTCTATTCGTTTTCAGACTGCTCCTCAGGAGGGCTTCCACACAAAAGGAGGATCGGTCCGCCCAAATTTTTTTTTTTTTTTTGTGATATATTGTAGTGGAATTTTTTTTCCTCATGCTTTAAGCTATGCAAAAATTGATGGCTCAATGTCGATTGCTAAATTAACCCACAATAATGTCTATTTTAATGCAACATTGTACTTCACGGCTAGAGTTTATTTAATACGAGTGTTACCGCCACTACTGCTTTATCAAAAGATTGCTAGCTTCACGTACATAATTTGTTATGTAAACACAGCTCTACTAAATGTCAAGTTATATGTTTGTATTGGTTGAGTGACTTTATATTTTATTACGCGATCATAAAATCCAAAAGAATTCCACGCAGATTTCTAATTGACGTACAGATAAAAGGGTTGGAAATCAGCCATTTTTAGCTGAGTTATCCTGCCAAACTAAAGCGGTGACCACACCAAAAAGATTTTTAAGATTGTTGGCGAGGTATCTGCCTTGGTGGCACACCAAAAAGAATTTTAACGCATAAGTATCTAATTTTTTAATAAAGTCACAAGGCCATTTAAATTGAATGAAAATTTAAATAAAGAATTGTAACTAAATTAGACTTGCGCGTTTATAGTCTATAGTGGAAGCCACCAAGGCCGATACCTCGCCAACAACGAGCAAGCAATGCTTCCAACCAAAATATTGAAATTTTTGTGTAGCTCAAAACATGAAAACCCCTTTAGCTGCAAAAATTTCGTTTAAGATTAGAACTAAAGACAAAAGGCGAATAACATGAAAATCTTTATTGGCAAAATCAGAAAAGAAAATTTACATAAACTGATTAAGATATATTTTTGTAGTTTTTTGTTGTTGGCGAACGCATGCAGACAGTTTTGTTTGTGGCTGTTTTTGTCTTGCGCCCCAAAACGAATGATTAAAGACAACGCTTAACGAGATGGCCATTAGTAAAAAAGTTGTTAAATAATTAAGATCAACAATCAGATAATCATTAAATCAATATTAGCCAATAACAAGATAAACACCAGGCACCGGCATACACACACACACACTCGTGAGGTGAGTTGAAATGTATTGAATTGGTTTGGGCAAAGAGCAACGATGTAAAAGAAAATCAATTGAAATTTTTAAGTTGGTTCTTTTTGCAATAAAAATTCAATTACGTTTCAATAGTTGTTGCTACCAAGGAGGTCCTGCTAAGATTTAAAAATTTTATATATTGAAAGGACTTGCCTGCATGAAAACAAAAAAAACACTTACATATCGTCCACTTAACTGTTGAGTGCTGTAAGGACAACTATTGTTTTGTTTCTGAGAGGTAAAGAAAATTATTTTTTTTCTAAATTGAATTTACTAACTCTATCTTTATGCTGTGTATGCCGAGCTTGGATTACAGCCTGTACACAGTGGATCTTATTACATCGACAGGATATTTAGATATTAATACTAGTTGTATGCTTTTATGGTATATAATGAAATTATAAATAAATTCAACTATATACGATACTGGCTCGCACTGAAGTGTTCCATAATACCTAAAATAAGCTCAACAAATTTGTCTTAGCAGACTAAGAATAATTAGTGTAAAAACTTGTAAAAAATTGTTGGTTTCTAAATGCCTCATTCAGCTAGATTTTACTCCACAGAATTGAGATAAATTTTTTTCTTGACTTCAACCTGTTTCTACGTGAAACATATTAGTGTTTTATTTTTTATCTGGCCTAGATATGAGTATAGGAGAGCTGTGGCATACTACTGAAACATTTTCAACCAAAGGTTAGACTTGAGCCTGGAAAAGTAATTTAATATAAATCTATTACAACATCATAGTTCAGTGCAATCAAAGTTTCAGTAGAATGTAAAAAAATTGTTACACTTGAAGAGTGCGTCTTCATATTATATTTCTGCAACTTTGGCAGTACGGTTGTTATATATGTATATGAACTCAGTTTGTAACAGAAAATAATATATGTATGTGTACGCTTTTCTCATTAACGACTTCTATCATTTCAGGCAACGATATTTTAAATTTTTTCTTAGCAATGTTAATTCATTTTTTATCAAAATTCAATCTTTTGGTCAAACTTTTTTATTACAAACAATAATTTTTCACAACAAATAAATCAATTGCTTGCTGTAGAATTTTAAGTTATTCTTTATTTCTGCTCAATTGCTTTCGTTGGTCTCATTAAACTCAATTGAAAATTTATTGCTGTGTTCGTTTATCTTCCCTCATTAACTGTTTGGAAGTTCATCATAAATCCTAATCCTGCCTTTTACAAGGTACCACCAAAAACGCAAGAAACCAAAAAAAACGTTCATGTTATTTCTGCTGTTTTGGCTCAACCCAAATAAAAACATCCAAGTAACAACAAAAAAGAAAAACGTTAACGAAAATTTATTCTTCAATAAATCACTGGGTTAAAGTGAACAAAATGCGTTCTTTTTTACGTTTTTGGTTTGCAAAAATCTTCGCCAATTCTTTTAAAATTATTTTCATTATTGTAAGTGGTTTCATTTGTCTTTAATGAAGAGTTGGTGGTTACTTTTGATTTTGTTCAGAGGCGACCTCACACAACGTTCAAGTACAAAAATTATGTAAGAAAAAATTAAGCCAATTATTTTCCAAGCAGCACTTGCAATAACAATGTAAAACGAAATCTTGTTTTTGTTTTTGCTCCACTGCACCTGAAATCGTTTTGTTAGCATGAGAGTATTATCTTGATCTTTCTAATGGAGTCCTAAAATAACAAATTTTCTTCTTTTATTTTATTGTAAAAATATGAACAGTACCCATGACCACAAGCTACAAGGCTTAAAAAATTAATTTTATTTACGACATCTTCTGGCAGGGGTACAGCAAAAAAAAATACAAATGAATTTTTCTATTTATAATTGCTATGAAACAGGAATGTTTGACGCATGAAAGAAATGGGATCTTCATTTGAAGATGAGGCTTTTAATTTTTCTTTTTTGGCAAAAAAGACAGTTCTTGATATCTTGGCAAGTTATATTTTTATGCATGCCATCTCACGCGTTGCTGGGGCTTTTATAATGGTGGTAAACCATATTCATTCTGCATAGATTTAAATTTTGATTAAAAATAAATGTGCTCATTTCACTGACACACATTGCAATTTGCCAAAAAAAAAAAATTTTAGAGAATCGGAACAGGCCAAAATATTAGAAAATTGGCTATTTAAAATGTTAAACAATTTCAAAATATATGTGATCGAAATATATCAAAACAGTTACTAATATAAAAAAACTCGATTTCAAACTCGATTTTAAAAATTTCATAATTCTTCTTAACACAGCAAACATGTTTCAAAAACCTAAAAAAAAAAAGAAATGCGGTCGGGGGACCCCCGTTAGGAACGAAGTTCCTTACGTTTTTGTTTTTCATTTTTGAATGTAATACAAGGTGAAATCTGTATGTTTTATTTTGTGTTGTTTTTGAAATTTTTAAATTTTATGATTCTTTGAATTTTTGGAAAGTTTTCCAACTAATTATTATTTATTAGTAGGTGTCTCCGCTGCTGTCAGCGGAGACACCGCCCATCATACATAATTGCTTGTCGACAGTACACCAATACATATAAACAGCTCACACGCTTTCCTGACGATTTCTACTAATTTCCACTACCAGCAAGCCGCGTTAAGGAACTTCGTTCCAAAAATTTTAAAATAAAGTGTAATTCAAAAACAAATTTTTTTAATTCGAAAAAGTTTCTAAAAAAACGTACGCATGTGCTTACTTTACTAAGAAAAATTAAAAAAAAAAATCAATAAAAATTTTAAAAATCCGATCTATGGAAGACTGATTTATATGAATTCAGGTCCAAAAATTAACTTTTTCAAAAAATTTACTGTCTTTTTCAGCTGTGTATATGCCGAAGACATTTCGTTGGTGCTAATCAACTCATCAGTAGACTTCAAAAATTCCTAAAAGTTTGTTTGAAACTTAACTACTTATTCGAGCCTCCGACGGAATTTCTAATAAGCATGTAAATTTCTAATTCATACAAGTGTAGTTTGGAAACAAAACAGTAATAAAAAAAATTTGTTTTTGTGCAAGGAAAAGTGTTTTTCGCATTTTGAAAAACAAAATGCACCACATGTCATACATTTGTGAATTTGAGATGAATTGTGACAACTTCTGGCGGGACTTGATGAAAATACCTTGTCCAATTTTTTTCAATATGGCTGGTTAACGTTTGGTGTTCTTTTAGTTTTGAGTACAAAAAGTCGCAAAATATGAGATTTTCTTTGCGAGCTTGGCAACTAGAGTCTGAACTCTTAAATGTAGATAAAAGAAGGATGATTGTCGATGTTATTAGAGAAAATGTTTTTAAATTCAACATTTGTCATCACTTTAATATACTTTCTTCTTTACGCGGCGTTGATGATTTTTTTTTACAAATTTCTGGGAGCATATTCATCACTTGACCCATCACCAGTTTTCGTTTGGACGCTAAGTTACGAATTTTTGAAATTGTTTAATATATGAGCGAGTTGTTGCAAAATCAACTTTTTTCGATTTGAAAATAATAAAAATCGACTTTGAAAAAAATGTATATACATATTTAACTAAAGCCCGTATGATACTACATTTTTCTTGCACTGTTTAAGTTTTGGAGAACACTGCAAATATAATGTAATAGTAGAATTTAGTATGTGCAAAGAGTTAAATGCAAAACTGTCAACATTTTTGTTGAAGTTATCGATAAAAAATCAGGTTATGTCAAAAAAATATTTAAAATTTTTGAACTTAAAATTGACATTTCTAACTTGAATGTCTCTGCGTCAGCGGTTTATGGACAAGTTTAGCGACTTCTTTTTTTGAACATTTTTATTTCCTAGCGCTTTCTTGAAAATAAAAAAGAATACTATACCTAAAATAAGATGTTAGTTTTGTTTACGTTTTGTATATTTGGTTCTTTGTAGCAATTGCTGTTTCTTTCTATCAATCCTATGCCAATTAATGAAAGAAACATTAAGTATAATACGGGCTTAACAAAAACTTTTAAAAAGTAAGAAAAATTCAAACCGAAATAATATAGAGCATATCTATTAAATTGGAGCATATCATTAAAATCAATTTACCAGTATCGGAGATCAGTGAGAGCAGACAACATGGTATGACATGTCAATATTAAATAAATTGACGAGTGTGGGGATTTTTCTCGAGCGGAGTTGCCTTACTGTCACAAAAAGTACTCAAACCACTATCCATTTCATAAGGCTGCCTCTGCCACTCCCCCCATACAATGACATTCCTGTTTCTAGATCCGTTCAAGTTATTTTTCAGCAAAAAGCTTCACATTCAATTTATTATTTACATACATATGTAATTATTTTTCAAAACGCCCTTTTCCAGCGAAAAACATTTCATTGATAATTTTGCGGGACCACCATGACTCAGTTGGCTCAATTCATTAAGATATACAAATTCATAGTTGAACACATAAAAACTGCTTAACGGACAAACAAAGATTTGTTGCCACACTCATTTTGAATTCGGTAATAAAATTAGTTTTTTTACGATTTTGAAGTTGAGATCTTAAAAAGTCATTAAAGCAACAAAACATTAAAATGAAGACATTAACAGCAATGGATACTACTGTATTATTTTATTGTTAATAAATGTTTTGTTAAATAAATATGTAAAGCATAAAAAAGGAGCATAAAAATGTGTTAAAATGAACGTTAGTGAGACGAAGTTAATGAAATGAAGTTGAGACAAACTATAAGCAAGACATAAATAAAGGAATTAAATTTATTTTTTGTGCAAGCTAAAAAGAGCAAAATTTCCTTATCTTTTATTTGGTCAGTGAACTAAGAACATGAGTTAAACAATATTGCGCAAATAATAAGCAAGAAATCATTAACTGTTTTTGAACTAAACGATTCCTGCACGCAATATCAATTGCAAAAATGAAGAAAAAAAAAAGGAAACCTAAAATCATTCATTCATTACTTCCAATATTTAAGAATATTACATTTTAACCATGGCTCAGAAAACCAAAATCATTATAGTGAAAAAATGAAGAACAATACACGCGTACTTAGTCTTAAATTTATGATCGTTAAAGGCGCAGGCGTTGCTTAGAGTTGGTGTTGCAAAATATAATGCCCGTACCAGCAACTTCACTACATGATTATTTTCTTAACGCATTATTATTTCATTTCCATTCCAGCAAAATTCATATTTTTTGTTTTCATTTTGAGCTGAAAAATCAATTCCTTAAATTTGTTCAAACACATATTGTTCGTATTTACTCTGCGAAGACTTCGGAATTGATCCAACTATTGATTGTATCCATATTCATAAAATAAAAACTAAAAACAAATTGTTATCGTGATTTTTGAAATAAAGTGTTATTTGTAACTAAAAGTAGACGGGATTTAAATTGCGACACTGGCGCAGCCAAAGAAGGGGCAGAGCCAAATAAATGCTACTTTTTTCCAAGCTACGAAAAAATTTCGAAAAATCAATCAATTTAACAATAGAAAAATTAATATGAAAGACGAAAAGAATTTAACATAAACAAAAAATAAGGAAAAATTCTTAGTTTGAGATCATTTTTAAGAAATGTGATGTTAAGTGTATTCTTATTCGAAAATTCTAGCGATTATAAAATAAAATAGAAATGGTGTGTTTCATATAATTAAAATTTAGACAGAAAATATACAACTTGGGAGGCTGAGTGGCATGGTTCTCGCTTTAGAAACATGAGCCCCTGAGTTCAAAGACGGATGCTGACGAGAAAGTGTGGCGGCTTCGAAACAACTAGTTGTCCATCCTGCTTAATGTCATTGATGTTTTCTTTGTCTAATTTAATTAATATCAATCACAAGGATAATATAGAAAGAACGTGAGCCTGATAGACTTAATACAGAAATAATTATATAAGAAAAAAGTTCGGATTATAATTTTTTTTTTTTTTTTACAACTTTAGATAATACATTAATGTATGTTCTAAAAGGAAATGTAGCTATAGCAAAGAAGCCTTAAGCTAAAAGCCTTGCTAAACATTATTTCGGACTCTGTAGAAGTCTCTGAAATACACATGAAACGCTAGGCGCAATATTTTGTAAGCGATATCCAAATCCTATTGTTCTGCCAATGCACACAGATGTAGAAGTTGCTTAATTAACGATGATATTTACCTGCCAGTACAATAGCGGATAACAAAACTATGTAGAAAATTGCAGCGTCGCAGATGCTTTGGAAGCACAAATCTAAGCTGACTAAATATCAACCGCAGCTCAGATATCGTTGCCAAGAAGAAACCGTAGCCAACGTATATCGTACTGCTTTTAAATTTGGTAGTTTATTTTTGAACTATAGTATTGTTGTCGGGAAACATATTTTTAAAACCCAAACTATCGATAATTTGTCATCTCTACTTCAGGTACAAGGTGGGCCAAAAGAAATCACCTTATTGGAAGTTGCTCTTATTTTTGAACTGGCGGCCAATGTTAAATCTGATTTTTCAGTTGTAAGCTGAACAGCTGGAGCATACAAGTGAATAGGCCATAGAGAGATACTCTACAAAATATCGCGAAATAATCGTATCTATGACGAAGTGGACTATTTTTCGACCAAACATATAATGAGCGATGAGGCGCATTTTCACCTCATCGGGTATGTGAACAAGCAAAACTATCGCCTCTGGGGCACCGAAAATTCACGAACGATGCACGCGAAGCCATTACACCCGCTTAAACCCAGCAAGAACAGTGTCGGTCATTTCATGCATCATATGACCGACACTGCTCATGGGTTCATACATCAGAGTATCTATCATTTTCTTAAGAGCAAAATGAAAAAATTGATGAAAACATCCGTGTACGTGTGATTTTTTTTTTTTTTTGAACCAGCGTTACCACTTCAGCAAAGTGATCATTCAAAATATTTTTTTCAAAATGCCAAATAATTCAACCTTCTATACAACGAGTCATATAGACAACTGAAAAATACAGCAAATATTTTGAAAAGGTTAATTTTTGGACCTGAATTAATACATTTCAATTGGCTCTTAAAGCAAATAAATAATTAAGTTCATATTTGAATATTCAAAAAGCTTTTACTTTTTGATACTTTCAAAAATACAAATCGTAGTAACCTATTGGTGACTCGTTGTATAGAAGGTAGCAAAGAAAAGTAAAAGAGTTGCAAAACGAAAAGAAATGTTTGCTGTGTTTGAGGTTTGTTTGAACATTTCTGATTCTCATTTTGTTCATGGGAATTATGGAATAAGTAGTTAAGTTTCAAACAAACTTTTAAGAATTTTTCAAGTATACTGATGAGTTGATTAGCACCAACGAAATATCGTCGGCATATAGACAGCTGAAAAAGACAGCAAATGTTTTGAAAACGTTAATTTTTGGACCTGAATTAATAAAAAAAAAATAATAATAATTTTTCGAAAATTGTCAAAACACGATTCAAAGAGATTAGAATAAACTATATTTAAAGAAAAAATGGACAGATGAACCCATAAAAACAGTAATGCATAAACGTAGTTCCAAATGAAATTGCCAAATGAATACGGGAAAATCAAAATACTAAAACAATCATTGTAATGGCAACGCTGAAACGTATAAAATTGCTTTGCATGTATTAGTAATTCAGTAGTTAATGTGTTAGTTTCTATCAGCTATTTCTTGCAGGGAAGTCACTGCTCATGCTGTAGGATTCATCGGGCCGAAAGAACTTTCGAGGATGCCGCTAGTCAAACGACTGCGCGCTATAGGCCATGTTTTTTCTCCTGCACTGCAACGAATTAGGTCTGGATGTTAAGTGGTTCCAACAGTTCGGAGCAATGGCACACACTGTGCTAGCCACAAGTGATGTTCTAAAAGCCAAACAACTTCGGATGACTTCTTTTAGCCCAACTGTTACTTCTTATTCCTCAGTCAGTACCATGGAGATCAATAGCCTAAGGGCAACTCTTTCGGTCTTATTCCGACTGCATATCAAACCATTGGTAACACCCGCTCAAACAATAGAAACAAGCTCTTCGATTACACAAGTCGTTGCTCTAAAACCGTCCAAAAGCTGTTAACATTACGTTTTCCTCTATTTAAAGCTAAGCAAAAAATTTACTTAATCCTCATTACATGCGCCTCTGCTTATTTTCCTAACACGCATTGAAATATTCATATTTATTTATTTATTTGTTTGCAAACAAGACTATTCCGTTAAAATCTCAAGCCAAAAACAAAGAACCAGACATAAAAAAATATTTCTATAAGAATCCTCCTTCACACAAAACACCCCATGGAAGCTTTCAAGTTTATCAGCAGGTTAAAGCAATCTGTAAACACCCCAAAAATGCCGCTGGGTTTGCAATGCAACATCGATATTGAACGGAAAAAAAAATCCAAATATAAAGAAAACCTCATTCTCATACACCAAAACATTAACAAAGCCATGCAACACTTGCTGGCTGGCTGACTGGCTGAATGGTTGGTTGGTTGGCTGGCGTACTTGCCCCCATCAGGTGAATTTTGTAATTGTTGTTAGTGGTGTTAATATCACCAACACCACACAGCAACATTTTACACTAAGTAAGACAAAAAGCAAAACAAAAATTCAGCTATAAGCACAAGACTTACCGAGTCAATTTACCAAATGTGTTAAAGAGCATGATCATTTAACTGACTTTTTGCATCCACCGTTTTCAATCGGGTGTTGCTTACAATGTGTCTGTCTTGCTTTTTATTTTTTTATTTTTTGCTCTGTCTTATTTTCCGCCTACACGCTGGCTTTTGAACGTCTGCGGGAGCTTTTTAAAGTGGTTAAACATTTATACATTTTCATTTTATATGTATATAATTTTTTTATTCGTGGGATTAAAGTGTTGTGGTTCGGTTGTAGTTGCACGTTAACCAAGCGCCTTGCAGCAATTGAGTTTTTGCGTAAATTTATGATGTGATTTCGATCAATTGGCATAATCTATTTAGCGCATGCTCTGTTACCTTATTTATTGTCTTGTGCACAACAAAAACACTAAATAAATTTGTAAGTTTATTGTATCTTTTGTAGTTGTTGTTTTCCCATTGCGTGCATCATCTTTTCAAAAAGGTAATGAGATAATTTTTGTTTTATTGTTTTGGGGAATTGGTCAATGAACTTTTTGGTCTTGAATGCAAATTGAGGGAAAAAAATATATTGACTAGAAAAGAGCGCTGATTATAGAGCGCTCAATTATAGTAAAACTTACGTATTTCCAATTCAGTTTCCGCCAAAAAATTCTGCTATAAATCTCGGTGCGATTTGATTTTGCCTCAAACTCTAGCTTAAGATATTTTTAAGTCCATATATAAAATATTTGCCTGCTAAATAATAATATCCCTATAAATCACTTAATTCCAACAAATTCCTCTCCGCTATTGAAAATTCCTAATTCTGCTTTTTTTTTTGCTAAGAATTCCATAAATCGCTATAAAAATTAAATGACAATTAAATTCCTTAAATAATTTTATTTTCTTGTTGCTCATAAAGATTTCAATTTTAAATTGACAAATTTTTATTAACTTGAAAACTTCAATTTAAAAACAAACAAAAAATGTCAATTAAAGTAAACGTCAAAACGAGTGCGTCCAACGCTCGAAAAAAAACTCCTTCGTCTTCAACACTAAACTTTAAATCATATTCATGAGAATGTATGAATGACTGGCAGCTTACTGTTGAACTACCAACTGTAACTGCGAGGCAATGAGAGATGAGTCTTACAGCCAGGATTGCTTGAACATTCCTCATTGCAAGAATGAGGCTCGTAATGAAGCCGATATAGACAAAAAAAATATTTCTTACTAAGAAGAAGTCTTACTCTTATGCTCAATTGTGCGATGTGTGCAGTTCGAATCATTACTAAATGGACAGCTTTCAAAATCAGCAGAGAAAAAAGGCTTGAAAAAATGTTCAACATGCTTAATGTATTGACAGTTTAAAGTCATAATCAATCTAAAACTGTTTACTGTAAAACAGTCATCATATACAATATAGATTTTGTACCTTTTTTTTTAGTATTAAAGAAACAAGTTTTAAGTTGAGATTTTGTTGATTAAATATTTTTTATAGAATTGAATTTGAAACTAAAACAAAACGATTCATCTCAAGCAAAAGTAATTTTTAAGCTGTTCACACTTACGCTCATTAATGCTTGTAATGTTTAGCTATATGTATGTCCTAAACCTATTTTTTTCACCTTTCGCTTAGCTCGTGTTAATGTTATAGATAGAGGTTTGACTAATTTTTCTCAAAATATTTACAATACCATGGATATTGAACTATTAAACGAATTAATAGGTCGTACGGAAAATCTGTTTTATGCACCTTGGGACCTTTTAGGATCCAAGTAAGACGGTCTCATAACTGGCAGCCCAGTTATGAAATATCGTTTATCTTTGCTAACCCACACAATCGAGGACCAATCAATGTTAGTCCCGACTCCAGTGTTTTCATTATTAGTCCGAGCTTCCTTCCTAAGCAATTAGTTTAAAGGCCATATTCATAATAATTATTGTAAGTTTATGAAGCTCTTATTTGACGTATTTCTACGGAATATTTGTCAAATAAACGTATAATAAACCTTCAATAGTTTTTATGAATAATGGTGTAAAAAAATATAAAATTCTTCCTTATTATTTATTTTGTCAGTGTAAACGTTCTGCTAAACATAAAATTATGTCTGATAAAAACAAACTTCATTTTTTTTGCAACAAGTATGAGTAAAGTTTAGTTTTTTGTTCTACGCCTCGTGTTCATTCATTTATTGTGTCATAATCTTCTAACAGACGTATTTTCCAGACATTAATCATTCTTTAATTGGTTGCAGTTTGTCAAATTAAAAGAAATTATGGATTTATGACAAGATTATAAATCAACGTTTTTGATTGGATTCAAGTAGTGCACAAAAACTGAATAAGATGTTATAAATCGATTAAGAAGTACTCTGCCCTTAATTCTATTAAGAGTTTTTATAAATAAAATCTGTATTTACTTTTTTGAGAATACTAAACAAAATACTCAATTCAACTCATTCATGATTTTTCTATCAATTCTCTCGAATATTATTGATTAAAACATAAATGGTTGTGTTGGAGGAAAATGTACGTAAGGTTAATAATTTCATTTAATTTAATTTAATTTAATTTAATTTAATTTAATTTAATTTAATTAATTTTTGCTTTCTGTTTGTCTTCTTTGAAAGTCTATGTGCCACCTTCAATTCATTGATGCAGGCCTGCTCGTGAGTAGACCCGAAAAACTGAAAATTTCTTCAAATCTTCTTTTTAAATTTTAAAAAAATTTTTAGTGAAGTAGTTATGCATCACAGCACCATAAGATCACCCGGTCTAATTTGTTCTGTTTCAAAAATCCGAAAAAGTACGTATTCCCAAAAATAAACGAAATTACTTGCAACAAGTTGCTGTTTATTTCTGCGACTTTTTTGAATAATCTAAACTGCGATCATGAATTAGCTTAGGGTTTTCACACCGAGCTTGTCAGTTTGTTAATTGTTAATAGTTATTTTTTTACACGTATTTGGTTTTTGTATATTTATCGCACTACCGGATGAACATTTAACAAATTAACGACACGGCATCCCTGATAAAATAATTGTTAGTTGGTAACTCACAATCAGCTGTTGCAGTTTCTATATAATAAAAGTCATTTGTGATACATCTCCAAAAAAAAAAAAAAAGGAATGCGGTCGGGGGACCCCCATTAGGAACGAAGTTCCTTACGTTTTTTCTTCATCTTCGAATGTAATACAAGGTGAAATCTGTATGTTTTATTTTGCGTTGTTTTTGAAATTTTATATACTACTTTAAATTATTGTTTTATTTTTTTACTTTTGACACATGCAGTATTTTTTTGTCAATCTGCTACAAACCGAAGAAACACAACTGTTGGTCAATTTTTCAATACTGCTGTTTTTTGTTGTGACATACTTTACTTTAGCGACATCTAGCAATTGGTAGTGTCAGTTTTCGCAACTAATTAATATTTATTGGTTTGTGTCTCCGCTGACGTCAAATAGTTTCGTTACTTGCCGCCCGTCATGCACGATTGTTTGTCGAAAGATACACCAATACATATAAACAGCTCACATGCTTTCGTGACGATTTGTACTAATTTCCACTACCAGCAAGCCGCGTTAAGGAAGGAACTTCGTTCCAATATTTGTGTTTTGGCAATTTTCATGTATATTGAGAGTAAGTATGTTAATTAAATGATTTTGTATTTTACTTTAATAAATCATAATTTGTTCTTATAGGGAATAACCAAAAGAAAAATCGCATTCAAACAAAAATGCAAAAAAAGTGGAGTGAAGTGGAGCATAAATTGCTGTTGGATTTTGTGTTGGAAAATGTGCCATCTACTCATAACGAAGTCGATCAGAAATCGGAACATTATGTTGGATTGGTATATATTTTTGTGTTTCTTTCTCTACGGCAATTCAAAGTTTTTCGTAAATATTAGTTTTTCTTTTTTGTATTGAGAGAAAACATATATTGCATACAAGAAAACCTGTTTGGAAAAAATTATTATTATATGGAGGTCCCTCAATCTTATGACATACTTTAAAATATCTTCTCACATATAAATTCGTAAGTATATAGTCGATATAAAGACAATAAAACAAGTGGTTAAGAGTTGGAAATATAATAATTCTGTGCTAAGCTACAGCATACTTATTATATTTAAAGAAAAAAATCATTTATTAATATTTATTATTTTCTATAAATATTGAACTCTGTTGTCAAAGGACATTAATGTCATTTATAATAGTGAATCAACTGTAAATGTTCTTTTACTACTCGTTACTATATTTTCTTATTTATCTTTCTTTTAATTGTTTGAAAGACATCATACAAACGTGACTTGCTGCAAGCGATATTTAACGATCGCTACTTTAAACATAAAACTCCAACATTTTCTTATCACAACCATTACAAATCTCTTCCCACAAAGATAATTCAATACCAAAAAAACAATCGTTTTCCATTAGTTACTAATTAGTACCTGTATTAAAGAGAAATACAATACGATAAAACTAAGAGACATTAAAAACTAGTTGCCACTAGTCCAAGAAATGTTAAATAAAAATACTTATTACTTGAACTTCACATAAAACACATAAAATAAATTCTAGTAGCAAAGATAACGAAAAGACCCACCACATTCATACACTTTTCAATCAACAAAGTCAATCCTTTTTCTTTTAACAATCAACTGCATTTCGGTTTTTTTTTATATAGTTTTTAGGATGTGCTGCTTCTAAACTCAGGTTGATTTAAAGATTTTTCAAAAATTTCTAAATTTTATGGTGTTTTGGGACTAACATGTTATTGTAGCTTTGATTCGGAAAAGTAGTTACTAATTTTGCTCAAACTATTTGTGTGGCTTAACTTTGTATGAGGCTTGACCCAGTTTAAAAAATTGCTTATAATCTGAAAGGCTACTTTGGCTTTTATGAAAAATTTAATGTTTAAATTAGTGCGTCTGGCGAACTAAGAAAAAAGTTTCACTGGAATTTAATTATAATTTAAGGTTCTCTTTCATGAATGATTTACTGTAACAGCAGTCAGCAGCAACTACAAAATGACACTATAAAAAAAAAAAATGGCCAAGCAAAAGAAAATTATTTGCTTTGGCTTTCGAGCTTAGAGAGCGTATGTAGACAATAAATTTATGACTTTGTGTAAAAGAAGATATTTAATTTTACTGCTGAGCCTTAACCGCCTAATTCACAAAAATTATAACAGGTTTATAAAGCTCTTATTTGACATATTTTCCACACAAATATGTATGTCAAGTAACAGTCTTATAAGCCTGTTATAATATTTATGAATTAGTTTGAGGGTTAAAAGTCGTTGCAATAAAGGTTGCCTAAAAACAGAGTACTGAACATAAATAGTAAACAGCGTTTATATTTAGCCTACTTCTTCTCTTTATCTTGTCCCAATACTCATGTAACTACTGGATTTGGCAGGGCTGTCTTCTCCGTGGGATAAAATATTAGATACATATTCGTTTTTTTAATTTGACTACAAAATAAAGCGAAATATTGCCAATGAATATATAAAAAACGTCCTTAAGCTCAAAACACAAAATTCTAGCAATGCAGTCCTAGATTTCTTATCTATATATTTTGATTGTACAACATCACTTGTAAGGCTTGACTGAAGTCAACCAAATTATGCATTCAAAAATCTTAGCTGTAGCATATGGTATTTTAAGGTCGCTATTGACCAGGTCTTTTTCCAATGTACTTTTCATTGAAGTAGTCTGCACACCACGCGTCAGAGAGGTTTAAATAAACCAGAAATTATGCAGCCAATAAAAAATGGTTCAACCTTAAATTCGTTTACATTAAATATTGGAAAGCTATTAAAAAGGCTAAAGGTTTCTTTAAACATCATATGGAGCGGCTAGTTGGTGCCATTAACATACATACATACTTGTGCACATGAACATGCATATGGGGCAATCCATGCAAAACAGAAAGTCCATGAAGGCATTATTCGGCAAATATTTGCTTGAACTGAGTAGGAAATATAAAATCGTAATATTAAAGACTATATCTGTCTTTTACGCTCTGGTACCTCAGAGGGCTAAAGTGCATAAGCAAAGCACCTCCAAAAAACTACCTAAATGAAAACTGTCAAATGAAGCACAGTAACATCCCGGGGGATGTAACATGTGGGGATTACATGCAATTTCACGGACTCGTCCATTGTGTGATCACTGCTGCAAGCCGAACAGTATTACTTTTTTACTCTATGGTCCGGATAGTAATTTTTTTATTCCTTCAGGTGATGCTTCTTGTACTATGTGTAAAAACAGAACTTTTTACAGCAATATCCGTCTACGTTTTTGTGGCAATTTCGCTTTACAAACTCTGTAATAATAAGGCTATAACAATTTATTTACCGGCTTTAGAGTAGGCAGAACAAATCAGAGCAATACAAATAAATGTATTACTTATTTTAAGGCTAAAAATAGACCTTAATGTTTTCCGTCATTTTGACATGACCATATACCGCCGACATTTCGTTTATGCTAATCATCCCATTAGTAGACCCGAAAAGTTGTAAAGGAATACTTGAAACCCAACTAATTGTTTCAAAACTCTCATGAACAAAATGAAGAATCAGAAACGATCAAACAATTAGTTTTTAGTAGCAAATAAATATTTTTTTTCTCTATGTTAATCAGGGATAATACGTTTTTAAATAATTTTCATGATTTTGTGATTTAGAAAGTGCATTTCTTATTTCCTACCATAAGAAAAGTGTGAAAAAACTTTTTGACAATTTATAATATGTTCATTTTAATCCATTATATTATTAATTTTGCCATAATAGAAGCAATTAAAAAGAGAAACAACCTTCATGTCATTTTTCTTTAGATTGGGCTTCATATTAAATTCGTATGAGAATATTTTCAATTAAAGTAAAAATGTTCCGAGACGCTGATTTAGTTCGAATTGCCCCATATGCAAGTGAGTATCGGGAACTGGCTCTTAAAAATCATTTAAACGCCTTTAATGCTGTTTATGATGAACTACTTTATTTATTTAAGCCAAACGACTGACTGATTGTTTTGCATTGTTCTGACTGACTTGTTGAGTCTCAAGTGACTGACAACATGCTGCTAAAAACAAACGGTTGCCGAAGCAACTGATGTTTTTCTTTTAACTAATCACGGTATTTATGCCTTTTAAAATATGCAATTTTGAAACTTCTGTTTAAGTAAAAAAAACATTTATTTAAAACTAAAACAAAAAACACAAAGAAATCCTTTTTAAGCCATAAGCGTGGATTGGATTATAAACAAGTCTGTCAGCCAGTTCAAATGCTGCACGCATGCATTCTCATGCATTCGCTGCACATCAAGTTGATAATATTGATTTCTTTAGTGCAGCAGCATATTGGCCACAACTAAAGTTGTTGAAATATGATGATCGATAGATGTGTTTCTTTTTTCATCATTTTTCGCTTTACATATCGACCTGAATCATTGTTTTGTTCGTTTTGTTCGTTTTAAGCTTAAGCATCTTGGCATTTATGTCCATATGCATGTTGATTTAATGGTTTCTGAGACAGTATGCAGGAGTTTTGAATGTGATATGTCCTCCAAAGTATTGCGCTTGTGAAGACCACCCATGCTGTAAATGTTTAGTGGCAGCATACAGTATTGAAGTTGATATTCAAAATAATATTATTTTTGAATTTACCATTTTGGGGCATAAATATTTTAACTGTTAAGTGACTTTGTTGGTACTTGATGAGCAATTAAAGAGGCGATAAATAATAATAAAATTTTTGAGAGCTAAAAAAATTCTTTAGATAATACATATTACAGATAATACGTACATAATGGATCCTTTGGCTTCGGCAAGTTATTTATGTAGCAATTGTTGCATATGCAAAAGTAGCAGCACACTAATTGCATTAAACGCATGGAACACAGAAGAAATAATGTATGCAGATAAATCGAAATTTGCATTGGTTTGTTAAGACAAATGAATAATTAAAGTTGCATAGTAACAAAAATTAATAAAACTAAAATGTTAGGCAAGTGTTAAAACTAAAAGTTAGTTAATTTCGAGATTAATTAATGATATTTGTGGGTACAAATTTAAATAAAATTTAATCATTCCATCGAAGCTTTAGAAAGCTTTTTTTACTTTTATTCAAAATAGGAAAAACATTTCATGACAACTATTTTGTATTGCGTTTATCAGGCTCAAGTTCACTCTATATTACTTTCATAATTGATTTCAACTATACAAGACAAAGAAAATATTAACGACTTTTAGCTAAGTAGACAACTGGATGTTTCGAAGCCGCCACAATGCTAGTCAGCACCCACTCTCGAGCTCATGATTCCAAAGCGATACTCCAGCCACTCAGCCATTCAAGTTGTATTATACTTTCTGTCTAAATTTTTAATTATATCATAAACATTTATTATTACATTTTTATTTATATGAAGCTGTTCCTAAGTCCGCCCCCGCTCTGCCTATTGGGATGGGTCCATGCAGCTAGTTTATTTTATTATTCAACTATTTCTTCAATATATAAAATCATAAGTCTACTCAGCGACCTTATTAAGCCTTAACAGAAGCTATTTGGCTCCAACGTTCAATTTGCTTTCAACAAAATTTAGCTTATTCTTTCATTATTAACGGCAAATGCAAAAGGTAGAGAATTTAAATTTGTTTACCTGTTGCTACTACTACTACTTAAGAAGTGCCTCAAAATTTTGCATTAAATAAGCCAAACGACATCTTTGAGATGCCAGTTAAGGTATTCTGCGAGTTACTGATATGTTGATGAGTCTTAAGAGTTATTACGGGTATTACGAGTATTGAAATCGACCCTTTGTTATAGGGAAAATTTTATCTAGATCGTTATTGAGCGGCATTAATCGGCCATATACCAGACTTATAATTAACTGAATACGAAGGGCAAATGCTGTTGTTATCTGTAAAAGTATGGCTGCAGTTTGAAATTTGACAGAGAAGATCATTGAGAAAGATAAGAAACAGTGTGGAAAAAAGAACGGAACTTTGCGCAACACCCAAATTCAACTTGAACTTATTTAAGTAGGCCCCGTCTATCACAACACATATAGTGCGGTCTCTGAGGAAACTCGACATGAATCGAGAGAAGTCATTACCTCGATGTCTCGAGCCACCAAAATGGTGGATAATGTAGCACCATTTTTCTGAAAAGTAGATATACTTGTTGAGCGACCTCTGCGGAAGCCGTACAGCCAGTCTCAAAGTAAATTATATAACTCTAGGTACTTCACAATTTGGTAGTTAACCATAATTTCTATTACCTTGGAGACCGCAGAGCAAATTGAGATTGGGCCGAAATTTTCGGGGTCTATTGCCTTATTTTATCCATAGTAATAATAAATAAATATGATATAAATTTCTTCAGCATAGGTTTTATAAAGTTCCGCGAAAGAAAAGCGTATAGCAAACTTTACCATGCTGTACATACCTTGAGTCCATACATCATTGGCAGACCCGACAAGTCTCAATGAACAAGTGATATGAGCATTTTTATATCTCGAGAGAATTTGTTTTTAAATTTATAGAGAATTCCAGTTGCTGATAAAGTTTATGCTTTAATTTTGCTGATATGAGCATCCCAGGGAAGATTTTTACTATTAGATATCTGTTCCTTGCATCAACACTCGTACAAAGAGGCCTTTAAAAAAGTGCAATTACACTAACATACGGTGCTGGGAACTTCATTGTCAAATTGTCTACTCAACACAAATGGCCCGTGTCATTAAGTATTTTCATTTAACAAAATTGAAATTAATTGTTTATCGCTTACAACTCAAAAATCTTAGACCACCCTAAAAAGATATCTCGACATTTACTGTGATTTTAGAAACTGGCAAAACCATTAATTTTAACAAATTACTTAAGGAAGTGTGTTTCAAAACTCCATTGTAGTTGCAAAATAAAACTGAATATAAGCAATGAGTGTGGTCCAAATTAAGGAAAATCTTAGGCAATAGAAATCTATTCACCAACTGAGCACAAACTATTAGTTATTAAAACGAATTGCATAAAATTAAAATGAAAGAATATGTACAAAATCTTGTGAGATCTTATGAAGAGTACTACCATTCATCTCTGTTTTATGTTTAAGTAGGAAGTATATTTAATTGAGACATAAAAATAGTATAGAAAACACATTAAACTTCTTTTGAAACAAGTTGAAGTACAAATTTGTCTTAAACAAGTACATGCACAAACTTCCGGTCTGGTCAAGATGCTTTGTTGTAGTTGATGAAACAAAGAAAGACAATCAAACAGCCAAAAAGGACATAAAATTGAGTTGTCAAAAGTCTAGTTGAATACTTTTTTTCTTCTTTCTTTTTTTTTTTGCAGGTAAATACATTCGCCTGCTGGAGCAAAGTGACAACAATTGTAAGTAATATTTTTATTTTATTTATTTATAGTTTGTTTTTATAATAAATTTGTAAAAGCATGAATAAAACTGCTGCAAACGGATTTCCGGAGCTGAAATGTGTAAAATATAAATTGCGTCCCTTTTTGGCATAATAACCAATACTCTAAATCATCTTTTGCTCTAAAGTTAAAGGACATACACAGCATTCAGTCTGATTTCGATTGATGTCTTGTTATAATTTTGTTAAGAACAAATCTAAAGGGCTTCAATTAAGATGCAGGGTTACTTTGTGGTGTCAGATTTGAAATGTTATAGTGAAACTATGAAACTAATATCATACTAGTGGTCTTGTGACCACTAAGCTAAAAGTATTTATTTTCACATTCCAGACCAGAATATTTTAAAAAGCCTTTATGCTATAAAATAAACTGCTTTAAATATCTTTCAAGACACTTTTCAATTCAAAGTTTAGACTTTGTTGATTGTTTTACTACTAATTCATAAAGCCCGTATGACACTACATTTTTCTTGCATTGTTCAAATTTTGGAGAACAGTGCAAATATAATGTAATAGTAGAATTTAGTATGTGCATCGCGTTCAGCTATATTAAGATAAATGCAAAACTGTCAACATTTTTGTTGAAGTTATCGATAAAAAATGAGATTATGTCAAAAAAAATTTAAAATTTTTCAACTTAAAATTGACATTTCAAACTTGAATGTTGCTGTGTCAGCGGTTTATTTACAATTTTTGCGATTTAACGCTTCTTTTTTGGAAAATTTTTATTTCCTAGCGCTTTCTTGAAATAAAAAGAATACAACACTTACAAAAAAGATGCCAGTTTTGTTTACGTTTTGTATATTTGGTTCTTTCTAGCAATTGCTGTTTCTTTCTATCAATTCTATACCAATTAATGAAAGAAAAATGAAGTATCATAGGGCTTAACCTTGCTGTTTACCCTCTGCAAATGCAGCCGGTATTTGATTTACTACGAACTAACAAGCTTTTTTGCCAACTCCAATCACTGTTTTGTCTTTGCAGACCATAACGATTTTTTTTTGGCTTTTGGCATTTGAAATATTTTCTACAAGACTCACAATGTCGCTTCTGTACAGTTCGCCAACATTTTGAGTATCATGAAACTGTTGAAGATCAAATCAAGTGATCTTTAAACGATATTTTAAGGCCGTTGATGCGCGCCATAGCTGAATTCGGGTAAATAATGCTCGCAAGGAATCTACAAAATAGTGTTTTTTGTTTCCTTTGCATGGTTTCTCAACTTGACCACATTAAAATTTTAAATTTTCTTAAGATTCAATCATGTATTTGTTCTTATAAGGAGATTTTTCCCTCACTTTGTATGAATTTTAGCACCGGGTACCAAATAATTTCAGTTTACAAAGGTATTAACTTTTTCGCATGCAATTCTATATAATTAGATACCTTGGATTGTGGATTATAGATTGCTTTATTCCGGGTCACTTAAAGCAATTACTTACACAACTTATGACACAAAAGCGTCATAAGTTACTCTTTAAACGTAGAGGAATAAGTTATTGATGCTAATTTTTCGACCTTTATTGTTTAATATTTTAAATTAATAATTAGAGTTTGAGGTCACTTGTATTTTTTTTTTTTTTTTTGAAAAAATTCCTGAAAAAGATACCCATTCAGATATCGAAATATTGAATTAAACAAGCATTTAAAAAAAACAAGTGACCTCAAGCTCTAATTATTAATTTAAAATAGTAGAGGAATAAGCGAAAGCTTTTATTCACATAAGACCAGATATATTACGTTAGCAATACATTTAAAGACCAAAGTAAAGACCACTTATAAAAAGCATCTGTGTGTCATGTGTCTTTAAGTTTATAAGCATGAACATAATGGCCGATATTGTGCCACCAATGTTTCGATAGCATATCGCTTGAGTGAAAAAAAAGTTTCACTACAACATACCGAAAGTCAGCTTCAATACGGAAATATGTTGCCAAACGTAGAACGATTTTATTCGAGCATTAAGTTCATCGGCTGGTGCTGACCCAGGTATCACAGGTAGTGTTTGGGGAAAATATCCTGCCAAATGAATAAGGTTACCTCCGAATAAATTATTATTGCTTCTGCTATTCTGCAAAGTGTGATCCAGAGCTTCTAGCGATTTTTTGTGGGCCGTGGTACGTTCATTTAAGCTCCACTATAATTTTACAGGTCTGCAAATTTTTACCCATTGAAGAATTTTTCTTAATATTACATATGTAGTCCTCAGAAAAATGCCTTTGCAGAGAAATTGAGTTACCGATTTTTGCCTTTTTTGCCCCTTATATGCTAAAGCAAAGATGAAATTTATTTAAGCATTTTTTTTGGGGAGTTCGTTTTTACTTTTTTTCTGTGTCCATTCCTCTTCTAAGTAAATCCAATTAAAAAAAAGTACCAAAATGCAGTTTTTACCCGTTTTGTCCTCTTAAAACTTCAGAAAAGTAGCGAACCTGTCCAATTAATATTTGTAAACTTTTAGGGCTTTTTTAAATTTTTGTCCGCAGAAATTGAGTTACCAATAATACTTTTTATATGTCCATATTTAAAAAAATTACGAAACATATTTAAGTTTTTTTTTTTGTATTAATATTTAATTGTTAATTTTTTTCAGTTCTCATTCCTCTTCTATATAAATGCAATTGGAAAAAAGTAACAGAATTCAGAGTTTGCCCCTTTTATCAACTTAAAACTCAAAACTTCCAAAAAGCACCAGACACCTGTCCAATTATTTTTAGTGTGCTTTCTGGTCCTTTTTAAATTATTGAGCTACATTTGTTAAGTCCGGAGGTATTGAGTTACCGATTTTATCCCTTTATACCCCTTTCCAATTTAAATTTTTAAAATTTATATAACTTACAGTTTCTTCCAGACATGTAGCGATATACTGCAGGAATTTCAAGCAAATCGGTTTTGCCGTTTAGCTGTATATAAGGAACAAACAAACACACATTCACTTTTATATATTTATAAGAGATATCGATGGGGACGCGATATCAAAATTGGATCCCGCATCCGGAAATCAAAAATTAAACTTCACAGGGGCACTCGCCTGAATATGCTAAGGATTCTCTGAAAATTTCATATATGAATTTAATTATTTATTTGCTTTAAGAGCCAATGAAATGTTTTAATTCAGGTCCAAAAATGAACCTTTTCAAAAAATGTTTGTTGTATTTTTTTTAGCTGTCTATATGCCGACGACATTTAGTTGGTGCTAATCAACTCATCAGTAGACTTGAAGAATTCTTAAAAGTTTGTTTGAAACTTAACTACTTATTCGATAATTCCCATGAACAGAATGAGAATCAGAAATGTTCAAACAAACCTTTAACACAGCAAACATTTCTTTAACACAACAAACATTTTTTGAAAAGGTTCATTTTTGGACCTGAATTAATGAAAACTTCATCAAAATCGGCACAGCCGAGTTTTAGAATCCGTACGTTACATTCATACACACATCCGGATTTTTATGTATAGATTTTGTTATTTGTTTTGGGAGCCCGCTAAGGAGGCATGGTGTGTCCCATGGGTGTTCGTAAAAAATTATGGAAAGAAGAAAGTATTGATTGTTTGCCATAGATGAGATTGTTCTACGGAAAACAAATGGCTGATTTTCTCCTTTCAAACTCATCATTGCCAAGGTGACCTTAGAGAGCTCCAGTGTATGACCAAACACCGATAACAGTGTATAACAGCAAAAATGGGTTTAAGAAAAAACGATTTAGGTTATATGCATTTTGGTGCTCTAAGTCCAAATCTGCTTTCAGTTTTTCTCAATAGCGTAAAGATTTGTTCATGTGCGTGGCTAATTTTGCCCCCTAAATTAGAGAGTTACGCCCATATATTAAATTAAAACAAAATAAAACTATTTCTTTCTTTTTCTTGATATGTGGTGCTAGTTATCTCAAAGTCATTGAAGATTCAATGGCACAATCTCAAGAAATCCACCAACGCCAATATACACTAACTCTTCTTGTAAATATCACCTAAATTTCTAAACAATATTTTGCCTCGAAAACTCTTGCGAATGTTCTCTCCACTTAAATAGAAAAAAAAGAAGTTCAATAAGTATTACAGTGCTAATGTGAAAAATTTAAACGTGTGGCCGAACATAAAATTTGTTACACTATCCGGGAGCTTCTGAAAAGGAATTGTTAAAATAGACGCTCTCTTGTTTCTTAATATCAAAAGAATCCTTTTGTCAATTTCTATATTTACCTTTTACTATGACCAATCAATTTAGAAAACGCCCACAAAACAAGCTGCTTTAATTTAACTTTCTCAAAATTAGTTCTACTGCATGACAAAATCTAATGATCACCGAAAAAATTAAATGACATAATTCGAGAAAAAAAAATTCGCAATGCACATCTGGAAAATTAAAAAATAAAAAAGATTTATTCGTTCGAATTTAAAAACAATTAGCGAAGCCTTGACGGAGTGTGAATGCTTTTGGAAACAACAAAGCAAGAAAAAAATAAAACAATGGAAACACTTAACAAAAGTGATAATGATACAAATTGTAGAAATGAAAGCAATTGTACAAAGGGCCACAATACAATGGCTAAAAACAGAACAACAAAATAAACAAAGGTGCTAAACAATGGCACGTCTAAATAAATTTGTCAGGCTCAATATGAAAGTATTTTTTTTTTTTTATTTTTTGCTATTAAATGACAATGGAAAACCAATTTGAAATTGCAAATGTATTGCTTATGAATTAAAATAAAACTCCGTTGTTGTCAGAAATTTTCTAAGAAAATTTTGCTAAGAAATTTTCGGTTAAAGAACGTGCTGTCAAGTATTGCGGGTCGCATGCAGACACAAAGGCGTCATAAATTAAAGATTTCGTTCGTTCACTTAAGTATGTATGTACCTGAGAGCCAAAGGAAACTATAAATGTCAAAAAATTAAATACTTATGTTGTATATAAATTATAGTTTTAGAGAAAAATCTATTATATAAAGAAATAAGTATGTATTTAGATACACAGGGTAACCTCGTTAAATGAAATCTTCCCAGAATTTCTCTTATTTTCTGCAAGATTCAAAACACAATGGCTATTTTCGGTTACCCATTAGTTATTACATCTGGTGGCTTCTTTTCTGGCCCAAAATGTTTGGTACATTTGGTAATGGTTTGTATATACTCTTATAGGGTGCTACATTTATATTGGTCACAAAAAAAATTGTAGAAATTTGTATTCTCAGTTGAAAAAGTTGCATTACTACTTTAAAAAAAAAGCATTTTTCTTAAAATTTTTCTATTTATTTAACTCCTAAAAGGTAAATAATATATTCGTAGATAATCAAACTTCGTATAAAATATAAAGCAACTCTTACAGAGAAACGATTAGTGATGATACTGGTCAGTGGATCGATCAGGGATACGAAGTGCATAATCAAGAAATCTTTACAGCCATTGGCGGGTCTCTATCGGTAAATGTGACATCAGGTCGCATACCGGTGACTACACTAAAGGCCAACTGGGAAATATTAATTCCCGACCTCCATTTCTGGTTGACCGAACCTTTGAATCAGACCGCCGTGGGTCTTCATTATTACACGGATGGATCAAGCGCGGGAGGAAAAACAGAAATTGATATTTATATAGAAAATACCATGTAACTGCTACTGCATCTGCCGAACTATTGCATAATTTTGTAGCTGAAATTTTGGGCAATTGCGGATTGTATTAGGGAACTGAGTGAAATAGAGAGGGCCTGTAAATATATTCACAGATAGTCAAATGGCAATTAGAACGACCTCAGCTGAGCGGATTAAATTACAAATAGTTTGGGATTTTAAAACGGTATTAACAGTCACTCGGCTCGTAGTCAACTACGCATCGTGCTAGAGTATGCGACAATAACTGGACATGGAAGAGCAAACTCATTAGCTTCAAAAGCCAGAGAGCCAAGAAACATAAGCTTAGTAGGCGTTAAACCTTTCGATGCTACATCTGAACTAAATAATTGGGCACATAGTGACCATATCACTCACTCGAATAACTAAACGTTTGGAGTCAATGCATGAATCTTATGGGAGTAGGCAGACGAGGAAAAAACGTGGCGACTGCTAAGACTTATCAAACCCGATTTAAGTGGAGTAAAGGGAGGCAAGTCACACTCAACTGCAGGCCAGTGCCCCGCTTTCTTACAAATACGGTTTCAATATCTTGTGAGAGACACCTTAACAGACATAACTCAACTACGGGGCATATGCAGTAGGAAATCGAGGAACTTTAAGAATGACACAAAGTTCCTGTAGGATAAAACCTTTAATAGTGTGCAGACTATTGGCAAAAACCGCATGAGCCAAACAAATTCGAACAATGAGTTGCGATTTAAGGCTTCTGATTCAAAGGTTAAACAAAACGACATAAAACCAACAAAATGTTCGCAACAGTTCCTCGATCGTCCCTCTTAGAGGCTTAAAATGTGGCACTGATCCTCACGAAATTTTCACCGTTAATACTTTTTTAAGCACACCAATCCATATTTAGATTTTTTTATGGGGGCTTTCATGCAAATATAATATTTCCACCATATTTTTCCCACTATCATAAATTATTCCACATTGACGCTAGAGAAGTCATAAGTATGATCTGTCCCCATTAGGGTTTTCCTCCCCATTATTTCCTAGAAACATACTAACTCTATATCCCTCCTCCTCAGGTGGCTTCCATACAAAAATTGTTTTTCAATTTTCCTGCATTGTGTTTCCAATCCATAGCCCCAGGGTGCCAATACTGGTTTTTCGCTGGCATTTTTTCCCAACACACTCAACCCATTTGCTCGGTACTTAAGGTGTCTCCCATACATTTTTTTTTTTTTCTAAACTGTATAATTTTTCTTTTTGACAAGCCTCCATTATTTTTTTGTTTGTCCAGTTTTAGCCGAACGACCGTTCTCTCTTCTCATTAAGAGCGTTTCTATTCAAAAAGACTCTATAAATATTAATTTCTCATCCTACCTCGACCATTATTGTATCACTACCAAGCATGAGCTGTTGTCACCAATAGCTTTATGTAATCTTGTGCCATAATAGTGAGAAGAGAAAACGGTCAGAGTGTTCGGCTAAAATTGCAGAAACAAAAAAATAATGGAGGCTTGTCAGTGTGTATTCTGTGTAGCTGCTGTCTGGAGGTCGACTTTGTTCTCTCTGCATTCGAGCACACTTTTCCGATTAAAGAAATTTGTGTATGCGATCATAAACTGCTTCTAACGCCAATCGACCTTGGGGCATATTTATGATTAAACATTTTTAGTTGCTTGTGTCGATGTATTTAGCTAAAGCAAAAGTCAGCAAGAGAATAATATTTGCCAATACATATAACCATATTTTAAGCAACTGAATAAAGCTAATGAATTATGACTGGCTTGTTCATTAGGTTGGGTCGATTTGTATGGGCAACCACTTTTCGATATTGTGCCATCGATAGTTTTTGGCAGGAGCAAAAAAAGCTCCACTACGACATGTCAAAAAAATTATTTTCAGCGCATTCGGTTTTCGATTTTCTGCTAAGAAGACTAGGCAAGGGTTGACGTGTTCAAAAAATATATTAGGGGCAAAATTTAATGAAGGTTGATCATACATATGACCCTTCTCGAGGTACCCAGAATCAAGTTAGGGTCATGGGAGGAAAATTTCGTCTTCGAAGCATCCAAATGAGGGCTCCTAGAACTGATTATTCCCAGGGCTGCCACAGACAAGTCAAATGTATGACACTTCCCCCATAAGTTCTTACCACACCTCCTTTCGGATGCTCCCATACCGAAATATAAGAAAAACTAAAATCGAACACCCCTTAAAATGAGATTTTTGATATGTTGTAGTGAAGCCTTTTTAACTTTCAAGCTTCTGGCTAGTATATTGCAACTACATGCTTCGGTATTGGGTGTATAAGATTCGGCGCTGTGGCATATTGCAATCCTACGTCGATTTTAGTACAAATTATTTCATATCACTAAGACTACTAGATCCATGGTCAAACAAACCTCACTGTGACCAACAGAACATCTTTTTTTTTTAATTTATTACACTTAATTACTTGCTTTGACAAGAAGTACTTAAGGTTGGGCAAGAAATAGCTGATGGAAACTAACACATTAACATTTTAATTACTAACACATGCAAAGCAATTTTATAGTTTTCGGCATTGCCATTACAATGATTGTTTTAGTATTTTGATTTTCCCTTATTAATTTGGGAGTTTCATTTGGAACTACGTTTATGCATTAATGTTTTTATAGGTTCATTTGTCCATTTTTTAAAATATTGTTTATCATATTATCTTTGAATTTTTTTTTTTTTTTTGAATATTTTCGAAAAATTCTTTTTTTATTTATCAATACAGAAATTAATAGCATTACATGTAATTTTGTGGTCATTTCGCAAAAAAGATTTTGAATGATCACTTTGCTGAGGTGGTAACGCTGGTTCAAAAAAAAAAAATCACACGAATGTTTACATCAGTTTTTTCGTTTTGCCCTTAAGAAAATGATAGAAACTCTGATGTATGAACCTATCAACAGTGTTCTTGCAGGGTATCGAATATTTATACTCTTATAAATAGCTGTAGAATTTTATAGATGCATATAAGTATATTTGTTACTTTTTATTACCTGCTCTTCGATGTGCAACTAAATTAGTTGTAATCACTAACGTTATGGAAATAATCTTGTGGTGATTTTCACTTGAATAGCATAACAACAATTGCAGTCTATTAACTTTTCAATTCTAGCACAAGTATTAATCAAACACACTTAAATTCATTACTCACAAAAATGAAGGCGTGTGACAATTAAAAATTGCATCAATGTTTTCGCACCACAAACACAAACACAGACACAGTGTCAGTTTAGTAATTTATTCCTTTACCCCCACTCGTTTCTTGTCTCTGCAGCCATCATGCTGGGATAAATTGTTGTAATATTTAACTTTGAACTAATTATTTCGGAAAAATAAAATTGAAATAAAAATCATGCCAACAAATTGCTAAATAAGAATAAGATTCTTCGATTTCTGTTTATGTTCGCATTTTAATCGTTAAAAATCATGCAGTTACGCGCAGGCGTTCAATTCCAACGTAGTGCTAACGAACAAAAAGCATGAAAATGAAATCAAACAGTGAAGCAGTAAGTACATTCACAGCACGCTTGGTGTGCAAAGAGAAAAAAAGCAGAACATAAAATAAATATTTACAAAAAACACTAAAACTACAGCGATTGACCATCAGCATTGTTACTTAATTGTATTTAAACACGAAACTTTTCAAATTGTTCAAGTTCTTATTCATTTGCGAAGAAAAAAAAATAAGTATTTTGTTTTTCAATTTTGACTAAATAAAAATCTTAATGAAAGACAGACATAAACATACATGTTCTTTTGAATACTGGTAAATAAATACAAAGCATAAATGCGGCTGTGTGCAACCATTAACCCTGGCTTTTGCCAGTCGAACTTTATGGTTTATAATTGTTCATTACTTTCAGTTCATGGGCCTTAGTTCGATTTTACTGCATTAGATTTTCTCCATTCAGATTTTTTTTATACAAAATTGTAGTTATCAAGATTTTTAACGAAGACAGAAAAACAATGAACTTAATTAATTATTCGCTGTAAGAGGCAATTGAAATTTATTATTGTAGGTCTAAAAAAATAGACCTTATGCTTCTGTCTCTTTCAGCCGTCTATATGCCGCCGACATTTCTTTTTGCTTTTTCAAGTCTACTGATGAGTTGTTTAGCAGCAACGAAATGTCGGCGGCATATAGACGGCTGAAAGAGACAGAAGCATAAGGTCTATTTTTTTAGACCTACAATAATAGAAGACAGAAAAAGTTAAGCTGAAGACTTATTAGTTGGGAAATATATAACATGACTGTTACACGTCCACCGCAACGATCATCAACCGCCAAATAGATTCGAACCCAGGTCAAAACTAGTGTGCTATTAGTTTTTAAACAGCAACGCTTAGCCATCTTAGTACCTGAGCTCTGTCTACATATAATCTGCTGATTAACCGTAAATTTAACCACTATAAAGTTGCAGGAACGAAATTCGCTCACTGCTTACCGGCATTTTATTAATGTTGCTAACTAGCTTAGAGGTGAATAAAAAATTCAGCTAAAGCAAATACTTTATTCAACAGTGAACTTAATTATTTATTCGCTATAAGAGCCAATTGAAATTTATTACTTTAGGTCTAAAAAATAGACCTTACTGCTGTCTGTCATAATCTAAAAAGATTATGCAATATTCAAAAACTGTTACATTATGTAAATATAGTAACAAATGTGATAAATAAATATTTTCTTTTCACAAAAATATTTAAAAATAGTAGATCTATTCAAATCTAATCAAAAATAATCAAGAAATCGAATCAATATTTTTTGGATTAGTTTCGATTAGATTTGATTAAAAATGCTAATCGTCACTAATTGTGATTAGATTTTTGATTATTTCTAATCATATCAATTAGTAATCTGAAATTTTTGTCAAAATTCAATTCTAATGATTAGACTATTTTATTTCTCTAAGCGTAATGATTTCTAATTCTAATTGAAATTCGCCATCTATGCTTTTGTACATTAGGGACATGACTTAGTTTTGTTGCAAATATCAAATTTTACATACTCTAGGCAAAAATATCACGAAAATATCGAGAAAGTCGCTACTTTTAGATTAATTAATAAAGTGTTCAACATGAAAGCATATCATTTTTCTTTAAATAAGAATGGCAGGATTTAAATAAGACTAATATACATTTTTCATCTATCTATAAAAAAAAACATTAAACATGTGTATTAATTTTGTCTGCAAAAAATTTAATAAACATAAAAAATTGTCAAAAAAAAAAAATACATGTATATAAAATTCATATTTTTTCAATTCCAGATGTATGTATGTATGCCGGCTTTATGGGTTAAATGTGGCAGCTCTTTAAAAGTTTTTATCAGTTGTTGAGTTTTCCAGCTTTTTCTTATTTTTTTAGCTTTAACTATCTAGCACTAGCCAAGTATTATTCACACTTTTCCTAGTTTTAACTAGTAGCATAATAGTCTGTTTCCATTACGAGTTGAATCACCCGCTTTGCTCACTCAATCATACTTATGAATCAGACTGTTTACACGACTCGTCTATGTGCTTTGATTTGACTTTTGTTTTTAAAAAACCAGCATAAGTTGTCCATTAATTTTGTGAAGCGAATTTCTCTAAATGAACAAAAAAAAAGTAAGCGAAAGTGTTGTCGCAAAAAAATCACATTCATTTGGAAATATCTTCGGTGTTGATATTGCACGGCATTAAATAAAGTCCACAACTTAACTTTTATTTTTATGATACAATTACGTTTTCTTTGTTTTTTATTTATTTATTTTTTTGTTTACAATTTATGATTTTGACAGATAGTGCAGATAAAATTGTGATATAAATTAGCGAAGACAGGTATTTTCCGTGCTTCGCATGTAACTTCAATATGAAGCAACTTCATTCGCTCTCAAAATTTTGCATGGCGAAGCATGTTGCTCCGTTCCTGATTAGCGTGTTAAGCACAAATAGAGAGCGAAGCACATGTCGTGGAAACATGCTATAAACTAGTACTGAAAAAAGTAAGCTTGTGCTACTACTTTATGCTATGTTGCATTAATTTAATTTTTACTCATTCCCCTACATTGAATGTCCTTTAGCTAAATTTAGTTTCTGCAATCGAGTTTGTACTACAATAACAGTAAAAACCAATTGCGTACTTGCTGCATCCAATAAAATTCCAATCGTATATGTAACAACCTTATTTATCGCATCCTTTAAGTTTATTTGGCGTGCCGAAATTGGTACCCACCCGATTTGTAAGTTTATTTTGAATGCGATTGAAATTGTAAATGATGCAAAGTGCATCAACATAAGCCCAAATATAGTTTAAGTTTGCCCAATGGTTTCCCAAGAACTGGAATAATCAACGGCAAACAAAACATTGTGTACGAGGACGAGTTTGGATCTTGTTGCTTGTGCTGTTTGTTGACTGTTGTTAAACAAAGATCACGTGGCATTTAATAGGCGTCAGAATGTACAAACTGTTTTTATATTTGTTTGCTTTTTTACATATTTATTTGTAACTCGGCAGGAAAATCACAACGATGCATAAGGCAACATCCTCGTTAGATTGCGTGGTTAGTGGGCATTCATCAATTGGGGCGATGATGATACACACTGCAACTTAAATTTTTCCTGCTCTTTTAGTTTGCTGACAATAAAATGCGTTAACGTTTTTACACATAAATGCTTAAGCATTTCTTTTACTACCACTTTTCAAGTGCTCTTTCATTCATTTATTCAAAATCAGCGCAGCGCAGTTCCTACGTCAATGGCACAGTAGAAGGACTGGCCTGATGGTGTTCACATGTTTCAATGTATTCGTATACAGAAGCCCAAATTAAAACGAATTAAAAAATTTCCTTTTATTTAAAATTTCTGACTGGGCTTAACAAGTCCAGAAATCAGCTTGATATGTATGCGACGCAGAAACAAAAAAGTTAAACAAGAATAAAACAAATGTTGCAACTCTAACAAGTTTGTTTGGCATCATTTTAATAAAGTGGTGACAAGATTTTTATTTGTTAACAATTCTTTTATTTTATTTTTATTTTTTCCATACCAAGAAATGGAGAAGTACGTTTTTTTTTTCTTTTTGATTTCACAATGTGTAATTTTATTTATTTTTTATTTGCTTTAATAAAACTTCCTTTGTGGTTTTTGCTTGCAATTTACTTATGATTAATGTGGCCAAGTGTTGAGTGGCTTCATCTTCATTCTCCAAATTATGGTTGTTAACTGTTGCAGCCACTTTTTGTTATAATTTTTTCAAATTAGTTTTAAACATTAGGCAGTTTTTCGCTTGAGCAGAGAATGCATTTTGATGCCTTTGAAAAAAGGCATCTTACGATTTCACAAGATCATCTTGTTTTATTTATTCACATGACGGACAAGTTTAATTTCTTGATAGTGGGTTGCAACCACGGCCAATTGCATGATGCATGTGCAGCCACTTGAGTTCAATCAACTTGCATGAAAAAGACTGCAAAATAATTGTATGAGAAAACAGAGTTTTTGCACTTTGAATAACTATTAAGTGCTAAGAAAAATGAGAATTGAAGAAAAGGGGGGAGAACATCGCATTACAAAAGAAGTAGCATTAAGCGCAGCCATAAGTCAAGTGAAAGATTGTTTAGATTTATCCTATAGTGATAACTAATCATATAGTGATAACTAATTTTATATTCTGTAACATTTATGTCAAACCCAGATACAGGTTTTATCTTTGGTTTTAAAGAAGAAACAGCTCAAGTTTTACAATGTCGAAAACGGTTGCGCTGTAAGAAGGAGCACTTTCAACTTAAACTCGAAAAGTTTGTAAATTAACGAGCTCACAGTGATGTTCCGCGGCCAAAGCCATCAGTAATATGAACTTAGATTATTGGCATATATTCAGCTCCTACTAATCGGGGCTTGGGAATTCGCAAAAAAAAAAGTAAAACATGGAAAGAGATAGTCAGCTTTTAATGAGAATTCTGACTTCAACGAAATTTGTTGCATTTGGAGACGGTGAAGCCTTGAGTTCAGTGAAACAAAAACAGAGCTTTTGGCCAGTGTAACAGTTTTACAACTGGATCTTGCAAAATGCAACTAGAAATTGATAAATGCGAAACCAAACCAAACAAAAACAAAAAAGTAACTAGCAGCTTCAAAATCGATTTTGATTATTTTGCATATTATCGAAGTTTCTTATTGTGCACTAGGGTGAATTAGAAAAAATTGAGCTAGGTACTAGGATGAAAGATTAGTTGCAGAGGATTCGAAAAAAGGATGTCGCCCGGTTTTGGCACACTATTTATTTTTAATATTCTAAAATTTTCTTTCTTAAGCGATCAAATATTCTTCAAAATATAACTTAATTATTTATTCGCTATAAGAGCCAATTGAAATTTATTATTTTAGGTCTAAAAATAAACCTTAATGCTTTCCGTCTTTTTCAGCCGTCTATATGCCGCCGACACATATTTCGTTGTTGCTAAGCAACTCAACTGAAGCGCAACTACTTATTCCAAAATGCTCATGAACATAAGTAAAGGTGTTGTAAGTAGTAAAATGTTTTCTGTATTAAAAGTTTGTTCGAACATTTCTGATTCTCGTTTTGTTCATGAGAATTTTGAAATAGTTGGGCTTCAAATATTCTATTTAGATTTTTCGAGCCTGCTGATGAGTTGTTTAGCAACAACGAAATATGTGTCGGCGGCCCAAAATAAAAAGTGATCCAATATTTCAATGTCGTTGTTAATATCTTTGTAATACGCAGAATTCTACCCCACTTTATTATTAAGTGTGACATCAAATTCAATCTCAACTTTTCTGTCCCTGGCTTAATGTTGCAAAAAAAAGTTTTTGTCGCTTATATTCATTTCTACTAGAGGTAACGGGTAATCCATTTCGTGGTTTCAAGTAAGTTGTTAAACCAATTTCGATTGGACCTTACTTCTGACTGTCACCGTCACTGCGGAGCGTTATGGTCATATGATAACCGTTTTTTAGGGTTCCGTACTCATCACAGTAAAACGGAACGCTACTACCGAGACTACTACGTCCGTTCATCCGTCCTTCCGTCCGTCCGTCCGTCACAGAGTCCATTCTCCGAAACGGTAAAAGCTAAAAAGCTGAAATTTTCACAAGATATTGTTATAATTTGCCGCTACAACAACAAACACTAAAACCAACAACAAAGCGAAAACTACCAGGTATCCCCATACAACCAAAAGTTACAATTAGCTATAACTCTCGAACCGTAAAAGATAGAGAGCTGAAATTCGCACATTGTATGTATTTATAGATGCTCTACAACAGCAAAAGCTAAAGACAACAACAAGTTGAAAACTACCAGGTGTCCCTATACAACCTAAAGTAACAATTAGCCGTAGCTGCTAAGCCGTAAAAGACAGAAAGCTCAAATTCGCACAATATATATATCTACATATTTCCTACAACAACAAATACTAAAAACAACAACATGTCGAAAACTACCAGGTGTCCCTATACAACGTAAAGTAAAAAATAGGCCTTAACTCGCAAGCTGTAAGAGACAGAGAGATGAAATGTGCACAATATGGAATACAACAACAAATGATAAAAACAACAACATATTAAAAACTACCAGGTGTCTTTATACAACGTAAAGTGACAATTAGCTGTTACTCTCGAACCGTGAGAGACAGAGGGATGAAATTTGCATAATATATGTATTCACTTATGATCCACAACAACAAATGCTAAAAACAACAACAACTGTAAAACTACCAGGTGTCCCTTTGCAACGTAGATTAACAGCTATAACTCTCGAAGAGATAGAGAGCCGGAATTCGCACAGTGTATGTATTTCCAGATACCTTACAACAGCAAATGACAACAACAATAACAAGTCAAAAACTACTAGGTGTCCCCATTCAACATAAAGTAGCAATTAAAGGCAACTCTCAAGCTGTAAGAGACAGAGAGATGAAATTTATACAATATATGTATTCACATATGCCATTCCATACGTACATTACACATACGGAACAATAAGTGTGCGAGCCAGCCTCGTACGTGACTGAATTTATTTTTGCCTGCTATTGAAGAATACGACTTGGCGAATATGTGGTTTCAACAAGACGGTGTCACATGCCACACAACTCGAGCGAATATGGCTTTATTGCAAGAGACATTTCCTGGCCGCGTAATTTCTAGTAGTGGCGATATCAACTGGCCACTAAGATCATGCGATATGACACCATTAGACATTTTTTGTGGGGCTACCGTGTTTATGCAGCTAAACCTTTTACTCTTGAGCACTTAAAAATCAACATTCGTCAAGTTCTGGCTGAGATACCGCCCAATATGTGTCAAAAAGTGGTCGAAAATTACCTCAAAAGAATCAATGCTTGCAACACTTCATGTGGTGATCATTTGAGTGATGTGGTGTCTCACACATAATGTTAACGATCAAACTTTATAATAAAAAAGAAATGCCATGAAAAAAAATATTTTATATGTGTTTTATTTACGCTAACTGTTGAAACTGCAAAATGGATAACCCTCACTAGCTTTTGAAATCTTTTATTGAGTTCTTCACTCAACTCATGACATTCGCTAACTTAATTATGAAAACTAACGACCTACTGTTAGTAAAACTGATCTGTGAAAATTCATTGCAGCAATAAAAATTTGTATTAGATTAAGAAAAAAATATTTGTGTAATAAATTCATTAGAAATATTAATGAGAATTCTTATTGTAAAGATTTGATTAAGAGATTATATGAACATCCAGTCAAACATCGTATACAACAACACCCATATTCATAAAAACTATTGAAGATTTATTACACGTTTATTTGACAAATATTCCGTAGAAATACGTCAAATAAGAGCTTAATAAACTTACAATAATTATTATGAATATGGCCTTAAGCCTCTGGAATTACCAAAAGCAATTTATTTTTGACATAACAGAACTCCAAAGTATTTCATTAGCTATCTAAGCTGATGTCGAAATATTTTACTACTTCTAATGAAGAGCATTCGTAAGTGAAGAATATATTTATGACCGGCTTACTAAACGTACTATTGTACTTCGATATGTTAACTGATAACCACTCCATCCTGCCCACAGTACGATAGTGCTGAATCTGCACGTCTTAAACTTTCTAACGTTCAAGTAGGTCAACGCAGACGTGCCAGATTATCTGGATAACCACATAGCGTAAAAACTGACGATATTTCCTTAAACCAGAATACAAAGAAAAAAACTTTCGTTATTGCAATACTACCGTTATGGTGTAGTAACAAAATATCACTTACAACACCCAATAATCACCATCACAATTCAGTTCAGTTTCAGTAAAAATATTTTTATTACAGTTTTTATTTTCACTCCTTTCAGCAAACAAAAGATGAAATCAATGTTTTTAAATTGATAATTTTAATGAAATTAAAACGGTAAATTTTTTTAGCTTTTAAAAATATTAAATAAATATGTATGTATGTATGTATTTTCATTACACTTTCGCAACCAACCAACTGCACACCCAAACAAACGTTCATTTGTTTTGCTGTGCTTCACCGCACGTCATCATCATTACGCATCCGTACACATGCCTAAATACCCATTAAACTTTTAAAGTTAAAACAACAAGCGTGGCTGAGCTCAATAAAATTGGTGATTTTTCAAATGATATCAAATGCAAACGGAATTTTGAAATTTTAGGATTGAGCAGAAACCCAAGATTGCGGTTGAAAGGAATTATGATTTTGTTGCAAAAACAACACAAATTTGAGGAAGCAACGAAACAAAAAAACAAAAATTAAAATTTATAAGTATATTTAAGAACTTACAAAGCATCACTTAAGTGAACACTTGGCTTATCGGGTGTGTATTTTGGCATCTTAACGTTGAAAAGCCAAAGAGTTCGGCAAGAAATTAAAAAAACAAGATGCTTGCACACAAACAGAAAGCTGAATATAAAAGGTTGATAACGGAAGAGTTGGGGCTTCGATATATAAGGGTTGGTTAAATTTTAAGAGCCGATGTTGTAGATTTTGAATAAAACAAAAATTATTAAGAAAATTTTATCATTTATTTTTATCATAATATTAGTATGGTTCAATTATGCATGGAGTAAAAATATCGGCCAAATGGCCTCAGCGACATCGGCAACACACCTCTATTCGATGATTCATATATTCGATGACGCTGAGCCATAATTGGGGTTCTATGCTGTTAATGTGCCGAATTATTTCATTCTTTAGTTCTTGAATTGTTGCTGGCTTATCGACATACAACTCTTCTTTTAAATAACACAAAAAAAAAAAAGAAATCCAACGCTGTCAAAAAACATGATGTTGGAGGCCAATGGACATCGCCACCACGTGAGATAACACTTCCATTGAATTTGTAGCGCAAAAGAGCCATGCGTTAGCTGTGTGGCAAGTGGTACTCTCCTGTTGAAGCCACATATTGTCCACATCCACGAATCCATTGAGGTGGGAGAGAAAGTGCCTCATCAGTGATGATGATTTTTTTTCGAAAATTTATCATTCATTGTTTTTGCCACCATTTCTTTTCACCATTCTGAGCTTTGACGTCGCGACACTTGGAATGGTCAATGGAAGTCCATGCATGTAAATACAGGTCTTTATGCATCAATGACAAGCTTAGGTGGACGGCTCTTCAGACACTCTATCGCGAACAGCAGCAATATTTTCTGCAGTACGAGCTGAACTGGTGTTTTAACATCGCACTTTTGGATGATTCGATCGACCGGAAAAATCACAGAGTGAACGACATGCATTGTGATCTGTACTCCCATTTGCATAATAAGCTTGAATAACTTTAACGCGATGCTCAATAGTGTATCTTTATTAAGTTCAAATCCGTCCGATAGTCCAAAAGTGAGAAATACCAAATGAAATGCAAAACTGCTTGACTTTTAGGTGTGGCTTACATTCAACATCGGTCCTTAAATTTAATCACCCTTTGCTACCTTCAGATGGCTTCTTACAACTTTGCTCCATTCGATTCTTAAAATTGTATTGAAATGTCGCATTGCTAACAATTTTAATGAAGAAATTCTTACAATTTCCTGAGCGAACTTTTTGGGATTTTAAATATCCTTTGGAATTTATGGGGTTGTTTGCACATCTTTATACAATTTTTTATAATCTGCTTGCATCCATTGTGGTATTGGATAATGTATCGCTAGTGCCAGAAGTGTTTCTATTTAAGTTTTCTCTTTGAAATAATTTTAGGCTAAGGGATATCCCAGCAAGAAGAAAATAGATTCCTTATTCTTTTTATGCAGTAAATCCTATTAATTTTATTCATTAGAAAAATATATAAAATCATAAAATAATCCAATTTTTTTGCACAAATATCCTTAAAGAAAATCGAATTGCCAAATAGATTTCGGTTTCTACTGGATACAATAACAATTTTTTTTATCGATTTCATCAAAACATATTATTATTATATTTCCAAAAAGGCACCCTACAGTAGTATTTTAAAAATTTCTACTACACATTTCGCTTCGCTATTTTCCTTTGTCAGGAATAGAACATGACTGGATCCATCGTATTGCGCTAGTAACCTCTATTCTTCTCCCCACCCATTTTGTATAGTATAGTTCTAATAACAGCCCTTAGCGTAACAGATACTAATTACTTTTGGATATCTTTTGAAACTCAGTAAGTATTTTTCTGTAAAGGATAAGCAATGAACTCCATAGTTCACAAAATTAAAAATTACAAAATCTGGAGCCCTTTTTGTTGGCGTCTATCGTGTTTGCTTAATTCAGTGAAGGGCAAATAGAGGGCCTTGAATAAAAGAGAGTGAATAGTTAAAACAAAATAAGAATATCTGCAACAGACCTGCTGTTGAGACGAATTTGATGTTTTTTATCGTTGGTTGTTTCAATTAGAGCAGCCGTTGTTACTATTTATAGTTATTAGTATATACATAACTGAAATCACCATCACTCAATCATTTGGTTAAATTGTATATTTTATTGCAATAGTTTTTGCTGGGTAGATAATTTTATTTATTTGATCATTAAATTATATAATAGCAACTCCGGTTGTGAAATAAACACAAAGAGAATAAGAAAATACCCGATAAACTTAATGAACTGGGTGAACCGATGCCCAACGAAGTTCGAATCTGATAGCTTATTCCTTGTTAGGAATAAGAGCATGAAGGGAGAAGAGAGCATGACGTCTTGACGCCTGCACTGCAACCCCTAAAACAGCTCGGAAATTAGGCCACTAGAGCTGTTAGCCTGTTACAATTATCGAGAGCGTTACCTTTTTAGGCAAACTCGTCTGATATTGTCCTTATAGTGCTGTCAAAATAAAGTTTCTTTGACTTTAATTCACTGTTTGCGCATTGTTAACTAGTACCAAAACCAAGAACCTATTGCAAAGCCGATAGGTCCTTGTGGAATACACTGGTAGGAAATACATCTGTAGGTATTTCCTACCACTTACAGTGTGGGAGGGCTCAAATCACGTGTACACAAGCAGCACTTCATCTTTTTTTGTCCCCATAAGTATTGAGCCCAGTTCCGGTGCAATAAACATAATTATATATAGAGGTTGTACACTGACTACTGGTCCAAATTAAAAAAAGCACCCACGAGTTTCCCAAGTTCAAATTGAGTTATTCCAAAATTGAGAAACGTCGAACGAAATGAGATGGCTTGTGAATAAAGAAAACGATTTCTAACATAACAAATGAAAGTAATCACCTGAAACTAATAGGTGATTAGAGCTGTCAAAATTACTCAGTTTAATTCGCCTTGAAATGTTCGGCATCAATTATTTTGGTACTTTACAAAAATTTATTGATAGTTTGCTGCAATTGCAAAAGTTTAATTGACAGCTAGTCTGGGGCCAAATCGTCGCATTCGATATCGAATGAACTATTGAGCAAAAATAATGTAAAACAGAAACAATATAAACAACAAACACAGTAACGGAATACGTTCGATATCGAATGCGACGATTTAGCCCCTGCTTTTTAAACCTAATCTGTTTTCTCTGTGTGTACACGAGCTGTGTGTACACGAGCTGTGTGTACTTAATGAGTGGGTCTGCTGCCAACTCTTCTTCTTCATAGAGGAAGTTTTTGGTCGAGGGTACCATTGAATGAGTGTGCCATTGATTCTTTCTCTGGAAGCTACAAGCGCTAGTATGGAATATGACTACTCTGCATGTGTGTGTGTGTATTTATCATAGACCCCGTCTTGTATTTAAGCTAATCTATCCTGAGGGCAAATTTTAGAAAAACAAAGCTCACAGCTTTCCTGCAGATATCGTAGTCATTAGTAGCGTTTAATGTTTCCATTAAATGTAACATTTAATGGTGGTTGAGTGACAGTCACGCTGCTAAGTGTATATGCAAAAAAAACTTGCTAAACACTACTGCTACACTGGTGTAGGGTAAATTAAAAGCTGTTCTAGTTATACCCTTCACATAAATGTGTAAGGGTATATATAAGTTTGTGATTCCGTTTGTAACGCATTGAAATATCCATCTAAGACCCCATAAAGTATATATATTCTGGATCAGCATCAATAGCGATTACGATTGAGCGATGTCCGTCTGTCCGTCTGTCCGTCGGTCCGTCTGTCCGTCTGTAGTCGTTGAAATACCGTTTCTGAGAAAACGGTTTGAGATAGAAACCTCATTCTTTCGCTAAAACGTGTGAAACCCCGGTAGTGGGTCTGCTATTGAAATTCAGTAAGATAGGTCCGCGGATAGCCGAGATATATTCAAAAAACCGGGTTTTGAGGGATATTTTGTGCAATTTTTGTATTCAGATTTTTGAAAAAAAATTTTTTCTTAAAAACTAAACCATATCATTTTTAGTGCTCATTAAATCCTAGAAATGAAGGAATTTTTGAAATCGGCCCATATATATCCGAGATATAGCGTCTCCCGATTTTTAAAGAAATCGGCTTTATTAGCCAAATAAGACAACTTTTGGCACCGAAGATCAATCAAGATGGTATATATAGGCTACTTAGAGGCAAAAGTGGAAAATTTTTCCACATCGGCCCATATACACTCGAGATATAGCGCCTCCCGTTTTCTCAAGAAGTCGGCTCTAAAAGCCAAATAAAACAACTTTTGGTATCAAAAATCGATTAGAATGGAACATATAAGGTGTTTAAAAGCAAAATTGGAAAATTTTTGAAATCGGTCCATATATATCTGAGATATAGCGACTCCTGATTTTTCAAGAAATCCGCTCGTTAAGCCAAATAAAGCAATTTTTGGCACTAAAAATCAATCAGAATGGTACATATAGACTATTTAGAGGCAAACGTGGAAAATTTTGGACATCGGCCCATATACACTCGAGATATAGCGCCTCAAGTTTTCTCAAGAAGTCGGCTCTAAAAGCCAAATAAAACAACTTTTGGTACCAAAAATCGATCAGAATGGTACATATAAGGTGTTTAAAAGCAAAATTTGAAAATGTCAGCAATCGGTATATATATACGTGAGATATAGCGTCTCCCGATTTTTCAAGAAATCGGCTCTATAAGCTAAATAAAACAACTTTTGGCACCAAAAATCAATCAGAATGATACATATAGGTTAGTCAGAAGCAAAACTGGAAATCTTTTTGTCATCGGCCCATATATGTTCGAGATATAGCGCCTCCCGATATCTCAAGAAGTCGGGCCTGGAAGCTAAACGAAACAGTTTTTTTGCACTAAATATTTGTCGGAATGGTACATACAGGCTGTTTAGGGGCAAAATTAGAAAATTTTTGGACATCGGCCCATATGCACCCAACTTTTGGTACCAAAAATCAATCATAATGGTACATATGTATATAATATTATATACATATGTATATAATATTTGCGATCATGTATGAATGTATGTATGTATGTATGTATGTATGTATGTATGTATGTATGTATGTATGTATGTATGTATGTATGTATGTATGTATGTATGTATGTAGATACGTTTGTATGCATGTAGGTATGTATGTATCTACATATGTATGTATGCATGCAAGTATGTTAGCATAAACAATTTTTTTGCTTTGTTGTAAAAATGTGTATGTATGTACATATGTATACACGAGCTTGAAAATGAAAGTGATATAAAGAATTGTTGAAAAAAGGGTACGCAATGAAATTCTTTTAAACAATTGCGTCTTCAAATTCATTCACACAAAAAATCATTTTGGGTTTCCCTACGTACTTACATATGTACATACACACACACATGTGTATGATGTTACGCAATAGATCATCAACAACGTGCACAAGAAAAAAATAATTTTGTAAAAGCAAGCAATGTAAATATGTATGTATGTATATATGTATGTATATAATCATTGTTTTATGGAACACACTGAAAATATTCAATAATAAAGAATTTATTTTAGAGTTTTCTATTATAGATACATACATACGTATGCATGTACCCACATACGTAAGTAAATTGAGAAGCAAATCACACTTAATGGCAATGTTTAGCATTATAATTCAAAAATAATGCAATTATATGCAATTTTTTGTTAAATAAATTTTACTATAAAGTTAACTGATAAATAATTAAGAAATACATTTTGCTTTTCTTTATTTCATTGATATTAAAAAGAATTGGTGTCACCCAGTGGTTGAACTTGAGCATATTAGGAATTATTTAAATAAAAGTTTTGCAGCCTGTGTTAAATCCCGGTAGTGGATCTGATATTGAAATTCAGAAAAAATCGGCCCATTTAAAAGCCAAATAAAACAACTTTTCGCACCAAAAATCAATCGGAATGTATGTACCATTGTGAAGGGTATTTAAGATTCGGCCCAGCCGAATATAGCACTCTTACTTGTTTTTTATATGCAATCTCTTTAGTTTGTTTTTAAAATTTATTAAAAAGTTTATAAATCTTGCACCTCGCAGATGTCTCCTTCCTTTGAAGAATTATTTTATATAGCTTTTGGGCCTAGTGTGATATTTGCTTGAAATTGATAGCATTTTTTTCGTGTACTCTCTTTCTCTTAAATCAAACATTGTAGTTATGACAAGATCAAAAATGGGATAAGAAACCACTGAGAGAATAAAATGAAAAGGAGAATTGATTCAAGTGAAAAAAAAAGAACGGGGAGTATGAAAATGAAAATCCCTAGTGTTGATGACCAGTGAATGTGAAAGAATTGCTGCTGTGGCAACAACCAGCAAGCAGTTCAATACATCGTACTGACTTGCGAAAACAGCAAAAAACAAACAAAAAATATTGAAAAGCCAACTGACATTGATAATAATATGGCGCGTTAAATTTAATCTTCTTAAGAACTCAACTTAAATCAAGACCAAAAAACAAACTGAAAATAACCACAACAACAACAACAGCAACAACTGGCGAAACATATCATCAGAAAATTAAAATCCCAAGGTAGCAAGAAAAGTCCCATTCATAAGTAGTGTTGGCATCACTCTGCATCAATATCAACACACAAATTCCTACCAGTACAGTGCATGGATACGCGTGGCTGTTTGCCTGGGATTTGTGTTATTTTCCATAGTCATTTTGCTAATGTTGCTGTTAGTTGCCGGTCAGGTTGCATTTCTTAATATTTAAGCTTGACGAGAGAGAGAGAGAGAGGGAAAAAATGAAATTATAAGAAATCTTAAAAAATCATATTTTCTTGAAATATAGAACTCTGTCTGCACTGCGGGAGCACATCATAAAATAAGAAACGGCTTCTTTTACAGCAGCCAGACGGTAAGTGAGAGCACGTTAACAGCCCATGTATTAAGTCCAACAGAATAATAATAGCGGCATTAAAAAATTATAAAAAGAACTTCTTATAAACTAAGATCTGTTTACAGTGATGAGAGTTGAGCAAAAAGAGGGATATCAACAAGCAAGCGAATGTATACCGATATACTTAAAACATTCTGAGACCATTTCAGCCATTATTGAAATGGAAGAATAGTTGCATTTTATGAAAACACTGGACCACTGTGCCAATTGCAGATTTTCGTCAAACTGCACATCTTTTTCTTTTCTTTATTTTTTAATTATTAACACTAAAAGCTGTTAGCAGGTTCTTACGCGACAGGGGTTACAGGTTTCTATTACGAAATCATCATCCTTCCTTACACTATGATCACTCGCAATAGAATGAAATTTATTACGAAATTAATGCAAAAAAAAAAAAGTTTCCTTATTTCTCAGGCACCATGTTTATTGGCAGCGAGATTATGGGAAGAAAAGAATTTAGTGTTTCTGAGCAAAACAATCAAGCAGAAACCAGAACGATCACTGAAATCATTTTCAGTGTTGATGATTTGGGCATTAATTTATGGCTACGCTTTTTGCTTAAGTGAATATGGTGGTGCATCATACTGAGCAAATCTTTGAAACAAAACAGCCTACAAACAATATAGTAATTCTGCATGGTCCATAAACCGGCAGGAAAATCAACAGGGCAGTTTGTTCTTTGTTGCTGGCAAAAGCAAAAAAAAAAAAGACAGAAATAAAAAACTACCTGCTGCCAGCCAAAGTCGCTTCCACTCGTCAATTCTACTAAATGTCTTTGATTCTATCTTAATATGACGTTGAACTGTCTTGTAGCATTTGATGATTTGCTTGTTTAATTTCTGTTAAATTTCTTTAAGTTGAATGTCTTATACGAACGAGATCGTTTCATGTGATGTTTACGACATTTATGCCACATTTAATTGTTGCAGTTGCCGTCTTCTTTTTTTTTCGTCATCTTCTTCTTTGTTAGACTTAAACAAACAGCAAATCAAACAGCTATGTTATACATTTTGTTCAGCAACGAAAGATTTGTGTTGTCAGCAAAATTTTTAAGTCACATTACAGGATATTGAATATCATGGGAGGGAGTGTTTGTGATGTGTCTCTGAGAGCACAAACATCGTACTGGTTGCCAGTCAGACTTTTGTGTTTTACGAGTGTATGTTTGATGACCGATAATTAGCATATGTTGTGACATTAAGAATTAAAGCTTTAAGTGTTGATTTTATTAGTTTTGCTTTAAAGATTTGTAGCGGCTCTTCTTGTCTTATTAACAGCGTTGTAGTTGTCTGCCATCCTTTTGCTTAATAGCTTTTACCACAGCAGATAAGCAGTTAGTTTTCAAAATAATTTCTTGTGCTTATCGTTAATATTTCCGGATTTTTTGTTCCAACTGATTTAATGTCTATGGATTTCTATTAATTTGCAGTGCATATATTTCTAAAGAAAAAAAAATGTATAAAACCAGACTGTAAGGTGCATTGCTGATTATTAAATGCTTGACTGGATAAACAAAAAATCACATTGTAAGCAAATAGGAAATTATACAAGGAGGTACAGAAGAGGTACTACTCCTCACTTTTTGCCTAAAATTATATCTCGTTCATAACATGCTTGTTATTTGTAACTTTTTTTAACAGAGGTCAGTTTTACACCAGGCAGCCTTGTGCCACATCTTCTTTTACATTATAAATTCGAAACAAAGCAACTTAACAATATAAAAACATTCGCCACAGCACCTGATTCATATGTCCCCTTTACCCAGCTACTTAAATATTTTGGAAGCAGGAGCTACGAAAAATATAAGAAAAATTCAAATGGAACAATGATGCTACTTACCTTTTTTTTTTGGTTTGAAGAAATAAAGTTGGGTCAGTTGTAAAAGATTACTGCATAATACGGGTCGGCTTTAGTGTAATGGTACCAATTGCCCTAAGCTGGAGAAGTGTGCTGCCAGATGCTTACAGGAAAGAGAAAATTCCTTAGCCCGCTTGTCAAGAAAAAAATTTTCATACCTATGAAAAAAAATGGTTAATTAAATGTAAAAAAATACGATTTTGATTGCTTGAACCCGTTTACTAATTCGCGATTTTATGTTCGGCGCAAACACTTTCCTCTGGCAGCACTGTTTTATCAACATTTTCATACTTTTCTTAGTAAATTCAGCAACTTCCACATCGAATTACTAATAAACTAAAAGCCTGCGGCAGACTTTGACTTCTGATTTGGTAGGTCCACGACCCCCTCTACAAACCTATAAAACTCATTTCTTTCAAAGCCTGGCTCCTTATACTAAAGTTTCCCCCAAAATACTGCTAAGATAACAAAGTCACTATAAAGGGTGTTTTATTTCGATGTATAGAATTTTTAGTTGCAATAAAACAACGATGGATTATTCGATTGACATGAATTTTATTTATTCGAACGCTAATCTTGTAGCATTACATTTTAAATATGATTTCTGGCATATGACCGGATGTAGTCCAATCTGGATGTCCAGCTTTCAATGACTTTTTCAAACATTTGTGGCCGTATATCGATAATAAGAAGGCGAATGTTGCCTTCCAAATGGTCAAGCGTTTGTGGCTTATTCGCATAGAACAATAGCCCCACAGAAAGTAGTCTAGCGGTGTTAAAACACCGGATCTTAGAGGCCAATTCACAGGTCCAAAACGTAAAATTAGTCGGTCACCAAACGTGTCTTTCAACAAATCCATTGTGGCACGAGCTGTGTGACATGTTGCGCCGTCTTGTTGAAACCTCATCTGCTGGACATCATGGTTATTCAATTCAGGCATGAAAAAGTTAGTAATCATGGCTCTATACCGATCACCAATGACTGTAACGTTCTGGCCATCATCGCTTTTGAAGAAGTACGAACCAATGATTCCACCAGCCCATAAAGCGCACCAAACAGTCAGTTTTTCTGGATGTAACGGTTTTTCGACATAAACTTGAGGCTTAGCTTCACTACCTCACTACCAAATTTTCGTTTTTCACCCACCAACCCTCTTTTCTATTTTCCTAGTTCCAGCACAAAGCAATGCATATATAGGGTTCAACCCCTGAGTACTTGTCCCAGTCTAAAAAAAAAAAAAAAAAAATAAAATACTAGGCTTTAGAAAAAACGTCACATGAAAGAAGTCCTTGGCAACATGTTCATGAAATTTACTTAACAATTATTTATTTTTGGGAATTAATTCTTGAAATTCACTCAGCTATTAGTACTGCAGGGTCTAATATAATTGTTTACAATAATAAGAACTTTCGACTTGCCTGTTATAACTCTAATCCCATTTATTCTTTTCACTCAATGACATTTTGTTTATGAAATGTTATATACTCACTACAACTCCCATTAAAAAGTACAAATAATACAAGTACAAATATTAAGCAGTACAATAACATGACAGGGTCACTGTTATTGTTTATACAAATTGAAGGAATAATCACCTGTATCTGTTTCTGTGAGGGTTATAGAAAGTTTTGTTGACTTCTTATAAGTAATTACATCTACAGATTTACTTAAATATTTCCAGTTTGTAAACAGTTTTCTAATGATAGGCTGTCTTTTTTTTTTGAAGATAGCAGGTTTTTGGCACAAAGAAAGTTCTCACCTTAAAACTGAGAAAAAAATATTCTAGACTCCTAATATGGCCACATCAATTAACAGAAATTTTTCTTTACAAAAAAGAACTGTTTCGCAAATCCATAAAGTGAATCCTATGCCAAATCGTCTTCTTTGTTTTAAGTGCAATTGAGCAACCAACACCTTTGTAACAGCATAATTTTTTTCACAGCGATTTCAACTTTGCAACGCAAAATGACAAACTTGATATTTCATTAACAGACATAAATTTTGTGGTTTTGGAAAACATGAAGGACCCAAATAATAAATTTATGTATTTATATATTTTTTGCATGATTTTAACATAAACTTGAAAATAAACTGACCACAAAACCGGTGATTATCAGGAGATATTTGCCTTAAGGGACCCACGCAAAGAAAAAAATGCCTAAATAATTCAGAGAAAAAATAAAATTCAAAAGACAAGTTAAAAACAGTAGCTTTTACAATTGATCTTAAGATACATGTATTTATGAGGCGATCGATGGCAAAATTCAATTTGCAATTGTAAACTTTTAAGAAACCCCGATAAATAACAATAAAACAGCTAAATAAAGGAGGCGTAGAGTGGGTTTTTCTTACACAGAAACAAAAAATGCCAGAGCAGCGCATATGAAATAGGGATTAGCAAAAAATGAGACCAATGGGCATTTAAACGTTAATCATGTCACAGAGGAAATAAAATAAATGCTGCTTCAAGCTGATGAGCATAAGCGTGTGGGTTTGAGAGCAGCGAAACCAGCTACAGGTTAAAAACAAAAGACGACAACAACAAGTTGATAATTAATGAAGGGAGTCAATGAAAGAGATTAATGACAAACACCAGAAGAAATTTTGATCAGTGAAAAAAATATATGAAATTTTGGCGCCATTTATAGAAAAGTATTAATCAACTCCCAATGAAGTTTAAGAATGTTTAAGTCAAAACATTCTTGGATCTCGAAAACTTAAACACTTCAGGGCTTGTTTTTGGGCTTTTTCCACTCCCCGAAACCACAGGAGTCATATTTTTAATGAATACTTTTCTTGTTTTTTATTTTCATAACACAAATGCACTTGGTATGAGTTTCTGAACAGGAACTGCCAATACTTGACAAATTCAAGTGGAAACCTTGAAAGTGTTTATTTTATGGTGGTAACAAACAACTGGGCAAAAATACAAAACTACTTCGCTTGCACGAGCAACTTTTGCTACTTCTTGTTTGTCTTAATCTACCACTTCTGCAGCGACATTAAATTGACACTGTGGCAACAACAAGTAGCAAAACTTTTGTAAAGTGCTGCTTGTTGGCTGTTAAATACTTTAAGATTTTCTACTCTGAAGTACGTTTGTTAGTTTCCTTTCCTTATTATTATTATTTTTTTTTTTTTTTTGACTTTACAGCAAAATTATTACAAGTGTTATGAACAACATTTTTGTGTTATTAAAAATATATAATTCATTTCGGGATGTCGAATTTATGAAGCCTGTAGGCGAATTGAAAGAAAACAGCACTTGAACTGAAAACGTTTTATACAGAATTACACATTTATTTTTGTTTTGTTTTACAAGCAACACATTTTTTTTCCAGAAATTACAAGAAACAGTAGCATTAATAACATAAATGTGAAACACACAAAAAAATAATATTTTTAAACACTCACCGACAAAGTAATTGTTGGAATTCTTCAAGTCTGGCAGAAATTATTGATCTGAATAAAAAAGTAATAAAAGTGAAAATGAATGTATGAAACTTTGTTTGCGAAAGGGTATTGCAATAATATATGACATATAAAATTCGCAAAAATCAAGAATGCATGCAAAAAGACTTAAAGCATTGGGCATTTCAAGAACTCAGGTTTTCATCTAACTTCTGAACAAGCATCGGTTGACCAACAGATTTGGCATCACAGATAATAGTCCTTCCTAGACATTAGGACTGTTTAGTCGTGATTCGAAAAAATTAGTAGCAATAGTTAGATATTTTAAGGCGAAGAGGACAAACTAGTACTACTTATTTCATAGTATCACAGCTAAGTCCTCTACATTTTATTGTATATAAGAATTTCTACTCATATTAGTCGGGAGTTAGATGCTCAGAGGAATATTTGTTGCAAATTGTTTGCTCCACATACATTTCTTTTTACAACGAATTTCTTCTCCATACATATTTCCTTTTTGGTTATTACTTATTTCAGAATTAGTGATGATTTTGCGAAACCCTTTATTAAGTTGTTCTGACTACTGTTTAAACTATTTGAAAAATGTCCTTTCATCTTTTGAAATTCTTCTTGCAAAACGTATGACATGCGTCACATCAGCTTGTGACAACTCAACTTTTGTTAATTGTAACGCAAAATTAAAGTAATTTGTGCAGCATACACAACGCAACTGCCTTTGTTTCTTTCTATGATACACAATAGCTTTATTTTATTGCGGGAAAATACAATAGATAATATCTGCAAGTCAATGTTTCAAACCAGAGCAAGTGATGATCTAAGATCTCAATTTGCTGGCTAAAAATCCATCTTGTGCTTTTTGCATTTTACAGATTGTTGAGAACAATACACAAAAAAAAAAACAAACATGAAAGCAAACATCAAATATTAGTTCGCTGTAATGTGACCATAAAACAATTACTATCGGCAAACAAAAATTTATATGTTAGCTTACAAACAAAATTGTTTTTTGGCAAACAAAAATGTCTCTAATGTGACCAAAGTGTGAACACATATTGGCAAATATTTTCCTCTTTTTTCGGCAAACAATTATTTGATCTTACAAAATTTTTGTAAGAGCAAACAGGGAAATATTTTCCATACAAAAAAAACCTTATGAAGGCTATACATGATTTTTAATCACCATCTAAATAGCGGCTTTTATAGCAAAATACCCATGTATAAATAGTATTTATTTATTAAATACAGAAACTAAATTAAGGTTTTTTGTTATGTTTTATTACTCATTGAAGTATTTTTGTTTCAATAAAAATACTTTTTTTAATTTACTGCCTGGCTACCGATGTTACTCGACATCGATTGCTCGCATAAATACATGCAAAGCAAAAACAACATTTTAAATGTCTGCGATGCCCATGAGAACAATACTATGTGTTCCTACGAAACACTAAGTTAGCACAATATTCTTACTCTTAAGCTAGATAGCTGTACCTTTGTAATTGTAGTAAATACTTTCTGCATTAGCTGGCGCAGTCATGAAAACATGTTTCTCATCCAGTGATCCTAGGCAATTGGGAAAGTTCCACAATTTTAGGAATTTCTCAGAAACATCTAACCATTACTCCTCGGTCGATGGTACTTAAAAACTAGCCAACAACAATGGAATAATTTTCTTTAAATTTCTTTAAATATTCCGGCTGCTTCACTTTGTAAATAGATTCACATACATCCGGAGTAATTGTTGAAATGGTATTGTGGGGAATCCGGAAAATGTATTGGAGGGATCTAAAGCTTTCGCCAGTGGCGAGATACCGCAGTGTTACTGCTAACACTTTGCAGAAATCGGTTTCCGAATCCTAGTAGTTTGCTTTATAATTAGCGGCTTCACCAGTTCGAGCTAAAAAAAATTATGAAATCTCGGTTTTTATGCAATCTTTCTGATATGTCTTACCAAGTAATCGAAGTCAATCGCGTTCATCCGTAAAAAATTTTTGTATAGCTCTGGAGTTTCTAAACGGAGCTCGCGAAGCAGTTTTGAACAGCATCCAATCTCCTCTCGACGTTGTACCCATTTCCGTACCCATAGTCTTTTTTTCTTCTTTTTAATTATTTCTTGCTCTTGTAAGACAAAAACTGATGCTGCTCCGCTGCTTAACAAAAGGAAATCTTCAATTTCTTCCATAATTTAATTTTTTTTTTTTTTTTCAATGAAATAATTTTTTGTTTTTTCACTGTTTGAGCAAATATTTTTTTAACGGCAAATAAACTTTTCAGTGTGACCATGGCGAAAACATTTGCTGTCAAATAAAAATTTCTGTTGTTTGACTGATGTTTGAACTATCAAAACAGGCAAACAAATATGGCTAATGTGACCACAAAACAAAATTGGTTTGAATTTTCATTTTGTTTTCCCAAAAACGGGCAAACATATTTGATTCAAATATTTGACCAATCTGACCGTACCTTTACACGTGAAGCACTCAATGGCTGAAGTAAGCTCTTTCACTATTTACTATATTAATTCAGCTCGAAAATATATTTCAATGGGCTTTGAAAGCAAGTAAATAATTAAGTTCATTTTTGACTATTTACTTTACATTGATTAAATTTAGCTTGAATGAAAGTAAAGCAAACAATTTAACTTTGTAGGCGAATTTTATGACTTACAATTGTTAATTACTTTATCGGGCTTTAGTTTGATTTCGCTTTCTCAGAATTCAGTAAGATTATTTTTCGTTGTAAAATGATGATAATTGACATATTTAGAGAAGGCTACAAAAGTAAATTTCAGGACTTACTACCTGAAAAGAATATCATCAATGGCTTCAATTTCAGGTTAAAACTAATCGCATTCAGTTCTTAAGCAGTAGTGCTTAGCTATCCATCAAAGGTGACCATCAATTCTAAACAAGACTGGCCATAGTGTGAACTCTAGTCAAGCATTTTGCAATCACGATGTCCCTATCGTATATGCTGTAAGCCGAAAGCCATCTATCTATAAAAAAAACTAAGGTCTTCCTTTAAGTTAAGCGACATTTTGATATCGAAATTCTCAATCCTTTTATTCAATTTGGCTCCATCCGTGTATATATTGATTAATATGAAAAATTAATCATTTTGTAGGAAATTGTTATAAAAATTTTATTTATATAACTATAATGTGTTCATCCTTGCAGAGTCCCGTAGGAATGCAGGATTACTATTTAAAATTGTTTTATTATGTTATTATATCCCTGGATTTCTCCGTAAAGGTTACAGGGATGCCCTTAATTGTTTATTCGAAACGACAAGAATTAAATGAGAACACAGATTTTTGTTTCCGAAATTACGTTGAACTACACTCGTCCGTTCTGGACGGAGAACTGTCTCTTTTGCTGCACTTACTACGTATTTCTAGGATGAAATACGTATTTTTACTTCTTTCAGGATGCAATGGGCTCTAAAAATTTTTCACTAACAATTGGCACTTTTTCTAAAGTTGCTTTTTCCTTAGTTTCACCAAATAACAAGTTTTTGTATTTTTTTACATTTAATTCATATATTTATCAATATTATTTTTGGTGGTAAAAATTTCAACGTTTTTCTTGCTCATTTCATTTAAATTTTTAATTAAAAATGTTTGCTTATAAAAGTTCCACTACCGATGAACGAAGCGATATTTTGAAAAATGTAACCAAGAATTTTTATGCGTATACATTAGTCTCACTCTAACATACATGAAACAACTAATGCAACATTTGCCTGAACTGCCATTAGCGAAAAATTTTAGTTCAATGCGTTTTTTTCCTTTTTTTTAAAAACTCCCAAAATTTCCAAAACCCATTATATATTTTTGACACTAAATAATCAAATAATTATAATTTATGAAAACATAATCAATATTTTTTAATAAAACTTCAATGCAGATAAAACTTAAATAAATATGAACTGATTATTACTGTTTCAAAACGCGATATATGCCTTATAAAATAATCCTTGAAAATTTATCAAAAAATTAAACAGTGAGTGGCAATACAGGTAGCAAAAATTCAGAATAAAATTGTTGCGTTTGTGTTGGTAAAAACGTTTTGTTTGAGTTAGTTTCGGTTATTCATTTCGTGCAGGGACTAGAGATTTTTTTTAGAAATTTATTGTGTTTAAAGTTTCTCTCTCTCTCTCTCTCTCTCTCTCTCTCACTCTCTCTGCAGATAAAACTTGGAAATTTCTTCCTGTTTGAGTTTTGTCACAAACACTTTTTGAACGTTTTGCTTAAAAGCCCAGTATTCACAATTAGCCTGCAGTTATTCATCATATATAATTAAAATCAGCATTTATGTCAATAACAACTCAAATACAAATTACTTAACAACAACATAAATTATACTGAAGGCCAGTAATGTCTGTCTCACGGACAGCAATTTTCAATTCAAAGTGAATGGAAAGTTTCAAACGCAAAGAATTTGTGATTGAAAATTGTTGTTTGCAACAAAAGCTTTTGGCGGTTTATTGGATAATTAAACTGTCAATAGAACGACAAATGAAGATGATTTTAAAGGAATATTTACAGGTACATAATATCACTGTAATGGGCAACTAGTATGAATTTTTTAAATATTTTTGCCTATTGAGTAGGTTAATGGTAGCTCAGAAAGAGTCTTATTTATTAGGTCTTCACTAATCTATTCGAGAATTAGTTATAATTAATTACTCGTTTCGATTTGATGTGTTTTTGATTAGAAGATTAAAATATGCAAATTTTTTGTTTAAGAGAAGTCAGTCAGATTGATAACTATTAGCAAATATATTATTTCAAACAACAAATAAATTATGGCTCACAGAAAATTAATCATCTTTGTCTATAATGTCTTATCACAAAGCTTTCTGCAGGTTTTCCAAAACAGGCGACATCATTTTTCCAGTTGGTTATTAAGCCAGTCATTTCCAGACACTAATAATAACTTGTGGTGGGTAGTCAGTCGTCAGTCAGTCAACAGGTTAGTGAACAAACTATTAGGTGGCTTCTTCTGTCAGTCGTATATCATCATGTGCCACTCGCAGCCAGAATAATGACTGCAAATACAACATTTAATAAGCACGCTTATTCAAAACATGAGGTACGACTTTGTGTTTGATTTGAGAACATGCACCACATACTTGAACATATTCTCTTCTACACTATTCACATACTGTGTGTCAGCAAAGTGAAGCCAACGATATCAAAATGATGACAACGTTCAATCGTTTAAGTAAATTGCATATACACTTTTATATATATTTTCTTTTTTTAATTTTTATTTTGCTCCTTGTCGATGTTAGTGATCATAATCTAAAGCGATGCTGTTATTTTATGTTTTCTGTTTTTTGCTTAAAATGTAAGCAAATACTTTGATACCACCACATGTTGTATGCTGCGTTAAAGAAGAGTAAAACCCGCATTTGCTTTAAGTGGTAAAGAACTTCACTTGATGTGATTTTCAGTTAGTCGCATTCATAGTTAAATTTCATTAAGATCAAATTACTTCACCTTTGTGATTTTGATTTATTGCATTATGTACTTGACTAAGACTTTGTTTGACTTGTCAGTTGTGTACAGGCTTTTAACACAATACTTAACAGTAGAGCTGTGTTGAAGATTAAATAAAGAATAGTATTTTACTTTGCACATAGTGCGCCTAAAAATGTAGTAATATTTGAACACATAAAGATAATAATTAAAGGTTGATTCTTCAGCCAGCCAAATTTTCAAATTAAACTAAAGGAGATTGCTGTAATGTGATGGATGAATTGGTAGAGTGTCCTACTACGAGTCCTCGAGGTCGCAGGTTCGATTCCTGTCGAAGGCTTTGGGTGCCAAAAGCCAAAAGCTTCGCAGTTTTGTGTTTGTTATAAAAAAAAAACATACGTTGTAAATAGTGGTAGAACAGAGTTGAAAGAACCCATTGAGGGCAACATGACTCAGACAACTTTTTTTTCGAACAGCTTTGAACAGCTTATGGAATGAAACGTATGACCAAAACCGCTTTAGTTTTCCTCTTTCGGATAAACCACGCCTCTTTTTCCCTATCTAAGGGCACTCCTATACGATAAGAATATTTTTAAAAGTGTTCTGCCCACTTTCATATCGCCAAAATGCCGCTTGAGCGCAAAATATATGACCAGCTGCCATAAATTTTTCTTCCCCCTTGATATTTCCACAAAACAAACCAATCTTCTTTCTATCTTCCTTAGCGAAGTTGGAGGTGGCAGAAGGCTCTTTCACAAAAAATGTCCCCCCATTGTCCCTGTTAGTGTCTGGGAGAACAAAATGTATGATCATGGCCGCCCATGATCTATTTTTTTTACATTTTTCAAGCACGGTCGCCCACTACTTTCTAAAGGCATCCCATGCAAAAATGTATCAAAAGCATTTCTTTTACCTTCTACACTCAGAATATTTTTGCAGTAATTGCCCCTAGTTTATTCCAGAAGTAATCAGTGTAGTTGCTGTAAAATAACAAAGTGTTTAAAAATGAATGAAATTTTAATTTTAACTGATTTGTACAGTTGCTTAAAAAACTAACAACAGATAAATATGGATTTTCGCTCACAGTTACTAATTATATCTATTATATTTTTTTTACTTTTTAAAAACAATGCTTAAACTTGGCTCATGCAAAATGTGGCTCACTTAATTGTTTAACCGAAGTCAAAATAACCAGGCAAGATATCGCTAACAGGGCAACAATTGTGGAAAAAATTACCTTGTAGTGAATTCATTTGTCTCATGTCATTGCTTGATTCATCATTTATGTTCTTGTTTTTTGTCTTCTCTAAGAGAAAAAAAGTATTATTACTTACAGTTCGTTTAAATAATCTTTATGTTGTTAATTTTAATATCAGTACTTTTAAAATGCAACCCACGTTTGGCAGCAAACAGAAGAAAAGTGGTTTGATCTTGCTATCACGAGTATAGTGGTATCAAGTTCACATTTGGCCACCATGTACGAGTGTGATCTGTGGGTATCATGTTCACAACTTGCACACACAATACGACAAGGAGCAGCCAGCTACTACTGTTAGTTGCCGATCGATAATATGTACATATGTATATACCATTCTTTTACAATTATGCTGGTCTTTGACTTTTTGTGAAAAGGAAAGGAAAAACGACAACAACAACAACAACAAGAACAAATATTATATAAAAAACGGCATGATCTGTTGATTTCTCATTAAAAAGTATTCAATATTTTTACAAGTACTGAATGCAAGTGAGCCAGGTCTACCCTTATTTATATTTAGTATAAAAAGAATAAAAAGAAAAAAAAGCAGAAACATGATCTACATACTGTTAGTATAACTGTGGGCTCTAAACAGCATTTACCAGAGTGCGGCAGCGCCAAACATGACAACCTTTTTTGGCTTTGGGGCGTATGCCAATATGACATTATCGTCATTTGTTAGTTATTTGTTGTCGTTTTAACGCAATAACGGCATTGTGAGACGAACACAGCTACTCTCATGTGCTCCTTCGAGAAAGGCTTTGAATTTGAACTGATTATTATGTCATGTTTTGTGTTGGTTTGCGCTTTCATTCATGACAAACAGAAAAAAAGTTAAAAGAAAATGAGACTCTTGATTCTGCGAAGTTTTTGTCTTTAATGAATTATTACTGTAAGCAAAGCAAAACAAAAAGGAGCATTTTTGATTGTTTGCCAGCCTTCTGCATGATTTACGTTGGCCGTTTGCCGTTTGCCTTTAACCGATTGATATTCATGGTGGTTGTTTAGTTATAGTAATTAGCAAGATCGTTTGATTTGCATTTTAACTTCCTTAATTAAAATTTGTGTCCCAAGGAATTCGCCGGACTATTCATCAACTACGGCAGGCAGTTTTCTAGAGGGCTTTTCAAATTGATATTTATAGAGGTCGTAAAATAAATTTCTTCATTTGTATGGTAATGTCATTGATAATTTGATATACATATTTTGACTGCGCTGAGACAATGACATATTTTCAGTACAGATTCTTTTAAATAAATTTAATTAATTAAGTTAAAATATTTTATCCAACAAACATTCCGTTTTAGTGCAATTTCATGCTAAATGTTACCAGGGGGCAACAAATTCATTCCGATAGTAGTACATACTTTTTTGATGACAATCTCGAGTAACATCGTAGGTTTGGCAGCAAGTTATCTGGAGAAACAGTAATATTTTTATGCGTGTATGTCTTCACTAAAGAAAGAGAAAATCGTTCTAGATTAAAGGCCATATTCATAATAATAATTGTAAGTTTATTAAGCTCTTATTTGACGTATTTCTACGGAATATTTTTCAAATAAACTTGTAATAAACCTTCAATAGTTTTTATGAATATGGGTGTTGGTCTGTAAATTCTTTAGGTGTTTATTCTCTATTTTGCTATTGTGATATTGTATGTACGTATTGGTAAAAAAAATATTGTCTTAAGCCAAAACATTAAATTTGAAAAATCGTTAGATTGATCTGAAAGTATTAAACAAACTCTTTTTAAACAACAAACGGCGAATTGTAGAAAGAGGTCAGCATTTGCCAACTTTCGCAATATTGTATAGTTTTTGCCTGCACGCAAAGAAAAAACATGGTTGATACAATGACAATCGCAAACTATCATTAATGTTTGTAGTTACGATGATGTTAAACACGCCTTATAGTATGTTTCCATTACGAGTTGAATAACCCTTTTCGATCTCTCACTAATATATTGATGAATCACCCTGTTGACACGACTTGACTATGTGCTTCGATTTGATTTTTGTTTTTAATAAGCCAACATAAATTTTCCACTAATTTCGTGCAGCAAATTTTTCTAAATGGACAAAAGAATCAAGTGAAGCGTTGTCTCAGAAAATCCCATTCATATGGAAATGTCTTCGGATTTGGATGCGAAGATTCGAAAAATATCACCGTCGAGCCGGTGATATTTTTTACATGCCGAACATAGTAATATTCTAAGAAAATATTTTAAAAAAGAAAAAAAAACCGTAATATGCGTATAACGCTTATATGTAGGTACCCAAACTGGAATGTAATCGCTAAAGGCCTTGTTTCACTATCCTTCTCAGTCTTACGATCTGGTAAAAATGACATGTGTGCTCAAGAAGTGTGATAGTGTGGACTAAACATGTGTGTGTGTGCGATACGAATGTACGCGTGTATATGTTTCGCAGATATATACCCTGCCAGCAAATTGGTAGTCGACTACAAATAAAATCGACTTATAGTTCATCGCTGCCGGACATTGAGTAGTCGACTACTAAAATAATTAACTTTACGTTTACTTTTATGGAGTAGTTTCAAATTAGCTACAGTACAATCGATTTGTAATTTACTTTTTGTGTACTGGCTATAAGATAGGTGAAACGTAGTGCAGAGTTAACCCAAAATTCAAATAATAACATACACACATACACGGTAAATAACTCTTTGATTAAATTGCCTATTGTCGCCTTCGTTTTAAATGTTGCGATAATTGAGTGGGTATATTGGCTGCTCACTAGTCTTGAGGCTTAGTGGTTCGATACCCACCAGAGGCTAACAGAAAAAAAAGAAAGTAGGATGATATTTAATTTAATAAAATAAAATATTACCACCGAAAAATGTAAAATCAGCCTTGATTTGTACATATTTTTCTGCGGGTACTGACTTTTAAGTAGCTAACTTTGAGTTAGTTGAAAAGTAATGCAATTTCGGACAATGGACTACTTCCTAGGGCATCACAATGTTAAAATACTCAGTTGTTTGCATTGAGAAGTAATCCAGGCGTCAACCAGTACCTGTTGTGAAATAGTTAGCTGTAAGTTAGCTTAAAGTTAGCTTGGTTTCCGACACGGTATCAACATATTCATGCATTTCACCTAAAAATTAGATACTAATCTTAGAAGACAGGCAGCCTTGTGTACTGGCCGCAGTCGAAAAAATAAATCGACTTCGTTTAATCGGTGCCAGCTGTTTTTGTTGCAATAAACTTATTTATTCAATTAAATACAATTTAAGAAATAAATGCATTAAAATAAAAATGTTCGTAAATATGAATATATTTGATTTCAAATTTATTTGAATCCAAATATTTAATAGATAGTTTTCGCACAAACTGGCTATTATTTCCGTTTTTTGGCATTTTGACAAAAATATTTAATTTGCTTTCTTTTTCTTTAACAGCTGATTCATATTTTAAATAGCGCACTACCTTATGACAGGTTGCTCACAGCAGTCATATATTTTCGTGCTATTATTTTAAGACTTCTGACATTAGGATGACCCTTTGAATACCGTAATTATATGTATATATATAAAACTTTAAATTGTGAACATAGTAAAGAAATATGAAAAAACAATGGTTGTAGTGACCACTCAGTAATTATGTATTTTCTGTCAGGTTTTATCTACTTAATATTGCTAAAAAAAAAAACCAAGAAAAGTAAATACTGCAGACTTTATTTATTTATTTATTTATTTATTTATTTATCTATTTATTTATTTATTTATTTATTTATTTATTTATTTATTTATTTATTTATTAATTAATTTATTTATTTATTTATTTATTTATTTATTTATTTATTTATTTATTTATTTATTTATTTATTTATTTATTTATTTATTTATTTATTTATTTATTTATTTATCTATTTATTTATTTATTTATTTATTTATTTATTTATTGAAAGTATTTTACAAAAATAAATTTATGAAATACGACACTAGAAATAGTGTGGACCACTTGGTCATTACACTACTGCAGACTTATTTTTGATAAAAAAAAAAAAATTGATTTTAAACTTTCTGTTAGCTTCTTTTTAAATTTCTGTAATATGTTTGCAATTATTTCTTTAACTATTTTTTAAAATAAAGCATAATTTTCCTTAATTTAGACTCATTATATTCCTGCCTTAGCATCGTAAATTTTTGTAAGATCTTCTAAGTTTTACAGGTTTCTTTTTTTTTCTGCCATAAAGTTTTAGGCAGTAACTAGTAGCTTAAAAATTTTACTGCATACTGATCATATGCATTCGTTTAAGACTGTTGTATTTGAAGCGATTAAGATCTAACCCCTGAAGGACATAAAATCAAATATTGTGTTTAACTCCTCCCCATGGTGTTACACCATTTAATGATTTTTCATAGACTTTTACTTCATAACTTCATGAACTAGGTGCCGTAAACATTTTTCAATTTCCAAGAAAAACTCCCCTCATAAATGTGTTTTGCACGTGTGTCTTTTTCTTTTATCATCAATTAAAAAAGAACTCCTAAATCCTTCATTAACTTTAGACTTAAAACTCACCCTCTTGCGCATAAATGGTAACTTTTTAACTGGCACGCGTTTCAAACGAAACTGCAGTGACTGTTGCTCCCCTCTTTGATTTAAGAGAAAAATAAAGTAAACAGTATCCTTGCAAAGGAAACAAGGAACCTATAGCACATGCAGGCCGGGGTATTAAGGCCATACAATGAAATATGAAAAATGAATATTTCGTAAACAACTATAAAAATATTATTATGTAAAACTAAGCCTGCGCAATAGTGTTTATAACCAAGAAATGAAAAAGAAACAGAAAACACCGGGCCTTTTTTATTGTTGTTTGCCTTAATGTTATTTCACGTCTTGTCTTTCTATATACATATGTATACGTTTTGGCTAAGAAAGTACTCTTTTTTTTCTTATTTTAAGATGTTGTTGTTTTTCATTTCAATATTTCATTCTTTCACAAAAATCCCTAAACAAAGCCAGAAACAAAGTCCTAAAGAAAGCAAAAACAAAAACAGAAATAAGTCTCTGATATGAAGAAACGAAAACAAAAAAAAAAAATAACCTGAGGTTCTGTTATTCCGGGCACTCCTGTTTCATAAGCATGCGCAAATGTGTGTTGGTGTCGTCCATAAGCGCGCGCCTGCGTTTATGTTACATTTGATTGCAGCTGCGCATCTGCTCCTAACGTTTTTAAGGTACTCATGAACTCCCAAGTAAATTACTGATAGTCGTTTTTTTTCTTTTCTTTATGCAGCGCCTTGCTCTGCTGCTGTTATCTTCCCCTGTTGATTTGTAATTCGTAGATGGTTTTCATTGATAACTTGGATTTGATCATTAACATCTACTCTAACAATTAAACGAATAAAAAGCTAAATGTTGCCTTAAATAAGAGATGAACATATCATTTCATTTAAGATTAATTTGTTCTTGCTGCACGCTCTTTCCAGTCTTCTGGAAAACGCTAAGTTTTGGAAAATTTTTATTTGTTTACACATGAATTTTTTGCTGTAAATTAGACCACAATAAATGTGTCAAGCTTGACCAGGTCTCTTGAAGACACATAAATTAATGCCTCTGATAGAGAACAGAAATTGATTTGAAAATTTGATAATGTCAAATAATGTGAATGAACATTTCTTGTAAGTTTGAGAAAACCAATATTTTTTACGACATAGTTTTTTTAATTATCTAGAACCTGTTGTGTTGCACTTGCAGCTCTTACGTAAAACATGTTTGTTTGTGAAGCAATAAGGTGGGGTCAGGCCAACAGCTAAAATATCAGCTCAATGCGGTAATAACTTTTTGACTTATATTCGTAATTTAAGTTTGCAACTCTAGCGACAGAGTTATTAGCAGGCTGTATTAAATCCCATGTACTAGTAAGAGGCTTTCCAATTTGATAAACTGCCATAAGGTTTAATTAATTATGTGATATACTTTCCTATTCAATCGTACGATCTGTTAAGAATTACATGGACGCTCAAAAAGTGTGATAGTGTGGACTAAAAGTGAAATGTGTGTGAAAGACTTTTTGAGAAGTCCGTACGACTTGCTAATCTTTTGAAGATTTTCAAAAACTATATTTTTCTATGCGATCAGAGTTGCCTTTTCGAAGTTGTTTACAATAGTATAATAGTGTGGCCGTTTTGATGCGAATTCTTGAAGTAGAACAGAATTGTATCAGATTTAGCCAGCAGTTTTCAGTGAATGAGTAGCATATCATTTTTAATGTCCATTAAATCCCAAAAATCGAAGAATTTTTGAAATCGGCCCATATATTCCCAGGATATAGCGTCTACCGATTTTTCAACAAATCGGCTCTGTAAGCCAAATAAAACAACTTTTGGCACCAAAAATCAATCAGAATGGTACATATATCATTGTGAAAGGTATTTAAGATTCGGCCCAGCCGAATATAGCACTCTTACTTGTTTTTATTTTCAATATTCCGTTTTCCCCTGGAAAACTTCTACAGGAAATAATGAGAATTAAAAATTTAAAATTATTAAGATTTTAAAAGAAAAATGCAAAATTTTCATAAAGAATTTCAATAGCAGTTACATAATACAATATATGAGTAGTTTGGCATTAATGGAGTTTGTTTGAGCTAAGAAGTGTTCTCTGAAACTTGATTACAACAGCCTATAGCCGGGCGGACCATCATTTATGTAATCAACTTTTTTATTGATACTAATCCAGAATATGATATGTAAGCATAAAGATATTCTGATATTTCTAAAGCTTTTGACATGACGAAAAAAAAGATTCACTACGACATGGTGGGAAAATCGGACTGCTCAAAAATGATTTTTTTCCATATAATATGGTAAGACGTTAGTGGCACAATATCGTTTGCTAAATCGGCTAAGTATATGCATGTTTATATGAACATATATGCATGTTTATATGAACATATGAGTCTGTAAGCTGACGAACCTTTCACACATTCAAGCTAATATCACAAATTTTAATTTACTTTAGTTTATTTTAATTCACTCATAAACAAAAGTATTTCAAAAGATCAAATATGGCAACTAGTGCTGCGAAAATTCACATTAAATTTCGTTATGCAATCGAAGAAACATTTAAATACGATCAAAAAAATTTTCACGAAAACCTTAAACTTGAATCATTGTATCATTGAACTCTAACCAAAATAAACTTCCTGGTCAGCAACAAAAACGAATAAGACGTAAAGTATATTTAAAAATGAAACAATTATCCCCTCGCAAATAAAATTTACGTTTACACATACATACATAAATTATTGAGTATCTACGTATGTGTAGATACCCATGCAAATAAATTTAATTTGATGCTAAATACCTGGACCACTCACAACTTATTCTTCAATTCACTCTGAAAACATAAAAACACTTTTTAAGTGATTGCGAGGAGAAAACGTTGCAGCTTAAAGAGAAATAAAGAAGTATTGACCCTTAACCAATGTTGCTAATAACACTACACTTTAACTGTCTTTTTCCCCCAAACACAAATGCCTGTTTAGTGGGACCACTAAAGAACTAAAATAGTTTGCCATTTGTTCAGCCAACTGTCTGTGCGTACGCCTCACTCGTATTTCTTTAGAGTGCTTGTTGCCCGTTGTTGTCTACAACATGTTTCTGTTGCAAGTGTCGGATACATTTTAACAATAAAATATCATAATTGTCCTCGGGTCATAATATTTGGTTTGTAGTTTATCATATTTCGTTGTCTGCCCCTCAACTTGTATGGTATTGCATTAAAGCTCTTAAAACTAAAGCACTTTTACAGCGTATGTATGCGGCGAGTGCATCCAACACATTTGTAGTTATTTATAAAATTCATTGATGCTGGCCAGCTTTGGAGCATATTTAAAGAATAGACTTAATATTAAATCCTGCAAAGATTGATGTTAACGGGAAATGTATATACGAATTAAATGCATTAATACAAATGTATGAAGATACGTATAAACGGTGGTTACAGACATACATATGTATTCATGCTTGTAGCATGAGATAAGATTTCGTTGTTTCAGATGCAGTGCTGTGGTGAGAGACATCCATATTATAGTACTTCCTGGCTGCAAAGTTTTTAAGCGGGAATTTTATTCATAAGGGTGGGTCGATTCGTAAGAACGCAAATTCAGCAAGAAAAAACTTGTACTACGATGTTTCATAAAAATAGTTTTCCAGGCTCCCAAATTTAATTTTTATTTTTTTTTTATTTTAGGGAGTTTTTCTAAGGAAGTCTCCCCAAGGGGTCCCTGTGTTCAAAAATATATTGCAATGAAAAATTATGGCGAGATGGACGCACTTCAAAAATATATTGGTCACATATCTGACTTCTCAACGAGCGCCCTGAGACTGATTAGTGTGATAGGGGGAAATCTTTGGCCCTATAAAAATTATGTTTTTGATAAACAAGTGTTGTGGTATATTTTTTTTTTTTAAAACTTTTGAAAAGTCGATTGCACAACATCAATTTCTAAAGCCACCCACCCTATTATGCATGCACTTTTAGTTGTATGCACTCTACTCATATCTAATATAGGCAAGTATAAATAGATGTAGTTTTGGGAAACTTCGGTAATGTTTAGGAAAGAACAGCTTGGTGTGCAATAAATTGCATTAATATATTCAAAATAAAAACCAAGTTGTTGTCTCAAAAATTTTAATCAAATATTTCAATACAAGAATGGTTTAATTTCAAGCTTACGATTTACTGGCACCGTAAGCCAGTTAAAAAGTCTGTTTTGAAAATAATATGAAAATTGGAAAGAATGGACAGCAGAAAGACAGGAGTGACAAGCTCTACGATATGAACAGAAACAGTAGTGGTTTTCACACTTCGTCTTATATTTAAAATACTTTTAAGTATAATACTATTTTAAACTTCTAAGTGTGAGCGAATTTTTGTTTGTTATTGTAAAAAAGTTGAAACAGCTGACTTTTGTTTAGATATTTTACCGCCAAAAGTACACAAAAGAATTTTTCAATTGCAAGATATGAAGGTTTCTAAGGTAATACTAAAAATAATAACAAGTAAAGAATTAAAGGGTGTTTCCATACTCGAAAAGCGAAAATGGACTATAACTGGTATACAATAACAGACAGAGACTAAAAATTTGCATAGTATATGTAGGTACTTGAGCTGTACAATAACAAACAAAAAACTATCAAAAAGTTAAATTTTAAACGCTGCTTAATACATGTAGGCACCCTTTAGTTTGAAAATTAGCTGTAAGTCTTGAACCATATCAGATAAAAAGATGAGACTTGCACAGGATATGAAATGGCGTAAGACCTACTACAACAAATATATATGTAAATAGCAAGGAGTTGAAATTTAAATGCTGCTTGATACATGAGGCAACGCTTTGGTTTGAGAATTACATGTAAATTTTTAAACGCAAAAATTTCACAAAACATGTAGTTTAAATTATTTAGTTTTAGTTTTTTTTTTTTTTTTTTTTTGAAAATTAAATAGAACTTTTGAGCCATAAAATCTAGAATCTACAAGTTTTTACGGTAGTGTTTTACTCTATCTTTTTTCGATAACTCATACGATCACTAACACTGTGTGCAACCAAGCAAATTTTCTTTACTTTTAATGTGTTTGTTTGTTATGAACTATCGATAACTTTTTATGAAAACTAGAGATGGTAATAATGTTCACAACAAAATTCAGTGTAAAAGAAGATTTGTTCTTTTGTTTGGCGGATCATACTGGTTCTGGTAATCAAACTCATCACATGAACGCCTCGATGGATGAATTGGTAGAGTGCTCTGCCAAGAGTCTCCGAGGTCGCAGGTTCGATTCCTGCCGAAGGCTCTGGGTGTTTCTGCAGACAAGCAAAAGGCTTCGCAGTTTTGTGTTTGTTATAAAAAAAAAAAAAAAATGGATGAGCTAAACTGCAATTTTGGCGATTTGCCGTCGAAGGTTGAAGGTGCCAAAAATCAAATTAACAAATTATATTATATTGTTTTTCTTTATGACTAGCTGTTTCAAATTGCAAAGGATGAAGTAGAAAAAACGAATGGCTGAAAGTCTTTACCAAATGCTTTGTTTTTCCGAAGCATAATATTGGTATGATTTTTGTGTAATTTTTGTCGAAAGCTACACTTTGCAATTAGAGGGTGACTGAGGTCGTTGCACACATGCAATTGAAATATTTTATTTCTTATTGAATATTTTATTGTTTGGAAAAGATTTTATAAACAAATATACATATAAATTTGCACTCATACCCATATCTGTATACTGTTTTCCGTCCGACAGTCTGTCTTTGCGTATACGTACATGTAGTATTTATGTCTGTCAGCGCATTTAACGTATGTGTACCAACAATACTAAAATACTAGTTGTTGAATTCTCGTTGTTTTTTTTTTAATTCCACTAAAGCTTTAAATTGTAAACTGTCGATAATGTTTTCTGTTCGTATTATTGTTCAACTTTGCTCTTTCTTTCCATTCCATTGTTTCGCTTGGCCATCTTGGAGAACTGCAAAGTGGAAGAAGAAAAAAAACTCCACAACAATAAGTACAACTTCGTTTTTATTTTCTTACGTCTTGGACAAGTGTAAATTTTATGTTAAAGTTTTTAATCTTGATTCAATGTCGATCAAGCACACATTCGTTTTTGTTTTTGTATTCTGTTTGGCATAAACATAATGTATACACACATTATGCTTGGGCGTATGTTTGTGTATTGACATACAAGCTGTGTTGTTGTTGTTGTTAAAGTTTGGTTTGTAAACTTTACACCGGAAAGAGTATTCATTTTAGTGATTTCCGCTTGATTATACGTTTGTATCTTGTCTTGTTTAATTTCTTTAAAACAATAGTTGTTAGTTATTGTTTCTTTTTTCTTTTATAGGATCCAGGCGAGGAGAAAATATGCGTGTGGCAGAGATGTTCAAATTTATGGCATAATAATATTTCTTACTTTGTTTTTGAAGGAAATTGTGCAATTTGATTTAAAATCTTTTAGCCTCAGGTATAAAGAGAAAGTGTTGTTTTAAATTATGATCAATTTATTGTAAAAAAAAAAAAAATACACATACTTTCGAGTGAGGAAATGATGTTTTATTTATCTTACTTTTATCCACATTCAAAGAAAATGCAATTTTATCATCAATGGAGCTCTTAGCACCATTAATATTCGTATTACTTAAATCAGTTTTTTTTTTTCATAAACTTTCTTTGCTTCGTGTATGGCGTGCAGATATACATACGTTTTTGAACCATAAGTTGTGGGCAACTACATTTATGTTATTGTTAGAGTTTTAAATGTATCAAAAAGTTCTTATAGTTCGATAGAGGTCTTTCAGCGTTCGCCAACATCTTGGAGGCCAAAAAACTATTTGACAGATTGTTTATAAACATCATTTGGCCTAATTCATTACCACTTGCATTGCTAATCTCCAACGTATTGTCGGGAGATCAATTCCTTTGTTCCTGGTCAGTTTTCTGATGCTCAATATTTTCAAAAGTTATTGAAAATGGAGTAAAGAAATTCAACTAACAAAAGTCATATTTTCTTCACAGTAGTAATTAGATTGCTTGAGTTTCTTTATACAATATGGATTCAGTGAAAAGGTTATACAGTTTTTTCGTTTGTTTTCGACAAAATCATAATAAATCGTATGTTATTGATAATATTCTATTTTGAAGACTTAGTTGTGTTGATAGAAATGAGTAAGTCGTACTTAGAAAGGTGCCCTCGAGTGTATTTTTAACAGTCACAATAATTTCTGTGACGTCGCTTTTAATGGTCTTTATAATATGGTAAATTAAAAAACCTAAGAACATAAAATTTTATATCATTTGACGTTACAAGAAATATTAATTTTTTTATGCCTCTGGCAAAAAATAAAATAACTTACTTTACGTATAAAACTAATAAAAACTAATAATAAAATAACTAATAATAAAATAATAAAAACTAATTTTCTTATGTGGAATATTGAAATTTTTAGAATTTTTTTAAAATTTGCAGCTTATGGCAACTCTTCGATATTCCTAAAATGATTTTCGGTGTGCTTTTGACTATTTTAAAGATATTTTATTATTGAATTGATTTTCGTGCGGGAATGAAGCAAAACAATATAAATAAGTAAATAAGTAAAACAATATTAACCCCCGATTTTTGACTTGGGATTTAAATACAACATTAGTAAATTTTCCTTAAAATTTAAGTTGGATTTAAAATAGATTTCTGTTTTACAGTCTAAAATTATTTTTGGTAATTAATTGTAATAAAAGTACGGCAGCACAATGTAAGTGTCAAAAAATTATCGATAACTCAATAAAAAACAGCTGTTTAAACAAATTTGCAAGCAAGTGAAATTGTGAAAAGTTTAGAAAATAATAAATTGAACAAAAGAGATTCAGTTTCTTTGGCTGTTGTGGATCTTGAGACCTCTTTGTTAAATAACCTTTGATGTTCGATTGAAAGGGGGGTTAATTGACAATGGGCAATCTGCAACAAAGGTTTATTATAATTCTCTCGTAGGGGAGAAGAATTATAATAAGATTTTGGGTGAAAGAAAATAACCTTAGTAATTTCTTTCAATTAAAGGTATTTATTCAATTAAATGCTTATGAACAAGAGTTGAATTACCTTGAAGCTGGTAGCGCTGATGGGGATAAGTTTGGTTTGGTTGGTGATTAAACGGCAAGTAAGTATAAATTTAATGGCCTCCATAAAAGGAAGGTTCGGTTTTCTGACAATGACCTTGACAATTGGAAACTATCTTCCAAATATCCCATCAGTGTTACCAACTTTACATTTTATCATATACAATTCAAATACTTATTAAAAATAATTCTAGTTTGTTTTTTGTCCAAACTAGTTTGGAAAAAATTGTTTTGTAAAAATTATTAAAATGAGTAGCAAAAGTGATAAAAGAACTCCCAATTTCACTGCCACAGAAGTTGATTACCTTCTGGAAATAATAAAAAATCAAATTAATTTGCAGAACCAAACCAAGCTGTCAAAATCATATGGCATTACGAAAAACTTAAATCGATTTTAAATGGGCACTTGGCATGGTAGACTTGGACCAAAATACAAGGCTAATAGTTTAGAAACCATTTACAATTTCACAAAATAGGTTTTGGACAGAAAAATTTCCACCGCACTCTATAAGAAATTTAATACAAAAATAAACAATAAAAATATTGAGCCAAAATATTTATATGAGTTATTTTTATTCCTTTTTTTAATGTTGTTTTCTGATAACTTTCTAAACAGACCAGAATTCAATAAAAAAAATATTATTTGGATTAACAAAGAATGTCAACAATTCTTACTGTTAAACCGGCTTTGATTAGTTCCTTAATTTTGAAATTACTATTACGAAGTCATTTTATTTCTGTTGTCTTGAAGTCGGGTTTTAGTTTTTTGTTTATTATCTTAAGAGACGAGTAACTTCAAAAAGGATTTTTATTTATTACTGGCGCTATCTGTGATCGTCCATACTTTGAAAAGAGATAAAATATAAATATTTTTAAATAAACAATTGCAGCTAATAACTTATAAGTGCAGCGAAGTGTCCAGGGAGAAAAATTAGTTTTATCTCTGTGAGGACATTTTTATGAATTACAGCAATTGAAACGCATAACACACACAGACACCTAAAATAGAAATAAAAACCAAAGCCATGCGACAGTCCTTGCAATTTGCTTTAATAATAGTCTCGCCGCTTGATAAATAATACCAAAACCACTCAAGAAACAAGTGGAAGTGCTTCTTATTTACTACTGCTAACTGTTGGGATAGCAAATAAAACATTAAAGTAAAACTGCCGCCTTAAAAGAAACAAATAAACAAACATAGCCAGCATTCTCTTAAGGACATCAAAATGTCCTTTTGCTGCCATCAGCAATTTGTTTGCTAAAACATTATATGGTTGCTGGTACGTAGTTTTTACCATTAACATTTTATTTAATCATTTCAATATTTTCTGTTTTTTACTCTATGTAATTGAAAATATTAATTAGTGGGCCCAAGAGTTGTTTTAAACCATGATTAGAGTTAGAGAAGATATAATTTTTGTGGTCAAGCCGGAAGCCAGAACGTTTTTATTGAATATTTAAAATGTTAGTTTTTTGGCGCTCCTCTAACAAATATTTTTGTGCTTAGAAAATGAAAAATGCAGCAGCTGTAGAAATGCAGATTTCGACAGCTGAAATTTTTGCTCACTGAATTGAAAAGATATACATACATATACATAAAGGATTTACATGCATATACAGTGTACCTACAGCCATATACAGAGTATCAGTATATTAAGGATTTAGGTATAATATTGTACCAACGATTTTTCTAAGGTTTTTGAGATGAGAAAAGAAAGCTCCTCTCCAACATATAACAAGTAAGTTTCGAGGCTCCCAAGTTTTAATTTTCTAACTTTCTCTCACTTTTGGTTTTGACGAACTTTTCTTTAGTAGATAATAACAAAAGATCGGCCGATTTGATTTTTTTAAACATTGCCTTTCCAAGGCGAATTTTTATTTTGAATTATTATATAATTATTTCTGTATTAAGTTTGTCAGCGCTTTAGAAACATGAGGCCCTGAGTTCAAAGACGGGTGCTGCCGAGAAAGTGTGGCGGCTTCGAAACAACTAGTTGTCCACCCTGCTAAATGTCTTTTTGTCTAATTTAATTAACATCAATCACAAAGATAATATAGAAAGAACTTGAACCTGATAAATTTAATACAGAAATAATTATATAAGAAAAAGTTCAAATAATAGAAATTAATTAACTTTGAATTATTATTATTTTGCATTATTATTAAATTAAATATTATTATAAACCTTAATTAAAATAACAGCTGACGTGAAAAATTAGGGAATATTATACATATGCGTATACATATGTGGGTAAGTAAATGAGGTGCCGCTAAATAACACTATCCAACAAATGGAAAAAAAATGTTCTGACAATGGGTGACCACTATATTTTTTTTTGATGCGTTATGCCTATCTAAGTACAAAAATCATAAAAATTTCAAATTCTATGGATCAGTTTTTTTTAGAATTTTTTTTTTAAATATGAGATTTTAGTAAAGGTTGATCCAGAGCTCTAGTCATACACAAAACGGTGTGTTCGATTTTATTTATTTATTTATCCATCTAAGCCTATGGAATACAATATCCTTACAGGTTAATAACAACTTAATTACAAAAATATATTAAATAAATCCGTATATTCTAATAACAATTTAAATCGGCAACGAAAAATCAATGCTAACGATATTATTGATGCTATTTAAACTATTGAAGGCCCGTAGCAACGGCTCGTCCATTGCATAATTAGTATCATGTCTAGAAACATAAACTAGATTACTGGATCTGAAAAACCTACATGGCACAAACAATTTTATTAACTTTAATAAGTATTCACAGTCGATATGATCGTTTATCAAGTTATAAATTACAATAGTGGATTGCGTAGTATGTCTTACAGAAAGTGGCTTCACATCCAAAAGCAAACAACGAGCATTATATGAAATTGGCATTGACAAAATTTGAAAATTACGTAGCGCATATTTAACAAATTTCTTTTGTACTCTTTCAATTCCATTTGTATGTACATCGTAAATAGGGTTCCGAATAAACGAGCAATACTCTAATTTTGAGCGTACAAAAGCTGTATACAAAATTCATAAAGTAATGGGATCAGCAAAGTCTTGACAGTTTCTTCTTATAAAAGTGCAGATCGAATAGGTTTTAGGTATCATGTAGTCAAGATGAGCATTAAAGTTAAGTTTGCAGTCCAAAACGATGCCCAGATCTAACATTTGATTTAACCACTACTAAATTGCAATCAAATAACTTGTACTGGAAAGCATTCACAGAACGAATTTTAGGTTTGTGAAAGTACATTTGACAACATTTATTTACATTTAAGGACATATTCGTATTGCAGCAGTGGGATATTTCATCGATACAAGACTGAAGAACAAATGCATCATTGTCTGATATTATTTCTTTAAAAAGCTGTGAACCAGAACAATAATTTCCAATGTCATTATTAGAAATTAAGAAAAGTAGCAGTATGTAATAGGTCAAAAAATTATAAATTATGCTAGCTTTAAATTTTGCTCAGATAATTTTTTGGTGTCGTAATTAATTTTAGAGTTATTAGGAAAAACATGAAGTAAAATAATTTTTTTAAATTGCAAAATTTTTAAATTTGGAAATTTATAAAAAATATAATTTTGCAAATATTCTACAGTTTTTTATTTGCTCATATACATCTGCATGTAACAGAAATAAAATGAGCTGTCATTTATTAAAATCTATCTGCTAGTATTTATTTTATTCCCGAAAAAGCAAAAATATCCATTTTGGCAAAAAAGAAAACACGTTTTTACTGTCATTGCTCATCTCAGTAGCATAGATACATGTCAATATAATAACCAAATAGTTATGTTTGTTATAAACTACAATATCAAGTAGTCTTTGTATTTTCCCACCCTTTTACTACCTGCTACCTGCATACTCCTGCGAAAGTACACACTTTCAGCAAAAAAAAAACACTCTTCTTGTCGTTATTGCCAAAAAATTAAAGAATAGCTTGTCTTAGTGGCTTGCAATATCAATAAATAATAAAATCATTATGTTTATTATAAACTAAAATAACGTGTAGAAACTGTTTTTGTCAAATGAATACAACCATATTTCAATTTCACAAATGGTGACCACAAAATGATCAAACCGTAACAAAACCTGTGTTTACAGTGGCCAAAAATGATTTACCTTATTTTAAATAAAAATATCTTGTTTGTCCTAGTCGTGCAAAAATCGGGACTACCCCTTCCACGCATGTAAAAAGTACTCCAGAACTGACCAGGACTAATCCAAAATTAATCCAAATGTACACTACAATGTCCTAGGAGAGAACCATGTAACCCAAAGAAAGATTACTGCCGATTAATCCAAAATCTAGTCCAAGTAACCACTCCTCACATTATTACCTCAGAGATAGTCCTGAAATGACTTCATGCCACTACTTCATGGATTACCACATGGCAGTCATGTGTTGCGAGTATTGCGAAATAATTAATTTTTTATTCATCATAATCCATATTTGCATTACATCGGTTCATGCTGTAAGTGCTCCTTTTTACTTAAAACGCATCATGTACTCCAATAATTTCTGCAGGGCACTCTTTGCATCGTTATGGACAACATAAGAAAATTAGTTTTTAAAAATTTTAAACATAGAGGTGTCGGAATATTGATAGTATTATCAATATTATTTATATTAATCTAGTTCCAAAAATTAACTTTTTTAAAAAATATTTGCTGTATTTTTTAAAAAGCATAAAATGAGATGGGCAGAACCAAATGCAAGGGCGACGAGCAGCAAGGCTCATTCTAAGTTTTGCAGTAATGCATACAGGTTTTTTTGTCAAAGATAACTGCTACCTAACACAGCTATTGGATATTTCCGGAAATACCTGCATCGAATGGAAAATGTGATAGTCCCAGTTGCACATATGGAAATGCAGATCTAGATGGCGCTGAGCACACCTTCTTCGAGAGCTTCAAGTGGAACTACTAGAGAGTTTATACTGAGACGAGCCATGGCGACTTGACGACGACTCAAAGGTAGCTGCAAACGTGCAGCAGATTTCATCGAACGCATTCTCCGCTGAAAAAAGATGGATCTAGACGCATACGAAAATGGAAAGAGCTGAAGATGAAATCAACTAAGCGGGCTCGACGGGGAACTAGCAAATACGTCCAAGAGAAAGGAGCCATACTGGAGTAATACTAGAGTAGTTCCGGTGTAGTTTATTCCCATGCTCAATGGGATGGCGGTTTTAGTTGGTAGTCTTTCCAGGAGTCCAACATCGTGTGTTGTGAAGAGTGACGACCTGCTAGACATGTGTAAAAGCCTTTTCTCTCCCCACCCTCAAAAGAAATTATTATTATTGTCATCGTTATTTCTTTATTAGTATTAAAAATATGTTTTTAAAACAAATGTATATTCATTTATGAATTATGTATAAGAAAGCGAAAAACATTATAAATCGATTTTAACATTTGTTTCCCAAATCTATTTGGGTTCTGCTCGTTTTTAAAAGTGTTTTCTAGAGTTGTAAGCCTTTGTGGAATAAACTGTTTTGCATTGCCGTTGCATTTGCACTGTCAAGTCTGACATTGTTCGCATTTCTTAGATGATGTATGATGGACTTTTAACTAATTGTTGCATTAAATATCATAGTGATTCTTCTCTTTCCCTTTTTCGTATAAAAATAAACACAATAAAAAATTATTTTAAAAATCCTTGAACTTGAGAAACCGCCGCAGGGTGTATTTTCGTATAAAAAGTGATTTATTCAAACTGATTATTTGAGAAGAAAAAATTGATTTCCAAAATTTAATAAACTCACTTTTACGATTTTATGGAATTGCTAGAACGTAAAATGTTTCCAACATTTTTACTGAAGACAAAAACAGAAAACAAATAAAATATAAATGCGACGTAAATGAATTTAGACATCAATCTACTATCGCAATATTTTGATCGACATGACAATAAAACGCCTACAGAGACTGAATGGCATCCTCAACAAAACATTAAAAATATTTAAACTAGAACAACAAGGGTTTATGCCAACAACGCCCCATCAAGTATAGTGAATAAAATAGATAACAGATTTCATTTTAATCGAGTACATATGTACATAAATAGGTAATAAAACAAGCATTAGATTTTGTTATAAATTTCCATTTGAGTTGACTTTTTGTTTGCAACTTCAAGGTACTACTTGTTCCTTTAATTACAAGGCAGACTACGAAAGGAGTAATCAAATGGTTTACAAATTTATAACAAATATTTATTTATTGAACTTGTTGAAATGCACACAAACAAAAGAAATAAAGTTGTTACGGATACCTGTCGTGCTAAAGAAAAGATTCCTAGAATTGGTAGATGAAAAACTCAAAAGATGGAAAAAGGAATAATGCGCACTTACATACATACTTTGACTGAGTATTATAATAAAAAGGATTCAAACACACGCAAGCGATTATGATCGTTGTCAACAAATGGGTGTAGCCCGGTAAACATAATAAAACTCTTTCAGTTTATTTTAAGAACAACGCAAAAGTTTTCATTGAAGATATCATTATTCTTTGGAATTCTTTGAGGGCCCTAAGGATTACAGTACAAAAGGATTTAGAAATGTTGTAAGAGATCACTTGAGTTTCGTTACAAAACAACTTCTTATGCACACAATGCACACTTGTCTTCTTTTCTCTGTTCTCCTGTCTTGTCTTTATTCTAAGGAATGGTTATTTACATCTATCAGTATCATCATTCAAGTCTTGGGGGATTTCAAATGTGTTGCTTGCATCCTTTCATTTCGGATTTTTCTTTTGAAGAGGAAACTGTAGTTGGTATTGGTAATTTATTCATATTCATATTTTCATTCTTAATGTTGTGTAACAAATTAGTATAAAGGTTTCATATTCTGTTCATAACATCGAGAGCTCATTAAGGCCCAGTCTATTTGTTAATTCATTGCTGATACTCAGCAGGACATTTTTCCATAGATAATTTTAATGTCTTTAGTTATTGACTTCAAATATGAAATACAAAAATGAGCAGCAGATGAATAACACAATTGTTTAAGGATCTTATTTACACTTATAAAAAATACATTAATTATGAATGGCATACTTTTGTCGTACTTACTGCTAAACAAATGTATTCATGGAATACTTTTTGAAAATGTATACATTTATTAAAAAGCAAAAAAAAATGTTGTAAAATTATTGGAAATCTTTTTTCTAAAAGAATGTAATAGTAACAGATTTTTGCTACTTAATTGATTTTAAATTTAAATTATTAAGTAACGAAAACTTTTTTCTATTAAATCAGGAGTTAGTGGGTGAAAACAATGTCAGATTTCTGAGACATATAAGCGCATTCAATATGAATCTTTAGAGATCATGCCCTCATTATTCACCTTTTAAATAGTGAAATGTGGTCCAAAAAAAGCGGAACCCTATTACTCATACTTCTACGTCCGTCCGTCAGAAGACCCATTTTCCCAGACAGTAAGAGCTACGAAATTCAAATATTGCAGTACATGTGATTACCTGTTCGCAACAACAACACTTTTGTGGTTTCAAGAGTATAGGACTGGAGGTCGACATCTTTCAAACTAAGTTGTTAAACCAATTGCTTTTCTTCTCAGTTGAAAGTCTGACATTGTCGAAAATGGATCGTTTAACAATCACACAACGTATAAAAATTATCAAAACATACTACAAAAATGCTGATTCTGCCACAGCCACATATCGTGGTTTAAGAAGAGATTATGGTTTACGTAATCGTCCCACTACGCCAGCTTTTATCATAAACTTCTTCACAACTAATTGTAAGAACACTTTCCACGAAATTTTTAACTGCCTTAACTATTATATTTTGTGAAGAACGGTTATCAGCCACATATAATGAAGTGGTGAAGCGTAAGCATACGAGAAAATTTAAAATATTAAAGACCCTGACGCTGTTGATTTTTGATACCAATCTAAAATTAATCTACAATTATTTAATAATTATTATCACTGTATCCAAATACGGTAGTCTTGAATTACATTCCTTCTCCATTGTAAACTTAATCTTACCCCCGATTTTTGACTTGGGATTTAAATACAAAATTAGTAAATTTTCCTTAAAATTTAAGTTGCATTTAAAATAGCTTTCTGTTTTACAGTCTAAAATTATTTTTGGTAATTAATTGTAATAAAAGTGCGGCAGCACAATGTAGGTGTCAAAAAATTATCGATAACTCAATAAAAAACAGCTGTTTAAACAAATTTGCAAGCAAGTGAAATTGTGAAAAGTTTAGAAAATAATAAATTGTTTTGTAAAAATTATTAAAATGAGTAGCAAAAGTGATAAAAGGACTCCGAATTTCACTGTCACAGAAGTTGATTACCTTTTGGATATAATAAAAAATCAAATTATGAAACAAAAAAAAACAAAACACATGTGCAATTTTCTTAATTTGCAGAACAAAACCAAACTGTCAAAAACATATGACAGTACGAAAAAGTTAAATCAATTTTAAATGGGCGCTGCAGGCCTTTTAAGTTTGATTTAAATAGCAACTGTTTGACTCAATTTCGTATTTAAATCAAATTTAAATTGAAATGGCATTTATAATCCAAGTCCAAAATTGGGGGTTAGAGTTAAATCTATTCAACGTTGTAAGCACATCATCAACTACTATTTCTGGAGTAATACGAAATAGATCATCCATATAATTTGTCATTATTCTTGGCTTCACATGCACTTTTTCTATAGCAATATGTATTGACTTCCCCATCCCAATGTCCGCAATAATTGGAATAATTTTTCCTTCAATCTAATCCCTAAATCTTTAATCTGGTGAGTCTTTAATATTTCAAATTTTCTCCTATGTTTATGCTTCACCTCTGATACCCGTTCCTCACAAAATAAAAATTTAACCATTTCCGCCAAAGACAAAAATGTATCTAACTTACGTATCAAAATTACTTTCCCTCTTTGAAAATATTTCAGCAATTCTGGTTCTTCCCCAATTGCTAATCCGGATTTGGAAGTTCTCCTCATATCCATGTATGTGTTTCTTGAAACCCTTGTATTGCATACTTTTTGAAAATATTTCTCACATTTTGGATTGAATTTAAAATAGATTTCAGAATGATTGCTGATGAGTCCTTGCATCTTATTAAACAAGTTACACTTGATTTTATGTTGATTATTTCATCCCCGATTGACCTAAGCAGGTTGATGATAATCCGAACATGTTGATTTTTCTTCAAAACATGGTAATTGATCCTTGGTTCTTGGTCATTGTTGCTCATTTTAATTGTTTATTTTTATATTATTTCATCTTGAGATTATTAATTATTCAAGCCTTATACCATGTTATATGTATATACTTATATATACATGCGCCTTTATTGAAATAATCGCAATAAAGTCCACTATTAAGCTCAATATTCCATACAAAAAGTCCATAAAGTTATTGCTTAATAAACTCAAAATTGCTTTGAATATTGAGAAAAAGATGAAATACAACACTGTAAAGATGTGTTTAATAAGCAAAAGTATACAATGTGAGATGAACGACGAGATAAATGTCAACAAAAGCAAACAAAACAAAATAATAAAAAATAATAATAAAAAAATAAAAACATAAAAATTTTTAAACATTGCAGCATTTTCAAATTTTTATTTCTCTTTCTGTTTAGGGTTTCGTACTCATCAGAGTGAAACGGAACCCTATTACCGAGACAAGAACGTCCGTCCGTCCGCCCGTCCGTCACAGCGTCCATTCTCCGAAACGGTACTAGCTAGAGAGCTGAAATTTTTACAAGATGTTGTTGTACCTTGCCGCTACAACACCAAATACTAAAAACAACAACAAGTCGAAAACTACCAGGTGTCCCCATACAACGAAAAGTTGCAATTATCTATAACTCTCGAACCGTAAAAGAAAGAAAGCTGAAATTTGCAGTGTATTGCTTGTATGTTAAAAAATTTAACAACAGCATATTAAAAATTTTGTATGGAAATTTCCATATAAAATTTTTAATATGCTGTTGTTAAATTTTTTAACATACAAGCATATGTATTTATATATGCTTTACAACAGCAAGTGCTAAAGACAACAACAAGTTGAAAACTACCAGGTGTCCCTACACAACTTAAAGTAACAACTAACCGTTACTCTCGAACCGTGAGAGACAGAGGGATGAAATTTGCACAATATGTGTATTCACATATGCTCCACAACAACAAATGCTAAAAACAACAACTCTCGAACCGTAAGAGATAGAGAGCCGAAATTCGCACAGTGTATATATTCCCAGATGCCTTACAACAGCAAATTACAACAACAACAAGTCGAAAACTACTAGGTGTCCACATACAACATAAAGTAACTGTAAAAACAGAGAGATGAAGTTTATAAAATATACATATGTATTCACATATGCCATTCCATACATACATTACACATACATACGTACGGAACCCTAAGTGTGCGAGCCAGCCTCGTACTTGACTTAATTTATTATTATTGCCGCATTGGAGTCATAACATGAACGCACTACTTGTACAAGTTCCATATTTTTATTGTACAACACTAAAATCTTTTTAATAAAAGCCAGTTTTTCTTCCATTTTTCTTAGTTGAAAATATTTTTCACTTTTTCTTTCTCACTACCAAAACAAAAATAACAACTTTTTTCCAGCTGTCAAATACTAATTGAGTTATCGCAATATTTGTATGTATGAATGCAAAAAATATTATGTCAATAAACTGAATATTATCTCAATTAGAAATGCATGTAGGAATAAGGTATTAGATCTCAGTTTTTTTTTTATAATTTTGAACAATTAAATATGTATATTTATTTTCAATATTTCACCAACAATTTGTCAGCATCTTCAGGAAAATAATTATAAAATTCAAAAAACAAAAAAAACATTTATATTAAATTACTTTTTCAGGCTTAAGTTCAACCTTTGACTTGTCACTATTTTAATTAATATCAATTAAGTAAAGAAAAGTATAATTTAATAGCTAGGTGGACAACCGGCTGGTTCTGGGTAGCAAAAACCATTCATCAGCACCCTGTAAAGAACAAATTATTGAAAAAATTTGATTAACAAACATCCACAAAAATATTTATAAAAAAAAAACGAAGATCTAAAGCTTGAATAACTAATTTAATAGTCTCAAGGTCATATAATATAAAAATATATGTTTAGCAATATTATATCTAAAATCTATGTTCCAAAACATTTTTGCTTAAACTGGACTGCAACAAACATTATTGCAACATTTTTATCATAACTTATTCAAATGCACTGTAAGGTGTGGTCATAAGCTTTGCGAGCTTTATGGCAGAACACTTTAACACTTAATTTACTTTAAGACTCCATCCCTTTTAACATGACCATAAAATGTTTTATTTAAATATCAACCTTATAAGGTCTTACTCGCTGTCTCGTTATTTAAATTGCAAAAAAGGTTTTGAACATGTTTTGTTTTTCTCAAATCAAAAAGTATGACACTAATACCTAAACAACCATTTTATGTGATTTTATGGCGTCTTATCGTAGATAAAAGATAAAATTCAGCCGATGCGTTATTTAAAACGTGAAGTGATTTTAAGCTCTTTTCATTTAGGAAACTAAATTTTCTAACAAAAAATTTAATAATATATTATTAAATTTTATAGGAATGGATACTTGAACTAATTAAAACTGATATTGCATTTGTGGCAATCCTGGCAGTGGCATTGAACCTCTTCATAACAGCAAATAATAGAAGCATTTCTTAATTAAAGCGTTTATGTAACAGAAGCGATAAGATTGGTAGCAACGAATTATCGGCACCTTACATTAACTTCTGAAGGCTAAATATATTTAAGCAAATTTCAGTTAAACTACTCATGCGTGGTTAAGGCAAACAGACAATTTAATTCATAGATGAACTTTGATTTACCTGTAAGCAGAAATTTAATGTTTTATTAATTGCGATATCATTCCGATCTGAAAATAATTAGAGCCAGAAAAAGTTTACTAACCACCAGAAATGGACTTAGATATAAAAGATATAAAGAACACCCACCAGAGCAAGACTGTTAACAGAGAGCGAAAATTCACGAAAAGTTTATAAAAAGCAAGATATTTTGATAATAGTTTTATTAGAACAAAAAGAATTGCAACATCACAGTGTCAAAAAAATTTCAGTAAACAAAAATTATGTATTAATAGCTTTTTTACACTGACTAACATTCACGTGAAACGCGTAGAAGATGATGAAAATGTGAAACAGTCGTTTACATTAACAACATCTTTCATCATTCATTTATTTAGCTGTCACAAAAAAAAAGACTCAAATTTTTTTTGAAAACTAAATAAAATTTAAATGAACTTGGTGGAGGACTTTTGGATTCTTTTCTTCCCATAGCGCAAGCAACATATTCCCTATCTATTGGCCATACCATGAGAATACCAGCTTTCTTTTGCACTGCAGTTAAAATGAGTTTATTTATAATTAATTATTAACTAATTCTTTTCTTAAATGTCATTTTGCTGGTGATGGCACTAAAAAAATCGATCGATGTAAGATGGAACAAAATGAAAAAGAATCATCTTCTGCTGATGTAGAAAGATGTAGAATTTTCTCCCTGTATAATTCTTAAGGGAAGATGTAAACATCTTTGCAAATTGATGGAAGATGTAAGATGTACGTCAGTGTAAAAAGACTATAACTCTTGCAAAAAGCAGACAGAGTAAAAACCCGAAAAAATAGTCGAACTATATTATTTACAATTTTTAATTATTTTATCCGGCTTGAGTTCGATTTGACTTTATTGGCAGACAAAATTTTAGTGATCAACACTTTTAAAGAACACTGTACAACACATGATTTCGGGACTCAATTTTGATAATTGATTATGAAAGTAGCCCCAAAACGAAGAACTTCTGCATCATTCGTTTGGTCTTGGTACCTAAAATAATAATTTAAAAATTAATTTGTAGTTAGTAAGTATCGTGTAGGAGAGTTTGTCACATTTTAGGCTCTTTTGTTTGTCATAACTCGAGAACCACTAGTCCGAATAAGCTGAAATAAATTTAAAAAAATTTACAACTACAATTTCTTTAATCTGTTTTTATAACGTGTAGCAACATAAACAAAAGTTTCGGAGTTATAAATAAATGTATGAAGAAAAAAAATATTTTTTGCCTAAAAAATTTGATTTCTTAAATTTTTAATTCGTAAAAAATCCAAAACGGTAAAAAAGTGTCAAGTCCTGTTACTTTTACTAAAAGTTGCATAGCCTTTGAACAAAATGAGACATAAATCAAAGTTTATTTTAATTTTTTTGATTGCAGTAGCAAAGTAATAAGCATTAATAAATGTGAGTGGACAATTAAGAGGAAAAGAGGAAAGTGAACTGTTTTAGTTATTTGGGTTTCTACGTTAGTTACCTGCATGAAGCTCTAAACACATAGACGACAGCAGACAGCAAGCAGCAATATGTCAAAAATAAAATGCATGTGTTTAAATGAAAACGATTATTTTGACGGCAGCAGGGCAGCACGACTGCACAACAGCATTTGCTGCTGCTGCCAACTTAGGCTATTTTCTATTTTGACGGGCAGCAAATAAGCAAATATAGTGTTGCCATTATTTATATAAATTGGACAAATTAGAACAAAAACTTTTTTTTGATATTAAACACAAAAGAACATTGTAAAAATACAATAAATAAATAAATGTATGTGTTTTTATAGTTTTTTCGTGATATTATTACATTTTTCATCAATATTTTCAATTTTATTCATTATGAAATAAGAAATACGGCATCCCTGAAATTAGCATTGCTAAAATACACAGCTGTTCATTTTCAATATCAAAACAATTTTTTTCGTTTGAGCTAATTTTTTGTGATACTTTATTTAATTTTCATCCTGGTTGCTTTGAAAAAGTGTTCTTCATCTTTTTCCTTGATTTTTCACCAGCTGATTATTATGTTGTTGCTGTCTTCAAAATAATTATGAAGCCGACTTCAGAGCAACATTTGAAGTTGGCTGCACTTGAAGTAGGTAGCATTTGCAGTCTGCTGTCGTCTATGTGTTTAGAGCTTGATTTGTTTACAGAAATTGCACCCACGCTTAAGAGTGATTATGTTTTGGAACTTAATGTATCCATAAGGTTAAAATTACATTTCCTGCATTTCCACCTTGATACCTTTTTAGCACAATTACCTCAAAAATCGGACGAACAAGGAGAGAGATTCCACGAGGTGACCATGCCAATAGAAAAGCGATTCGCAAAAAATTGGATGTATTGCTTGCGGAGGTTTGTTGGCGGATTGTAGTAACAACGTTTTCAAAATTTTCGACGTGCCCAGCTATTTTTAATCAGTAATTTAGCTTCATAGTCAAATGATATCATTTACAATTGCTAACTATTTCATCAGGCTTGAGTTTGATTTTTTCTTCCTCATTGTTTGAGGAAATTGTTTTTTTTTTAATAAAATTGTAGTGATCAACATTTTTAAAGAAATTACAGCGCCAAACTGGAGGTGCAGATATTTCTGCACCTAATGGGAATTTTTGCTTTTTCGGGAATAAAATAAACATTATCACACAAAATATAATAAATGAGGGTTAATTTTATTGATATTATTATCTTACATTAATAATTGAAAAAACTGCCAAAGATAAGAATTTTTATATATACATATATATATTAAATTAGTTTTTTAGGCTTAAGTAATGTATTACAATATCATAGTTCAATAAAATTAAAATTTCAGTAAAATGTTAACAAATAACGCATGGCTTGGCGTAAAGGTTCAAGTTGTATCAATAAATGAGCATCTAGAATCTAGATTCTAGATCTCAATGATGCGAACCAGAACATGTATGAAAAAGCTCTCATATAAAAAGCAACTAACAGTCTCCTGAGATGACAAAAAATCATCCATAAAACAGACTGCATAAAATATGACTACTTTGGTTAATGTTAATTAAGTATAAAAATAGAAAACAAAATTGCGTGAGCTTTAGTTGCCGAGTGGTTAAAGCGGCTGTGACAAAATTGTGAAATTTCACACGTCCAAAGTTCATAGGGTGCTGATGAAGGGTGTTTACTACCCAGAAACAGCCGGTTGTAGAACTTGAGCCTGAAAAAGTAATTTAATATGAATGTATTACAATATCATAAATTCAATAAAATTAAAATTGCAGTAAAATGATAAAAAAAAATTATATATCTTTTACAAAATCAAAAATTTTGCAGTTTAAAAAAAAATCTATTTATTTATTTGTTTTCTAATAATTCAAAATTATAAACAACATAAAAAATGATTTATGCAAAACTTAAAGCTGTTGTAATTTATAATGTTTTGACGTATTACATGATAAAATCGGGCACGTCGTTTTGAAGTTATGACTAGAGGTTTGGATCAACCTCTACGAAAATCTCATATTTTAGAAGAAACAAATAAAAATATCTTAAAAAAAACTGATTCATAGAATTTGAAATTTTTATGATTTTTGTACTGAGATAGGCATAAGACATCAACAAAATATAGTGGTCATTCGTGGTTTTTTTGGCTGTTGGTTAGTGCTATCGAAGAAAAAGTTTGAATAATAACAACCGGTAAGAAATAAAGAATGTTTAAAAGAAATTATAAAAAACCTAAACAGCTACAGAGAATAAAACAGCAGTGACGTTTTGAATTTCACAAATGTATTCTGTATGTAAGCTGCTTTGTACCAGTTATATCATTTGCAAATGTTAACAATTTCTAAAAACTATCTTGAGTTTTTACCAAAACTCACACCATTTGTATTGAATTAGTAGGGGATGCCGTTTAAAAATGTCTCAGATAAAACGTTTGCATTCGAATTAATTTTCTTAATATGGGACTGTAGGGTATGATACCATTGACAATTTTCATTTAACGAAATAAATTTGTAAGTTTATATTCATATTAATTCAATGCACAAAAACACCATTAATGGGAATCTGTTGCAGGTTTTGAATGTTGGTACAACTGCTGCTGCTGCCGCTTCTGCTCCTGGTGGAGCTGGTAAAATTGCTGCCACAGTTTCCATTAACTAAACATTTGCAATAATCTTGATTCTTCTCTGTTCTTTTATTTTTTCTCTTTGTATTTCTTTTGTAGCTGTTAAATGTTGGTTGGAGCTTTTAACTTGTTAAAAAAAAAGACAAAAAAGGAATAACAACTAAATTTAATATCAAGTTGTAATCAAAGCCCACAAAATCCCCAGACATCATGACAGTAGAATGAAATAGTAAAAGCGATTAGCAGTTGTATCTTCTGGCAGGCAGACAACTGCATCAGTAGTGGTTCTCAAAATTGGAATCTGAACATTTTTGCACTTAACACACTATAATTTTGAATGAAATATTGTGTCAAGTCGAACAACAAAAGAACATCATGAAGCTGCTTCTTTTAGACGATGGCATGCAAAATGCAAACAAAAGTGCTGAATCTTTTTTGTTTTTGATTTTTAAAAAACGCTTTTGAATAATCAAATAATAATTATCGTTAAAGTTAAGAAACTGTAAAAATGCTGATGAAGACCATTTTACCCGAATAAACGAAATAGAGCAACAAATTTGTAAAGTTATCCAATGAGCAGACTTGATTTATCGCTACAATGAGTTTTGCTTATTGAGCTGAACTTCTTAAGTGAATATCGAAAATGTATCGCATGGACAATGAACATTTTATAACGTTGCAAAGCATATAGCGATAAATGACCAATGGTTTAAATATAAGCAACCAGCAATCAAAGGCTCAGGTAGGAGGATGGTTAAATGCAATGTACAATTTCGTAACGACCGGAGTTCGAAGTAATTGGACGCTAACGTAAAACAACCATGGTTAGTTCACCCGCTCTTTTCTAGTTTAATTTTCTTGCCTGCTTCAAAAATGCTGATTGATCTTTACAATCAAACTACAACAAATAGTATCTCATTGAACACTTACTAAACTATTTTTTTATTTTTATTTTATTAATTCAGGTCCACAAATAAACTCTACAAATGTTTTCCAACTTTTTCAGCTGTCTGTATGCCACCAACATTTCGTTGATGTTTGAAACTTAACTACTTATTCTATAATTCCCATGAACCAAATGAGAATCAGAAATGTTCAAACAAACCTTTAACACAGTAAACATTTTTTTCGTTTTGCAACTCTTTTACATTTCGTTTGCAACCTTCGATACAACGAGTTACCATCGGTTACTACGATTTGTATGATTGAAAGTATCAAACATCTTTTATCTGGTTTTGACAAATAAAGTAAAACCAGCCTTAAAAGAAATATCGGAACAAAATTAGAATTTTACATAAAATAGGAGAAAGAAACGGCCAAAGTATGAAGATACTAAAGACTTTGGCCCATAACTATAGACATCGAAAAAGTATGATTTGGGCAATTTTAAGTCACTGCTAAATAAAAGTAAACTTTTTGTCTACTATAGACGAGAAAAAGTCGACTTTACGCAAAAAAAGTTTGCTCTAAACATAAAACCAGCAGAAGTTGCCTTTAACTGATTTAGCAACAGCTTTTCTCACACAAATGTCACTTTTATATGTAAAAGCTTTTTCATGTAAATTTTTTTAAAATTAAATAATTAAATTAAAGATTTTTTAATAACTAATATTAATCAGAATTTTCTTTAAAATTTTACTTTTATTCAATTCTCTTTCATGTTTTTTGTTTACTTACTAATACAATCTTACGTTTATGTAAGTGTGTGTTTACATGTATACATAATTTTTGAGAGTCATCTCATTAGAGATGGCATTTTACTTAAATTTGTTAAAGGTTGTATGATAAATAACTTGTCATTTTCGATAAATAATGTGGCAGCCATTTAAAGCTGATTCTGCTTTTGAATAGAGTTAAAAAAAGTTAGCAACACTTTTTAAAATTTAAGTTGTTTCTAAAACGAAAAACCTTTACACCGGTATTCATAAAAAATAAAACGTTGCTCAAATACATTTTAGAAAAAATTTTATTTGAAAAATTTGTCGTAAAATGTGTTTCAACAATGTTTTATTTTTTATGAATACCAGTGTTAGAGTTTGACTATAGTTAAGGCCTTTTATTTTTTATAGTGAAATTGTTTCTTTTTTTTTTTAACAAAGTTCTGAAAAATCACATTGGATTTAAAGTTTTTAATCGAATTTTCGAAAACTACAGAGCAGGTCTACGACTTACATTGGATTAATTCAAAACGTTTAAGAATTTATCAGAATATAATAAATTATATTGAAAAATTTTTTTAGAATTTTTGTTTAACTTTGTGTACACTTCTACACTAAATTATTCACTTTAATTTCAATAAAGAGGCCTAAATCTTTAAAAAATGTTCCCATTGTTACAAATAGACAAATAAAGTTTAAGAAGGGAGTCCAAAGGCGTAAGTAAGGCTGAATGAACTTTGATAATGGATCTCACTTCTAGGCTTGAAATGTTGCAGCAGAGTGTGTTTTTATAAAGTTCATATGGTGAGCAAAGCAATCGGATATGGATTTCTTAAAACATGAGAGTTTTTTTTAAAAATCATATGACGATATACAGGGTGTCCCGTAACTTAGCGTCGAAACAAAAGCTGATGACAATTCAAATGGTGACTGCCCCCAGAAAAATTTAAAAAACATCTATGTCGCGTAGTTTAGAAGGTACAGCTATACTAAAAAAATTTAAAAAATAAGTTTGTAGCTCATACAATTGTAGATTTGAACAAAAATTTAAAAATTATAAGAAATTTTGGGGTTATGTGCAAAAAAAATTTTTTTCGCAGTTTGAAGACAAAACGCATCAAGTGTTATACATTTTTGAATTTGGGAAAAATTGCGTCAATTTTTTTTTTTTGGAACTTTTCGAAGGTACCTCGTGCAATTTTATTTTAATATGGTTAGTTACAATTGGTTATTGTTTTAATCGTGAGTACACAGGAAAAAAAATTTTTTTTTTGTTCATTCAAACACAATTTGGCTGAATGGAATGATTTTTGGTTCAATTTAGCTTCTACAACGAAGCTCGTAAATTCATTTACCAATTTTGCAACACATATATTGAAAAATAAATTCAATGTTGTAAAATCAAATAATAATTTAATAGACACAATTAAAATGTTTGTTGGAGAGAAAAATATTTTCAAGCAAATGGTAGACTGAATATATTTTAATGATAATTTTTTCTGTGTAAAAAAACTCGTAAAATATGAGATTTTCTTAGCGAATGCAACAACTGAAGTGCGAGTTCTTAAATGCAGATAACTGATGATATTATTAAAGAAAAAAAAAACTGTTTAACATTTTTAATCACAGGAATGAAAAGATCATTACACGGGTATTTCTATTTCAATATGGGAATACCTTCTAAACTATGTTATTTTGTCATAAGATCAACCCACTTGGTTCCTAGAAAACTTCCTTTGTGCTACACGAAGAGGCTTTATTATTTATTATTTATTATTTATCTGAAAGCAGTCACCACTGGATCCATTACCAGTTTTCGGTTGGACACTAAGTAATGAGACATTCTGTACAAAATTTAGTCTGGTTTGGAACATCGTGCATCTGTAGCTCATTTCTCTGTTCCCACCAACTGTAGCGAATGCCCAAAGAAAAACAACTTGTGTGAGAATTTTTGAAATGTTTTAAGGAAACATACGTTTTTTTCTTATTTACCTGTTGCAATGTCTTTAATTTTTTCCCTTTTTAAACTAGCGGCTTTATACAGCTTTGAGATCAAAAACCCAATGGATGATGGCTTAAGTTAAATCCAAAACATAATTAAGTCATTATTATAACAATCGCACACAAGCACACACACACACACATACACACAAATATGTATTTGCCAAAACACAACAAAAGAGGGTAAGTAATCTAGAGTGGCACCAGGTTTTATGCACACTCTTACATGCAATAAATTAATTCCTGAAGCATCTACCACGATACAAGGAGTACCAACTGAATCCACGTATCATTTTCTTCGTTATCATCATTATTATTATTATGAATTCAATTTTCGCTTCGGCAGTATTTAAGGCTGCTCTAGTCTCTGGGCTGCAGTGCCATAAAGTATGTTTATTTAAAACTTAATTCTTGTAAACATTTAAAACTGGCCAACTGATGCAGCCAGTTTTCCCTGGCGGACCGAACCCTGTGTCGGCCTCAAATACTTGTGTATGATTATCATTGCAATTTATTGTTTTTCTCGACTTAAGTGACATTTATGTCACATTTTTATTTTCTCCTCTTTTGCTTTTGCAGTAATCTCTTAATTATTTAAAATAATTTTATTAAAATGTTTGTGTGGTTTTTTTTTCCTGCCTCTACTTAATATTAATTAAATATTTGGCTTAACTGGTTTTTGGCTTCACTGCCACCAAAAATTATAAAACTGACCATAATGAATAAAATGCATTAAAAATTTCCTTTCAATGCCTTTTATTGTTAATATTTAGATTTTAATTAAATTTCTGCACCAAAATACAAACGTCTGAAGTGAGAGTTTTTAGTTTTAGATTGAAAAATAAGTAATTTAATTTTATAATTGTTCTCTGATGGATTTTAATATGATTTTTATTAAAAGTCTTACGCTTGAATTAATGAATACTGAAGATATACACACATACATAAGTGTTAAAGACACATTTTGCAGTCAATGTCACCAGGAAGCTTTCTTCAATTTATGTACGCAAACTGTGTAAGGTTTGAGAATTAAATCCAAGAGACAGAAAATGCAAATTGTGTCTGTATGGCTTATCATTACAGTCAGAGATGGGATTAACAGGAAGAGATATTTGAGAATTAAATTTTTCTGGATTTTCTTTCTATATGCTAATTGCAAAATATAATTGCTTCCTGAACTCCACAAGCAAATACTTCTCACACAACGTTATTATGTGTATAACTTTTGGTTTCCGCGCTCTGAATACCTTTGAAATTAAAGACGAAAATGGCTAAACTACACAGAGTGATGCTCTTCAAATGGCTTAGTATGACTTGTAGACCGACTTGAGCAATGTAAGAAACTCAGTTTAGTTCTTAATATTAACGTTTTATTAAATTTCAATTTTTTGCCCAACGGTTCTGGTACGTGTTGGTTTGCACAGTGAATTTGCTGTTACATTTAGTGCTTATTAAAATCTTAAGATAATGCGTAATTATAATTGTCCCAAAACCAGCATTATTTATTGTACCTAGATATGTATGTTTGTTGGTTTTATTATTAACGCACTCGTCATACGCAGTAACAATTGCAGCGATTGACTATTGTTTGACCATCGCTATAATATACTGACAAACATACATATTTACATCTCATTCACAGGCAGTACCTTAAGAGTATAACATCTTTAAATAAATACACTACAAGTAAATAAATCATGTTACGTGGTTTCGCAGTCGCCTGAGTTAGCAAAGCGATGTCCAAGCTCAACTTACGAATAGACGAACTTTAAGCAATAACAAGAAAGTATTTTCCTCTTTGATTAACTACTATCAACTTTATTTTATAATTAATTCACTTTATGTATTTGCAAGGTCTAAAATTAAACCTTAATGTTTTCTGTCTTTTTCAGCCGTCTCTGTGCCGCCAAATTTCGCTGATGCTAATCAAGTCATCAGTAGACTTGAAAAATGCATGCAAGAGTGTTTGAAACTCAACCACTTATTCCAAATCTTAACTCAGAAAACATTTTTTCGTCTTGCAACATGAAAATTTTTTAATAAGCAATTCTTTTAAGATTTTTTCCAGTCTACTGATAAGTTGATTAGCATCAATGAAATATCGGTGGGTATAGACGGCTGAAAAAGACAGAAAACATTTAACACTCATGAATAATTTGTTCCCTAAATTTTTTTTCCCATTTCTCAAAAGTGCGATCATGAACAACTTTTCCCATAAATTGTGTTCCCATTCGAAATTCCCCTTATCGTGAATGGATTTTTCAAAGATATTTTTCCCATTTTTTGTGTCAATTTGTTGATTTTATTTTCTTTGGGGAACTAGAAAAGAAATTCAAGTAGTTGCTACATTTTAATGGATATATGAATTAGTTGAAAACTATTTTTAGGTATAAATTAATAAATAATGTGCAACATGACATGCTTCTCCAGAGAGTGCAAAATAACCGACCCATTGCATGTGGTTTTGTGAAGGTTTCTAAAGATTTGGTGGCCGCATTTTGGTATTCGCTTACAGAAGAACTGAAAAGTGCTGGCCCTCTTATTAAAAAATATCATGAATGGATTTTTATAAATGGACATTTTATTCATTCTGCGCAGAGACTTTTCTAAAGCATCCAACACTTTAGAGAGCACTTCGCAAAAAGTGGATTGCACCATTCCTACTTTGTAACAGAGAAAAAAGCACCTAATAAAATAGAACAAAATCAATGAAATGTCTCTATGGTTTTTTTTCAAGAAGGATTACTTATTATTTTAAATGGGAAAACCTTATTGAAAAAACAACAATTGTCTGTTGATTTTGTATGAAATAACAAAAAAGCTAATGTAACCAAAAACATATTCTTATTAATGAAATTAAAAAGATGATTTACGTGTGTTTATATAGGAAACTAATAAAACCAATAGGGAAAAATTAATAGGATAACCTAATAAAATCAATAAGAAATCCTTATTGTATACAATTTACAAGAAAACCTAATAGAATCAATAAGTTCTTCTCTATAGAATTTTTTTTGGTACCATGCAAAACGGAAACTGAGTAAAAACAAAAGTGACTAACAAGTTTTCTTTTTGGTTTTATGTGTTTTTCTTGTTGAGGCAATTAATAAGATTTGCAACATGGAAATAATAAGAAATACCAATAGAAAAATCTTCGTTTCTCTCTGCTGGGATACCCCTCAGCCTAAAAACGTTTCAAAGAGAAAATCTTATTGAATCTATTAGGAAGTTTTCGCTCTGTGCACCCTCTGCAAAAAACGTAAACATGCGCTCGGTTTTACGATGGGCGAAATACCAAATAATTTTTTTTTTTGTTTCCGGTAGAAAATCTATCAAAATATTCAACAGGCATGAAATCGCCAAATTATTCACCCTTTTTTACCTTTTACACTACAAATTCACATTTATTAGTTATAAAACATAAATTTAATTACTTTTTACATCTTTTACCCACAAATTTTCAATAAATTTCCTTTGTATTTATATTTTCTTCTTCCCTATTGTACACTCACTACATATTGATAGCAAAACAAACGTTCCCATAATATTCATGACAGCGAATTTCCCTACTTGGGAAATAAAATTTTTATGGGAATAGAAAATTCACATTCAAAAAAAACTTGTACTTTATGATACTTTCAAGAATACAAGTCGTGGTAGCCAATAGTTGTAAGGAAGTGCTAAAAACGTAAAGGTGCTGCAAGACGTAAAAGACATTTTACGTCTCTGTATAAACAGCCAAATCATGAATATTCTCAAGGAATTTTATTTCTAAGGAAAATACGTTTCTCGAGAAAAAAAATTACCTGAGAAACAAAAAAAAAAAAAAAGTTGGTAATGTCGAAATTTTTTATAGGAAAAAACAAAAAACATGTTTTTAAAATACCTATTTTCGCCTCCGCCGACTATTTTTCACCTTCGATGTGGCTAGAACGGGGAAGGTAAAAAAATAATTTCTTAAGGAATTTATCAACATAATAAGAGGAATGGGAAAAGAGAAAAAACTCTCACGGAACTATTATTCATGATTGGGCTGAAAAAGTTTGCTTGAACAATTCTCATTTGTTTCATGAGAATTTTGGAATTAGTAGTTGAGTTTTAAACATTCTTTTTAGATTTTTTGAGTGTACTGATTGATTTGAGTGTAATGACTAGCATTAACGAAATGTCGATAACTTTAAAATATTTTACAAATATGAACTTAATTATTTATTTGCTTTAATAGCCAATTGAAATGCATTAATTCAGGTCCAAAGGTTTTTTGAAAAGGGGTTCATTTTTGGACCTGAATTAAAATATTTTACCTTCACCCCAAGGTAACAGGTTTCTACTATTAGTTGCTTCTCAGTGGCTTCAATAACAAATACACTATCATATATTTATAAGTAACATACTAAAAAGGACTTAATGTCCAGGGATATCATGACGTTTTTAAAACTATATTGTATCACTTTTTACTGCAACATAATTTTCATTGACATCTTGGCACACCCCAAGACGTAATGCAAATTTCATTAAAATAATATTCAGTGCACTGATGCACACATGGTATCCCATATATCTGCTCTGGTTTTTTTTCCATAACTTTTGGTCAGCTATCATTTTGCAAATGAACAAACAAAACGTAAGAATCTTCTTGGAACTCTTAGAATCTTTGAAGTCTTTCTGATGAGCAAAAAAAAAAATATGATTAGCAATTAAGGTCAACATCATTTGCTACCGCAAGCTAATTATACTTTTTCGCCAAAGTGTCTAATTGGTACAACTTTAAACAAATTTGTTTTTGCCACACAGTTTTCGTATTCAGTTTTCGCCTTAAATTTCTCCGATATTGTATTTTATTTAACTTTTAAAATTCAAAACTTTTTTAGACATTTTGGGACAGTTTGTTTAAAAGCCTGATAAACATTGTTTGCTGTTTTGTGCTGGCTTTTGAACAGAATTTCAATGTGGCATTTCAGAAACGGGACCACACAATTCCTGTTGTTTTAATGTGGAAGGAATATTATTTTTCATTCATCGCTTAAAAAAATTAAGGTTAAACTCATTTGCTGCTGTGGCCAGTGACATTAACCTTCAACATCAATTCATTTTTAACGTCTGATACGAGTGTGTGTTTGTGTGTGTGTGTGTGTCTTCATCATCAACATCATCACCATCAACAGCAACGCCGAACCAGCCAGACCGACAGCTCCTTGTTAAGTTGAGATTGAGATTTAAATGGATATTTTGTTTTGCTTGAGACAGTTTGTTTGTCTGTCCGATTGCTTGTTGGCTGCTTATTGCCTCATTACAAATAATTATCATTTCTCTTGTTATATTTGTATTAGCGCTATCTTTGGTGTTTTGTAGTCGGTTGTTTTTCTCGCTGTCCATTGTTTTCTTCCTTTCTTCTTCTTCTTCTTATTTTTTGATTTTTTAAGGCTGCTGCTACGAGGCCTCTACGGCTTCTGTAGTTGTTGATGTGTCTTGTTAAGCTAATTGACTTTCATTTACTCTTCCTTTTCAAACAAACAGTAGTGTCGTCAGTCTATCTATTGCTGATTTAAGCATAAAAAAAACATAAAACACAAAAAATATGAAAAGAAATCTTGTTGACTTTTGGTTAGATTAAAGCCTTATTTTCAAGTGTCGTTTCTGTGTTTCATTGTGCTCGTTTGAAGACCACCGGTATTAAGGTTTTCTTTTTTTTTCAATTTTATTACCGCCAACAACTTCTCAATACACGAAGCAAACGAGGAAAACCGCAAATCAACCCAAACCGTGTGGTGTCTTAATTAATCATTCGTAAGTAGGTGCTCATGATGAAAGACATTTGCGTCTTGTTAGCGTTCAACGTTTCAGGTGTAGCAAGCAAAAAAAAGTAAAACAAAATTACAGACACAAAAGCACATATGTTTAAATATCACAATAATTTGGAAGGATCATTTAAGCGAGCGCATATGAGAAACATATTGCAATAAGCATGAGGGCAACATTTAATTTAAGTTTTTATACACAAAAAAAAACAGTACATGCGCATATATACATACATACATACTTAATAGTTTCTAGGTTATTAGAATTGTTGCGTAGTGTGCATAGTGCCCACCAAGTACACAAGACAACACCCATATGTTGTTATCATTCATTTCATAGGAGCTCTACCAAACACAATCTCATTTAATTAGATCTCAGCTGAACAGATTATATCAAGAATAGTTTAGAATTACAGAAGCGCTATTGACAGTTACTCGACGGATGGTTAACTTCGCATCGTATGCGAGGAGTACAAGCGGAAATAACTGGGAATGAGCTAGCAAATTTATTGGCTTTAAGAGCAAGAGATCTATATATATATATATATATATATATATATATATATATATATATATATATATATATATATATATATATATATATATATATATATATATATATATATATATATAAATATATATATATAAATATATATATATATATACATATATGTATATATATATATATATATATATATATATATATATATATATATATATATATATATATATATATATATATATATATATACATATATATATATGTATAAAAAAATACTCTTTGGCTCAAGAAAATACTAATATTCAATAAAAAGTTGTCAAATAAAGCGAAATATTTTCTATTACAGTTTTAGTGTTTTCACACCTGAAGCTAAAATCTGGTTTTAACGTTAAAGCCATAAAAATATGATTTTTTGTTTACACTACAAATTGCATAAAATCAAGTTTTAACTTGCAGTTTGTCAGGTAAACTTCTTGTTAATACAAATTAGATTTCAAATATTTGCTATCAAATATTAACATTTTCTTTAAAAAATCTAGGATTAAAAGATATACATATGTATATGTAAAATTTATTTACTTTTATTGAATGTGAATTATTTTTATTTTTTACTTGACAGCACTGTATCAAATCAAAAACAATACATCAAAAACAATGTCGCATTTCACAAAATCAATTTAAAACCAATTCAAAAAAGTTTCTAATGCAAAATAAATTTGTACGATAAAAACAGGTTTTAAGGATTGATTTTAACCATATATTACTTAAAACCAGCGATTATGAAGATACTGTAATAATATAAAAATGTTTATTTTTGTGTTCCAACCAACTTGATCGCTCATAAAAAACATTTTGCTTTTAAATATAAAATTAGAAATAATCACGTATTTTTTCCATTGCAAATTTTTTTATATGGCCTCATAGTGCGATTTCTAATTCCTCAAAATTGAGAATGTTTTTTTTTTTGTGATGAACATTTTTAAAGAAGGCAAGAAAAGTAAATTTGAAGACTTATTGGCTGCGGAATAGACTATGGCTGGTTCATTCCCACCATAACTATCATCAGAACCCAAGTAGCTTCGAACCGAGCGATGCTTAAATGCATTTTAGGCAAGTGCAGCACCAATATTTAAACTTTAGCATACATACAGAGGAGAAGTGTAAATATATATAAAATTTAAAAATTTAAAAAACAACACAAAATAAAACAAACAGATTTCACCTTGTATTACATTCGAAGATGAAGAAAAAACGTAAGGAACTTCGTTCCTAACGGGGGTCCCCCGACCGCATTTCTTTTTTTATTTTTATAGCATATATATGTATGTACTTATAACAATGAAGAAATTGATACGTCAGCGCCAACATGGCATTTCAGAGGTTCTCTGGCAAATTAAATATCTTCAGACATATTAAATCATTCTGTACATTATAACAGAGGCTCATAAACATTTTGAAATAAATAAGCTTTTAAAGAAGATTTGAGCTGTGATAACCTTGTTGCAAGTTTAATATTAGAGGGCACATTGTTATATTCTCTACATCCAGAATAATTTCCAATAATTTTATTTACTTTTGCCTTATTCGATTGACTTTGCCTTCGATGTGCACAATAAAGAGATAAGTAATATTATCAAAATATCACGATTGCTTAAAAATCACGCTTCGCTGTGCAAATGAAAAAATGTTGCACGTTCTCTTCCTTCAATAGCGACGGTTTTTAAATCACTTTCATGGTAGACAGTGCTATTCAAAGGTCATGGGATCGTTCATCTATAACGCTTCTTGGGGTTCTAAAGAGTATATTTTGAATTAATTTGTTAGATGATGCCAAGGCTGGGGAATCAAAATGTGAAGTTTTTCCTATTTTCTTGTTTGGCTACCCAGAAACGTGCCTAAAAATGAATACTAAAAATTGACTAACGTACCAAATATCGTAGTTCCCGACAGCTCTTGAGTGGCACAATATTCTGTGTGCATTAATTTATCGAAAATAATTTGGTACAAATATTTTTCTCACACCTTGAGACGGAAAACCAAATCGAGATTATAATCTAATAAATTTAAGCCTTTCTTCAAAAAAAAAAAAAAAGGATATACATATATACATACCGACATACATACATATGTACATGTTTTTATTAATTTTTTTAATCCTTTACCCAGCATATTTGTAAGGTTTCTTATCGTTTGCTCTAAAATAAATTCCCAAGCACATACAATTCAAAAGAAAAACGAAACCTTTTGCCCTGCCTTGAATTGATAATAAAAAGCATTAATCTGCTTATACAATATTGCAAAATTATAAATCGAAGTACTAAAAAAAACAAATCAAAATGACACTAATACCAAAGCCAACAAGATACGGTGATGGAAAAACAAAAGAAAATTCTAGAGGAGAAAAATATTCACTATTCATTTGCCAAAGTGCAAAACTAATACGTAAAACCCCAAGCATATGAACAAAATCAATTTATATGATCACGATCTGTTCAAGGAAATTGCAAATAAAACAATATTCTGAAATGTTTGTATTTCGAAGCATTCACGGAATTGAAGAACAATACGTGAGGGATTCTTAGGAGCAGTTTTCCCTGTATATTGTGTAGTATGAATATCCTTGATAGAGGATGTTGGTTGTAATGAAATAAATCAATAAAAAACAAAATACAAAAAGACAAGGAACCAAACCATTTTTTATGTAACCGTTCAAATAAATAAAACTGCATGTTTCTTCAAAATTGCATATTCTTGCGGTTTGTTATAAAATCTTTTTTTTTTAATTTTGTTTTGTTTTTGTTTCAGTAGCAAAGTTATTGTGTGTTTGAAAATACAGGGTGCCGAAAAACATGTATTTGCTCCATGTGTAAATTGAAGCCCTGTACATTGTTGTTGTAAGAAATACATAATAAAATAAAAATCGATGAAAAAAACGCAACGTTACTTTTTGCAAAAATTGTTTATGCAACATTTTAATATTTTCAAGAACTTGTATTGAAATTTTAAAAAAGTTTACTCTAAAAAAATAGAGTTAGTATTATGGTAACACTATACATGTAGCGCTTGAGGGTACAAAGAATTTCAGAGTTTGCAATTCGATGAATAGTAGGTCTTTATACGAGAAAGTTTGTATACTTAGCAATAATCTAATTTATATATACGAGGGTTGGTAAAGTTACATACGTAACTCACGTTTTATTATCATTTATTATCTCTTTCTACAATATATATGCAAAATATTTTTTTTTTTTTTTTTTGATAACAATTTTCCCCCCTGGAAAAACTATTTCATTTTGTTTTAATTACTATTGAAAGCCTTTCGTTTTTTCTTTTTTTTGTCGAACGAAATAAAACAATGTTTTTCGTGTTGATAATGGCTCTCACGCTTCAGTTGAAAATGTGCGTATTGAATTATTACTACATCATTTTAAATATTTTCGAATAATTTGTATATCAGCTATGTGTTATTTTTCTAATCAGTCCTGATTTTTGCGACGAACAAAATTTTACGTATGTATATATTCTTATATTTCATAAAAATTGCTCCCCGAATTCAATTGCTAACCCTGTATTTGTAATGGATAAAACTAAAAATTTCCTATAAATCTAAAATAAATATTGTTGAAGAATTGCAGTTTTAAAATGGTTTTAAAGAAAAGTTAATTTTCTTCTACCAAAACACTGCACAGGGCATGTAACGTTTCTCATGAAGCGTCCTGCAAGAACAAAAGACTTAAGACACAGCATGAGGCTCGTTCTTGCCATCACATATGAGTCCGTGCGAAACAATGACATACACAAAGAACTGTTTTGGAAAAAAAAAATTCTTACAAACTATAGCTTGACAGTAGCACTAAATAAATACAAGTTTGTGCAATAAAAGGCAGATATGTAAACAAGTGCCAAAATATATTTTACTATTGTGTATTTTTTATTTTATTTACCTTACGAACAATACTTTGTTGTGTCAATATTGTACAAAAAGAAATTACGAGACGGGGAAGGTTCGGTTTCTGAAATTCCCAAACACTAGTATTTCAATAATAAGGGAGTGATAAATAAAAAAAAAATGTATAAGTTTATAGACTACCTTCGGTTTATTGTCAGTATTTTCTTAAAACTAAATAATTATTTTCACAATGATTTTATGTATTTGCCAAAAAGTGTCCTCTTTGTTGTCATGGCATTATAAATTGTTTACATTAAAACGCCTTTTAATTGTTTCACTTGCCATTTGTTATTAAATAAACAAACAAACGACAGATTTCGTGTCCGTTTTTTTTTCATCTTTCCATTAATTTGATTTCTACGCCTTGTCTTCACTTTGTTGTATTGTTAATTTTAATAAAAACTCTTCAATTATTTTCTCCGAATTCCTTTTAATAATATCCTCTAATAGAAATTTCCTCAAAGGTTTGCTTTTATTAATGATTTCAATATTTGTCATGATTTGTCATTTGGTAGGCATGATATTTTATAACGATTGTTGCAATGCTGACTGATACAATGAACATTTTAATAGAGGAAATATAAAATGCAAGCAATTTATGGATGTGTGTACATCTCTATACACTAAGGGTGCGACAACGTTGTGTGGGGATTATTATTACCCTGGATATGCAGGAGCTGCTAATTCTGTGAGGCTGAAATAAAAATACATGAACTAGAAAAATACGTATTTTGTTCCATTTCTGGTTTAGCTTATAAGGCCTAATATCTTTCATAATTAAAACAAAGTTTTAATTACTGTTGTACCCGACGTTTCGTCGATTTTTTGTCGACTTTTTCAAGGGCTTTTATCTATTTATTGAAATATTTAATAAAATCAAAATTATAGACAAAGAAAGTATAGAAAAGAAAAGGTATGCCAAAGAAAGTCTACACATACAAAAAAGAGAAACAACACTATGAACTTAAAAGAGGATACCGACAACATAAATGCCAGCTACATTGTTGCTATCAATTAAACTGTGATATTAGTTAAAAGTGTACCAGTCCTGCATTAAAATGTTTATTGTATTTTATATTTTGTAACGTTTTAATTTTTCAATGTTGTGTTTTTCAATGCTTTAATTAATTTCTGCTGCCATAAAATGTAAGCAACTCAATTTTATTTCAAAATTTAAAAATCACTAATAAAATGTTTCAATAAATAGATAAAAACCCTTGAAAAAGTCGACAAAAAATCGACGAAACGTCGGGTATAACAGTAATTAAAACCTTGTTTTAATTATGAAAGATATTAGGCCTTATAAGCTAAACCAGAAATGGAACAAAACACGTAGAACAAGGAATTGGCCAATATATACAAAAACACAATTTTTATTAGAAAACTAATTGCTGGTTTTCAAGAAGAAAGATAGAACAAAACGGGATATATGAAAACTGGAGCACTTTTAACGTAGAACTACATCTGAAAACAATTTTTCCATTATCGTAGCATGTATCATGGTCACGTTGGATGAACCAAGTTTTTGATGGATATTACATAAAGCTCTCAAGCCCTACTTAATGCAGTTCCACAATTAGTAGACCTAGTTATTATTATTTTTATTATTATTATCTCTGTAGTTTTATATTGTGCTGTCAAGAGGTGTATCTCTTAAGAAGATTCAGCAAGCGTGCCATCAAACTATTATTATTCAAAAATTCAACTGTTTATGTAATCTTTCGCTTAGAATCTGATGCTATGGCACCATGCACACATCCGCGTGACCGACATTCGAGCTGAGCCAGTTTCAGTACAACCGACAAATAGCATCTGAGCAAATCTACTATTTTCACACTTTTGCACAGCCCTTTTTTGCCCGTATTTCTGCACTGATGTTTATGTGCTTTCGGAGCCCATATGCACCGCCCTAATTTTATCGAAATTTGCTCAGTAGCTCTAATAATATCATCAAACCAAATAACATCATGCACGCTATTTTTAATTTTTTTTTTTTACTCAGATGAAAAGAGTTAGAAAACGGTAATATGAGAATTAATACGCAGTCAGACATCGAACGGTTTCACAGTTACCATATTAAAATACAAACATTGGATTAAATTTGCCTCTGCTCTGTACATATTAGTGAAGGGCAGATAGAGAGCTTTCAATAACAGAGAATAAATAATTACAACAACAACAAAAGCAGTAAATTAAGCTCCTGCTTTGTAAGAACTTAATGAACTATTTATGATTGTTTTGTTTAGGTCTGCCGTTGCTACTATTTATACTAGAAATAAAGAATAAAATTTGCTTTCTTTGTGCTACTACCCACAAAAAAAAAAAAAATTTAAATAAAATGTTAAGAAATTACGTTTACTAAAATTTTATATTTTCATTTAAACATTCTTGTCTTTTATTGCGCTTGCTTCGTAGCTGTTTTTATTTATTTCGCTCGAAAGCGTTTTTTTTCGCCTGCATAAAGATACAGTCAGCTCTGTGCTGGAGAATATAACACCACATTTAAAATCTTGTATCAGGTCATTACATATTTCAAATGCCATAAAATTGGCTGCAACGTTAAGCTTTTTAGCGCAAAAATCCTACCAGCTTAGTGTCGCTAATGATTTAAACTTAGGATTATCCCAGCCGGTAGTGTGTAAGACAATTTCTGAGTTTGTGGATGTTAGAGAAAGAAAATTTGTTCACTGTAGATAAAATTCCAATAATAACTGATATTTTTTCTATTCCATTTCTAATAAATCTTTTTGTTATCTACTTAAGTCTTTCGGGGTTCTTTTCATTGACGACATTCAATTATTAATTTCTTTTAACATATACGCCGGCTCATCACTCTGCTTCTGGTGCAGTTCGTAGTGGTAATTAGGTGATTTTCTTTTCTTCGGGGTAGATTTTTTGTTCTTCTTAAAGGGATTTAATTTTTGTTGCTGTGTGTAGAGAAGTTAAAGCTGGCACCGAATTTTAAATTTCGCCAAACTCTTAAAAACAATTTTGTTGTGTAATAATCTTTTTAAAAAAATATATTACTTTAGGTCTAGAAATAGAGCTTAATGTTTTCTGTCTTTTTTCAGCCACCTATATGCCGCCGACATTTCGTTGTTGCTAAACAACTCATTAGTAGACTCAAAAAATCTAAAAAGAATGTTTGAAGCCCAACTACTTATTCTAAAATTCTCACGAACAAAATGAGAATCAGAAACGCTCAAACAAACTTTTTATACAGAAAGCATTTTACGTCTTGCAACACCTTTACTTTTAATAGCACTTCCTTACAACAGGTACCCTTGGCAATCAACGACTTGTATTCTTGAAACTATCAAAAAGTAAAAGTTTTTGAAGTTTAAAAAATTAACCTAAATTCACTTCTTATAAGTATTTATCTTACTTTTTGCCAACCATCACCTGCTCTTTTCGGCGGACTAAGGGCATTTAATATCGTTGCAATTCTTTTTCACAATTTAATTAAGTCACTGGGAAGACTGCCCTCTTAAAAAACCCTTGGCAAGTGGTCGATTTTTTCCATATCGTCCTTTAATTTGTCACTTTGACTGTTTGTAATTTTTTTAAATTTTTTAAATTAAAATGTTGCTGTTTCGACACAAACCAAACCGACGATAAAATCAGAGCAAATTTAAATCGATTCTGATGTTAATGTTGCGTACGGCACACGAAAAATGCATTGACGCTTATCGTAAAATTTGATATTGATAATGGGAATATCGATTTACAACAATCGGCTCAAAACAACATCGTTTCGCCTTGATGATGCTAAATGGAACAAGGGTGATTGACAATTGATCAATTATCAATTTTCTGAGAATCCTCAAGTAATTGAAGAGAGGCCATAACATCTAGAAAAAGTCACTGTTTGGTACAATCTTTGTTCCGAAGGTGTGGACCTTACTTCTTCGAAAACGACGATGGAACGAGTGTCACCGTCAATTCGCAGCGTTATGGTCATATGGTAAACGACTTTTTTAGCTGCTATTGAAGAATATGACTTGGAGAGTATGTGGTTTCAACAAGATGGTGACACATGCCACACAACTCGAGCGAATATGGCTTTATTGCAAGAGACATTTCCTGGCTGCGTGATTTCTTCTCGTGGGGATATCAACTGGCCACCAAGATCATGCGATTTGACACCATTAGACTTTTTTTGTGGGACTATGCAAAAGGCAGGGTTTTTAGGCAGATAAACTTTTAACTCTTGAGCACTTAAAAACCAACATTCGTCAAGTTATGGCTGAGATACCGTCCAATATGTGTCAAAAGTTGTCGAAAATTACTTTAAAAGAATCAATGCTATCTAATCTAATGTTTCACATGTCAACATTCAAACTTTATGATAAAAAGGAAATATCATGAAAAAAAATATTTTATGTATGTTTTATTTACGTTTACTTTTAAATCTGCAAAATGGATAACCCGCTATAGGGGCAGTCAGTAATGAAGAGCTCAGGTGGTAGGATGGCTATGCGCAGTTGCTTAAAATCAGCATACAATTGGACATTGGTTTCGGTGCAATGGAGCTGCTGATGTAGATCGTGGTGGACGTGAAACAGCCATGAGAAATACTCCAGCCAAAAAACATTCAAATTTGCTGCTTTGTAATCTTTAAAAATGTGGATTACTACAATTTTATCTTAAACAAATCTTTCTCAATTCTCAAGTAAGTAAAAATCGAACTCAAGCCCGATAAAATAATTACTAATTCTAAATCATATAGTTCGACTAAAAAGTAAAATTAATGCTTAGTTTGTTTTCTTAATGTTCTTTTCTTGTCCATTCCCTTTTTTTCTTGTGTTTAAAAAAAAGTGACTTCTAAAAATTTTGTTGATTTTTTTCAGAGCATCTTACTTCATAATCATGAAGTAAAATGCAACTATTAGTTTTTTTGCTTAAATAGTTTTTTCTGTGGAGTTATTTTTTCTTAAAATAATTTTTACAAAGTGAGTATGTGTTTCTACACTGTTAATCAATCAAACAAATCAAAAAAAAAAAAAAAAAAAAGTCTTAAGGACATTTATTGTGTAGTTTCCCAGTTTTGTTACAGATAAAGGGGTTGAGCGTCACTTATGAGCAGTGTGTGAAAGAAATCAAAGCAGCTCTTAAATATACTGAAGAAAGGTAAATACCAAAAGTAGCTGTGCCAAAATTTATTTAACGGAATTCACCACAAAGAGCAGAGAAAATGTGTTTTAATTGCTTAAACCTTCAATTGCAAAGCAAAATTAGAGTACTTAAGCAAAAGCATCTTTAGAGATTATGCTTCATTTAATTCCATCACAAAGAGATCATTTTCAAAAAATACATATGTATACATATATTCATTATATATTTTTTTGAGCTGTGCTGTTGTCTAAAGGATGGATGAGTGGAGTGTTCGTGAAGTGTGGGAATTTCTGAAAAGAGAATATTATTAACAGTTGATCGGTTCTAAATTTGTGGTTTTATATCAGTTGTTGGATATTTTTTAAAAGCAGTTACTTACAGATACTCGAATGTAAAATAATAAAAGAGTTGAAGGTAGAATTTTTCTTCCATTTACAAATGTTTAAAGACATTTTGAGATGGAAACAAATGAGTGCCTACTGCAAACACAGACAAAAGACGCGCCAAAAGTGAAAAAGGTATTAAATAAATGGAAATAAATCTAGGTTAAATAATATTGGTATTTGGCAACTATTTAAGGTTAACAAAGCCTTAAACAATTCTTTACAGAATTTTGCGAGACATTACAGAAACAGTCAGGCGGTAATAAATTATCTTTTGTGCCATAAACATGCCGCTATCGTGCCTCAACACTTGTTTTTCTATTTATTCCAAAGATAAACGCGACTTTGTCATGTAGTTGCAATTCTCTGCACATGTTGCAGATGCTACCAGAAACAGCTTGAAGCCGTTTTACATAAGAGTTTGTTGGGTTTTTTTTTGTGAATTTTATTGTTTGTGTCATTACAATTATAAAGACCGTTAATTGCTCTCAAACACTTAAACGGCATATGCGTTTTGTTATTTCCGAAAATGCAGTCGTTTGTCATTTGTCATTTGTTTATAAACTTTCTACTTCACACACCAATATTTCAATTTTCTAAGAGTTTCTCTTGCAATTTGGTGAGGTTTAGAAATTATGGTCCTTTTGATAAGATAACTACAAGAATTGTAATCGCAAAAGAAATGGCATTCATGTAGCGTGCCTTTCGTTGAAATAATTTAAAATAGAGCAATTTCCTTATCACCACGTTTGTTCTTAAGGGTTCTTATTTAGCCATAAAAAAGCCATTAAATTAAAAGGATACACATATGTTTTTCTTTGCATTTATGCAGTGCTGCCCCCTTTCAAATGTGTGGCAGGATCTCGCAACAGTTTAGATTCAAACCATTTGAAGCAGTGACATCTAGAGTAAGTTCATAGAATTCAGAAGTAGTCAGGTTTTGAGGGGTTGAAAAATGTCCTTCTTATAGAATACACAGCAACAATGGAAAAGGAAATTTTCTAAACAAAAATAACATTTTGCAGACATTTGAAATAGGATACTCTAGGCTTTTTAGCTAAGGGATGAAAAATTTCCTTTTTTGTTATATTGGCTGTTAGTAAGTACAACGAATATACTAAAGTGCTACACACACCTCTGTAAAATTAAATACATAAATGCATATATACATCATTGCATCATGGGCTTGTTTGCTATAAAACTCACCTGAAGAACTTATTTAAAAGGAACAGTATTAAAGCTTAGGCTAATGTTAGCCCCCTAAAAGCTGCTGGCTGGATATTTTAGCAACCAAAGATATTTTAGTTAGTAGTTGTTTTCTGTGTTATAAATAAAATAGTTATTAAATTTATTGTTTACTTGTACATATTAAATTCCCCCCGGGGGCACAATATGCATCTTGCTGATCGTAACCAGCTTGGTGTTGTGTCAACGGGGTAGAAGGGGTGCAGGATACCTCGGCTGGCTTGGTGGCTAAAAATCTTAGGCATTTCCCGAGGGAGAGCGGCGTCTCCTGAGGGACTTGCTGAAACCCCTCATCGAGGGGCAATTCGGGAGTACGGGGACCGGAGCCCCGAGATGACTCCGAAGAGTCATCTCGCCGGTCATAGGTTGAGGAGCCTTCCTTGGCTGAAACATACTGGCTGTGGTTGCTACCATAAGTTCGCATGGAAGGGAACGTTGGTAGCCATACTGATCATAGACCCTCGGGTCTATGTTCGGTCGCCCAAATGGGCCCGTAGTGCTGTTGCTAAGCAACAGACGCTGCTTTGTAAGGAACCAGATTGGCGGGAGCATTAGCGTTGGTTCAAGGACTGATGATCTTAGGAACTTCGGGCTACCACGGTAGTCGTGTATCCTTAGCCGTCTGGGGAATTGCAATGCAGCAGAGATTAGATAGCTCAACTCCTGAGCAAGGGGTTTTGTTATGGCCAAGTAACGTAGCAAATAAATTGCCACCCGAGCAGTTGTTCCGGCTGCTCGGGGGCGGTGGTGTAACGTCTTGATTACACCACGTGGTTTGACCACCGTGAGGTTGGGCAATAGTGGCAGGTACTCACGTAAATCATTCCACATCTGTACATATTAAATGTTTGTTATACGCTTTGTTATTTATTCCATCATTTCCGCAGTGAAGTTACCCGTAAGAATCACAGCAAATTTTTAATTTATTATATAATTTTATTAAATTTTATATATTAGATAATTTTATTAATCTTCTATATATATAAAACTAAGTGGCAAAACTTCCTGTTCGCATACTCCTCCTAGACGGCTTACCCGATTTCAATGAAATTTTCAGGGGTGATTGGGGTCTGTGTGGAGGGTGCACATAAGAAATTTTATGTGTATATCTTTGCGCGTTTTGCAAAAACAAAACAAAAAAGAGTTTTAATCGATTTCGGTGTAGCGGAGCGCACCGGGTAAAAGCGATTCTAGATCAGAACGATTTGTTTTTTAAAAAATTTACGTTATTATTGTATTATTTACTTTTCATTTCATACTTTGTTTAATATCCTAATCGCTTGAAATATCATGCAGGACAGCGTCTGTTATCACGATTTTGCAACGGAAATAGACTTGCAGTCAAAATTAAATTTGAATGCAGAACAACGTTTGCAGGGTCAGCTAGTATTATATAATTTTGTTAAATTTATTTAACCCACCTACTATAATATAGTTTAATTGGTTGTTATAGCAAATAAATTATTAAATTCATATTTGAATATTCAAAAACACTTTTTTTTTTTTTTAACTTCCAAAAATACTAATTGAAGTAACCGATGGTAATACGTTGTATGAAGGTTGTGACGAAGATTAAAAGTTTTGCGAAAAGATAAACTTGTTTTCTTTATTAAAAGTTTGTTTGAATACCTTTAGTTCTCATTGCATTCATAGGAATATTAGAAAATTGTATACACTTTTTGAGTTCTTTTGAATCAACTTACGTGTTAAATAAGTTAGTTTTTTTTTGTAAACGAAAGCTATTGGTTAACATTTTTTGCCATAAAGTCAAATCGAAGCACAAAGACGAGTCAGGTAAACAGTGTGATTCATAAATATAATTGAGAGAGCGAAGCGCGTAATTCAGTTGGTAATGGAAACCTGCTGTTAGATTCTAAGAAAATTTTTCAGAAAAATTTTGTTATGGAAACTTCCACGTTAAGAACACAACAATTGTCTAAGATGCAAAATCTTCTTCAATTTTATGTTATATATTATTCTGCATCTTAAATATTTTTCATGAACTGTTTATTTAATGTCATTGAAAAATGCTGGTAAAGACAAGAAAAGTAAATCTAAAGAATTATTAGTTGGGATACATACAATCATGGCTGCTCTACGTTCACTACAACAGGCATTAGCATTCAATTTGCCTCGAACTCCATACCTATAACCAAATCGCATGCTGATTCGTCAGCATTGCCATCTTACTACGCGATCTTTAAAATACTGACTGTTTATTCTGATCTCATTGATTAACTTGCAAAGCCCATAGTTTTAGCTTTGCAACTGTTGCTGCGACACAGATCATATATTTCTCCGAAATTATTGGGATATTGAAGTAGCTGCTTGTGTATAACTAGCAATCGGGTTGCAGATTTTATCCTCAATTTTATGCACCATTCATTTAGGGTTGCAAAATTTAATCTGCAACTTCTAACACCACCACTTTTTACATATTCATAAGTACATTGTTGTATTTTTTGTTTTATACATAGTAAATAATAATGGCATTTTATCACTTAAGGTGACGTGATTACAGACAATGATACTTATTGAAAGAAAAAAAAATTAGAATAAGCTCATACATATTAAGTGTCCTTGATGAAGGATTTATTTCCTTTTCTTTTGTGGAGGGTTTTCAATGAAATTAAATGCAATTAAATTAAGTGGTGGTATGCATCGACATTATCAAAGATAAAAGCAGGAAAGAAATGCTAAGTCTAGATCAGTTTTTCAGTATCAGTACGCTTTCAAACTGGCAATGACCCGAAATATTTGGCCTATGTTGTAATAATGTGAATCGCATGCAATCTTGCTTACATTCTACCTCACCATGAACTATCAACTGCTCTCAATCCCATAAAGCATTAGCGAGCTGCGTATTCGAGGGCAAAGGATTAGACAGCGGGCATAGGTAAGTAAGCGTGGAATCTCCAGTATTGGTCTTGTGGTAGTAAGAGTGAGTTTGATTGTTTTTCTTATGTCCATGCCACTATTTATGACACCTTTTGTAATATACCTTTTTTATTAATTTTTAGCAAACTATCGATAATATTTGCCCCTTTCCTCCAAACATTAGTGATTTGTGAGAGCTTTTGATCAGAGCGGACCTATCTTTTGTGATGTGTAGTCGTAACAGATGAACGCTTGCTTTTTTTAGACTTATTTTAAAAAAATAGTCCATATTTTTTGCGTTGATGATATTTGCACACACAGAAAACAAACAAGTTAAAAACGTTAGTGTGATGTTTTTTGGTAGTGAGGTTGTACCATATGACTTTCATTTTAATCCAACTTGATTTTGTATTCTCCTTTTTGATTTTTGCCCCTTTCTTTTTTTTATTTTATTCAATTTTATTAATTCAGGTCCAAAAATTAACCTTTTCAAAAAAATATTTGCTTTATTCTTCAGCTGTCTATATGCCGACGACATTTCGTTGGTGCTAATCAACTCATCAGTAGACTTGAAAAATTCTTAAAAGTTTGTTTGAAACCTAACTACTTATTTCATAATTCCCATGAACAGAATGAGAATCAGAAATATTCAAACAAACCTTTAACGCAGCAAACATTTTTTTCGTTTTGCAACCCCTCTACTTTTCTTTGGCTCTTAAAGCAAATAAATAAGTAAGTTCATATTTGAATATTTAAAAACTTTTACATTTTGATACTTTCAAAAATACAAATCGTAGCAACCAATGGTGACTCGTTGTATAGAATGTTGCAAAGAAATGTAGAAGTGTTGAAAAACGAAAAAAAAAAATGTTTGCTGTATTAAAGTTTTGTTTGAACATTTCTGATTCTCATTCTGTTCATGAGAATTATGAAATAAGTAATTAAGTGTCAAACAAACTTTTAAGAATTTTTCAAGTCTACTGATGAGTTGATTAGCACCAACGAAATGTCGTCGGCATATAGACAACTGAAGAATACAGCAAATATTTTTTTGAAAAGGTTCATTTTTGGACCTGAATTAATACATTTCAATTGGCTCTTAAAGCAAATAAATAATTAAGTTCATATTCAATTTTATTCCTTTCGCATTTTCTTTTAAAATTTTTCTGCAAAATTTTTCACTTGCGTCTGCCGGCATAGACCTCAAAAACATACGTTTCTTAAACAGCCACCGTACCCCTCAGCCATCGCAATAATTAGAACGAATAGAACGAATAGAACCACAAACTGTTGATTTCAAATTAAGTAATTTTTTTCAAGTCGAACCTGATTTTCAAACATTAATTTAATTTTACAGTCGAACTTCATGATTTACAATTGTTAGTTACTTTATCGGGATCCTAGTTCGATTTTACTTATTAAGAATTGAGAAAGATATTTTGTGGTAAAGTTGTAGTGATCAACAACATCTTTTAGAGAAGGCAGTAACAGGAAAGTGGAAGACTTATTGGCTGGGGAACAAACCATTCCTGTTTCACTCGCACTACGACGCTCATCAGCACCAAATTGCTTCAACTTGAATTTTAGTCAAGTTGTTTTATGTTTTGTATTAACATTTTATATATTTATTTTCTTGAGCTAAAGGTCTTTTATTGTTAAAAATATTTAATTATTTTTGTCGATATTTCGCTATCCTTCGGATAGCTTCTTCAAGACAATATTAATTTTACATTGTAGTTTATAACTGTATGTGTGTGTTTATGTGTTTGGCTTGGAAACAATTACTGGAGAAACTTTTTTTAATTGAAATAGGGGTAGCGAAGTACCCCGATGCTTGAATAATAAATAAAAAATACATTTTATGCCATTGCACCAAATTTTCAATCTCTCCGACAGTTCATTATATTTGTATGCCATACTTAAATCATTGTACGTCATGAAGCGTCATCTGCAAAAAAAAAACATATGAAAAGCCTTTTATAAATTGTACGACATTCCTGTCATTTACTCCACATGGCAACATATAAAATCTTTAATTGGATTAAAAATATTATGTTGTCTCGTAATGGCCATTTTGTTAAAACTTCTGCAGATTAGCGACAATGTATAAAATATTAGTATGTAGTATGTAAAACAATGAGCTTTAATATTGTCGTTAAGATTTTATAGTTATACAAATTTTGAAATTAAGTAACAAAAAACTGTGGCCAAGATCGTATGTTGCAATTAAAAAATAATGCCAAGTTCATGTGGTGCACCTTTTTACAACTTCTCACTGAATCCTTTATTAATCCAGTTTAAGGACTTATCAAATTCTCATTAAAGCTAAAATTGTCCATAAAAGAGACAAACTAAATTAGTTCGTGTCTTAAAACACGCGCCCTGCCGTCAGAAACCACTAAATCGCGTGTCCCTTAACAGAAGGCAAATTGTGCTCAAGAATTCCTGAGGTGCTGATGCAGTCTCAGTCCTTGAAAGTCTACAATTATCTGGGAAAATTAAAACAATTTTAAAAATTTATGACGATATTTAACTAGAGCAACAAGTGGTTGTTTAATGGGAAGAAAATGAATTAAAAACTAGAAAATAAAATGGATTAAACTAAAATCCAGCAACGGAATTCAAAGCACTACTCACTCGTTAACACAAATGCCAACATTTAAAGCTATAAAGTAAATGGAGGCCGTTAAGCTTTAAGGGGACAAATCCAGTTTTGCTTTGAAAGAGAGACAAAAATGAGTCCTTTTCTCGGTTTTGCTTTCTGACTGACGACTGCTTGTGTGTTAATTTGAAGAACTACCCCAACAAAAACAACAGTAACAAATATATTTGCTTGCAACTGCAGGTTTTTTTTTGGCGTAAAAATACTTTGGCACGATTGGTATGTAAAATATTTAATGGCTCGTTGGAGAACAACACCAATTTTACTATGCACAACTACTGCCGGCAAGCAGTTCTTGGCAGTCAAGTTAAAATAATTAATGTATTGTGACATCGTAAATATTAAAAAAAAAAAAAAATATTTATTATTAACTTTAAAAGAAAACCAGTCCCTAAAGCACCTGCATAAAACAAGTGAAAAATTAACAAAAGAAAAAACTAATTTCTGCAGGACGCATCTTTAACATAAAGGAATAGCAGGCGATACAAATGTTATTATAGCGGTAAGTGGCGTTCGTTGTTATTGTTGTCTTTGCCCCTGCTTTAATTCATAGACAACCGGCCAATCGGTCACTGAACGCAGCACTCTCGTAATGTCGATTTGTGACTCTAGTTTCTTTAAAGCTGGCATTCTATTAAAATTAATGATGATATACATTGCGAGCAAAGAACGGACGGACAGACAGTGTTGTTTTTTTATCTGTGAGAAAAGGTGGTAAGCGTGGTCGGTCAGTGGTTAACGCGTGGTCGTCAGCACACTTCATTAAAATAATTAATTAAATGTTTAATGGTTTTGTCTTTGGACTAACGTGATAAACTACATATATTCCTAAAAAAAATTTGCATAAAAAACATTTCGAAATATACTTTCAGCATATATCTGTGGCAATAAGGAATAAGTGCTTAAGTCTACTTAGCCGAAATCTAAGATAATACCAAAACAGCAATATTCACGTTCAAAAGTACCCATGTGCAAACTTTGAATTATTTTTTAGGACTTTTCAAGAATATATAGCAAAAATAACTTTTGGTTATTTTATTTTACTTTTCTTTTAATTTGTTTTATTTTAGCTTAAATGTTTTTATTTCCAAAAAATGGCAATACTACACTCAGAAAACTTTGTGAGTAAAATTAACTGAAAACACTCTTTAAAATAAATGAAACTTCATTTAAAAACCGTCCTACTTATTTTTCATTTAAATTTACTTATTACTTCATTTGAATTTAAATGTCAAAAATCTACGGAACCCAATCGGTAAAAATAATGCTTTTTTCTTCATTCTAACTCTCAAATAATTCATAAAAAATCAACTTGTAAACATTTTTTCATTTTTTCTTAGGAGGTCATTTTATTTAATTCTCTTTTTCAATTCGCTCATTTGATTTTTGTTCTGCAAAGCCTCTGCTGAGATTCGAACATGCAGCATCTCGACTTGAAAGCAGCTGCCACACCTACTCAGCCCTCGCAACAATCTGAACAAATTTAACAACAATCAATTTAAGTAAAGAGTAGGTATGCCACATATGTATGTATATAGAAACCAAATTATATATATGTACATATATACGTATTAACAGCTTGGTTCCTTCATGTAAGTTACTACTGTCATTATTAACTGTCAGCGAAAATCCGTATTTCACTGTGTTTAGTTTTTTAAGTAACTGTACAAATCAGTTAAAATTAAAATTTTATTATTTTTTAAACGTTTTGTTATTTAAAAATAACTGCACTGATTACTTCTAGAATAAACTACGGTCAGTTACTGCAAAAATATTCTGAGTGTACAATTTAACTACCAAAGTACCTGTGTAAAGTAAACGCAACTGAATGTATACACATTGAGAAAGTCGCCAGGCTGTCAGAAAGTTAAACAGTGCAGAAACAGCGTTTGACATTCTAATCTAAAACAAAAATAGAAAAAATATCAACCAGATGTTGACTTGGCTAGACTTGATATGTATATATAGAATTTGGTCAAACGTTTTTTAATTGTTAATTAATTTTTATTGTTCGAAATTTTTCTTATATATGTATATAATTATTTCTGTATTAAGTTTATCAGGCTCAAGTTCTTTCTATATTATTTTTGTGATTGATATTAATTAAATAAGACAAAGAAGACATCAAAGACATTTAGCAGGGTGGACAACTAGTTGTTTCAAAGCCGCCACACTTTCTCGTCAGTACCCGTCTTTGAACTCAGGCGCGCATGTTTCTAAAGCGAGTGGCATGGTTGTCGCTTTAGAAACTTGAGACCCAGAGTTCATTTTATTCGAAGTCTGATAGTGTGAATGCAAAATATAATTTACTTTAGATTTCTCAACAGTCGCAGGATATATATTGAGACCTTAGTCTCGTAAAGTGCAATGAAAGTATTGAACTTGAACAGTTGATTGATTCGGAACTCAATTCTGATAATTGATTATGAAAGTAGCCCCTAAACAAAGAACTTCTGCATCATTCGTTTGGTCTTGGTAGCTCAAATAATTATTTAAAAATTAATTTGAAGTAGGTAAGTATCGTGTAGGGGAGTTTGTCACGTTTTATGGTTTTTGTTTATAATAACTCGAGAGCCACTTGTTCGAATAAGCTGAAATAAATTTAAAAAAATTAGAAAGTATAATTTCTTTAATCTGTTCATACAATGTTTCGCTACATAATCAAAAGTTTCGCAGTTGTAAATAAATGTATGAAGAAAAAAAATATTTTTTGCCTAAAAAATTGGTTTTGTTAATATTTAATTCGTAAAAAATCTAAAGCGGTAAAACAGTGTCAAGTCCTATTACTTTAACGAAAAGTAATAGGACCTATGAACAAAATGAGACATAAATCACAAAAATCTATGGACGCGTTTAGCTTTTATTCACAATTAAGTAAAGGTATGAATTTCAAAATTTTGCTCGAGATATGCACAAAATTCGTTGGAAAAAACATGGATGACTTTTTTTATGATTCTCAGAATTAAAAAAAAATTCTTCTTTTTGGGGCTACTTTCCTAAACAATTATCAGAATTGAGTCCCGAAATCATGTGTTGTACAGTGTAATATAAAATTGTTACTTTAAAAAAAAAATTAATTTGTTTTAGTAATGATTAGGGTTCCCACTATCATTTCTAGGAAGCCTATGTATATTGCAAAGACAGTTATAGCTTTTCAAATATCCAAAAAGTTGCATATAAGCAAATAATAAACTTCATTCTTTGGCTCCTCAGTCACATACCGACTGAGTGAGTGGATTAGCAAATAGCAATAAGCTTTCGGGGCTGGTCCACATACGCGCTTTACTCGCTTGTTAGTGGAAGTTCACAAGCAGTTGAACAAAATGCTTCGAAAATGCTCACTCCTTTTATAATTATTATTATTTATTTCAGCATATCAAATAAAAACAACTCAAACCGTTTTTATAATTCCATCACCAACTGCAAATACCACCTATCGGAATTAATTTAATATCTAAAAGTTGCCTTGAGCTGAAGGATACTTTTACACACTCACACACACACACACACACACACACACACACAATTGCACTACGACGATAAGTTGGTGAATTTTTTAATCCAGGGGTTGTTAGATTGTTGATCATATCCTGATATAAAAGTAAAATTTCAGTACGGTTATTGAATGTTTTTTTTTTTTGTGTAGTTTTATTTGCAGCAGGAGCAGATGTTTCACATTTTTATGGGTAGGACTTAACGTATACACTCGTGCGTTGGGTTCGTTTGAGTTTTTAGAAACTAAAACTCCAGCACGGGATACAAGATTTTGTAGTTTTAGTTTTCGTTTGGTTTTAATGATCCTTTTGTAATAGAAATTTCATTTTATCGTATTCAGGTTTTAATAAACGAAATGAAAATTGATTTAAGTTTTCATTATTGCTGTTGTTGTTGGCAAGATATTTTTGTACAATTTTTTTTTTTTTTTTTTTTTGGAACAAGACTTCAACAATTGAATAAGTTGTTGGTGTTTCGAATAAGTAAGTGTACATTGATGTGTGTTTATCCCAAAAGTGGTCGCTCATGATTGAAAGCAGTTATTTCCTCTTTTATTACTTTGCTACAAAAGTCTGCTGACATTTTTTTGATTTTAGACAAGTCTTGTGCATGTCTTGTTGTTTTTTAATTTTTGCATTTGATTTTGTTGTACGCGTAACTGAGCATGTCAGATTTAAAGAAGATTTTTCTATTGGAATGGGGTGTTTTGCCGTTAGAAAAATTCATGAACGGAAAAACTGGTTTACTGGTTTTGTTGTCTACCATTAGATTTTTCTAAGCGTATTCGAAATGCATGTGTAGAAAATTGTGTCTTTTGTTATTTATGAGCTCAATGCTTTTTGCAAAATTTCTATTGTTGTGGAATTTTCCTAATAAAAAAATCATATAAATCTGGAAAATAACGTCAGAGAAAAATCAACGATGACACACTTACAGCACGTGGCATTTGATTCATAAAGTTGGTTATTGTCATGCAGATGTAGTTTGTTTTGTTTGCTACTCACTTAAGAGAAAGTAAAGAGGGCAGTGTATACATATGTATATGCAAATATTTATAAAAATTTTAAATGGTATGTTAAACCCTTTAATAATAGCCGAAATCGATGAATTGCGCAACCCACAGCTCGGACAATGGGTTGTTGTGAAAGCAACAGGGTTACTTTTTGCTCAAGCACAATAAGAAAAACACAGTGATAAAATTGAAAGTTGATCAATAGATTAAGTACACATAGTCAGTGGATGATGAAGAGTTTAGGAGTGGCATCTCTTAGTAGGAGGTCTAAATGATGCCCCTTAAAAACAGTATGCAGGTAGTTGTGATCTGGATGCGAAACCACTTGGGTGCTGATGAGTGTCGTGGTGGACGTGAAACAGTTGTGGTGTGTTCGCCAGCCAACAAGTCTTCAACTGTTAATAATCTTATCCGGTTCTCAAACTTTTGTAATAATTCAAATTTTTGTAAGAATTCTTTGTATAGAATGGCACCTAAGGTGCAAAATACAATAAGTAGAGCTATTAGCAAAACTAAAAGGATACTATAACCAATAAAACACATCCTCTTTGTTTCAATGTCAAGAATCAAACCGACTAAAGCTAAAGTTACACAGTACGCTTTCTACGCGTCAACGCTTTTCACGCGGTTGTCAAAAAAGTAGGATTAGTGCATTTGTATGTGACAAGTTACAGAGCACAAAGCATAGAATGCGAAGACGCGTAGAACGCATTAAGTAGACCTACTTTCTACTTTTATATGCGTCACAAGCGTCATGAGAAAATGTCAGCTGTTTTTAATAACCAATGATGTGCCTACTCTCAACGTTATCGATAAATACCTTTTATACCGTAAAAAAATTTATAAAATCTTTTGCAAAAAAATATTTTTAATAAAAAAGAAAAGTTTTGTTACAAATTTTATAAACATTTTCACGAATAAAACAAATTGTAATTGTTTTTTACAACACTTTTTTCATTAACAAAATTTGGATTCGATTTATCGATTGCGTTTGCGTACTGAGTATCATCACTGTTATGTTTACAAATATTTTCAATTTATTAAAACAAGCGATATGGAAGAGAAGCTAATAAATGCAGTTAAGAACCACTAGCTTTTATATAATAAAACCTTGCTGCTCTATCGGAACAAGAATAAAAGAGCAGCTGCATGGAGTGCAATAAGTAAGGAGCTTAATGTACCAGGTATGTATATACATACATATGTACAATTTTGGAGCTTTTCGTAAGCTCTTATCGCACAAATAACAATGTGTATGAACTCTATAAAGTCCATTAATTCTTTTAAAATTTCAATTTCACTTTCCATTTTGTTAATATTTGTTTTGTATGCTAAAAATATTTGCACAACAGCTGATCAAAACAACAAAATATGGCGCGTATGAAGCGTTGTATGTAACTTGTAGTATGAAACGTATAAAACGTATAAAAAGCATGAAAAGCGTGGACGCGTCTAAAACGAGCCATGTAACTTTACCTTAAGCTTGTGCGCTCTTTATTTTAGTAGATGTGTGTTGGTGATCAAGAGAGGTCATCATGTTTCAGAGTGCGGGAGACGGCAAAGGTAAGTAACATTATTTTAACTAAGTTAAGCTAAATATGTACAGGTTTTATTATGATTCTGTAATAAAAGCGTTTAAGATTTAAATTATGTAGAGTATTTTAAAATGCACAAAGAATTTTTGGTTATTTGGTAAGCACAATATGTGCCTACACATATGTGTAGCATGGGTTTCTACTACCTCAATATATCGTCGTTAGAGCAAAAAATACAATTTAGAAAAAGAATCAGATGTGGAAGAAGTCCTCAAATTATTATCTACGTTCACGTCAAATAGAAAGAAAGGGGATAGATATAGTTACATGAATATCGAATATTCTACAACAATAAGAACAGTTAGCCTGGAATACATGATGTATCCACATTATTGTGTATGTAAATAATATAAATGGAAAATATATGTACGTACAAGAACAAACAGCAACACAGACATTCCATACTACCACATCCCCAAAATATGCCACTCAGGATCGCCAATGTGGAATGGTATTTGTAAAAATCACAAATTAATGTTTCCAGTTGAAGCTCTTTTATTATCTATAAAGTTTTAATAGCCAACAACAATTGATATATAAATCCATGTATACATATTTAAAACATTTCTATATTCTTTTTAAACCAAGTTTTTTATAAAGTAAATTTAATCCATACACTACGTCACTACACTACTATAATACTTATAACAAAAAGTGGCAAATTTATCACTAGAATACTGATAGTGACGACCGTTGCCATTTTGTACAACTATTACAACCAAAAACTAAGTTCTGTTATGACAGGGATGATAAACTTTCAACTGTAAAAGAGTGTTCCCAGTTGAAATAATGCTTGTACACTGAAAGACAAAGCTTCGTAAATACACAGATTTTTGGCGTTAATGCTATGAAATATGTCATTGTTTTTGGTCCAACGTAGCACTGCATTCATTTCATTATATATGTTTCGTTAAATCCGAAATTATCGTAAGTATAACGAAACTGTCCCGTTAATGTTTTATGTTGCCACTAAGTAAAATTACGTTTACAGAATTAAAATTTCCTAAAAGTTTTTCATAGCCGGAATGAAAAGGTTTTCGTAATATTAACGACACAAGAAAACGTAATGAAACGTGCTCTAATAAAATTTTGTTCAATTAACGTAATAGTTGTTGTTATAATGAAGTGTTTCATAGTACTAACGAAATATTTCATTGCATTAATGATTCATAACCAACGCAACGCCCTCGTTCCTGCTACAAACAGTTTTTCTTTCACTGTAAAAGAGGAGAAAAAAGAGTTTTGTCAAACACCAAATTTTTAACCCATTTACTTTGATTCAGGCTGCAATCCAATATTATAAAAATACCAAAAAAAAAACTAGCAGACAAAATATACAAAAATGTATCTCTTGTATGTAGTTTATTTCAAAAGTTATTATCTACAAAATTTCATTGAAAACTTGAATTTTTTCAGCCATCCCCTTTGTACCATTAAACAATTTCCGCTTTAAATCATATTTTATACCGATTTGAAATCTTTTTTGCAAATATTCTGTGCAACTATCGCTGCAGGCAACAATATGGTGTCTCAAACCACCCCATTTCACTTCATACATGTTTTAAACAATTGCAAAATTCACATTCAGCTCTATTCAGTAAGAGATTTGAGTTTTTTTTTTAATATTTGCATGAAGTATTAATCATTAAAAAAAAGGGAATATGGTACCGCTGCGCACAATAGGAGTAATCAAATGTGAAAATTACAACTGATTCCCGACAACCTAAACGGCAAAAACAACAACGTTACACCTTAAATAACAGCAAGTTGTTGTTGGAGTATTTCAACTGCAGCGATAAAAAATATTGTTTTCAAAAAAGGGGTAGTTTTTTTTTACTGACAAAATGATCATACAATAAAAGCAAGCAGGATTTAATCATTAAAATCAAGTCAGTGGTACTGGTGAGCATTGAAAAAAAAAACAAGTTAAATTTGGACAATAGAAAGTCTGGCGAACAAAAGGTTTAATGAAATAATACAGTAAAAGTTCCATAAAATTATTTTCGTATATTATTTTCAAAGAAATACGTGGAACTAAAACACTGTGGTGAACTCTGTTGAGAGCCCATCAAGCAGCTCCTGCAGAATTTTAAAATTTTACAACTCTAGAATATTTAAAAAAAAACACGATGTTGCAAAAAAAAAGTATTTGTTACGGCCTTTTGATTTTAGGTAACAATAAAATAATTTTCAGTTTTCTCTTTTTGTTCAAATTTTTCCTTATTGTTTGTTATGGTACTTTTTCTACCAACCATACGAAAACATAAACCATTTCAGCTACCATCTCTTTGGTTTATTTATTTTAATTTTAACTAAACATTTTTGTATTTTATGGGCATTTTTTGATACAATGGATGGCGAAAAATTTAATTTTAAGAATTAATTTTAAAATTTAAGATTTAAGAAGCCTAAATCAACAAATAAGTCCTCCACATCCATTAAATTAGAATGAAATTATGTTTTATATTTCAACTTTCAATGACAAAAGTTTATTTAATTTCAAAATATGTTTTGAAATTAGCTAGCGTCAGTACGTTAAAGTACGCCCCGTTAGCTTACGTAAACGTTCGCATAACTAGGCCTTAACACATTTTGCAAAGAAAAGTAAGAGTTGCAAAGTGAAAAGAAATGTTTACTGTGCTAAAAGTTTGTTTGAACATTTCTGAATCTCATTTTGTTCATGGGAATTATGGCATAAGTAGTTAAGTGTCAAACATTCTTTTAAAAAAATTTTTTCGAGTCTACTGATTAGTTGATTAGCATCAAAGAAATGTCGGCGGCATAAAGACGGCTGAAAAAGACAGAAAACATTTGAAAGGTCTATTTTGAGATCTGAATTAATGAGTATGAAAAGATATAAAACTCTTGCTAATCAAAGCGATATGTGCATGCTTCTCTGGAGTCAATAAACTGCTTGTACAAGAGTAACAGCAAATCACTCGGAGTATATAACTCTAGAACAACTTAAGAATCTTAACTTTATATTATACAATTAAAAAAAACATTTAAAACATTATACTTTCAAACCATCTCTTCCAATCTTATGCATGTTGCCATTGCCTGTAAAGTGTAAACTTTCCCATTAATCCCAGAGAAATTTGGTTTTATTATACTGTGCCCATGATTTATTAATTCCTTTACATGTGCCAGACTCAATATTTTTTCTTTATTAAAATCATATTAATGATCCTTTGGTACGGCTTCTTTTGTGTTTTTCCTTATAAATGTCTTAAGAACATCCTGTATCTGGATGAAAATGTAAATGTTTTTGTTATCGTTGGTATTTAAATGAGATCAGGAGTAGCCGACGGGGTGTGTTTTGAGTATACATATTTAAAACAAACAATAAACGAAATTAATGATGAGAAAATGCCATTAAAAAACAAAAAACAAACAAATAAATTGTTTTTATGAAAAAAGACAAAAGGAATACATGTACATACATATGTAAATAAAATGAAAATAAGTTTGAACAGGGCGAATGGTTTTTTATATTTGAACAGGGACCCTGTTTGAGTACTGGAAAATCAAATATTTATGAATTTGTAAAATTAAATCAATAATTGAAAATTATAAGCAAAAAATAAAAATTTCATCGTACAAATCAATCATATTCCATCTTCAGTTATATTCAGTCTAAGTGTGCTCAATACAGATTTTAAGTACTTGTAGTTGTGTGTGTGTGTGTGTGTGTGTTTTCTAAGTAGCATTTCATTAAATCAATCAAGCAAAATAATTTATAAACTCAAGCGTTTCTTTTCACTGGCATTCACTTTCTATGCTGATCCTGCTGGTGGCATATTCCACCGTTTGTTCATTCAATATGATCACACTTGTGCAACTACATTTCACTTAAGTCTGTTTTAATTTGAAAGAACATGTTGATTCTTTCAGACTGGTATTTAAAATTAGCTTTGTAATTTGAGATTTCTAAAGAAAAAACATGAAAAAGAAAATCTCTCTCTCTTAAGACAAGAGCTCAATTCAAATGTCTGAATGAATTTTCAAGTGTTTCGCTTACTTTTTTTTCACTTTTTCTTTCAGTTGACAAACTCTGTTTGTTGATGACTACCAAAAAGTAAATAATGTTGTGAACATTTGTGAGTTCATAAATTTTTCAAGCATTTCCTCTCACAACACAAGTGGGACTTGTAATTTTTCTTCTACTTAAGTGCTTAGCATTTTTATTTATTCTTTACTTGTTCAATATACAATTTATATGACACTATTAATTTTTGTAAAAGTTTTTAGATTTTCAGAAATGCACTCGCTCATTGTGTTAAATGTCATGTTGATTTTTACACATGATTGAAAGAGATCGGTTTTATAAAATAACCTCTTTTTAACATTACGATAGATTTTCGTCGAACAAATTCATGTGTTTTTAATTGCAAGTTAAGTAACGTTTAAGGAATGGTGTGCAATGAAGTATAGATTTAATTAACACTTGCATTCTCCAGTAAACAGCAGCGAATTTATACAGGATGTATCCATAATTTGAAAAAGAAGAAACTGAAACTTTTTTGGAAGAAATTATAATTGAGAGCTCACAAAGTCGAATAAAATAAGCCGCTATTTCTAAATTTTTGCAGCGTTGAACATATTGGTAGTAATACATCGAAGAATCGTATTAAAAAGTTGGAAAACAACTGTTCAACTTTTTTTAAGCTTTACTTAATTTATTTGGGCTGAGGCTCAATTTTCAATCAGCCAAATCAAATTATGGCAGAATGTCTTGCTAAAATATATTTTTTGTATGAAAACACACAATGAAAGCAGTGCCTAATAAACACATAATGAATTAGAACAAAGTGAACAGGATATCTCTATGCTATTTTTTTATCTTTATATTATTTGATCTTTATATTGTTAAATTAATTATTCAAGCTCTTGATCTTTGGTTTTTTATAAAAAATAATATTAAACAATTATTTATTTATTTTCAATAATTTGTTGGCATCTTGAGGAATTTTATAATTATTTTCCTGAAGATGCCAACAAATTGTTGGCGAAATATTGAAAATAAATAAATAATTGCTTAATATTATTTTTTATAAAAAAAACCAAAGATCAAAAGCTTGAATAATTAATTTAACTATGCTATTTTTTTAAGGGAGTCTAATTTTTTTATTAAGGAAACCCTTATTGAAAGAGTCAAGAAGCGAACTTATAATTTTTATGAGGTATTCTTATTGATTTTTTTTTTTTAAATCTTCTTCTTAATAGTTCCGTAGCCATCAAAGCACTTAAAAAGTGTAATCAAACATAGTACAAAATGTGCTTATGGTCATTAGTTACCTAATAAAATCAATAAGGATAATTTGCCCTTACCCTTACTGATGCCCCTACCGTAGTATGGGGTCGGTACGTTCGAAAAAAAAAATATTGGCGAGAAAATATTGCGGGAGATCACACTTTTGACCCCTCTACTGGCTCCCTGGGGTATGTTAGCATTAGTGTAGGGGAAAAATTAAATTGCGTCTAAATACGTACTCGTAGAGGACTCAAGTGTATGAGCAATACCCCTCGTTCACATCTCTTTTTCGAATCCACACACCACGCCAACTTAAAAAAAAAATTTAAAAAATTAAAATCGGACGCTTCGCAAATATTTTTTTTATTTTTTCGTAGTAGAATTTTTTTCCTTATGCTAAAAGCTATTGAAAAATTTATGGCACCATGAATTTTTCAATCGATGGCTTATTCAACTTATTCTAATTTCTATACATTTCTGTTTCTTAGCGGTCATAAAACTCTACATGGCAAAACCAGGGTTTTACAAGAAAGCAGTCGCGTTGTTTGTAGGCAAATAAATGCCAATTTAGCCGTATGTTAAGCGAACGCTAGTGGTGCACAGTTAGAACCCTCAAAAATAGTTTTCCTAAAGAGTATGTAATCATTACGTTACGTTATCTTTTTAAGTGCTAAGAAAATGATTTGAAAAGTTTTCTTTCAGAAAAATGTTCTCATACTTTAAAGCAACGAACCATAAAACCGTTTTCGTTGAACTCCTCGTACACAAATATGTATATGTAAGTCGAATTTGAACTAAAACACATGATGTATTAAAAAAAAAAAAAATCCGCCATATGGTTCCCAGATCTAAATATGTAATTGTGAGTATATTGGTGGTGTTAATACCACCCTATAAAATTTAGCAATTGAAAATTGTATCCCAGACAAACAATTGAAATACACGTATGTACATATACATGTAATTTACGTGCAAAAATATTAACGAGCCGTGCAACTTGTTATTGTATGAGGCAATTAATTTATTGTCTTTTTTTTTTATGGAACAAAAGGAAGACGAACTTTCACAATAGAAGAGGTGCAGAGCCTTTCGAACAATACTTCATGTCCCTTTTTTTCAATTTTAACCATAATTTATAATTGATGTGCAACAGAAGAATTGTTTGCAATTATTTTTTAAGAAATATGTAAGTTTAACAATAAATAGATTTTGAGTTCAAGGCAATTAATTAAGGCAAGATTTTAATTAAAGACTTTGGCAGTCAATGATTTATAATTTCTTACCATTTTCCTTGCCAGCAGCAACAAGGCCTGCAAAGGATTTTACGCCGCAGCAGAAGGTAACCGGTAAAGAGTACCTTTTACTCTTGGAAATGTTCTCAAGCACTAAAATAATACAGGCCTTATTTTTAATTAAAAAAAAAAGGAAAACTAATTTGGGGTGGGTTTTTTTCTTGGGCCTGTCGAAAATAGTTGAATTTTGAATTGAACCTTCAAAACATGAACAAATTTTAAAGTGAACTTGTTTAAACTATTTGAAAAATGTTTCCTCATTCATACTAAAAACCAAAGGATCGTATTGCCGTGTTCATACCAGACATCAAGTCATATGGTTCTCGTTAGTTGTGTCTTGGCAGACAGTCATTTGCATTTGAACTCTTTGGGGTTCGTTTTGTGTATATGGGAATATTTTTTTTAAACGAAACAAGTTTATCAATAAGAAATAACACCTAGTTTACGCTACAATTGTTTTGTTTACTTACACATTCACTCATTTGAATACAAGTATACAAATGCTAACTGATCCTTGTTTATCCTTAGAAAAAGCTCACATGTTTTTAGGTGTTGTGTGTGTGTTTTTGTATTTTTTTTTTTTTTTTTTTTTTTTTTATTAAGAGGAAACAAGTATTGCACCCAAACTAATTTAAATAAATTTGTAACGTATTTTACCTTTCAGTGAAACATCTAGAAATAGACAGTTGAAAAACAACTTAACATACAGTGTGAGAAGAAATAAATTCATAGTAAACTAATGGCGTTCTCTATTCTGACAAAATTTTACCTTTATGCTACACTTGGCTGATAATCACATCCTTTTCTAAAAAAGATGCTGCGATAATGAATGGTGTCGTGTTGTTTTCTGACTATGTCGCACAAGTAACATGTCGTATACTCCTCTTCAAGTGAGGTGGATATACTGCAGCTTTCTACATTGCCTTTATACATATGATATCTATTTAAAAGGTAGTATTCCTGTTCAGAAAAGAACACATAATTACATTTCGTAAAGATATTTTTATTCTATGGTATTTATTAAAAATATGCCACCATATAAGGGCAGCGGTAGACGGTAAAATGGTAATATTCCTGTTTACAAAAGAAAGAAAATACGGAAAATTACTTAGTCCCGAAAGTTATCAAGACCTATTTTCATAAATCTCGAGACTATGTGGGGCTTTTGGCATTTTCAATTCACCACGTTTCAGCCAAGAAACACCCCTCAATCTATGATCATTGAGAGTTCACTTCGAAGGGTCGCACGGACCCCTTTGATACCGATTTTTCCTCACCGTTAATGATGGGAAATTCTTAAGCATGGGAAAAGTCTTTCTCTACTAGAATTTGTTTTGTATTTTTTTTGATTAATTGAAGGATCTTATATTTAAAAATGCAAAAAACGCGAATTTGATCAAAATTCGAGCTAAGGCCATTTTTACATGAGACCTACGATATGTACAGTAAGTAAAAAGCCAAAAGGTGATACCCGATGTCTCTATAAGAGGTGGTTTCACTATAATGCACGATGCTAGTTGTGAGTCACACTTTAACGCAGTTTTTCATCTATCTTATGCCGATTTCTTTTGTGAAGAAAAGTGTGAATTTCTCTCGCACTCTCTTCTTCAAATGTGAGTTTTAATAATTTAGAGAAACTAATGCTAGGAACACAACTGGGACGAACAATGAATTTCGCCCAACACGACGAATGCGCCGGTTAAAAATCGCTGTGTAAATTCGTCTTATGAAGCACAACAACGAAGAAAAACAAAAACATCTGTTATAATGGATAAAGTTGTTTATTGTTTGTTCAAAGATAAAAAAAAACTAAAAGAATCAATGAATTTAAAATTTTGTAAAAATAATTAAAATAATGAACATGATCCCAGATTATATAAGCATTCATGAAGTTTAACATTTTCAATTACAATTTCACTTGTATCCATTTTCTCAGTTTTTAATTTTATCTTATTATAGTTGAACAGCTGATGGGGTGACCATATTAAAAAAAATGGTGGCTAAAAATTTTGCATTACCAAAAACAGAAAATTAAACTCCACAAACATGTTTTATAATCTAATATGTTGGCTCTTTATTTTAAATGCAAAAAGTCAAAGCTTAGCACTTAAAATAAAAACTATTAAAGTAAAAATTAACTGTTTCTATTAAAACACTTGAAAAGTGAAACCAAAATGGCTACATGGTACTGATTTGTTCGTCTTTCGCCGGCGTAGGAAACAGAAATAAATCTATTTTAAGTTCGCCAAGTACAACGAATTTCGACCGACGCTGTGACTGTGTGTATTTTCATATATACCAATGGGTTTTATTTTTGTCGGCGAATATTCGCGGCGAAAAATTCGTCGTTAGTCCCAGTTGTGTTCCTAGCATAAGATGAAAAGAAAAGACCGTCAAAACTATGAAAAGGAAAAAAAATTAATAAAAACTTTATTCATCTACATTTTTTGTGCAAAACAATATTAAAAATATTGCAATTTTATTGTTGGAAGAAAACGAGATTAGTTTAACATTTCCTCGTTTCTATGTTTGACAAATTCAAACATCGTGAGGCGCACGGTTGTGCAGTGGGTTAAGATTGCTGACGCGTGAAAAATGGTTGATCGAAAATCGACTTTTGCTTGCTGATGCCATTCACTAGTGTCTAGATGAATAGCAAATGCTTTCATTTATTCCCCTTTAAATGGCACAAGTTTAATGTGGAATTTCGTTGAACACCCCAAGATTTGGTGTAACATCTTAAGCAATAATTTGTATACAGCTGTCATGCGACCGTTTCCATATGCCGGTCGTAAGACAAAATATTTTTCTTTTTATTCCACTGTGCCATAATAAATAACTCATAGCGGCTCAAAACTCTTTAAACTATTATTCCAATTAGGATACAATTTATAAATGAATCTTAAAATAACTTTTGCTTAATCATGTTTATAACGGCTTTTTGAGAGTTCCTCAAATTTCAGCTGTATATATGTCTGTATGTCGGTTTGCACGAGTGTTAATTTATTCCTATTCAGGAAAGGCAACCATAAGTTTTAAAAAAATTTCCCAGCAAATGTTTTCATATTAAAAGAATAATTTAAAGGTGAAAATTATTATATTGAAAAACGTGTTAAGAAAAATTATTGAAATATGAACTTAACTACTTATGAAATAAGTAGTAAAGTTTCAAACAAACTTTTAAGAATTTTTCAAGTCTACTGATGAGGTGATTAGCACCAACGAAATGTCGTCGGCATATAGACAGCTGAAAAATACAGCAAATATTTTTTGAAAAGGTTCATTTTTGGACCTGAATTAAAAATGATTGAACTGAAAATGTTTGAAAATAAACTTTTGTCTAGAAAGAGAACAAACTTTTTTTGTCCACACGACTTTGCTGAAGAATATTGATTTGTATCCAATAAGTTTTTAATTGCATTAAACATTTTCTACCGAATGTGATGATGCGATTCTTTGCAATATCGAGCCAGCCCAAAAATGTTCTTATTTCTCAACTAATTGGAAAAGAAGGACTTTTTTGCACTACATTTGCATTATTACTAAGACATATGTGGACTTATCCCGGATTATCTTAACTCAGCCAGTGGAATGCCTAAATGAAGTGCCTTCGACTCTGATTGATTGTTGGCGCTTAGTGAACTAGCGCGACAAATAAGAACATTTTTGTCCCACAAAAGTGCGGTTTGAGACAAAGTATTGAAAATAGTCCTGTAAGCTCTTTATGGGGCCGCTGGCTACCAAAAGCTGGGTTCATCATAAAAAAACCGTGATAATTTTTTTCTTTCCACCATCAAGTCTTTTGTTCGCTTGGTTATAGCTCAGCTCCTTGCATGATCCTTTTCACATACAAACACACGCACACACACTTACCCAGTTGTGCAAACAATAAAGTTTGTATAAGTAAAATAAATAAAAATATCGTTTTCATTGTTATCAAACCTTTTTTCATGTCTATTACTCGTACTTTGCATTTTAGTTTCAATTTTCTTTCAAGAGACTTTCTTGACGCAATGACTTGGTAACGTCCTTTTTTGACATGTTGAGTTTTGTCAAAGTTTTCTTTGTTTTGTTTTGCATTCCTTTGGAAGCAGAACCGAAAAGGGTGTGTAGACGTATATTTTGCGTAATTTTTTTTTTACAGAAAACTCATTGTTTTCATTTTTATAAATAACAAGACAAAGCCAAGGGTTTCGTATAATTGCTTTGAAAGTTTCAAGAAACTATTCAAAAATGTATGTAGCAGTATTTATATTTCAGTATTAAAAATGCCTGAAAATAATGGAAGTTCTGAGGACAAAAGGCGCAAATACAGGTAAATAAGTTTCTACTTGAAAAGAACTTGTCGTAATGTATTGTTTGATGTGGAATAATGAGTGTATGTGGAAGTAGTTTTTTTATAAAAAGGAAACAGGCGAATTTCAAAGGATATAATTTGCTGCGATTTCTGTTATATTTTTTTTTTTTAATTTAAAGTTGTGTGAGTACGAAGTCATGAAGGGGTGTTTCTTTTTTACAAGTTTCTGTAAATTTTGGCATCTTTAGCTGAATTCACTCAACAAAAGATCTCGTACAGTGGAAGTGAATCTAAAGAATTTCGATATCGTGCTTTAGATTTGGCGATGGTTTTTGATGTGAGAAAAAGAGCCACATATCAAAAAGAAAATTTAAGGAGTTGGATTTTTATCTATTTTTTTGGTATGAAAGCCCACAAAAGAGGCGTGGCACGTTTTCTAAGGAAATGTGTGTTGGAAGAAAATATTGGGGAGAAAACAGTTATTACGGCTTGGTCATACATTTGACTTCTACACGGGCGTAATGTGGCAAATTAGTGTGATAGGAGAAAATTTTATTTCCCAAGCGCCCAAGTGTAGAGAAGACAAATACATGACCCACCCTCAATCTCTCAAATCTCTCAAAAACAAAAAAAATTTTGAGCACAACGACCTCACATCAAGCCTCCTGTGAGGACTTCCATACAGAAATACAAAAAAATGAGAATCGGACTTCTCAAAAATAATTATTTTTTTTTTTTTTAATTGCAGCGGAACTTTTTTTCCCCAAGCCATAATCGATGGCACAATATCGATTGCTAAATGTAATATATGTACATACATATAATATAAGGTTCTTAAAAGGATTTTGGTTTGTTTTAAAGAATTTTTTTTATATTTTTTCACTCAAGTCTCATGCAATGACTGGCATCTAAAGCCAATTTATTTAATTTATTCTAATTATAGAAGAAAATAAGGCATTCTGTGTTTTACTTCTGTCTATATGCTAAATAGATTGGAACCTGAGAAATGTTTTGCAATAATTCTGCTGCCTTTCTTCTATTTAACTTTCTTTAATAAAATTTTATATTTTATTAGCAATAAATTTGTTCAAGTATTCTTGCAAGATAACATGCAATATTTTCATAACTAATTCAAGCCCAAGCACTGTCAATGTACCTTAACTACGCACTTTCCCAAATCAAGCACGTAGCGCTTGTTTCAAATGCGATTTCCGAATCGTCATTCATATTTGTAGAATCTTGTGCCAAGATGTTTATTCTCGCTTGCCTCCAAAATTAGCGATTCGATTTTAATGAAATTTTATGCAACATGTTAACAATGTCCAACTTTAATATAGGCTATATTTTATTTTAGTTTTTTCGAAGTTATATACAGAATCAAATATATCTTTCATTTAAAATTCGACTTCAATGTTTTTAGCTTTTTAAACGTGTTTATTAGTAAAATGAGCACAGAAATTTTTTTCAAATAAAAATCGTAATTTTTTTTTAAATTAAAAATTTTTTGAAATCGGCAAATTAATACCTATTTAATAACTCCGTCATTTACAAACCAATTTTCGAAACTCTTTTTGGTTTTTGAAAGTATTTCTAAATGTGAAATATTTTCAAATCGAATTTGATATTTCATCCCAAAAAATTAGTTCGCTAATAACTCAGCCATTTATAAACCAGTTTTCAAAACTAATTTTGCTTTTTGAAAGTCTTTGGCAGTAAAATGAGAACAACACAGGTTGTCTGGCGGAGAGGTACACTACTTTGTTTTGCCGCCATTTTGGTAATTATTAGCCTTGACAGTTCATATTTGGCAGTCGTAAAGAACAGGCGGAGAAAATTTATTTCTGAAAAATTTTTGGTAAGCCAACGTGTTTTAATTGTTAAAACATTTCATCCAAATCAATCATCGATTACTGTAACGGTGAGAAAATTACGTGAAAATTTTGGAAGAAGCAGAGTGAAAACAAGACGTTTATAGTGTAGTGAATGATTTCGACAAAAGAGGGACTGTAGTTGCACAACATACTGCAAGATTTGCTAAAGTAATATTTTTAAATATTTCTTGAGCAGCAGTAATATTTTCTGCTCAAGAAGGTGTTCAGAACAACCCATCAACCTCAAATCGACGCCGTGCTCAGGAGCTTGGTCTTCAAAAAACCACTTTGGCAACAATTTTGCACAAAGATTTGCATTTGTTTTCATTTGTTTTCATTTAAGATTCAGTTGACACAAGATCTTCTTCTAGAACACCATTTACCCTGCCTTACATATGCCTAGAGGATGTTACAGCTCGCCAATGGCAACCCCGATTTTCATGAAGAAATCATAACGAGTGACTAGACACGTCTTCGTTTGAATGGATATGTTCTGGGAAATGGAAAACCCTCCATTTAGAGTGACCGTCTGGTGTGAAATTTGATCAGTAGGAATCATTGGACTTTAATTCTTGAAAATTGAAAACAGCTCAACGGTACCTGTCAAGGAGGAGCGATATCGTGTTATGATTGAAAAAATTGCTAACGCCTAAACTGCATGCTTTGGTCTTGATTAACCTGTGGTGTCATGTGAATTACAATAGTATTACTGCAAGGACTCTTCTCACAACAATTTATATCAAGAAATCGTGATGTTAATTGTCCTCCACGGTCGCCTGATTTGACTGCTCCTGTTGAACTATTGCGGGAATATTCGAAAAGCAAGGCTTATGCAAACAAACCAGAAACGCTAAAGCAACTCAACAAAATATTTGTGATAAAATTAATGAAATGTAATGAAAAAATGTGCTCGCATTTGTGAGGCCAACAGAGGCTGACATTTATCTGATATTATATGTCACACATAATTGCCGGCATTAATAAAGATATTTATTGTTGCATGTTTGTCTTTTCCAACACTCACATTTTATACAGTAGTTCGTATTTAATTTTCAATTTATTTATATCATAGAAGTTTTTAAATCTTTGTCAGTCGTAATAAAATATTCAAAATTAAAACATCTTGATTTTAATTTTGCTACTGGAAAATAGGAAAAGTAAGAATAACGTCCAACATTTATCAATAAAAGATACATTTTCTTTCAATTAAAAATTTTCTAAAAATACACCAAATATTGCCAAAATATTATATTAAAAAATGTTCTAAAAAAAAATGTGAAATCTTCCCCAAAGTCCTGGATAAATGGGAAAAAGAATGTTTATGAAAGATACCACAAAGACTTTGAGCTTCTAGTAAATATAGCATTAAAGAAAACGTTAACGACTCCAAATAATATATTAAAATAAATAAATGCTTGGAATTTTTTTTTTTTTTACTAAAACCAGTAAAATTCGCTTTTCAGTTAAACAGTTTTACGGATGGATCAAGGGCGAGGGGAAAAACAGGGCTTGGTATTTATATAGAGAATACCACGGAACTGTTATTTCGTCTGCCGGATTTTTGCACAGTCTTTCAGGCAGAAATTCGGGCAATTACGGAGTGTATTAGGGTGCTCAATGAAATTGGAAGGCCAGCATCTGTGAATATATTCACGGATAGCCAAATGGCCATCAGGGCGATCTCAGCTGAGCGGATTGAATCACGAACAGTTTGGGATTGCAAAAATGCTATTAACAGTTACTCGTCTCATGGTGAACTGCGCATCATATGGGTGCCAGGGCATGCGGGAATAACTGGAAATGAAAGGGCAAACTCACTTGCTTCAAGAGCAAGAGAGTTAAGTAACATAAGCTTGGTATGCTCGAAACCTTTCGATGCAGTTAAATCTGAGCTAAAGAACTGGGCTCATAGAGCTCATTTAACTCTCTGGAATAATGAAACTGTAGGACACAATACAAAAATCCTATGGGGGCATCCAGATGAGGAAAAAACGGGGGTATTGCTAAGACTTAGCAAGCCCGAATTAAGTAGATTAATGGGAGTTCTGACAGGCCACTCTCAACTACTTTCACATCTTAGCCGCATAGGAATAGCAAGAGGAGATGAATGTAGAGCTTGTGGTGAGGAAAGCGAAACATTGGAGCACTATTTATGTCAGTGCCCCGCTTTCTCACAAATACGATCCCGACATTTTGGGAGAGACACCTTACCAGACATAACCCAATTACGGGGCGCATGCTGGAGGAAACTAAGGAACTTTGTGAATGACACGGAGTTCCTATAGACCTATGAGTCAAACTGGTTCACGGTTAAACCCACGGAGCGCACAACAAGCCTATATTGGCTTAGGTGTATGTCGTAAGACATGGGCAGTAGAACCCCTCCATTCAACCTAACCTAACCTAAACAGTTTTAATTAAAAAAATGTTTTCAATTTTAGCACTCTACACTGCTTACAAAAATTGAAAATAGAAAATTTTAATTGTACTCAAGTTTGCTAATATAATAAATTTACAAAAATTCTTTGTGGCGTGCTTCGTGTTCCAAGAGCAGTGGTTTTTGAAAAAATTTTAAACAGTTTTTCAGTTTTAAACATTTCTTTATTATAATAAAATTTTTATTTTATAAAAATTTTCTTTAAAAAAAAAAACAATGTTTTCTTTTGTTTATTACATATGTAAATTGCTCTTACACTAAAAGTCGAAATATAAAACATAAAAATATGTATCATAACAATATCTAATAAAATAACTTAATTTCAATAAAATTTGGTTTGTTTGTTTTACTTTGGAGTTTCATATAAAAATGTTCAATTTATATACAATGTAAAATATAAATAAGCAGAATTATAATATTTAAAAGATTTTTTTTAAATAAATTAAATATTTCTAAATTATTTGTTGTGTGACAATCAAATATTTCGTAATTAATTTTTTTTTATCTCTTTTTCAAAACTTTTAAAGAATAATAACTTAAACAGCCTTTGACTGTTTTTATTAAAAAAAAAAAAAAAGGAAATAGTCATAATTTTTAATTTAAGTATATTATGTATGTATATACCTCAGAAAAAAGATCAAAAATTGTGTTAAAGTTCCATTTCACTGACAACATAAGAGAACTGATTTTAAAGCTAAAGGAGTGAATGATCCAAAAAAGAAGATATTGCGATTACTGTTAATTCAACATTGGCAAACGTTGTTTTCAAATAATAGACAATTTTTTCTTTCCTTATCAGACAATCAAGTTTTAATTGCAAATAATATTTGAAAATAATTAAATATTATATTTTCAGCACTGGCGTTAAATTGCAGTAAATAATTACTATATATAATTTTATTAAAAAAAAAAATAAAAAACATTATAGCTGAAAGGAATTCACTTAACTTAATGGCAGTGATTTTGCAGTTTAATTTAATATTTTTTACAAAACAGGTTAAACTATTCTTTCAAATCGTTTCCCGTTGATATACATATAATAATTTGTGGATTTTTTTTTTTTTTTTTTTTTGCATACTTGCATGAAATATCCTTTTTCCTTTATAGCATGCAAGAAGCTAGACTTTGCACAATAAAGAGATTTTCTATAATGCGGTGAGAATATGCATTTTATATCAGTGCGAGTAAAGTCGAACAAACTGCTTTATTCTGAAAAGCAAGGTCCATGAAATCACATGATTTCTGGTAACAATTTTCGCCAGAAAACAAAAGTTTGCTATTTATTTAATTTTTCCAGGATTAAGTAATTTAAAATATTCTTTGGAACTTGATTTATACTACAAAATTTTGTTTTCTTAAAGTAATTCCATTTTTGATTTTCTTAATCACATGTTTTAAAACGCCGACATTTATAAAAGCATTTTTTCGCTTCTAAGAGAATGCATCTACATGCATTTACATTGGAAAGTTTGACAAGTCAAATGTAAAAGCACCTTGAGCTTCTGTAATTGTTATTCTGTCAAAATTGAAGTCGCTCCATCATACATCAACAGAAATCATCATACATCAACATAAAGTTAATCTGTTTTTTTTCTTTGTGAGACAATAGTGAGCGTTTAAAGCGATCAGAAAAACGAATTGAAACATTCATCGAAAAAGCACTTGTGCTCAAAAGAAAAATATGACAGTTAATAAATAACTGTTGTTATCACCTTCGAAATAGAGACCTCAACTGATCTAGAAGTCGGCTTTGTGAGATATTTTCTTATATTGATATTGATTCACATCATTAATGAGCCTCCATCGGATTTTGGTGTATGAGCATCCCACCAATCAATAGTTTCTATCATACTTTCATCGGACATAACATTGCTGCCGTGCGAGGCGTCCAGGAGCACTCCGTCAAATTCTTTCTTTAGGGTAACAACGCCCTCATAAAAAGCGGCAGAATTTTGGGAATGTGCGAAAAATGTTTGCATTATGTGGTTGGAGCTGTTGGCAGCAATAGTCGATGATGTGGGGGGTGAGAGACGCTCTAGTGACGGAGTTATAACGGTGTTATATACCTCGATATTCTGTAGGTGCTGTTGTTGCTGTTGTTGCTGTTGTGAAGGTGAAATTTGTTGATAAACATTAGAAGAGGGTTCTTCATATTCCTGCTTAATCATGTGCAACGTTCGCATTTGCTGGTCACTGGAGTTTGGTAATAAGAATGCTTGCTGTTGTTGGTGCAGTTGATTAGTGGCACACGTTTGTTTTAAGCCTTCGTGTAGCAGTTGATCATTAGTTGTGGCAGGTGATAATGTTTGTAGCTGTTGATGTAACACTGGACTTGAGCTGGGGGATGATGTTGCACTTAACAGCGGTAGAATTTGCTGCTGTTGTTGTTGTTGTTGTTGCTGCTGGTTTTGTGGCACGGGCGATAATAATAATGATGTTGTTGTGGAAGATGACGATAATGCAGCAGACCCTTCGTTTATACTCTCTCCGTTAGTAACTGTTGTTATCGTTGTTCGTGTTGTAGTTGTTGTTGGCAAGACAGGTGTTGTTATTCGTACCCTTCCCATTGAGTCCGTTGAATTAACTGATGATGATGACGATGGTGAAGGCGATTGTTTATCAGTTGTAGTCGCTTGCTGTTGTCGTTGCAGCACATTAGCTGGCGGTGACGATGATGCAGGACTTACACAATTAGTGTCAATTAAAGCATTAAAATGTTCTTCATCAATGGTGGAAGATGGCGGCGATGCAGCAGAGCCCACAAATATATCAGGGGTCAAAAGTTGATAAGTATTTGTCCCTGGAATTCTTATATACTGAAGTCCGTTCAGCGTTGTTATATTGGGCAGCATATCCAATTGTTGTAGCGTAGGCTCTGGCAGTGATGAGCAAGGCAGTGGGTTTGGCTGTTGAGTTGGGTTGGGGGAGAAGAACTCGTCATTATCATAATGACTCAATGAATCATCAAACTGTTCATCCATGACAGGTGAATAAGCATCAAATTCATCTTTTATAAAACTGAAACTTTCCTCGCCACTTGAGGAGTTGTGTTGAGCTGCGCCTGCTGGAAAATCAAATCCAAGCAAACGTTCCAGAGATCGTATATATTCTACAGCCATCCTGAGGGTTTCCACCTTACTAAGCTTTTTCCCCGAACTTCGATTGTTGCCTTGATTTTCAAACACCTCTGCCACCTCTTCGGGTATGCGCTCTCGTAATGCGGCAAAGCCATTGTTCACCTGTTTGACACGATTGCGCTCACGGGCATTTCGTCTGGCTACTGCCTGAGGTAGGGGCAAACCCTTGCGTCCGGGTGTGCCGGGTACTTTTGTGTGCTGCAAAGCTGCCAAAGCTGGATTTTTAATGCTAGTTTTCACTAGGCTGCTATTCTCTTTGGCTGCTTTTTTGGCCAAGCGTAGAGCTGCTCTTTCTTCTTTGGTGATTTTGGGTTTTTTAGCTGTCGAAGCAGGTAATTTATTTGCCATTGATGCCTGGTTTTGTTTGTATTCCCCCAAAGGCCGTTTGCACGCATTCATATTTAAGCTGGCCGCACCAGAGACATTGTTCACCGATCCTATCATGCCGAAATCTTTGATTTTTCTCACTATAGCATTGGGGTTTCCATTGGTTATGTTTAAACAATTACTACTACTTTCACTTAACACATTTTGCACAGTTATTTTATTGAACGTTTTATTGAGTAGGTTGCCATTAATAATATTATTTGGGCTAATGTTTTGCTTATTCACTTGCATATTTACACCGGGCGAAAGGTTGTTGTAATTTAATATGCCCAGAGAAGCCATTTATTTGTTCAAGCTTTACAAGCAAAGCTTTAGTTTAATTATTTTGTTTATTGTATTTAAAACTTCCGTATTCCTAGTCCCGCTGCACGTTGTTATTTGGTGGAGTACAAAATGTCAACTGAATGGCAGACAATGTAATTTTACAGGAATTTCCTTTTACATAAATTATAATTGGAAAATGTTGTTTTGTTTAAGAAAAAAAAAAAAACTATTATAATAATAACAACCAGCTGCTTTAGAATAGTTTGTGTCGCGTGCCCGATGTCTCGTAATAAAATGTCATGGGGCGTCTCTTGCAACAAACGTCCTACCAACGGAAATGACTTCAGTAACTGAATAACTGACTGACTGATGGTTGTTGCAACACGAGCGAGTTATGTGAGTACAATAAAATTGAAAACCTTTAATCATTCAAACAGACAGACAGCCAAACGTACATAAAATAAGCACAAACTTACAAACATGAACAAAACATTGAAATTTATTGTACAATTCTACTGCCGCAGAAGGTTGCAGCCACCGCAGCCAAAACAAAAACGTTTGCAGCATTAGAGCAAAGTTTTATTTTCACTTACACTCTCTCACAAATACCAAAACTATTCAAAACACCACTTAAAAAGTATAACAACTACAATTCTTATTGTGCCACTCACACTACCTTTACACCAATTGCTTGAGACTTGTGTGAGTGTGTTCCAAAATATGCTTGCCAAGAAGGTGCTTGCACTTCTACTTTCGAACAAAACAGAAAAATAAATAAAAATTGTTTCTCTTTTTCATGTGTGTTCGGTTTTGTATTGGTAATATGTGGTGACTTTTCATCCCTTAGGCGGCCTTTTGTTTCAGAGTCACGGAGTTTGTGTTGGGTGTTGTGTGTTTCGGTGATCGTTTCTCTTTTTTTCCACTTTCAGTGTAGATTTCTGATATTGCTGGGAAAACTAACATCTGATCCTTGGGAAGGCTTTAAGGGTGGTTTTGGCTACCGCATTGCTGTCCTCCTGCATGTATGTATGTGTATATTTGAAACATTACTTTGCTTTTATAGTATAATGTGTTATAATACCCAGCCTGAGAGGGTTTCGATGCCCTTTTAAAATATTTTCAAATTTTTTTTTTCAGTTAAACACAAAACTGATTGGAATATCATTTTGCTAATAAGAACCTTTCAGAGCTTCTGAATAAAAGACGTAAGCTGAAAATATTGAGTTTGTTCCCATACCTTTTTTGCCTCATTTATTAGCAAGCACATGACGATATACACATGTATGTGAGTATATAATATTTAGAAAAACTAGGCTCTGGTTAGGACATACCATCCAACGTGCGCTCCATGGACTTAACCATAATAATTTTGACTAATAGGTGTATAGGAATTCGGTGTTATACACTAAGTGTCATACTTTTCACCAACATATACCCCATGGGTGGGCAGGGAGCAGTACGGTGTAGCTTCCTTGACGGCGGTACAGTATTTGTGGGAAGGCGGGTCATTGGCTTAAATAGTGCCCCAATATCTCAATTTTTTGCTATGTGTTTTAAATGCACCACTAACTGTGAATAACCTGTTATCACTCCCATTATTCTACTCAATTCGGGCTGGCTAAGTCTTAGTAGTCCCTTGAATTTATTCTTCCTCTCGTTCCTTCCATTAGTAGTCTTGTATTAAGTCCCAAGGCTCAATTTTTCAGACAGTACAGTGAGCTCTGTGTACCTAGCTATTTAATTCAGATTTAACTGCGTCAAAGGGTCTGGCTCATAGATTTCCAGTTGTTTGCACGTGTGCCGGCACCCATGTTCACCATGTGCTGCAACTACTAATGGCATTTTTGCAATCCCAAACTGTCCATGATTTAAACCACTCAGCTGAGGTCGCTTTTATGGTCATCTGACTGTCTGTAAGTCTATTCACGATCCCCGGCCATCCCATTTCATTGAGTTCTTTCATACATTCCCTAATTGTCCGAACTTCTGCCTGCACAACTGTGCAATAATCTGGCAGACAGAGTAACACTTCTGTACTGGTGTTCTAAAGGTAAATAACGAGTCCCCTTCTCTCTTCTCTCTTTGCTCTAGATCCCATTGTGCAGCAGCGTAGCCCTGTGGGGATCTGGCTGGAATATTGGGTCAACTGGGGATAAATGTCAAAAATCAATGTGTCACAATTTGTCTCTAGCCTGGTCTCCAGTATACAATCTGACCTCACATTATCTGGTGTCAAGCCATCTATGGCCGTAAAACTCCCTTCATGATGCGCTTCGTTTGCCTGATCGATCCACTCAGCCATCACCTTTAGTCATATCGCTGTGCGCGCCGCTTTGTATCTTATACGAATATCAATTGGCTTGATGGATAATATTATCGCCGTCGCCTTTGTTGGTGTTGATTTAAAGGCCTCACTTTTAACAAGACAGCTGGTTCCACGAACGTGTTAGTCACAATCGGCCCTATAACGCTTCTATGAAACCAGTATGTCATCTCTGGACTAAGGCCTTGGCCCGAGCCAAACTTGTACCTTGTTTATACCTGCCCATACTGTGAAACATTTGCTGCAGAAACATCAAGCTTGTGACAGTTACAGGTGCGTGAGAGGCATAAAAAGCGAAAAGTGTGAAATTTTGATCACCTCCTTCTCGCTTCATTCTCATTGAATATTTTATTCATTTAAGCTCAAAAATGGTTTTCCTGTATGGACACTAATGCCCTTTCTAAAGAACAATTGAAAAGATTTTAAAGCAATAGTATTACTGTTAGCGCAACTCCGAAAATTTTTATGATTACCTTTTAATCTGGCATCACTAATTTAATTTCGAAAATGATGGCATATTTGCCAATTTAACGAAAGTTGTATTGTCAAGAACGTCTTACCGCCCTCGCCATTTTTAAAAGAATTTAATTGCCATCTTTTAATAAGCCATTTTTATACTAATTGCGATGCGGATCAGACGTGATTGTCCTTAGTGTCATAGGAGTTTCCAGGAATATCCATACCAAAAAAGTATGTAGAATTTATTATGAATATTTGAATTTAATACAAATATATACATATGTACATATGTATATTTTTTACAAAGGAATTTTAATAAAATTATATTGCGTAATGAATCAAGCCTTTTGTTACGTTTTGTAATTTATTCAAAATCCCTTGGAAATTGCTGGCTCGGCCGATAGCCTTCTTAACATGTACAATTTGCTCGTATTTTGGGGCCATTTTTGTAATTTTTCCTCTACTTTTTACGATATTTCTGGAATCAAATAAAAATAATCAACGTCGCAAATTGCTTAAAGAAAAATTAAAAACCTGACTTTTATGAACTATTGCCATCACAAAAGCAAAAACCATGGGTAAACTACAAAACTGCTCACAAATGCCCCTAAGTGGCTTCTTCAAAGATTTGTTTTCTAAACTTCCTCTTTATCGACCCCTTATTTATTTAACATTAGTATTTTCCTGAGGTAATATTAGTATTATCTTCGCAGATTTTTTCGGGAATTTCGCTCTGCTTCGTACAACTTCTTCAGGATTGTTCTGAGCTTAAGGGCCTTTAACTCAAAATTCGAATACATCCTTCTTTTTCGTAGATTTTTTGCCATTCGCCTAGAAAAACAATTCTATGTCAAAAAGAATGTTGCTCCATAGCAACGATCATTTAATATACCACTTTCCAAATTGAAAAAAAAAATTTTTTTATTACCATCTTTTATAGTTTTCTTAATTGCCTAATAAATAGTTATGAGTTTGTGAAAGTACATGTATCCTTTCCTTTCCGCTCCCTTCTACTTATGATTTATTATAAACAAAACATAAAATAAAGCAATAAAATTTGGTTTTTTTTTTAGCAGTCTTAAGCAGCCACAACAAAAACAAACAATGACAGACTTGGAAACGGAAATTTATTTTGACGGGTCAGAGTAAACGGACATATTCGTCCATTAAACATGTGTTGGTATTTGAATAAACCGCTTACTAATGATCCTTAATTGAAGCCCAAAACAAAAGTAGAAGCAGCGACAAACCAGTGTTTCCATTAAACAAATGACAGCTCAGTTTCCACACAAAAAACTGTCAATTGTAAAAGAGTGTAATTTAATTTTAATAAAAAGGACATTAAATATTTACTTTAACCCTGTTTCGCCACTCAACATGAAAATCAGTCAAGCGTGTTTTCTCAAACAGGACACGAATAAAGTTTATATATGTATGCTTACTTGTATGTACATAGGTATGTTTGTTTGAATGTTACATTAAAGTGATCGAGACTTTAACAGTTGTTATCAAATTGAAATCGTTGAAAATAAACCAACACTTTTGCCAAAACTCCTCATGTTTTTCTACTCTCATAGATGAATCACATGATGGGAAAATTAAGTTTCGTGCTCATAGAAACTGAAAAAAATGAATTGAAAGTATCTTCTCATGGCACATAATCATTAAAATGTGTCCTGCAACATCAGATTGTTGCTTTAACATTTCTATTTCAAAGTGTTTATCATCATCGTCCTGATGGAATGAGACAGTTGTTTATTTTATGCTTAACTAAATTCACGTCAAATTTCAAATTTTGTTTGTTTCCCCAACACACATGTACACGTTTTTCTACGATGATAACCGGGGCTGGTTTTTGTGTTGTTGATCTATCGCTGGGTTTATTCGCCTCTTTCCAAGCATTCCCTGCAGGATGTTTAGATTGCCTGTATTAAAACGTGAGAAATATTAAAGCAAGTTTTATGCGTCTGTGTGCCTGTGTGTATGCGTATCTATATGTTTTACAAAAATATTTAAATTTTCTCGTTTAGTTTTAAGATTTTATGGTTTTTAATCCTCTTATAATGAGTGATGTAGGGATATATTTTTATATGACGAAATGTCGTTTAAATTTTACAAAACGGTTTACCTTCTGTTGTTTATACAACAGAATTTTCGTTAATAATTTGAAATTTTGATAAGAAATGCAACAAATTTAATATCCGAATGACGAATGCCTTATTTGCATAAATTTAAAATTACAAGCTGGATTTATATGTACATAGATTTTTTTTAAATATGCTAATTTTTATCGCCTATAAAGATTAAACTTGTTATATAAACAGAGAACATTAGCATTTTTGTTACATGTATGCAAAACTTTTCAAATATTCAGTCCTTGTACTATTAGCTTTGTATGAAGTCGAAGAATGATGAAGGGGTGTTCGATTTTTTGTATTAATGGAACTTGTCAAATTCGTAATACGAGTCCAAAATTTCGTTGAAAACCTCATGAAGCAGTGAGTTATTTTTCCAATTACACTGTGCTTAAATTTGAAAATTTGTTTTCCCGGCACACGGGGCACCCAGTGGGTAAACCTAATTCGGGTGCACTGAATTCAGTGATATTAACCGTTTTTTTTAGGTTGGCTCTTGTTTTTGGGATATACTGGTATTTTAAAAATGAAAGCGGTATAAAGTATAAAAACCGAAATTCACCAACTAAATTACCTTTCATCAACTGTAAAAATCTCTTTAAAACGGATAAGTAGTTTAGAAAATAAAAAAATTTTACGATAAAAAAGATTAAATTTTTTTGCAAAAGTTCGAATTTTCTGTCTTTAAAACAGGATAAAAAAAACTTAAAAATTAAGTTATGCTGATGAATTTTCACACATTCATAACAAAAAGGGTTTCAAACAAAAAAAAAAAGAAATTTAAGTGAGTGAAATCGGTGCACAACTTTGGAATTTATTCACAAAAAATCAAATATTGCAGTTTCAATCGGTCACCAGACGAAGCCGCAAAAATTAAAAAAAAAATAATTTTTATTAAATGAAAGTATTACGGAAGAAATATTGTATTTGCTTATCAAAATAAAGTAATTTCAACTAACGGAAGTGAAAGACAACTTACATATCGATACCCAAAAGGTAAAATTCCGTAACTAACAAATAATATATATGTATATAGTACTAAGCCGATTAAAATAATTTTTACAGTTGTTGAAAAGTAGTTTTATATTTTTTCAATATTTTAAACCGTATATGTTGTCTACGGAATATAAGGGGTCCGCCAAATAACTATTTTTTTTTTTTTGAAAACGGCGCACAAGATCGAATGTAACTTCGGCTGTGTGTGTTTCACGTGGCGCCGTCCTGTTGCTAATATTCTCGTCTTCAATTTTTGTGAACAAAAATTCGTTCAACATGGCCCGATAACGATCGCCGTTGACAACGGATACTACTTGCTCATTTTCAAAGAAAAATCTGAACCAAAATCTGCAGCAAACAGTGACTCGTTTTGGGTGCCTCGGCTTTTCAATTTCTGTGCACCAAATGCTACAATTTTGCTTGTTTCCTTACCCGCCAAAATCAAAATGAGCTTCATCTGAAAAGATGATTTTTTGGCAAAATCGGCATCTTCTGTAAGTCCCACTTAGCGAAACGTATACACAACCACATTCATTCAGCGGAAGGTTAAACTAATTATCTGTCGAATCAGACATGTGCTAAGTGATACCATTCACGAAGTTAACACTAGTTGAAAAAACGTTAGATGGCGGACCCTGTATGTTGACTTACCTCCTCCATTTTTAAAATAACGGTATATCTCAAAAACAAGAGCTAACGTGAAAAAACGGTTGACACCACTGAATTTAGCGCACCCGAATTAGGTTTACCCACTGGGTGCCTCATCTGTCGGTTTTTTAACTAGTGTTATCAACAGTGTTATCAATGTGTAAAATAAAAAAAATGGAAAAATAACAATTCGCTGAAATTCCAAAAACAACTTCTATCCAGCTTCAAAAGTTTTCAATAAACACCAGAGGCCGAATTCCGGCATTCCTGATCGAACTTACTCGTTAATAAAAACAATGTAAAGCAAAAACACAATAAGCAACAAAAACCACAATATTCGACCATGAATGCCAGAATTCCGCCACAGTACTGGCTTTAAATCCAAATTTTAAAATTTTACAGGGGAGAGAAGACATGATAAAAGAATTTTGGTACAAATATTTTTTGCGTAAAGTAATGGAAAAATTAATATTTGATAAGATAAAGTATATTTATGGACTTAGCTTTTTTTATTACTTGTTAGTACTTGCTGTCCAAAGTACTTGGACAAAAATATATTTTTTAGTTCTTAATTATACTTAATATAAAACTAAAATTAATATGAATTAGCCATTGTATTAGATAAACTAATTTACCATTGAATTACTTGAATTCTGATGAAGTCTTATAGTTTTAGTTAAAGACGTTTGTTGGAAAATATTTGAATTTATTTTGACATAAAGAGAAAACGTGTATATTTAATGAATTCAGAAATGAGAGTGAATAAAATATTTTTCAATGTCATATATATAAAACAACATACACACTGCATGCTATGTTAACTTCAACACTCCTCCTCAATGTGGATGTTATTTTTTACAAAAATGTGTAGGGCAATAGATCATTTGTATTTTTTCCGAGATTAACCAAATCCCTTACGTGATGAAATTTGATGTCGATGTGCTTGCTTCATCTTCATTGCTGTAAACACCCGGGACTGAACTACGTTATACTGTTTTTTGGGTCTACCCGGCTTGCCAGAACGAATAATTTTTTGGCCTTCCAGGTCCAATAGTCGTTAGCTGTTGACTGTTGGAACTTTCGGAACTACTATCTTCATCTGCAGTATCAAAAATTTCATCGGAATCGTCTGGTACTGCAGAAGGTTGATAATCACTCTCAACCGTATATCTGGTTTTATCAGGACTATCTATGTATAATGTTAAATAATCCTCCGCCTTAAAACAGCCTTTTTTATTGTTGTCATCTGTTTTCGTATTAGAGAATTCTTCATCAAAAACAACATCTCGTTGCTCTATGGTGCTACGTGTAACAGTATTAAACAAACGATAAGCCTTTGACACCATTGAATAACCAACCATTATGTAAGGTGTGCCCTTTGCTTCAAACTTTGATTTGTTTCCAGATTTTTCTAAACCTACTGCATATGCGCCAAAAGTTTTTAAATGTTGTACATTTGGTTTTCTACCAAACCAAACTTCATATGGTGTTTTATCTCTCAACTGTTTTGTGGGACATCTATTTTTAATATATGCTGCTGTATTCACAGCTTCTGCCCACAAGTACTCATTTACGCTAGCATGCACCATCATTGATCTAGCCATTTCAATAAGGGTACGGTTGGCTCTTTCTGCCATCCCATTTTGCTGTGGAGTATATGGCACAGTTAACTGTCTACTTATACCTTCTGATGATAAAAATGAATCAAACTGTGTATTCACATATTCACGTCCATTATCTGTTCTCAGCGTTTTAATTTTGCATCCTGTCTGCTTCTCCACATGTGCCTTAAATATCTTAAACTTATCAAACACTTCGGATTTTTGTTTGATAAAATAGACAAAAATTCTTCTGGACATGTCGTCAATAAATGTTACGAAATATTTCGCTCCGCCAACAGACTGAACCCTAAATGGACCGCAAACATCAGAATGTATGACTTCCAACAACTGTTTCGTATCAGTAGTGCTCTCTTTAGGAAATGGTAAAACATGTACTTTACATAACATGCAAGTTTTACATTTAAAAGAATCATCAATTTTACCAGCATTTAGTCCCTTTACCATATGCTTTTTATTTAAATAACACAGGCTTTTAAAATTAAGATGACCATACCTGTTGTGCCAAACTGCACTTAACTTGTTTGCAACACACAAATTCTGAGTTGTGGGCTTATTTACCATAACAAACATACTGTTTCTACGCTCTGCGATAAGCACAACCGTTCCATCAGATCTTTTAATAGTTGCTTCCTTTGCAGTAAATATAACTGACAACCCGCAGTCCACTGCTTTATTAACGGATATAAAATTTGCTTTCAACTCAGAGGAAAACAACACATCTCTGAGAAAAATTTTAAAATTATTGTTGTATATTATAACATCACCTTTTCCACTGGCATTAATGTACTTATTCCCAGCTAAAGCAATAACTTCATGATGTTCTTGAAAATTAGAAAACATCTTTCTGCTATTACACATGTGTGACGTAGCGCCACTGTCGACATACCAGCTTTTAAATTCTAACTCGCTTGAGTCTACTGCAGCCAGCATTGTCATTGCTTGCGAGTCATTGTGATTTTGCTTCCTTTCGCACTTGCTAGCATAATGACCAATCATACCACAAGAAAAACATCTTACCTTGAGATTCTTCTGCTTTGGCTTCTTGTTTTTCTCTGTATAATTTGATTTTACTGCGAATGCATTTTGCTGCGACTTTGGTGCTATGTTTTCACTGTTAATTTTTTCTTCCCTTCTTTTGCCTTCTTCCAGCAATTTTTGCTTTAACATTGAAAATTTCGGCAATTCATCTCTCGTCTCCATTGCTATGACGAAGTTATCAAACCCTGACGGCAAACTGGATAACAGCATAATCACCAGTAACTCCTCCTTCAGTTCTATTCCAATTTCATTCAACTTTTCAGATATTCTAGTAAATTCATCCAAATGCTGTACAACATCACCATCATCAGGCATAGTAAGATTTACTAGCTTTTTGTAAAGTGAAACCTTTTGAATTGGTCCCTTTGGAATGTACACCTGCTGTATTTTCGTCCAAGCTTCATTAGACGACTTACAATTCTTTATGTATGACAACTGTGTTGCTTTAACTCCCAAGAATATTAACGCTAGGGCCTTTTCGTCATCCGACTCCCATTTCTCCTCTTCTGCCGCTACCTCAGGCCTGCTTAGTTCTCCACCAGCAATTTTCCATAAGCCATTATGAATAAGGACACTTTTCATTTGTATTGACCAGGAGTCATAGTTACCCTCGTCCAGTTTTTCAATTTGCAGCAACGACGCACTCATTTTGTTTTCCAACTTCCCAAGTGTTCAAAATATTAATTCTTCCAAACAAAAATAGGCATCTGGGCCCATAACCTGATGAAGTCTTATAGTTTTAGTTAAAGACGTTTGTTGGAAAATATTTGAATTTATTTTGACATAAAGAGAAAACGTGTATATTTAATGAATTCAGAAATGAGAGTGAATAAAATATTTTTCAATGTCATATATATAAAACAACATACACACTGCATGCTATGTTAACTTCAACAAATTCTTATTTAGATTCGCCAATTCATCTAAAATTTAATTTGCTGAAACTATTTGCATGTACATTTACTATGTATCTATTTAATTAATATCCTTAAGAAAGTATGAGTTGTCCACACTGTTGGTATTTGGGATATTTGCAAACTTTCCAAACGTCAAGGCCGAAGTTTTTTGCAAAGCCCGCGAATTATTTCAATTCATTTTCAACCTTAGCAGGATTCACACCCTCGACCACCAGTGTGCTCAACTCCCTAACTTATAAGGTAACAGTACAATAAATTACATGAAGTCATAGAAAATTCTTATGATTATTAATTTTTTCTTTTTTTACCCATATTGTAAGTCTCATCAAAAGCTTACCATAAATCTTTTCTTATAAGATCCCCTATTTCTCAACCCTACTTTTGATCTTATAAGAAAATGTTTTAACAAAGTGGTCCAAATCCCAGATCAAAAAACCCGATCATCACAATTGGCATCACTTTTGTTCACTTGCTTTCATGGACTTACGTATTTTTCCTAGAACTTGCAGTTGATTATATGTCTTATTTACTAAATTATTATTATTATTACTTGTGGCCAATTGTTCACCTCGACCAAGAAGAGGCTGTCATTTTTGCGTGTGCCTCCACCTGGAAAGCTGTGACAGTTTTCCTCATTACTGTTACCTGCTGAAAGTTAGCCTGCACTGCCATCCTCCAATTTGGAGCTATCTGCAAGCCAGAGTTGGGAAACGTGTTTTACCACCACGTCTTGTTTTTTTTATTTTTTTAATTTCTCCAGTAAGCGCGGTCTCAAATGAGCACTTTAAAATTGCTATAAAAAAATTATAGTGTTTCTTTCATTCTTTCTAGAACCGTAAAACTCAGCGTATCCCAGAAAATTTCCCGAGCACGAACGTGTCCCGTGAGGTTACCGCCCCTGAGTGTGCTGAGCAGATCAGAAGTCTACAAACTACAATGAAATTGCTTTTAGTTTTTTATTGTTCTTATTCAAACAGCTTAAGGTAAGAAATTAATCTTAAACACTAATATGCGATTACCATTAACTATAATTATTTAGTTTTATATTTTCTGTACAGATAAAGGTTTTTGAATGAGTCAATATTCGAATAATTGACAGAGTAATATTTCTGTTCACACATACATAACTCCATTGGCAAGGCAAGCAGTTGCCAGTTGTGAAAAAATCTACCATCATCTTAGCTGACGAGATTTCGAAAAAAAAAAGAAAATACCTGGTAGTTTACATTCCGAAATCGATACTTCGAAAAGACAATTTTGTGCTTTGGGAACCCCAATTTATGCTCGGTAATGTAGTTTTTTTTTCGCCACTGAAGTAAATCATTCGTAATCTACTGATGTTGAAAAAAATGCATGCAGTATCTCAATTATGCATTGATTCTTAGGCCGTGAAATAAATTCCTATTAACATAATTCTTAGATTAATTTTCGGAAAAAAGAAATGTAAAATACGCAGCGACGCCTAAACCACATTAATTTAAATTACTAGTGCATGAGAAATTTATGTAAATTTCTTAATGGGAATACGTACTATAAGTTGCAATATAAAAAATGACACTCACAGATAAAGGACTCACATAAAAAATGAGTTCACTGTAACAGAAAATTCACAAAGAAAAGTAACCCTTCTCCCAGCATAAAGAATAAAAAAAAAAGAAAATGAGAGTGAAAAAAGGCATCGACTTGAGTTTTTGTTAAGGCATTAAAAACTTATTCACGCCCAAAGAATACTTTCTTGTTTTTTTTTTTTTTAATAACTCGATGTAAGTTGCTACATAAATAAGTTTTTTATGCTAAAGAATAACATTGAAAAATTGTTACAAAAAGGCCTGCCTGGCAGTTGTAACAAAAGCAAATAAGATCACTTGGAGTAACAAATTGTTCATGGTAAATTATAGGACTAGATATTTGCATATGATCAGGAAAAAAAAATTTCCCTATTAATTCCTCAACAAATTCTTTTTAATTAAATAATGAATACATATTTCACAGACGATATTACAAAATGTTTTTCGGTAAGATCTTTAGGGCATCCTTTTCTTTCTGGCTGAGATTTTAAATTTATCTTTAAGATATCAGGCTTAAAACTCATTTATCATTATTGATAATATTTTTACCACGTGCTTTCTCATCCAGTGCATGTACTATTCTTAAAAACAATTGTATTGTAAAGAAACCTTTTCTTATTTTATGAAAAAAAAATGTTTTAAAATCCTTAGCGCCAAATCAGCAGATGAAACAAATGACGTCAAATTGTCTACTCTCCATTATTTTCATACAATGGCCAAAATGGAAGATGATGGCATCAGTTGTTACAAGGGACACAAAGAGAAATCTTTACATCTGCCGTTTTTTCCTAAAGGAAGAAATATTAAGTAGTTTTTTTTAGGTAAAACTGCACAATATTATTTTTACATAATACATGCAAAAAAAAATTTTCAAAATTCAATATCAATTTAGAGGGGTGGGGAAATTCTTATGAAAAAGGCATCCGGGACTAAGCAAAAAAGGAAACTAATTAGTTTGATTGTCAAGCTAATGGGAAAAGGATGTTATTTTCTTCATAAATTATAAGCCAGTTATTAATTGGCACAGAAAAAGCAAATGGCTCCTATTCGATAATACAAATTGAATAGGGTATGATTTTATAACATGAGTATTTTTATTTGCTAAATGCAAATAAAATATTCATCTATTTGCGGTTCCGTACTCTTGGAGTAAAAACTGCAACAATACTACTGTCCATCACAGCTGATGTTTATAACTATTTGTTATAAATATCCAAGTAGCTGCAAGAGTAAACGTCTGTAATCGTCTTCCGATACCAGAAGAAACATCTGAAATTTAACTTAGGCCAGATTAAAAAAAAAATTATATATAAATATGTAGCTCTCAGTTTATTGTAAAAAAAAACTTAAGAGCTATAGGTGTCCCCACACCTTTCGTTTTCAAATATAGCTGTATGTTTTGAATCGTAATATACAGCAAGCCCAAGTATTCACAAGGTGTTAAATTCCAAGGTTAAGTATCAGAAACGTTACACACAGAAAAAACGAATAGTAAAATTAACAAATGACAAAATTTGTATGATTCTTAATTGACTCCAGTTTAACCCCAAATAGTGATCACATATTTTTATTAATTTAATCAAGTAAAAAAGTTGAACTTATATAGCTAGACAAACCAGCTGTTTCAGGCTAGCTACACCCCTCATCAGTGCGCTAATGAGCTTTGGCATTGCTAACTTTTACAATTTCTGCACAGCCGCTTAAACCACTACAATAATAAACTCATACCATTTGACTTTCCACTAATAAGTGTAATTAACATTAGTCAAACCAATGGTCATTTAGTTTGCTGTTTTACATTGAATGACTTTGTCATCTGCCTAAACTGAATCTGGCAACTTGAAAAAATTCCTGGTAGCACTATCCATCAGCATCGCGTCGGTACGCAGCCGCCGCCAACTTTATATTTGTGTTACAAGTAGCTGCCGATCTGGCGATTTACAAGGAGTAGTGGATTTTCCGTGCATACAGCGTACGGAAACACAAAATCTTTCTTGTGCGAGACTAGTACTTGACTGATACTACGTTTATACGTAGCATATTCACAAATAAAAACTATTCGCAAATAAATAACTCACTAGCGGTACTCAGCGTTTGCTGCGTTTTTTGGTTGCGACTATTTGCATTTGCGATTATATTGCAACTGATATTGAGTGATTATATTGCAACACTTAATTTCTTTTAAAAATTGTGTATTAATTTATCAGCTGTTATTTGGAGTGCAATAAAATTTGCAAAGTTGTTAAAAAGGGTTTTTTAACAACTTTGCAAATTTTATTGCACTCCAAATAACAGCTGATAAATTAATACACAATTTTTAAAAGAAATTAAGTGTTGGCTTTGAAAGATTTAACAACAAAAAAACAAACAAAAAATGCCGCAAAATAGTGCTCGAGGCAATATTATTGAAGACTTAATAGAAGAAGTCTCCCAGGAAATAATTTTAGATGAAGGTGCTATGTACAAACATACATACATACGAAGAAATACAAATAAACAAATAAAAATTTGTTTGCTTTGTTTTAAAATGTCGGCTGGTTCGAGTGTCAGTGTTGCAAACGCAACACGTAATTAGCGGTGCGTAAATGCAAAACTATTGCGAGTGCAACCTTGTAAATTTTGTTGTTGGGTTGCAAAGAAAGAGCAACGATTTCTTGCATTCGCACTTACGCAAGAACAAAATATACAAGGTTGCACTCGCAATATTTTTGCATTTACGCACCGCTAATTACGTGTTGCTTTTTTCGCATGAGTATTGCGTTTGCAACACTAACACTCGAACAGCTGACATTTTAACACAAAGAAACAAAAAATTGTAGAGATGGAGCCAACAGCAATTACCAAAAAAATAAAACGTGAAAAATTAAAAATTGTGTATTAATTTATCAGCTGTTATTTGGAGTGCAATAAAATTTGCAAAGTTGTTAAAAAGGGTGCTCAATATTAGTTGCAATATAATCGCAAATGCAAATAGTCACAACCAAAAACGCACTGCGCTATTGTTTATGCGTCAATGCGAATGCAGAAAATTTGTATTTCTTAGTGAAGCCAGATGGTAAAAATGTAACTAATTGGTAACATTGGGTTAAGCACAACATATGTTCAGAAAACAACATGATTACTAAAATAATAATGGAGAAACAAAAAACTATGATGTTACTTACAATTCAATTAATGCAGAAAAGCCACGAAAAATTGCAAGAAAGGTTCAGCAAAAGGCATGCAACTTTTGTAATCGCTAGTGAAAGAAGAAGGTGCAGACTTGCTTTCATGCAATTTTTAGTAAATTATTTCCTTTCTGTCATATGATTGTACGTGTGCCACATCGAAGAAAACTTTAAAACCAATAAAACCAAAAGTTGCAACTCTTTGCGTTTTATTTGCGAATAGCTTTTTAATCAGTACTTGTTTTCGTGACTTACTTGGGGGTTACACGATCAAGTTTTGCCTTTCAAGTTTTAAAACATTCACACTTTTTTACTAATACACTCACAATTTTGAAAATTAATGCAAACTTGATGACAATTTTTGCTTTCCATAGAGAGCATCAAGTCACAATTAAGAAAATAGCTGACGACAATTTTTTTCGTTTTGTCTACAAATATTTTTTTGTTTTGTTTAAAAGTTGCAATAAAAAGTGATAAAAATTAAACAGATTCAAGCTTAAAAATATAAATAAAAATGTTTACGTGCAAACCCAACAAATATAATGATGTGCTATGATTTATAGAGCATATCTACATTCATTACCTTCTTACTAATAAGGGCTTCACCCGGAATTTCCTTTCTACCCTCTGGTTTTTTTCTTCTTCTTTTATTTTCTTTATTTCTGATAGTACTTTTTAATTTTCTTCTTGGCGGCATCTTGAAAACGAATTGTTATGAAATTTCGTGCAGCCTACGTCACAGCTATCAATTTTATTGAATTTTGACAAGCAGTATGTGAAAAAAACTTGATAGCAAAACTTGGTCGTGTAACTGCAGTGCTAGCTATTCACAAATAAAAATTTTATTTTCTGTTTATACGCCAAATGTTTCTATTCACAATAATTTTATTCGCAAATAAGCAGTACGTATAAACGTAGTAATAGACAACATAATGTTGTTGCCGTAACCATAATGTAAAATGTTTTTTCTTTGCGTGTATATACATATATATGTATGCCTATAACTATAACTATAACCTATATACATATATATGTATGCCTATAACTAAGCAAGTGTTTTTTTACTATCTCCCATAAGAAATTTAAAATTTTCGCAGGGAAATTGTTATTCACAATAAAAGGAATGAGAAAAGAGAAAAACTTCTCGGCAAATTATCATTCATGGTTGGGCTGATGAAGCCCAATTAATATTCTATCCATACGCACAAATCTAAGTCATTCTCAGCAATTTTCTTTGTCCGACTCTTTCTGAGACCTCGTCATATGCTTGAAAAACTTGCATGAAGAGCAAAAAAAGGTTGAACAACTTGTCAAAGACTACGACTTTTCTGCCATATAGTAGACTGAGTACCTCTTCACTAAATTAGCCATTATAATTATTGTATTTTTCTGAGCTATACCTGTTGCTTTTGTTTTTCTTCAATGCTACAACCATTGCCATATTTATGATTTTCCTTAGTTGAAACTTAATTATGAATCTAAATTGATTTTGGTCTAAACAAATCCCCTGAGCGACAAATTTCATCCTGCGACTTTACTTGAAAACTGTATACAAAATATTTACACAAAAATGTAAAAATAAACTGATCACACCTTCTACAAATGTTTCAATTTTCATATTGCAAACACCTTTCCAATAACTGTTTAACACAACCTAGAAACCAAGTAATTACATACATATGTATGTATGTATGTATGTAGTTATTTGTGGCAGCTGCTCAACGTAATTCACGTGTTAGTGACTTGAGTTTTAATAAAAAAAAAAAAATAGCACCTGGACGCCTACCTCCAAAATAAAAAGCCATACCATATATGACTAAAAAACAAATTATCAGAAATCAAGTTACACTAATATCCTTCAGTATTGATAATCGATATTTGAACAAAAGCAAAATGATGAATATTCATGACGTAATTTAAAACAAAACTAACGGCAGTTTTACAAAAGAGCACCCTTCTTTCAGCGAATGTAAGCGAAATTTGACAGAAACTAGGAAAGAGAAAGGATTGTAACTAAATCCTTTTTTTTTTATTTTGGCATCGTATGTTCATGTACTTTCAAGTACTGCCGCAGGACATTCATAGGCAAATATTTTGATTCTTTCTTCGCTTAACGCTGAATTTATACATGTGTGTACATCAGTTCGGATCTTACGAAATTCTAAACTCAATCATTTTTTTTTGCAGACAAAATGTGGGATACATTCAATTATGCAGTTGAACAAATGGTTTGGTATTGAAAAATGTTGTTTACGTTGTTGTAAAGAAAAAATTAAGGCGTGTTAAATTACAATTTTTCATAAATAATAAGCATAACGGAAAATGTTTTTGAAAAGATTTTTCTTTAAGATTTTTTCTCATTTCATTCGACTGCATAATAAGGATAACTGTCAATAAAGAAATTTTATTAGCAACAATAATGACGCAAAAGGACAATAAAATAGTCTTCCTTGATTTTATTATTTTTTTTTGTACCTTAAGCATAAGTTAAAACATAAATAACTGTAAAGCATGACATTAAAATCGAAAAGAATTAAGAAGACATTAATTATTGAAAGGTGCTACCGAAGATGATAAAAGCCAGGGGATGCAGCCAGCAGCCATTGTTCGCCTCCATCTGCCTTGATGGTTTCAATTTGAGTTTGAGTGCGTATTGTAATCAAGCACCCACCAATTATTTTAAATTAATGCTACATTGTTCAAAAAACTGTCCGTTATTGTGAACAAAAGCGTAAGCATTTTACTACTGTGTGGAATAGTAACGGAATGGTGAAGAAAATCTTTTGCAAAAGGCAGCTATTTTAATACGCCGCACAAAGAGTGTCCGTTTTTCCAGTGGCAACTTAGAGAACAGGAACAGAAATTTAAACTGTTTCAAATGAAATGTAGCAGCGTCAGTGTAGGGCATTTGAAATAAACTGGATTTCAAAATTATTTCAGTGCACCCAATTAATAGCTCTTGACGTAAATCGATTCCAACTACAATTGTTTAACCTTTCATCACCTCATTTGATATGCAGCGAACAATGATGTAAAACATGAAAAGCAAAAAACAATAAACACGACAAAATAAACCAATCAATCAAACGTCAAAACATTTAAATATTAATGTTTAACCCTTGAGTGTGGGAAAAATGTACGGAGAAGTAAATCTTAAACATCACATTGACACCCCAGACATTAAATGAAAAATTAACTGCAAGAAGATGAATATAAAACGTCTAATGAAAATATTGAAAACATCATCCATATTGAGGTTATAAAAAAATTACAAACTTTAGTAAAGGGTGTTTTTTTCGATGTATAGAACTTTAAGTTGCAACAAAACAACGATGGATTATTCGATTGATATGAATTTTATTTATCCTAAAGATGCATTACATTTTAAATATGATTTCTAACATATGACTGCCACGGCTGGCGCGGACTTTTTCCAACATTTGCGACCGTATTCCGGCATTACACCGGCGAATGTTGTCTGACAAATGGTCAAGCGTTTGTGATTTATCCGCATAGACCAATGACTTTACATAACCCCTTAGAAAGTAGTCTAGCGGTGTAAAATCACAAGATCTTTGGTGGCCAATTCACAGGTCCAAAACGTGAAATTAGGCGGTCACCAAACGGATCTTTCAATAAATCGATTGGGGCACGAGCTGTGTGACATGTTGCGCTGTCTTGTTGAAACCACATCTCCTGGACATCATGGTTATTCAATTCAGGAATGAAAAATGGCTCTATACCGATCACCATTGACTGTAACGTTCTGACCATCATCGTTTTTGAAGAAGTACGGACCAATGATTCCACCAGCCCATAAAGCGCACCAAACAGTCAGTTTTTCTGGATGTAACGGTGTTTCGACATACACTTGAGGAATAGCTTCACTCCAAATGTCGCAGTTTTGGCCATTCAACCAGAAGTGCGCTTCATCGCTAAACAAAATTCGCTTATGAAAATCGGGAACAACGGCAATCTCGTTTTGCACTAAAATTGCACTATTTGCAAGCGTTGTTCAGGCGTGAGTCTATTCATGATGAATTGCCAAACCAAACTGAGAATAAATCACTTGAAAGCTGTTAAATCGGTCGCCGTCTTGAACAGTAATGCCAACTTAAAGTTCTACACATCGAAAAAAAACACCCGTTATAAGTGGATGGTAAATAGAGTATTTTCTCCATATTTCTTAAATATAGGCAAATCAGAATAAGATCTCAAATTATTTACAAATATATTATACAAATAATTTTCGAAGCGACCAAATTTCAACTTTTTGTGTTTTTGTATGGGAATACCTCTTGGGAAGCCTAAGCGGGGTCAGTGAGTTCGAACAAATATTGGTGAGAAAAAATTGTTGAGAGTTGGTCACACACTTGACCTCTCTACAGACACCCTGGGACAGATTAGCAATTCTAGCGAAGTACAGGGTATTAGGGTAACAAGTACTGAGTATTTGCATATTTTTTTCATACACAACACTCAAAAGTAGCTACTAAATACTTTTACAGTTGCATTTTTAGACGAAATTTAATGAAAAATTGATAATGAAACACAGCTCTGTATAAAAAAACATCAAATCTGATTTTTGTTGCTATTAGAGGTGTGCGGCTGTTGTGAAAATGTAGTGTCACGCGTGAAGCACACGGGATCGTGTTCACACGGGATCGTGTTACTCGTGAGTGCGTGAGAGTGATTTGAAAATAAAATTTCGTGCGTGATTACTATTTTAAGGCGAAGTTTCACGAAAGAGTTAAAGCACTATGTGTTCTGGCTTAGAGAAAAACTCTCACACATTTTTCATGAATTATTTTTCAATGCAGATTATTTTCGCTCAATTTATATGAGCCACAATAATTGAATTTCATATTCATATGAATTTGAAATTAATGTCACTGGCAAAATTTGTTAAAATTATACATACAAGCAAAACAAAATTGAAGTTATCCTCAATAAAAGTCCTATAAAACTGGCAATAAGCTCCAAAATGTCCTAGAAAATATGTTTTTATCAAATCTTATATAAATTCTTTAATATTATAACTTGCAATTTATCAAAAAAAACCTTTTTTAAACAAATCGTTCTATATTGAAAACACAGCTTTCTCCAAACTAGGTTGTAAGACTTCCGACAAAACCAATTTTTTTTAGCTGTTTCGAAGCCCCTACGCATTTCATCAGTACTCATTTTGGTCATCAATTTATGAACGAACTACTTGAATAGTTCCAACGAGCACAGCAGCCAATATATTTTCAATAGAAAATGTGCATTGAGCTGTAGTTGTTATTAAGCGGATTAGGATTTTTTGTATATTTTTAACGAAAAATGTTAGGTTAGGTTGTTTGGACTCGTTTGTTTGCCTAAGTCTCCCCACATATTAAATCTATGTTCTAATTATGCAGTGCCAGCCAAAGTGCCTTTAGTTTCCAAAGGTAAAAGAAAACTACTCCGACACGTATCTCTAATTGTATTTCAAATTCACCTTTATTTCTATTGGACACTATTTCTTAATATATTAATTTATAATTTGTACATTGCAATGTGCATGCTTTCACCTTCAGTCGACTACTAATGCTACCAGGATCCAAACACGGGATCCAACCACGAAGTAATGCGCTTTACATTACATGGTATTTTGTGAAGAGTCGCTTAGCTCTAGTTTATTGATAATTCACAATTGCATAACGTACATTAAGTTTAAGTACAGATTTATTAACTGTGCATTAAATCAATCTTAAACACCATATGATGTACATTCATCTCCACCCGATATTCATATGCTGTTAAGATGTGCCCGTAGTTTAGAGTGACCTGCCTTAACTCCCATTATTCCACTTAATTCGGGCTTACTAGGTCTTAGCAGTCCCCCTGTTTTTTCCTCGTCTGGATCCCCCCATAGAATTCTTGCATTGATTCTCATGGTTTCATTATTCCAGAGACGTGCCCAATTCCTTAGCTCAGATTTAACTGCCTCCAAAGGTTTCGAGCATATTAAGCTTGTGTTGTTTAACTCTCTAGCTCTTGAAGCAAGTGTCCGGTTATTGCTGCATACCGTGGCTCCCATATGATGCGCAGTTCACCAAGAGTCGAATTTAATGAACAAAAACCTACAGGATTGTACACCACATATTGCACGAAAAGAATTACGTTGATTAAAATTAGATTTACCAATTTAGCACATCATTCAGCACTACAAAAATAATTGACTCCTGGGGATTCGCTCTGCAACAAAAAGTGAACACTGTGTCTGTCAGTGAATTTTAGTTTTAGTGTTCACATCAATAGACAGACACAACAAATAACTTACAAAGACTACTACATTGTACGAAAAATACTCAAAAGTCTTCAGTTTTAATGCCACAATAAGATGCTATCAATTTGTATCATCCTTTTGACACCTTAAAACCCGTGTGTGTGTGTGTTCCAAAACCGTTCAAAAACTTGTCTCGGTAAACAATTTAGAAATATCATGCTGAGTTTTTAATCCAACTTATGGTTTTTGTCTCTCGATATATCAGCAAGAACTGAAGGAGTTTGTGTGAAAGTTGAAAGTTGTAAAACTGAAACAATCAGCAGAATTCTTGAAATTTTTTGCAAGTAATTTTCTAAACATTTTTTATTTGCAACTGAATGAAATGTCATAATAAAGTATTGTTCTATTCAGTAACTCAAATAAAGACCTTAATATTGTAGTATTTTAAAAGTCACGATATAAAAAATCTTTACAAATTTAAATAGAAGAAAACTGAATTGCATGTTGTGTCATTGTCTTTTGTTACAACTCAATTGACTTGATGTTTCTATTTTAATGAATTTCAAAAAAAAAAAAAAATTGCAAGTAATGTTTCAATTTACTTACTTGTGTGGCAAAAATAAATCAACATTTTCAAAACTTCTTTGGAAAAGTATTTTCATTAAGTGACAACAATTTACAAAATGAAAATTCTAAAGTAGTGTACATGATACGTACAGGGCTGACTTAACAAAAGTGTATGTTTTAATATAAGTAAATCTTTGGTATATAATGTACCAGGGCCCTTTAGTAACAGTTATCTGGAAAATATAAATTCTAAAGCGTATTGTGGTTGGCTTAACGAATGCCTCCAGTATCGTATACGAATAAAACCTTCTGAAGGGATTTTGGTATATAGAAAGGCAAATGAAATGACTTAAGCTCAAAGCAGTGTAGGTGCCGATGAGAATCGTAGTGGACGTGAGCCAGCCATGGTATGTACCCCAGCCAATAGATCTTAAACTTTGCTTTCCTTGTTTTCGTCAAAAATCTTGGTCACTATGAGTTCACTATAAAAAATTTTTCTCAACTCAGCTAACTTAATAAAAATAAATAAAAAAAATTAGAGAAAATTCTGCTGAAAAAAGTTTTTAAAAAACACTGTGCTAATTGATAACAAAGTGCTATGGTGGAAAAAAAATTTTACTATTAGGAGAATGTTTTACAATTTTCTATGTCAAATAATAACTTTTTGGACAGCGTAAAATTTTGGCGTAAGTGAACAGGACAAGACTGTAGGCACTTCAATGAAAACTAATAAATTAAGAAAAATTACAATTATTTTGGCAATAAAGTCATGGTAATGGTACTCTATTCAATTATTTTTGCAGTACTGCTGGCAAAGCAATTGGTCTCAAAGCAATTGGTCGTTTATAAAAATTAAAACTTTTAGTTATTTTACAAATTTCTTACACAGTTTTTGTGAAACAAAAATTGTATAAAAATAAAATATTTCATTAGAAATAAACCAAAACGCTTGTGACTAATAAAAGTTATGACAGAGCCGGCTGTTTTCGATTGCGGCTATAATACGGCTTGCACAAATCGACTCTGCTCAGCTTGCTACCAATTTTATTGGTTGTCAAGTTACTACACTCTTATTTCAAAATTTATACTAGCACCCGGGGCTAGTGAAATTTTATTCACCTCCGGGTTGTTAAATTTCTACTTCCGTTGCCACAAATTGGCACAGGCACATAAAATGTTCTTAATTTTACAAGTGATATCTGTTTGACCAAGTCTATTGTTAAGCAGGTTAAAAACAACTTCTGCTTGTTTTAACCTCAGCTTTTTGTCATCTCTAATAGACTAAAAGCTCACTTTTATTTAGCAGCGACTTAAAATTATTTAAGGCATACTTCATCGATGTCTACAGTTATGGCGCAATATATGAAAACAAAAATAATTGTCAAACTTTCTGTATGTGAGTTTAATACATTAATAAAACTATTTTTTAAAGCTTAAGGTCTTTTATTTATCTTTATTTTCACATTGGCTTGTGAAATCAGCCATCGATTTCAGAATTTGATCTGAAAAATGAAAAGTATCTGGCAGACCTCATCGCATTGCCAATTGAAAACAACACGTGCTTCAAACGTTTCAAACTTTCGCCATAAAATGGAAAGCAAAAGAAAAAAGAATTTTAGAAATAATTAGCGGTTACAGTGGAACAAGTAACGTTCAACACATGTTGTGCTGAATAATTTTACTTTGCTCCCTCATTGAGGTAGTTTAAATGCCAAACGCTTCTTTTAATATTTTTTTCCCTTCTTTTTCTAAAAAACTTTGTTATTTTTAGTGACAGTTTTGTAACACAAATGTGTTTGTTTTTTTTTGTTTTTTTTTTTTGTTGTTGTTTGCCTTGAAATAACATATGGCCTCTGGTCGCAAGTTGAAAGAAAAGAGTTTCAAGAAACAACAACCTTGCATTGAGGAGGTACAATTCAAACTCCAATACTTGTAGCAGATATGCAGTCAACTCTCTTCTAGTCCTTCTGAAAACAAAACAAAGGAAGTAAAGCTAAAGATTTGTTTGTGTGTTTTGCATATCATGTTGAAAAAAGATATGGATCATTATTATGTTTTTCCCAATATTGAAAACTGACAACAACAAAAATCTGTAGGAGACGACGCGCACTCTGCCAACGAAACTAAAGTCAGTGGCGCAGAAAATTGTACACGTTCTTTCTGTAACGAATTTCAAAGAAAATATGCATACAAGTAAAATATGTAGGTATTTGTAATTTATGTTTGCGTGTGTGTATGTACGTATGTCCTATCGGTAGGATAATCAAATTGCCTCAAAGGAGAACACATATGGTAGCAGATACTCCTATCTCTAGAGTAAAATTACACAAAAACTAAACAACATGAAAGTAAAACATTAACAGATACCGTCTTGAGCTCAAGACATCATCAGGATAAAATGCAATGTTGTATACAGTAGTGAATGTAATTATTTTTTTTTTCTTTTCAGAAAAAAAAAGTAGTTATGTTTTTTTATTTAATGGTAGTTAAAAAACGTTTATTGACTACATTGTAATCTGTAAATCTTTTAATACCCAGCAAACTACTTTAATGTCTTTTGTAGCAGTATTCTAAACACCTTAAATGAGTGAAGTTGTAGTTTTGTTCATGCCCATCAAAGTTATTGAAAGGATTCGAACTACTTGAACGAAAACTGAACCAATTGTCTCCTTGTTACAAGGTACTTAATTGCGGTTTTCTGCATCAAAGCACTTAAACTTCTTAAGAGACTAATTATAGGAATATGTCCACTGTTTTGGTATTTTAAGATTGACAAAATATTTTTGCTAATCTCTTCTTTCACCCCAATGATACTTGAAGATATTTGCCGCCAATGTTGCATGAAGTCTATTAGAGAATTTTGTATTTTCTAAATGTTCAGCTTATGTGAGCTAAGACTTGGCCACTTTTAAAACAAAAGAATTCTTCAAATATATTGTGACGAGTTGAATATCATCAGCGAAATGTCGGCGAAATTTGGACGGCTGAAAAAAGGTCTATTTAGACCTAGAACAATACATTTCGATTAGAGCTTATAGCAACTAATAATTAAATTAATGTTGAATAAATAAAAGTTAAAAAAAAAATTCCTAAATTTTCTAGTCTAGCCTTCTGTGGCGCTACTCCATCCTCTACAATACATTACATACGTAGGGACACGTTAATGTACACGCAGCTTGTAATTTTTAGCTCACCATATTAGATTACACTGTACTAGTTGAAAAAAACCGACAGAAGGGGCACCCAGTGACTAAACCTAATTCGGGTGCGCGCTGAATTCAGTGGTGCTAACCGTTTTTTTAGGTTAGCTCTTGTTTTTGCGATATACCTTTTACAGCTGTTGGAAGGTTATTTTATTACCAAATTTTGGTTTTTGTAGTTTTTTCAAGATTTTAAACCGTTTTTGAGTTAAGGGGATATATGCTGTCCTATCTCCTCCATTTTCAAAATAACGGTATATCTAAAAAAAAACAGTTAGCACCACTGAATTCAGCGCACCCGAATTAGGTTTAGTCACTAGGTGCCCCTTCTGTCGGTTTTTTTTCAAGCACAGTGTTATTATAACATGTTTAAACTTTGATTTTTGTGTCGAATTTTATCTCTTTCTTGTAAAAAAAAAGTGAAAAACTTCTACAATTTCTTTCGCTACTCTATTACTACAAAAATAATTATCACGGTTTTATTTTTATATCATCGAAATTAAAAGTGAACAACGATTTCCTTCCGCCGAGGTTTTTGCGCAAAAATAAGTTATTTAAGAATTATAATTTGAAACTCATTTTCATTTTGTGTATGAAATTTCACTAAACAACAGGTTGTAGAGAATTGAATCCGTTCAGTTTTATTTTACATTTTTATTTATTTTGTTAATAGAACAATAGGAAAGGGTAGGAAAATAGCAAAAAGGTAAGAAGAGATTTCTAAAAAATCTTAATTTGCTTTTTGCAATTCGATACAGCTGCTTCGTGATCACGCTGTTCATATTGATGTTTGGCAAATAAAAGTTTACTTTGTTATTTTTCCCATCAACTCAATTGTAAATAAGTGAGAGTTTTTCCTTTGGTTGTGTGAAAAATATCAAATTCTATTTTCCTTTTCAACAGGTAGTTTCAAATTTATTTTTTCCTTTTCTTTAGATTAGAAAATTTGAATGATGAGAAGAAGAATGATGAAAGTTGATATTGTACATTCGCTCAAATGTTATCAATGAATGGAAATTTGTAGAGAAATAAAAGTATAATAAATACGTACTCATATGCATAAATGTATGTGTGTTAAACCTTGTTTATTTAGCACTCTCTTAATAGAGAGCCATGAATGTTTAATTTTTTTTTTACCGCTACAAATTAGGAAAATGGAGTTTGACCTAAAAAAAATTTTATTTTAACGAAAAAATTATGTTTCTACTTGTACAGAGCTATAATTAATTGGTACTAAGATCATATTCATGGTTTTACATTTTCATATAAATCTACTAAGTTTGACACCGATCGAGCTAGATTAATGAGGTTAAACTGTATTTATGTGTGTGCAGTATACACATAATAATTATACCAAGTAAAAGTAAAATATTAAATTTTGTATTACGTTTATCAGGCTCAAGTTTGCTCTATATTATTTTTGTGGTTGATATTAATTAAACAAGACACAGAAAGCATCAAAGACCTTTAGCTAGGTGGACAACTAGCTGTTCGCATCAGCACCCGTCCTTGAATTCAGTGGCTCATGTTTCTAAAGCGTCACTCAGGCCACTCAGCTTCCCAAATTATTGTATGTTTTCTGTCTAAATTTGTAATTATATCAAACACACCCATTACTACTCTTTTACCTGTTATTTCATTTTCAGTGGTGGATCTCATTAAACATCTAGTCTGATATGAGATATAAGATATGTTGCAATTACACACTACACTGTGCTTTGCTCTTTCTCTAGCTGTTAAATTTTATGTTGTTACGCTTGTCACAAAAATATGAGCATTTCAAGTTTTTTACTATTTATTTATTCAATTTCATCTACAGAAATATATTCTTATAGATTACTAACCCCCAATTTTTGACTTGGATTTTAAATGCCATTTCAATTTAAATTTAATTTAAATACAAAATTGAGTCAAACAGTTGCTATTTAAATCAAACTTAAACGGCCTGCCCATTTAAAATCGATTTAAGTTTTTCGTACTGCCATATGATTTTGACAGTTTGGTTTTGTTCTGCAAATGAAGAAAATTGCACATGTTTTTTTTTTTGTTTCATAATTTGATTTTTTATTATTTCCAGAAGGTAATCAACTTTTGTGGCAGTCAAATTGGGAGTCGTTTTATCACTTTTGCTACTCATTTTAATAATTTTTACAAAACAATTTATTGTTTTCTAAACTTTTCACAATTTCACTTGCTTCCAAATTTGTTTAAACAGCTGTTTTTTATTGAGTTATAGATAACTTTTTGACACTTACATTGTGCTGCCATACTTTTATTACAATGAGTTACCAAAAATAATTTTAGACTGTAAAACGGAAAGCTATTTTAAATCCAACTTAAATTTTAAGCAAAATTTACTAATTTTGTATTTAAATCCCAAGTCAAAAATCGGGGGTAACACACTTAATTGCAATATTTAAATAATATTATTTTGAACATAATTTAATTCAGATTAAAGTTAACTTAGGGAGTAAAGCTAATACGTAAATGTAAGGACCTTGCAATTGGCTCATTGTTTGCATAATTAGTTCTAACATGCAATAATTCCTTAAATCTTTAGGAGGGCAGTATAAAGTAAAATAGTCTTTTAATTCATGACAATCAATATTACCAGCTTAAACATTGTATGTAAGGTTTAGGGTTCGGGAATCCCCGGGAGAGAATTTCTGAAAAATTTTCATCTTGAATTCCCGGGAAAACGGGAAATGTTTAAATTGGATTTTATAACAGTAATATTTTATTTCTCCACATTTTTATTTTTTTTAAATTAATTATTTCATGTACTAAGAAAACTTTTGTTAAACTAATTTCAAAAATAACGGAATTTCATTCTAAAAATACGCTGTTTGTACATAAACATCACTTTTATAAAACACCGCTTAGTCGCCGAGACTCTAACCTCTTAGTAGCTGATGATATAATCAATACTCTTTGTGCACAGCTTATGTTAATAAAAACACCATTTTCTCAAAACATAGCTGAGTTAATTCGAGATAAAGTTGGCTAAAGACGTAATGAAAAATAATAGCATTATTAAATTATTTAAAAATGCCTGATGTCAATACGAAATTATTAAAAAAATTCTTTAAAATTATATGCGGAACTGCTATATAAACGGCTGTTTGATCAATCACTTTCTGAATTGTCCAGCAGCGATTCTGATATATCTGACAACGAAATTAATGAATGTTTTAAAATTAAATTGAAAAATGCTATAATAATAATAAAACCAACATCGGTGGATAGCGAACGGGTTTTCTCCGTTGCTGGGAATTTTGCCACAAAAGTACGAAACCGAACATCAAGCGAGTTATTTAATGCTTTAGTCGTACTAAGAACTTATTTTTTATCGAAATGATGGTATAAATTCTGTTATGTTTTTTTATTTATTATCTCAATTTATTTTCTTACAGTTATTTGTCTCTTTGCGAAAATTGAATTAACATTTGCTATTTAATTTAATTAATTTTTGTTTTAAATGTATATATGTCCATATATGCACTTTATTATATAATTTTAAATAAAACCAATTAAAAAAAGTTTATTACTAAAAATTTCTTGTTTGTAGTAGAAGAAAATTTCCCGGGATTCCTGGGAATTCCCAGGAAATTTATAAAATTTCCCGGGAATCCCGGGGAGAGAAAAAGTCCGATAATTCCCAATCCCTAATTATATGCGAGCAGTTTTAGTAAATATTTTTTGAATGCGTTGGAAGCGCTTAGATGGAGCAGTATTCCAAAATGCTTATAACCAGGAAAATGAATAAAGATTTAAGGACATACATATGTATCCCTGAAATCTTTAGAATTTCTTCTAATAAAACCAAGCCTACAATGGGCTCTAAGCACATTGTAATCAATATGGTTTGAAAAGCGTAATCTATCGTAAAAAAAATACTCCTAGATCCTTGATTTGGAGTACACGCTTAAGCAAAAGCCGCTAATAGTATATTTAAATTTAACATGAGTGTAGGACAGAAAACAACATTTAGAGACATTTGTATGTATACCATTAATAGAACACCAATCAGACAGATTATCAAGATCAGCTTGTAATTTCTGACAGTCGTCCATACTTGAGATACGAGAGTATAAATTTAAATCATCCGCGAATAACAAACATTTAGAATAATTCAAGACAGATTATTTATAGAAAGTATAAAAAGCAGAGGACCAATATGTGCTCCCTGGGGTATACCAGAATAAGCATTTATTAAAAACGAAGAGGAAGCATATCTTATTTTATCAATTAGTTTTCTGTCAACTAAAAAACTCTTCAAGAATAATAATAGATTATTCGAAAGGCCAAATGAAACAAGTTTACGTAACAAAATATGATGGTTGACAGTATCAAATGGCTTAGAAAAATCAGTTTATACAATGTCACATTGACACCTGTCCTCCATGGCACAGAGACAATAGCTCTGTTTCTTTACTTTTTGGGCAAAATTTGGTAAAATGAGAGTAAACTATAATTTCTCTCAATAAGAGACAAACATGAACAAAGGTGCGGGAACGAATAGAAACAAATATTTTACCACAAATGAAAACGTCAGAGTTTTGACAGCTCAATTTATAAAAAAAAATATTTAAGTATTTTATTTAATTTGTGCTAAAAAAAAAAGTTTTCTCCAAACAATTAAAAGGAATGAAATGCATAAAACTTTTTAGGAGCGCAACAGAACTCAAATTCATATACATATGTATGTATGTACATAAATGGATTTATAAATATAAACATATAACAATCAACAACTTTTTAGAGAAAGCTTTGAAATATTTTTTCACACTAATTTCCAATTTTTCTTTTAGTTTCCACAAAACATTTATTTCTTCTAAGTCATTGTTTTCTCTTTGAAACAGCTGACAGCTGCCCAAACTAACCCGAAGAAAAAGGACGAGCTGTTTCATGCGAGAAGAAGAAGCATAATGCTTTTCTCACAAATACGTACTGTCATTTGCCCAATTTTAAAGTACGGGAACGCTTGTCGTGTAGAGTAGAGTAAAGAAACAGAGCTATCACGAGTTATAATAAGTAAATTGGTAGCAGTAGATTTATACGGCATAAAGCCACATTGTCATTGGGAAATAAAATCTTTAATGTGGCCGGATAGTTTATCTTTTAAAATTTTATCAAAAATGTTAATTTAAACAAATGATTTAAGGTATATTTACATATATACTAATACTCAAACAAAACTTTTCAAATTTCAATACCAAAGTTGTCTCAAATTTGTAAGTAATTGTCAAAATATTTACCACCTCTTTGTGTTGGAGTACAAGAGCAACTGCACATAATGCCCCAAGCAGCTACATGCAGTAAATTTGTCGGTTGCATTCACCGATACACAAATAACCTTGTAATAAAATCTTAAAATATCACCGTCAATTGAGAGAGCATTTAGCTTATGCGTTAAGTAGGTGCATAAATGTACGCGATCATCAATACAAAATTTATTGAAATGCGAATGAATTGAATTTCAAAAGCACACAGTTGCACCTTTTACCACCATTTAATTGGCACCTTATTGTGGCACACAACTCAATTTAAAAACACCCATTCATATTATGACATGCAAAGAAAATGGAAATTTAAAATCGCTCGCGATTACAAACGATGAGAGGGAAGTTTAATACGCTTAAAATAAATACAAAATAACAAATGATAAGTCCATTGTGTGAAAATTATGCCTACTTAGACTTTGGACAAAACAGAATTGAATAATAACGAAATGTGAAATGAAATGTAAATATTTTTGTAGTCAAATTATTTATGCGAGAACTGAATAAACATGAAAAGACAAGGGAATAAAATGTTTTTTTAGCGATCCCAAAGCCAAATTTGCACACGACATGGAAAATTGTGCACGATGCGATGTGTATTGAGTTGCATCAGAACCAATTCTCTCACATTACAGCCCGCGAGTAGTGTGATTAGAATGTTCGAGTAGTAAATTTTTTACAGGCCTATACATAAGGTTCATAGAACTTGCAAGGGCTTCCACAGAAGGAGCTAATACTGTTTCTTGACTCTTGTATTAATCTCGTGAGGGACAAATGGTTGCACAATAGATCATCTATGGTCGCAGTAGTAATACAGTACACATTTTTTGCTATGTTGTCTGAGACCATAACATAAGCTTAGCTGTCCCCAGACCACTAAGACTCTAAGCTTTTAGTTTCTTAATACTTCGATGTTGAAGTTGCGGAATTCGCTAACTTGGGGGCTACACGATCAAGTTTTGCCTTTTAAGTTTTAATACATTCACACTTTTTTACTAATGCACTCACAATTTTGAAAATTGATGCAAACTTGATGCCAATTTTTGCTTTCCATAGATAGCATCAAGTCACAATCAAGAAAACAGCTGACAACAATTTTTTTTCGTTCTGTCTGCAAATATTTGAAAGTTGCAATTAAAAGTGATAAAAATTAAATAGATGCAAGTTTCAAAATAGAAATAAAAATGTTTACGTGCAAAACCAATATGCTGCGATTTATAGAGCATATCTACATGCATTATAATTTTTAAATACTTACCAACCTTCTTACTAATAAGGGCTTCACCCAGTATTTCCTGTCTGCCCTCTGGTTTTTTTCTTCTTCTTTTATTTTCTTTATTTCTGACAGTACTTTTAATGAAGCAGCATGTGTGTGAAGATAAATACGTATTTAAGTTCCGGGACTCAAACCCCAATTTTTAGCAAAGCCACATTTTAAAGTTAGCAGAGCACTGTTAACGAGTTAGCAGCGCTATTTTGATAACAGATGACAATTGTGGAGAAGACGAGTGGGCTTTATGGAAAAATGGGGACTTCTCGGAGGTACTGACCATATGGAAATAGTTGCCTGGAGGGTTGGCTATGACGTCTGGTACCTGGGATGTCTGAAATTATCTTTGGAGTCCCACATCCCAGGTACCAGAAGTCATAGCTAACCCTCCAGGCAACTATTTCCTCGCAGAAGTCCTCATTTTTCCATGAGCCCACTCATCTTCTCCAGAAATTTCATAAATGGAGTGTTTTAAAAGTCATTTTGTGGGACTCCAAAGATAATTTCATAGCGCTGTTAACTCGTTAACAGTGCTCTGCTAACTTCAAAATGTGGCTTTGCTAAAAATTGGGGTTTGAGTCCCGAAACTTAAATACGTATTTATCTTCACGCACATTGAAGCAGCTAGTTTTAATTTTTTTCTTGACGGCATCTTGAAAACGAATTGTTATGAAATTGCGTGCAGCCTACGTCACAGCTATTAATTTTATTGAATTTTGACAAGCAGTATGTGAAAAAACTTGATCGCGTAACTGCAGTGTAAGGAAAACCTGAAAATGTTGGTAAAACAGTGCTGCCAGAGTAAAATTTTTGGGCAGAACGTAAAATCGCGAGTTCATAAACTGTTTTAAGCATCCAAAATCTCATTTTTTTTCGTTTCATTTTAATAATTTTTTCAAAGGCCGGGCTAACGAACTCAAAAGCTCACGCTAGAAGTTTTCCAATTTGGTTGTAAGAATTCATCTGAAGAAGATAGAATGAAGTATTGGGCATGACTTTATAAACCAAAAAATGTGGGTATGTTTGTATATAATGTGAAAACAATTTCAGTTTAATTTTCTACATCAAAAAAAAAAAAAAAAAAAATTGGACATGGAATGGAATAATGGTAGGAATGGTTTTTCGCTACATTGAAAATGAATAGAATGCTGACTTTTACAGTTTTCTACTGTGCATGACCATTTTTTATTTTTATTTTATTTTGCTGTGTTTAATTACAAAGGTTGGTTAGTATTGTCGAAAATGTGTATATTTCTGTTATAGGTGGTATAAAAAATCTTCCTTATCTGTGCTGATGTTGGTAGCGCATGTTTTTGTTTGGGGTTAATAACAAATAACTTAAATTAAAATCCTATACTTATTTGTAGTAGGGAGTGTAGCAGCAAATCCATAACTTAGTCCAGGTCGGTTTACCAAAATTGCTAAGCAATTTTATTAAACTTAAACTTTAAGCACTGGGCGCGGCTGCAGGCTTATTTGGAAACCATTTGCCATTTTCAAAATGATATCACCCTGCAATTGGAAATCTTTTTCGGTGCGTGTCGAACGCACTTCATAATTACGAATAATGGTCGAAAGTAGAACCTTCAACTGCAACATGGCAAATTTGCGTCCTACACAGCTGCGTGGACCAGCACTGAAGGGTATGTAGCTGTAAAAGTGTCTGTTGGCAGCACGTTCTGGTAAAAAGTTGTCGGGATTGAATTTGTCCGGTTCTGGGAAAGTGTCGCTGCGTCTGTGTGCAAAGAATTGAGAAAGAATGACAGTGGTACCCTTGGGCACAATGTAAGGGCCAGATTTCAATTTGGTGTCTTCCTCCATTTTTCGGGCAATAAGAGGTACTGGTGGATACATGCGCAGAGTTTCACTAATAACGCGTTCTAAGTAGGGCATTTGCAAGGTATCGGCAAATGTGCACTCACGTTTGATGTCATCACCGAAAACCGCTTGTTGTTCTTCAAAAACACGCTGTTGTACATCTTTATGAATACCTAAGAGACACAAGGCAAAACTGGAGCCAGCAGCAGTGGTGTCATGACCCTGCAATGAAAAAAAAAGTATATTCAAAAAATTAGTGTTATTTTGTAGGTGGCTTCCAAAAACGTTTACATTTTTTTAAATCTGTAAGATTTCGAAATAGTTTTTGTAAATAGTGGTTCAACCATCACAAAGCGTGATATTAGTTAGGAGTCATTTCTCAACGCCAAGTTTCTTGCCCAACTTAATTAGATAATCCATTGTTTCAGTGTTTGACAAATTCAACCAGAAAAAGGTACACAATTGAGCAGCACGTTAGGATTTTTGAAAGATTTTGCGAAAAAACAGATTTCCAAAGAAAATGCATTTTATGCAGGGTTATCTTCAGCGACGAGGCTGATTTTCACCACGAGTAATTGCTGAAGTGCCGCTACAAGCACAAAGAGTGACTGTTTGCTGCGGCTTATAGGATGGTGGCATGAGCTGGCAGTACTTCTTCGAATATGAAATCGGCCAAGCAGTTACCATGAATGATGTTCGCTATCGCGAGGTGTTATGAATACCATTAACCACTCAGCTAACGAAACAATGGATCTTTTGCACGATAACCTTAATGGACGTCTTATCTCCCGTCGTGGCGATGTAAATTGGCCACCACAATTATATGATATGGCACCATTGAAAATATGGGCCAACGCTTAGAGGTATGCCACCGAAGACGTAGCAAACGTTTGCCTTATATTTCGTTTTACAAATAATTGAAAAATATACTCGTAAATATATATATAGATAATTTTTGAAAAACTTTTTGTCTTATTTTCAATTAAAGTCGTACTTTTCACACCCCTCTCTTCTTTCACATCCCTTCTCTTTTTTGAAAGAGAAATGTTTCTCTTAAATTCTATCTGATAAGTGTTATATAAAAAAACTGTACTGTTCTGTTTATTAAGTTCCTATTTGATAAGTTTGATAAGTACATTATTTGCCAGATAAACCCTTAAAAAACTAAACCAGATGAAGCTTACGGTTTAACTAACTCCTCCATCTGGAGGCATGAGGCACTTTCTTGCTGCCCCTTTTTAAATTTTCAAAAATGTGACATGGTCTGTGGGCGGGGCTCACGACTGGCAGCCCGTGAAACATTTTGCGACTATGCAATGTGAAAATTTTGCAATTAAAAGAAAATTTACCTCTTAAATGATGTTATAGTAAGTTTTAGAAAATTATTTTGTTTTTGCTGCTCAATTATTGCATATAAACTTTTCTGCTCTTGACGACCACTTGTGAAGAGAATACAGTAGAACAATGCCGTGAAATTAATGTGAGTTGTGCTTATATTTAACTATCAAAGCTTGTTTAATAAAAAGAAAAAAATACAGGAAAGTTTTTTTGTTTTTCTTATGAATTTTGTCATTGGGTGTAGGCACCGTGCCTGGAGGTAATACTGGAAGGAAGTCTCTTGCAAATCTTACATGAGCCTTCCTACCAAGTATCCCGCAATGTAAGAATACTCTTTATACATCTCCACAATCTACCTTTTGAAGTTCAATTTAATTTAATTGAATTTAATTAACTAAACTATAAGGGAGTTTTAAATTTTAGCAAATTCCTAAAACTTAAAATTTAAATATGTAGAAATCACAGCCCCAGAAAAAGAATCAACTACTCAATTGTTTTCACTTTTGAGTCCAAAAAAAAAAGAAAACTCGGTGAAAAATTCTTGCAAAATCCTTACCTCAAACATAATGGTATTAACTTCATCCATAACATCCTTGTCGGTCCATTTAATGTCAGGATTCTTTTCCATTTCCATCATGGCATCCAGCAGGGCCAAACGGCGTTTCTCTCCCACATCATTTTCATCGATATCATCCAAATCATCTCTTAAGCCATCTTTTTTCGCTTGTTGCTGCTGCTGCTTTTTCTTCAATAAATCTTCACTTTTGTCAACAATAGCTCTGTCTTCAGCATTGAAATTACGCTTACGATCCTCCACAACTTTGCTGGTCATACTCTTGATAATGTTTAACAATTTGTCATTTTGCTTTTGCATTCTGGTGAACTTGAACATGGCATCCAAACGATAAAACAACTTCAGTTGACGGTTGTGGATAATGTCGCACATGTCCATAACAGCTTCAGCATATTCAGCGCTCTTTTCGGTTTCGGGTTGGGTTTTGCAACCCATGGCGGTGGTGAGTAAAATGTCAACAGTGGTCTCGGACATGTATTTGTGAACATCAAATTCTTTGCCCACTTGGGGTGCCAAGCGGCTGACCACAGCATTTGAATGTTTCACGAAAGTGGGTACAAAACTCTTCAAGATACTTTGATGGAAGGTGGGAGCAATCATTTTACGATGATGACGCCAATGATGACCACCGGAAATCAGCAGACCTTTGCCGAACCAGGGCTGGAAATAGCGATAGTCAATTGATTTTTCCAAATGCTTGTAGCCACCCAAAACAATTTCCAAATCCTGGGGATGGGTCAATAAAACCACATTCATATGTCCCAACATCAAGCGCACTGTGCCGCCGTAGTCCTTAACGAAGTCGGAAACAGTTGCTAGAATTCCAGCATTACTTTTACCTAAAACATAATGTCCATGGCCTACGAGGGGCATTTGGGGTGGTGAAGGAATTGTGCCCAACATAAAAGATTCTCGTGAATTACGACGATAGTATTCATACAACACTGCTATAATGCCCAGTCCAAATAACAACGTCACCAAAGGATTGGGGCCAGTCGAGGTGGCGGCCAAGCTCTCCTCTGCCATCTGATGAACTGTCTCTTGTAATGTTTCCACCGACATTATTCCGCTATATCGAAACGTTTGCTAATCTGTAAAGCTTCAATCCGTATCCAATGATATTGCGTATCACAGCTATAATGGGAAATTTCAATGCAACGAACGATTTTAACAAGTCCGCTTTAATATAAGAACTAAAGTAAGTTCTTGTACCTGACCTGCTTTCTTATATTAATTTTTCAAAGAAAATATACTTTGCATTTCTTTTTCTATAATGTGCTTTCGCAACATGGCGCAATATTTTTTCTTTCACATGTGAATTTTTTTTTTTTTTGCAATTAAAATGCGTGAATAAATTAAATTAAAAATTTTATGTTTTTATAATTTACACAATCGTCATGCTTTAATATTGATAGCGTTTCATGAGTGTGTGTGTGTGTTTGTGTAAAAAATGTAATAATTAGATTTTACAAGGCATGTTAATAAATCAAAAGTAATGATTGATTTATAGTTTGAATTCTTAAATTCAGTTAATAAGGGAAAAACTTGTCAGTGAATTAGCAAAACTCGACAAACCCCCCACTTTCCATTAAAGTATTCTCAAGAGTTTTGTAGCCACTTTTGTGAAACACTCAAATGATGTGAAATGTTCTGAGTATATCTTGTTCGGTATTCATATTTTATAAAATATATTTGGAAACTTATGAATCTAGCCCACGCAATAAACTTTTAATTTCGCTATGAATGAGTTGACAAATTACATATGTTTTGTTCGCTTGCAAAAATACACAATCACGCTTTGGAATAAATAAAAAAATTATTGATTGCACAACCTTTTGTTCATTTTGTAAATTGAAAAATTTTTGTAGTTAATTGCACCTTTAGGCGTGTGCGGAACAGCAGAAGATGCCCTCATGACCCCGCTATTCGAAAATAATATTGCTTTAATAGTGTGGTAAATTTTTCTCGAATAAATCATTCGACCACGGCTAGAGACACGAAAATGAACTCTTGGAGTTCACCCCTCGCTCTGTTAATGGGAAGAAAATGTTTCGATCTCGTCACGTCGCATAGTTTAAGTTGATAGGAGGGCTTTGTTTGCCCAAGTCATGCGACATACACCTAAGCCAGTATTGGTTTGTTGCGTGCTCCGGGGATTTAAGCATGAACAGTTTGACCTATGGGTCTACAGAAACTCCGTGTCATTCACAAAGTTTCTTAATTTCCTCCAGCATACGCCCCGTAATTGTGTTATGTCTGATAAGGTCTCTCTCTCTCTCTCTCTCTCTCTCTCTCTCTCTCTCTCTCTCTCTCTCTCTCTCTCTCTCTCTTACGTTGCATAACTTTAGTATTAAATGAAACAACCAAACGAGAAATACAAAACTAATAATAGGTATGTTTCTTAGCTTTTCTTGGGGATCCAGCTGGACCACAGAATATGCAGAAAACGAGTTCGCGTACTTTAAATTTGTGCAGATTGCACGAAATAGACCATCCGTTTTTCGTAATATATTGTGCAAATAGTCAAGCAATGAATGGTTTCAGAAAATTTACAAGAAAGTTCATCTGAATCATACTAAAGATTTTTAGGTTTTTCCACAATAGTGTAATAGCCAAACAAAAAACCACTGACATCCGTCAAACGTTCTTGATGCTTTATGGTCCCATTAACCACAAAAACGATCACTATTTCAGATTCTATAATCACATTTTTTTAGAATCACTTATAATATTTATGAATTATAGTAGCTTTAAACTCTTTTAAGTAACCCGAACCTGTGGAGTTATTAGAAAATCAATTATTTTAGTTCTGTATTCTTTTCTTGGAAAAAGTTGATTTACAAAAAATAGAACACCCAACATTTTCCCAATTATATTATTACTAAAAGAGTTAAGAAACAGACCTAATATGAAAGATATTTTTTGTTGTTCGTATGATTTACGAGAGATATTGGTTATTAACTTCAAACCAGCAGCATTTTATACGTGCCAAAGTAATATATAAAAATTATTCAAAAATATGCTTGTTATTATATTCTACTCAGATACTTTTGCTTTATTGAGAGAAAATAAAATCTTAGCCACTTTTGAAGCATTTCTTAAACGTATTAATTCAGGTCCAAAAATTAACCTTTTCAAAAAGTTTACTGTCTTTTTCAGCTGTCTATATGCCGACGACATTTCGTTGACGCTAATCAACTCATCAATAGACTTGAAAAATTCTGAAAAGTTTGTTTGAAACTTAACCACTTATTCCATAATTCCCATGAACAAAATGACAATCAGAAATGTTCAAACACACCTTTAACACAGCATTTCTTTTCGTTTTGCAACTGAAAAAGACAGTAAGTAAACTTTTTGAAAAGATTCAGTTTTGGACCTGAATTAATGTATTTCAATTGGCTCTTAAAGCAAATAAATAATTTCATATATGCCTTTCTTAAACATTATTTTGATCACACCGACACACATTCACACACACACACACACACACGTGCACTTTACTTTCAACTGAATAACTTCCAAAATAATTATTATCCTAAAATTATTAAGACCGTTTATAATTTGATCAAGTTGTGTAATAAAATTCTTATGATATATTTAGCGCAGAACCCGGTTCAAAAATCGTATACTGAAAAAAATCCTGAAAAGAAATTTAGCTACAGAACTTAAAATACAGACTAGAATATTTGTTCATTGTTGCTTAGTGTTGTTATTTGGTTTTAAATTTCGTGTTAGTTACTTGTTTTTGCTTTTCACACTACGAAATTTCGGTCTTAAAAATATAAAAATAAAATCAAATGTACAAGCAAAGTTTTCAAATATGATTGAGTATTCCCAGACTCCGCGGGTAAAATTAATGTCGAGTTCTGATTTGACGCAAACTAAAAGATAACACTGTGCTAGTTGACAAAAATGGGAAAGACGGGACATCCAGTGGGTAAACCTAATTCGGGTGCGCTGAATTCAGTGGTGCTTACCTTTTTTTTAGGTTAGTTTTTGAGACATACCGGTATTTTAGAAATGGAGGTGGTAGGTTTACATATATTCCCTTAACTTAAAAACGGTTTAAAATATTTTGTTTTGACCAGCGGTCTGTTCAAAAACGAAAAGTGGACGAGGGATGACGGATTAGCATTCCGAAGTTTAACGTACATATGTATCGACATGTAAGTTGTTTTTTACTTCCGTCAGTTAAAATTGCTTTCTTTTGATAACCAAACAAAATGTTTCTTCCATACTACTTGCATTTAATAAAAAAAAATTTTTTTAATTTTTGAGGCTTCATCCGGTGGCCGGTTGAAACTGCAACGTTTGATTTTTTGTAAATAAATTCCAAAGTTGTGCAGCGATTTTAGACATTTATAGTTTTTTTTTGTTTGAAACTTTATTTGTTATTATTTATGATAGTTTTTTACAGTTATTGAAATCGAATTTCGGTTTTTATACTTTTTTCAACATTTTAAACCGTTTTTGAGTTAAGGGAATATATGTTGTTCTACCTCCGCCATTTTGAAGATAACGGTATATCTCAAAAACAATGGACCCAGTCTAAAAAAAAGAAGTAAATAAACTTTTTACAAGAAAAATTCGAATTTGTATATTTTACTGAAAATGCAGCTTTCGCTGGGTCCTCATTAGTTTCAACACTTCAGTCCGATGATAAACTTGGGTATAAGAATTTTGATTAAAAAAAATTAAGTGTAAGCAAAATTGGGATTCACTAGGGCCTGCCTTGTAGGTAGTTAGGAAACAAATTTAAAAATTTATAAAAAAAATGTTTTTTTTTGTAAGGGAATCCTCTAAGCAGAGCAGGTACGTGTTGGATGTGTTGCGAAAAAATGTCAAAGACAAAATTATTGGAGGCCGAGTCGTCCGTACATTTGATTCGTCCATGTGCACTCTTGGGCAAGTTATTACTATGGGGTAAATTAGAAAAAATTGTATATGGAAGCACCCTTTATCAAGGGGGATAAAGATGGAAAAACTAATGGATATTGGTTATACTATTGACTTCTCTGAAGGCACCCTGAAGCTAGTTAAGATAAGGTCGAGGAATTTTGTAAAAAAATTATATTTGTGTAGCACTCTTCTAAGAAGGAGAAATAAGGAATTAACATGGTTAGCAAAAATCTTGTAGAGAAAAATTTATTGGGGGTCGGTCTTATATTTTACTCCTCTGGGATCTACTCAGTTACAGCTATCAAGCTTTTCGTAGGCCTTGTGCTGTTCCACCCAACCTTTTTTTTAACTTGAGTCAGTACTCAGGGGACCACCTCTACTTATGATGTGCATAGTACCGGAACTAGGAAAATAGGTTTTGGGGAGCAGAAAAGAGGGAATAGTTTTTGTCTACATTCGATTTGAACATGTTTGCATTGTAACTAGGGGCAATATGTGTGCACGGAATCTGTTCCACAGACGAACAGTACTGCTGAAAAACAAATTTTCTCTGTAATGCGTTGTACGATCAACTACAAATGGATGTACCTCGATCTAAAGCCATCTATCCCGTCGTAATAATGTTTTGACTAACACTAATCCACCCTTAATGTACTTACACATTTACATCTTTAGCAAAGAAATTTCTTTCATTTGATGAATTTGATTAATTTATATGCAATTGCTTACTGGGTATGAAATATTAAGCATAATGAAATGTTTCTAACAGAAGCTTTTGAGCTTCATGTTATTTGTAAGTTGAGTAGAGCTTTTATTTTAACTAGACTAACATGTGTTTGTAATTTGTTTATCACAGACAGCACAAAGTAAATTCGAAAATTATAGCTTCACAACATGGACGGGACTACTAGGATCATGTATCCAAAAACGATTTAACACTATGTTTGCAGTTTTCCTGTGGCTGACTAAAAGTTACTCATTCTTTCACATGGGAAGTAGCAGACTGGTTGACAAAGTAGTTCACTCAAAGGAACCGGACAGTGGGGATCTATCTACCATTATTAGTAAAATAATAAAAATCTTCTTTAAGAAAAATTAATTCTGAAGATGTGGGAGAACGTGTCCGCTAAAACGTACAGGAGAGATTTTTGATGGCTGGCTTATATTTCAGTGTGAGGCCATGTCTATGATTGTGATTAAATTATTTGTCTCATTTACCTTTTTTAAAAAAGATGTTTTAATTTTCTCAAATATTCACCAAGATAAATGGAACAAACTGTGTGAATGATTGATAGAATCTAAAGGGTCCTCCAAATAGCCAATATTTTTTTTAAACGGCGCAAAACATCGAGTCTATTTTCGGCTGTGTGGCACGAAGCGCCGTCCTGTTGCTAATATCCTCCTCTTCAATTTTTTTGAACAAAAATTCGTTCATCATGGCCCGATAACGATCGCCGTTGGCAACGGATACTCCTTGCTCATTTTCGAAGCAAACTGGCCCAATTATGCCTCTGGACCAAAATCCGCACCAAACAGTAGCTCGTCTTGGGTGCGTCGGCTTTTCAATGTATGCGTGCGTGTTTTATCTGCCCCAAATGCGACAATTTTGCTTGTTTACATATCCGCCAAGATCAAAATGAACTTCATCTGAAAAGATAATTTTTTTTGGCAAAATCGGCATCTTCTGTAAGTCAATTGCAGGCCCTCTTAGGGAAGCGTATTTTTTTTATTTATGATCTGTCAAAGCAGACGTGAGCTAAATGTTACCATTCACGAAATAAGCACTAGTTGAAAAAAAACGTTAGATGGCAGACCCTGTATATATTCAAGGTCAAGAGCAACGTATAAAAATAAAGCACATGCATCTTAAATAATTTGCTAGGCCAATTTTACTCGCTGAGCTCCAATTCAAAATTAGAAATCTAATTAGTGCGTTATAAGTAGTACTAGACTTGTCTAATGCCACTTGAACACCAACTATCAAGTACGGGTTAGGATGGTTTGGTTGGGATAATTCTACAAGCACTGTTCTTTTCCTAAAAAGGGAGGTATTTTATTTATCTTACTAATATCAATGGGTTACAGAGTTTGGTATGTAGATACGAATTTGTAGTTGCTTGCACCAGAAATTCAAAATTGCGGGTGCGAATAACTTCACAGTGTTATTTCAAAATTATATTTATTTAAAAATTCACAATAGGCTTACAAAGCATGTAAATAAAGTTTTTAAATACTGGTATTAAATACAAAAGGATTGAGCAATATTTGATGAGCTTAATAAATAGAAAAAAAATAAATAATATATAAGTTCACATATATGTATGTATATTAAATTCCTTTTCAGGCTCAAGTTCAACCCTTGGTTTGTCACTTTTTTTAAATCAATATTATTCAAGTAAAGAAAAAGAAAATTTTAATAGCTAGGTGGACAACCGGCTGTTTCTGGGTAGCAAACACCCTTCATCAGCACCCTATGAACTTTGGACGTGTCAAATTTCACAATTTTGGCACAGCCGCTTTAACCAATTTCTTTTGGAAAAAATAAATAATTTTGTCTAAAATAGTTTGGACAGAATCTAAATATTAGTCTTAAAACTATTGGATAACAGAGGCTCAAGATAAATTAAATAAAAGCATTGAATTTTAAAGAGGTTACCTATTTATTTTTATTTTCCTTAATTCATTATATTTTTGTAATTCCACCTAAAATGTAAACATTATACAAAAAAAATAACAAGTTATAGTCCTACTTGCCGAAACTCTAAAAGTTTTGAAGTATCTGAAATAGCACAGGGGAAGTATCAGTAAAACGGCTAACAAGAAAAATAATCAAATAAACAGCCATGTTTCAAATGTCGATATGCTACAACTTGGTGTTCTACTTTCGGGATAAAGACGTGCTGGACGTCCTAAGGCTAAGAAGGGAAAAAAAGTTTTGAGAGCATTCTTGTATGGGGGGCCCCTAATAAAAGGAAATAATCAGCCTCATTATGGTTCGCAAAGTCGTTTTTCGCCATCGAAGGCGGAGGCACTTAAGTATTGTTTGACATAACGAAAAATAACTGACAATTAATGATTTGTAATGGATAAAACCTAAAAACAGTGTTGTGAAACTATCGACATGCTGTACAACACTGGCTAAAATTGACAAATAAAAACAGTTGTTCGATGGAAATTTTACTTATTTAAAAAAAATTTAAGCTCGTACAAACAATTTTAAAATTTTTTGGAGTGTTGCTGCATTCTCATCATCCAATGAAGAAAACGAATATAATAATGCCAAGTTCACTGATTTGTGAAGAAAATTACCACAGGTGTTCGACGTGCTGTCAGAATGGTTTTGCGTAAGAACTGCTCATTTGGTCTTCCAAGGGCTCTCAACATTCACACTTTTGTGGACAAATTTTTTAATTTGTACATATTGTCAGGCCATAGTTTCATCCATCCTTCAGCATTGCATACAGATAGACGCAATGCATTAGTCCAACTTTGCTCCACTCATCTTTTAACCAGAATTTTTGCGCTGCTTTGCAAAATCTCTATTAATTTTTTTTTCATCAACTCTAGAATCTTGTTTGAGAGCTTAAGTTTTATTTTAGAACTTATAACGTTATGCATTTTTTACAACAAAAAACTAATTTTAGTACTTACGGTTTATTTGAACTGTATTTATTTATTTCTTAAGTTCATTCATATGTTTTTAAATTGACGTGAACGAAATTCATAACAACGGAATTTACACGATTCTTAAGTGGAGCCTGCCGTAAATTGTAATACATTAGATAATAGTGATGTATTATTATCATTTTCGCCGATAGTAGTATAATTTTTGGAAAACGCATCACTTTCTATTCGAATACTCCAGCCATAATCAGGCTGAATGGGTGACTGTGTTCGAAAAACTGTTGGGAAAAATAAACTATTAAGTCAGTCAGTCATACATGTTTTTCTTCAGAGGCAATCTGCGACTAGTTACAAGGAAAATTTGTAGAACCCATTTTGTATACCCCAAGCAAGGGATATGGAGTGCTCATTTGTTTCGTGGAAGGGTCGAGAAAGAAAAATGAATGGGTATAGTTGGTCCTATATTTGACTTCTTCATAGGAATATTTGGGTTAATTAGGACGATAGAGAGAAAACCTATGAAAATCGCATCCCTAAGGAGGGCAGATAGAGGATTGGTTTGTTGCGATTAGATGACGAAAAGGAAAAACTAAGAGGTTTTCGCGATACATTTCACTCCTCCAGGGGCACTCTGAAGCTAGTGAAATTTCAAAAGCTATTTTTATACCTCTTCCCCAGGGGGGATAGATAATAGAAGGTTGATTTGTTCCAATGAAGTGTCGAAAAGTAAATCAAATTGAGGTTGGCACCTCTAGAAGCATGGTGGGGCTAGTAAGAACAACAATGAGAAAATGTATAAAATTATTATTATTGGATGGGAGGCGTTGTACATTTTATCCTTCTACAGCTGGCTCTAAAGCAGCTATGAAATATTTTTTATTTGGTTTACATTTTCCTTCAACTTGTATGTGGATACGACATGTTTTCTTCTAATGTTTTCTATTTAAAATTTTCTAAAATACAGTTATTTGCTGGGGAGAATATTTTTGGGACTGACGACAATCCAAACGGAGGCTGAGAACTACAAATGAAATAAAACAAATTCCGGATAAGTGTAAAATTTTGAGAAAATATTCGTTTAATACCGCAAATACTTATCAAAAGCAAATAAATGTTTAAAAGTTTGTAATTACTCTTTGAGCAACCCGAACTGCAAAGGAAGCTGTTTTAAAATTTAACGTTCGAGCAAAATCTTTTTTTTCAATTAGTAGTTAGTTTTATTCATAATTATACGAAATTTTTTTTTTTGCATATATTTTCCTGCCTAAAATTAAAGCTGACAAAAAAATAGTGGTCGCGTTTTTTTTTTTTTTTTTTTTTTTTTTTTTTGTTAAGTCTCAACGTAGAACCACCACATTTTTCTGTGCAGGCCTTATTTAACTTCAAACAAAAAGCTCTTGTTTTCACCATTACTGCATTAGACATAAAAGACCAGTCGAGATCCAAAGGTACGAAATTTCTCTGAAAAAAGTCCCCTCATTTAATTTTTTTTTATTGAAAGTGAAAACTATTCTGTTCATATCCTTCCGGCCTACTCATGCTACAGGATGTTTAAAGAAATAAATTCAAAACAAGTGTTCACTTTATTCTCATCGAGGACAAAGGCAGAATATTATGCATGAGCATAATTACTTTTGTTCAAATTTAAAAAAAAAAAAAAAAAAAAAAAAAAAAAAAACAAAACAATGGAGATGATGGCAAGAATCCCCGCCGCCACACACTTGTTGTGTTCTTTTGCAATAAATGGAATTAAAAATTTCAATCTGCGGAAATCAAAGAATGAGAGTGAAACAGGATAAGAGATTTCATTTTCATTAAAATATACATATAGTCCTTTTCGAAAGCCACAAAACCATGAGCCCTGGAATTTTGTCACAAAAGCACCTTTCAAAGGACTGAAAAATACAAACTAAGAGCAGTGTTGAAAAGAAAAGAAAAACATTAGAAAATTTTTTTTTTTACAGCTTTATTGACTGTGCGTGCAGTTACAAAAAAAAATCTTAAAAATATTGACTGGTTACTCGCTTCGTTCAGCCCCATCAGAATTTGATGAAAATTGTAAATGCCAGACACAAAAGCTTTTCGTTAAGAAATTATTTAAAATTTACCAAAGCCTTTGTGTTACGTGCATTCATACTTTTTCTAGATCTTTGTCAACGGATACTGGTGGAGGCTACTTTTTTTGTTTTTTTGTTTTTTTAATATTGAACAGATATTTTTAGTTCCACTTTGAGTTTTTTCAAATGTTTCATTGAATATCAGTAGTACTTATACATATTTGTTAGTGCCCATGTTATTAAGATCCTTGTTAGTAACTGATAGAGATATTTTAGTTAATAATTTTAATTATTTGTATAGTACATAGCTTATTTATAATTTTGTATGACTTAAACTTTAACCGTTGCATGTTTTCTTGGCTCCAACATGATATTAAAACCATTTTCCAATTTCAAAATAATGTCACCTTGTAACTTAAAATCTTCCTCTTTCATTTTGGAATCAACCTTGAAACTGCGCACAATTGTTGAAAGCAGTACCTTCAATTTCAGCATGGCATATTTGCGACCCACACAACTTCTAGGACCGGCACTGAAGGGTATAAAACTATAAAAGTGTCTCTTTGCCATGCGTTCTGGTAAAAAGTTGTCCGGATCAAAGGTATCCGGATTGGGGTAAATGCTGGCATTGCGATGTACAGCAAATTGTAAAATGACTACGGAAGCTCCTTTCGGTATGATATATGGGCCCGATGCCAATTTAACATCATGTTCAACCTGACGAGCAATCAAAGGTACTGGTGGATACATACGTAATGTTTCCATTATGACACGTTCTAAGTATTTCATTTCCATGGTATCGGCAAAAGTACAGTCACGTGTCAAGTTATCGCCGAAAATCGCCTTTTGTTCAGCCCACACTTTCTCCTGGATGTCTTTGTGGATGCCCAACATGCAAAGAACAAAACTGGAACCAGCAGATGTGGTATCATGGCCCTATTACAAAAAATTTAAGTGATCTTGAACAAAAAATAAACAACAATTTATGAAAATTTATTTTAACATGCTAACCCCATATTTCCTCTCCTTAGGAGTCCCCTATACAAATACATTTTTCAAAACTCATTGCTCATCATCCTGACTAGTCTCTGGGTGCCTCTAGAGCGTTCAAATAGTTCGTGATTCTTCCACCACATTTTCCCAGAATATATCAACTATCTCTTTCTCTCTCCCTCTCTGTTACTGAGGGTGGCTTCCATACAGAAATAGTTATCTATTTCTTCCCACATGGCACGAACTAGTCCCAGGGTTCTGGTGGAGAGGTCACATGTATGAACAACCATAATCAATCTTTTTTTCTTACATTTTTTTAGAACACACTGACTGTCTATTTGCTCTCCTTGAAGGCTCCCATACAGCTTGGCTCTGGAGGGGTCAAATGTATGACCGACTAATAGATTTCCCCCCTCAGTTTTTTTCTGAAATATATATGTATCTCTTCTCCTTAAAGACGCTCCCAGGAACCAGTTCTGTATGAGTCAAATGTATGACTCACCCCTATTAAGTTCTTGTTCTTTGGATTTTTGTACATATCTAGTACTTTCAATGGCCATTATTTGCCTTCCAGAAAGAATAGAGTCTATTTATACATGAGAAAATTTGTAATTTTAGAGAAACCTTCCCACTTTGGTGGTGTCTTGGTGAGGATTAAAAAACTTATTGTTTTCGGAAAAGGTATGGAAAGCTCTACTACTGCGTATCCATCAGATGGTTGGCATTCATTATCCTACACAATCTTATGGATGTTCACTAGTAAATCTTATCTCTGTCCTAATGAAAAAAGTCGCATTAAAGTGTCATTGTTGGTGCCACACTATTATACCATGAACATAAGCTTGCACTAAAAAGAGGCATAATGTTTATTCACATTACATGAAATGACGTTCACCAACAGCCATGTCCGTGAACACTATGTAGTCTCTAAATATGTGTAGTAAGCGAAGTCAGAATACAACGTTGAGTAGGAAATCCCTCTACCCCAAACATGGAGGGTTATTCGGAAAAAAGGAGAGAAGGAATTCGGCCAATTGGGGAATGCCTCTATGCGGCGCACGGCCGCTTATTCGAAAACAAAGTCCAAATTTTATATAGAATCCTATAGAGATGTTGCCAATAAAAGCTGTGTTTCTATAACTTTACTCTAGCATGTTAGTTGGTTCGGTATATTAATACCCTGGATGGCAATATAGTACTCAACATAAAGGTAGAAGAAGGATTTTGTACTCTGCAGTATGTCGAACTCTTACTTAGTGTACGACAGTATTCCAAAGCATAAGGATATCATCGTACGTAACATAAACAACTTCGGGTGCGTGCACCTGAGGTTTTCCAAAATTGTATAACGAACGTATTCGAAACTCTAGATCCAGTTATTTTTTGAGGCTTAGAAAGCCAGTTTGCAAATTTAAGAAAACTACGACGATGAAATATGGGCTTCATAAAATGAGAAAATCTATTTAACCGATTTCAATAAATTGATATGGTGTACATGTGCTCGGTAAAAGCTTTAAAACAGTATAAAAATGTTGAATAGCGGTGCAGAAATAAATATGTAGATTAGATAGTTGCTTCACTACTAGAGGAACAACTAATGGGGCTCAGTCGAATATTTTACTTCTTCAGAGCTACCGTGGGATTAGTTGGGAAAGTAGAAAAAAAATTTTAGGAACATTTTCATGTGGGAGTTCCCTTAGAGATAGTTTTAGAGACACAGTTTTAGGAAGTGAGTCATATATTTAATTCCTCCGGAGGTATCCTGCCACTGGCTAAGATGGTGGCGGAAATTTTTTAAAACTATTTTTGTTCGGAAGCACCCCTCAGGATAGTTTTGTTCCCTGAAAATTTCGAGAAAGTTCAATTTATGGCAAATGGTCACACAGAACTACAGTGAGGATTGAGCGAAATTTTTTTAAAAACTTATTCTGTATGGGAGCGAAAGAGAAGGTGCAAGCAATTTTGGGGAAAAAATGAATGAGAGTCGGTCATAAATTCGAGTCTTTCAGAGACACAGTGAGAATAGTTGTAACTACTGAAAAAATTTAACAAATATGTTTTGTATGAGAGTCCCATAATGAAAAAAGATAGGGGATTAATATGCTTTCCAAAAAAGTGCGAATAAAAATAAAAGGTCGGTCATCATACATTTGACAATTCCAGATTAGAAAAAAAAAACTTTTTATGTAAAAGCCATTAAGCAGCGCATTTTAAACATTTTATGCGTTGAAAATAAAAACTTAATGGCGATCAGTTTTACATTTCAATAATCTAGCAGTGACTCTGTGGAGTAATTTTGTGAAATTTTTCACTTTCTCTTAAAATTTGGCCTCGATTATCTTTCACTTGCTTGTATGCTATCCCCAACATAATTTTGCTCATGTAATCATTTGTCAAAGCTAATAAAATAAGAGGCTGTAGCGCTTTGAAATCATATTGCTAAGAGTCACTATGTAATGTCTAGTGGACATTATGACCATGTTCACTGTGATATCAGCATTGTATTTATTGGTCCACTAACAATTTGTTTTTCAACTTTTAGCATACCTCAAACATGATTGTGTTAACTTCGTCCATAACGTCCTTGTCGGTCCATTCAATATCAGGATTCTTAGACATTTCCATCATGGCATCCAGCAAGGCCAAGCGCTTTTTAGAACCTAAAAGGAGATGTGAGTATTAAATGCCTTACAGATCAACCAAAGTTAGAGCGTCAAATGTTTTTGTTTTATGCCATCTAAATAAAACCATTCTGCAAAAAATGGGTGTTTAGACAGCAAAAAAAAATGCTTGAGGCGCTAACTTGGGTAAAACTGTTATGAAAAACTCTCATTTTTAAATGATGGTTTCTAAATATTGAATAGAAATTTATGGCCTAGCTTACAAGAATTTTTCTATGCTCCTTTAGTTCTTACTTAACAAATTTCTGAAGGTACGGTCACATATGCCAACGTACATTGTGACCACTACTCTGTTGTGAAGGTTTATTTTCGACAAGTATATCCATATAAAAATTTTAATAATAAAAATTAATAATATATATACATATGTATGAATACACAAACAAACACCTACTAAAAGACAAAAAAAAGAAAAAAACATTAAATCTAAAAGGTTATGATTGTATATTTTAAGGTTATGTTTGCTCAACGAGCAAAATTGATTAGTTATTAAGTCTCACGGAAACCTTTCAAGAGCAAATACAAATTTGTTAAAAATTTTTGTTTGTTGAGCAACCATAACCTCGAAATATGCTTTTGGTATTGTAGTTTAATCCATAAATACTTCCAAAAAGAAAGTATTGGTCACGCTGTCTTGCGAAAATGGGTAAATATTTGTTCACATGTGACCGTAACCTTTGTAATATCTGCCAAATAAGTTTTTAATAAATATCAAATCTTTTTGTGCGAATAAGATAAAGCTTCATATAAGAAAATAAAATATTATTTTCTGGATGAGTCCATAAAACTTCTAACAGTTCTCTTTATAGACTACGATACATACCCACATCATTTTCATCAATATCATCCAAATCATCACGCAGGCCAACTTTTTTAATTTGTTGCTTTTGTTTTGTGACTTCATCAACTTCTTCTATAATAGCTCTGGCATCAGCATTAAAATCTTTCATGCGATCATTTACCACATTGCGCGTCATGCTCAAAATAATGTTCATCATCTTTTCGCCCTTCTTACGCATAGGCGTTAAATTATAAGTGGATTCAAGGCGGTAGAAAAATTTCAGTTGCCTCTTGTGGATAATGTCACACATGTCGACTACTGCCTTGGCATACTCTAAGCTTTTACTGTCATCCGGTATATTCTTGACACCCATAGCGGTGGAAAGCAATATCTCCACAGTCGTCTGGGACATGTAGTCATGCACATCGAATTCTTTGCCCACTTCTTTGGTCATGCGTGCTACAACCTTTTTGGAATGTTGAACAAATGTTGGTATGAAGCTTTTTAAAATACTTTGATGAAAGGTGGGCGCAATCATTTTACGATGATGACGCCAATGATGACCATTTGAAATTAGCAGACCATCACCGAACCAGGGTTTGAAGAAACGGTATTCATCGGACTTTTGCAAATGATGGTGGCCACTCAAAATTATTTCAATGTCCGAGGGATTCGAGAGGAACACAACCAGTATGGGACCCAACCAACCACGTATTGTATCGCCATAGGTTTTTATGTACTCACGGCCACGTGCCATAATTTCTAAAAAATGCAATCAAGGAATGTCATATGCATTCTTTATCACTGGTTTTTCTATTTAGCGATTTTTTTCTTAGAGCCATTATTACAAGTAGATGTTAGTTAAAGGTAGGAATTTATCGCTAGGGTAAAACATTGTTCATTATTACAACTTCCCTTTAAACATAAAGTGAGCCGTAAGTTATCAGGCAGATCATCTTACATCTTATAGAATATGAAATTAAATTGGATAATGGATTGAATAAAAGTGTCATAAAGAAAATATATTTTGTGATTTGTTTACTTATTTGCAGACTTACACCTTTTAAAGTGGTCACTAATTGGTAGTGATATTGCCACATATTAAGAAAGTTAAATTTTACCGGCAAACTGCAATAACGAAAAATTGTTACCAGCCAACTTCTAGCTCACTTTCACTAAAGATACCTTTAACTAACTACAACTTTTTATATAAATTGTAATGTTCGCCCTAAAAGGGAAAAAGTTTCCTAAAGAGGATTACAATTTTATGCTGGTTTAAGTATTTGTATATATGACTAATTAAGCGCTGAAACTATTATTATACCCTTCACATAAATGTGTAAGGGTATATATAAGTTTGTGATTCCGTTTGTAACGCATTGAAATATCCATCTAAGACCCCATAAAGTATATATATTCTGGATCAGCATCAATAGCGATTACGATTGAGCGATGTCCGTCTGTCCGTCTGTCCGTCTGTAGTCGTTGAAATACCGTTTCTGAGAAAACGGTTTGAGATAGAAACCTCATTCTTTCGCTAAAACGTGTGAAACCCCGGTAGTGGGTCTGCTATTGAAATTCAGTAAGATAGGTCCGCGGATAGCCGAGATATATTCAAAAAACCGGGTTTTGAGGGATATTTTGTGTAATTTTTGTATTCAGATTTTTGAAAAAAATTTTTTTCTTAAAAACTAAATCATATCATTTTTAGTGCTCATTAAATCCTAGAAATGAAGGAATTTTTGAAATCGGCCCATATATATCCGAGATATAGCGTCTCCCGATTTTTAAAGAAATCGGCTTTATTAGCCAAATAAGACAACTTTTGGCACCGAAGATCAATCAATATGGTATATATAGGCTATTTAGAGGCAAAAGTGGAAAATTTTTCCACATCGGCCCATATACACTCGAGATATAGCGCCTCCCGTTTTCTCAAGAAGTCGGCTCTAAAAGCCAAATAAAACAACTTTTGGTATCAAAAATCGATTAGAATGGAACATATAAGGTGTTTAAAAGCAAAATTGGAAAATTTTTGAAATCGGTCTATATATACGTGAGATATAGCGTCTCCCGATTTGTCAAGAAATCGGCTCTATAAGCTAAATAAAACAACTTTTGGCACCAAAAATCAATCAGAATGATACATATAGGTTAGTCAGAAGCAAAACTGGAAATCTTTTTGTCATCGGCCCATATATGTTCGAGATATAGCGCCTCCCGATATCTCAAGAAGTCGGGCCTGGAAGCTAAACGAAACAGTTTTTTTGCACTAAATATTTGTCGGAATGGTACATACAGGCTGTTTAGGGGCAAAATTAGAAAATTTTTGGACATCGGCCCATATGCACCCAACTTTTGGTACCAAAAATCAATCATAATGGTACATACATATGTATATAATATTATATACATATGTATATAATATTTGCGATCATGTATGAATGTATGTATGTATGTATGTATGTATGTATGTATGTATGTATGTATGTATGTATGTATGTATGTATGTATGTAGGTATGTATGTAGGTATGTATGTATCTACATATGTATGTATGCATGCAAGTATGTTAGCATAAACAATTTTTTTGCTTTGGTGTAAAAATGTGTATGTATGTATACACGAGCTTGAAAATGAAAGTGATATAAAGAATTGTTGAAAAAAGGGTACGCAATGAAATTCTTTTAAACAATTGCGTCTTCAAATTCATTCACACAAAAAATCATTTTGGGTTTCCCTACGTACTTACATATGTACATACACACACACATGTGTATGATGATACGCAATAGATCATCAGCAACGTGCACAAGAAAAAAATAATTTTGTAAAAGCAAGCAATGTAAATATGTATGTATGTATATATGTATGTATATAATCACGCAATAGATCATCAACAACGTGCACAAGAAAAAAATAATTTTGTAAAAGCAAGCAATGTAAATATGTATGTATGTATATATGTATATATATAATCATTGTTTTATGGAACACACTGAAAATATTCAATAATAAAGAATTTATTTTAGAGTTTTCTATTATAGATACATACATACATACGTATGCATGTACCCACATACGTAAGTAAATTGAGAAGCAAATCACACTTAATGGCAATGTTTAGCATTATAATTCAAAAATAATGCAATTATATGCAATTTTTTGTTAAATAAATTTTACTATAAAGTTAACTGATAAATAATTAAGAAATACATTTTGCTTTTCTTTATTTCATTGATATTAAAAAGAATTGGTGTCACCCAGTGGTTGAACTTGAGCATATTAGGAATTATTTAAATAAAAGTTTTGCAGCCTGTGTTAAATCCCGGTAGTGGATCTGATATTGAAATTCAGAAAAAATCGGCCCATTTAAAAGCCAAATAAAACAACTTTTCGCACCAAAAATCAATCGGAATGTATGTACCATTGTGAAGGGTATTTAAGATTCGGCCCAGCCGAATATAGCACTCTTACTTGTTAATTTTATAATTTCGCCATATTACAAGAGTCGTCATCGCCAGTACCATAATAAATGCTTTTGCACTTATAGTTGCCAAATATAATCCTAACAGACACTTGACTCCCAAGAGCTTAAACCTTCCATCTCGACCTGGAGTGTGTTTAAAATTTATTAATAATTCTAAACAATAAATTCGTTAACATTAGGTGTGTTTTTTTACGTGATATTTTGTATAAAATTGTCCAAAATGTTACTGAAAGTTGTTTCTTTACTTTCTCTAGCTTCCAAATTTATGTAAATAGAGAGAAAGTGATTTACAATTGACTAACAGAGAACTTTCAAATTCTTGTTGGACAAATTTGACTCCGCCAAATTTGGCAGATTTTTGAAACAGACCTTTTTCCTGCTTCTGTTTGCCATATAAAAAACAAACAAAAAAGTTTCGTTTATGGAAAAATTTTTTCTCAAAATAAATACCTCTCTGGAAACAAAAAAGGTGTATATGACCAATGTAATTGATTTAGGAAGTTGTTTTGCTAAAAAGAATGTTGTTTTGCGAACATTTTACATTAGGTAAGGTTAGGTTAGGTTGGAGAGGTTTGTTTGCCCATGTCTTGAGACATAGACTTCAGCTAGTATAGACTTGTTGTGTACTCCGTGGATTTAAAACTATGAATAGTTTGCCCTATAGGTCTATAAGAACTCCGTATCATTCACAAAGCTCCTTAATTTCCTCCAGCATATGCCACGTAATTGGGTTACGTTTGGTAAGTTATTGGAACAGTTTTTGCGGGAAGGCGAATCACTGGCAAAAATAGTGATTTTATTTACTTTAACGCATATAAGTACTGCTAATGTAGCGTTTTTAAATTACCATTTTCAAGAGGCTTATAAGAAATGTTTTAATTTGATGATAGCAACAAGTAGTTTTGATAGTAAAGGAAGTTTATTAGGTTACAAACAAAAATTCGATATTGGTTCATATATGGCCCATAACCGAACTAAATTAGTTGTTGATAGAAAAAAGTAGTTTTAATAAAAAAGAAATAAAGGAAAATATTACCTAAACGTGGAGTAACCGAATAAATGTGCTAACAAATGTCAATGATGCTAAAATTGTATCCGACAAAAACAGCATATGGGTGTTTCCATGGTTACGCACGTGACATTTGTACACGTTTAATTGTTTTGAATATTATAAAAATATAAATGGGTTGGAATTTTTGAATGGAATTTTGCCATTGTTACATTTAATGTGATGAGTTCCTTCCAAAAAGTATATATATTGGAAAATTGAGCACTGGGTACCCAAGTTCCATGCGATCAAAGTTGACAAAGTGTGCATGGGCTCGCTAAGAAAAAAAAAATGTTTTGATTACGCACGTTACATTACGCACGTGACACTTTTTACCTTCATACATATTTTTGTAATTTAACATATATTTTCAGAAGTTTTTACCATCATTTAAAATTATTATAAGTTAAAAATTTTTTTTTATATAATAACATGTCAATAGTTTTTTTTTTTAATTTTCTGTGCTTAAAAAAAATTGTGCAAGCGTTTTGATTTTTCAACTAACGGTGGACCATTTCATGGAAATACCCATATACATATATACTTATATATTTTAGCAGACTTTCTAGTTCGATTTTAAATTTCTTAAAATTGAGATAGATTTTTTTGAAAAAAAATAAGTAAATTAATTTACAATTGTGAAATTGTATATGGACGTGACTATTGTACAGATATCTTTCATGCCGTGACGTCTCAGCCGAATATAGCACTCTTAATTGTTTTTTAAATGGCTTCGCAAAAGTATGAAGATATCTACTCTCGTATTTTTTAAGTTTGCTCCAATATTACTCCAGTATTCGTGAACTAACTTTAAAAGTTATTTTTTCATTTGAAAAGTGTTGTTTTCAGTGGCGTCTCAGAATTTTTTTTGGAAACACGTAGGAACAGATTTTCAAAATTCTTACTGCCTTTTTAAATGTTTTGTAAACAAAATGATCCAGGTTTAGAATAGCTCGGCAGCTTATAACTCAATTTTTATATATTCGAAAGTATGATAATTACAGTGTGCTAATTATATTAAAATTATTTTGAAGTTGGACGAAAATTCTGTCCGAAGAATTAAATAATTGTAAGCCACTGAATAATAATTTATATGAAACGTTCAAAGGTAGTTAAGAAATTACTTTAGACATGGTTTATCTCATCAATCTTAAAGAGCGAATAATCTTTTTTCTTTACTATTAGCGTTGCTTAGCAGCTGTAGCACAAAAACTTGCAAATTCTTGCAAAATGCTGTTCGCGTACTTTTTTGTAAGTTTTTATAATTAATGCGGAAAATTCATATTTCTCTCTATCACAAAACTGCTGAATAAATATTGCTGAAAAAGCACATTTATTTAATACAGATTATTTGAGTTTTAAGTTTGCTGCAATAAGCATATTTATGGCAGGTCTAGACGTCGGGTAAGACAGTAAATATAACCATTCAATAACTCTAAGTTTTCACTTTATAGTCGAACTATATCATTTATAATTGTTAATAATTTTAGCAGGCTTTCTAGTTCGATTTTAAATTCCTTAAAATTGAGATAGATTTCTTTGATAAAAATATATAAAATTATTAACAATTTTAAATCATATTGAAACCGTTGTTATCACTAAATACAATAACAACAAACACAAAACTCAATTGGATATTGGTGAAGGAATATAAAATTATATTCCAATCAACAAGAAAACACAGTGATAAAATGGAAATTGGATCAATAAGATTAAATGTAGACAGTCAGTAATGAGGAGCTCAGCTTTCAGGATGCATATACGCTACTGCTTTAAAACAGTATGCAATTAGTCATGGCCTGCGTTTGAAGCAGTTTGGGTGCTAATGAGCATGGTCGTGAATCAGACATGGTATGTACCCCAGCCAGTAAGTTTTCAACTTTACTTTTCTTGTCTTCTTTAAAATTGCTAATCACTCCAGTTTTATCACAAAAAATCTTTCTCAATTTGGAGGAAGTGAAAATCGAACTAGAAAGCCTGATAAAATTATTAACGACCTGAAATTTTCATTGAAAATCATTATACCAACGAGATTTTTTTCGAATTTAAGTGACTGCCATGACGACTCTTGGAACAAGGAGAAGTCTTCAAAGGATGAAAAACATCAGCATGCACAAAACTTTCAGGTTTTTAAAATTAATTTATGTCTAACGGAAAACTTTCTCTTCGTCTTGTTCTTTTCAATTTCTTCAATAAATTACCAGCATTAGTTAATCCAGCCACTAAATGGGCATTGCCCAAAATTGGTACTCTGGGTGGACATGGTATTTTCTTTGATAATTGATATTCTCTGGTATTTTTAATCCATATTTCAAACAAAGCGCCAATTACTAAGGCACCAATCAATACAGTCCATAAAGGATTTATGCCTGTAGAAGTTTTTGAAACTTCTGCCGCAGTTTCTTGCACCGCATCCACTAAGGCCATTTTAAAATTTTGTTGAAAATTTAAACTTAAAACTATGCACTATTTAAAATATTATCCGTTACAATTTCCCACAGCCAGTTCCTTTTCGTTACACTTTACTCTAAGGTTCTGCCAAAACTGTTTCCCAATTTCAAATCAACAAAGTATTTTATTTAATTTTCATTATTTATCATTCGGATAGAATGTAAATAAGAAATTAATTATTCTTGTATTAAAGTTCATACACACACATATGTGTGTATGTGCGTGCGTGAAAATAAAACCTATGATTTCAAGTTAATTTGAATAAAAGCACACAACTTATTTACATATTAATTTCTTTTCCATAATACTAAACAAAAAATAAATTACATTGTCAAAAATACTATCTTACAAACACAAGTATATGCAAAAAGCAACTTAATCATACCCAAATGATATTTTTAAAATAAACGCATATACATATAATACATATGAGCACGTAGTGGTTGAGAGGATTAAACTGTTCAATCTTCTTCTTCAATACTGATACCTGTAAAAGTTGCATCAACTGTAGGATAAAATGAGAAATCACTTAAATTAAAGATTTTTAGTTATTTGCGATTTCTTTCGACCCGAAAAATGTTTTCATTACACTTCTCACTTATTTGGCGCCACTGTCTATATGCAAAACATTCACCCCCCTAATTTATAAAAATTATTACAGGCTTATAAGACTGTTATTTGACATGTTTGTGTGGAAAATCTGTCAGATAAGAGCTTTATAAACCTTTTATAATTTTTATGAATTAGACGGTTAATTTATATCCGCCAAAATATACTTTGGAAATCAAAAATATTATTTATCAAATTTATCAAAAATTTTTTTTGCTTTTTTTTCGTAAAAGGTAGGGGTTATTAATTGATTTACAAAATATAACATACGTATGTGTAGATAATATCGTAATATTCATATATCACTCAAAATACGTATGTATGCCATCTCTCTGATCTGTTCAATTTTGTACACTAGATGTTCCCTTCCGAAGGACGCGCCAAACACTTTGCCATCTCAAAGACTTTTTAAGATATTGAAAAAATTAAGTCAAGGTATTCGACGAATTTGGTGAAAAACTTCACCATCTGACTGACATATTCACTCCAAGTGGCGCAGGTCAAGGAACCTCGATACCAGGTAGCCAGCCGCATAACTACAACAAACACAACACCAGCAAACATTTCATGTATTTTGTTGGTAGAAATACTTTTAATTCTATCATCCATTTGTTCGCGTTTGTTCCCCCCGGGGGCACAAAATGCATCTTGCTGATCGTAACCAGCTTGGTGTCGTGTCAACGGGGTAGAAGGGGTGCAGGATACCTCGGCTGGCTTGATGGCTAAAATCTTAGGCATTTCCTGAAGGAGGGCGGCGACTCCTGAGGGACTTGCTGAAACCCCTCACCGAGGGGCAATTCGGCAGTACGGGGACCGGAGCCCCGGGATGACTCTTCGGAGTCATCTCGCCGGTCATAGGTTGAGGAGCCTTCCTTGGCTGAAACGTACTGGCTGTGGTTGCTACCATAAGTTCGCATGGAAGGGAACGTTGGTAGCCATACTGATCATAGACCCTCGGGTCTATGTTCGGTCGCCCAAATGGGCCCGTAGTGCTGTTGCTAAGCAACAGACGCTGCTTTGTAAGGAACCAGATTGGCGGGAGCATTAGCGTTGGTTCAAGGACTGATGATCTTAAGAACTTCGGGCTACCACGGTAGTCGTGTATCCTTAGCCGTCTGGGGAATTGCAATGCAGCAGAGGTTAGATAGCTCAACTCCTGAGCAAGGGGTTTTGTTATGGCCAAGTAACGTAGCAAATAAATTGCCACCCGAGCAGTTCTTCCGGCTGCTCGGGGGCGGTGGTGTAACGTCTTGATTACACCACGTGGTTTGACCACCGTGAGGTTGGGCCCTAGTGGCAGGTACTCACGTAAATCATTCCATATCTGTTCGCGTTTGTGTACTGGTGTTGAGTATTTTAACCTGAAGATAAAAGTAGTAGTCAGCTGGGCGTGTAAGCCTACCTCGTATCGAGGTACCTTAGCGCCGGTCAAACTGTAGTGAATGTTGAACATTTTTTGAAAATTCAATAATGAACTTAAGGCGAATCTACTACAGGGGCCCGCATACCAATTAGCTTTAACATTTTTCCACGATTTTATCTTCTGTGTTGTCAAAGCTGATAGCAAACGACAACAAAACTTATGACGTCTCGAATGAAAATGTTGAAGCGAATTGAATTGCGAACACCTATACTTGATTCGCCTTGAATGAACTTAATTATTTATTCGCTATAAGAGCCAAATGAAATTTATTAATTTAGGTCTAAAATTTAAGAAAGAAAAATGGAATTTTAAGTCATATACGATCGTACGATAGTTTTTACCATGAGCAAAAAAAAAGTTCCACTACTAGGAGGGAACATTTTTCTAAACAAAGAGAAAAAAAGATTAACAACGATCGGTGCTAAAATCCAAGAAGCAAACTATAAACACCTGTGATGCCAAGTTCATCTAGTAATAAACTCGCCTTTAGTCGATCTAAGGCGATTTTGTACCAGGTGGATGACAGAAAAAAATTTTTGTTTTGTCTAGGCAACCACCTTTCTGTAGCCATCGAAAAATGCGAAAAAATTCTCTAATTCGATGTCACCTCCCACTTGGCTCTATTGTCTAACACGACACTGTCGTGGAAGATTTCTCCAAGACATTTTCAAATTGTCATCTATCAAGTAGTTTTCTTCAATGGCGCTTCTCTCAGGACAAGATGAGCGACAAAGAATCGAAAGCATATGGAGTAAGTAATTACGAAGGTAATAAGAGAGAGAGAGAGAGAGAGAGAGAGAGAGAGAGATATTTTCCTTAATGTTGTCGTCTATAAAGCAATAAATGAGAGACAAATTTCTGTTGAAGACAACAAGAGACACATATTCTTTCATATCGTCTCGTTTCAACCAACAAAAAAGAAGCAATTTCTTGTTGTTTTGCAGAAACCGCGCAATTTCTCGTTGTTTTACAAAACAAATTAAAATAACGATAAAAAAATTTGATAAAGAAAAATGTTTCATTTAGTTGCGAAGCGTTGAAGTAGTGAATTGTTTTAAAAAGAAGTTGCTGAAAAAATTAATATTCCGGTAAGGACATAAATTTATGTAAGTACATAAATATATATACATATTCATTAAAATTGTTGTTGAGATAAGCTGATAGACAAATCGTCAAAACAATGGTCAACGACTTATTTCGCCAGAAATCGCATACGAGTTTGTGGGGGTTATGTCTTTTATATATTCATCAGCGAAATATTGCAAGATTGTTCTTCTATATAATAACCGAAAATCATTTATGATATGTGCATCACACCGCGAGCGACAGTGTACGTCTTATTGCCTTGCGCGATTTTCGCGGCATTTGCATGAAAAAATCGTCAAAGATTTGCACTGACTGTCCCTCATTTGCCTTCGAGGATTTAACATTGCCGAGCACCCATCACCATCAATGATGTCTTGAAGACGCTGCCAACTTGGCTATTTTGAAAAATCCAACTTTTTTAATATGTGTACATACATACATACATACATATATAAGTATACATATATTCTATCTATATATACATATATTGATTGTACTTATTCGTACAAACATGGAGATATACATATGTATCTGCACGTACATAATTAAATAACTTAAGCGTAATAACACATGCACACTTGTATATAAATTTAGCATAAAGTGGTCATTGGTACACATTTATGTTAAACTGTGTCAAGAAGTATTTCTATGTGTCTTGTGCCCTTTAGCCACTCTAAATTTCATAAAAAATATTTTTGTAATTTATTGTGGAACGCATGGCATTTACCGTAGCAGCGGCTGCACTGTATGTTTGAGTGAACCGCACGAATAAGAAGATTTGTGATATTCCACACTTTATGCCGATAGGAGAGCACGTCGACCAGCCATCCATTTCAATTCAGACTTCAAGTGTTTTACATACATAATTAATTTTTGTTTAGAAAACTATCAAAAAGATGTTCTGTTTAAAAAGAAAATAAACGTACAATTTCGCTGTATTATTTTAGGTAAATGACACAAAGCCGCATTTCAAACAAACTTCAGGTTTCTTTTACGAGATGTGGCACGCGTAAATGAAAAAGGACTGGAACGTACTTCCTTTTCATAACAATAACAACATCAATACTTCACAATAGTCATTCATTTAAATTTCAAGATCCTGTTGTCTGTCTGTTTCACGTTTCAATAGACTGAAAGTGAAAATAATAAATTTTTTTTTTTTTTTATATTATTTGAAACCAAAACGAAGATCTAAAAGCAATTACAATTTTATCTTTTGTTTAAGCCGCTTTCGGCGATTTCCGTTCAACAAGTGTTTTTCGAGAAGAAATTTAACGCACATTTATTTTTTTATGCTCAATTTAATACAATGCCAAAAACTGGGAAAAAAAATTCATATATTTAGTACATTCATACAGACAGGCAAGCGAAAAGGATCCTAAATGTAAAATATAAAGCGGCAAGCGTTTAATTTTTGGTAGAAATAGAAATCTGTCAGCAAAAAAATAAAAACAAGTTTGTCAAAAACGCTTTGATTTTCTTCCGGAAAAAAAGCGTATTGCAAGGGACACAATTGGCGCGAACGACAAACTCGCAGTCAAAAATAATACAGAGCGTGATGGCGCACAGTGGGGGATTTTGAAAAAAAAAAGTGGAAATAATTCTGCAATTTCTAAACGGGTGAACCGATTGTAATAAAAATTCACACACATCTTAATGAAGTATTGGTGAGCTTAAGTTAGGAGTTTATACTTTATACACCCAAAAGGGGGCGGAACTCTATACCCCTAAAGCGGGCCTCCATGGGTATAAGAAAAATTCGAAAGCATGTCAAAGTTATGGTTTTGATCCAAATAAAACGAAATTTTGTAGGTATATTTTCCTACTAAAGAGCTTTAAAAAAATTTGCAACATTGGTGGATTTTCAGTTGCAGGTTAGGAGATATACGACGAATACGATTGAAATTTTTAATTTTTTCGCTGTTCTGGCCCTTTGTTTCGCTAATAGCAAAGACAAAGCTAGTCAGATTTACAAAATCTGTTCTTTTCTGGACTTAAAACAAAATTTTCAATCTTGAAAAAAAAGTATTAATTTGAAAAACTTATTTGGTCAAAAGTTATACGCAGTGTAAGTTCAAATTCCTAAAAAAAAAACTCGATTTTTCCCCGTTTTTTGTGGAAAAAAGTACGTTTATTATTTCGTAATTATAAAAAAAACTTTGCGGGAACATCTACGCCATATTTATATTTTTTTTTGGAAGAATATACTATGTGGTATATTATGATGGAAAAGAAAATTAAAATTTGTTGTTTTTTAAGAAAGCACAGTGTTGCCAAATAGAGGAATTTTTATAGCAAGTTCTCGGTTTCTGGCTTTTTTTTTTCTCCAATCCCAAAGCTAGAAACAAATAATTGTGTATACGATCCTAAAGCCTAGCATGTTTTAAAAAATCCACCATACTGCAAAAAGGTGCAGCTGCACCTTGCAAAAAATACAAGAAATACAGCAAAAATATTAAAAAATCCCATTTTTGGGATTTTTTTTATTCTTTTCTGGGAATTACGGGGTTTTATGACTTAAATCTTACCAGCTTTTACATTTTTCCTATTAAGTACGTTATTTTCTACGTAGATGACAATTTTTAGTAGAAAATAATAACAAATAAAAATTTTGCAGCGTAAGAAAAAAGCGCTGAATACTGAAAAATCGCATTTCTGGGATTTTTTGATTTTTTTCTGGGAACTCCGGGTATGGTGCTGCGGTGAGAAAAAGTAGCCCCTTGTCGTGGTCAAAGTTGCAAAAAGCGCTAAAAATCACGAAAAGCTTCACAGCTATGATTGACTTGGCTTGTACCTAGTTGGGTAAAATGAATGAGCTACCATCACTAAATTATCTCTGCCATAATTTTATCTTAACATATCAATTATATATTTTCGCCATACATATAACTATTTTTAAAAACTATTCTGTCATTGCCGTAATTAGCCTCGAGTTGCCTCTTATAATGTATTAATGACCCCTATTAATTTTTTTCCTCTTCAATACTTTTCCTTCTCTATAAGAGGGCTTCCATAGAAAAATTTACTTTCAAAATTTTCCCCCATTGTCTTAACTTGCCCTCTGAAGGAGGCAAATGGAAGACCGGTCTCCATTAACTCTTCCTTCGAAATGCTTTTTCAGAACTCACACACCCCGGTGCCCTTAGCTGCCAGTTTTAACGATTTATCGCCATTTTAAAGATTTCAGGCAACAAAAATGACCAGTTGACGATTTGGTGATCTCTACCCTGTTTTTGTTGATGACTATTTTATTTATAGTCTGCACGCCAAACTAAATTTTCTCAATTTTGTTTTTTGTTTTCTTTTTTTAACCAAAAAATTAGCGGATTGTCCTGTTGTCAAAAACTCACAATTTATTTTGGTCTAATATGTTTTACTATAGAAGGTATTATTAACTTACAGATTCTGAAATTGTAGGTAAAAAAAAACTCGGAGTCCTTTTCCATGGAATTAATGCAGCATTTTCCGTTTTCACCAACAGGCGTCTGCAATAGCTGAATATTTTTAACAATAAGCTCTACAAAATAATTATAGCATATGGTTAGGCGAAATACATAATGCAGTGGTGAATTTCGTTTTACTTTATATATATATATATATACACCACCTCACTTATTTGATATCTTCAACTGCAAAAGGTTTGGAGAAATAATAAGTACATCTACTTCCTTTTATTAATTTTTTCGTTCTCATAAATATGCGTGTTGTTGAGCGATGCAACAAGTGGGACGAGCCGTTTTACTCGCAAGTCACGAAACTTGTAGGCGAGCACCTCAAGCATTTTTATTTACGTTCAAGTTACTCATAAAAAGAAAAAAAGTTTGTTGGCCTTCACACATAATACATTGAGAGAAAGAAGCACAGATGAAGTTTGTTGGTTTTTTTGGTGTGTTAAAAGTGTAGTAAATACAAGAACTTTATTTCTGTCTATTCATTTCTCAAAAAAGATACGAGTTGAAAAATTGCATCGACTAAACATTTTCACCGCTATTCATAACACATAAATTATTGCTAAAAAAAATTATAATTTTTATCGCACTATACTTGGAATCCTATTGCTAAGACGTCGCTATCCGACCGCACGTCTGTCACGACGTCCAGTATGTGAAACGGTAAGAGCTTGGGAGCTGAACTTTTCACAGTACAAATACAGCTACAAATGCTGCCATAGCGACAAATTCTACGAACAACAAACATTTAAACATAAAAACCAAGGTCAATTAATTATCTACAAAACTGTAATAAGGGAATCGACTTTTCCTACCGCTTGTAAAAGATTTTATTAATTACAAGCGACGCGCTTATATTGGACGTAATCTCCCAAATCGAAAGTGTTTGCTGCCATTCACTAGATCATTGAAAACAGTCGGCGATAGGAATCATTTTTTTTACAAAGCTTATTGTAGAACCCCCTATTTTCTTAACAATCATTTCTCATGTTTTTATGTAAAAACTTTTTACATAAAAAATCTGTAATAAAAAGTACTGAAAGATTTATTTATGCATGTTTTTTATCCGTAATGCGGAAATTAAGTCAACAAAATGTGCATACTTCTAGGATGTATTATGGCTTTTACTCTGGGTCCGAGGCTCGACATTAGTGATCGAACAAATTCTTGATCGAATGGTGTGTGTGTGTTTGTTGCTTCACTATCGAGTTCGATTTGGACTTATGTATATGTTCATTAACATTATCTAATATTTATTTTATCAAACTGGTATTCTTAAAATCTGGCACTTTAATCATAATAGTAAAAAATTATGTGTCCTTTAACTTATTCACTCTTATTTTAACCACATTTGCTTGATGGATGTGATGCCCTGTGATAGGACATCACATTTCTTTATGTAACTTCAAAATCCTTAAACGATGACACTTTTTAGAAAAGCATTTCCTCAATCAAATAAGAACAAATCTTTACTACTTCATTTAATACGATTTATAAATATATTTGTAGTGTTTGTTGCGTACAAATTTGTTCAAGGAAATATATAATTAAATTATCTAATATAAGTAGCTTAATACACACAAATTTAGAATTCATATTAGTTCACAATTACAGTTGTGGTATGTGCTTACATACGTTTTTTAAGACTAAAGATCGTCCAACGTTAGACTCTTCAAAATCGCTTAACTTTAGGTGTAGGTCAGTGCCTCTGACTGTAAATGTGACTGGTTGCCATAAAGTAATTGCAAAGCTTCACAGTTGCTACGTAAAAATCTATTTTCTATAGATTTTTTACGATACGTTCTTAGCAAACAGCAACTGGCCTTATGTTGAGGTATTTACCAACTGACCCCAACGTACGTGATACGTTTTTACTAACTGTAATTTTAAACTTGTCTTTTACATTTCCTAAGGTGGTGCTGAATGATCAATGTGAAATTAGAAAATAACAACTCGGAATACAAATTGCCTTAAAACATTTTCTTTTTCACCGCTGTAAAGCGTTCCATATAGACATCGTAACCATCTAAATCAGTAAACTGTTTTGACTGAAACAAATTGCCATCAACAGACAAGTTGCAAATTTTTGATTCCTTCAGTATACGGGGTGTAAAAGCATTTGCTTGCAGGCAATTTTCCTCCAAGCGCAGTGTTTTTAATTTAGGACAAGCAGCTATCTCTTCAGACAAGGATGATATTTGGTTTTGATTTAAATTCAGCTCGGTGACATATAGAGTTGCAACTTCATCTGGTATTGACGTAATTTTATTGCGTGATAAATCTAAGACATCCAAGTGTTTAAGACCGCACAACATTACAGGAAAATCGGTAATTTGATTGTGACTCAAATTAACGGTCTTTAGATTATTACAATTAGCAAGTGATCTGGGTATACTCGTAATCATGTTATCATTTAATAATAATACTTCCAACTTCAACAGTTCACCTAGTGCTTCTGGAACTTCTGTTATTCGATTTCCACTCATATTGAAATGCTTTATGAGCGTAAATTTACATAGTTCTGCTGGTATATGTTCGAAACGGTTTTGAGATAGATCTAAGGTTTTTAGGACGTTTGGATAATTTTTTAATTGTGGTGGCAATTCTTGCAATCTTTGCAATGATATCTTCAGTATTCCAGTTTTCTGTGCTGTCTCCAAATGCTGCTTTATTTGTTTATTTCCCATGACGTCAGTTTCATCCACTTACGCGTTACGAAGTACAATAATAGTATTTTATAAAATTATATTTTGTATTAAATAAAAGGTGTGTATTTTTTGTGACTTTACTTTTGTTTGAGATTAATTCGTTGTACAATTCCAATTTGACAGATAGAAGTCAGCTGTGTGGTCAATTCGCAAGAGATGCCAGATCGGAAACTGGGATGCAGCTTTTGGTGTAATCCCGAGCCAATTCCTAATGTATTTTGTTTAAGCTAAAAGAATTAATTAAATTTTTTTTTATAAACGAGCGTATTGATTATCAGTCTTTGCAACTATCAAATTTATACAAAATGAAAATTTGTATTAATGTGTTTTGCGTTATATAAATATCACAGAATATATGTATGTATGTATGTCGTCATGGCGAGGGTATCACTCTGCCCGTCGGTAGGATCAGAAACCTAAGCAAATCTACTTCAAAAACAATTTGAGAAAACTTAAGAGGTAAACGACATTTTGTTTGTGCAAACATAATCTTTAGTAGACTTGAGTGCTCTTGAACAAGTATTTAGAGATATTACTTTAATTCATATTATTAAGAAAGGCATAATGATATGTATGAGCAAATTATATATAAGGAACTTCAAGTACTAATCATTTTATATTATGTACACTAATAAGGAGAGGGTCTCTACAAAAAGAACAACGCCAAGAAACATAACATGCATTTTGCGTTTTTACAGCTTTAGAAAATCGTCAATAAAACACCATTGCTAAGAACTTTAGAGTATTTCCAGAAGCAAGATAAACAGAACTTACGCTGACTTACAATCTCATTTTTATCGCATTTTATTTCTGCATAAGCTAACAGTTTTTCGAGGTCAGCTGATTAACTGTTCCGCTAATGGGGTTGAGTTATTAAGACCTCTTTTAGACTTTAGCATCTGAAAGGCAGAGATTTTCATTGTGTGTCGAAAACTTACACCCGTGAGAAAATAATAGACTGACAGAAATTATGTGCAGCCTCTGCGCACAACCCGCACGCAGACTTAACTCTTATGCTTAACTCGATGTCTTCACCAGCTATCAACTTGAGCATGACATGAATATGACGCCGGCAGAGCAACGGTTTAATTCGCTCATATTTTTGTACATTTAGAACAAGTGTGTCGAAACTATTCATAATTTTTAGTTTGTCGAAGTGTTTATATCACCATATTTTTGCTTCATTTCCGTATTTTGTGTAGATATCTACTCATTTTTTGTATTTTTAAATTTGTACAATTATTTTTTTAATTTTCAACAATTTTTATTTCTTTTCTGTGGTATTTCTGATAAGAGCTAAACTGTCAAACAGATAATGGAGCTGTTCTACACACTCTCCCGCACCACTTTGGAGCACCCAACCTGCGTCAGTCTGACTTTCAATGTAACAAGCACATTTTATTCGATGTCTGTGGCCACAAACGTAAAACCCCAACAACTGCATTGTAGATTGGCGAATGGCAACCCATTACTTGTTGAAAAGATGCCAGACTTAAAATGTAGTACAGCTATATACAACTGTGTTTTCTCCAGCTGTTCAATTTCAAACTGCAGTGCGTATGAGAGTGTGTGTGTGAGAGATTTTTACTGTAATTTGTTGGCATTTTGTTTATTTCATTGAAAAGAAAGTCATTGTAAAAATTTAATTGCATATTTTAAATTCTGTAAACAATGATCCATAGCTTGTTTATAGTAAATAATAGCGGGTAAGTGGAAATTCCGCCTCTGACAAAAAATATCTATCTGAATTTTATCTCTGGCTTTTCAAAAGTGATGTATTTTTGGAAAAACATTGGCGTTCTGTTGTCTCCCGTTCCGTATGTGATTACTTTTTGGATGCTCAACGTAATTCACCCTATGTAAGCTGCTTTTTAAGTATATATATTTTAAAATTAAGTATGTATATATACAAGAAATGGCCAGAAGTCATACGTCTGTCTCATCATTATGTCTATATACATATATGTGTAGTATGCATGTACATATTTTTATGGAATTTAATCTCTCTTTGGGAAATAGGACGTACCTCCTGTAATCTCCACACCCCATTACTATTTGATTACTGTACAGCGGAAAGGAGTTTCCTTGGTGGCCGCCTGCAAACAAGAAGTGCCACCATTATTTGTTATCGAATTTTTGCATCGTGTTATAGATACATTTGAAGACTATTTCGGTGATTGTTCTGAGTCTGTTATTAAGGAAAACTATGTTTTAGTTTACGAGTTATTGGATGAAATGTTGGATAATGGTTTCCCGTTGGCAACAGAAAGCAACATATTGAAGGAGTTAATTAAACCACCAACTATATTAAGGACAATTGCTAATACTGTAACCGGCAAAAGCAAGTGAGTATCCACTTAGATTCATTGATAACGAATTAGTATAAAATTTGGGCATTTTTAAATACATGTATATGTATAAAATATGAGCATTGTCTCCTCATCATTGGTTTGGCTGATATGCCAGAACTACTAGGAAATTTGTTGCACAAAGTTGTCTGAAAATAAATATATTCGCTATTCTCTGCACCATTTTTCTGGCTTGCTTTAAACAAAAATGTAAATTTTACCGGTCTAATTCATAAATGTTGTACATATAAGGTTTAGTTGAGCAATATCGGAAGTTTATTTACAAAAGCAAATTAGCAAAGCATTTAATAAATTCGTATTTGAAACTACGTTTTAAAAGTGAAAAAACTCTCTATGAACTTGACACTTGAGGCGTGTATGCTATATAACAAATTGAATGAGCTTTATAAAGGAATCTAAAATTAAGGGAAAATGTAAAACATGAAATGTGTAAAATGTTATTCCAATCAACATTGATGAAAGATCTCAAATTCCGAAAACAAACGTTTCGGTAATATTTTTACAAACATGTATTAATTCAGGTCCAAAAATGAACCTTTTCAAAAATATTTGTTGTATTTTTACAAACATTTTTTTCATAAATAAAAGCTACACCGAAAAAAAGTTTTAATAACTCTATGAAAACGTAGTTAAACAAAATTTATAAAACCATTAACTGCCGCCTTTTCCAACACGTACCTACATTTTGTTTCGTGTATGTGTGTTGTACATAAAAAATAAATTAACTAAGTTTTATTATTCGAACTTTTTCTTCTATTATTAGTTTATATTACGTATTATTTTATGTCTAAAAGTAGACCTTAATGTTTTCTGGCTTTTTCAACGGTCTATATGCCGCCAAAATTTCGTTGATGTTTATCAACTGAACGGTAGGCTCGAAAAATGAGAATTAAAAATATTGATACAAACCGCATTCAGCAAACATTTTTTCGTCCTTGCAACACTTTTACTTTTCTTAACAACTTCTATACAACGAGCTAGTATCGGTTACTACGACTTGTATTTTTGAAACATACAAAAATGAAATTATTATCATCAACGAAATGTCGGCGGCATATTGACGGCTGACAAGGACAGAAAACATTAAGGTCTATTTTTAAACCTAAAATGATATTTGGCTCTTACAGCAAATAAATAAGTTCATTTTTGAATTTCACATTATGTTTTTCGAGCTCAAGTTTGTTCTATAATATTTTTGTGACTTTGTGGCCTTAGCTAGGTGGACAGCTAGCTGTTGCCACACTTCTCATCAGAACCCGTCGACATTCATGCGACTCTGGCACCCAAGTTGTTGTTTATTTTTTTTTTAGTTTCTTAATTATATTAAATACAATCATTATTACTTTGTTATTTATTTATGTATTATGAATGTCGCTTTATGTCGAGATACATGAGCTTGTGAGTTCAAGAACGGCTGCTGATGAGAAGTGTGGCGGCTTCGAAACAGACTTTATGTTTTCTGTCTTTTTCGGCCGTCTATATGCAAGAACAAAAAACTTTTTATGTGTTAAAGGTTTGTTAGAACATTCCTAATTCTCATTTTGTTCATGGGAATTTTGGAATAAGTTCCTTTAAGTTTTTTCTAGTCTACTGATGAGTTGATTAGCATCAACGAAGTGTCGGCGACATATAGACGGCTGAAGAAAAGACAGAAGACATTTATTTTTATGACTGAAATAATACATTTCAATTAATTCTTAAAGCAAATAAATAATTAAGTTCATTTTTCATACACAGTTTTCCTCTATTTTCTGACACTTATAAAACTTTAATTTGGAAAACTATTACCAAACATTTTCATATCGAGAGCACTAGATTCTAGTTACAAAACGTTTACATTTCGATTTGAAGACTGCTAGTATTTGTGCTTACAATTTAGGAAAAGGTATTGGTTTTTAAAAATAAAAATTAATATTTTTTGTCTAAATTTGCTCCTTTGCAAAAATTATAATTATAAATCTTAAAACGAAAATTAGAGCGTTTTTCTTTTAAAAATCAATGAGTGAAATAATTTGATTTTTAAATAACAAACAAACTTTACCTTTTTGTATTTTACAGTGTCAGCACCACATTGCCTCAGGGTCAGTTGTCCGCAATACCTTGGCGTCGCAGTGGTGTCCGTTACACCAATAATGAAGCCTATTTCGATGTTATTGAAGAAGTCGATGCAATAATAGATAAATCTGGTTCCACTGTATTTGCCGAAATACAAGGCTATGTAAGTATTTATAAACATACTGCTAAGCCCGCGATGCCACTCAAAATCTTTGGTTATAGAAAAACTGGGGAAACAACAAGAACAAAGTTTTAAATTTTATTATTATTTTGTATGTCGAGTGACATCATGGGCTTGGCAGATAGATTTTGTTTTGCAAAACAACTATTTCCATATATTTCATTTAACTTTCGCCTCCTAGATTGATTGCTGCATTAAACTCTCTGGAATGCCAGATTTAACATTATCTTTTATGAATCCCCGCTTATTTGACGATGTGTCTTTTCATCCTTGTGTGCGTTTCAAAAGATGGGAAGCTGAACGTCTGCTTAGTTTCATACCACCTGATGGTAATTTCCGTTTAATGTCCTATCACATTAGTGCACAATCTGTTGTGGCAATTCCTATTTATATACGACATAATTTTTCCATCAAAACGGGAGAACAAGGTCGTTTAGATTTGACTGTAGGAACGCGTACTTTAATGGGTCGTTCAGTGGATAAAGTTAAGTTAGAAATTGCCATGCCGAAATGTGTGTTAAATTGTGTTTTAACACCGAATCAAGGAAAGTATGCTTTTGATTCCGTTTCAAAAACTTTAACCTGGGATGTGGGTCGCATAGATGTGACTAATTTACCCAACATCAGAGGAACTGTAAGTGTTGGCTTCTAAATTTGTTGAACTCGTAATGGCATACTGCTTCTTTTATGTTTTCTAGGTTTCCATTCCACCCGGTACACCGAGTTTGGGATCTAATCCCACCATTAACGTACAATTTACTATATCCCAAATGGCTGTTTCTGGCCTAAAAGTTAATCGCCTCGATATGTATGGGGAAAAATATAAACCTTTTAAAGGTGTCAAATATCTAACAAAAGCCGGCAAATTCCAAGTTCGCATGTAAAGCGAAAATCTCATCTGAACACAAACTATTATTTATATACATATGTATATAAAACAAAAAACTAAACTCAAAACAATTTAAATACTTATCCAACTTATTAGATTTAAAACAAAGTAAACATTTTATATTGAATAAAATTGTTATCTATTCAATCATTAACTAAATCTTACGATCTTTGTCTCTTCTTATAGACTAAAAAGCTTACATAATTTTCAAGAATTTCAAAAATCATACACTACTATCACAATATCAATTTTATCATTCTTATGTCGATTTATAACAAGTTAAATCTTATTGGTAAGCTTAAATTCAAGATTTATAATACTTCCAAAAGGCGACAAAAAACCTGTGACGAGTATTGGCTGTGGTTACAAACTCAATCTGCCAAATTTGAAGCGAAAATTCTGCTAGACTTGTTTTGTGTTTGCAATTTCTATACTTTTTTTTTAACAAACACAAAACTGCCAAGTTTTTGCTTGTCTGCAGAAACACCTACAGCCTTTGGCAGAATCGAACCTGCGGTCTCGGGGACTCTTAGTATGACACTCTACTAACTTATCCATTGAGGCGCTCAATTCGTAAAAATTTTCCACATAAAAACACAAATAAATAATTAAATGCCAACAAGCGAAAAGGTTGGCTCTAAACTGATGTTTCATACCGTCCTTCAATGTAATATCTTTATGCACAAACTTTTAACACAACGGGACCTTTCTAGGACCCAAGTGAGCCGGTCTCAGGACCGGCGGCCCGCGTAACATGCACAAAGTTTCTATAATATTGTAGTATTTCAGCACCAGGTTTCAGCTTATGCTTCGAATTTTATTTTATTTATTTATTTATTAGGTACTTAGCCTATAATTGCAAATCATAAGCTAAATTATTCTTACGAGCAATAGCAACGCAGGCCTTCAGCTCATAGTGTATTAACTAGGTTATGTGGGAGGTATTAAATTGTATTGTAGAGATTTGACATTTTCAGGAAATTTATAATTAGTGTTATGTTGTTGTGTGAGGGATGTGATAACGACGTATATTGGCTTCTGGTTTTGAAAAATTGTTCTGCGCGCCATTAGGGTAGTTGGACATTCCCTAAGGATATGAAATGGAGAGGTAGGGTAGGAGATATTACAACTGCAAGGACTATTGCATATACGTTGGGCTATTGTTGTCAAAGAGTATGCCATGTGTAGCTCTGGTATGTCCTAGTCTCAATCGCTCAAGCTTAATGGTATTTTTCCTGCTTACTTCTGCATTACTAATAAAATTATGAATACTGTTCATGTTGTAATTAATTCGTTTGTACCAGTCCGATGTTTGCTCGAAAAATGTAGGTATGTAGGTATTTGTCATGGAGGTCTCTTTCAATAGCTCTAATAAAGTCTTTCCGATTACAATTTTCTGTCATAAGAAGTGGTTGATTTAAAGCATTCCTTGCAGCAAGATCTGCAAATTCATTTCCTATATTGCAGGCTAAATTCCTTTGAGTTGCGTTACTTTCTACATAACCTCTTGTATATTGTGCTAAATTATTTGAGCAAAGTGGGATTGGCATCAATTGGACCCCGCATGCGGAAAAGCTCTTTTGCTAATTTTCAAAATCCGAAATAGTCTTTAGTTCTATCTGTACGGTCATGAATATACAGTTTCATCGAGTTAAGCAAGTTAGGCAAATTGTGTCTGCTGGAATGAACGAATTCGACCTTCTCCCTTTCTGTCTTACCAGCCTTGATCGTTTGTTTGAGGCAACATTTATTACAACAATTTTCAAATAACAAATGAAAAGGGTACAATGCAGAAAACAAACTACTTAAAAATCGCAAAATGAAAAAAGGCAAGAATGTAACAAGCCTCGAAAGAGGCTAGTTAGGATAGAAAAAGTGCAAGGACATGAAATTGAGAAAGAAAAAAAAAACAATTACAAGAGGATCGATTTTTCTCTTTCAACATGATTCGATTTGTAAAAAAAGATTTTCGACAAAATATCGATACTCGCAAATGAATTTAATATTTGATGCTATTGACTATTATTTTGTTTCGAAAAGATCTAATCACCGAATGAGGTCGTAAAAATAGGATCAGTTTTAACCTTTGTGAAACCAAATGCTGTTTATTAACGCATAGACTCTCGGCCGTCAGTGCTACCTCATCTGTCCTCATGTAGATATTTAATTATCGGAAGCTTCTAATGAAAATTTAGTGTGATGTCTGCTAAACTGAACACGTTTTTTAGGTGACTAAAGAAGCATTTAACTGAATAGGTTTATAGAAATAGTGTAAGACATAATCCACTCCAATCCATCTCCTTACTATCTATACCACCTACATATATCCAACCAAAAATGGAATACAACTTTCACAGTTGGGCCGGTGCCTCAAATTCTTATTTGAGGTTACTTGACAGTGCGCAGGAGTGAGCGAAAAAAATTCACATACAGGGTGGGAAAATTTGAGGCAAAGAAGTAAATTGACTCAAATAATGAAATGTCAAGAAAAACAGCGCGTTTTTCAACAAAATCATCTATAGTGATGAAATTCATTTTCAATTAGGCGGTTATGTAAAAAAAGGTATGGCATATGGGGCTGATAAAATCTACAAACAGTTCTCGATAACCATTATATCTAGAGAAAGAGTGGGTCGCCGTGAATTCTCTGCGCTACCAAACCATGATAACCAATTTTTTGTAGCCACAATTGACCCATGTTCACGTCAGTGATTTTTAGTTTCAGCAAGACGGCGTCACGAGCCATACAGCCTTCCAAATAATTCAGTTGTTGCTTAAGAAATTTTCCAATTGTCGATTTGGCAATGAGAATTGGCCGTGTGGTTCTTGTGATCTAACGCCGTTGAACTATTTTCGCTGAGGCCATTTGGAAAATCGGATTTACGTGAAGAAACCATACAAAAACGAAGCTTGGAATTCGGTGCTGCATTAAAGACGTTGGTGAAGCTTTGTTTTATAATGTAGTTCCAAATTTTGTGAAAGGAACGGACATCTGCCGACATGCTAGAGATGCAAATTTGCCCGATATATTCCATTATTAATTCCCATATTTCTACTTACCGTTGGTATCAATAAAACTCAATTTGAATAAAGTGTGTTTTAATACATTTATATTAAATTACTTTTTCAGGCTTAAGTTCAACCCTTGGTTTTGTCACTACTTTTAATTAATATCAATTCAGTAAAGAAAAGTAAAATTTATTTGCTAGGTGGACAACCGGCTGTTTCTGGGTAGCAAACACCCTTCATCTGCACCCTATGAACTTTGGACGTGTCAAATTTCACAATTTCACAAGTGTGTTTTAAGCCAATTTACTTCCTAACCTCAAATTTGCCTATCCTTTATTGAGTTAATGATCTATATATAAATGATCCTTAATATAAATTTCATGAGACAATAAATGCCAACTTTGGTTGAAAATTAAGGAATTTTTCCATTAAATTTGTGTCGGAATTCATAGGATTTATGAACAAAACTCTTTATTGTGCTTCTACCTTTTATATTTAAAACTTTAGAAAACTACTGATACCTTTTAAAACCATTCTAATATTTAAGAAAAGCATTTCCTTTTTACTTCAGCAAATATGCACTAAAGCTTTACTGCCTGCTGCACCCAAATTTGCAGGCCCATTAAAACAATAAATAAAATGCTTTTATTTATTGTTCAACGTATTGAAATATGTGTTTGATGGAAGCCAACGATAGTTAAGACTGCGTGCAGCAATGTCTGCATAAAAAAAGAAGTAAATGAAAAAAAAAAAATGAGACATGTTTGAAAAGAATCAAGATAATAAATTAACTGCAGAAAAGAGCATGTGTCTTAAATCTTTCGTTTGAACCACAAATTTGAACCTGAGAGGAAATTTTTTTAATTAAAGAATTTGCCACAAGTCAATGGTAGAAGAAAAAAAGAAATATGTTGTTGGCTTAGTCGGGAAAAATGCTAAAAACAGCATTTTAAGTAAAACAAAACTAAACTGTCATATTGTTGTTTCTTGCAATTTTGTGTAAGGCAAGCACTTGCGTACAAACAAAAACTAATGAAAAATACTTGTTAAGCTCAACCGAAAGTTATTTAAATGCATGTAAAGCTGAGGGAGTTGGAAAAACTTGTTTCTTATATTTTTTCAGATATGATGCCAATAATTCGTACAAGTTACAAAAGTATATAAAGGATGCTCCAACCAAAATGCACGTTGTTAATTGTAAACAAAATAGTGTTCAGAAAATTATCTCAATATTTTTTGTTATGATAGAAGGATCTATGGCAGTTATGAGTGAAACAAATCGTCCAAATGCTTGCCAGGGCTTCGGTGGCGGACTTCTACCCGGGGATCTATGTATATATTCAATGACCCTGAGACATAATTGAAATTCAGTGTCGTTAATGTACCGAATTGTCTCACCACTTAGCTCTTGAAGTGTCCTTGGCTTATGGACGTATAGATATTTTCTTTTAAGTATCTCCGAAAAAAGAAGTCTAACTGTGTCAAATCACATGCTCATGGTGGACAACTAACATTGCGATGACGCAAAACTGCTGGACCGACCTTATTTTCGAAGAAGCACTGCCCGATGACGCCGTCAGCCCCTAAGCCGCACTAAACAGCCACTCTTTGTGCTTGATTTCTATTTTCCCAAATGCGGCAATTCTGTTTATTAACGAATCCTCGAAGGTGAAAGTCTGATTCGCGAGTCTGCTTCCTAAAAAACTTAACCAATCTTAATCCTTTGTTTAACTGTGTTAACTATCGGCTTCGAAACAACTTTGTCTTATTTAATTAATCACCCCTATCATGAATAATTTTTCCCCTAAAATTTTTTCCCATTTCCCAAAAGTGCGATCATGAATTACTTTTCCCATAAAATATGTTCACATTCGAATATTCTCCTTATCGTGAATGGATTTTTCAAAGACATTTTTCCCATTTTTTGTGTTAATTTGTTAATTTTCTTTTCTTTGGGGAACTAGAAAAAAAATGCAAGTATTTGCTACATTTTAATGAACATATAAATTAGCTGAAAAATATTTTTAGGTCTAAATCAATAAATACTGTGCAACAGACCCATTGCATGTGGTTTTGTGAAGGTTTCTAAAGATGTGGTGGCCGAATTTTGGTATTCGCTTACAGGATAACTAAAAAGAGCTGGCCCTCCTATTAAAAAAGTTCATGAATAGAATTTTATCCATTCTGCGCAGAGACTTTTCTAAAGCATCCAACACTTTAGAGAGCACTTTGTAAAAAGTGGATTGCGCCATTCCTACTTCGTAATCTCTCCCAACACTTCTTTGGTATCCACCCTCTGCAAAAAAACATAAGCATGCGCTTAGTTTTACGATGGGCGGGATACCGCCCATTTTTGTTTCTGGCATAGAATCTGTCAAAATATTCAACAGGCATGAAAACTCCAATTTATTCAACCTTTTAAACTACAAATTTCTGTTTATTAGTTATAAAACATAAATTTAATTATTTTTTGCATCACTTGCCCACAAATTTTCAATAAATTTTCTTTGTATTTATATTTTTTTTTCTTCCCAAACGTTCCCATAATATTGATGGTAGCAAATTTCCCTACTTGGGAAATGTAAATTTTATGGGAATAAAAATTTCACATTTTACTCACGATAGAGGTGAATATCAATCACAACAAAAAATGATAATATAGAAAGAACTTGAGCCTAATAAACTTAATACAAAAATAATTATATGTATAAGACAAAGTTCGAATAATAAAAATTAATTAACTTGGTATCAAAATATTTTTTCTGACATAGTAGTAGTTTTCTCAGAAACGGCATTTCAACGGCCTGCAGACGGGCTGACAGACAGACGTTCATCACTAAATCGACTTTTCTATCTTAAAATTGTGGGAATTGCAAATGGAATCACAAACTTAGGAGTACCTTTTTTGAAGATTATAAAAATTAAGCAAAGAACTACAACGTATTAACTCATAAAAAGCAACTGTATTAAGTCTCTAAAAAGAGCCTAGAAGTCAGTCAAGGCCTTATGTCCAACTTTTTCGTTGAATGATATTTAAACAAGTTTAACCGATGAAGGAAAGTTATGTTTTCAGTCCTAAAAAAATAGCACAATTAATATAAGCTCTTGATGCGTCTGAAAAATTGAGAAACACACTTAACATATTTGCTGACTGAGCCAACGACATATCGTTTTATACATACATAAGTACATTTTTATTTAATTAAGCAACTAGCACTTAACATTAAGTTCATAATCGATCTTATGTACAGATCGTTTGTTTAAATCAAGTTTGCTTAGCATGTACTTCATGTATACTCTTGTGCATTGTAAGCTATTTTGTAAGTTTTTCTTATTCACTTACCACCCATCGTTTTTCAAAATAAAAGAAGCATCATAAAATATTCTTTTTTATGAATTCACAAACTGCTATTTTCTTTAAGGCAAGAAATTGCTTAAAATGCATAATACTGTACAAATATGTGCAATGTCTGAAACTGGTTTTACTTTTAAGTATAGACATGCTCATAAAGTTCATTTTCTCATTTGAAATTCATTCATTTGCATTTGCTAAAAATGTCTGTTAAACTCCAAAAAGACAAAGTTAACCCACAAACTGTCCACCGCGGCAGGAATTGTATGCAGTGTTTGTTTTAACTGCACATTTTTATGTTCATAGAATTTAAAAGTTTGCTTGTTTGACTGCTTTAAGAAAATAAAACAAACGAGAAAAAAACAAAGACTTGCTGCAGTTTGCTGAAAACAACTGTCGTTCAGAAAAGCCTTAAACAACACTTGAATATCTTTAGTTTTTCATATTATGGTTATTTATTTTTTCAAGTCTGTAGACGCTGTGTGTCACAACAAATACTGTCTCTGTTTAGACAAGTTGTTTGAATCTGAACGAGCCATGGCTAATAAATTATTCAATTGTAGAAGAGAAATGCGTTTATTTTTATGCCATAGACGTGCAAAAGTAAATGTTTGTTTTGTGGTCAGGTACTGATATTTAGTTGTTCGTAACGCTTTTGTAACATATTTATAAAATGTCTAGTTTTCTACACAAACATGATTGAAATATTTCGTTGAACTCTTTGTAAAGTAAATGATTTTGATTTAAAGAAAAAAAAAAAAAAGAAATGCGGTCGGGGGACCCCCGTTAGGAACGAAGTTCCTTACGTTTTTTTTTCATCTTTGAATGTAATACAAGGTGAAATCTGTATGTTTTATTTTGTGTTGTTTTTGAAATTTTATGATTCTTAAAATTTTTGGAACGTTTTCCAACTAATTAATATTTATTGGTAGGTGACTCCGCTGCTGTCAGTGGAGACACCGCCCATCATATACAATTGCTTGTCGACAGTTCACCAATACATATAAACAGCTCACACGCTTTCGTGACGATTTCTACTAATTTCCACTACCAGCAAGCCGCGTTAAGGAACTTCGTTCCAAAAATGCTTTTTGAAACTCTCACAAGTTATTTTTTTCTACAATTTTGTCTTCTGCCTAAAATGAAAAAAAAATATTCTATTTTATGTACAAAAGTTTTACTAGTAAATTCAATTAAATTAGTCTTTTTTGCATTATGAAAAGTAGAATAAAACACAAACAAAACTCATTACAGTAAATAATCTTTTAATTTCATTTATTTCAAATTAATAATTCTAATTTTTCTGGCATAAAAGGTTTACAATATTATTTTTTGGCTATTTTTCTATGTCCTGATGTTAGCAGCAACCTCTTAAACACATCACTATTGCAGTCAATTTCACTGAATTTCCTACCAAAATTACCTTATTTCCATCTGAGTTTCATAAATTATTTTATTATTTCGTTTATTATTATTATTACTTTTTTCGAGGCTGCTCAGTCTTGCACTTTTTCTTTTCTTTCCCTGGAATTCTCAAATGGAATTCGTTACCGCCCGACATGTGGACCCTTATTTGGTAACTCAAATATTACTTTAATTTTATAGTGAACTATATGATTTACAATTGTTAATAATTCAAATATGAACTTAATTATTTATTTGCTTTCAGAGCCAATTGAAATGTATTAATTTAGGTCCAAAAATTAACCTTTTCAAAAAAAAAGCTGAAAAAGACAGTAAATTTTTTGAAAAGGTTCATTTTTGGAGCTAAATAGTTTTATTGGGCTTTCTAGTTCAATTTTTACTTCCTCAAAATTGAGAAAAATTGAAGTAAAAATTGAACTAGAGTAAAAATTACACTAGAAAGCCCAATAAATTGTAAGTTGTGAAATTAAATTAATGCTTAAAAATCGCTGAGGCTGGCGAAAGATTTGAAACCGCTGTTATCACTGATGCAATAACAGCAAACACAAAAATCAATTAAGCAGCAGCGCATAGCCATCATACTACCTGGGCTCTTCCTTGCTGACCGTCTATATTTAATCGTATTGATCAACTTTTCACTTTATCACTGTATTTTTCTGTTGTTCTGGTGAGAGAATTTAAAATATACTGGAAGTGAAAAGTTGATCAATACGATTAAATATAGACGGTCAGTAATGAAGAGCCCAGGTGCTATGATGGCTATGCGCTGCTGCTTAAAAACTGTACACAGTTAATCATGGCTTGAGTTCGAAGCAAATTTGGATGCTGATGAGCGAAGTGGTGTTCGTGAAACAGCCAGGGTATGTACTCCAGCCAGTATTTCACTTTTCTAGTCTTCTTTAAAAATGTTGATCACTCGAATTTTACCACACAAAAAATCTTTCTCAAATATGCCATTTAATCATTTTAAGTTATATTCTTCGAAAAGTTCACTTCGCGATTTCACTGCAATCCATCTTCTTTTGAGTTGATACCTGAAATCCGAAAAATATATGTTTCATTTCATTGATTTCGGTCTCTGTATATGACTTAGCAAAATTCTGTTTCGCGTTAATGTCCAGCTCATTTTGAGCATTCATGAGTTCAATTATTTCTTTGCGTGTTATTCTGCGTATTAAACTTGGATCCATTATTAAAATGTTACGTAATTATATCCCAATCTTATAAAAAAAAACTGCTGTCTTATTTGTTTTAAAAACAATATTATTAATTTTTTATTTTGTTGGTGTGAGTTGACGCTGGTTCTTTTACAGTTAAAAACGTACATGTTGTCTATTTATATATGTCAAGTTGAAAAGAAAATGTGTCATGTTGCGAAATACATACATTACATACATATATTCTTTCCCCCTAATTCATAAAAATTATTTTAGGCTTATAAAGCTCTTATTTGACATATTTGTATGGAAAATTTGCCAAATAAGAGTTTAATAAACCTAAAATATTTATTATGAATGAGACCCTTTTTATATAATTTTAAAAAATATATTAAAAATTTGGTCTCATTACCATTAGTGAAAAACAATTCTGAGAAATTACATTTCATATAAAAATATCTATATTATCGAAAAAGTATACTTTAAACACTTTTGAGCCGCTACTAAATAAAAGTAAACTTATTGTCTACTATGGACAAGAAAATGCCGACTTTACCCGCAAAAGTCTGCTGTAAACTTAAAACCAGCAGAAGCTGTCTTTAACATATTTAGCAACAGCTTTGCTCAAACAAATATCAGTTTTAAACGTAAAAAAAGAATTTTTAGAGTCTACTGATGAGTTGATTAGCACCAACGAAATGTAGGCGGCATATAGACAGCTGAAAAAGACAAAAAACATTTGAAAGGTCTATTTTTGGATCTGAGTTAATAAATTAAAGATCAGGGGATGATCCCTATATATGCATTGCATTGCGCTGGAACTGGGAAAATAGGAAAAAGGGATTGGTGGGTGGAAAAACGAAAATGGGGAGTGTTTGTGAACGTTTGATTAAGCACAAAAATAATAACATAAAAACAGACCATTTATTTTGCAAATCTAAATAAGTCAGTATTAAATGTTGCTAATTTGTTTGTTTAGTGTCCAGTGTATATACCTTCGACACTATCCAGTTAACAACTTTTAACGAAACCTCTTCAGTATTGCAAACCGTTAGACTATACAAAAAAAAAACAATAAGAGAAACGTTAAAAAAATAACCACGAAAATACCTATTACGAATGTTTACGTTGGCGGACTTACTTTTAAAAAATTTATGTATCATGTTTGTTAAGATCTTATATGGCAAATATCTATACATAATATGTCAAATAAACGTTTAATAAACATGGAATATTTGTTTAAATAAACCATAAAAAAAAAGCACGCGTTCACCTATTACGACTTCACATCACAAAAGAGACGTCTGCTCTGATCAAAAGTTCACAAACAAGGCGAGCGAATGAAGTTGCTTCATGTTGAAGCTACATGCGAAGCCCGTAAAATTCCTGTCTTCTCTAATTTATATCGCAAATTTATCTGCACTATCTGTCAAAATCATATATTGTAAACAAAAAAAAATAAATGCGGTCGGGGGACCCCCGTTAGGAACGAAGTTCCTTACGTTTTTTTTATCTTTGAATGTAATACAATGCGAGATGAATGACGAGAAATATGTATGTTTTATTTTGTGTTGGTTTTGAAATTTTGAAATTTTATAATTCTTTAAATTTTTGGAACGTTTTTCAACTATTAATATTTATTGGTAGGTGTCTCCGCTGCTGTCAGTGGAGACACCGCCCATCATATACAATTGCTTGTCGACAGTACACCAATACATATAAACAGCTCACACGCTTTCGTGACGATTTCTACTAATTTCCACTACCAGCAAGCCGCGTTAAGGAACTTCGTTCCAAAAATAAATAAATAAATAAAAAGCAAAGAAAACGTAATACTCCCATAAAAGTTAAGTTCTGGGCTGTATTTAATGCCCTGCAATGCCAACTCCGAAGACATTTCCATATGAATGTGTTTTTTTTGCAACAACACTTTCATTTACTCTTTTTGTTCATTTAGACAAATTTTCTTTACGAAAATTAGTGGCAAATTTATGCTGGCTTATAAAAAACAAACAGTGTGATTCATAAATATGATTGAGAGAGCGAAGCGCGTGATTCATCTCGTAAAGGAATAATTTTTGAGAGTCATTTTATTAGAGATGGGATTTTACTAAAATTTGTAAATGGTTGTCTGATAAATAATTTGGCGTTTTCGGTAAATAATGTGGCACCCGCTTAAAGCTGGTTCAACTTAAAGCCAACTTTAATTTTGACTCTAGTTAAAAAAAAAAGTTGGCAAGACTTTTTAAAATTTAAGTTATTTCTAAAAAGAATGGACTTTATTGTTTGGCTATATTTAAGGTCCAAAGAACTTTAAGGCAAATTTTTTTTTACTATTTTAAGTTAAGAATATGTTTAAAACGTAGTTTTCAAAGCTTTTCATTTATGTTTTCTACCTTTTTCGTAAAAATTACAACAAAACCAATATTTTTCCAAACACTTTACAACAACATTTTTTCATTGTTTATGTTTGTTTTTGTATACACTAGTTGTTCTTACACACTCATGTTGCCACGATTTCCTGCACTGCTCATCGCTGGCCCGTCCCCAAACAAATGATATGGCCATTTTACAAAAGTCATTTTTGGGATATCTGGTTATGACTGTGGTCTGAAGTTCGCTCTCACATGTGATTTTTTTTTTTTTTTTTTTTTTTTTTTGCTGAAATTGGCCAGCTAAATTCAATGACTACTCCTGTGTGCGCCGGCGCTAAAATTAAATTTTCACCCACACAGTTTATAAAAGTCCCGTCGTCTCTAAAAACCGATTAGTTGAGCTTAGAGAGTTTTAGCGATATCTCTAATTTTAGCGAGTTACACAGTGGGGCCGCTGATATTTACTATCTGAAACATCCGTTATATTTTAAAAGTTTTCAGAAAGTAAAACTCAAGTGCCTACATTGCGAGAACAAAAAAAAAACACTGTTGAAATTCTGATGTGATCTCTTAATTTTACGTAATCTTTATAGAACCTTGAAATGTTTCCATTTCATTATTCAACATGTTAATTCAAGTGGACATACGAGTACAAGTATTTGCAATTAACAGTGTAATTTATTGGAGCTTATACATTTTTTTCACTCACATTTTAGCACGTTGTATGTTTTAATAAATTTTGACATTTATTTTAATAAAACTGGACGCCTTTTTGCAGAATCTTACATTTTGCTTCCTTTTTATTTTAACTTTATCTTTTGGATTTTTATTGTTTTTTTTTGTTTTTGCTAAGTAACCTCTTTTAAACAAAATACCTACTAACGCCACGTCGTTATTGACTTAATTAAAAAATAAACATTTTTTTAATTTCTCATCAAATGCAGCAACAAGAATGTTTGTCGAATGTGGGTATCTGTGTGTATCATAAGAGTAAACTCGTAAAAAGTTAACGCGTTTTAAAACAGAATTTATTAAATATTGAGTTTTAAGGCGTTTAATTAATTCCAATTCTTAACAGAAGCAAAAGACCAGTCGGTTTAAACCTCTTTAAATAAATAATAAAAAAAGAACAACAACAAAACAAAAATCTCTTCATATAAAAATCATTTAAACGTTTCATCGTCGAGTTGCTGGTCAACTGACTTGTTAGGAATGCTATTTTTTTTATTCCTCTTGTTATTTGTTGTTGTCGGTTGGGTCGATGATGCGAATTCCGAGTTGCCTTTCTTGTTGCTGATGAAATTTTTTCTTGCCACATCTATAGTGCAATTAACAGAAAATGGTAGCACTCAAAGTATTTTATGAAAAAGGCGCGTTTTGCACAAATACATAAATATAACATGGGTAGAAGCAGCGCTGGACAAAACTTGTATGCGCAGAGAATAAAGACGAGTGTGTTTACACTAGTTTGTATTGCTTTCTTCTAAGCAACTCTTAAGTTTGAAGAATGGTATTAAATAAATTCAGTCTAGCACGAGGTTGGCTCGCACAAGTCGCGCACTAAATGTGTGGAAAGCTCACACCTGTTGTCCTCCTGGGATCGTAATTTTGAAGAAGAGCACAATATATTTATATTTCCCCAAACCTACCTCAATCTATGTTTCATATTTCGTTTAATCGGAACAATCGTGCAGAATATTAGCGAAAAAGAACATATTTTTATTATAGATTTAATATTTAGTTATTTGACCCCTTTTTTTCTTATATTTTATATATTTATTTGAGCTTAAGGTCTTTTTGAAATTTGAGTATTTATTTTTGTCAATATTTCGCTCTCCTTCGGATAGCTTCTTCAGGACAATAAAAAACATTTTTCATTATTATTGTCCTGAAGAAGCTATCCGAAGGAGAGCGAAATATTGACAAAAATAAATACTCAAATTTCAAAAAGACCTTAAGCTCAAATAAATACATATATAAAATATTTTTATTATATGTATTTTTAATTTTGCTTTCAATACATGATGTCAAGTATTGAACTGAACATATTTTGAAAGTTAGAAAAAACTATACACTTCACTTAAAAATGTATTTAAATATATGTATGTATGCCAACCAACAGAAAAAAAGCTAAAAAATAGAAAGTTTATCAATAGATTCATTATACTGTGCTTGAATTTGAATTTTTTTTTTCCAACAGACGGTGCACCCAGTGACTAAACCTAATTCGGGTGCGCTGAATTCAGTGGTGCTAACCGTTTTTTTTCAGGTTAGCTCTTGTTTTTGAGATATACCGTTATCTTAAAAATGGAGGAGGTAGAGGACAATATATATTCCCTTAACTCAAATACGGTTTAAAATATTGAAAAAAAAAATATAAAACCGAAATTCCGCAACAAAATTACCTTCAAATAACTATTTGTTGGTGCCAATAGCCAAGCAAGCAGTTGACGCACTTTTCAAACCGTAACTACCACTTAAATGTACATTTTTAACACAAACATTTCGTAAGCTCTTCGTACCTGACACAATTTAATTTTGATTTGCAGAACTTCAGTCCTAATAATGTAAAAGTCAAACCAGCCACAAATGACTGGATTTTTCTTAGAAGCCAGTTAAGAGCTTTTAAATACTAAAAGTAAAAATCTGTTTGAAGGTCAACAATCTTTATGTCTCATCTTTTAAAATCGCCTATTCTTCTTCGATTTGACTAAAATCAACAAACAAGCGGACTTAAGTAAGACACAAAAGGGCATTAATTTGATTTTGACTTAATCTGATGTCTTTGCACTTCTTGTTTTTTCCTTCTTCTATAAATTTTCGCACAAACTTTTTAGCAGAATTAATTTTTAATTAATTTCGACCACTTGTTGTTTAACACAGTTTCAGCACAGATTGAAATAAATTTATTGTCAAATGTGTTCATTTAAAATATGCTTGTAGTGGATTTTATGCGAAAAACGTGTTTTTGTCTTTCGATTTTGCTCATAAATTTTATTTTTTATTTATCTATTTTTCGCCTTTTAAAACAAAAGCTTCGTCATCACTTAATTCACCTGCTAATTAATTTGTATTTATAAATAATGAAATATTTTCCACGCTTATTAAATTTATCTGTAAAATATAAAGAAAACTGAATGAAAAATAAACAACTAAAATTTCAAATGAATATAAACAAAAAAAAAAAAAAAGTAGCACGATGGCAAACGGTTTAGCTGAATGAATAGTACAAGAATGGCTTGTAATAATAGAACATGTTTAGCATTGTCATACCCCATATAAGTTCATTGACCGATTGAGTGCGCAAAAAACTGTCCCCACTACAAAAACCAACAAAAAAAAAAAACATAAACGAAGGAGCTTAAAGTTTTTAAAATGAAGGTAAAAAATTTGATGCATACTCACTTTCGAATTTTAAATATCGTTTGTTTTGTAGTTATCATACATTGTAATTTTGTATTTTAATAAAACAATCAAAGCCCTATAAATTACTTCATAATACAATGCTTCGCTTTACATTCTATCGTATAAGATCATTTAAAATTCATAATTAATTGCTTGACTTGCAGCGAATGCGAAAGATAAACTTATTTTATTATTCATTACCATTTGTTATAAACAAACTATCCATTTTAGGATAATAAATATGATATAGAACAAATAATGTATAATAAAAGTGTACAATGTATACACTAGGGTGGTCGATTTTACATTCGATATTGTGTCATCGATTTTCTGATAGTTTTTGGTATGAGGATGAAAAAGTTCCACCACGATAGATATATCGAAAAAAATATTTTCGAAGTGTTCGATTTTGAATATTTTTGAAAGTGAGCCCTGCAAAGAGGCCTGGTAGGGGGATAGTGTGTTCGAAAAAGTATTGGAGAGAAAATGTTATTATGGATTGTTATACATTTGACTCCTCTATGAGCATCCTGGCACCGGACTAATCGTATTTTGACGTTTCGAAAATCAAATTTCTCGCCTATCAAACTTGCCCCAGGATGCCTATACAGTAGCCAAATCTTTGACCAGCCCCAATAATTTTTTCTCACCAATATTTTTTCCGAATACTTCGACGCCGTACCACCCAGTCTTAGGGGTGTTCCCAAGAAAAAAATTTAAAAAAATTTAAAATTTAATATTGTATTTACGTGAAGTTGTGGACCTTTTTTCCTCATGCCAAAAGGTGTTGAAAATTGATGGCACAATATCAGCAAATTTTTGTTTATACAAATCGATTCGGTCTACTTTGCATATATCGTTCATTAGGCCGGGTAGATTTGGTGGGCTGGAAAAAAATTAAAACTCATGAGGGAGAAAACGATTCCATCATTTATAATTAAGCCATTTTTCCGTACAAAGAATGGATGTAAAATGAATTACGAGAAATTCAATAATTGCACAATATCTTAATTAAAAAGTAATTATGCTGAATTTCTTGAATATAGAAATATTCATAGTATTAGCTTATTAAGAAAAAGATCGCTTCTTTAACGGATGAAATAAAATTTCACCCCAAGTATAAAACGTGCTAAAAGCGTTGAACAAAAATATTTAATTGATAATTATTTATGAAGCTTTCGAGTTCGGACTTACTCCCTACAAATTGAAGATTTGTTTTCGGTGAAATTGTAGTGATCAACATTATTAAGGAAGACAAGAAAAGTAAAGCTGACTATTTGTAAGTTAAGGAGCATACCAGGACTCTTTTTTGTGTCTGCTATACCGATCAACAGCATGCAAATTGCTTCGAACTCACGTCATAACGAAATGGCTTTGAAGCATCAGGTTATAACCATCCTACTACCCGAGCTCTTCATAAATGACTATCTGTATTTAATCTAATAATTAAGTTTGCATATCACATATGGTATCGTAGCGCTCACGCATAACTTGCCTTATTGCACTAATATTTCATCTAACAGAGTTAGATAAGAAGAACTTGTCTAGATGGCATCAGATCAAGCCCAGTCGGCCAATGTTTCAAGCGCAATTGTATTATAGCTGTAAAATTTTAAATAGCCAACCGAAAAACGGTTGTGCAAATGCGATAATGTCCAGCTTTTTAAAATTTTTCACTAGCACAGTGTAGTTATTTTATATAATTTCTCATCAGCCAGATTTTGTAGGTCTCTATGAAGTCATATTGGCGCTGAGGCAAACAAAAGCTTTTGTTTTTGTATTAAAAAGAAACAAATATTAGAAATTATAAACCAAAACTAAAGACTTAAGCTACGAACACAATCAAATCGATGAAAACAAACGTTAAAAATTTGTAAAAGATAATCCATCTTTACTTTTTTCTCAGTTTGAAACAATAATTCAAATGATTACAATATGAAAAATTTCAAAAGCAAAACTGCATACAATTTTACTTATTTAAATAAAACTGGTTTCTTTGCCGTGTGTGTGTGTGTGTGTGTGTGTGTGCTCCCGCTACCACAAATATTTATTTATTCTTTTTTAAATCACGAGCGACGCCACATTCATGTTGGCTTTTTTCACAAATTTTATGTGAAGAGTTTTCAACTTCAAATGCCAATAAAAACTTTGGACTGCTAATAAGTTTTATGTGGCTCAGCACAAGCAAGAAAAAAGAAAGAAAAAATTGTTAACGAAACTTAATGCTAAAAGACATGTTCAAACCTACTCCTAAGCCAACATTCACCAAGTTTTACAAGAAATTATTTGTCTTCTCAGTTGTGTGCGTCATGCTGGGCACCTACATGTTGTTTTTAATAACAATAAAACAACTTCAATACGAGTAGTTGCAATCTTTATACATAAATAAATGGTGATCCAATCAGAGGCTTCCAATTTATGAAAAAAAGAAAACAAACGTCACGTTCTCGAAAGAACTAGTTGTATCGTAACTCAACTCACAATTTTGCTTTCTTTGTGTTTTTTAATTAAGCCGAACTATAAGAAGCAGCTAAACAAAAGTTCATCCATTAATATAAACTGGAATATGTAATAGGCGAAATGAAAAACATAAAATCAATACAAAACTGCGAAGTATTTTGCTTGTCTGTACCAACACCTAAAGCTTTCGCCAAGAATTGAACCTGAAACCTCAGCAATATACAGCACACCCATTTCCCAGAAGCCCTTCGACTGATGATTGTTTATGTACTAATGTACTACTTACAATTTTTTTTTAATTACGCAAAATAACATCTGTTAAATTGCCTTAACTGGACATTTTGCAAAAGTTGATTAATTAGACTTGGGTTTCGAGTACATTTTCAAAAACTCTGAGAGCACTTTCGGTTATGAGTCGATGAGTGTTAATTTTCCGAAGAACTACAACGGGATTAAATCATAAGGTCTTGGCAGTAAATTGGTTTCGCCACGACATCAACTCTACTTCTTCAGGGGTGAATAAAATTTACTTTTCCAAAACGACTGAACAGTTTTAACACAAATATAAGTTTTCATATGATGTTTGCAAATGACGCCAAAACTTACAAATATTTCTTTTTTTTATTAATTTACTGTTTTCAATCTTTTCAACAAACAGAACTCAAATTGAATCACCCTGTAGGTTTAAGTATATTTACATACTTACATATTTATGGGGTTTATTCATGTAAATGTGTTGTTCTTTTACATGATTTTGAAATAGCTCGTTTCACGACATTCCGAATTTAAAGCTGTTAACTGGAGATAAGTCTAGCGTTACGGATATTAAATCTCGTGGTCAGAATATCTGCGCTTAAATTTCAGAAAATACACCTATTGGCAAGCACTTTGCAGTGGCATCAATAAATTATTACTTGTTCTTTTTTTTTTTTTTTTTTTTTTTTTTTTGAAAAATATGTTTGTGATGAGGCGGAGGTAGCAAACGTTACCATAGGGTTGGCATGATTTGCATAGTTCTTGAAAACTTTATCATAAAATTACTAAAACAAATAGCATAACTTAATAAATGGGAATACCTGCCACACAGAAAAAAACTACAATGTAAGAATTTTTTCTTATTATTTTAACCCAATTTGAACACACCTGTCAGCAAAGTGACAATAAGTAGTTGGACTTGCTTAGTTGGGATATTATTTACCTTAAATCAATACTCAAGATAACTTAAATCGTATGTTATATACAGTTTTAGTTGTTTATATGCAAGTATTTGTCTAAGATAAGGGTCAACAAGATTGCAGTGGTCATGCTTTGTGTGAAAATAAAAAATTTTTTTGTTCATATGTGGCCGTAACTTTAGAAGACGACATCTCCACATTGATTTTCGCTCAATAATATTATTGCTAACACTTCTTTTGGAGTTCAAAATTTATGATTTTGGCAATCCTCTGGAATTTGTGTAATAATGTGAACAAAAATCTTCTTCAAACCTTGTTTTGATTTTCTTTTAAAAGAGTTAATGTTATTTGAAAATAAAATAGCATTGTGCAAAATTGCGTGTCTTCCTCACGTGCATACCTTTTTCGCTTATTAAGTAATAAATAATTATATGAGTATTTTTATTTGTATTTTAATTACTTATTACCACATTGTACGCTTCCAGCAATTTGCATAAATTAACTTATATCAAATGTGATGCGAAACTTTTTTTCATTCAAGTTAATAATTTTTAAATATTGAGAACTGTAAATACCTAAACGATTTCAAGTAAGTAGTATAATCTCTTAAAAACTTTTTCTTTTATTAAATATTTTTACTTTATATTCTCTGAGATTCTTTTTCTCTCAATAACCTAAAATATTAATCACCAATTCAATGGCTTAAGCAGTTAAATTTCCAAAGGAAATGCTTTACATTATGATTCACTTTTGTAACTTAATAAGCATTGAATGAGTTTCGTTTACTTCCTTAAGTCTAAGAAAAGCTCAAATTAAACTAAACAAATTGTTAGTATAATTAAATCCCATTTAAAATACTGTTTGTTGCTAATAAATATAAATAAAATTCGCTTGTTTCTTAAGTCTTTTGTTTTACCCAACTCGTCTGGTAAAACAATACCTTTTCTGGTTTTGATTCATGTTTACTTTGTCACGTTATTGTGTGTCAATTCAACAGAAGCGTTTTCTTTGTGGTTTCAAGCAAAGTGTATGGGGTTTTCCAAGCCAAACCAGACTTTTGGTTTCATTGAGTTGGTGTTTATTTTCTTACTCATAAACATAAATCCAGTGTAATTATTCTGTTTCTTAAATTAAGAAACAAAAGGCAATATAATACGTTTGTTATATGCGTATTTCGCTTGTAATACAATGATTGTACGTTTTTAGAAACAGGGTCCAGGGATCAGATGTAAAAAAGTCACAAGTTATGAGTTTGTTAAAAGGATGTAAGTTATTTTACAAAAAATACAAGCAGGCGAATCGACTTGAGTTTTTGGAAAGATGAGGTTAAAGTTAAAAGACGAAAACTATGCATGTCTAGCCTCAAAAATATCTTCTAGTGTGGTACAATCGCAAAACACATATTTATTTTAATCGAAGTGATAAGCAAATAACCACGACCAGTCAATTTTGTAAAACAAGTTCAACTATTTGCACTGCGTTATGACTGAAAAATTAAGAAGTTTGTCTGTATACAAAATTCGTATTCATACCTTTGATTACATACAAATTAAATTTTTATAGCGTTCCATTTCTAATACAAAATTATTAAAAAAAAACTTCTTAGCTGTTGATATGAAACGATAGTGTAGTAGTTTTGTGTATGAAAAATGAAGCTGATGTTGAGTATGGCTCATTCTCTTGCAGTCCAGCATATAAGATTTTGTATACAAATTTCATATAAACATTAGAACATTTTTCCACATTTTCGCTTTTTAACTTGTAACATCAGCAAGACAACACTTAATTAGGTGTTATAAGTTTTTGTTGATAACACTTCATATATCAGTTGTAAACCATAATCGCAATGTCAAAAAGACAACATTAAATTAACAACTGTTGTAAACCATACTCGGGGCCTAACACGTGTTTAGCTGTTAACTCTTGAGTGCGCCTTAAATATTGTCTCACAAAATTTTTTGTTTATAACATTATTTTGAGAAAATATCAAATCAACTTTCACTTCAATATCAAAACGTCTGTGTAGAGAGAAATAAAAGAAAATATTCTGTTAAAAAATTGCTGAAATGAAAGGTGTTGTGTCTTTCCTAAAGCATTGATGTTGCAACGGCACAATTGTGAACAAACAATAAATGTACATATAAAGATATTTACACATGTGTATGTGTGTACTCAAAGTTCAAAAATGTTAATTAAAAACGCATGTGCTTTCAACTTTTAGTGTTTTTTTTTATATTTTCTATTTAATAATTTTCAATTTTAGTGTCTTCAATACTTTGAAACTTAACAAAATTTAAATGTTGCACTTAACACTGACATCATAATTGTTGAACACAACAAGCTGAGTTAAATTATGCTTTCAGTTTGTGGATGTCTAATTGAAAGCAATGCTGCGAGTAAAATCTTGTGTGTTAGTGTAACTTTTCTGCACTAAAAACTGGTAAAAGTGGTATGCCTTAACTTCGATGTCGTGTTGTTCGATATGTGTTCAATAACTCAAGTGGTGTAGGTGTTGCTGAAGCACTATTTAAAGTTGTTAATAAAAATCGTTAAATAAATTACTTAAGACATCGTTTCTGCTTCTTTAGCAGATTTCATTATTTTTTCATTAAAAGAAAAATCAATAACCTAAGTAGTGTTTATTTTTGTTTTTTTGGTTGCAGTAGAAGCCAATTTCTCTCAGTGGTATGGTATAAATTCGTTTTCGATTTGTGTAGAAAATCGATTTCCAATAAGGAAAACTGACATTTATTTTTCATCGACAACATAATACAATCGAAAGCTTAAATGAAAGTATGACAAATGAGATTTGTAATACCCACATGATATATGTATGTATGTATATCCCATCGATTTTACGATAAAGTTCCTCTACGACATGTCGAAGAATATCATTTTCGGGGCGCCCAAGTTAATATTTTTTCTGATTTTTGTGTTGGAGTCCCCCTAAAAAAGCGTGGTACGGGGTTTTTGTGTTCGTAAAAGTTATAAGAAAGAAAAAAGTGATCGAAAAATGTGTTTTGTTAAAAGCCCATGACAATGTTCACATGAAATTAGGGAAGCGCGGCTGTCGTGAAAATATCGTGTCATTCGATCGTGATTAAATCTTAGCAAAATCGCACGGGGGCGTGATTTAAACTTAAAGCTTTGTGTGTGATAGTGCGTAATTACCATTTTAAGGCAGTTGACAAGTTTCACCAAAACTTGACAAAAAAAAATACTATCACACATCTTTCCTCGAATTTTTTTGCAATGCAGTTTATTTTAGCCCTGGTTTTGGTAACCAGTTCTACCAAAATCACAATGAGCGGTGAGGCTTATTTCCACCTCAGCGGCTACGTGAACAAGCAAAACTATTGCTTCTGGGGCGAAGATTTTTCTTTTGATACAATTGGAGTGTGATCAAGAAGACAAGAAAAGTAAATTTGAAGTCTTACTGCCTCGACTATAAAGTTAAAATGAATGAGACAATAGCAACAAACACAAAATTCAATTCGAAGTCAATTGGATGTTAGTGAGAGAATACAAAATATATTGCAATCAACAGAAAAACACAAGTGTTAAAGTGGAAAGTTGATCAATAAGATGACATCAAGACAGTCAGTAATGAAAAGCTCAGGTAGTAGTATGACTAAGCGCTGCTCCATGAAAACAGTATGCAAATAGTCATGACCTGTGTTCAAAGGAATTTGGATCCTGATGCGCGTAGTGGTGGACCTGAAACAGCCATGGTATGTTCCCCCACCAATAAGCCTTCATTTTTAGTTTTCTTCTTTTATTTAAAAATATTGATCACCACAATTTTATCACAAAAAATAATCTCTCTCAATTCTGAGGAAGTAAAAATTCGATTTAAGCCCAATCAAATAATTAACAATTTCAAAACCAATTCATTTTTGAGTTTGAACATGAAATTTTCCCCCCCATTACACTGGTGTGCCCCAGGGTGTCCGTAGAGGAGGCAAATGTATGACCAGCATCCAATAAATTATTTTAATGGCGCAAACTCGTTTACTAAAACGACCCACCCTATTTTATGTACATATGCACATGCGCATAAGCGAGAAATCAAATGTGAAGCCTTATGAGTATGAGCTTTTGAGTTTCACTCATGTTCACTCTATGTTGATGCTTACTCAATTTTTATTTATTTTCTTTGAAATCTTCTGGCCAAACCAAAACGTAAGACTACAATACAAATATTTATTTTCCAAATTTATTCATGATTCCTAAATGTAAATTTGTATCTTAAATAAACCTTTTGTTTAACAATAAAATCTTTATAAAAATAATTTTAAGCTCTAAATTGGCGAAAAAGTGAATGACTGTTAGATTTGTTATATTTAAGTAGTTTCGCAATATGGTGCTAATTAAAGTTAAATAGTATGCCAATAAGATTTTTACATTTTTATATAGAATTTAATATGAATAACTAACATCGTCAGCGGTAAGATCATAAAATTGGGGTAATAAAAAAGTATATATAAATATCACAAAATCCGCTATTTTTACGTTTTGCAATATTGATGGAAAGAATAACAAAAACTCATATTTTTATACAGAGATCAAAAAGACATCCGCAACAAAATTATATGGGCAATATTATTCTGCACACATGTCGTCATATGATTAACCAAAAAACACCCTTAGTTATTAAAAATTCAATTTCGTCTTTTTGATTTTTTTGACAATCTTAAACCTCCTACAATAAAAGTAAAATTTTTGTCTAAAAATTTCGAAGCCTTCCTTATGCCTCTTGACTTTCTTCCTAAGGGTTACTCCTTTATGTGTCCAGAGTAAAATTATTATTAATTTCCATGAGCTGTTCATGTAAATACAAGCAATTTGTAAAAACGTAAGTAGGCATTTCTTCCGTAAATAAAGTACAAGAAATTTTATTTTAGGGAAAGGAATTGAACAACAATTCCATGAGACTTTTTCTCTTCTTATATTCCTGGTTTTGTTATGGAACTGTTTTCAACATTTTGCCTATCCAAAAATGACACTGATCTGGCTCCTATTATTTACCTCCCATTTTTTCTGGACACTTGCAAATTTTTCCTTCCGCTTTTGGTCGTTACTATTTTCTTACAAGCTGACTTTTTGCCGGGCGGCAAGATATATTGTTTGCCTGATGAAATCTGCCTTAGCTTACAAAGAACAGGGTGTCTGGTAGCAGAGTTATATATTCAAACTTAAATAAAAAACGTAATAACCAAAATTATTCAGAAAAAAGTGCATGCCATTTTTTTTAACGGATTTAATTGTTGTTACCCATTTAGGAGAGCTTACACAATAATTCTTTTTTACAGTGAAAAATATGTATTTATATTGTTTGGTATCATATAAGCAACTTCAAGCGCGAGAAAAAAATTATAGTTGTATTTATATTAAATAAGTTAACTAACTCTTAAATGCTCAGAGATACTCTAAAGATAAAACCATTGAAAAACAGCGAGCTAAATTTTAGGTAATATTACTTTTACTAGAAATAATACCAGCATTTTTTTTGAGTCATGTTTAAGGCCTACTGCAATCGCTTTGTTATCTTGAGGTCTATTGTTCTTCTTCTTATTACTGTTTTTTAAGCGTTTTTTCATTTTCAATATATAATAAATGCATACAATTATTAGGTTTTTAATTTGTTTTTTTTTCAACGTTATTAAACTTTTAAAACGAAAACAATATTCTGACGAAGATACACAAAGGAGAATCGTAATACTGATTACAACAAAGTACTTAAATTGATATAAAATAATAGTGACCCCTTACCCAAGATACCAACAGAGTAATTATATAGAAGTAAACCTCAAAATTTTATAAGGAATATTTTTGACATAGTAACATTTTTCTCAGCAAGATCTTGGGTATTTAAGGGTTAATCACTACTAACTTATTTTAGAAGCTTCAACAGAAGCAAAACTACTTTTTAACTGTAGCTCCCCTGGTTTAATTAAGGTTAAGGTATTTTTGTCAAAATATTATCAGGTTGCTAAAACTTACTGCTAAGAGATGACAAAAAAGCAAGAAGTTAAACTACTTTTTGAAAAAAATGCCAATACTGAAGACGCAAAAACCATAAATCTCAACGATAATAATCAAAAAAACAACAACGCAATAAAATCGGTTCTTGCAGCCAACACATACAACAAATAAAATTCCAAAAAGAATTTTATGAAAAAAATCACACACTTGCGTTAAAGAAAATAAAAATATCAAAACTTGAGCATAAAAGAAAAAACTTAAAAATATGCAAATGCCCTTCCAAGTGACTTTAAAGAATAGGGAGCATCTTACGGAAAAGAATTGCCAAGATTAATATTCTTTTGCCTGAAAACCAAAAACATAAAGCATAATGCAAATTTTTAAAAAGAAACTTAAAAAATAATATTTTTTTTGAACGCCACACCAAAATCACTGTTATATGAACGAACTAAACGTTGGTTCGAAGTGCCTGTACATATGAAGAAAAGTTGAATAAATCTAAATGCAGGCTTTGAAACACGCGCGATATTCAAACAATCACTCAACCAAACGATCGGCTTATGCAAAAAGAAAAAAAAGAGGTTAAAAATACTTTTGAGTTAAAAGAAGCAACAAAACTGGAGTTGGCTTAATATAAAGTAGTGAGAAACTTGAAATGGAATTTTGCTTAACGATTGCTACGGACTATAATTTAAAGAAGAAACTTCAAAAAGAAAAGAAAAATCTCTACCTCCATGACAATGTTTTCAAACATGCCAGCGAAACATCCAACAATATTTTAATAGTCTTTTAATAGACGTTTAAAAGATAATGACAAACTCTTTTTCCTCGGAAATGAAATAGAAATACCCTATAGCAAATTTCACACTGAAAATTTCTTATTTCCTTCACAAGTAAATTTTATGATTAAACTTTTGTTGTTATTGAATTGAAAGAAGCGACATCAATCGAAGTTTTAGTTTAATTGCCGGTTTTTGTAAAACACACACGTTTTCATTCTTGAAATTATATTTCCAACAATAAAAATAAATTCAGCCAAATGCGAGACTGACTCGCGCAGCAAGGGTTCCGTACTATCGTGCCAGTTATAGACAAAAGGTAACCCTGGTGTACCCTTTAGTTTTAAACTTTTTATTGTTTTTCAAAGTTATTGTTGTAGAGGTCAGACACCAATTTTAAAGCCACTATCTCACACGGCTTAGAGGTTATAGCTGATTTTGAAACTAAAGGGTGTCCCCATGTATGAATACCAATTAAATTTTAACTTTTTTCAGCTTTTGATATTTGTTGCTGTAGAGGCCTGTGAACTACATATACTGTGAAAGTTATAAGCCTCTATTTTTTATGGTTCAAAACCGAAAGTCATTTCAAATTAAAGGGTGAACCCATGCAAAGAGTGACAGCTAAATTTTCACTGTTTGCTATCTTTGATATTTGTTGTTGCGTAGGCCTAGTGACTGCATGTAATGTGTAAATTTCAAGTCTCTATATCTTGCGGTTCAAAAGTTACAACCAATTTTAGTTTCAACCCCTTTAGTTTCTAACTTTTTGTTGTTTTTAGTATTTGTTGTTGTAGCGGCCAGGTAATTACAAGTACTGGGCAAATTTCAGCTCTCTGATTCTTGCCGTTTGGTAGAATGGGGCCTGTGACGGGTATTTTCTTGTTAAAGAAAATACCCGTTTGTACGCTCTTATTTTAGAGCGCGAATAACATTTCCCCGGGACAATGGTAAAACCTTGTTGATATGCCCCAACTTATTGTTCTGATTTTTCTGGCATAGACATGCAAGTTGCCTCGGTCATCTTGGTGACCAAAACTTTAAGCGTGTGGCCCTCTGGGTCATATATTTGAAAGCTTGGACGTGTCCTCCTCAGAAGCTTAACCAGCACTACAAGAATCAAGTTCCACGAATATTGTTTTGTCTCATCATAGACTGAGGCGAGTGCTTTCGCTGAAATGCTGTGGTTGTAGTTAATATGTTTTTGTTGCTTTCTAATATACTAATGAACTATGTATGTATTTCGGGAGTCATAGAGTTGATGCCTTTTCTAGAGCACGTCCTGCCATCAGCCTGCTACGACGAGTCCTTTGCGGTATGAGGAACTGAAATGCAGAAAAGTTAGTCTGCTTTTTTTGAGCTTTTCAACTTTCGATATTATTGCAATATTTCATAGTATATGACACACGTTTTTAGCATGATGTTGTGAAAATCCACAAGAATTTTTATTCGCCATTATAAACTAATTCCTGGGATAATTTTTCCACCTGCTCACTTGCTTTTGAATATATTGAATGTAGTATATCTGTTTACAGCACATGTGAAAACAACATTTCAATCTATAAAACGGAGTAAAAGTTAAGTAATTCTAAGCCATCCCTGCAGAAATTATTGAAGTACATGATCCGTTTTAAGTAAAAAGTAGTAGTTAAACATGGTCCCATATAATGCAAACATGAACCATGATGAATAAAGAAACTTATTTGGCGATATTCGCAATACATGATTACCATGTGGTAATCCATGGAGTAGTAATTTCAAGACTAACCCTGTGTTAATAATGTGCGAAATAGTTACTTGGACTAGTTGTTGGATTACTTTGACGTAATTTTTTTTTTTTTTTTTTGGATTACATGGTCATTTCTTAGGACATTGTAATGTAAAATGGAGCATATTTTTCCAATATATTTGGAGTACTTTTGAACTAGTCCTGGTCCCTTGTGGAATACTCTTTACACACGTGTAAGGAGTAGTCTCGATATCTGCAGGGATGGTAAAGAATATTGGTAGTTTATTTTTGAAAACTCACTTCAAGTGTTAACTTGAATCAAAGTTTGAATATGATATGGGACAAGCATTGGCTCTTAAATTCTAAATTTAAAAAATTACAATAGGAAGAAATTTTTTAATGTCAAATTATTTGAATCAAAACTATTAAAACATTTTTTTTGAAGAAACCCCTTTCTTCAGGTCTATAACATAATGTTACTCAGTTGAAACACACTTTTTTTTGACAAGTACTTTCTAGTCGTAAAAAGTGCTGTTTCGGTTGAAGTTCAGTAACATTTAAAAATTTAAATTTTCTAGCACTGATCAATATCCACTTACGATCTATTCCACCCTTTTGTGATAAAAACAGTAGAAGGTTTGTATTGTTGCGATTGCTCAAGTGCCAATCGTCTGACAACTTAGCAGCACTTCCCATAGATCTGTATTCTAGTAATCACTAAAAGTGACAACTGTCACTAAAACTGATAACTTTAGTTTTATTTTTGATAGTGCCGATTGCTGAGGAGATTCTTGTTCATAAGCAATTGTACGGGTTTTTCCACTTGAAATATGAACAATAAAGTTATAAATATGCTGAAACGTTTTCATAGATTTCTTTCATATGTACACAGTTTGTTTAGGTTTCTATGAAACCAAAAGTGATAAAAAAGAAGAAAAATTTCCATACTAAGAATTCAAAATTGAACGATCTATTCTCTCGAACACTTAAAAGAAAATGTTTTTTTCTTACAAAAATTTAAATATTTTTATCACTGTGTGTGAAACGTGGGCTGTTGATAATATTTATTACAAGTATCTCCTTTAGCAAGAACATAATAGTTTACTTATTTTGTATATCAAATACAACAATTATTGAATGTTTTCAATAGGTTTTGAAAAATCTGTTAACTATAAAAAAAAAAAATGATGACCACCGCAAGAGTTTTTCAAATGGCTCTGCAGGGGGTGATGAGAAATTCATGTTCCCACGTTGTTTAAAGATTGATTTTCGAATAAATGTTACTTAAAACAAAGAACTTTGCTTAAAATCAATTGCCTGTCGACATAGAAGCCGGCATCAAGCATTTATCACAGACTTCAAAATAAACAAACAACCAAAAAAAAATGTTTCAAATTCAATACCCGTAGACGATTTAATAATTCGTTTAGATTGCTTTGCAGTTTAAATGTATGTTTTCACTGGTTTTCTGCTTGATTTATTTTTATTTTTAAAATAAAATTGTACGAGTATTGTTCAAAGTAAATCTTTTCAGCAGAATGTCGTTTTTGTATATACATACATATTTTGCATTTAACTTGTAAAGTAATTGTAAATAAAAGAAATTAAAATAAAAAAATATGTACGTGTTTCTGAGTCGTTAATAAAACAATTGTTTAATGCTTTTTGTACAAAACTATTTTTAGTCATCGTCATCTGAAAACTGATGACAAATTATAAATGTTTTTTTTTTCTGTTAACAATTAAATATTTGCTCTATTTATTTAATGCATGATTTTCGCAGAAATTAATTTTGTTTATTGTTTCTAAGCAAAGTTTATCATAAACATCTGATCAACGACTGACGGCTTCAAACTTTGTTCTCATAGACTTCTGCAGATTGTACCAATTTAAAGTTACTCTTCCTGCGTCTTAAGAGTACTACGTATTTTAATGTCTTTGAGTTCGCAGAAATTTATGACGCATCCATTTAATACGCAAAACAAATAAAGAATCTTGATTTGAATTTCAATAATTGCCAAACGATGTGACGTTTTATAAACAAAACGGTTTTTAGCAAGTGATTCAGATTATGTCTGTTGCTATGTACTTTTTGATATATGATTTATTATGTTCTGGATACTCGTTCTTCGACCTTCTTATTTAACTTTGTTAGATTTTATAAATGAGCTTAAGGTCACTCAATTCTCAATAAATATATTTTCTATTTATTGATAAGTTTTTTCGATATTTCGATACGCCTTTGTGTATCTTCTTCAGGAAAATGTGTATCGAAATATCGAAAAAACTTATCAATAAATAGAAAATATATTTATTGAGAATTGAGTGACCTTAAGCTCATTTATAAAATCTAACAAAGTATGATTTATTATTTTATATTGTATTTTCGCTTGGAATCAATAACAAAATAACAGAATCAGTTGCTCACTACACACATAATAATATTTGGTTGCGTAAACATATTGCCAAATGTTTGTCCAGCAGGTATAGTGAATTCCGAGAGGTCAAAGAGGTTTTGTCCATTCGACGGATGTTGTAAATGCTTTCATTCGAAAAATATATACATATGTAAAGCCGGTCCATACATGGCTTAAAAAAATTTGAGAACTGGCCTGTAACTGGCGAGCTGCGCATAGAAAAAAAAAAACTGAAACTTACATCTAACAAAAAAAAATTGTTGATTAAAAATCACCTTAAACTCGTACGAAACTCGAATACCAGTGTTATTATTCAATTTTTATTATATACATATGTATTTATTACATACAATTTAAATTTTCCCAATTTTCTATAGAATTTTATCAACAAAATATTAAAAGTAAACTTTTTTTTTTATTAAGTATGTTTTTAATTCGAAACTGAAATTTCTCATTTTAATATGGAATTTTCCCAACCTCGAATTGATATTCTACATTTCGTTTGGAGTTTTCAAATTGAAATCCTTAATTTCATTAGTTATTCTCTAATTAATTTTCTAAACCTAAATGAAAATTGGAGTGTAACCCCCATTCCAAAATATGACGGCATTAAACGAAAGTCACAGAATTAACCATTCAATCTAGTGCTGGTGAATTATAATACTTTTCATTACTCAGTGATACTCAATACTTTTCATTTGGATACTCAACACTTTTAGCAGGTTCTTGAGTATTTAAATAATGTGTAGTTTCATTCTTATATATACATATGTGCATGCATGTAAGAAATAATAAATATATGTCCTTAAGTTCCTATTGTCACATATAATAACTGAAACCCTTTAACCAGTGTTGCAACATTGATCAGAGTTTTTTTAAGTAAGTTATACTTATAAGTTGTATTTGACTTAAAATTTTCAGTTAAATTCGGTATAAAAAAAAACACAACTCTAAAAGTATTGAGTAGCCATTGAGTATCCAATTTAAAAACTACAAATACTCGGTACTCGGTACCCTTACACTCGATACTTCACCATCACTAGTACAATCCGTTTTATAGACAATGCAGGGTTTGAGATTTTGCAATAAAAATCTTTATCTAATGTATCAATTTAGTTCAATGGCGCTCGTTATATGACTTTACATGCATATATTCACATATATACATTCATTCATTCAAATGTATATTTTTTTTTTAACCGAACAAAAACATTGTTATGAAATGAATTGTTGTGGAAGAAAAACAAAATAAATAATAATGAATTGCAAAGTCATATTCGCTAATCGGTTTTTACTGCATTTAACTTTGCTTTGTTTAAATTCAATTTGAATGTTCTGTACGAGTAGTGATTTGAAAAATGGAAATAAAAAATGTTGGCCTCAATAAAAGATTTGACCCATTATGAGTGAGTGTGCGGCTTTGTGAAGTCTGTGAAGTTTGAGTCTACAATGGTGCTGGTTTCCAAACAATGTAGTATGTAGGTTGCAATTTGAAATTATGTAAATGTAACGACTGCTCATGTTTAAATACACTGGAAGTATATATTTTGATTTTGTGTAATCTTTTTCAAAGTTATAGTTGCCAGTCAGTAGAGGTTGTAAAACTAAATCGCCTATAAAATTAATGAAATTTGAAAAAGCATCAAACACACTGTTGTGAGGCCAACTATTAGCGGATTTGTTTGTGTAAAACCAGCAACGCTGTATCAGTAAAATATGTTTTGATGTTTTGAATTTCACAAATACTTATCTAAAAATTATTTAATCTTTTAACATCTTTTTTTTAAGGTTTTAATAATGGAAAATCAATTTTGTATTTGTTTATATATTTACCTTAACAAGCTGTCAAAAACGCAAACAAAGAACAACGTTTTGCCAACTAAGCAAAGATACACATACATACGTGTATCGGCCTTTTAAACGTTAACATCTGACACTCACACTACGGCCTCTTTAAAGTTGTTCCCTTGTGTACTAAAAATAGCGTAGAAAATTGTGTGATACTCAGGGGACTTTATTTGTGAAGCGGACATGATATATGTTTGGTAAATCTTCTTGTAAGAAATTTATCAGTCGAGTTCTGGGATGAGAAAGTGTTGCATTTTTTGTAATTTTACTTTCCATAAAAAAAAACTAAAAAGTGTGATTATTAGCGGAAATAAATTTTTTTCGTGTGCTAAACCGTAAATGACCTGTAAATATTAGACATTTACAAACCTGGACATGTTTATTTCTGTTAAGTTTTTACTACATTAAGCTTAAGGTGTTTACCTATTTTAATTTAATTATAAAGTTTTTTAATGTTAAGTTATGGTAATTTTTTTGTACATGCAAATGCACTTCAGAACCACGAGTGATTGTGTTCAATTGAAATTTGTCCAAACTTTTCTCCCACTTTTAGGGTTCCTTACTCATAGAGTGAAAATGGAATCGAATTTTTGAGACTTCTACGCCCATCACCGGCCCCATTTCCCAAACGGTAAGAGCTATAGAGCTGATATTTTCACCGTAAATGTGTTTACCATGCCGCTGCAATAACAAATACAACAAAACAACAAAAAGTTAAACAATAAAAAGGGTGCTCATACCAGAAACTGATAAAATTTAACAAATTTAATATTTACTAATAAACTATTATAGCATAATAGCTGAAATTTTCACAGGACGTATAGCTACAACAACAAATACCCAAAACAACTAAAAATTAAGAACTAAAGGGTGCTTCAATACAAGAAATTGTAGAAATTAGTTGTAACTTTTCGTTACATGGGTTTTACCACAAAAAATATCAAAAATAACAAAAAATTTAAAAGTAAAGAAATTGAAATTAGCTGTAACTTTTGAGTCATAGGAGATAGATAGATAGATAGATAGATAGATACTTGATTTGCACAGGATATGCAGTTACCAGGCCTACACAACAAAAAATACCAAAAATAGCAAAAAGTACAAATTTAAATGTTGCAACAAAATGGGGAAAACCTCTAATATGAAAATTAGCTATAACTTTTGAACAGTGAGAGATGGAGGCTTGGAAACAACAAATACTAAAAACAAAACAAAAAAAAAAAATTAAAGAAAGGCTGTTTCCCATACAAGAAACAGCCACCCTGTTAGGATTCCGCACTCACAGAATGAAAAAGGGACCCTTTTACTAACGCTTCGCTCTCCATCTGTCCGTCTGCTACAGGTTCCAGTCTCCCAAACGGTAAGAGAGCTGAAATTTTCACCCCACATGTGGTTATCCGGCTTCTAAAAAAAGACAAATAATAAAGACAACAAAAAGTTAAAAACTAAAGGAGGTCCCCAAACAAGAAACTGTAAACATTAGTAAATATAGCACAAAATATGTGGTTGCATAGCTTCTTCAACAGAAAACTCCAAAAATAATAAAACGTTAAAAACTAAAGGGTGCTCTTATACTAGAAACTGAAAACTGGCTGAAGCTTCTGAACTGTAAGAGATAAGTCTTGAAATTTTCATAATATATGTAGTTCGTAGGCCCCTACAACAACAAATACCAAAAATAGCAAAAATTTAAAGCTTATTTGGTGTCCATTCGTGGGGACACCCTTTAGTATAAAAATCAGCTATAGATTTTGAACTGTAAGAGATAAAGACTTGAAGCTTACACTATACTAAGGGTACCCTTGTTCAACCACTTGTACGATTTTATTAATCTTTTTTAGATCAAAACCAGTCTAGTGTGTACTTAGAATACGTTAAACGTTCTGATGCGTGGTATATACATATGTATAAGTATAAAGTCAAACATAAGTATAATACTCTGTTCATACATGTAGCAATATTAAAATTATAACAATTAAAGCCATTTATTGAGACTAAATTTTTATATACAAATTACAATTAACTTATTGGCAATTAAGAGATAATTGTTTTAATAATGAGTAAAATTTATAATGCAACACTGTTAGATTTGTATTAACAGTACTAAATAAAATTTATGTTATTTATTTATTGTAAATAACTTATTTTTTCATCAACAGTTGTGAAAGCGAATAAGTATCTTCAGGAAAATAATTATAAAGTTCAAAAAACAGAAAAATATATTGAAAAAATTTGATTAACAAACTTTCAACAAAAAATATTTTTCCCGCCTTAAAATTTCTTAACAACATTCATGAACAACATAAATATAAAAAAAAAAACAAAAATACAAACTCACATTTGTTCGTAAATTTATTTAAAATAATAAATTGATGCTGTGCGTTAAGTGAAATCGGCTAGAAATATATAAATTGAGGAATAATTCCATAAGGACTTTTGGCATGAAAATTCTTCTAATATTGCAAAAAGCAAGAGCTGCTGCTTCCTCAAACTCTGCAGGATTTCCAAATTTTTCTTCTTTCTTTTTAGGGTTCCGTACTCATCAGAGTGAAACGGAACCCTATTACGGAGACAAGTACGTCCGTCCGTCCGTCACAGCGTCTATTCTCCGAAACGGTAAGAGCTAGAGAGCTGAAATTTTCACAGAATGTTGTTGTACCTTGCCGCTACAACAACAAACACTAAAACCAACAACAAATCGAAAACTACCAGGTGTCCCCATACAACGAAAAGTTACAATTAGCCGTAACTCTCGAACCGTAAAAGATAGAGAGCTGAAATTGGCATATTGTATGTATTTATAGATATTCTACAACAACAAATACTAAAACCAACAACAAGTCGAAAACTACCAGGTGTCCCCATACAACGAAAAGTTACAATTAGCTATAACTCTTGAACCGTAAAAGATAGAAAGCTGAAATTTGCATAGTGTATGTATTTATAGATGCTTGTCAACAACAAATGCTAAAAACAACAACATGTCGAAAACTACCAGGTGTCCCTATGCAACGTAAAGTAACAATTAGCCGTTACTCTCGAACTGTGAGCGACAGAGGGATGAAATTTGCACAATATGTGTATTCACATATGCTCCACGACAACACTTGCTAAAAACAACAACAACTGTAAAATTACCAGGTGTCCCTTTTTAACATAGAGTAATAGCTATAGCTTTCGAACCGTAAGAGATAGAGAGTCGAAATTCGCACAGTGTATGTATTCCCAGATGCCTTATAACAACAAATTACAACAACAACAACAACAAGTGGAAAATTACTAGGTGTCCCCGTACAACATAAAGTAGCTTTGAAAACAGAGAGATGAAATTTATAAAATATAAATGTGCATTCACATACGCCATTCCATACATACATTACACATACATATGTACGTACGGAACCCTCAGAGTACGAGCCAGCCTCGTACTTGACTTAATTTATTTTAATAATATTCAATTTGGATTCAAACTAGCACTCACTTTTTGGCAAAGTTCTAACTTTCTATTACATAATAGAAAGGCTTTTTTTAAAACCAATTTTTTTTTTAATTTTTTATGATACAAAATAACCAAATTTTTACAGAAAAACTTTAAATAATAATTTATTCGCCTGTCAAAAGCTAATTGTCGTAGCAATATTAACACTAAAAATATATTGTCAATTAACCGAATATAGGTTTAATTAAAAAGGCATATGTGAACAGAGTATAAAGGCAAAAACACATGCCTTATTGCCACACTCTTAAATCAGAAGCGATCATTTTCCCTAACTTAGACCAAACTTTTGCTTATTTTTTTGGTTTTCGGAATCACTAAAATTAGTTTAAGGTGTCCTTAATATATTCTAAAAATTAGGAAACTAATTTTAACATTTATTTTATTTCAGTTTTTTGAGCCTTTGTTAATGATACATCTGCCCACAAAACCATTTAGTGATATATATTTCTCTTTGTGTATTACACATTATGTAAGCCGCATACAAAATATTCCTACAAAAAAACAAGGGGTTTTGCTCTACTGAAACCCTAGAGAAAAACGGATAGTCGACCCAACAACAATATGTATTTGTTCAAAAAGACTTAAGTTAATGTGCATGTAAATTACACTGATTATTATTAGTATAAATATGATGTACATTAGGGTGGCGCTGATAACCCAGTAAAATTAAAAGTTAGACTCCAAAAAATCGGGATTTGTTGCAAATTACAATATAAAATCCTGTAATTTATCAAAATACGCCATTAGCAAGAAAAATGTCTGGCCTTTCAGGCGTCTGTCTGCCTCCCGTATTTCTTTCGTTGATGCCACCTAACTCGTCAGTAGACAGGAAAAACACTTAAGATTGTTTTAAACCCAACTCAGGCCTCGATTATGGTTTACAACATAATCTTCCTCAGAACATACAACTGATTTAAAATCAAAAAAATCTTCCAGAAATATCATTAAAAAAATTACAAAAAAAATAAAAATGTTTTTCAATTATTTTACTCAAAACAATTTTTTAATCTTTTTCTTGTTTCAAAGGCAGTTGAATAACGACTAAATTATTTAACAAAATTGGATAAAAATTGTTACAGGTACAAAAGTTGACGGCTCCAACACTTTCGTCAAAATTTTTCTGTAAAACACAATATTGGAAAAGATCCATAAATATGTATGTAGTTTAACAAAAAAGCCAGTTTTGATTTTCATGAAAAATTACACATCTATTTTTTATGGATATTAAAAGATAATTATATTTAAAGCTGCAACAGTACACTGAATTTACAAACATACATATACATTTTACATTACATCAAATTAAATTTAAAACAACATTAACGTAGTGAATCCTTCCCTACGCAATCAACTGATGAGTCATTGAGATGGAGACATTTCATCAGGGTCAGATTACCAGACGGTCGTTTCATGATTTCACATTGTTATACACGTTGGCTCCTCATCAATACTGTTCGTCCCATGCTCGTTTGCTGTGGTTTCGTTATGAATTGTGGAAATGAAGTAGGTATCGATTTTAAGATAATCAATTCCATCTCTTCTTACAGCGAATGAGAACCTCAACACATCACCAAATTTTAGTTCGTTATCAACATCTGTATACGTCCAGAGGTTGGTTTTGTAAGATAGAGTTAATGAATGCGAGCTGGCCTTACCATAAAGACCAACGTTAGCTGGTATGTATTCAGCATTAAATTTAACACGCTCTATTCCATTTTCATGTGGCAAGGACACCACAAAACCCTTACGGTAAGCTGTAAGTGTCGCGTCGGGTATCACGTAGGCCCTTACGCTTTGTACTAGGCAGAAAAGCAGCATGAACAACTTGATTGGCTGGATCATTTTTTTTTTATTGATTAGCTTTGTGGCAAACGATGTGTAGAGAAGTACTAAAGTCTTGTGTTAAATTTTGGCTTTTATACTTTTTTAATTCGGTTGATTTTGGAGTTGTCATGCTATTTATTATGCTTAATAAAATTATTTGTGGATCTTATCTTATTAAATTCATATAGCTTTATAACATGTGCGCATTTAAATTATGATAACGGCTAGAGAAAAATGAAAGATATAACTGTGATGAAATTTAAGAACAACACGCTTGAAATATAAACCCCATATGATATCTTAGTTTCAAGTAAAACAGATCTAGCTCATATTCTGGAATCACTGGAGAACTCAATTTAAAAGAAAAAAAGAGTTGCAAAACGAAAAAAAAAATGTTTACTGTGTTAGAGACTTGTTTGAATATTTCTGATTCGATTCTCATTTTGTTTATGGGAATTATGGAATAAGTCGTTAAGTTTTAAACATTCTTTTTCGAAGTCTACTGATTAGCATCAACGAAATGTCGGCAGCATATAGACGGCTGAAAAAGACAGAAAACATTTGAAAGCTCTATTTTTGGACCTGAATTAATACATCTCAATTGACTCTTAAAGCAAATAATTAATTAAGTTTATGTTTGAAAAAATTCGAAGTTAAGATTTGAAGAGAGATTTGTGAATCAAATAGTATGAAACATTGGCTTATAAGATTAATATACCATTGCCTAAGTATTATGGAGGAAATCTGCCTTCTGGATCAGATTGACAGAAAAGTCCAGTAAGCGATGTCCGTCTGTAGGCTAATGAAATATAGTTTGTGATAAACCCCTTTGGCATAAATCATTTTTCTTGGAATAGTATATATTACAATATTATGTCACATGTCATGTCACATGTTACGTCATGTGTCAAATATGATATGTGTCAAGGACGGTGCACATATGTAATTCTTTGAAGAAAGATTTGTTAATCAAATAGTATGAAACATTGGCTTATAAGAATAAAATACCATTGTCTAAGTATTATGATCGAAATCTGTCTTCTAGATCAGATTGACAGAAAAGTCCAGTAAGCGATGTCCGTCTGTAGTCTAATGAAATATAGTTTGTGATAAACTTTTAAATACTTTTGCTTGGATTAATACATATATATTACAATATTATGTCACATGTTTACTATTGATTTGAGAAAAACTTGTCAAAAACTAAAGTTTCTTAGATAAAACTAAAAAAAATATAAAAAAAAACAAGTTTATTTGCTGCAAAGTTGGTGGTATTCAGCCTTTTAGATATTTCAACTCACAAACAAAGAACGAATTGAATTTAATGCGGACTTGTATCTGTTACAAAATCTGTGTGCCAAGGAGTAAAAGTGAAATGTATAAAATAAGTGTTAAAGTATTTTTTATTATTTTCTCAAAGAAATATGTGATATCGCATGTTTTTCAAATCATGTGATTTAAAATTTCTAAACTTAAAATAAGCATTGCTTCAACAAGATAAAATTAATGTAGAAGTAAGGTCTGAAATACTATTTTAAATGGTTTAGCTTTAGAAGGATCACAAAATATCGAGGCTTTGGTGCCATTTGTTTTCGGAAGTCAGCAAAAAAAATTTCCGAACAAACCTGTAGTTCAATCCACAAGCTCCAAGTAAAAAATATGTTTATGTGTTGCTTCTAATTGGAAGCTTTATTATTATTTTTACCACAAAAATGGCGCTCTTAGAGCGGGCACCTGTTTATTTCCTTACAAAAAAAAAAAAAAATAAATAAAAACGTGCTGCCAGACTGTACAAGCACGAATAAAGAGTGCAATCTTCTTCTACAAACAAGTAATTTAAAAATGTTGCGTTTCTTAATGCAAATTAATTCTCACGGTCGTTAGAAGACATATAGATTTTACATATCAGTGAAGGTGTTATTTCTGTAATTTTAGCGGAAAGTTCTCGTGTCGAAATGTAGTGAAACTTATTATTCGATAAGTGAGAAAAAAGTTTCTCCGTAACTTATGTCGAATACTACTTTTGTCGTTACGTTATAAATGTTAGAAAATATAACTTTGTGCGAAATGTAATTATAAGCGATAAAAGCTCCAGCGCCAAAAACGTTTTTGTTAGCAAAATTCAAATAAACACAACACGTAATTAGGTGTCTTAAGTGTTTTACAACATCTAACTATGTGCTGCAGGTTGTTGACTACACTTCCTACAACAGTTGTAAACCATAATCGCAATATGAAGAATACAACATTGAATTAACAGCTGTTGTAATCTATAATCGGGGGATTTTAAATATTAAAATTATTTTCTGTTTGCTTTTCGTTTCGTTTCGAATGCGAATTTTATATGAATCTTGAGTTTCTTAAAATATTTATTTCGCCATTTAAGCTTCCCAGACAATGCATATGAAAAATTCTAAGAAGATTTTTGCCATACATTCAGCTTGAGATAGATATTTTTACGGAGTTGAATAATAATAAAATTTTAAGAAAAAAAAAAAAAGATTTTTGCCATAAATTCAGCTTGAGATAGAAATTTTTCGGGAGGTAAATAAAAATAAATTTTTAATAATTAAGCCCGATAAGCGCCATACAAAATAATTATAGAAGTAAAGTTCGAATAACAAAAATTATTTTATATATTTTTTTTTATTACTTTAAGATTTTGATTTTTTGAGATATGACTAGTATGCAATAAAGCAGCGATGTCACATAGAAATTTATTCTTATGAAAAAAACTGAAAATGTTACGAAAACTTAATTACACCCAGATAAGATAAATAAATCACTGTATTTTTTAAAAACGTACAAATATTTATATTCTCCATTTCACCGCAAAAAGTTGCAAAATTCTAATGTCGTTTTAAACATAAATTTCTATTAGTTTATGGATTTAAATGGTTTTTCGGGGAAATTTTGAAACATTTTTGCGCTAATTCAAAGAAGTTTTTGTCAGAAAAATGTTATATGGAAAAGCTAAAATACTCTTTATAACCATCACAACAGGTTTATGATTCTTTTGGTAATTTCCATACACAAGATTACATATAGACCCGAGGTATGGCTACAATCTGTGTTTTATGACATTTCTGCTTTAAGTGAGATGAAATAACTTTTTATAAAAGCAACTCTGGCTATAAAATAAAAGAAACTCAGTTTATTTTTGAGATATCTTGAATATTTTAACAAAATCAAGCATTTTCTAATAGTTTTTGACCCCGGCTGCGGATTAGAGTAGACTTGGTTTTTAGGAGTTATGACCGTTTTAAAAATATTTTGATTTTTCTAATACTATTTGTCCTGGTGCCATATTAAGCATATTCTTGCGATATCTTCAATATAGTGATGTGGGCGTGAGTGTTTTTTGGTTCACGTCATGCACGCTCTCAATCAAAATAATTTTCCTCACACATTTTCACTCACGAAAATTAATTTGGGCCTCACGTTACGCACGCTCACTAGCAAAATTTTTTCAATCATTCGAAACGAAACGAAATACGAACAATCACGTTTGTATTGAAACCAAATATAAACTGTGGCCGAAAGCGATAGCAGCCTAAGTCATAAAAAATAGTTTCGAGTAAGCTGTGTTTTAAATATAGAACAATTTTTATATGAAACTTGGCAATTCAGAACAGTTTTTTGATAAATTACAAGTTATAACATTATCTTTATGACAAACTTCGTCAGAGACATCAATTTGAAATTCACATCAATATGAAATTCTGTTAGTAGAATAATGTACCGCATATAACTCGTCTTAAGTCGACATAGTATGTTAGTTGCGCCAAACACAGAAAATGACACAGCTTTGCTTCCCTTTTATTACCTGCTCATTGCTTTAAAAGTGGTTTATTATCTGCAGATTGCCAGCATTTTAAAATGTTATAACTGGTACTAATTTTTACTTTTATCTGTGATTTAATTTAATTTTCAATACGACTGTTTTGCGAACTATTTTCTTTTGCCATGTAATACTTTTTCCAAAAATTTTGCAACGTTTGATCATGCAGAACTGGAGAGTTACAGTAGGAAATCTCCTTATGTACATTACGTATATATCGCAGTTTGCTCTTCGAACATTTCAATTAGTTTCAAAAAGTTACATGGGTTTTTAAAAGAACCATAAACGAATGACTTAATTTTTCGTTTTGCAGTGCGTATAGCTTATTGGGTGGAATTATTTCCCCCCCAATGATTTTTTTCCTTCCCCTCAAATCGACCCAGGCTAATGTACTTTGTTTGTGTAGTAGAAGTTAAGCTAAAATCTGCATTGAAAAATAGTTCATTAAAAAAATATGTGAAAATTTTTTTCTGAACCAGAAAAGTTAGTGTTTTAACTTTTTCGTGAACTGCCTCAAAATGGTAATCAAGCTCACGCACGCGTGAGTTTTCTAAAATTTGATCACAATCCTGCGTGACTTTGGCTTTGTTGAGCCGCCGACAATTTTCGTTTATGTAAATATACATATATCTTCTTCAAAATTTGCAAACGAACACAAACGTAATGAAATGAAATTCAATGAATTAATTGCTCTCAAATTAAAAAACAATAAATAACTCAAGGCGAATTCATACCAGGTGGGTGCAAGGGAATTTGCAAAATAAAAAAAATACAGGTATTTCATTACATACATATATGTCAAAGTGAACAAAAAGCTGGAAGCCAAAATAATCACCTGTGTTTCGAGTCCAACTGGTATGAATTCTGCTTGAAATAGTTGGAATAATCAACAATCAACGACTAGGCGTTGATTACATGCATACATCCGGTTTTCAACCGCCGCCCCACTTTTGTTTTCAGCGGCTGCCACGATGAAAATTAATTGGCACAGATCTTTGAACGTCTTATAATTCTTTGTATAATTTTGCACAAAAATCTTCATCTGCCCGCCGTTCTACCCATTTTCTTTTCCAAACTCGGCTTCTTTTTCCTTTTACTTCACATTCATCACTATCAAAAGCAAGGACTGCACAAGCAATAGCAAGCGATATTTCTTCCGAATACATTTTTACTACCAGGTGCCCCTATACAACGTAAAGTAACAACTAGCCGTTGCTCTCGAACCGTGAGCAACAGAGGGATGAAATTTGCACAATATGTGTATTCACATACGCTCCACAACAACAAAATGTTACAAACAACAACAACTATAAAACTACCAGGTGTCCCTTTACAACGTAGAGTAACAGTTATAACTCTCGAACCGTAAGAGGTAGATAGCCGAAATTCGCACAGTCTATGTATTCCCAGATGACTTACAACAGCAAATTACAACAACAACAAGTGGAAAATTAATAGGTGTCCATATACAACATAAAGTAGCTGTACAAACAGAGAGATGAAATTTATAAAATATACATATGTATTCACATACGCCATTCCATACATACATTACACATACATACGTACGGAACCCTACTTGACTTAATTTATTTATAATTTTCTTTCTTTTTGTTTTTATGTTTCAAAATTACAATTGTATGACATTTATATTAAACTACTTTTTCAGGCACAAGTTCAAACCTTGGTCGGTCACTTTTTTTTATCAATATCAATTAAGTAAAGAAAAGTAAACTTTTTATAGCTAGGTGGACAAGCGGCCCATCGTCAGCACCCTATAAACTTTGGACGAGTCAAATTTCACAATGCAATTAAAATTTCAGTAAAATTTTAGCAAATACCGCTTGGTATGGCGTAAATGTTTAAGATGGAAGAAAATGTCTGAAAAAAGCTCTCATAAAAAGACCAATTAACAGTCTTCTGAGATGACAAAAAAATCATCCATAAAACAGACTACAAAAAAGATCATTGCTTTGGTTAATGTTAGTTAAGTATATAAATATAAAGTAAAATTGCCTGAGCTTTGGTTGCCGAGTAGTTAAAACGGCTGTACCAAAATTGTGAAATTTGACACGTCCAAAGTTCATAGGGTGCTGATGAAGGGTGTTTGCTACCCAGAAACAGCCGGTTGTCAACCCAGCTAGAACATTTTACTTTTCTTTACTTCATTAATATCGATTTAAAAGTGACACACCAAGGGTTGAACTTGAGTCTGAAAAAGTAATTTAATATAAATATATGTATTATAATCTCTTAGTTCAATGCAATTAAAATTTCACTAAAATGTTAGCAATTGTATGAGTTATAAATAAATTTTTTGATTTATAAATAAATTTTTTTTTTCAATATGGCAATACCTTTTAAGCAGTCACCACTTGACCTATCACCAGTTTTCGTTTGGATGTTAAGTTACGGGCCAGCCTGTATGTGTATACAGGGTGTCCCGGCATATCGACATATAGATTAAAAAGGGTTATTAAGGGAGTGAAAGGAAAATATTATTTATTATTTTAAGCTGAAAAATAGATCTTAAGGTCTTCTGTCTTTTTCAGCCGTCTATATGCCGCCGACGTTTCGTTGATGCTAATCAACTTATTAGAAGAATGCTGGAAACTCAACTACTTATTCCAAAATTCTCATGAACAAAATGAGTAGTTGGGTTTCAATCATTCTTTTAAGATTTTTCGTTGTATAGTCTTCATAACTTGTTGTCTCATTTAATTCTTTTTTTTTTATTATATAATCTAATTTGATCTTTTGTGCTTGTTTTATAGTCAATATGTACAAAAATAACAAATATACATACTTATATCCACAAACATACTAATTTATAAACACTTAAAATTCACTGGTACTATTTGTCTAGATACACCCCTTTTTTATATGCGCGAAAAACTAACATGTATTAAAAATTTTATTTATTTACTTATTTTAGCTATTTTCCTATTTTTGCTTTATTTTTATGTTTAATTTTTTCTATATGCAATACAGAAAGAACACTTTGCACAGTGACTTTGTAGCAAAAGCACCTGCATGCAGTTAATCGAAGTCAATCTCTCGTTTAAAAATTTACAAAACAAACGAGTAGATATGATTTTAGATGCCAAGGTTAAAAGATTGTTATAAATTATTTTCAAACTTTTGTTTTTCGATCCAATATAATTCAAAATGATACCTTGTTGATTGTTTAGTGTTTCTACACGTAGCAAAATAAATCAAGAATTAGAAAAAATAATTTTAAACAATGTAAAAGCGGCTGAGAATAGACAAAAAAATATTAGCATACTCGTATTGTTAAAAAGTTTCATACACACCCTGAAGCAATCAATAGGCATATCAAATAATATAGGCTCAAATCGAACTACTCTGCTCATGCACAACAAACAAACAAACAAACAAACAAACAAACAAACAAACAAAAGTAGAGTGCTTTATTCAGCTTGGCCGAATCTTTTATACTCTTTACCAAGGTATAATAGTTTTATTTTATTCTCATGTAATCAGCAAATGTTGCTTAAAACGAACAAAACTTAACTACAACTCAGTTGTGCTCAATATTTTCATTGAAAGTGTCTCAGTAGAACAGCTATGGTGCTTATTAAATATTTGGGGGGATGTTACCAACTTTTGCATATCTGATCTTTGAGCAATGCAAACCACAGGAATAACAACAATTCTCATCAAAATAAATTTTACATGTCCATTAGTACATGCACTCAAACGCATGGCCCCGATGTCCAGGTTTTGTAGGCATCTATGTATGGTCTTATCGACACAATCAAGCTTATGCGTATGTACCTAAACAAAAGAAAATAATGAAGGCATGCTGAAAATTTTTTTTTTCATTTGCTCGCAAAAGCTCAAAAAATAGTTTTCATTCACAGATAAAAGAAAAAACTAACATGAATTGGTTTAAAAATTGTATTCGCTAATAGAAAATCTTACTTCTCTACTTCCAAATTGTGTTAACTTCAATTGTACCAACTTTTACATACCTGAGCTTGCAAACAAAACTGTAATAAAAAGGGTAAACTGTAATAAAAAAAAGAGTTTAGTAGTAATTTATTTTTCTATAGCTAAGTAATTTTAAACCCAATTTTGTCCATTTTCAATACCATGCAAAAAGAGATATAAAAAATCGAGTAATTCTAAATTAAGGTCAACAAATTGGTTAATGAGTTTAAAACCGGCATTTAAAATAGTTTTTTTTTTTTTTTTTTTTTTTTTTGGAAAAACAAATCTATATATATATTTGGGTAAAGAGTAAGCACTTTTCTAGCATCCAAGTGGACCGGCAGCCCGTTAAACATAAACATAGGTAAAGAGTATTTAAAATTCGGGTGGGCCGAATCTTAAATACCCTTCACAATCAACACTTTTGACCCTCGAAAGAGAAAAGATTTGTAATTGATGAGAAATATCTGCAATAACATAAATTTTAAAGTTTAACAAATAGCGGTATCCTGTGGGCACAATTACCAGTTCCGTTTCAAAATTTCAACTTCAGTGTTCATTTCTGCAATCTATGAATCTGGTTTGATCACTTCCGTTGTGTGTAAGAACAAAGCTGTGCCAAATAATGTGAAAATTAACGCCATAACCTGGACGGCATGCCGCGGCATGCAGGCTTTCCATTTGGACCAAAATGAAAACTTTAAAAAAGTTGTAGAATTTAGAAGCAGTTATATAATTTATAAGATTTATATTAATCTTAATCAATACGAGAGTCATTTACTTCAGTACGAGATTTTTAAGCAGAGTTGGAAGTACCTTTTCAATCATGATTGATATGAGTAAAGACTCTCTGCGATTAAATTTAGTTTTTCTCTAAGTGCATTTAAATTGTAGTAAGTTAACCGTAATGTCTGTGATTGTACAGATAAACACATATGTATGTATATGCATATGTATACATATATATTGCTTAAGTGTCATCACTGATATTATCCGCAACGTGAACATACTCAAGCTCATAATCAAAATAATTTTGTTCCTGTTTTATATTGTTTGCAATTTGATATAATTCGTTGTTATCCAAATCACAAGTTTATTATTATTTTTTTTTTTTGAATTATGAGATCTTTTTCATTTTACATTCAAATTTGTCTTGTTCATAAATCCATGTGTGTACAAACACTCACACATATGCATATACATATGTACATACATACATCGTTTATTCGTACTTTCGTAGTTAGTATGTAAATATTTATTTTACAAAAAGATACCGAACTGTTTATTTGTCCCTTTTACAAAAAATGTTATGTGCACATACTTGTCATGTATCATCTTTTTGTTTTTTCATTTAAATTAAATGTTTATGATTTATGTATATTTTTTTTTAAATCAAAGCAGAAAGACATTGACGTGGGAAAGTGAGTTGTTATAAAATCAAATACGAAAATTATTCTTAAAAAGAGGTTTTAAGCAATTGTTTGTTTGTCGATTAAACCAATTATGTATCTTTTTCTTAATGTACGGATAAAAACTACAATAATAAAGACAATTATTTATGCTGTTCTTGTTACTTATGTAGATTTCTATAGTCAAAAGAGTTTGAATCGTTTTTAGAGTTTTTTTCCATTCTCTGATAAACGGGATTGCATTAAAATTTTTCATTATCTCGGAAATTCTCGTTTAATTGAAATAATTTGAAAATTGTGGTTTTATCATAGCTGTTACTTTTGTTTATCAATGTTTATTTTTTTTTTTAGGTTAGGTTAGATTGATTGAAGTTGTTTGTTTGCCCATGTCTTTCGACATACACCTAAGCCAGTATAGGCTTGTAATGCGCTCCGTGGGTTTAACCATGTACAGTTTGACTCATAGGTCTATAGAAACTCCGTCTCATTCACAAAGTTCCTTAATTTCCTCCAGCCTGTGCCCCGTAGTTGGGCTATGTCCGGTAAGGTGTCGCTCCCAAGATGTCGGGGTCGTATTTGTGAGAAGGCGGGGCACTGGCATAAGTAGTACTCTAGTGTCTTGCTTTCCTCCCCACATGCTCTACATTCATCTCTTCCGCTATTCATCTCTTCAGTTATTCCCGTATGCCCTGGCACCCATATGATGCGCAGCTCACCATGAGACGAGTAACTGTTAATAGCGTTTTTGGTATCCCAAACTGTTTGTGATTTAAGGCACTCAGCTGAGATCACTCTAATGGCCATTTGACTATCCTTGTATATTTTCACAGGTCCTGGCCTTCCAATTTCATTGAGCTCCTTAATACTCTTCGTAATTGCCCGAATTTCCGCCTGAACAATAAAAATTTTAAATAACATCTCCGTGATATTTTCTATATAAATATCAAGTCCTGTTTTTCCCCTCGCCCTTGTTCCACCCGTGTAACAATGAAGCTCCATGGGGATCTGGTTGATAGGGTCGGTCAACCAGGTATGTAAGTCAGAAATCAATGTTTCGGAATTGGCCTTTAGTCTCGTCTCCGGTATGAGATCTGACGTCACGCTTTCCGCTATAGATTCGCCTATGGCTGTAAAGTTTTGTTGATGATGCGTTTCGTGTCCCTGATCGATCTACTCACACATCATCAGTTGTAGAATACGAGTGAACACGCCATGGATCGATATACTTCCCAAAAAACGCGGAAGAATCGTGTCTAAGACGAAATGGATGATTATTTTTTTAACCAAAATCATAATGAGCAATGAGGCTCATTTCCACCTCAGCGGGTACATGAAGAAGCAAAACTATCACTTCTGAGGCACCGAAAATCTACGACTGAGGCACGGTTAGCTATTGCATCAGCTCAAATTGACTGCATGGTGCGCTATTCACGTTGCAGGAGTCATCGGTCCATTATTTTCCGAGGACCCCGCTGGTCAAATGACAAGGAGCTATAGGACCATGTTACTCGTTTTTTTTCTGTCGCAATTGAATGAATTAGGTCTGAAGGACATGTGGACGGAGCACCGCCACACACTGCGCTAGCCGCAACCAATGTTCTGAAAGCCGAACAATATGGGATGACTTCTTTTTGTCCACCTTTTGTGTATAAAAGTATATTCTAACTATTCATGTATCTGTCCAAAAAAGTTCAGCCTCCTCTCAAAAGTTATGCCGATGTTTTAATATAAAGAGTTTCATCCACTCATATTGCGTTGGGAGAAAACAGCGATATGTGTGAAAATCTGTCGGAATTACGGAATATTAAAACAAGACGATTCTGAGAAATTGTGAAAATTTTATAATAGAATACAAAATAAAACTAAATTGATGTCAAGCATTAAGTTTTAATTTCATAAAAATATTTTTTTATTTATTTATTTGAATTTAATTACATAATATAATTATATCGCGATTTTCATATGTGTGTTTGTGTGTGTGTGTGCTGTTCTATTTGTTTGATAAGTGTATGAAAATCGCGATTTTTGGCAATTTAGTTATCTCAGTAAATCGTTGAGAAAATCAAAAGTTGTGCACCGATTTCAATGAAATAAAGCTCATTTGATTCAAAATATACATATTAAGCTAAATGCTTTAAGAACAAAATTGTGACTTTAGTTGCATTATTTTTTTTTATGAATTTTTTAAAAAATATTTTTTTTTTTTTACATAAAATGGTTATTTTTACAAGGATATCTCTGAAACTACTCGTTCAAATTAAAAATAATGTAGGCACGGATTAACGATAATTTTGTTGGCGAATTTCGGTTTTTTTAAACTGAACATGGTGAACCGTTTTCAAGTTGTTTAAATATTTGTACTGGAAGCGCCTTAGTTTTAGACATAACGGTATATCTCAAAAAGTCGAGCTGATGCAAAAAAAACCAAGTGCAGATTTGGATTCAGCGTCCCAAATTACCTTCAAAACATCATTCAGTTCATAAACAACAAATACCTTGTTCCCTTATGTAATTTATGCAGACGAGTGTTAGTTAGTATTGAAAAAGTAGATAAAATTTTTGCTGGGATATAAAATTTATTGAAACACTTTGTTGTCAATTACCTTTTTGACATTTTTATTATAAACATAAGTATGTATATGTATGCTGATAGACACACAATATACACATCTGTATAAACAAATTCGCTTATTTGACTTTCAACAAAATTGCTTACCTTTTTATTTCTTTTGTATAAACTGATACAATACTCGTGCAGTAAAGAAAATAAAACTAAAGTTACCATATTGTTTTTCAATTTAGTTCGTCTTTTTTTTAATTGTTTATTCAAATGTTCGTATGTATTGTAAAATATTATGGAACTTAAAATACAATTATAGACTTAAATAAACTAAAATTTTGCATTTTAATGTCTGCTGTAAAATAAATAATTGAAGCAGAAAAGTAGTGTTTAATTTTTTGTTTCTAAAATAATAATAGTATTTCTTCGTTCTTATGCTGCTTTTGTTTAAATGGAGTCTTAAAAATAAAATAAATTTTTTTTTATCAACTAAAAGCACTTAAATATTGGCAATTGTTTTTGTTTTTTAGTAAAATTTAAAATAAAATAATTATTGTATGCATTTGCATAAATATATAAATTTCAATATGTGATTATGGTTGGATTTTCAAAAATTATTGATGTTAATAAGAAAAAAAAAAATAAAAAAAATTTTCTAAACATTTGCTTATTAAATAAATATAAAATGAAAACTAAGAAAAATTAAATGCTAAAATAGCAACTTTATATGCATTAATAAAAAAAATTGTTTCTTTTTGCATAAATTACAAACAATTTAAAAAATATATTGAAATTAAAATTTATTAAATTGTGGGTAATTTTTAAAGTTTTAAATATTGTTTTATATATTTATTAATTTTTTTTGTTGATTTTTTTAAATTCTTGTTTTTTTTTTTTTTGATATACATATGTATATAAACTTCTATAAAATTGCTAAAAATTATTTAATTGCTTAATCAATGATCACAACTCTTATTACAATAAATTTTAGTGTATTTTTAAAAATATTTTTATATATATATATTTTCAAAACATATATGATGAATTACTATTAACAAAACTACATGTATATGTATGTATGTATATTGTTTGTATATTTTGTTGGCAGCATTTCTGTTTTGCTTTTTTTATGATTGTCTCACTTTGCGGTAAAGTGTTTTATTTAAAAAAAAAAAAAATTGTTAGTGTATATTTCATTATAAAAATATGGTTTTTTAATTTTTGTATTGTATTTATTGTTGTCTTTTATTGTGCACAGAAATACGATCTGTTGAATTTTGATTTCCATAAAAGTCTTTGTTGTTGCTATGTCAATTATAATGTGATCTTTAAATTAGATATTGAAGAAGACACTCGAATAACTGCTCGCTCTTACGGGTCATCTGAAAAGACAAGTATAAAAAATGAAATTACATTTTTTTTTATTTATATGAGACATATGGGATATTCTATGATAAATAAGAAAAATTAATAAGATTTGCTATTTCAATAAAGTGTACATTATTGAACTTAATATTTAACTCAATGCTTAGTTCACACTAGAACAGGCCTTAAAAATTGTCACATACGGCTCGGATGATAATCATACAATTGCGATGCATAATTTAAGGGCAGTTCTGATTATTATACAATGTATTAAAACTTGTCCAAAATTCAAATAATATGATCAAGTGTGGTAAGGTAGTGTGAGTTAAATGGAAAATAATACGATAAAATTTTTTAGCTCTAAAAATATACCTTATTAATATACCTTAATTAAAATTTTTTTTGAAAAATCAGTTTGTCATCAATTTTAGGAATTTTTTCAGCTTGAAGTTTTGAAAAAAAAATTTTTTTGAGGTATCGAAATATTGAATTAAACAAGCATTTAAAAAACAACTGACCTCAAGCTCTAATTATTAATTAAAAATATTTCCAGATATTGGAAATTATTTGCGAATTTTTGCACTTTTGCTTCATGCTACAAAGCAAAAGCGCAAATGTTTGCATTTGCAAATGTTGTGCATGTTTCCGCATCACTACAACAAACACGTTAAGTATTTTGTGGATAGAAATCTTTAAATTCTGTCATCCATTTGTTCGCGTTTGTCTGTTTGTATTGTGTATTTTGACAGTTCTTCAGGTTAACAGTTGTAGTCAGCTGGGCTTATGAAGATACCTGGTATCGCGGTACCTTGCAGCTGTTTGACGTTTTTTTTACAAATTCTTTTAAGTTTATTTTTGACTGAGTATTCGCATTTGTGCCAGTTGTGTAGCTGTTTAACTTTAAGAACTGTTTTAAGAATATTTTTGCTTTTTTACGCTTTTGTACCAGTTGTTTTTTTTTTTGTTGGTGTTATAGGTTTTGTATCTAAATCACCGTATATGGTTTTGCAAATTTTTTTGCAGTTTTAATCATTTTCCGATATAGACTCAACACTACTTTTGGAAAACGTAGGGATTTTATGTGTATATATTTTAAACAGATTTCTACACAGACTACCAAGGAATAAATACATACTTATGTATAATACTACAACAACACACCTCATACATCAATCTTGTGAATTGATTTAATTTGAATGAATGAATTTTTAAATATTTCAAAATTGAATCTGCTGTTTTTTCTTGATTTTTGACAGAATGAATTATTCTTGAACTTAATAAGTTCTCAATATTCAATAGCATAGACTCTAGGGCGAAAAAAATTTTTTTCTAAAAATTATATTTGGCACTGGTTTTTTAATGTCATATTATTTCGTATTAAAACATGCTCTTAAAAGTTTAACATGCTATTAAACAAGCTATTAAAATTTAAATTTAATTTTTAACGCCATTTCAAACGCGTTTGTATTTGAGCAATTTAAATGCTTAAAATAATATAAAATAACTATAATTAGCTTGGAATTCACCTTTTATGTCATACTGAGCATTAGGGGCATAACCAGTTATTTGGCATAGTACTAGGATATGGCCAGCCATGTCCCAGTAACCACAAAAATCATAATCTTTAATAATTTTTCTAAAAAAGTTCACGCACCAATTGGTTTTTCTAAACAGGTGTATTAAAAATTTATTTTTTAAATTATTTAAAGTTACAGACACTATATCTGCCAATTGTTGTTTCCTTGAAACGCATTTTAACAAAAATCAATACTTTGGACTTTACGCAGCACTAATAAACTGTTTTTCGTTATAGCTAAGTGGTTTTTCCATATTGTGAAATTTTTTTCAACTGATTGGAAACTTTTCTTGAGAGAGATTTTGGAACACTTAAAGCACGGACTTGAACTAACAAAAATATTATTTTGCATAAGAGAAAACTATTTCGAGATCTTCTTAAATTACTGCTGAATATTCTTAATTTTATAATGTGTTTATTCATTTTTAATTGATTTTTTTTTCGTTAAAATAGGTTAGGCATACTATTTTTTAGATTTGGATCAGTACTCAGGGGTTGACACCTATATATGCATTACATTGTACTGAAACTAGGAAAATAGGAAACGGGGATTGGTGGGTAGAAAAAGACGTTTGTGTAATTAAAAATTAAGCTACAAAAAACAGAACAGTTATTTTTGCAAGACTGAGTAAGCCAGAACACTTAAGTTGCTAATTTATCTGTTTAGTGTCTAGTATATATAACTTCGACATTATCCAGTCAACAACATTTAACCCAACCTCTGTAATATTTCAAAACTCCAACTATCCAGAATAAAAAGCCGACACGATAGCCACGATTAGACTGTATGCAGTTGCAATAAGTGTTCTACTGCATTCTTTTACAGTCTATTTTCTTAAAAAATATTTCAAGTCTATTAAATTCCGATTAAATATTTATACATAATTTGTCAAATAAGCGTTTAATGAAAATGGAATATATTTTTAAGAAATCCAGTAAACAAACATGCATACACCTATTACGACAACACACCTTATACACATGATCACAAAATACACCTTCTGTCTGATCAAACGTTCACAAACACGGGGTTGGTGCATGCACTTTTTTGACCTTAGCGGAAAAATAAATATACGTTCTCTTATAGTTTTTTATGCTCTATGGGGCTGTGTAAAATTGGTAATTTTGATATTTTTAAGAATTAATTTAGGTCCAAAAATGAACCTTTTTAAAAAATATTTGCTGTCTTTTTCAGCTGTCTATATGCCGACGACATTTTGTTGGTGCTAATCAACTCATCAGTAGACTTGAAAACTTCTTAAAAGTTTGTTTGAAACTTAACTACTTGTTCCACAATTCCCATGAACAGCATTTGTAAGCTAGATTCGTTTTTGTTTTTATTATTATTATTATTCTTAAAGATAAAGGTAAGTCGCTCAATAGAAAAAATTGTTACTCTGGAAATAAGAAGTATCTATTCCGGTTTTGATACCAAAATGAAAATCGAAATATTTTTTACAATTAATTTAGGAACAAAATTTTCCTGTTGGGGAATAAGAGGAGTTACTTTTAAATTAGGTGCATTGTCATACTGTGAAATTAATAGACAATTATAATTTTTGACACTAAGGCTCTTTTAAAATACAAATGGGTACATATTTCCTTTTCATCGATATCGAACAGGTTCGCTCGTTCGTATAAACAATTTCAAAAGAAAAATAAAATTTTGAAATTTATTTTGGTTTCAACTGTATTAATGCGAATGAATATATAGGCTCCAGTCCAGCCACTCTTCCAATCCAGCTATGGCAGCAATTAAAAAATGAAACTAGATTCAATACTTATACAAGCTCGCTCAAGTGCAGGATTGATTCCCTTCGGCTTGATTTAAGTACACTTGTGTGTATTATGAGTATTTAAATTTTCAAGTCCGCTTCATACTAAAATCAAGTAGGAAAAGCTTAAATTTAGAACGAGCTTTTTCTTTAAGCGTACACAAATTAGTTTCGATAACGGTCTAAGACTATCGAATAGTTATTGAATTTCATTTTTGTTCGAAGTCATACCGGCGATTAAAGCTCAGGTATATTTGCTAGATTTAAAAACGACCAAATTTACGTGGCTTACGCTTAAATAATATTAAATAATATTAAAAACAAAAATTTACATTGCAAGCGAGAAATTTTCACGAATTCGGTTCATGAAAATTTTTACAGACATCAAATGAAATTTAAACAAATATTATAAAGAGCAACATTTTTAAATATTTTTGATTTAAGACTTATTTGAATTGGGTGTTAAAACATTGTGTGTGAAAAATTTTAATTAAAGCACATTACAAAACGAAATTAATTCTTTGGTTAAGCACATTTCAAAGCTTTTTTTTTTATATGGCTTTATTAGTTTTTTATACCATATAAATAGACGTTATTTACTTCATAAGTCTTACAAATTTGGTTCTTCACTTTTGTTTTTAGAAAGTGGGCAGCTGATTTCCACACATACATACTGTGTATTCAATTTACATTAGGTGTAACTTTGTGTAAAATATTTGTATGTATTACTTTATTTTTAAGAAAGATTGCAGATAATAATTGAAAGTAGAAATATACATATTTTTTCTCTCATTAAAATTTGTTTGTGACATGAGAAATTAATAAATGCCTCTATTATTCTATTGCCATCCTACACAGTATTTAAAAATTATATTTTTGCTGTCTTAAGATCTGAAAATACTCGTATCATTAATTTCAATTTAATTCACTTTTATTTGTTTAAAGTTCGTCAAATTTTGAGCGTCAGACTTTTAGTGTAGTTAAAAGTTGTACAAAAAAAAAAAAAAAAAATTGTATAAATAACAAAACTGAAGCATACAACTACTTAATGAAAGTGAACTTGACCATTTATTATTGGCTTAGTGTTTTGTTCGCCGATACAAATTCATATGAACAATTTTTAATTGGTAAAAATAATTCTGGCATATTTCCTAAGATATGAATGAAAGATTAAACATATAAATAAGCCAATTAATGGTTTCTATCGAAGAATTGATATGTCTTTAAAAACTAATATTGAAGGTATATCAAGGATAAACATAATTGTTCAGTGTGAGTAGAACTGCAGGAATTTTTTTTACGAATTTCAAAATTTATTTTTGATAAAAAAAAAAAACAACAACGATAAATACGAGAGAATAGAACCCGTATTTTATTTACTTCATTATTTTTGTTTGTTTATGCTTGGATTATCGTGTACCATCATCATTTGAGGCACTTTTGTAAACATATCGAGAACTCAAATAAAATTGAGTAGGTCTGCGAATTTGTTGGAAAATAAATAACAAAATATGGACTGAAATGACAAGCCTAGTTGTGCGGCTTATTGCTGTATGCATATAGACATATTTAAACACAATCGGGGCTGCCAGATGCGTTTTGTTGCTGTCCCCAAACAAACTCGAAAATATCACCACAAATTGCCGCATGCAATTTTCTTTCCTAAATTTTAATGTCATATTTTTGTCAACTTTTTAAATAATGTTATTTCGAATCAGTTATCAGTACATCTTATTCATATAAATAATTTTTTAATATTAGTTTAATTATAAGTCGAACATTATGATTTACGATCGTTAATTATTTTTTTATAGAGAAAGATTTTTTAGAGGTAAAATTCTATTGATCAACATTTTTAAAAAACACAAGAAAAATAAAGTAGAAGTAATTCTACTTTACTTGGGTGCCCATCAGCACCCAATTTTTCTTTATACATTGCTATTTGTTTAACACAAAATGGTACTGATTATTCGGTCTATTTGGGAAGTAATTCTGAATTAGTTTGAAAAATTAAAATTATAATCAAGAATATTGTGAAATTTCGCAGCAAATAAGAATGGACTACCAGAAGTTGGATATCAATCAGGTCTACTTTCGCAGATGCAAGTATCAGAAAAACATGCAAGTATCAGAAATTTCGCCGGCTGTTTTGTGTAGTTTTATCCATCGCAGATGATGAACTTTTGAAGCAGGCCAATTTTAACAAAATAAGAAAATTAATGTAAAACTATCAATATTACTAAAGAACTAAAGAAGATTAACAAAATGTCAAATACATTTAAATGCCTGGCACACCAGATTACTCGTCATTGTTCGCTTGTTTTGCTTCAAGTAGAGCGAAACCAAATTTTGTTGCTGTTTTCAATATTTTTGTGCAGGCGGACGATAGATATCGATCGATTTGGGGAGCCTGTCGTTAAAACTTTTATTTGTTACATTTTGCACTCCTGATTGTGTGTACATCGAAAACTTAAGTGATGGATTAAATATATAGTTTTTAGGTTAGCTTAGATTGAGAGGAGGGGTGCGATTGCCCATGTCATTTCACATACACTTAAGCGAGTGCCTTTACAAAGTTTCTTAATTTCTTCCAGCATATGCCCGTAGACGTCGTTCCCTAGGTATCGGTACAGCATTTGTGTCAAGACGGAGCACTGGCATGATTAGTCTCGCTAACTGCTCCACATACTCTACATTTATAGCCTGCTGATGAGAGACGCTCTGTGCATCCAACTCCAGGGCTCTAATTTAACTTTGCTGCAGGATTTCGCGCGAGCCAGTCTATGTTTCTTCACTTCCTGTTGACGCAAGTGAATTTGATCTCTGATTTTTGTTTATTCCTGCATGCTGCGGCACTCATACAACTGCTATTAGCGTTTTTGCAAATTTTGCAATTTAGTCCACCCTGCTGAGATCGTTTCAATTATCTAATTAATTATAAAATTTTTATTAATTCAGGTCCAAAAATGAACCTTTTCAAAAAATTTTTGTTGTATTTTTCAGCTGTCTATATGCCGACGACATTTCGTTGGTGCTAATCAACTCATCAGTAGACTTGAAAAATTCTTAAAAGTTCGTTTGAAACTTAACTACTTATTTCATAATTCCCATGAATAGAATGAGAATCAGAAATTTTCAAACAAACCTTTAACACAGCAAACATCTCTTTTTTCGTTTTGCAACACTTCTACTTTTCTTTGCAACCTTCTATACAACGAGTAACCATTGGTTACTACGATTTGTGTTTTTGAAAGTATCAAAAAGTAAAAGTTTTTGAATATAAGTGTTGCAAAACGAAAAAAGAAATGTTTGCTGTGTTAAAGGTTTGTTTGAACATTTCTGATTCTCATTCTGTTCATGGGAATTATGGAATAATAGTTAAGTTTCAAACAAACTTTTAAGAATTTTTCAACAAACATTTTTTGAAAAGGTTCATTTTTGGACCTGAATTAATACATTTCAATTGGCTCTTAAAGCAAATAAATAATTAAATTCATATTTGAATATATAATTTTTAGTTCGAATACTAAATTTCCGCTGCGTTCCGCGAAAAATATAAAAGTTATGGAATGTTGTTAGGTATTGACACCCTATACAGGCTTTTAACGAAGACAGACTAAAACCGTCAGTTGTGTTATTAAAAAGAAAATTCGCATTATGCAGTGCGTAAATAACAGCTTGAAAGTTAACTTAGCAATTGCTGCTACAAATGTGGCATTTATTTGACAAAAATGATAACCTCTGGCAATGACACAAATGTAATTGTTAGCTTTATTGAATTCTAGACAAGAAAATCCTCAAAAATCCTCGCACTGATTTAATTATTTTTCAAAAAGTCCCGTGTGCCCAAATTAGGCTTTTTATCCTAAAAGTACTTTACTGCTGGCAACCCATAAACACAAAGCACAATATCAAAAAAAAAAAAAAAAATTGCTTGTAAGATTGAAGACTGTTTTTGAAATTGTTTCTCCAAATACAACGATAAGAGATATAATTGACTTCTGGGGCCGGATTCTGGCATTCGTGATCGAATATACTCGATAATAAAAACAATGTAGAGCAAAAACAAAATGAGCAACAAACACACAGCATTCTATAACGAAATCGTTCAATCACGAGTGCCAGAAATTGGCCCCTGAATTCAGTCATTACGAAACGAAATGCGTAGAAAACTATTTTTGTGATATTTTGAGACTACAATTAATTTTAATTAATTAATAGTTTCTTGTTTGGACTTTTCATACTTTCATACTTTTTTTTATATTTAAATAACACATTTTCACAAGCATAAACATTTTTTAGGTTAATGACCTTTTGTTACATGAAAATACGACAGTGTGTGTGTGTGTGTGTGTGTGTGATTAGCATGCGGGTTTGTTTTCAAATTTGTTGCTTAATTTAAATTTTTTTAACATTGATTCTTATTTGGTTTTATTCAATAAAAATAAGACGCAAATGTTATTACTACTTTTTTTTTAAATTTGTTATTCAATTCCATAAAATGTTTGTTTTCTTACGTTTAAAAATGTGTTGTTATGTAGAAAGCAGACACGAATTTGAGTGCTTTGCTTTTGTAAACAATCAGAAGGTTTAGTTTTTCAGACATCAGATCGCATGATAATCTAGTTAATAATATATGTACATACATATGTATGTAATTAAATAGAAAACATTTGTTTCAGTCCATAAACTTTACATACATATGTCTGTACGTGGCACTCGGCAAGAATGTTGCATGTTTGTATTGGCATTTGTGGTTAAAAAAAAAAATACTATTTGGAAGTGAACTTCGATTAAATGGCAAAGGAAATTTGCAAAACTGAATCGAATCATTAGGTACATATAGCCCTTTACTGGAAAGAGTACATTTTTTTGGAGGCTCCGAGAGAAACAGCATTTTGAAATAATGAAAAAGCAACGAAAAGCAAAGAAAAATCCATGTTTTGCAAAACTTTCATTTTGTTGCGTACGACACATACATACATACCTATAAAACGAATATATATTTTTTTGAGATTTATGCGAGTGAACCCTGTAAGAAATAGCTGACACATTAACAACTTAATCACTAACGCATGCAGATAAATTTTATCAGTGTTGCCATTACAATGATTTTTTATTATTTTGATTTTCCCTTTAATGTTTTTATAGGTTCATTTGCCCTTGTTTTCTTTGAAAAAAAAAATGGTGCTGCGAAATTTTTTTTCCATATGATTCAGTTTTCTATTGTTAAAATTACTACTGACTACTGTTTTTCGTTTAATTTTATCTAAATGTATCTCTAGAGTAGTTCATTCTATTCTCTTTTCGAAATTTTTCGAAAATATTTTTATTATTTATTTAATAATAAAGAAATTGATTTTGTGGGCATTTTGAAAAAAAAAACATTTCGAATGATCACTTTGCTGATGTGGTAACGCTGGTTCAAAAAAGAAATCACGTACACGAATGTTTATATCAGTTTTTTTCATTTTGCCCTTAAGAAAATTATGGAAACCCTGATGTGTAAGCCCAGCAGCAATGTCGCTCATATCTTGCATCAAATGACCGACACTGTTCTCGCTGGGAAATGTATTTCTGTTGATATAATAGAATGTCAATATATTTATAATATATATAATAGAATGTCAATATATTTACGGTATTCAAAGGGTCGTCCTAAAGTCAGAAGTCTTAAAATAATAGCACGAAAATATATGACTGCTGTGAGCAACCTGTCATAAAGTAGTGCGCTATTTAAAATATGAGTCAGCTGTTAAAAAAAAGAAAGCCATTGAAATATTTTTGTTCATAATGCCAAAATAAGTGAAAAAGCTAGCTATTAGATGTTTTGATAGCTGATTCAAGTAAATTTGAAATCAAATATGTCCATATTTACGAACATATACATATGTATATATTTTAAAGCATTTATTTCTAAAATGATATTAAAGTGAATAGATAAATTTATTCAAACAAAAACAGCTGGCGCCGGTTGAACGGAGTCGATTCATGTTTTGGACGGCGGTCAGTACACATGCGTTTGTGGGCTGCCAGTCTTCTAAGATTAGTATCTCATTTTTAGGTGAAATGCATGGACATGGATGTTGATATAAATATCTGCGAAACGCACACATGCGTACATTCGTATCGCACACAAACATATTTAGTCCACACTATCACACTTTGTGAGCACACATTTCATTTTTACCATATCGTACGACTGAGTAGGATAGTAAAACAAGGCCTTCAGCTATTAAACAAATGCATTCTGGTTTGGGTACATACATACATATAAGCATTATGCGCATATAAGGGGTTTTTTATGTTATATAAAATATTTTTATACCCTTCACATAAATGTGTAAGGGTATATATAAGTTTGTGATTCCGTTTGTAACGCATTGAAATATCCATCTAAGACCCCATAAAGTATATATATTCTGGATCAGCATCAATAGCGATTACGATTGAGCGATGTCCGTCTGTCCGTCTGTCCGTCTGTCCGTCTGTCCGTCGGTCCGTCTGTCCGTCTGTCCGTCTGTCCGTCTGTCCGTCTGTCCGTCTGTCCGTCTGTAGTCGTTGAAATACCGTTTCTGAGAAAACGGTTTGAGATAGAAACCTCATTCTTTCGCTAAAACGTGTGAAACCCCGGTAGTGGGTCTGCTATTGAAATTCAGTAAGATAGGTCCGCGGATAGCCGAGATATATTCAAAAAACCGGGTTTTGAGGGATATTTTGTGTAATTTTTGTATTCAGATTTTTGAAAAAAATTTTTTCTTAAAAACTAAACCATATCATTTTTAGTGCTCATTAAATCCTAGAAATGAAGGAATTTTTGAAATCGGCCCATATATATCCGAGATATAGCGTCTCCCGATTTTTAAAGAAATCGGCTTTATTAGCCAAATAAGACAACTTTTGGCACCGGAGATCAATCAAGATGGTATATATAGGCTATTTAGAGGCAAAAATGGAAAATTTTTCCACATCGGCCCATATACACTCGAGATATAGCGCCTCCCGTTTTCTCAAGAAGTCGGCTCTAAAAGCCAAATAAAACAACTTTTGGTATCAAAAATCGATTAGAATGGAACATATAAGGTGTTTAAAAGCAAAATTGGAAAATTTTTGAAATCGGTCCATATATATCTGAGATATAGCGACTCCTGATTTTTCAAGAAATCCGCTCTTTAAGCCAAATAAAGCAATTTTTGGCACTAAAAATCAATCAGAATGGTACATATAGACTATTTAGAGGCAAACGTGTAAAATTTTGGACATCGGCCCATATACACTCGAGATATAGCGCCTCAAGTTTTCTCAAGAAGTCGGCTCTAAAAGCCAAATAAAACAACTTTTGGTACCAAAAATCGATCAGAATGGTACATATAAGGTGTTTAAAAGCAAAATTTGAAAATGTCTGCAATCGGTCTATATATACCTGAGATATAGCGTCTCCCGATTTTTCAAGAAATCGGCTCTATAAGCTAAATAAAACAACTTTTGGCACCAAAAATCAATCAGAATGATACATATAGGTTAGTCAGAAGCAAAACTGGAAATCTTTTTGTCATCGGCCCATATATGTTCGAGATATAGCGCCTCCCGATATCTCAAGAAGTCGGGCCTGGAAGCTAAACGAAACAGTTTTTTGCACTAAATATTTGTCGGAATGGTACATACAGGCTGTTTAGGGGCAAAATTAGAAAATTTTTGGACATCGGCCCATATGCACCCAACTTTTGGTACCAAAAATCAATCATAATGGTACATACATATGTATATAATATTATATACATATGTATATAATATTTGCGATCATGTATGTATGTATGAATGTATGTATGTATGTATGTATGTATGTATGTATGTATGTATGTATGTATGTATGTATGTATGTATGTATGTAGATACGTTTGTATGCATGTAGGTATGTATGTATCTACATACATATGTATGTATGCATGCAAGTATGTTAGCATAAACAATTTTTTTGCTTTGGTGTAAAAATGTGTATGTATGTACATACATATGTATACACGAGCTTGAAAATGAAAGTGATATAAAGAATTGTTGAAAAAAGGGTACGCAATGAAATTCTTTTAAACAATTGCGTCTTCAAATTCATTCACACAAAAAATCATTTTGGGTTTCCCTACGTACTTACATATGTACATACACACACATGTGTATGATGATACGCAATAGATCATCAACAACGTGCACAAGAAAAAAATAATTTTGTAAAAGCAAGCAATGTAAATATGTATGTATGTATATATGTATGTATATAATCATTGTTTTATGGAACACACTGAAAATATTCAATAATAAAGAATTTATTTTAGAGTTTTCTATTATAGATACATACATACATACATACGTATGCATGTACCCACATACGTAAGTAAATTGAAAAGAAAATCACACTTAATGGCAATGTTTAGCATTATAATTCAAAAATAATGCAATTATATGCAATTTTTTGTTAAATAAATTTTACTATAAAGTTAACTGATAAATAATTAAGAAATACATTTTGCTTTTCTTTATTTCATTGATATTAAAAAGAATTGGTGTCACCCAGTGGTTGAACTTGAGCATATTAGGAATTATTTAAATAAAAGTTTTGCAGACTGTGTTAAATCCCGGTAGTGGATCTGATATTGAAATTCAGAAAAAATCGGCCCATATATACCCCAGATATAGCGTCTCCCGATATTTCAAGAAATCGGCTTTAAAAGCCAAATAAAACAACTTTTCGCACCAAAAATCAATCAGAATGTATGTACCATTGTGAAGGGTATTTAAGATTCGGCCCAGCCGAATATAGCACTCTTACTTGTTTTAGAATATAATTTGCCACAGGTAAAAAATATCACCGGCTCGACGAATGCGTTTTAGCCGTTCGCCTCAGATGTATGCTGTTAACTTATGACGAATCACTAAACACAGTCGATGAAGTCTTATTAATTTATGACTATTTTTGTTTGCAGCACAACAACAATTTTTTTAAACTACAATAAAATGTTAGTACTTTCTGACATTATGACACAATATGAGACCGTTTGAATACCGTAATTGTGTATTAGAATAATTCAAATAAAGTCCAACACTACAGTCTGGTACACGCTTTTTCCAGCATATATTTGCTTAATGTGAATATACTCTAATGCTGGTTTTCGCAAAATCAAAAGCTGCAATCAAAAAATATTCCAATACATAATATTTTTTATATAATTAAAAATATAACAATAAAACAGTGAAACTGCATTTTGGAAAAATGAGTGATTAGCTTTCTGCTCAGCCACTGTTAAGAACTGCAGCACGCACCTACTTTGTGAGTAGATGCTTTTGTTTATCCAATAAAAAAAATTAAATACATATGTCCATGTTTTGCGTTCAAGAAACTGCGAGAGGAAAGGGTAAACTTGGTGAAACATAAGTTCAGTATGAGATCTCGCGCATGATTTAACATTGAACTAATATTGGGAAAGATGTAAATTAAAATAAAAATTTATTAGTATGTAAATCAATTTTTTTTTGCCGGAAATTTTCTTAAAACATTCCCACTTCCCATTTCTCCCACAGTGCACCACCGGTTGGTATAGTGTTAAGCAAGTGTTTCTTAATTTAAAAGAATTTCATGTTGTTCGAGTTCGTACTTACTTTTAATAAAAGTTGAGCTTAATTGAGCGCCTTTCTACAAATTTATTTCCATTAAAAGATTAGAAACTATTATGATCATAAAGATGACAGCAACTATTTGTTGTTGCTTTTGCTGCTGGTTGTTCAATTTAGTTGTTGCAGATGTCGAAGTCTATTGTAGAAACATTTGATGCGTGTTAGAATGGGGCGGTGGCAAAAGCAAGTGTAAAAATTGGCACATTTTGTATTGTTTAAACTTTAAGCTTTTGTTTTTTTGTTTTTTTTTTTTTTTTTGTAAATTAACAAGACATTAACAAGAAAACAATAAAACAAGTGAATTCTCATGATATGGCTGATGACAGTTCGTTCACACACGGTTATTTCCTTTTCTATACTTATAGTCTCAGGTGATAATTATAATTTTGACAGGCTATTAACATTTGTTTAATGGAATGATTTTTACTGTCTTAATTTATAGCAAAACTAATTTAAAATAAAACTGTGTGAAGGTATTTTAGAATGTTTAGTATTTTTCTTTTTTGAGTGTGTATTATTTTTGTTTCTTAAACACCACTTGTTAGATACTTTTGTCTCTGGGTATTCTTCCCTGTCGCCATTGATTTTATTCAAATTATGTGCTCATTTCTGAGTTTGTGATATCTTAACATGTTTGTTTGTTCTTTTAAAAAGCAATACATTTTATTATACCACTCTTCTTCTGATAAGATAAGATTTTAGAAGAGTCTGATGTGTGTTACAATAGTTGTACTAATTGATATGTATTTCATTTCATTCGCAGCAAATGCAGCTTTCAGTGTGGAATATTGTTTGTAAAGACGCTCTAAAATATGTGTGTTTGTTGAGCTGTTGATTTCAGCTGCAGAACAACGTCATCAATTTTGTAGTTTCATTTTGATTTCATTTTAAAGATTTAATCTGCTTCATTATTATTATTATTTTTTTATTGCTAAAGGTCTTAACTACTCTATTATTAAGTGATATGGATTTATATATTTTATGGCAGGCAAAAGTTTGATTTAACTCGTTAGTAATAAATTTTTAATTGCTTTGCCTTTTGTTCAAAGCAAATATCTATCACTTAAGGAATGTAAATGTTAATTGCAGGCAAATATTTTTGATTTTTGTTACAAAAATTTTGCATTAGAATCTTTATGATAATTTTATTTCTTTTATTGTTTCAGCTTGACTTTCTAAAGCCATTAGATACCATGTGTTTGGAAAAAGTTTTGCACAGACAACATAATATTTTGTACATTGTTTGATATCTTCCGTTTGGAAAAGAAGGGAGTAAATTTCAGTCAAATATATGTATATGTAGATGAAAAAAATTTGTACAGACCAAAATATTGGTCGGCGCAAAGGCGAGAAATAACTTGAACCTTTTTAGCTTGAACATTTTTTGGAAATGTATTGAAAATATTGTCTTTGAGCTTTCTTTTAATTGTTACTGGTTTATAAAAAATATTTTATGTTTATTAGGAGTTTTATTCATAACCAAAACAAAAAACACGTTTGCTAACTCTCCACCTAGTAAGTTTTTCGCAAGCAAATTTCTATAAAGGAAATATAGTCAGTTAGCCAAAATTTTGTTGGTACGAATAATATGGTAAATGTTTATTGAACAAATACATAGAGTTTTGTTCAATAAGAGCTTAATAAACAATAAATATTGTTTGCTTCTAGACAATTTCTTAAAGTTCAAAGACTTTCTCTCAGCCCTTCTTTGCCCAATGATGGAAATGTCCGTCACTGCAGTGCGCCCAACAGTGTCCCTTTTAGCAGTGGATACGCGGCTGACTCAATTGCCCAAAAATTGGAATGTGCGGCTTATAAATATCTAACATGATTTCTAGCTTTAGCTTTTGAATATACCTAAGCAAAGTTATAGTTTGCTCTAAGTATTTCAATTGCTTTTCAGGCCATACTTTTGAAAACTGCCTGAATCTCATGGCCGACATAAACAGCACTCTACAATTTGTCTTATTATTCCGTATAAAAAATGTTTGTTTTTGTGCTTGTAATTGTAATTGTTTTAAGCTCAAATAAAGTCTGTTTTAACTTTGTTTGAATGTAAAATAGCTTGTAATTTTTTTTTTTTTTGTGTCTCTTAACTAAAGAAGGCCAATTTATTTTTTATATCATATACGAAATATGTTGTACTTTTTTCATAAACATCAAGGCATTTCTGTGTGATGGTCTTTTTTTATTTTTTCGAATAAAAAGAGACATTTGAAAATAAAATAAACTCACTTTCTTTCATTCAAGTGATGCCTTAAGAGATAAAAAAGAGAATGGAGACTTTAACTTATCAGTAAAAGTGTTTCTTATTGATTTCCTCCTCAATTCAATTGGACTTGACACCCTATCCCCTTATTTTAGTTATACCATTGCCGAAACCTCATTTGTGTTTAATTTAAATTATGGATATTTTATGTCTTAATTTTTTTTTAAACATGAACCGGTCCGTATTCAATTTGTAATCGCTATCATTAATAAGTTATACATTGAAAAAAAAAAAAAATTTAAAACGCTTTTTAAGTGAAAGTGCTATGAAAACGATCGAGTATTCTTTAAATTCAAAAATTTGTTGTTTTGAATTAAGTGCCAACTAAAGGTGTCTTAAATTGTTTATCAGTATACTTAATCAATCAGTCGCTAGTTAGTGAAATATTTAAGGCTTATTATTAGCAACAGGCCAATAAAATCATTGTAATAAAGATAACATACTGTTTACTAACAATTAACAAGGTTTCTTTTACAAAAGTGACAAAAGAATTCCTGCATGTTTTATAAATTCAATTTATAAAACTGAAAAATTATTTTACTTTAGCTGCTTCAAATTTACATACATATACTGAGAAAGAAAGCTTCCTTGTTGTCCCAAAAAAGAAAACAACCATTATTATCCTTTTTAACGTTAAATCTAGCAATTTTTAGCTACAAGTTACTGGAAAAAGTACGATTTAATATTAGAGGGAAATCGAGCAGTTTTGCTTCATTACTTATTTTTTTTAATTCCATTTTTTTAATATGAAAAAAATCAGGTTGCTTAGTACTAATGTAAAAATCTGAAATACAGCCGAACATTGTGTGGTACATGGTTCAAGCATGATCAATTAAGGTCTTGGCATTTTCATTGCAGTTCCAAAAAACCTGTTGTATTTTTTAAAGTTAGATTTAGACTAAAAAAAAAAAAATCGGCTGCAACACATGTCATGTTGAAGACAATTTAGTTTCATCAGAATGGGACCACTGTTGCCTCTTAAGATACTGATATACAGTCGGTTAAATGAAGATGAAAAATTGCCAGAAGTAAGCAAAACACCCTTTTGCTTTATAAGCAAGAAGAGAATATCCAAATAATCTAAATGGACATTGATTTTTATTTCCATTTTAGTAATTAAAAAACTAAACAATTTACATATGTTTGACTGTATTTAAAAATAAAAAGTAGTTTATCATATCAGATATCAGGTATTTCGTCACCGGTAAATTAATTTCTTTTATCTGGTGTTTGTTTCATGTGGAACAGTTGTTTGGTGCGTTTTTCCGAATTCGACTGCACTGCTTTCATATAGTATTTCATGATAAAATAAGACTGCAACTTCTGCCAAAGAAGTTACAGCTTCATAATTTTATTGTCGAGAATAACTTTAAATCATCTCTTTTCTTACTTTTCCCTTTTTAAAAAAAATTTAAGTCTTTAATGTTATGTCTGGCTTTACCAAAAAAATTTATTTGGTTTTAATAATATTCTAATTATTTCGATTCAGAAAAATATTTGAAGGAATCTTTAAAATTTTATTTATTGCTTAATTGTGATGTAAATAGCTAGAAGTTTTAACAAATTAATATATATTTTCTTATTAAATCAAATAATATATTAGTTAAACATTTTATTACTACCTAAAGTTTTTTTTCAGTGTAAGGTAGTAGTATTTCGAGACTGAATTAGATATTTATAATTGAGTCTGTATAAAAAAAAAAACGTCATCAAAATAAAATGGATTCCATATTACGACCACTTTTCACAGCCAAGTATTGTGCCAAACAGCGTTAAGCCCTACACAGAGAAAATTAGATTAACAAAATTGTAGTATGAATTAAAGAATTTGTTGTACTAATTTTGTTTGATTTTGTATTAACAAACCATACCAGCAATTTTTTGATCAAACTGATTAAAATGTTAATCGCATAAATCAAATTTTTGTTCAATCAATAAGTTTAATTAGTGTATTTACTTTTTCTCGAGAAGTGCAGCTCAGGACTGAATCAGGGTCGGGCTTCGGCAAGCTTTTGCTTAAATTTGTTATAGATTTTTGATTGATCCAATTTTTATATACTTTCCTATCCATTTTACCGATGAATTATGAACAAATTTGGCAAGCTTGTAAAATGTTTACCATATTCCTGCCGCACTGCAAAAATCTTATCAACGCTAGCACTTACCCTGGCAATAGTCTGTAAAACAATCTCAATATAAGTGGGCTCCGAATTTTACCCGAAAAGTTTTTCTTGTGTTGAAATTTGTGTAAATTGGGTAAATGAGAGCGTTAATGAGAGAGTAAAATGTGTTTCTCATTTTACCGAACTTATCCGTACTTTTTTTCGTGCAAAATGGCAAAACTGTGAAACGACTTTACCATAAATGTAGCAAAGTCCAAAATATTATTCATAAAAGTTTTCAGCTTTATTTGAAAACATAAATAGAAATTATGCAAAATAACATTATCAGCCCAATCATGAATGATAATTCCGTGAGAGTTTTTTCTCTTTTTTTTCCCATTCCTCTTATTATGTTGATACATTCCTTAGGAAAAGTTTTTTTTAATCTTCCCTGTTTTAGCCACATCGAAGGGGAAAAATAGTCGGCGGAGGAAAAAATAAAAACATTTTTTTTTTTTTTTTCCTATCAAAATTTTCGATGTTACCAACTTTTTGGTTTATGATTGGAGGAATTTTTTCTCTAGAAACGTATTTTCCTTAGGAATAAAATTCCTTGAGAATATTCATGACTGGGCTGTATGTATAATTTACTATCAATTGTTGATGTCTAAGAACGTTGATATATGTACATACATGTGTATGTTTGTATATTTGTGAATTCTTCAACGTTTTCATGAGAAAGCAGCTGTTTCAACATTTTTCTGGCTTGTAATGTGGTTGTGTGTGTTCCGGGAAAATTGAACACATTGAGAGTATTTTCACTCTCATTTCACCGGACGTTACCCGGAATTACCTCGAGCAAAATTCATGAGAAATTAGCTGTGAAACTCGTTGGACTTAACAAATTTTATTAACTTTAAAAAATATTAAAAATATTTAGTTTTATATATATGAATTAAGTCTAGCTACAATTACTGCTACATAGACATGTTTACTGTTACACGAAATCATGTTGAATTAATTGAGATCTCTAATTAATCAATATCATAGCCACAGCACTAACAAGATTTTTATGGTTACTAAAAAAACTTTTTTATATAACATCCTTTGAAATTTTTTTTTTATACATTCAACCTTTGAGCAAACATTTTCAAAAAAGAAAGTAAAAAATAGAGTTTTCAAAATTGCCTTATTATTGGCAGAGCTTTCGACAACTAACTTTTCGGGTGGAGGTTTCAAAAGAAATAGGATTGGCTGTGAAAATTATCTTGCAAATGAGAGAATGATAGTGAAGTACTGTAAAAAATACCCTCAAATTGATAACTCCCTCTATTTTGACATTGATTTACAATTCATTTAATGATTAGTGTTATCAGAATTCAAAAGCCTAAGATCAATATAAAATTGGGCATTTTTAACTTTTTGAAATTGTTGAGCTACAAAATAAATATATTTCATTTATATTCTGTTATAGTTTTCGCTTTAGAAAACAAAATTTTAAATATCTTAACAATGAAGTATTAATTAAATTCGAATAACTTTCCAATGGTGCAAAAATTACTACCACAATGCTGAAGGAATTTTCCTGAACAATGTTGAATTAAACATCCTTGAAATTAAATAAATGTCTATCTAATTTTTGGGCTGATATATAACAACGAGCATTTTTCTAAGTCAGATGATTTTGCATTCAAATTATTTTAATCTTTACTTTTTTACTTAACAATTTTATTGTAACTTAAGTTTTAATATATTCAATATCAATTCAGTTTGCTTAACATCTTTGTTTATATCGATCTCTGCAAGACCGACAAGACTCAGAAGAAAAGATACCTATAAAACAAAATATTAATTACCACAGCCATCGGACTCTTAAACCTGTCTTCGACAATTTTTATTCATGTTTTTTAAGTCTACTGCTAATACAGGTAGCTCTCGCTTATTATTGAGCCAACTGTGTTACGTTAACCAGTTCATGTTTGAGGGACAGCAGCAATTTTTCTACCTTCTTTTTTTTTTAGTTATTAACAAAATTCAAAAAGCCATGAACTTGTTTTCTAAACCAAAAAAAAAAAAAATCTTAATGGCACGAGAAGCAGAGAACCTTGTTAAACCAGTTTGTGATAATAAGTATAATAAGAAGTAGAAATGACGAGAAAAGGAGGTAGATGTAAAAAAGCGTCAAAAAGATTTCAAATAAAGATATTTCACCTGGAAACAAGCTATACCATGCCTCCATTCAATTGCCTTACATAGCGTACGCAGAATACATACTATACAGTATGTATGCAGGCTTGCCTCATACGTAGAGAACACAAATAAAGCATTTGCTTTATTTGTGGAAAAAAGTGCACAAAAAGGGTACATATTGTAACTAGTTTTCGTTGCATTCATATCAATTTGTGATCATGTAAATGCAATAAAGCGCATGAGCAGCCATATTGGATTTTTTATTTAAAGAAACATAAATAAATAATTATTACCGGCTCCCTCTCTCTCTCTCTCTCACACTTTTTCTCTTAACAAAATCTCTTAAATTTTAATCGGAAACATAATCGAATTGAGTGAGTTTATTTTATTTCCGCATAATTGTTGCTCTCTTGTTTTTGCTGAATGAGTGATTTCTTCTACTCAATACTCCAACTTCATTACTCTGCATGCTCTGTCTCTGAAGCCAAAAATCTTCTTACTCTTTTTCATTAAAAGAAAAGTTTTGAGTACAAATGTATGGGCTTCTGTAGTTGTTTCTTTTTTAACATTTATATAAATTTTTTAGATGTGTTTTTTTTTTTGTCTAAGGTAAATTTGTATTCTTGTTCTAAAATTTATAAAAAATATTGTTCAATTTGATTTTTGTCTTGAAATTGTTCAAAAATAGTTTTTGTTTCTTGCTTATGCTTATTAATACTTCTAACAGAAAAACCTCACAGCAGTTTTGTGATTTCTTGAATCCCATAAAATTTTCAAAATTTAATAGCCTTTACTTTCTTTTTTTCTACAAATTTTCCCCCTATGCGTTTTCGCATGTGCTTTTAAAGTTTTTGTTGCAAAAAGTAGTTTTAATAAAATTAAAAATAATAAGAAAAATAAAGAAATTCATACTTCATTCATAAATTAGGGTTCCATACGTTCTTTATGACTTGAGATGTCGCCTAATTCGTTGGAGAGATCTTTTATCACTTCTTTGTAAATTAAGGGATCAATATTTTTGCCCAATTGGTACAATAAGAACCAATCGCCAATATTACAATTCTTAGCCACCGCTTCCACCTCTTCAACTTCGGCCAAACGGGAACGAGCACGCAAAAGTAAATGTCTCAGTTTGGGGCCCATGACAACAGCAACGCGGTAGACCAATGAAATGCCAGACAATATGGACAAAATGATAAACCAGAACCATAGAAACACATAGATTTTCTCATTGACAATATTCAAAGGCAGCACACAGAGACCATCGAATTTCTGTACCGAGCCAGAAGGACCGTATTTGTGGAATGTACATTTGGTGACTTTAGGAAAGACGCGAGCCATCGGGTCGATACGCTCATCAGGCTCCATTTCGGTGAATTTCAAAACATCACTGCCGTATGTAGAGAATTCTCCATCCAAAAAGAAGTCCACAAAATATATCTGGCCAATAACATTGATAAAGTTTAAAGCTTCACATAAAAAGAAACGGAAGGCGTAGAAGTTGTGCCGATTGATGTTGTCCATAAAGTATTGCACCAAAATTTTCTTGCGATCCCTTTTACATTCATCAGTCACTATGGGGCTGTTAAGGTCCATGACTAGCATTTTCAAACGTCCTCCTTCCCAAGACTTCCACAAATAGCGTGGTACGTAAAATAATATGGCCTGGAAGAAGAGAACAAAACACACCCACTGATAGTATTTGTGATATTTCACTTCATCTTCGCCTTCCACATGAGATCCTACTCCGGGTTGTACAACATCACGACCCGTAATTCCCGTCAAACGTTCTGGCACCGTAAACGTTGAGTAAATCCAGCAATAGGTGTCCATGACACCCAAGGGAATTTCATCCACTATGCAATCGATGGGATCCCCGATGTATTGTCTTGAGGTGACCAACAACGAGAAAGCTATCAAAATGATAACCGTGGCCTTGTAATGCATACGGAATACATTGTTATCGATGCAGACCTGGTCGATTTTCAACAGGCCCTTCACGGAGCCAAAAACATCAAACATTTTGGCAGAGTCTTATAGCAAATCAACCACAATATAATCTTTTTTATAGCTAAATTTTTTAATTAAAAAAGTCGTTGTTTAAGATTTTTTGAACACGGTTTTTAAATCACTTAAACTTCATAATAATTCAAGTTTAATTTTGTTTGCATAAAACGAAACACACGCGCTAATATCTTTAATGTTTGGCTTTTTCTTTTTTTTTCGTATTAAAATTCGAGTTATTTTAATGAATTTTTCTCTAAAACGAGATAATTTTGTTGAACATAAAAGACAATTTCAGTTGTTTCACGCTGTGTGACACCGTCACTTATGCGTTCTGTTCGAATAGAGGAATTAAACTGCTTTGTTTAGATCTCTAAATCGTTGTTACTCTGTCTTTTTGCTTATCACACAATTTGAGTGATTTGTTTCCTGTAGTTCGCAGCAAACTCTCACTCACACCACTCTAACGGAATGCTAGTATTGGTGAGAAATATGCGAAAAGTAAAAAAAGGAAGAGAGCACAAAATTTTATTTCGTGGTGGTTGTGGCTGTAATGACTTTTTATCACCACCAACAACAGGTATGCTGCCGTTGCTGCTTTCAATGCATCGTGTGTGCATTTAATTGTTGTATCTACTGGATGTAATACAAAAACCTAAAACAAAAAAAAAATACTCATGCTTCTTGAATTGTGTTCACAATTCCACACATCTGTTTGTATGTTTATGCATACATACATATGTACATGTACCTATGTATACCTTTGAAAAAGTTTGTAGCACTTCACAATTGTGAAATGGGTTTGGGTTTTTCTTCTTCTTCCTCTTGTTTTCTATTGCTGGTTTTATTTTTATGGGGTGGATCATGTTTTGTACTTACTTTTGTATGTATCCCATTTAAACTTAATAAACTCACCAGCGTTGCTTAAACATGTTGACATTAGGGTGGTGCAAAACTACAACGAAATGTGGCAGAGAGCTTGCCTTCTGTCAGGAATTTGGGAAACCATGCTGATTAGTAGGTATTGAGCTAAAATGCATATCAAGTGTTTTTCTTACTTATTATTATGTTTAGTCTTCTTCATTTTTATGCTGCGTTTCTTGTGTACATTTTTTATGTGTCTATCTTTTATAATTGGCTTTATGTATGTAGAAAGGGATTTCGTTTTGTGTATGCGTCATATGTTATGGATGTAAATGCATGTGTACATATGCATGTGTGTAGGTTAGAACAAGCAATACACTCGAAACATAAACAAATATTCGCTATTAAAAGTTGCCATACTATAAAAATAGGAGTATGCAAGACAAGCTTGGACGAATTTAATGTACCTTTCGTTTAGATTAAGTGCTATTAAATAAAATGAGTTTTAGTAAATTTTAAAATACGCTGCACTTTTGCGTATTATAGAGATAAGACAACAGTGAATTTTGTGGTACTTGCGGGCAGGAATATGAGTCAAGTAAGTAGAGAAAACATTCGCAAATACTGAAAGTGAATACAAATATGTGAGCAACTCTTGATTATTAAACATGTATTTTCGGTTTGAGAACCACCTAGGCATTGAGCTGTCTCTGCTAGTTTGGCATTATAGGTACACTTTATATATATATTTATATACTAGACAAGGCCTATTTATCATATCAATACAACAAAAATAGAAACAAATTTGATTATTTTTTGCGTGGTAATAATGGTGAGATTGTCATATGCACAACAATCACATACATATGTATGTATGTCGGTATAACTTTTGACAGTAAGTTAGATTGGTACTTTTTGGACAAATTCCGGTAATGCCTATGGGAGGAATCATGAATTTCACACAAAACTGCAGGAACACTAAAAACAACATTTCTATCAAAAAAGAAAAAAAAATACATGGGCTGTTTTAATGCTGTAATGAAAATTGAAACATACATATATTTCTGGAAAATGATATACTTTTCTGCACGCATCTAGATTTTAAAGTGCTTCACAGGAACTTTTGTATGAAATACTAATTGAAAAACATAAGCATTCTTCTTATGTTGCTTGATTTAGATAAAGTCTTTTGTTTCTTATGGCTTATGGTGGAAAAACCAGGGGTCAAATCGTCGCATTCGATATCGAACGAATTCCGTCACTTATGCTGTGTGTTTGTTGTATATTTTGTTTTTATTTTACAACTGATTGCTTAACTACCTGCCCAAACTAGTACGAGAAAAAATACGAGCTGCTTCCTACAAAGAGAACAAGAATATTTCTCTTTCAAAACCTCTCTCACTTGCACAAACTTTGAGTATGGGAAAAGATTTTATGCAAATTGGGATCCCGCAGGCTACCAATGTTGAATACGGGATCACAGCTAGTTTTACCATGAAAACGCACAAAATCATATGAGGAGATGCAATGACCTAATAAATGGGCCTCGTATCTAGATATGCATATGGTGAGCATATTTCTTAACCCACAAAATGAGTACATATAGAAATATGTGTAACAAAAATTATAAGTAGTCCATATTAGCGTCATTGAATACATTATATATCATATGTAATTTTTTTTTTTCGGGAAGGAAGGGAAAATGCCTAACGCATTCAGACACTGTCGTCACAGTTCTGATACATGGAGCTTGCATCCACTAAAAACCCTCCCTTTCTATTTGAGCCAATCATTCTACCCTGGGACCGCTCTCGCATTGCTTCAGGGTGGGGCTCCCGTTTTGTTCTCATTGAACCGCTGCTGTCATGCCTATGTCTAGGTCTTGCTTCTGGTGTCTCAACGTCATTTCAATGAATACCGCTACATGTCTCCATTTGGACTCACTTTCCAGCATAATTCGCGCTATATTTCCAGGAGTTATTTCGCCAACGTTCTGTTCTAGTATATGGCGTTCCAGTTGAAATTAATAATTAAGCCGATCTAGAATACCTCGTAACATGTGATATGTTAAATTTTAACAAATAAAATCTATACAAACTGAAAATAGTTGCTGAGAAGCAAAATGAATAGGTTGGCCTTAGTATAATGTGTAGTATGGCATAAAACGAAAATGTGTGCTGCCATAGGCTTACAGATTTTGTACGCGAAGCCGGTGTTAGTTATACTATGGGGGGAGTAAATCCCTTAGCCGGTTTTCATACCTATGAAGGAATTTATGAAATTAAATTTAAAAATACGACTTTGAATGCTTAAAACCGTTTATGAATTTGCAACTTTTACGTTCTAAGCAAAAACTTTCCTCTGGCAGCACTGTTTTACCAACATTTTCATATTTTCCTTAGTAAATTCCGCAACTTCAATAGCGAATTATAAAGAAACTAAAAGCCTTCGGCAGACTTTGACTCCGGTTTTAGAAGGTCCACGACCCCCTCTACAAACCTATAAAACTAATTGCTTTCAATGCCTAGCTCTATTCTAAGGTTTACCCAAATGAATGCCTAAGGTTAGGTTAGGTTAGGTTAGGTTGATTGGAGGGGTTTGCTTGCCCATGTCTTGCGACATACACCTAAGCCAGTATAGGCTTGTTGTGCGCTCCGTGGATTTAACCGTGATAGACTTTGACCCATAGGTCTATAAGAACTCCGTGTCATTCACAAAGTTCCTTAATTTCCTCCAGCATATGCCCCGTAATTGGGTTATGTCTGGTAAGGTGTCTCTCCCAAGATGTCGGGATCGTATTTGTGAGAAGGCGGGGCACTGGCATAAATAGTGCTCTAGAGTATCGCTCTCCTCCCCACATGCTCTACATTCATCTCCTCCCACTATTCCCATGCGGTTAAGATGTGCCAGTAGTTGAGAGTGGCCTGTAAAATGAATGAATGCCTAATATCTTCGTTTAAAAAAGAGGGAAATCAAAATATTTATACCCCTCGTTGGATCAAAACAATAAGAGGTGATAATTCGCATTCTGTTTCCAGTGTTAGGCTTTTAAAAGTTATAAATAAAATAAACTGTGAATTACATGCGTACACACATATTTATCATGTGCACCCTCTTCAGTGTTCTTTTTGAAAATTATTCTTTTGCTTGGCCACCTCTTTTCGCTTAACTTTCGTTTTCCTTTTCACGTTATTGGAGGGTTAATTGCTTTTATATACAAATCGTAAATTGTAAAAAAAAAGCTTTAAAAATGTGTTAATTAGACACATTATAAATTGATAAGGTACAATAAAAATCAATTTATTTAAACACTTTGGCGGCATGGAAAGTGAAGATGGTGATACATTTTGTCTTGCTTTGGCACAATTCACATACAACAGGTCACGAACATAAGTTTCTTAAATAAATGATTTTTCTGAGATAATTTGTTTAATGTTGTACTGGGAAGCAGGTACAAATGATCTATTTATTGAAAGCAAGAACAACGATTCTTTACTTCTTCTTGCAGCCGCAACTGCCAGCGTTGTTACTTGGAAGCAATAAAATATAAAACTATACGATTTAGGTACTTCTTCTTGATTTGTTATATTTTTATAACATCATTTTTATAAAGTACTTATTTGGTTAATGATAAATCTTTCTTCTCTTTGGCTATCGAAAGGTTTCTATAGAAAATCCCATAAACGTGGGATTTTGCTTTTTTCGAATAGTGTACGAGTGTTCTCTGAAGCCTAAAAAACATATGCTATGTTTCCAAAAATAGATGGTTCTGACAAGAAGTTATTATCATGATTTTAGGGTGATAATTATTAAATTAAACACCAATAAAACGGAGTAAACAAATGTTGTTCTTTTGTCATTTCGTTGGACTCTCAAGTGAATGTTAAGAAAAGAACTTTTTTTTTTAATCTTACAAGAAAATAAAATAAGTGCGGTGTATTAAAAAAATCATGTCGGTTATTTAATTTGGTGTTCGTGCCATTTATCAGGTTGTTTAATGAAATCATAAAATTCGTTTTAAATCTTTCTTTAATGTGTGGGCACCGAAATTGTGAAATTTTATTTCCAACGTGTTATTCATTTGTAGTTCTTCTATACCTATCACTTTACTTGGGTGGTTTAAAGAACAGGTTTGAAGCTTCAAATTAGAATATAAATTGTCACAAAACTGTTTTCTTTTCGTAAATATGTTAATCTCTTGCTTTATGAATATCTTTTGATTTGAATTTTGTTGTTTTAGCATATCAATGGCCTGAAAGAGAAATAATTCTTTTGTCTTTGCTTGTTTTACAGTTTAAGCAGAGTTTACTTAACAAAAACGAAAAAAAAAACGTAAGTTTATTGGCTTTTAAGCAGTATGGGCATTCACATGAATATAAACAAAAGCGTTATGTGTAAAGCAAGTGTACCTCACTATCAGCTGCTAATAGAAGTTCTTTAATGTTGTGTCATAAGGCATAAAACTGGGAAAAGCTTTTGGGCTTATATGTTTTGCGCATTGCTTAGCATACAAAATCCTAACCATTTCCTAAAAAAAAATTTTTTTAGTTTTTTCAATAGCTTAAAAAATAATGGTTTTAATATAAAATTATATTAAAACAGTTTAAAGCTATAGATATTTTAAAATTATTGGAGACCTTGTGTTATAAAATCGAATTCGAAATCGAATTGCGGCAGCTTCTTCAAAAATCTCGAATAGTCAAAAAACTTATGAAATATGTTTCCAAGGTATCTAAAATAATGATGGTTTTTCTGCTTAGGGGACCATAATTCATGTTCGGCTGTTGCGTATTATAATCACTAGTAATCTGTCTGAATTTCATTCGCCATGCGGTCTTTTTTCAAGATTCATCTACAATTAGATACAGTGCAAACAGTTTACCTTTAAACAGTCAAGTGATCTATTGTAATAAATCAAAACCGCCGTTGATTGTGCAGTCTTATAAAATTAATCACAGGAAATATGAATATGAAAAAAAAAAATACTACGAATGATAACTGGTGCTCCTTGGTATGTCAAAAATATCAACTTACACAAAGATCTACAAGTTCAAACTATCACCTCCGAAATCTCAAAAAATGTGGTGAAATATTTAAACAAGCTGCAAGTACATCGAAACCCTCTCGCTAGAAACATTTTACAACAATGCGGGCACACACGATTGAGAAGGAGAGATTTGCTCTTAGATGACTCACTCCGAAATTGGTGTACTGCTTTATTAAATTTGAAAAACTGATTATTTAGTCTGGCACTGGCTGGTCTAATATTTTAACTTTTAGACTTAGGATTTGAACACTTATTGTTAGTTCACAAAAAGAAGATACAATAAATAAATAAATAAAAAATAAAAAAGAAATATGAACATTGTACAGGACGCATTGATTAGCACTCACGTTTAATCTTTATCAAAAATTTTATTATTTTAAAGCTCCAAATTATCGGTCATGGTGGCAGGCAAACAAAACACACTCTTGAATTTGCTATCTGGAGGTTATAGAGCCACGTGAAGAGATATTTTGAAATTTTTGAAACTTTGATTGCATCCTCAAAATCGAAAGTTATGTATTAATAAAATGTGAATTTTTATGTTTTTTTTTTTCAGAGAATATTTTCACAGCACTTTGAATATTATTCAACGAAGGAAAATGCTATCATTCTGTAAAGTATTTATTTAAAGCACTTAGGTCGACAAATATTTTAAAGAAATACGATCGATAAGTAATACAAAAGTTTTTCGGCTTTGGCTCCATTTTCTGGAAACTGGTTTCTTTTTCTTACTTTTATGTTAATGCACTCTGGCTAGCTTTCAAGTCCTGCCCAATAGCTGCCAGGGGAGTACTCACAGGGTGGGCTGCTCGTCACATTTGCGTGAAATCAGAAGCAGCTGGGGCAGCTCTTAAGCTACCTGATCTGCCCATGCTCAAGCAGGGCAATCTCACGGGATACGTTCGTATCCTAAAAAAAAATCTTGCGGTCTCAGAGAGAATTAATGAAATAATATCATACCCAAGGAATTTTAAAGCGGTCTCCGAGAAATTATTGTGGTTGTAAAATACTATTCTCTACATACAGGCGCTGGAATAGCTCCACCTAACTTTCAGAAGGTAACAGTAATGAGGAAAACATTCACAGCTTTTCGGGTGGAGTTACACGCCCTAGATCTTTGTCTGAGGATAGGCTAAGTTATTAGTATATCAGGGGCCGCCATATGCATCCTTCTTGATAGTTAAACATCTCTGAAAGCGCTAATATCTTACTCATTCCAGTCATGCCTAGCTTAGGAATGTTACGAACTTCTTCCGGCCCCATCTTTGAGGAACAGGTTAGTTCTGACATAGATACTAGACCACGAAGGACATGAGGACAACGAAAGGTTTTAGCTAAAAGGGACGCAGTAAGGTCCTTAATAGGTCCTGAACCGTTCTGTGGGATTAACAGCAGTTTTAAAGACAGCATTCTACGATAATGGAAAAATTAAAGCCTTGCTGACTACTGAAAAGTCCTAAATGGCATTCGGCAGGTAAAAAGGCTGACAGATTGCGGCAGACTGAAGTGCGACCGTATGTTGTTGAACCTGGGCAGAAAGGATATTAGACTAAGCACAGGGCTAATGACGGGGCACTGTAAGCAATAGTTCATGCAGACTCTGTGATGAGTAAAACGAAACAGCAGAACATCTCTTTTACGAATGTCCCACGGCTGCTAGAAGCAGAGCCACGTGCATCGGCGCTGAATTATAAGATGCCAAGGACTCCGGTAACATCAAATCTACGTCCGTAACGATATTTTTCAATAGTCTAGGTCTCGATCTATAGGGATCAAGGGCTGCACAAAAGATCTTTTTGGTTGAGATGCACAATTGGCCCCATAATAATAATCAAATAAGCCCAGAGCTTAAAATTGTTGAAAACGCATTTGAAATTTTTTCTTAACGATATGTACTTTTACAACACTGTATGATATATTAGACTTTCAAATTTTAGGAGACTTGAAAAAAAATTTTGGTCAAGACAGGATGAAATTAGAGGGGGCTCCTCACTGTACCTCCAGTACAACAATATATACTAGAAAATGTTTAAATTTTAGATAAAAAGGTATTTTACAAATACAAACCTAATTTATTCCTTATTAAACATGTTTTTAAATAAAAATAAGCAAATAGGATTTCTCATTATCAGAACAACTAATATATATGTATATATATTGTGTTTTTAGACCAAGCTGTGAAGCGAAAATAATTCGGTAAGAAACTTAAAGTGTGCTTCAACACAAAGTGAATACCTCTAATTATTGAAATAGGTTGCTTATGATCATTTAAAGTATGTATTGTTTATTTTGTAAACGAAACTTCAACATATAATAGAAATAAAAATACAAATTAACCACATACATACACATTTAAGTGTATACAAATACATACATACATCAAATAAGAAAGGTAAATATTTAAACCTGAAATAAAACAATAATAAAACTTAAAACATAAGCTTGCTTATATCAGCAAAATTATGTATGTCTTTTTATATATTCTTTTCACAGTAATAATATTATTACCAGTCTGTACTTTTATTTCAATTTAAAAATTTTAATTTCAGTAAAAAATGAGAAATAGATTTGAATGGTAGTTAAAAGTACGCCAAACTTTAGGTTTTATTCCTCAAATTTTCATAAAACTTGCGAAATTGCTGAAGCATATACACTTTTGTTTTAAATATGTAGGCCGCAATATGGTACGTATTTCGTGTTCTATAGAATAATATAAGGTGGTTCTATACCAGTTTCAACTTCATTCCAATTTATCATGCTTTTGAGCGATTCACAATTAAAATTTATCTTAGGCACAGTCCCATTTTCATCCATGAATGATCTAGAAACTAAATCTGCTATCATATTACAGTTACCAGAAAATTGCATTTACATATGTACATATGTGTATTCCACAGCACCGTGTAAAATTCATCTAATTTGCAAAAATATAAATTATTTACATACAAGGATGATATACTTGGCAAAAAAAAAAAATAAAAATTTGATACCCATATTGCCCTATTTAAAACGAAGTGTTACCACCCCATTGCATTTTTGTGAAAACGCGAACTAGCACGAATTTCAAAAAAAGCTGAGACCCGTGTTTAATTAAATCGCCTTAAGATTAAAATATGTTAATTTCGCATTTTTATTACAAACAGCCCCGAACAAAAAATTCAAAAACTTTTTTTTTTACAGAATATCCTTAAAAAAAGTATATGGATGATCGTCCTTGGACACATTGTATATACAGTTGGACTCGTGTAAAAAAAACCTTTCTTATGATGCCCATATTGTATATATTGGTAAGGAAACAGATTCTTAAATTAACAAAATATGTAAAAATAGACCCTTTTTCAAAATGGCCCAGCTCACGAGAGGTCAAAGCTAGAGCCGAAATATTTTAATTTTTATCTTCAAAGAGTCCAAGGTTCATTTTTAGGAGGGTACACCTTGCACGAATTTTGCTCCCATACAACTTGAGTCGCTCTAATGCACGTATGCCAGGCCTACAATGTCACTCTATATCGCCAGGCTGCCTAGTTAAATGAAAAACAAACAAAAAAAGCAATATCCAAAATTTTGTTGTTTTTTCAGTGCTCTGGTGTAAACGAACGATGTCGCGGGACTTCGCTGGACTGGAACATAATTTATCTAACCCTTTTTACTTATTTATGGTTAATAAGTAAAAAGGACATTTCCTATTGACTTTAATCTCACTAAAATGCTAAACTTTGCTTTTTCGGAAGTAAACGTAATAAATAATTGCAAAATAATGAAAACGCAGCAAACTTTATAGTGATTTAACTTGATTTCATATACCCTGTATGATGGATCATGTGACCGACACTGCTGATGGGTTCATACATCAGCGTTTCTATCATTTTCTAAGGGCAAAATGAAAAAACCGATGTAAACATTCGTGTACGTGTGATCTCTTTTTTGAACCAGCGTTACCACCTCAGCAAAGTGATCATTCAAAATCTTTTTTGCAAAATGCCCACAAAATTACATGTAATTTATTGATAAATAAAAAAAGAATTTTTCGAAAATTTTCAAAAAACAATTCAAAGAGAATATAATAAACTATATTTAAAAATAAATGGATAAATGAACCTATAAAAACATTAATGCATAAACGTAGTTCCAAATGAAATTACCAAATTAATAAGGGAAAATCAAAATACTAAAACAATCATTGTAATGGCAACGCTGAAACCTATAAAATTGCTTTGCATGTGTTAGTAGTTAAGGTGTTAATGTGTTAGTTTCCATCAGCTATTTCTTGCAGGGCCCTGTAAGAACAGTGTCGGTCATATGATCCATCATTGCTGATGGGTTCATACATCAGGGTTTCTATCATGTTCTTAAGGGCAAAATGAAAAAACTGATGTAAACATTCGTTTACGTGTGATTTATTTTTTAAACCAGCGTTACCACCTCAGCAAAGCGATCATTCGAAATCATTTTTTCAAAATGCCCACAAAATTGCATGCAATTTTATTTATTTCTTTATTATTAATTAAAAAAAGAGTTTTTTCGAAAAATTAAAAAAAAACTATACAAGGAGTACATAATAAATTATTTTAGACACATTTAGATAAAATTAAGAGAAAAACAGTAGTCAGTAGCAGTTTTAACAATAAAAAAACTGAATCATATGGAAAAAACATGCACGCACTATTTTTTTTTTTTTTTCAAAGAAAAGAAACAAATGAACCTATAAAAACATTAATGCATAAACGTAGTTCCAAATGAAATTACCAAACTAATACTGGAAAATCAAAATACTAAAAAACATTGTAATGGCAACGCTGAAAGCTACAATATTGCTTTGCATGTGTTAGTAAATAAGTTGTTACTGTGTTAGTTTCCATCAGCCATTTCTTGCAGGGATACTGGCTATGTGTGTTATAAACAGTGTGACCAGGCCAGAAAGTAAACTACGGTGGATGCATATGGGACTACGGCTTATATTATTCAGAATGATACAGCTGGCTGTGTTGAAAAAGCAAACAAAATTACAATAATGCCCTGAAAAAATATGTTAGAGGCTCATTATGCGTATAACATTGTACAAGCACAAGAAAGATGGCAAAGATGGAAAAATTAACATAAAAAAATTTTAAATAAAAGTCATGTTAAATTTGTACCAAATTAATTACCTAATGTACAACCAAATCTAGAGCTAAACTGCTTGGTATTGCATTCGTTCTAACTGTTGCGATGGCTGACTTGATGTAATGGCTGCTCAAGAAACGTGAGGCTGGCTGTTCGATCTCGTCTGAGGTAAATGCAAAATTTTGCTATATTTAAATATAATTAAATAAATTTTAATAAAAAAAATAGTACAGAAATAAAATTAAATAACGACAAAAAAAACGAAAAATATTACAATTGTTAATAATTTTATCGAGCTTGAATTCGATTTTTACTTGCTCAACATTAAGAAAGACTTTTTTTTTGGCAAAACTGAAGTGATCAACATTGTTAAAGAATATAAAAAAAGTAAAGTTGAAGAAATACTGGTGGGGGCATATATCGTAGCTGTTTCGCGACTTGGCTCATCAGCATCGAAGTTTGCTTCGAACCCGGGCAATGACTAATTTTATACAGTTTTTAAGCAGTAGCTCATAGCCATCCTACAATTAGTCATTGCCTGGAATCGAAGCAAATTTGTACCCCAGCCAGTAAGTCTTCAACTTTACTTTTCTTGTCTTCTTTAAAAAATAATAAACATCACTCCAATTTTATCACAAAAAAATCTTTCTCAATATTGAGGAAGTAACAATCGAACTCAAGCCCGATAAAAATTTTTCACAAAAAATCTTTCTCAATGTTGAGGAAGTAAAAATCCAACTGAAGCCCTATAAAATCATTAACAATTGTAAATCATATAGTTCGACTAGAAAGTTAAAATTAATAAAATAAATATTAATTTTCGTTTTAATCTTTGAACACAAAATCAAATTGAATTAATATGACAGCCGTATGGAGCAAAATCACCACCGAAAAATTTTAAATAAACCTTTAATTTTTTTTCTTTCTTTCTTTATTTGCATTTAAATTTTTGCGCATCTGATTGCAGTCTAGAAAAATTATGTAGTATTCTTATGTGTATTAGCTATTGAATTGTGTCAGAATAAAAATATGTTTTATTAAGCAAAAGCTGTTTTTTTTTTTGTCTGAATAATTTAAGTTAAATAATTCGTGAAATCAGCAAAAATTTTCTTTGTTTAAAAAATATATATATATATTAATAATAAAACATTGTTTGCTAAATAAGCAAATAATTTACTTAAATGTTGTGGAGTACTGCTGCGGCTAGCTCATTAAAAAAAAAAAAAGTGAAAATGTTTCTTGTATGTACATATATTTTAAAGAAAAATTACCGCTCTTATGCGACAACTAAAACAGGTTAGAACAAATTTGTATTACCAGTTTATTCTAGTGCAGATATTTTTCTTTTGCCCAGGAGCCGTTGTTTGCAAATCTAAATTTTTTAAAACCTCTAGCTCTTCACTTCAATGCGCTCAATTAATTTAATTGTTTGAAAAATTACACTTTTACTCATTTATTATCTAAACAAATTCCAGTTACTTGCTACAAGTTAATTTCGTCTGCATATTTTTCTTACTACACAGAGCGAAAACTTCCTAATAGATTCAATAAGATTTTCTCTTTGAAACGTTTTTAGGCTGAGGGGTATCCCAGCAGAGAGAAAAGAAGATTTTTCTATGGGTATTTCTTATTATTTCCATGTTGCAAATCTTATTAACTGTCTCAACAAGAAAAACACATAAAGCCAAGAAGAAAACTTGTTACTCACGTTTGTTTTTACTCAGTTTCCGATTTGCATGGTACCAACAAAAAATTCTGGAAAGAAGAACTTATTGATTCTATTAGGTTTTCTTGTAAATTGTATACAATAAGGATTTCTTATTGATTTTATTAGGTTATCCTATTAATTTTTCCCTATTGGTTTTATTAGTTTCCTATATAAACACACGTAAATCATCTTTTTAATTTCATTAATTGTTGTTTTTTCAATAAGGTTTTCCCATTTAAAATAATAAGGAATCCTTTTAAAAAAAAATCATAGAGATATCTTATTGATTTTGTTCTACTTTATTAGGTGCTTTTTTCTCTGTGTATCACCACAATTGTGTTTTAGTTTCAGATCAATAGTAATTCAATATTATGGAAAAAAAAGAAGAAAAAATATTAAGATTAGTAGTGGTGCTGGTGTCTGGTATCTGTACAATATTAATTTTCAAGCAGAAGAACAAATAAAAAACTAATCGACCAAAACCGTGTTAAAAATTGTATATCTTTTTTTGATGTTGTCTCGTTGTATGCTGTTTTTATGACCTTGTTTGAATCGATCAAATTTCTAACATTTAATATCAAAATCTTTCAAATAACATACAGCTACCAAGCCAACATATGGTGTTAAAAATTTCCAAATTGAAAATGAAGTTTTGTCGCTTTATTTATTCGTACTTTTAATTTTTGGAAGTCCATGTCACACGTTGTTGTGCTGAATTTTATTGAACGATTATAAAACTTCCGAATATGGTTGAATCTCATCACAATGCTTGAACATACCAAACAAAAAAATGTGTTTTCTTTTCAATTTTATCATTTTGTTTGCCTTTTTCGTGTAGAATTTTTTAAGAGTTGCAGAAAAATCATGACATCACACAAGTACGAGTATAACTTCAATTGACATGCGGACATTTGCAAAAACAAGCAGCTACTAAGAGATAAATTGGTGTTGATGTTGCAGTCAGAGTAGACTTTTTCTTTTGTCACATCTTTTTTAATGCTAGAGAAATCGGTATTGTATCTTAAATACCCCCGTATCCCTATTTGAATTTGAAAACTGTTTTATTTTTTTATTTTTAATTATTTAACAAAATAGTAAAACATAAAATACTTTTTATCCGTTTTCGCTTAACCAATGCGTGCTTTCACTATACACAATTTTTCTTACACAAAATATTATTTCTTTCAAAAAAAAAAAAAAAAAAATAGCCGATTTTCTTAAAGAATCTTAGATCATTACATTGTTAAAAATTTTATCGGGCTTTCTAGTTCGAGTTTTACTCCTCAAAATGGGGAAAGAAAGAAAAGTAAAGTTGAAGACTTACTGCCTGGAGTACACACCATGGCTGTTTCACGACCACCACGTCGCTCGTCAGCTTCAAAATTTGCTTCGAACCAGACCATGACTAATTGTATACTCTTTTTTAAGCATCAGTGCATAGACATCCTACCACATGAGCTCTTCATTACTGACCGCCTATTTTTAATCTTATTGATCAACCATTATATATTTAATAAATTAAGTCAAGTACGAGGCTGGCTCACACACTTAGGGTTCCGTACGTATGTATGTATGTGTAATGTATGTATGGAATGGCGTATGTGAATACATATGTATATTTTATAAATTTCATCTCTCTGTTTTTACAGCTACTTTATGTTGTATGTGGACACCTAGTAATTTTCCACTTGTTGTTGTAATTTGCTGTTGTAAGGCATCTGGGAACACATACACTGTGCGAATTTCGCCTCTCTATCTCTTACGGTTCCAGAGTTATAGTTATTACTCTACGTTGTAAAAGGACACCTGGTAGTTTTACAGTTGTTGTTGTTTTTAGCAAGTGTTGTTGTGGAGCATATGTGAATACACATATTATGCAAATTTCATCCCTCTGTCGCTCACAGTTCGAGAGTAACGGCTAATTGTTACTTTACGTTGTATAGGGACACCTGGTAGTTTTCGACTTGTTGTTGTTTTTAGCATTTGTTATTGTAAGCCATATGCGAGTAAATATACTGTGCACATTTCATCTCTTTGTCTCTTATAGTTTGAAAGTTACGGTTAATTGTTACTTTACGTTGTATAGGGACACCTGGTAGTTTTTGACATGTTGTTGCTTTTAGCATTTGTTGTTGTAGCGCATATGTAAATACATATATTGTGCGAATTTCAGCTCGCTGTATTTTACAGTTTACCAGCTACGGCTAATTGTTACTTTAGGTTGTATGGGGACACCTGGTAGTTTTCAACTTGTTGTTGTTTTTAGCATTTGTTGTTGTAAATCATCTATAAATACATACACTATGCAAATTTTAGCTTTCTATCTTTTACGATTCAAGAGTTATAGCTAATTGCAGCTTTTCGTTGTATGGGGACACCTGGTAGTTTTCGACTTGTTGTTGTTTTTAGTGTTTGTTGTTGTAGCGGCAAGGTACAACATCATCCTGTGAAAATTTCAGCTCTCTAGCTCTTACCATTTCGGAGAATGAACGCTGTGACGGACGGACGTACTTGTCTCGGTAATAGGGTTCCGTTTCACTCTGATGAGTGCGGAACCCTAAAAATTATCATCCGTGCAACTGTCAAATCAATAAGGTACGCATCACGTTTTTCTAACAGAGCTCGAATTTTGGTGCCAACAATTGATCAATTGCAGTCGTATTATTAAACGTTATGTTAATGGCTTTAGGCCAAACAATGGCTTGGCAGGCTATTCCACAGATGCGGTCTGAACACTATAGACATTGCCATAGCTCGGAAATCGGAATTGGAATACCCTGCATTGAAGTGGTGTGAACATCATTTCTCTGCTACTGAAAACAATACACCCAATCCTCTTGCTACACGATCTATGCAAGATCTGAAAATCGCACGGTTAACATAAATAGACTTATTCAATTTTGATGCGTTTTTGTTTACACTGGTCATAATATATGCAGTGAATCTTCAGTTTGTGTGGTATACGCGCATGCACACAATAGTGGCAGCTTACTTGGTCAAACATAATTTTAAGAACTTATCATGAGGCAACATAATTTCTTTTGTATTTATTAGTGGGGGACTTACAAATTATGTACTTGTCTCCAGTCTTTTGAGACATTTTTTCGAACCTAATTAAGCGCTGAAGTGGATTGTCACACTTGTGAGTAGTGATAATTAGCTTAGTGTTTTAAAATGGATTTATTTCAGATCCTTGGAAATGTGATTTTTCATCTAAAACAAATATTTTAAGAAAGTAGAGAAATAGTTGCTTGTTTTTATGTCTTACAATTCATCAAATAAAAGCAACTCTGTATGAACAAAAATAAGTCAAATTTCTAGGTGTTTCATACAAATATTTGTATTTCCAGACTCTCTTTAAAGTTGAATTAATCAAATAGATATTGCCTTATAAATAAATATGTGCTGCTTATTTTTGCACGCTGTTGTCACACGATATTCCCTGCAACGTACATACATATGTGTGCAAAAACAGGATTGGGTGTACGTACATAAAAACACGTGTCGTAAAAAGTATAAAATCAAATGAGAACGAAAAAATTTTATTATCTGATAATTTAGCATAATAAAAATTGCTGTCTTATTTTTTGAGCACATAAACTAGTATATTAAGATTGGTTTTTTATATAAAAAATTCCGCTTGTTAAATGACAAATTTTAAGGTCTTAAATTAAATTTAACTCATCACCACAACTTTTTGACTCTCTCTTTTTATTATTATGTACTTTGATAACATTACAGCTAACTATGCTAAGTTAAAAGACAAAATATAGAATTTGAAAAAAATCTTTTTTGTTTTTTTGTTAAAATTGTTTATATTGAAATTGTTTATATTGTACAACATGTCATGAATTTCAAAAGGCTGATAAAATGTTCTTGTTACTTGGCTATAAAATTGCTTATCAAGTTTTTCTGCTGACTCTTCATATCGCTTTAAAAGTAGTCTTGTCAGGTGCTGTACTTAAAAAAAAACATAAATAAATTGTACTTTAATTACAATCGAATACATCTAAAAGTTTACTTTTTTCAGAAAACTGTGTAACAGTGTGCAACAAAACAAACTTTTATTTATGATCATGTAGCTTATTAACACAGAAAATACAATAGTCTGAATAGGCTTCTATATGTTTTCAATAGCCCTGGCTCAAGCAAAGCAGTCTTATTTTTTATTATTAATACAATATTACTGGGCGACCACCTTCGTTTACGGCACCGTACTGCCAGTGAAATTGTAAAACGAAAAAGGATTAAAATACGCGAAACGATAGTGCTTTATTCCAGATTTGTTTTCTTTAGATGCTACTCATTCACTAGTATTGTAAATAAATACATACATATATATATAATTTTTTTTTTAATGGGTAGGGTTGGTACGTGGTGTTGGTATGTTTCCACTAAAATATTTCCAGGTATGACCGATGACTCTGGCGCGTTATTAGCAATCATAAACGCCATAAAAAGTTCATCAGCTTTTCTTAGAATATAAAGATAGTGTTTTACCACTTAGTGGTGTTTGGCTTTTTTTACAGCACTACACCCAGTGTTGGGCAAAATACATGCTCTGATGTAATTAAAATACGAAATACAAAATACGCGAAAGTTGTGTTTTTAAAATGCAAAACACAAATACCTTTTTTACATGTACTTAAAATACAAAATACAAAATACTGCACTCCAAAAGCAAGTATTTGAAATACTAAATACAAAACACAATTACGGTATTCAAAGGGTCGTGCTTAAGTCAGAAGTCTTAAAATAATATCACGAAAATATATGACTGCTGTGAGCAACCTGTCATAAACTAGTGTGATATATCAAATATGAATCAGCTGTTAAAGAAAAGGAAAGCAATTGAAATATTTTTGTGAAAATGCCAAAAATAAGTGAAAAAACTAAAATAATAGCCAGTTTGTGCGATAATTGTCTATTAGATGTTTTGATAGCTGATTCAAGAAAATTTTAAATGAAATATACTCATATTTACGAACAAATATACATTTTAATGCATTTATTTCTTAGGTGACGCTGTGATACTGTTCACTTATGACGAATCACTAAACACAGTCGATGAAGTCCTATTAATTTATGACTATTTTTGTTTGCAGCACAACAACAATTTTTTTAAACTACAATAAAATGTTAGTACTTTCTGACATTATGACACAATATGAGACCGTTTGAATACCGTAAATGTAACAAAAATATGTACATATTTAAAATACAAAATACTTTTATCAAAAAAGTTTTGATTTTCTTTTATAAACACCAGTTTTTTAAAAGTGATATCAGAAAAACAATCTCTTGATGGCGAATAAAGAAAATCAGCTAACGACAAAATCTCATTGATTTCTTATTAGGAAACGATATTTTAATATGAACTTAATTATTTCTTTGCTTTAAGAGCCAATTGAAATGTATTAATTCAAGTCCAAAAATGAACCTTTTCAAAAAATATTTGCTGTATTTTTCAGCTGTCTATATGCCGACGACATTTCGTTGGTGCTAATCAACTCATCAGTACTTTCAAACAAACTTTTAAGAATTTTTCAAGTCTACTGATGAGTTGATTAGCACCAACGAAATGTCGTCGGCATATAGACAGCTGAAAAATACAGCAAATATTTTTTGAAAAGGTTCATTTTTGGACCTGAATTGAAACGATATTTTATTGAAATACCTATAACGGAATTAAGAAATAAGTGACAATTAAAAAAATTTTCACCAAATGCTATATAACTATATATAGTCTATCCAAGTCAACATTTGATTGATATTTTTTTCTCTTGTTTTAGATTAAAATGTCGAACGCTGTTTTTCCTTGTATTTTATTTTTTCATGATTTCTGGCAGCTTGGCGACTTTCTCAATGTATGTGCATTCAGTTGCGTTTACTTTACACAGGTACTTTGGTAATTAAATTGTGGTATTGCATTTTTTTTTTTTTTAAATAAAATAGTAACAAAATTTTCGGATTTTAGTTGATGTATGAATGGAATAATTTTTAGTACATATTTTTTAACATAAATTTAAAATGCATTTTGAAAAATGTATTTTGAGAGCACGAGTATTTGAAATACAAAATACTCAAGCGCTTAGTATTTAAAATACAAAATGCAAATACATTCATAAGATGTATTTAAAATACAAATACAAAATACGTATTTGTATTTTAAATACGTATTTCAAATACATGTACTTCAAATACTGCCCAGCCTTGAGTACACCACATATCAAAAACTTTTTTCTTGCCATTGACAAAAACCATACTTTTTGATGTGTTGTGGTCCCACAATAACAAAAATCAGTTGATAATACTTATTACTTAAGTTAGAAAAATTTCTCGTGATAAAATTGAAAACATTCTTAAAGAAAACCAGAAAAGTAAAAAAAAAATCACCAGTATTTTAGATTCTATAGATACGCTTTTTTTCTAAAATTCAATATCTTTGTTGCGAAATGAAGCAACAATATGTCAATTTGAATCATAAATTTTTTGTTGATCAATTATTTCTCGCGTTGAAAAAAGAAATTAAAAAAAACTTTTTTTCGGAAAAATTTCAGGTAAATTGAAAAACCTGCACATTTTTGCAATTTTATTGCTTATTCCTAGAGTTGCATATAATGGGTGGTTAAATTGAAAGAAAAAAACAAACAGGAAAATAAACGTAAAAATATTAAATTTCACAGCAGCATATTTGATTGTTTTATTTGTCTCAATTGAATACAAATAAAATTTGAAGAAATCTTATGATTATTTGTGTTTGCTCTCGCAAAGTTTTTGTAAGATCAAATATTGTTCGCTTTATATTTTGCTTTTGCGCGTTGATCAAACAACCCATTAAAATACACTTTTCTAAAATCGAATGTTTACTTTTCATTCAAACTTGTTGAGGTTTGTCGAGGTTTGTTGATGTATCCATATGCATTTTTATGTATTCTTGTTTATATCCATGTGCTTGGTCAACAACTGAGAACAGTGGTCCTGTTATTTGCTAATATGTATTGGATAATCTGACCGTTTCTTTAGAAGCTGAAATAAAGACGATTTTTGTGTGTTGGGGACCATAACGCACCAAAAAACGGTGGTCGTGTAAATGTTTTTTTGCTTTTGCAGTGCTATTTAATATGCGAATCTGTACTTTTCAGGAGGGCGAAAATGGTGAATAGCGTGTCGCGAAAAGGGAATATTTTCAAATTTTTCTTATGCAATTTGCAATAATTTTATGTAATACAATTTTTCAACATTAGTTTCGCACATAATGCAGGACTAAAGCAACAAATGTGAAAAAACAGTGTTTTCATATTATTTTCATATTTTCACGTAATAGGGACTATATGTATGCAGTTGAACAAAAAGTAATGATTTCTACATAATAAAAATCACATGCAATTATAATATCAATGGAACGATTACAAAAAAATTTAATTTGTATTTCAAACCTTTTAAATTAAAACCGAGAGTAATTGCAATTGAAATTCTCAATTAAAATGTATTTTTCACTATTGTAATTAAACGACTACTTTTTTGCAATTGTAATTGAACACAATACAAAACAAAAAGTAGCTGTAATTGCAAACAAAGTAGCTGAATTTGCGCACCCACGAAATGTCGAAATGTGAAGAAATATTAAATAACGGGTTATTCATTTCGTGGTTTCAAAAGTATAGGACTGGAATTCGACATCTGTCAAACTGAGTTGTTAAACCAATTTTTTTTCTTCTCAGTTGAACTATCACACATCTCATAAAAATTATCAAAACATTCTACAACAAGTAAGAGTGCTATATTCGGCTGGGCCGAATCTTAAATACCCTTCACAATGATATATGTACCATTCGGATTGATTTTTGGTGCCAAAAGTTGTTTTACTTGGCTTATAGAGCTGATTTGTTGCAAAATCGGGAAAAGCTATATCCCGGGTATATATGGACCGATTTCAAAAATGTTCGAATTTTGCCTTTAAACGTCCTATATGTACCATGCTAATCGATTTTTGGTATCAAAAGTTGTTTTTTTTGGCTTTTAATGCCGACTTCTTGAGAAATCGGGAGTAGCGTTATCTCGGGTGCATATGGGCCGATGTCCAAAAATGTTCTAATTTTGCCCCTGAACAGCCTGACAAATTTTTAGTGCAAAAAATTTTTTCGTTTGGCTTTCGGGACCGACTTCTTGAGATATCGGGAGGCGCTATATCTCGCGTGTATATGGGCGATGTCAAACAATTTTCCAGTTTTGCCTCTAAATAGCCTATATGTACCATTCTGATTGATTATTGGTGCCAAAAGTTGTTTTATTTGGCTTATAAAGCCGATTTCTCGAAAAATCGGGAGACGCTGTATCCCGGGTATCTGTATATGAGCCGATTTCAAAAATTCTTCGATTTTTGAGATCTAATGATCATTAAAAATTGTATGGCTAACTTTATAGGAAGAACATTTTTTGAAAATCTGATTTAAAAAAAATGGCCAAAAATACACCTCAAAACCAGGTTTTTTGGATAAATCTCGGCTATGCGTGGATTTAATACATTTTAGCGAAAGAATGAGGGTTCTATCTCAAACCGTTTTCTCAGAAACGGTATTTCAACGACTACAGACGGACATCGCTTAATCGTAATCACTATTGATTCTGTTCCAGAACATATATATACTTTATGGGGTCTTAGATGGTTATTTCAATGCGTTACATACGGAATCATAAACTTATACATATATACCCTTACACATTTTTGTGAAGAGTATAAAAATGGTTATTCTGCCACAGCCACATATCGTGCTTTAAGAGGAGATTATGGTTTACATAATCGTCCCACTACCCAAGCAATTGGCAAAATTGTGAAGAAATTTTAAATTTCATATTAAAAACTATGACCATCAATCTTAAAAGAGAAGAAGAGATTTTTCAAAACTGGATTTTTTCTAAACTACATACATACATAAATCAGTTTCGCATTAAAATTTTATAAGTTTCATATATACAAAATGTTAACATACGGGTATGATATTGTTTGTCGTAGTTTTCTTGTTTTAATATCTTGACTCATATATTTCTTTTGTTTGTATACAAATTTTATGCAATTTCTTAAACAAAGGAAGCGATAACAAACAAGTCTGCGTATTATTACATCATCTGAAGGGATTAATATAAAATTGACAGGCTGAATTATAACTTGCTTACTAAGAACTTAATGACTTAATGGCAACTCCAATATCAATATTGGAGTTGCCAGGAATTGTGGAAAAAGGAAGATTGTTTAAAAAAATCATAATTATGTTTATTGTATTAACGGCAAAGTCAACCTAAAAAAATAGTGACAGAAAGAGAAAGGGTGATAGAGGAAGATCAAACGCTAAAGGGAGAAGATGAGATAGGCAAAGGTGACCAGGAGAATAGAGCTGACTCGAGCCATCCCCTACTTCTTATTAAGGAAAATCACGAACCCAAATGTGTACTTTAGCGCGGTACGGATTCCAAGGATGTGAAACACAGTCTCCTCCTCATTCTCAGCTTGGTAGCTTGTACTGAAGCTATTGAAAGATAAACATAGTCCTGTAGCGCAGTTCCCGAAAATAAAGTACTAGGTAAAGAGCTGTAGTAAGCTACAGCACCGCTTTGCTTAAAGTAAGTTAACATTATGATTATGGTAGATCTCACAACTCAGGCCCAATTTTTTTAAACCTGTCTTTTTCATCATAAGTCTGGTATATATTTTATTTATGGTGTTGTATAACTGTTGATTACTTAACTACCCAGCAAGGACATCCTCGAAGACGGCGAGCTACAGCCGGAGTTAAAAGCTAGTATATCAGCAATATCAGCAAAATGTACAATAGCACCCAGCTAATACTCGTTTGACAAATTCTACAGTAAAGTTGTGAGGTTCCAAGAACTCTCTTATTCGTCTTGAGCTTAAACGAGACCATAAATTATTCCTCTCACTGTAGCAGATGCGTTCTGAAAGCCGCCGTTGTTGTAACTGCGCCAGGTGAATAGTCCTTATGTTTACAAAATGTTCAAGAAAAAAAAGCTTCTTATTAGCCAAAAATAGTTTTGACTCAAGCATTTGCTAAAATATAAATACCGCGTAGATAATACTTTCATATGTTCCGATACACGATGTATATGCCATAACATAAAACCATAATACGAATTGCATTTTGGAATATATAAAAAGAAATATTATTGATTGTCCACTTCTTAGATAAGGCCACCTTTTAGAGATGTCAAACATGGATGACGTGTAGCGCCGTCCCTCTAATAACGAGCACGACTTAGAGTCCAAGCGTCTTACATCAAAGACTACAGTCGGGTTCAAACAGATAGCAAATTTTGAAATTAGGGTTTGGTCATATATTTGCACATTCTAGTGGCAATCAGGGTCTGGGGTTGCCACAGATTCGAATATGACGAAGGACTCAAAATTTATGAATATATTTTTGTATGGAGAGATGAGGAATTGTTTGTGCAGTTAAATTTTTAAAAAGAAAATCTGATGAGAGGGAAATATTAAACATTTTTAGAAAAAATCTTTCTTTTAAATATTTAGAAAATATTTCAGAAATAATAAATTGGTAAAAGCCAGTCATACACATGACTTCTCCAGATACACCCTGATGATATTTAGAACCATAGGGGAAAATGTTGAAGCTAATTTTTATGTGCGAGCTTCTCTAAAGCAGAGCGAGTTGTGATATGTTCCTAAAAAATGTCAAAGAGGAAAGACTAATGGGAGTAGATCAGAAATTTGACTCTTCAAGAGTCATTCTAATTAAAACGATGGGGAAAATTTTTGAACAAACATTAAACTTACTTATTGGAGTACCACCAATAAGGATAAATAAAGGTTTGAAATTTTCAGAAAAAAGTTTAGTAAGGAAAATTTGGTGGGAGTCCGTTTTACACTTTACACTTCTAGGAACTAGTAGTCGAAAGCGGTGGTGAATCGAATTTTTAATTCTTAATTTCTTACTTTGAACTTGACCCCAATCAGCCCACAATCAGGGTTGAGAGAGTAAAAAACCACATATTTTTTGCTTATACGTTATGTGCAAGATTAAAGTGCTGTTTAAAGTTTTACCGTCTAATTCATAAAAATTATAACAGGTTTATAAAGCTCTTATTGGACAGATTTTCAATACAAATATGTCAAATAACAGTCTTATAAGCCTGTAATAGTTTTTATGAATTAGGGCGTTAATGTTGGTTTGCCCACACGGAACTGTTTAGCGAATACTAAACGTTTTCTCAAACCCCAGATTGGCATACCGCTGCAGATGTCTCCAATTCTTGATCGCAAAACATATGGTTTTATAACGTCACTGCATGGCGCCATACAGTAAAAACTTGATAGTCCGGACCACGCTACTGCAGATTACTCGGTAATTCTGACATGGGGTTTTATTGAATTGTGTACTCTATAGTCCAGATTGATTGCAACATTATCATACGGATTTTTTTTAAACTGTTTAAACTGTTTGATACTACAATTAATCTTTATAAATTGTTACTCCGGAAACATAGCTTTTTTCTTTTTTTGTTGTAAAAACAAACAATTTTTCTACACAATTCCATGTCTTTCTACCGTTCACAAACAGTGTTATGGATATACATATGTACATATGTATATAAGTTTCTCCTTCCGTTAGTAAATCCTTAAGTTTTATTTTTCCACTCCATAAAATTTATATATTCTGAATCAGTATCGACATGGAAGTCGATGAAACGATATCCGTCTGTAGACTATTGAAATTTTGTTTCAGAGAAAACTACTTGACTCCGAAAAACTGTTTTTGTGCCCAACTGTTTGTATATTGTGTGATATGTTCACTATTGTAATTCACAAGAATCCGATAACGAACAGCCGAGATAGGTACATATATAAACAGAACTTGTTTTTGAGGTTAAAAAATGTGAATTTATTTTATGCTATTTTGCTGTTTCTCAGAAAACTACTTTGGTCAGAACAATAGATATCGTTTGTTTGTTTTCAAAATTCCGTAAAATTGGTTGACGTTGAGCCGAGCTAAAAACCTGATTTTTGGTCACCATTTATAAAAAGATTTTTTTTTTGCCACAAATTTTGTAAAATACAAATTTTCGATATCGGTTCATATATATACTCGTTGCAGGGAAAACCGGGTTTCTTGAGAAATTGCCCAAATAAGCAACCTAGAAAAGCTTGTATATAGTTAACAAATTGTGTCCCCATATCGGCGAGCTAAATCAATTTTCGATATCAAAAACTTATTCTGGTGGTAGAAATTAAATGTTTACAATAAACTTTTTTTTTCCTGATATTAATCCATATATAACCGACATATAGCGATAACCGAAGTTTTTCAAAGATTTGTTATACAAGCGAAATAAATCAATTTTTGTAAACCAAAAGATGAAACTTTTAATTAAAAAAGGTAATTTAAAGGGAAAAGGCTCCCGATGGTGGTCTATATGCATATACCCGTAATACCGGGTTTTTTGGAAATTCATATACATATATCTACCTAAGCGAGCTAAACCCATTTTTCATCAGAAAATTAATCTGGTAGAGAAAGCCTATTTAGATTGAACACCAATATCAATCCATATAGACCCGGTATAAGCAAAAACCGAGCTCTTATGCAATTTTTGCTGCGAGAGCTTAAACAGTTTTTCCTTGTAAAAGGAGAATATGGTGATAAAAGAAGTTCTAGAGTGAATTTTTGTCGATAAATAAAGAAAGAATTATAAAAAGTACAAAAATGTTTCCGACCTCGATCCATATATCCCACACACCTCAAAACCTTTTTTTCTTTCGAAAAACTTAAGATGTAATCCTAGCTGTAGGGAAGGCTATTGTCAAGAAATTTTTGTTTTTTTTCGATATCGATATATAGCGCAACCACGTTTTTTGGGAAATATTTCCAATAACCGAACTTAGATAATTTTGGGCGCCAAAAAGTAGGGCTGGTAACACAAAAATGTAATTTGATGCAGAAATATCAAATAGCGTAAAACGATTTTTGAAGAAGTTTGTTTTGTAGGCGAACTAAGAGAGCGTTCTGGTGATAAAGGAAAGTCATTTAAGTTCACAAAATGAAATTTTTGGATATACTTATATAGATAACGCAAACATACATAAGCCAAACTGACAAAATAGCAGATGTATACATATTAGCGTAAACTTTTTGAAGGGTATTTAAGATTCGGCCCAGCCGAATACAGCACTACTCGTAGTACTTGTTTTGCCTAAAGCATAGAAAAGTACCGTTTTATTAATGTGAAAACACTTTGTTATTTCTATTAACTAATTTATTGGGATATACTATAAATAAAATTATATGCTATGTACTCATGTTTTTGTTTCTTTTGTTCTTGTTAAAAGTAATCATTTAATTAAATGATTAATAAATATAATATATCATTGGATATGTTCTTTTAAAGCATTCATAATACAAACACAATGTTTTTATGCGGTATTCCGGATAATCCAGATTATTGTCTGCAATCAATCATCTACATTATCAAGTTTTTACTGTATACGCTACCATTTTATTTGTTGAACGGTCTCTCAGCAGCAAAAATGTTCTCATGTGTAAACCAAATTGAATGTAATACGTACTGCGATAGACGAATGGTCTGCTGGACGCTACGATCATACTGCAACCCACATGGAGATATTAATATTTTGGATATATTCCCAAGTATGGTACAAATAAATCACAATTGGTTGGTACAACAGGCACATACCCATAACCATGTGAAAGCACCAGGTATATATTTCTTATTATCATGATGAAATTTTAGGTTTTTTTCCAAAATGAGGCGACCTCAAAGCAAATTTCCGCTTTTAGCTTGCAAAAACAAAACATGCCCTTTTTGAATTCAGTTGCTCATTCTAAGATAAATATCAACATATATTTTTTTGTTTCTATTTTTAATTTGAATCATTGAGAAAAGCTACTCAAGTTACACTGGCAGAAAACTAATCTTATCACTTAAATGCGAACGCAAGTCTTTCAACAAAAGTAACAATGAAATTTCAACTCAAAAAGCAATAATAAACTAAAGCAGAAATACATATAAGAAAAATAAATACATGGACAAGCAAAATATTCTGATAAAAAGTTTAAAAAAAACTCGAGACTGAAGTTTTTGATGTAGAGTAAATATTGTTATAAAATAATTAAAAAATTAAACACTGTGACTGAGTACTGATTTTAAATAAAGAGAAATAAGTGTTCAGTTGACGAAATGTTTTATACACGTTATGCAGAAGTTGTTATACGAAGCGCTTTAAAATAATTTTAAAATTTTGAGCTAAACAAAGTGATAGTACACCTAATAGTTAGTTGAGTGTTAAAATATAATTTTATTGCAAGCAAATAATTTTTAGTGGTGCATTAAGCAAAAATGTTGAATACATTCAGTTCAGTGACACCGTTTCTGAAATTCGATCCCAAACGTGTTACTATAGATAATATCGTGTTTAAATTGCACTACCGTTGGACATTTGTTAGTTTATTGGTGGCCACTATTTTGGTGAGCTCTCGCCAGTATGTCGGTGAGCATATTAAATGTATTTCGGACACAATTCCCTCAAATGTGATTAATACTTATTGCTTCTTTACACCAACCTTTACACTAGTAAGTTTTTAATTTTATGGTTAATTTTAAAATTATTATTATTGTTGTACTTTCTTTGTAGGTTAGACATTTAAATAATACTGCCTTGGCTGCCGGCACTATATTTCAACCCGGAATCGGTCCGTATGAAACGCAAGAAGAACCCGTTAAAAGACACGCCTACTATCAATGGGTGCCATTTGTTTTGTTTGGACAGGCCTTGTGCTTTTATTTGCCACATTTTTTATGGAAAATATGGGAAGGTAAGATTTTGTGGGGGGCTGACAGCGCAACTGTTGTCGCTTTCAAAAACAAAGTGACATTTGGCCACTTCTTGTGGCTAACAGCACACACAGTGATAAGCATCAGCTTCAATATTGCGTGACAACTGTCGCTTAAGTGACTAGCAGAATACAACGTTTCAATTGGAACCGTGACAAACAAGTGACGGGATTATTGAAATCAGGCTCTTTGAGCTGTGTTTGTTTTAGCAAAAAGAAAAAACATTGTTGGCGAAATGTTTTGGTTTTCAAGTGATATCTTTCCAGATAAATCTAAATAATGTCATTTGGAAATTGGCATCACACACTCACTTAGAAGGTCGGCATCAGCGTAGTAAGGCAATTTTTCTGAGCTGGATTAAGATATTAAAAAAAAAAATTTTTTTTTTATTTCCTAAATTTAATAAGCTACATAGAATTTAAGTAAATAAATCAAATTCTAAAATTAAACTATAACAGGAACATGAAATTTATCGCTAATCCATCAGGTTGGTATGCGATATTTTAAGCTGCGTATTTAATTTCGCTCTCATCACGTTATTGGGTATTTCCAATCAATCCTACGTGACTTTTGGCACATATGGAATACAATAGATATAAAAAAATGGATTTTATACCACAATATTATAATGAAGGTTTCTTTGTTACATCAAATAGTTGTATATTATTTATATTTAGGAATAAAAGATGACGAACTCGGCGTCAAACTCTGTTTACACCTAAGAATATTTATTTTGTAGAATGATCATTCAGCAAATCAAATAATGGAGTAGTATATACCCAGTCATATCGGCAATCAGCCAATGATGTTTCAAGTGTTCATAGAGAACACTATCCTAATAGTAAGAAGTCCCCCGTGATGGTAATAAATATTCTATTTTTACAAAAAAGGATTTAAAATATCTGCTGCGATCTTTGGTGAAAGTTGAATATGCTTTGGTGAAGGTTAAATAGTTCGGTGATGGAAAGGGTATGAGCTAGCAAAAATGACATAACCTAAACATTCCTGCAAATTTCATTTCTACTGAGAAGATGTTTTGTTGTTACATTCGCATTTATACCTAGACTTATTGTCATGAACTGGCACTTAAATGGTTTTGTTTTAAATGTGTATACTTATGCAAACATTTGAACAGGTTCGATCTCGACAAGCTTGGGTTTTGTAAATTTTATCAACTCGATCAGATGATTAGAACCACCTAAATTTCTAGTTTTAGTAGTTCTACAAGTAGGTTAAGTAGATTTCAATTTGATACAGCGCATGTGACGTGAGACATTCGAAACGAGGTCATGCGAATTGTGAGTTTTTTATTGAAAAAAAAAAATTAATATACTTATTTAGGCTAGGCAATTATTACTTTTACAATTTATAAATCGCATCAAATTTATAAAAGCATCAAAGCTGGATTTCTGGATTTTCTGGATTTACGATCTCGTGGTCAGGGCGAGAAAAGACTTCAATGCTAAATGAGGCGATTATATGTGGTGAAAAAATGTTGAATTTTGTACTGCTTTCTATATAGTTATATGTATAGTTGTATAGTTATATAGTTCTATATAGTTATATAGTTATATGTATTTTTTATATTTCCTTACGATATTCTCAACAGATATGTATTTTATATAGATAAAGCAAGGCTGATTCATGAATAGCTCAATTTATGCAAAATTATTAAGGAATATGAATAGAAATCAATGGTGCATTTATTTGTTAGTGAATTACATAAGAACTAAACTCGATTTTAGTAAGTAAGCAATGTTAAGTGTCCAGGAGGCGTTCAATAAACTCTTCATTTGTTTGATTGCATGCATGGAGTCGAGCTCTGTTTGAAGCAAAAATCAATATTTTTTATATTTTAATTGAAGCAATTTTCTCTCACGTGTCCACTATTGCGCGACAAAAAAAAACCTCATTTAGTTTGAAATTTTGTAGTAGATAGATACATATGTAGATATACGGATGAAAAAATATCAGCAAAATGCATAGGGTTTACATGTTTGTGTTTCTTTACACATACATGTAAATATATGTGCATATGAGGTTTGTACCCTGCACGAAATGTGACTGTAGTTGTACTACTGAAAATACTATTTCTTAGAAAAATTTAAATGTGGGTGCTGTTGAATATTGACGTCGCAATAATAAAACTGTAGATCCATTACTTCATGGACAATGCATTACAATATTCTTGCTGCCCTTCTTCACTACAGGTGAACTTAATTTTTAAAGTTATACATAAACATGAAAAAATTCATTCCAGGATGCAAAATAAATCGAGAACTCTCTCTTTTCTCGGGCTTTGATTTCATCATCCGAAGACGACATTAATACCACCGAACACTACAAACTCACAATTATAATTGTGCCGCCTCTTGACAAAACAGCACAACACAAAAATAACTCACCTAACGATAGCGTAATAGAAACAAGCGCTACAAAGTCACAAAAGTTACGATGTTTGCCTCTTTTATTGTATGTCTGCAGCTAATTATTAAAATAGACGACACGCCCACAATCAAACGTGAGCGACGGGTTTATTGAACGTGTCCTGGAGACTTTAATGGTGAAGTTCTAACGCCCCATGCATCATCAACTAATTGATATTTTTTTAAATCTGTAAAAGCCAAATTATTGCTAGAGACCTGTTCAACAATTAAAGTTAATTTGGCTTTTAAAGATTTAAAAAATATCAATTAGTCGACGAGTTATAGCAAACAAAACCATATAAACAATATGCTGAAAATCGGCAGACTGCAAAGTTCGAAGGTCGATTAAAAAAATTCGAACTAGCATAAACAAACGCCGCGATACGGTCTTCTAATTTAGCCTCTATTTGCACCCCTCACTCTCAGAATCGACCTAACTTTCGCTAACTTGAATTTGTTGTACAGTGTTATTAGGAAGTAAAATTGAGCTCAAGCCTGCCTGGTAAAATAATTTACAATGTTTAAAATTTACAATAATACAACAATAATATAAATTATTTTGAGTGCAGTAAGAGATTTGTAGATTTCTGTTTTTTGCAAATTCATTAAGACCTTGACATGAAAATAGTTGATGTTGTAAAACTGCTGAAGCTGGCACTTAATTATGCAGCCTTGAATGTTGTGAACAAAGGACTTAAGCCAGGCAAATGCAAGACACCAATACTAATGCAACTGTCCCTCTCATAAGCATTAACAAAGAACAAAACTACTCACAGTTGTTTGTCATATTGTTCAGAACAGGCGGGCTAATTGTACACAATTTCTTAGTAGTATTTCTTAGCACGGGTGCAGGCAAAAGAGTAACGTAACTCAATGGAAATTTTATGCAAACAAATTATGTGGCTGAAAAACAGGATATTGAACCATTGTTGCCAAGTTAAACATTTTATTTTGCAAAGCTAAACTTTGAAATTGACACAAACAAGAAAATATATTTGTATCTGTGATTTTTCAAGAAAATTGTTAGAAAAGTGTAAATCGCTTTGCACAAAAAAGCTCTCAGTAAAAAAAAATTTCTCAGGGTAAATATTTTGTTCGGCAGCAATAGAAAAATGCGTATGATGGTGATTTATTGATTTTCATTGCAACCTGTAAAAACAAAGTAGGTAACTCATTTTAATATATTTGTGGTAAAAGCGAAACGAGGGCATTTATTCAGTAAAACATGTTCGTAATTTCATCAAAATTTATTTTCGCCAAAATTATCGTGGAAACTTATTTTGTAATATTTTTGGTGTCTAAAAATTGGCAACATTGTTTTGATTATCTGTACCATATTGGCGCACAATAAAATATATACATTTTATACCTACATACATACATAAACATATGTACTAAATCTGCCTTGGTTGGTATACAATATATTTCATTTTTAAAATTTGCTAGAGCACAAATTGAAAACGTGGCAGCCAGGCATGATAAATGCAGTGTAATTGAAATTTTTAGACAAAATTTGAATTCTGAACTTGAAGTTTTTAAATAAAATATTATTCGCAGCACGTATTCGAGACAACTCTCGTAAAAAAGATAAAATAAAACAAATTTAGTTTATCCGTCACAAACAATTTTTTTTAAACTTTTTTTTCTCACGCCAAAGCCCTCTAGTACTTTTATCTGTCACAAAAAATTCCAAACAAAGTTGCTTTTTGGAAAAGATATATGAAAAAAATATTCTTTCAACGAAGAATTTAAATGGTAAATTAAAATAATTATAAAAACGTTCGAATGGAAACCGTAAACTTAATACATATGTATTTGTAGGTACATATGCGATCATGTTTTCTATGCGTACCTTTGTACAAAATCAAGGTACCTCGATACCAGGTAGCCTAACAAGCCCAGCTAACTAAATAACTTCGGCTTATTAAGGACATTGAACCTCAGTTATGTCCTAGACCATCAGATAGAGGCCACCAAAGCTGTGACGAAAATTTGGCCGATATTTTGACTCACACGTAATTGTCATAGATCCTTCTATTATAATAAAAAATATTAAGATGATGCTCTGAAAACTTTTTGTTTGCAACTAACATCTTGCATTACGTTTGGGCCATCCTTTACAAAAGCAAAATGCATATTTTTTTGCATTGTACCGAACGGCTCTGAAAAAGAATTCATTAGGTAACCAATGGAGATTATTATGAGATTGCTCTTCAATAAAATGCCAATGAGAAGCATGGCGGCTTCAAAACAGGTAGTTGCTTTGTTAGCTAAACTAATAGTTTTATTTTTTACTTTTTTTATTAAATCCCAATTTTTTTTATATTTAGTATTAATGTGAAATATAGCAATTATTTCAGCTAAATAGCTGGGTTTTCCTCAGCTAAACTAATTTGAAATAAATGATTACAAATCCACTAAAAGTCATAATACGTAGTATAGATGATCGAAACACAGTTAATACTAAGAATTATTGCTGGGCGAATCGAAATGTTTGAATTTTGTTATTATTCGCATATACTAGCTACATAATTAAACAGACAATTGGTTCTAAGTGCGATTTCGTGCTTATGACACGTTAAAAGAACCCAAAAGCATAAAAATATGGTTTGGTAAGTATTTGACAAAATTATAAAGAAAACTTTCTATATTATTTTTGTGATTGATATTAATTAAATAAGACAAAGAAGACATCAAAGACATTTAGCAGGGTGGACATCTAATTGTTTCGAAGCCGCCACACTTTCTCGTCAGCACCCGTCCTTGAACTCAGGCGCTCACGTTTGTAAAGCGACAACCATGCCACTCAGCCACCCAAGTTGTTGTATATTTTTTGTCTAAATTATTGATTATATCAACCACAGCAATTCTTCAAAGCAACTAGTTGTCCATCCTGCTAAATCTCTTTGATGTCTTCTTTGTCTTATTTAATTAATATCAATCACAAAAATAATATAGACAGAACTTGAGCCTGATAAACTTAATGCAAAAAAATTATTATATAAGAAAAAGTTCGAATGATAAAAATTAATAAACTTAAAAAGAAAACTGAAAATAAAATAATTTATGGCTGAAATGGGTGGTAATGAGAAGTGAAGTGGCTTCCAAACATCTAGTTGTTCCCTAGCCAAAGTCATAAATTTATTTTCTACTGTTTATTACTATTCATTGACAGTTCTGATTATCTATTATTAATGTCAATTATAGCAATAATTTGAACTAAAATCTCTCCACAAGTACACTAAAAGTTGTGAAGTGGTTTTTTACTATTATAATTTTGCATTTGCTGAACTTTGACACTATCGATGTGACGAACTTTGTATCGAAATCAACTGACAGCTGCTACGTCTTTTAACAGATGGCCTATATTATTTTGAAGTAATTACTCTTTAAAGCAAAAACCACTCTATAAACCAAAAAAGGACTCCTATAGAGTAAGTGCTTATTGTCAACGAGTCAGGTTCTATAATCTACGTGTGAGATGAGCACCGCGATTGCGTGAACGTTCTGTAATGAAGAAGTACTTTTTATATTCATTGCAATTAAGTAAATAAAGTACAGTTTGTCAATGATTTCAATACGAATCCATAACATTTATCATCCCTGGCATATAGTGCTGAAATGTGAACTCTCTTTGTTTGTTTCATTCGTCTTCCCTACCGTATTTAAAGAGAGTTTGATGTACTTTAGATTTTGCTTTAAAGGCCAGTCTAGTTTTAGCAGTGAAGAAGTCAACATTTTGCTTCAATGTTCTCGGACGAAATTTTATTTTATATGGTGCCGCCAGACAAGATTTATTCCTACCCAGCCCTTTTACATTTCGGCAGTGGAATAATCTCATTTGAAAAATGTGATAAAACAGGTAAAAATAAAATCTTTTATGTGCCTATCTGCTAAATGTGTAACGCGTTTTGTGTAGAAAATAAAACGGCAATGGCCGGTTAATGTTATTTCTAAAGCACACACACACACACACCATCTTGATGTTCCTCATGAAAATGATGAACAGACTAAAAGAAAAACAGCAATTTTCTACAATCTCTGTGACAGAATTTTGTTGAGTTATATGAATGTATACATAAAACCGGCGTTTGAGAACCTATTTTGTTATAATATTTTATTAAAAGTTATAAGAAACATAACCACACTTTTGTCCCAACAAAATTTCATTAAACGACAGTGTGACTCATAAGAGCTGAAAAGAGAGTGTGAATATGTATGTATGTATTTTTATGACGTACAATCTTTTTTTTCTCTAAATTGTAGATTATGACATCAAACAAAATCACTCTTAATTTACATACATACATATGTACATGTATTTACATCTTATGTTTTTCATTTCTTTAAGGTGGACGTATTAAAGCTTTGGTTTTTGGCTTAAAAATGGTGGGACTTTCAAAATACCTTCAAAATCGATCTCTTGACATTGGGAATTTAAATGTACCGTCCATGAAAGAAATGGATTCGCGCATTGCAGATATTCGCCGTACAATGATTGATCGCATGCGCTTAAATCAGTCTTGGGGAGCACACCTGGTTTTTGCCGAAATACTCAATCTATTGAATATTATTTTGCAAATCTATTGCACAAATTTGTTTCTGAGTGGTGCTTTCTATGGACTGGGACCGAAGGTGTTGCGTGAACGCTGGACAAATCAAATGGATGCTTTAGATGTTGTTTTTCCTAAAATAACGAAATGCCATTTCCATAAATTTGGTGCTTCGGGGTCTCTGCAAATGCACGATACCTTATGTGTGATGGCTTTAAATATCATCAACGAAAAGATTTATACGATTTTATGGTTCTGGTATCTATTCGTATTGGCGGCTACTGTTTTGGGACTTGTATGGAGAGCGTTTAGTTTATTCTCTTATAAAAGGTGAGTGGTGGCAAATTTATTTTATCACAACACTATTAAGTCGAAATTAGCAAAACATTTGCATAAACAAAAACAAGTACAAAATAATTATAAATCAAAACTACTATTATTTAAAAATGAATTTTTTTGCGAAAAAAAAAATTAGGTGTATACCTACATATACATACCTATTTGCAATTTTTGAAATTCGACTTAATTCCATGGTGTAATAAAACATATTACACATATAAAATCGCATGTTTATAATTGGTAAATTACAGTTAACTAATCATCTGATAGTTATAAATTCAATAAAAAAAATTATTGGTTTGGTAAAATTTTTTTGAGCTGACAAATATATTTAAGCTTTTAATGTCAATTAAGAATTTTTAGAATCTTTTAAATCTTATTTCTTCGCCATTTTTATTGTTTATTTCTTTTTTCTCATTTCAGTCTCAAATTTACTCAATATTCTCTTTACTGGGCGAAACCAGGAAAATTGGATTTAAACGAACTGTCAGCTGTTATTAAGAAGTGTAATTTTTCAAACTGGTTGTTTTTGTTCTTCTTGCGCAGCAATCTCTCTGAATTCCTCTTCAAAAAAGTCATCTACCATTTGGCTAGTGAATTTCCGGATGAACAGCGTGACAATAAAATTAATGATTTTTTGGCAAACAAAGAACCTCAATCCTGTCTCTATCCCAGCAATTTGAGTACAATGAAAATAGATGAAATCGATATGCCGTTAATAAGTCAGCCAAGTGCCAGCAGCAAACTTGAATAAACAGTTTTTTTTTATTAATTTTTTTATCAATTTATTTTTAATTTTTAAGTATACGTTTGTAATTATGTTATATCGAAATAAATCACTTACACTTATAAATGCTTGTAGTTTAAATTAATGGAGAAGACTGTAACAACAACATTACAGCTGTTTGCATTTTACTTGGTGTGTTAGAGAAATTTTACACTGTAGCAATTGAAAGACAGACATTCTTTGAATTCTCTTTTGGTCTGCCCAAAGCTTACACACTTGCGATAGACAGAAATTCTACACAGCTGCTGCGGACAAACACACACCCACACAGCTAATAACATTAAAATGACGACAGCATGAGAAAAGTTATGTACAGCAACAACTCAAAACACTGACAAAGAAATTGAGCCAAGTACGAGACTGGCTCGCACAGCAAGGCCACAGAGTACTCATACTCTGCGGCAAGGCTTACGTGTTACCGTCCATAGGGTACACCTTGAATAGGGTAGCCTTTAGTTTTTATTGTTTTTAGTATTGGTTTTTTAGAGGCCCGGCAACTACATACACCGTGTAAGTTTTAAGCCACTATATCTTACGGTTCAAAAGTTATAGCTAATGTTTCAAACTAAAGGGTGTAAGCGTGTATGAACATCAAGTAAATTTTAACTTTTAATTATTTTTTTGGTATTTGTTGTTGTAGAGACTTTCCAGTCTTTATCTTTTACGATTCACAAATTGAAGTAAATTTTCAGGCTACGTTTAAATATTTAATTTTTTTTTTTTATTTTTGGTTTATTGTTGTGGAGCTCGGGCAACCAAATTTACAAAAATTTCAACTCTCGCCCTTACCGCGTGGTAGATTGGGACCTGTAACAGATGGACGGATGGATGGTTTCCATTTTCGCTCTATGACTACGGAATTCGAACAGGGTCGCAGTCTCTTGTATGAGGACCTATCTTCGTTTTTAACCTTTTTTGTTCTTAGTATTTGTTATTGGAGACACCAACTGTCAAAACTCTCTCTCTCACTCTTATGGCTCAAAAGCTACAACTGATTTTCAAACTAAAGCGTGCCCCATGTAAATTTTTGTTTTTGTTTTTGTTATCTTTGGTATTTGTTGATGTATGAGCTTAGCAACTGCATATCCGGTGCATATTTTAAGTCTCTATCTCTTACAGTTCAAAAGTTAGGGCTAATTTCAATTTCTTGTGTAGGAGCACCCTTTAGTTCTTTTATATTATTAGTTATTTATTATTATTTTTATTGTTGCTGGCATTTGTTGTTGTAGAACCCATGGAACCACATGGCCCACACAAATTTCAAGACTCTATCTCTTCTGATACAAAAGTTACAGCTAATTTTGGCGAATTTTCACAGATTCTTGTCTGTTTGTCTTTCAATTGCCAAAGAGTAATGCCCCACTTAGCGGGATCGAAGCAAATTTCAAATAATTTACTCTGTTGTGAACTGATGTAATAATCTTTTCATAAACTTAATTTTGTTTTCGAATTCTTAACATCGTTTAAGCAGGTTCAGTATATCGGCAGCCAAGCTAATAGAAATATATCTGCAAGCGAAACATGAGCAGAAGTATCCACTTTTTTTTCAGCTCATGTGTTGTACTTTTCGAAACCTTTTAAAAATCAAATGGAACTTTTTCAAATGAAATTGACCTAATTACAAAATAAAAGAATAAATTCTCACCTAACTGCATTGAATATTAAATTACTATACAAATTTATTCATTAAGGTCACTTGTGAATGTTTTACGATCTATGGGCTCTATAGTTGGTAGCTGATAATTTTTGTATTTAGCTTTAGAAGAGTCATTAAGGTGAGGTCGTGTTTTCCACAATTGGCTCAGCATTTCACAACTATTTAGCTATTCTATTTTTAGCCTCACAAAATTGAAGACTCCTATCGAAACTTATAGTGCCGTTACATTGTAACTAACACCGAAGTGTGTTGACACTTTGCTGTTGATAGTGTATCGCCACAGTGTGATGTGACCATGACATCTAGCCTCAAAACATTAAGAAGATTGTCGACGATGTCCATGACTGCAGTAGTAAAGATTTGTAAATTTTCGTGACTTTTTCATTAAGCTTTCCATTGAAGTAAGTTATTAAATATTTTAAGATCTGTGGAAGAGATTACACAAGGAAGGAAACAAAGATTTGTTGGTCATGAATCAATGTTGCTTTTTAAATGAATTGGCACATTAAGCGCACATCTGCACTGCGGTTTTTCATATCGCTCTAGCTTATCGCATAAACAGTTCTTCCAAGACAAGAAATTAGCATGGTGTATATATAAATTAATTAAATTAGGTGTCATTTCGAAGGAAATGATCTCAATGTCACAAAACTGTAACAATCCCTTTATTATCTGCTACAGTTTAGAAGATACAGCAATTTCTTTTTAGTCGGCTGAAATCCATAACTACCATCATGTATACCCTATACCCTTATGAAAAATTTAATAAAAAAAGTCAAATATCTTCAAGTTAATTAAATATGGTATTAGGAAATGAGTTTCCCATTACAAAACTGTATGAAATTAAGGAAATTTCCTGTCACAAAACTGTAGCCGCCTTTTTATTATCTGCCTTGGCTTAGAATTAGAAGATACAGCCATTTCTTTTCAGTTGGCTGAAATCCAAAATTATAATGAGGCAGATATACATATATACCCTTTTGCAAAAATTTGATCAAAAAAGCCAACTTTCTTCAAAGAAATTGAATCCCCGTCACAAAACTTTAACAATCCCTTTATTATCTGCTACTGCTTAGATGATATACCCATTTCTTTCCAGTCAGCTGAAATGCAAAACAATCATGCTTTATATACCCCTATGAAAAATTTAATCAAAAAAGTAAACTTTCTTCAAATTGATTAAATTTTATGTCATTTTAACGGACATGCGCTTTCAGTTACAAAGCTGTAACTATCTCTTTATTATCTGCAATGGTTTAGCAGATACAGCCGCATATTTCAGGCAGAAATCCAAAATTGGCAAAATACAATCAAAAAATTCAACTTTCTTCAAATTAATTTCAGCGAATATAGACGGCTGAATAATATAGAAAACATTTGGAAGGTCTATTTTTACACCTGAAATAATACATTCCAATTGGCTCTTAGAGCAAATAAATAAGTAAGTTTAAAATATTTTTCCGTTAGGCAAGTTTTGGTAAAGTATAAACAAAATTTGAAAATTATTTTTTCGTTTGAAAAGTTTTCTAAATGACCAAGGGATTTCAAATATGTTTTCGTCTTATAGTGTGACAGCAAATCAGTTCTAGCCAAAACTTGCGGCAATCGCAAGAATTGTCCGAAATTCAGGGTTTTTTTAAAGAATTATTTGAGTGGTCAAATTATGCAATTTAACACTTTTACTGCGTTTGTAAAGTAACACCTCATTCTAATGTGTGTCCATTGGTGTTCTCCTTCTATTTCGTAGTACATTTTACTCTTTTCAATTGTTAGGGTTCCGTACTCATCAGAGTGAAACGGAACCCTATTACCGAGACAATTACGTGCGTACGTCACAGCGTCCATTCTCCGCAACGGTAAGAGCTAAACAGCTGAAATTTTTACAGGATGTTGTTGTACCTTGCCGCTACAACAACAAAGCGAAAACTACCAGGTGTCCCCATACAACGAAAAGTTACAATTAGCTATAACTTTCGAACCGTAAAAGATAGAAAGCTGAAATTTGCACAGTGTATGTATTTATAGATGCCCTACAACAACAAATGCTAAATACAACAATAACTGTAAAACTACCGGGTGTCCCTATACAATCCAAAATAACAGTTAGCCGTAGCTGCTAAACTGTAAAATACAGAGAGCTGAAATTCGCACAATATATGTATTTACATATGTTCTACAACAACAAATGTTAAAAACAACAATATGTCGAAAACTACCAGGTGACCCTATACAACTTAAATTAACAATTAGCCGTTACTCCCATACTATAAGAGACAGAGAGATGAAATGTGAACAATATATGTGGTTACATATGGCCTACAATAACAAATGCTAAAAACAACAAGTCGAAAACTACCAAGTGTCCCTATACAACTTAAAGTAACAATTAGCCGTTACTCTCGAACCGTGAGAGACAGAGGGATGAAATTTGCATAATATCAAAATCAAAAAAAATGCTTAATTTTAACACAACGCAGTAGTTTGAAAATAGTACGAAATTCATTAGTAAAATTTTATTTTATAAAAAATTTAAATCAAATACATACATGAAACTTGTACTATAATGGCCTTTTTATTCACATATGCTGCACAACAACAAAATGCTACAAACAACAACAACTATAAAACTACCAGGTGTCCCTTTCCAACGTAGAGTAACAGCTATAACTGTTAACCTCCTTCACCTTACAATTGCAGTGAACCGTGGTTTTTTAGATAAGATGCAAACAGATGTCATATATACGGATTTTAAGAAAGCGTTTGATAAAGTTAATCATGAACTTCTTATAAAGAAACTTAAATTAATGGGTACCACTGAAATTTGCGTAAAATGGTTATATTCCTACTTAACAAGTAGAACACAAAAAGTCCGCTTTAATAACAAAATCTCTAAAAATATAGCTGTACTGTCGGGTGTACCACAGGGGAGTCATCTGGGTCCACTACTTTTTACCCTCTTCATAAATGACTTACCTACAGTAATAATGTTTTCATCTATCTTGATGTATGCCGACGACGTAAAAATTTTCGTGACTTATAATAAATTTTCTAAGCAAAGTTTACTTCAATTGGACCTGGATTCTTTTTATGAATGGTGCAGTGCAAATCTGATGGAACTTCATTTGAATAAATGTAAATTAATGCGGTTTGCAAGATCTAATCAAATTACAGCAAACTATGTTCTTGGCGATCATCAATTGGACTTGGTCAATAGTTTCCTCGATTTAGGTATATTATTCGACCCCAAGCTGACTTTTACTTCCCATATTACTCTAACAATAAACAAAGCTAGAGGTACACTTGGATTTATAAAACGATGGGCAAAAGAGTTTAATGACCCATACATTGGAAAAGCACTATACATAGCAATGGTACGACCCATTCTGGAATATGGTTCAGTAATATGGGATCCAATTTATCAATGTCACTCTGATGCAATTGAATCCGTGCAGAAACAATTTCTTTTGTTCTGTCTTAGAAGTTTACATTTTGATCCTTTTAATATGCCCCCTTACACAAATAGACTTGCACTTATCAAGCTGCCTACTCTCAAAAGCCGTAGAGTTATGCTGAATGTATCATTTATTCTAAATATTATTAATGGCGATGTCTGCTCTGGATTTTTGATCAACGAAATCTTATTTAACATTCCTCAACGTACATCACGTAATTTTATTCCTTTGTTGGTAAAAGTTTATAGAGAAAATTATGCTGATGCTGATCCTCTCAGGAGAATGTGTTATACTTTTAATCAATTTTATAGATTTTTTGACTTTTCTTTAAATTCCGCTGCAGTAAAAAACTCAGTTATTCATTTTTTAAATTCATAAAAAATTTTTAATATTTTAATTTTTTTAAAGGCTGTCTTTAAATGTAACAAAATTTTATATTGTGTATTGTAAATTGTCTGTAGGGAATTAATTTCCATAGACTAAATAAATTAATAATAATAATAACTCTCGAACCGTAAGAGTTAGAGAGCCGAAATTCGTAAAGTGTATGTATTCCCAGATGCCTTACAACAGCAAATGATAACAACAACAAGTCGAAAACTACTAGGTGTCCCCATACAACATAAAGTAGCAATTAAACGTAACTCTCAAGCTATAAGAGACAGAGATATGAAATTTATACAATATACATATGTATTCAGATATGCCATTCCATACGTACATTACACATACGTACGGAACCCTAAGTGTGCGAGCCAGCCTCGTACTTGACTGAATTTATTTTTAACATCACAAGATTTTCTTCATCTTTAAAATTTTACAATTTGCCAAATCACGAATTTGTGGAACACAAAATAAATGTGCTCTACTTGTTTTGAAAAATTTCTCGTTTTTAAAGAGCCTTTGTTTTACAGGATATACCTGATTTAATTATATTGTATAAAAAAACATACCGTTGCATTAAGCCATGTGAAATATTGCCCGAGTGATAATTAAGCAGAAATAAGAAAACTTTATTGTTCCCAATTCGACTGTTAATCGGTTTATGTATTGGAGGAGGACTATTTGCCCCGACACCATTCAATCAAGTTGGAAGTATAAGAAACGGTTTACTCAATTTGTAAAAATCATCTATTCAATCAACCAAGATTTTATTCAATATAATTTATAGTTCGAAACCTTAATCTAACTTCAGCACTTGACTTTTATTTCATTAAAGTTTTGGTTTTTTAAATAAAGGATGTCACTCTATGGGTATTAATAAAAGCTGAAACTAAATATTTTTGGCAAAAAAGCAAGACACTCTTGTGGCTGGAGTTATTTATTATTCTACTAATCTTGTTTACTTTCGGCCACAAAATAAAATATAATCAATGAACTCATTTCACTCAATCACTTTTTAGCAGAAAAGTTATCTTATCATATATAAAACTTTGGACACAAATTCTTGACTCAAAAACATTTCACTGTTAATATTCGGGCCCGCTGAATATTCTGATAAAAATTAAAAAGAACAGTAATTCGTTGGCCATTGCGGGGCAATTTTATGTGAAACGCAATTTACGCCAATTATTTAAGAACCAAATTTCTGTTAAAACAATTTCAATAATAAAGAGAGAGCCAACGTACATGGGCAAATATGTTAAAAGTATTTAAGCCGGTAGCTCCGTTTGTAAAAATCGATCCAAAACATGTCACAATAGATAATTTCATATTTAAATTACACTATCGCGTCACGTTTATAATTTTAATAGTGGCCACTATTTTGGTTTGCTCTCGCCAGTATGTCGGCGAACATATTAAATGTATTTCGGACACAATTCCCTCAAATGTGATTAATACGTATTGTTTTTTTACACCCACCTTCACACTGGTAAGCTTTTAATATCATTTTTCTGAATTTTTAAAAAGTACGTTTGTGAAATTAGTAAAATATGCATTTTTTTAGGTTAGACATTTGAATAATACTGCCTTAAATGCTGGTGCCATATTTGAACCTGGTATTGGTCCAGACGAGACTAAAGAAGAACCAATTAAGATACATGCTTTTTATCAGTGGGTGCCATTTGTTTTATTCGGTCAGGCTGTTTGCTTTCTTATACCACATTTTTTATGGAAATCGTGGGAAGGTAACGTTCAGTTTAATATATACATACATGTATTTGCTATAGAGTAATCAGCAAGTATTTACTGAGACAATATTTTAAAAACCAGGACAAAACAGTTTTAGGCTTTTTAGAGAATTGTTTGTTTTATTTGAAAAAAATAATCTGTTAGCACTGCAGCTGTAAAAATCAAAATCAAAAAAATGTTTAATTTTAACGCAACGCAGTAGTTTGACAATAATACGAAATTAATTAGTAAAATTTTATATTATAAAAAATTTAAATCAACTACATGAAACTTGTACCATAATAGCCTTTTTACACCGTCTGTCATCTACCGGAAACGTATGGAAAATGTTGAAAATGTGAAACAGTCGTTTACATTGACATCTTTCATTTATTTAGATGTCAAAAAAAGAAGACGCAAAATTTTTGTGAAAAATAAAAAAAAAAATTAAAATGGACTTGGAGGAGGACTTTTGGACTTTATTTCTTCCCATAGGTCAAGCAACATGTTCTCCATATTGATTGACCATACTATGGGCTTTCTTTTGCACTGCAGTTAAAATGAATTGTGCCCATAATTATGAAAGTGGTCTAAGTCAAAATTAAAAAAAAAAATAAATGCGGTCGGGGGACCCCCGTTAGGAACGAAGTTCCTTACGTTTCTTCTTAATCTTCGAATGTAATAAAAGGTGAAATCTGTATGTATTTTTTGTCAATCTGCTACATAACGAAGAAAAGGAACTGTTGGTGTTTTTTGTTGTGACATATGTACATTACTTTAGCGACATCTAGCAACCGTTTTCACAACTAATTAATATTTATTGGTAGGTGTCTCCGCTGACAACGGCGGAGACACCTACACAATTGTTTGTACTAATTTCCACTACCAGCAAGCCGCGTTAAGGAACTTCGTTCCAAAAAATGAGTTTATCAGTTATTTCATACCACATTAGTTTAAACTAAATGTATTCAATGTAATTTTTACGAAATTGTCAAAAATGAACCATTAGATAGTGCACAGAAAAAAATAGTTTGTAAATACAAACACCGTTTTTGTAAATACAAACAAAAATTTGCTTAAAACAGCACCTACAACGGTTTTTGTAAATACAAACATGAAAGGTTTGTAATGTTGTTAAAAAGAAACTGAATTTTATTTAACAAAACTTTTTGACATTTTTAATAATTTTTTTGTCAGACACCGGAAATATTTTTAGCAATTTTTGTTGTTGAAATATTTTTTTTGTAACTAACTTCGTTGTCAATAAGGAATGTTAATTTTCTTCTTATGATTGACAAAATTCGTTGTTGATCATTATTAAAAAAGCAACAATGCATGATTGTTATATTAACTAAATTTTTTGTTTTATTTTAATAAACAATTTGACAAAAAGTTTTGTCATTCACAATTTGAAGTGTGACAAAACTAATTGTTACTTTCCATTTACATACAAACATATACATATACATACGTACATACATAGACATGTATTCCCTTATTGGAAAAAAAGTCGTTTGTGTAGTAGTATTTTAATGTTTTTATTTAGACAGAACATAAATCAAATACAATATTTTCATAAATTTAATAAAATTTTTAAATTTATTTTTTTTTTGTCTCCTTTTATCGGGTGTTTTTTTAAGCTAGATAGAACTTTAAATTGTAAAAAGTAACACAAAAAATTAAATTTTGATGAAACTTTTTTTTTATTTGTTTCAGTATACTCTGACAAATCATCATGAATAGACTCACGCTTGAACAACGCTACGAAATTATCCAAATTTACTTTGAAAATCAGTCGTCGATTCGCGCAACTTATTATCGCAAAATTGTGTTCAGCGATGAGGCGCATTTTTGGCTTAACGGGTTTGTTAATAAGCAAAATTGCCGCATATGGAGTGAGACCAATCCACAACAGACCCTACAGACTCCATTACATCCAGAAAAATGCACCGTATGGTGCGGTTTTCACGCTGGTGGCATCATCGGACCTTATTTCTTCAAAAATGAGGCCGGAGCTCGCGTTACGGTCAATGGAGATCGTTACCGCACCATGATCAATGATTTTTTGTTTAAAAATATGGATGACATTGATCCGGAGGAGATGTGGTTTCAACAGGATGGCGCTACGTGCCATACGGCGAACGCAACCATCGACTTATTGAAATCAAAATTTGGCGATAAGTTGATTTCGAGAAATGGACCTGTCAATTGGCCTCCAAGGTCGTGCGATTTGACACCTCTCGATTATTTTCTGTGGGGCTACGTGAAGTCACTGGTTTATGCTGATAAACCAGCAACAATTGACGCCTTGGAGGCCAGCATTGTTCGTGTTATTCGTGACATACGGCCAGCAGTGCTCGAAAAAGTGCCCCAAAATTGGACGTCCAGAATGCACTTCGTCAAGAACAGCCGCGGTACCCATATGCCCGAAATCATTTTCAAATGTTAATGTCACGTATTGATCTTTCGAATAAAAAAAAATTTTGATTACAATTTAATTTTTTGTGTTATTTTTTACAATTTCCAGTTCTATCGGGCTTAAAAAAACACCCTTTAAAAGAAGAAAATAGTTATTATAGTTATTATTAATTTTTTTGAGGAAGTCGTTAAATTGAAAAATCAATAAATTTTATAAACTTTTCATATAATTATTTTTTTGAAAAATAAAGAATACATAAAAACGAACCCAATTATTTATTTGCTTTAAGAGCCAATTGAAATGTATTAATTCAGGTCCAAAAATGAACATTTTCAGAAAATATTTGCTGTATTTCTCAGCCGTCTATATGCCGACGACATTTTGTTGGTGCTAATCAACTCATCAGTAGACTTGAAAAATTCTTAAAAGTTTGTTTGAAACTTAACCACTTATTCTATAATTCCCATGAACAAAATGAGAATCAGAAATGTTCAAACAAACCTTTAACACCGCAAAGAAAAGTAGAAGTGTTGCAACACAAAAAAAGAAATGTTTGCTGTTAAAGGTTTGTTTGAACATTTCTGATTCTCATTCTGTAATTTAAGCTATGAAATTAATATTGAAAACTTCAATTTATCGACAGTTAATGAAATTATGCTATGGGCAAAATCTTATCAGATGAGTTGACCATATTTTTAATAAGTCCAAACTATTTTATTTATTGAACAAATAGTAAAAAGGAATATTTTTAGAAAACAAAATAAATTTGGGATACTGTGCATTAAAAGAATTTATAAATCAACTTTTCATGATTGCTTTACACATTTTCAAAATTTACCGTTTGAACTAGACATTAACAACAACATCAAGCATAATTGTATGCTGTTTGGTGGCATACGAATATGTGTACAAGAAAATGCCTAATATTTTCAACAACATATTTTGTTGAAATGTTTAATTAAAGCAAAAATATGTTGTTTGAAATATTAACAATGTTCATTGTTGAACTGACTATAATTTAATCGGAAAAAAGTATGAACGACATACATACATATGTACATATGCACGTATGTAAGTACTTCTTTCTGATAAAATTCAGCAAAAAGTTTAATTGTAAAAGTTTGTCAATATTATTTTTATAACATTAAAACAATTTTTAATCATATTAAAAAATTTTTTGTTGAAACTTCTGAAAATTCTGGTCAACAATTCAGTTAATTAAAAAAAATGTGAAAAATTTGACAAAATGTGCTGTTAAGTGATTTTATTAAAAAAAAAAGGATTCAATTTGTCATATTAAAGAAAATCGTTGTCATATTTAATATTTTGTTTGTTGTATTTGTTTTTTAAATTAACAACTAGCTTTGTCACTCCGAATTTGGTGTTATTTTTTTCTGTGTGGTTGTAATTTCAACATTATATGGAATTCATTTAGTGTTAATTATGAAAGTGGTCTAAGTGAAAAATTTTAAGAAATTATAATATAATTTCACGTTTTGGATATTTCACCTAAAAGAGGAAGACCAAAAATATACGGAAATATTAAATTACTTCCATTATACACCAGCATTAGACCAGTATCGGAAGAAAAACATAAAGATATTATGAGTTTACTACCGTACATCCCTCCAGTTTTTCAGGAACATATTAAGAATCTTAAATACTCGAAATAATGATAAAAGTGGATTACTGTTTAAAAATAATTAATAAATGTTCACGAATTATTTCAATAAAATTATTGTTTCAAATAAAACTCAAAGTTCTTTATTGCTTTGAGTCATTTATAGGACATTCAGTTAATTTTGAAAATGGTCTAAGTCAATTCAAACTTTAAAAACAATATTATCGTATGAAATTCACACAAGATTTCATATTCATAATAAATTTCCATTAATTCAGACTAATAATATATTAAATATTTGTTTTTTAAATTAACAACTAGCTTTGTCACTCCGAATTTGGTGTTATTTTTTTCTGTGTGGTTGTAATTTCAACATTATATGGAATTCATTTAGTGTTAATTATGAAAGTGGTCTAAGTGAAAAATTTAAAGAAATTATAATATAATTTCACGTTTTGGATCTTTCACCTAAAAGAGGAAGACCAAAAATATACGGAAATATTAAATTACTTCCATTATACACCAGCATTAGACCAGTATCGGAAGAAAAACATAAAGATATTATGAGTTTACTACCGTATACGGTAGTATATAATTCAGACTAATAAAATTAAAAATTAAAATGTTGCATAATGTAAAAATATTTTTTAATTTATTCAAATGCAATTCATTAAATATCTCGAAACAAGATATACATATATGACTTAGACCACTTTCATAATTATGTTCACAATTTATTTATAATTAATTAAAAATTATAACCAAATACATGTTCTGCTCATTTTTTTATGTTGAACTTCTTTTCTGAAATACCATTTTGCTAGTGATGGTACAAAAGCAATCGATTTTCTGCAATTTTTGTAGTGATGGCACTAAAAAGATCGAAAGATGTAAGATGGAACAAAATGAGAAAGGATCATCTTCTGCTGACGTTGAAAGATGTAGAATTTTCGCCCTGTATAATTCTTATGGGAAGATGTAAACATCTTTGCAAATTGACGAAAGATGTAAGACGTGAGATGTAAGATATGTATACGCTTGTGGTAGCTAAACGAAAGTACGTAATTGTAATTGTTTTCTACTTCCGTCAGTTGAAATTGTTTTTTTTTTTATAAGCAAACAAAATGTTTCTTCCACACTATTTTCATTTAATAAAAAAAAATTTTTTTTTTTGATTTTTGACGCTTCGTCTGGTGACCGGTTGAAACTGCAATTTTTGATTTTTTGTGCAAAAATGCCAAAGTTGTGTAACGATTTTAGTCATTTATAGCTTTTTTTGTTTGAAACTTTATAACTTCATTTTTTACATTTTTATGCTGTTTTAAAGAAGAAAAGTTTGCGAACTTTTGCAAAAAAAATTAAATTTTTTAATCGTAAAAAAACCTGAGCTAACTTAAAAAACGGTTAGCACCACTGCATTCAGCGCACCCGAATTAGCTTTACCCACTGAGGATGGTCATCTGTCGGAAAAAAGAGTTTCAAATTGAAGCACAGTGTAATTATAAATAACTATTTAACATATAGTAAATAACGCTGAGTTAACATGCAAAGGCTCTAAGTCCACTTTCTTTTAACAGCTTGAGATTTTAATATACAACACTAATAATTCGGATATCGTAAGTCCTGAAAATTTCCATATAACTGGCGTGTCCGGATTACAGGTGCTAATTTTTGCCAGTTTTCTTAAGCAAAGAAACCGGGATTTTTTTTTTTTTTTTTTTTTTTAAATATATGAACCCAACCAGACTTCATTTATCTATCGAGTTTTTCAATGGAACAGTAGTTGAATAAATTTAATATTTTTCATAGGGAAAATATTATTGATTCTGTGCATACCTATTTGTTATGTTTAGTCAATTAAACCTTGAAGAATTTATACAAATTCTCAACGGCGAGACCTGTAATTTTCGTGTCCTTGTGGACGATTTGGAATCATCGCTAAAATATAGAAAACAAATATTAAATGAATTTGCTTGAGAATATTTATAACAAATGCATTTGTAGTTATTTGGCTTATGCATAAATATTGCTACGTTTTATTAACCTTTTCAAAACGTTTCTCGTAGATTCTTTAATTGTAATGAAGTTACAACACTCACGTCTTCAGTTTACAATAATCAACAGTTCAACACTTTATTTATTTTAACACACTATACTTGTAAACACTTTAATAAGAACAACACTTTCACTTAATCACTTTTTATTACTTAAGACACTTTACACGTTAGCGCAGCTAAAAATCGACTGACTTTTCAGCGTTAAGCTTCGCTGCTTTTATACCTCCAATGATCATTATTAGAACATGCTAGACATTTACAGAAGCTAATCACGCCACATCTTTAGTGTGATGTGCGATGACTCATCATGAACAAAAGATATACACACACACCGACATACATACATACATGCGGCAGTAAAACTCAAGCATCTGAGCCGCGCACATACATACACACACGAATATTGTATCGTGCGGTGGTGGTTTCTTTTATTTCGCTGTTGTGCCTATTTATCTACACATGTGTGTCAGTATGTGCACACTCGCTGTGCTGCCGTTTTGTTTATCAACAAGTTTCTATGTATCCATGTGTGTATATGTATATCTCCTGCGCTCATTTACAAATAATAACAAGACAACATACACACATAGGTATAAAATAACGATGATTCAGTACGTTCTAGAACAATCACATTCGGTCCGTTCACGACCAAATTTGTAACAATATGTTGACCAAAGCATATGTATATAGTATATTTAATTTTTTTTTTTTTTTTTGTACAGCACTCATTTTGCCAATCTGGCTTACAACTTTATGTTACGCCAGCTATAGATAATTAATTTAGATTTAAACAGAACTGTGTAATTTCAATAAATCAAATAAATAAATAATAATAATATTTGTTATGTATCATCGTGCTATCGGCATGTATTTCCCTAATTTTTCTGTTTCATTTTAGGTGGCCGCATTAAAGCTTTAGTATATGGCTTGAAAATGGTTGGTATCACCAACTACTTACAAACTCAATCTTTGAAAATTGGCAAGTTAAATGTTCCCTCAAGGGCTGAAATGGACTCACGCTTAAAAAACATGCGCCGCACAATGATTGATCGTATGCGTTTAAATCAATCGTGGGGTGCTCATTTGGTATTCACCGAAACGCTCAACTTATTGAATATTATTTTGCAAATTTACTTCACCAATCTATTTTTGAAAGGCGAATTTTACAGTCTTGGCCTTAAGGTACTAAATGAAAGGTGGTCGGAGCACATGGACGCATTAGATGTGGTATTTCCCAAAGTAACTAAATGTCATTTTCGCAAATTTGGTGCATCAGGTTCTCTGCAAATGCACGATACTTTATGCGTGATGGCTTTGAATATTATCAACGAAAAGATTTATACGATTTTATGGTTTTGGTATGTGCTGCTTTTGGTGGTTACTGCTTTAGGCTTGGTATGGAGGGTGTTCACTCTATTCTGTTACAAAAGGTAAGAATAATTTAAACTCCTAGGCAATTTAGTTGTGCAAAAAGGATTTATTCAAACACTTGATATCATTTCAGTCTTAAATTTACTCGGTTCGCTTTGTATGTAGCCAAGCCAGTTCGTTTGGATGTAAACGAGTTGTCGGCTCTGATTAGAAAGTGCAACTTTTCCAGCTGGATGTTCTTGTTCTTTTTACGCAGTAACCTTTCCGAATTCCTTTTTAAAAAGCTAATTCATCATTTGGCTAGTGAATACCCAGCGGAGCAGCACGATAACAGGGGAAGGAACTTGTTGCCGAAAGACGAAAACCCATCTCAACTTTATCCCTCCAATTTTGAGACATCAAGAATAGTTGAGGTCAACTCTTCTTTAAAACAAAAGTCCACTCCTGGAGGAAAACTGGAATAAGGGATACGAGCAACATATATTATATTTTAATGTAGTTTTGCCAATACCAGCAAGTGACTTACACATCCATTTTCTTGGAATACAAAACTCTCTTCTTTTTCTTAGAACTCACTATATATTTTTTTGAAACCTTGTAAGTGTAACCTATTTGCTATTTCGAAAGGGACCCAGTACAGTAGGATTACATATTTTTTCCAAATTCATACCCTCACAGAGAAAAAAGCACCTAATAAAGTAGAACAAAATCAATAAGATATCTCTATGGTTTTTTTTTCAAGAAGGATTCCTTATTATTTTAAATGGGAAAACCTTATTGAAAAAACAACAATTAATGAAATTAAAAAGATGATTTACGTGTCTTTATATAGGAAACTAATAAAACCAATAGGGAAAAATTAATAGGATAACCTAATAAAATCAATAAGAAATCCTTATTGTATACAATTTACAAGAAAACCTAATAGAATCAATAAGTTCTTCTTTCCAGAATTTTTTTTTGGTACCATGCAAATCGGAAACTAAGTAAAAACAAACGTGAGTAACAAGTTTTCTTCTTGGTTTTATGTGTTTTTCTTGTTGAGACAATCAATAAGATTTGCAACATGGAAATAATAAGAAATACCCATAGAAAAATCTTCTCTTATCTCTGCTGGGATACCCCTCAGCCTAAAAACGTTTCAAAGAGAAAATCTTATTGAATCTATTAGGAAGTTTTCGCTCTGTGCTTACTTAATGGTGAATAAAAGCGAAACGCGTCCATCGATTTTTATGATTTATGTCTCATTTTGTTCATAGGTTATGCGACTTTACGTGAAAGTAATAGGACTTGACACTTTTTTACCGTTTTGGATTTTTTATGAATTAAAAAAATCCGATTTTTGAGGCAAAAACAATTTTTTGCCTTCATACATTTATTTATAACTGTGAAACTTTTGCTTATGTAGCGAGACGTTGTATGAACAGATTAAAGGAATTGTTGTTCTTAATTTTTTTAAATTTATTTCAGCTTATTCGGACTAGTGGTTCATGAGTTATGACAAACACGTGACAAACTCCCCTACACGACACTTACTAACTAGAAATTAATTTTTAAATTATTATACAAGGGAACAAGGTATTTGTTGTTTATGAACTGAATGTTGTTTTAAAGGTAATTTGGGACGCTAAACCCAAATCTGCACTTGGTTTTTTTGTATCAGCTCGACTTTTTGAGATATACCGTTATGTCTACAATTATGCCGCTTCCAGTACAAATATTTAAATAACTTGAAAACGGTTCACCATATTCAGTTAAAAAAGAAAACCGAAATTCTTCAGCAAAATTATCTTCAATCCGTGCCTACATTGTTTTTAATTTGAACGAGTAGTTTCCGAGATATCGTTGTAGTTTTGAAAAAAAAATAACAATTTTATATGAAAAAAAAAAAAATTCTTATTTAAAAATTCATAAAAAAAATAATGCAACTAAAGTCACAATGTTGGTCTTAAAACATTTAGCTTAATATATTTTGAATCAAATGAGCTTTATTTCATTGAAATCGGTGCACAACTTTTGATTTTCTCAACGATTTCCTGAGATAACTAAATTGACAAAAATCGCGATTTTCATACACTTATCAAATAAATAGAACAGCACACACACAAACACATAAATTTCTGTATGAAAATCGCGATTTTTGTCAATTTAGTTATCTCAGTAAATCGTTGAGAAAATCAAAAGTTGTGCACCGATTTCAATGAAATAAAGCTCATTTGATTCAAAATATATTAAGCTAAATGTTTTAAGACCAACATTGTGACTTTAGTTGCATTATTTTTTTATGAATTTTTAAAAAAGATTTTTTTTTTTTTATATGAAATTGTTATTTTTTTCAAAACTACAACGATATCTCTGAATCTACTCGTTCAAATTAAAAACAATGTAGGCACGGATTAAAGATAATTTTGTTGACGAATTTCGGTTTTCTTTTTTAACTGAGCATGGTGAACCGTTTTCAAGTTATTTAAATATTTGTACTGGAAGCGGCTTAATTTTAGACATAACGGTATATCTCAAAATGTCGAGCTGATGGAGAAAAATGGAGTTTAGATTTAAAACCAGCGACCTCAAATTAGTAAAAAAAAATTGCTATAGAATTCCAAACAACACTCAAAAAGTTCAATTTTGTTCCCTTGTGTTATTTGAGGTACCAAGACCAAACGAATGATGCAGAATCTTCTTTTTTTTGGGGCTACTTTAATAAACAATTATCAGAATTGTGTCCCGAAATCATGTGTTGTACAGTGTAGGTTTTATTGTCAAAGGTAGAAGCTATTGTATTTCGTATGACAAGCTAATTGTCAATATGATTAGATACTATATTATCAAATAACTGCTGGTCAATTTGCTATGGGGTGTATTCGTAAGCTTTGTATGTTATTTCAGAATATCAGGTTATTTTAACATAAATTTCATTTTTAACTGTTTCACTGACATTTTACTAAAACGTTCACAAATTTTGTGTCGTGTAGTAGAAACAAAAACAGCATAAACTAATAAACTGTTTAGGAGAAAAACTGTGGCCAAGTTTTGTTAGTTTTACCTCAGTTTTTTCCTTCCAATACGTTGCCAACTGAACATGATTGACAATTGTTAATTGTATCATTCATTTCCTCAAAATTAGAAAATATAAAATTGTAGTAATCAACATTTTCATAGACAAAAAAACTTACTGGCTGGGGTACATATCAAAGCGATTCCACGTCCACCACGACTCCCATCAGCAACCAAATTTCTTCGAACCCTGGTCATGACTGATAACATAATGTTCTTAAGCAGCAGCGCATACTACCTGAGATCTTCATTACTGACTGTCTATATTTAATCTTATTGATCACTGGGTTTTTCTGTTGATTGGAATATATTTTATTTTACTTCACCAACATCCTGTGGCTTTCGTGCTTATTGCTTTTGCATCAGTGTTGACAAAGGTGTCATATCTTGCGCCGGGCCCATCGATGCTTAAGTCGAACTATGTTAATTATTTTATTGTACTTCTTTTTTTTGATAATAGATTGAGATATTGGAAAATTAAGCATCATACAATGTAAGCCAAACTTTTCTCAACTGATGAGATTTCTTTCTGTATTGACTTTTGTACGTGTATGAACAATAAAATGTGGTGTAGTGTTTATTAATGAACTTTAATTGTTAATACGAAGTATATTTTTTTTTATTTTTTTTTGGAAAGGGAGCTTGAATTTTTAAAGAATTTTTATTAAACAAAAGTAGTATTTGTCGGCATTTAAATAGTTTTATTCATCTGCTTATAAGTATAATTACTTTGACTGTTAAAATGATTTCTAATCCATTCTCTTATTCAAATGAAAGGAAAAAAATATTTTCAACCAGCTTTAGTTTAAATATTTAACCTCTTTAAAGTGTTCTTAATTAAACAAATAAGTAGACTATTTAAAAATGCATAAATTTCTGCAAATAAAATAAAATAAATTTAAACAACACCCACATGTTTGCTATGAATGTGGATGATGACGATGTTGATAAAGAAAAAATAGTCTCAATTAAGCGTATCCATCTTTAAATGTATTACGAGTATGATTTACCTTGTACAAAAGTTTAATTTTTTTCTATAAAAATGGAAAGCAATTTATTGATTTTAATTGTTGGTTGGAAAAGCATTTAATCTTTAACCCATTAAGGTTGGGTTCTTGAGATTTCAGTTAAACTAGGTTTAGCTAAACTGAAAATAGGTGTATTAATTCAGGTCCAAAAATGAACGTTTTCAAAATATTTACTGTATTTTTCAGCTGTCTATATGCCGACGATATTTCGTTGGTGCTCATCAACTCATCAGTAGACTTGATTTGCTTTTCACGCAAATAAATAATTAGGTTCATATTTGAATATTCAAAAAGCTTTTACTTTTTGATACTTTCAAAAATACAAATCGTAGTAACCAATGGTGACCTTCTATACAACAGGTTGCAAAGAAAAGTAAAAGAGTTGCAAAACGAAAAGAAATGTTTACTGTGTTAAAGGTTTGTTTGAACATTTCTGATTCTCATTGTGTTCATGGGAATTATGGAATAAATACTTAAGTTTCAAACAAACTTTCAAGAATTTTTCAAGTCTACTGACGAGTTGATTAGCACCAACGAAATGTCGTCGGCATATAGACAGCTAAAAAATACAGTATATATTTTGAAAAGGTTAATTTTTGGACCTGAATAAATACATTTCAATTGGCTCTTAAAGTAAATAAATAATTGAGTTCATATTTGAACACATGTATGTGCGGCCATTAAGGCAAAGTTATATTTTTTGTTATTTCATTAATGAAGGACATTTTAAGCAAAACCAAGTGGTTTCGTCAAAAAAAAATTATATAAAATTCGTAGTGGCGAAACGTATTTAATTTCAGTTTAGCTAAACCAAGTTTAACTGAGTACTCAATAGCCCTGACTAAAAGTTACCAAATACCTGTAAGACAAGACAGTACCAAAAAAAAAAGTCGTGTGCCTTTCGTTTTAGTTTTAGATTTATTTTAAATTAATTTTTTTTTTGGTGTTTAGGGTTCACGACTTATAGAGGGAAAACGGAACCCTCTTTTTAGACTTTGCTATCGCATCCGCCACAGGCCTATTTTGACAAACGGAAAGAGTGAGAGAGTTTAAATTTTCATAGGAAATGCCGCTATAAAAAAGTTAAAAGCTAAAGGGTGTCCCCATACCAGAAATTGTAAAAACTATCTTTAACTTTTGAAGCACAACCAATAGAGACTTAGAATTGGCAAAGGGTATGTGGTTACATACGCTCTACAATACCAATTATTAAAAACAATAAGAAGTTAAAAGCTAAAGGGTGCTCCCATACAAGAAACTGAAATAAGATGTAAGTTTTGAGACATAACAGATAGTGACTTGAAATATGGTAGCAATGATACATGGTTGCCAGGCCTATACAACACCAAATACCAAAAGTAATAAAAAGAAAAAATTTAAGTTTTGCCCTGTACATGGGGACACCCTTTAGTTTGAGAGTTGGCTGTAACTTTTCAACCGTAAGTGATATAGGCTTAAAATGTATGTGATGGGTGTTGTTGCCTGGCCTCTACAACAACAAGTACTAAGATCAATAAAAGCGTAAAAACTAAAGGGTGCCGCATACAAGTGTTTCCCTTTGTCCACTACCTGCACGGCAGTACGGAACCCTGGTGGTACGTGTCAGTCTCAGACTTGATCAGCTCTTAAGGTGTTACAAACATGAAAGTAGTTGCATCTGAAAAGGTTGTAGCCGTAAATATTTATTTAAATTTTACAAACGACCGATTTGAATTTCTAATAAGAAATTATTTAAATATAGCAATAAATATTAATTGAAAACTGTCTTATCTTAATAAGCTTAAAAATAAATTCATACAAATTTGTTTTACACAAATTATTAATGGCCCTAAAGTTTATTCATGCAAAATGTATAAATATGCAAAAATTAACTAAAATTGTAGACATTTTTAAAGTCTGTTAAAAAATTGCCATTAACATTAATTAATTGGTTTGTTGCAAACTGAAATATTTCAACGTTCCGTAACGCGGTACAAAACAGATTGTAGTCTGTCAAATCTTTTTGTGTAAAAAGTTTGAATTTACTAAAAAAAAAATTTTATTATCAAGTTTCTTAATTTATGCATTCGTGTTCATATTTTGGTTTTATAGTTAATTTCAATTCAATACGTTTCTCAAAGTATTCGCATAATCGCGTGAGTCTTTTTAAGCACGCTATAATTGGTATAAATATTATGTTTTGGTCACAGACCTGCCAAATGCGTTTTATCTTAATTTCAGTTGTTTGAAGGCAGAAGGAGGCTTCCAGATTTTTTTAAGCTCAAATATACATTTTTGTAGTTTCGGTTTGTTCGACTAAGTCCCGAAGGCAAAATGAGGCAGTGGCTTCGCGCTAGAGATGTGTGCGTGAGTGCTTTTTGGCTCACGTTACGATCAGAATATTTTTCCTCACGAACTTTCACACTTCACATATTTTTTGGGCCTCACGTCACGCACACTCACGAGTAAAATTTTTTTAGTCTCGCGTTTTCACCCACGAACATTTTGTAAACGAAAAAACATTCTTACGAACAATTACGTTTGCATTGAAACAAGGACATTTTGGCGCTTATTGCGAATTGTGTAGTTCTTTTATTAGTGATTTTTTCAATTCTATCTTCGTTAAAGACATAGAGATTCCACATAAATATGAACTTCTATTAGTACAACATTGTAGCATGTATAACAATTTAACTTTTCTGGTCTTCTTTAAAAATGTTGATGACAGCAATTTTATCAGAAAAAAAATCTTTCTCAATTGTGAAGAAGTAAAATCGAACTCAAGCCTGATAAAACTATTAACAATTGAAAACTTTTTTAAGTCAACACAAAATTAAAAAATCCTAATAAAGTATATGTATGTTTTCTTTTATTCCAGCGTAGACATATGGTCAGCTTAAAGAGTAGTGCCAAAACGGAAACACCAATTACGCAATCACCTAAAGCATTAACGTTAAAGTTGACAAGTTTACTGAGCCGTCTTTTTGTATTGGCCTAGACTTTGCATTGAATACAACTATGGTATTGAATGTAAATATGGTATTAAAACTATGAACATGTAGGGTATTAATAATTTTCCTGCACGCGGTTCTAACCACAAATATTGATTCAATGGAGAGAGACTGTTTATGTCTAGTGTCAAATCATCATGTTTGCCATTGACCGCAATCTGACAATGCTTTAACATTTCAAAAATATAATTAATTAAAAATGAATGTAAAGATAAAATTCAATAAAAGTAAATGTCGCCAAAGTTTTTGAAATAAAATGTATGTACATATGTATATTTCCGAGATACTTGTGTTAAGGAAAATGCAAAAAAAAAACAGCAAACAAGACAAAAATCAAATATGTATGTACATTGTAGTGCAGCGGTAACGTATGAAGAAAAAATTCTATCGTGCTTTCAAATAATGGTACGAAGTTTTGTGTTAATAAGTAAATTAAAGCAATGAAATATAACTTATTTGTCTTTAAGTGCTCCCCATGAAGTGTGTTTAAGAGATGGGCAAGACGAATATTGCATAGTTTTTAGCGTTCCGCATTCATAGAGTGACATTAACTGTAACTTTTAAGCCACTAAAGCTAGATTGCTGAAATTTTCACGGAATCCGTAGTTGTAATAGGTTTTACATCAACAAATATCTAAGAGAACAAAACATTAAGGGGGCTGCCAAACAGGAAACTGTGAAAGTTAGTCAAAATTAGCTCTAACTTTTAAACGACAAGAGCTGAAATTTTCACATAAGCCCTAATCAGTGTTGGGCAAAATACATGCTTTAATGTATTTAAAATACAAAATACACTAAAGTTGTGTATTTACAATACAAAATACAAATAATTTTATTCCATGTACTTAAAATACAAAATACCGCATTCCAAAAGCAAGTATTTGAAATACAAAATACAATGTAACAAAAATATGTATTTAAAATACAAAATACTTTTATCAAAAAAGTTTTTATTTTGTTTCATAAACACCAGTTTTTCAAGTGAGATCAGAAAAGCAATCTCTTGATGGCGAATAAAGAAAACCAGCTAACGACAAAATCTCATTGATTTAGGAAACGATATTTTATTGAAAGACTTATAACGGAATTAAGAAAAAAGTGAAAATTAAAAAAGTTTCACCAAATGCTATATAACTATATAGAGTCTATCCAAGTCAATATTTGACTGATATTTTTTTTTCTCTTGTTTTAGAATTAAAATGTCGAACGCTGTTTTTCCTTGTACATATTTTATTTTTTCATGATTTCTGGCAGCTTGGCGACTTTCTCAATGTATGTGCATTCAATTGCGTTTAATTTACACAGGTAGGTAGTTTGGTAATTAAATTGTGTTCGTGCAATTTTTTGAAAATAAAACAGTAGCAAAATTTTCGGATTTTAGTTGATGTATGAATGGAATAATTTTTAGTGCATATTTTTTAACATAAATTTAAAATGTATTTTGAGAGCACTAGTATTTGAAATACAAAATACAAAATAAAAATACATTCAGGAGACGTATTTAAAATACAAATACAAAATACGTATTTGTATTTTAAATACGTATTTCAAATACATGTATTTCAAATACTGCCCAGCCCTGGCCCTAACCCAACAAATTCCCAAAACAACAAAAAGTTTAAAACTGAATGGGGTGTTCCCATACAAGAAACTAAAATAAGCTGTAATTTTGAACCCATAATAAGTTGTAATTTTGAACCCATATGTTGCATCCGCAGTGACCTGGAAGTTTGCCGACTTACTCTTTTTGCATATGACTCACTCAAGAAGGTTGCTCTCTTCTCCCTGGGTGTGCTACACATAAAGAAAATTTTCTCAAAAACTTCTACACAAACACAAAAAACTGTACACTAATTAGAACGACTAAACATTCGCTTTTTTCCAATTTTTTTTCTTGCCTTGCCACCACCAGCCTTCATTTTTGCGAAAGACAGATGGTTTTGTCCCACAATTTGTCCGCTAGACGAGAAAAAATTTAATCAGCTGTTGACTTGCATATTTTTTCATTCGATGCACGTATGAATTTGTTTCAGTTATTACGATTGTATATAATATTCTAGGTAAAACAAACTTCTGTGTGCACATTTTATTTTGACGCATTTACATGATAGAGTCTCTGCGAACAAATGCCTTCTACAGATGTATAATTTTCTATATGAGGCAATTAAATGTCTCCGCTTTAATACATCACCCGGATAATTAGTCAACTGTTACCATCTGGATGAGGTAATCAATTAAGCGGAGTTTACTGTACTTAAGAACTCGTTTATTTTCATGAATGAAAGAGACCCTTCGCTGACCCCTACCATTCTGAATATTTTATTGGGGCATTAATTATTACATCATCTTCTACTTCACCTCTAAAAGTTTTCGAAATTGATTTTAATTTATTGAAAAAAAAAAAAATCTCAAAATGTTGCTTACTCTTGCAAACTTAATGAAGTAGAAAACTCATAATAATGTAATCCCATTATAGAATTATGTTTAATGAAACCACCTTTTTAAGTTTCAACTCAAATTAAAATTTTGGAAATTTATTTTCTCTTTACATTTTCTCTTAATAAATTCATTCATTCAATTTGAAGTGGAATCAGATGTTCTTGTAGAACATAAATACATATGTACATATAACTGCTTGTGTGCATGTGTGCGCGTCAAACGATTTACAGCATTTAGAAAATTATAAATTAGAAAAAAAAATATTTCTAAAGTAGCAGGAAGTAAATTGTTATAGAAATAAAATGGAATAAACAACCATTACGTTGTGTTTGTTGATGCATTTGGGTTCATGTATCATTCATGCTGTGAACGTCATAAACTCCCTTGAAACTCGTAAAAGACAATTTTTTTCTGTCTTCTTTTGAAAAGTAAGAGATGTTAATGTTGACTCTGATGAATTCGACAATTAACAAGATTCCTTATACTAGTGCATACAATTCCAACAACAAAGCACTCGCAAGATTCAATTTCTTTTACTTTTGAGACTTCTACATGGAAAATGCTTAAACGTGTGTTTATCCAGTTTAATGGATTCTGTTGTAAACAGATGCGCATGCATTTTGTTATTGCAGTTGATTTTTTCCATTGAAGTAAGTCATTAGTTTTGGAAAAATCTGGGCATGAGAATATGTAGTCCAGATATTATGGACTTAAATAAACATGTTTTATTACTTGCTGTTTTCTTGACAAAGAAAATTATGTTTTATTTTTGTTTTAAATTACTTTCGAATTGCTGGGGGCAAAAATAGTTTCACACTTCCAAGTAATGAACATTGTTTAGGTATGTAAAAAAGAAAAATACAATAAAATCATTGAAACTAATCCAGTTTTGGGCGCTGCATATACATACATACATACATATGTATGTAAGTAGTTGTGGTGACAACTTTGCGCTTTTCATATATGAATGTACATTAACTATGGCATAGTATTACAAATCTCTTAGTAGCAGGTTTCGAATTCGTAGGCTGCCTCATCTTATGAAAATATGCATGAAAAATTTGCAATTTGTTGATGGACACAACTGACACGACTTTGCGACCAAAGTTTATAGAAAAGGGTTGAAAAAATAAAAGTAAGTCTAACAACTGCCCTTGGCTGATTCCTAAAACGCTAATATGTAAGACCAGCCCCTACTAACTTTTCCTCAACAATATTTTTTCTAAACAAGTCAACTCCTTATGTCTCCTTCTCCAAGAGGCTCTTATATACTCAGTAATTTTTGTCGGTAAAATTAACTGAAAAAAACACTCTTTAAAATAAATAAAACTTCATTTAAAAACCTTTCTACTTAGTTTTTTAAATTTAAATTTACTTATTACTTGATTTGAATTTAAATGTTAAAAAATCTACGAAACCCAATCGGTAAGAATAATGATTTTTCCTTTATTCTAACTGTCAAATAATTCATGCGTAATCAACTTGTAGCCACTTTTTTTTTTTTTTTTTTCTTAGGTAGTCATTTTATTTAATTATAGTGGTCTATCTGTATTATCTCCTTTTTCAATTCGCTTATTTAATTTCTGTACTGCAAAGCCTCTGCTGAGATTTGAACATGCTGCAACTCGACCTAAAAGCAGCTGCCATACCTGCTCACCCATCGCAACAGTCAGAAAAAATGCAAAAGCAATAAATTTAAGTAAAGTATGCCACATATGTGTGTATGTAGAAACTAAATTATAAATATTTATATACGTATTAACAGTAACATAAGTTACTACTGTCATTATTAACTGTCAGCGAAAATCCGTATTTATCTGTCGTTAAGTAACTGTACAAATCAGTTCTAATTAAAATTTCATTCTTTTTTAAACGTTTCGTCATTTAAAAATAACTGCACTGATTACGTCTAGAATAAACTACGGCCAGTTACTGCAAAAATATTCTGAGTGTATAGATATAATATGTATTTCCCAAAAATTATTCACTCTTCGCCCTAGTTAGTTTCAGGCTACCTAGAGCACTGACTCTGCCATTCACTGCTCTACCTGTAGATACTGTATTGAAAGAGAATAAATAAGTACAACAACAAAAACATAAAATTATCAGCAACACTCCTGCTCTGTTGAAATCTGGTCAACTACTGGGACAAATTTGATGTTAATCATATTAATTATTTTATTTAGGGCTACCGTTGTTACTATTTATATTAAAAACAAAGAATGGAATATGCTCTCTTTGTGGACAATAGAATCACACAAACACGTACATATATCTAGTACGTAAAAGTAGTTGTATTTTTATTCTACTTGCTTCCCAGCAAGAACAGTGTCGGTCATTTGATGCATCATATGACCGACACTGCTGATGGGCTTATACATCAGGGTTTCTATCATTTTCTTAAGGGCAAAATGAAAAAAAACTGATGTAAACATTCGTGTACGTGTGATTTCTTTTCTGTACCCGCGTTACCACCTCCGCAAAGTGATCATTCAAAATCTTTTATGCAAAATGCCCATAAAATTTCATACAATGCTATTAATTTCTTTATTATGAAATAAAAAAAGAATTTTTCGAAAACTTTCAAAAAACAATTCAAAGAGAATATAATAAACTATATTTAGAGAAAAAATGGACAGATGTACCTATAAAAACGTTAATGCATAAACGTAGTTCCAAATGAAATTGCCAAATTAATACAGGAAAATCAAAATACTAAAACAATCATTGTAATGGCAACGCTGAAACCTATAAATCTGCTTTACAAGTGTTAGTAATTATGTTGTTAATGTGTTAGTTTCCATTAGCTATTTCTTGCAGGGTTGGTAACTATTTTCATTTATTTGTTGATCGATTGATATATATTGTTTTTCAGTCAGAAACCACCTGTGTGGTTTAGCAGCAACGAAAGGTCGGCGGCATATAGACGGCTGAAAAAAGACAGAAAGCATTAAGGTATATTTTTTAGACCTAAACTAATACACTGAATCTCTATCTTCTCTCCTTAATGAGGCTCTCATACAAAGTGTTTGCTTATATTTTTGACGGAATGGCAGTAACTAGCCCCAGGGTGCCTCTGCAGAGGTGAAATGTAGGACCGATCCCCAATTAAACTTTTTCTTACATTTTTGTAGATTACACCGTCCTCTCTATCTGCTCCCAATCATTCCCATTGGGTTCCTGGCATAACATCAAACGTAAAATGATTGTAGCGAACATGTGTGTTTGAAAATGTTTCTTTTTTTACTTGCCAGTTGTGTATGGAATTGAAGGTTTAATTTATAGCTTTTTTTTAATTACAGATTTTCTAACGTTATCAAAAACCGCTGTAATGGTGTTTCATAAGAATCATAAAAACTGCATACAGCTTTAGAAAAAATTCGCTTATGGTGATTGCACCAAAACACTGTACACAATTCAAGCATCTTGCTATGAGACTTTTGAGTACATGTTTTTCAAAATGCTCTTTACACTTTCCCCTACCCAAGGAAATTTTTCCGCACTGGTTTTATCGTTTTTTTTTTTTTTTGTAGACGAAATGTTTTGCGTCCGTGATTGTAGACAGATTTTAAAAACAGAGACTTTGAAAAAAAAAAAAAAAATAAGAAAAACACATTCACACATAAAATGTCTGCATTTTGAAAATGGGGATTTTACTCATGCAATCCGTGTGGTTCAGACAGAGGGAGGTGTTGTTTATGTGGTAATGACCTTGAACGTGTGCTGTGTTTCTATATAAATATACTTTTATGCATGCTGAAATAAATGCAGCGAGTTGAAGTGAAACATATGCATTTTCCCCTTTTAAAAAGCACTTTATAGAACTTAGAAGAGCTAAAATAAAAACTTTCTTTTTCTCTAAAAACAATTCACAACTTGTTACGTACTGGCTCATTGAAAATTCTTGAACTCTTTGTTATTTTTTTACGCTATTGTTTAAATAACTGCAGTCAACATGTCGTGCGTATTGTAAAGTCTGGAAAAAAAAAACTTTGTATATTCTAGTCTGCTCATTATTTAAAACACATTTTATGTACTAGTACATACTTATGTACATTTTAGCAACTTTTTACTTGTCACAAATTTATGTGAAAACGTGTCTAAATTGCTTAATTGAATCAGTCATATATTATTCTTATCATTCAGCCAGCCAGCCAGCCAGCCAGCCAACCCGCGAAGCAAACAGCCTTTATTAAGATTATTGAGAAGCATTTATGTGACAAAAGATCAAGACCGTTACAAGCGCGCGCTGTGTCACAGTCTAGTGATCTTCGACGACAATTGGCAAAAATAAGAGAACTCATATTAGAACTATGAAATGTAGTAATTTAATTGATAACATATACACAATTGACTCGAAAATTTGGACATCTAAGCTATCAGAATTCTTATCCTCCTTTTACATCCTTTAATGGAAAGTTTTCATAACAAAATTTTCATAACGAATAAAAACTTAATGAAAATTTATAAAATATTATTAAAGCTAAATTTTCGACAGCACAAGGAAAACAATTCTTCTCAAGAAGATACACAGCTACGTATTGAAGTATTGAGAATAAGACAACAAATAGTAAGAGATGTATCATTTAATTTTCTTACTTTTTCTTAAATAATATACATATGTAAATATTGGTGATCAATATTTATATTATTCAATTATTATTTCGTATTACAATTATGGGGCTCAAATTTGTTCCGTATAATTTTTGTGATTGATATACATAAATTAAACACGACAAAGAAAACATCAAAGACCTTGAGCTAGGTGGACAACTAGCTGTTTCGAAGCCGCCACACTTCTAATCAGCACGCTTCCTTGAACTCAGAGTCTCATGTTTCTAAAGCGACACTCACTTCGCATAGCCACTCAGGTTGTATATTTTCGGTCTAAATTGTTAATTATATCAAATACAACCATTATTATTTTTGTTTTATTTATATGTATCATATTAATGAGCTGGCTCATCTTACGTAGTTAAGGTTTAGAATAAGTGTTTTATAAAAATAAAGGTTTAAATAGGTTTTTGCTAAAGTTTTACCTCCAATACAATTTTGTCAATATGTATGTATAAATTAAGTAAACGAATATTATAATTAAGCTGAAAAAGATACTAATCTTAAACTCTTTACAACTAATTATGTATATTAAATTGTGATGTAACATATTAAATATGAAATAAATTGAATTGAGTTGAAAATTGCATATGTACCGGCTGAGAGTTTCTCACTTCATAAATGTAACCAAATTGTATTGCAACACACTGTTCAAAGACGGGTACTGTTGAGATACCCCTCCTATATAATCGCTCATGGGTTCCGACTTATGACAGCGTAGGCACGTAGGGCGTTCCATGCAAATAGTCAACTTAGTTTGAACTAATAAGTGTTCAGTGACGTTGACAAACTTCATTAACGTCCTCCAGCATAAACCCCATACGTGGGCTATGTCCGGTAAGGAGCCACTCCCAAGGTAGAAACGGCATAGATAATGCCATAATATTTCACTATCCTCCCCACATATATTTTGCAGTCATCATCTCTTTTAATTTCTATGAGTTTTAGATGTGCTACGCTTATTTGCATACTTACTTCGGGTTTGCTAAATTTTAGTAATCCTCTTGTTTCTTCAGCGTCTGGAACTTGTCATAGGTTTCTTGCATTGCGTCCCACGATTTCATTACTACAGAAAGTTAAGTTGGCTGTATGTGGTCAATTTTGTAACTCAGTCTTAGCATCGAAGCATTTCACGAATGCCAAGCTTTTGCTGTTTAAAAGTCTTGCCCTCAAAGCAACGGATTTAGCATTTTCGTTTCTGGTTATCACTACATGTTCCCGCATCCATACGATACGTAATTTAACATGCATCGAGTACCTGTTAATAGCATTTTTACAATCTTAGACTGACTGTCCGCGACTTAAGTCACTCAGTCGATATCACTTTAAACACCACCTGACTGTCCGTCAATATATTCATGGGCTCTGACGTTCTCATTTCATTGATTTCTATAATATATTCCATTATTGCCTGAATTTTCAAGTGCAGGACTGTGCAATAATCTGGCAGAGGGAATACTAGTTCCGTGTTGGCATTTTCAAGACAAATAAGTCAATTCGTGTAGCATCAAGGCCGCATGAGGAGCTAACTCGAAGAGTGTGTCAGGACTAGGAATGAATACCGGGAATTATTAATTCGCAATTGGCGTATAGTCTAGTCTCCGGTTTGAAATTATATTGCATTGTATGGTATTGCTACGTGTTCCTGGCCTCAAGTCGTTTCGTTGTGTGAAATTAATAATTTAAGTACAAAACAAAACTCATCTTCCCTACAAATCTACAAAAAATTAAACAATTTCAGCCAAGTTCGTCACACTGTGGATTATAGCAGATTTTTGCAGCGCTATCAAAACTGAGAGCTTATTAGTAATGTAAAGGAAATCATATTGAGCAACAAATGCTGTTGAAAATGGGGAAAGGTCAAAGAAACTAATGTAAACTCTTTCGAAAAGTCTGTTTTTTTAATATATACAATATACATACATATAAACTTTAGCTCTTATCGATTCCTTTATTTGACTTTATTCCAAAAGCAATTCATAAAAATGCTCAAGAGCAAAAGCTCACAGTTGCTTACATCGTTTTCTATTCCATCATCCGAAATAAGTGGTAGCCAACACATACACATATACACATCTGAGTATAATATTTACTGCATCGCTTGACGTCTCTGATGCAGCGCCTGAAAAATATTACTTACAATTTTGCTGATCGTGCTTGAACTATCTCATGTACTCATGAATTCTATGACATAAATTGTCAATTGAAACTGATTATCTTGAACACAAGTTTTCTTTTGTTTGTTTCTTTCTTACCTTTAGAATGTCGTAGAATATTTATTAAAATTTTATGTTTCTTATCGTCTCACTGATCTTATAATCTTTGCTAATGATCTTATTGCTTTCAGCACACTCTCTCTACATCACGTAAATTGTGTACTTTATACGAGGACTGTTTAATAACTACATGACTTTCAAACAAAAATGTTCGTCCAGTCATGCACTTAAAATTTAATATAATTTGCTTAGTTTTGAAGGAGGTTACTACTCGCATGTCACTTCTGATTTTCGTACCACAGTTTGGGTCTTAAGTTTATTAGTGATTGAAGGGTAAGTTTCACCGACTGACATTTTTAAACACTTAGTTATTACTATAACTTTAGTAATAACTTTTTTCCACTTGCTGGATCAGTATGCTTCAGATCAATATAATGCGTTTTTTTCCATAAAATAAAATCTACAACTTTTAACATGTTACAAGGGTTGCCTTTTATGTTTTGGGATTGGGCAGGAATAGTGATGCAATCTGGCAACTGACAGCTCTATCCTAAAGTCGTACATTTGAGAGGTTATACGTACTCAGAATATTTTGACATACGAGTGCTATTTGTGTTGTTTACAGTAACTTAAAAGATTCATCTCGGTCTTCCAGGAAATCAAGAAAACCAACCGCCGAAGACGGATCACTCTTCACCACGACAATGCAATTTTTTGTTGGCAACCTTTTTCCCAAACATATCAACCCCGTGTTTCTATACATTATCAATATACATATTATTTCTTGTTCCCATACAAAGTATTTTTTATAAATTGTTACCTATCGTTCCAATTAGCCTCATTGAGTCATCTCTCAGTTTTTCGCACATCTGGCAACATGGTTGGCAACATTATATTTACTTCTTACGGGGATCTGACACGAAAATGCTCCTGCAACTTTTCTTCAACTTTCCTAATCATTCCCATGGCACCTTTGGAGAAGTCATAAATTCGATTGACCCCCATTATTTGCTCTCCTTCGACATTTCTTCATATTAAACCAAACATCTATCTAAATTGGCAAAAAAAAAAAAAAAAAAAAGAGAAAAAAAATTTGTTTCGAGACGATAATAACCAACGCATACGGATGTATTTACAAGCAACTTAAGTATGGAATTGGTTTTAATTCAAATAATCATAATTGTACAAATGATGTGCAGTTCGCGAACAAACTAGTTCGATCGAACTACTCATTCGACTGAATTATAAGAGCCGCTTTTAATGTCGATCTCCCTTAGGTTAGGTTAGGTTAGGTTGATTGGAGGGGTTTGCTTGCCCATGTCTTGCGACATACGCCTAAGCCAGTATAGGCTTGTTGTGCGCTCCGTGGATTTAACCGTGATACACTTTGACCCATAGGTCTATAGAACTGTGTCATTCACAAAGATCCTTAATTTCCTCCAGCATATGCCCCGTAATTGGGTTATGTCTGGTAAGGTGTCTCTCCCAAGATGTCGGGATCGTATTTGTGAGAAGGCGGGGCACTGGCATAAATAGTGCTCTAGAGTCTCGCTCTCCTCCCCACATGCTCTGCATTCATCTCCTCCCGCTATTCCCATGCGGTTAAGATGTGCCAGCAGTTGAGAGTGGCCTGTAATGACTCCCATTAGTTTACTTAATTCGGACTTCTCGATCCCCCCATAGAAATCTTGCATTGATTCCCACGGTTTCGTTATTCCAGAGAGTTAAATGGGCCCTATGTGCTCTATGTGCTGGTTCTTCTCCAAATACGATTCATCGCACAACACAGTTCTTTATCAGTCGATCTCCCTTAGTTTTTAGATTATCGCAGTTTCATGTTTATTTTTGCTGTTTCTCTTTTTCAAAAGTCTGCCAATAGCGTTATTAAATATATTTTGTTTTTATCGTGTGTTTCTAGTTAAAAATTGTTTAATAATTTCAAACATTAATTAAACTTTATAATATTAGTTATAGTTTTACCGTCTAATTCATAAAAATTATAACAGGTTTATAAAGCTCTTATTTGACAGATTTTCCATACAAATATGTCAAATAACAGTCTTATAAGCCTGTTATAATTTTTATGAATTAGCGGGTTAATAATTAGTTTTAAATAAGCACACACTCTGCACGTATCAAGTATCGTCCTTGAGCTCCATTTCAGCTTGTGTATACAAATTTATCTGAAACTAACGAAATAAAAGAGCGCCTTAATTCAATGAAAGTAGTTGAACTAAAGAGAGATCCTTTAAGTTCAGTTTGATTGTTAGTCTGGGTTTTTTCATGTTAATTTTACATGTGTGCTAAATCGAAAAAAAAATCAGCTGCATCGAGAAAAAATCCCAAAATTTTCATTATTATACTAAAATGGCCAGCCTTATCTTGATTTAACTCAATTTACCTTGTGACATTGCATTGGATATAAAGATAATCACAGATTAAACTGTCCTCGTATTTTTTTTTTGCCTTGTAGATGTATAAAAACATTTTCAAATTGAAGAAACATATAAAAGCACACCGCACGCATTTTTCGATTCAAAGTCAATTGAAAGTTGTTTTAAGTGAAAAATAAACGAAATATAATGTTATTAATCTACAGCAGCTAGATCATATAAAAATCTAATTTGGCGATTAGCTACGAGTACAAAACGGTTGTCATTTACAATTTTTGAAAGTCTTACTCTCTCGCTGGACCAAAAAATGTTTTTCTTTTAAGTCATCATACCGCTCCATTTGTGGACGACCATTTAGAAATTATTTCTATCTTATACCTGTAGTATAAGGGAACGAAACCTTCAAATACATTGCACTGTACCGAAATTAGTAAAATATGTATGTGGTCATTGGGTGATTTCATATGAAGGATTTTCGGCTTTCGATTTTGTGTTTCTTTTTGCAAAAATTATTGCTGCATTTCATGACATAATTTTACATTTGCAACACTTTAAAATGGGCTTCGTTTTGAGCTGTTAATTTTAAATAAAAATCTGTTTTTGTTTTTCTAAAGCTTCCCACAGTTATGTGTTATATTGTGTTGAATTGAAATGAATGCATGTCAGTCGAAAGTCGATCATGTAAAACGATACTTTCGTATTGACAACTCTTGCAATTGACAGAAGCAAAACTACGAGTAAAGAGAAATAGTTGAAATAATATTAATATATCAGTTTTATGACTGTAATAATCGTAATGAAACTGTTGCTCAAACGATAAAATTACTTCCACTCGTACTCCAGTTCCCAAGAGGGACATACTGAACAACAGTAACCGATAAACAAACAAACAAACAAACACATTCTTACATTGTAAACACATGTATGCATGTGTATGTATACGTATGCAAGTTGAAATTAGGTTTTTTCTTTCTTTATTTCAATTGGTTTTAAATTTATTTAGGCTTCTTTAATTTACGATATCTGTTGGTTTCATTTCGTTTTGCCGTTTTTTGTAATCTTTTTGTTTGAACGGAGATATAAATTGAATGTTTTGCTTCGTTAGAATGTGACATACTTTAGACATTTTTTTTGTCTAGTGCACGATTGTTTGATTACTGCTGCTATTGAACATTTTTGAAAGTTGTTTTTATTTTTTAATTACCTTTTTTAGTTCGTCTCGTTTTTTATCATCATAATTATGTTTGTTGGCGGTGTCAGTTGATATGTTAATGCAATTTAAAATATCACTAATGAATTTGGCAGACATAATTGTAATTTCGTTCAATTTTAATTAAGGTAGAGCTGCTGTTTGAAACGTTAAAATGTAATTTTTTATATGAGTAATTTAGCTAAATTACATTAATAACACCTCTTAATGTACTACACACGGTTGCTTTATACTGGGTAGCCCTACAAGAGCAGCTGACTTTTGTTTTTAGCCTGTCAAAGGTACATATGTTTACAAACTACACAAACGTAAACAAACGGGGGACAGCAAATGAGGTAATTCTACCAACAAACTGCATGAAGTGTTGGTTGTTGTGTTTGTTGTAGTTAGGCGGCTACATGTTATTAAGGTACTACTCTGCAAATGGACGGTTACTAGAATTCAATAATTTTTATAATATGAGGATATGTTCTATTATGCTGTGTTTTGTTAGCAGTACTATGTGTTGTCCCATATCTCAGTTTGCCCTGGATCTTTACGGCTGTTTTTCAAACTCTACTGAATAATGCAGATGTGTGTAGTTTTGCTCTATTTTTTCAAAATCACGGCTGGGCCATTTAAAAATTTAAAAGACCCCGGTGTATGGGGCCGTTTATCGGCAATGGCATCACTAATTCTGTCTTTCAAACACTTAATTGTCTCTGGCTTGTTAGTATAATAGCCGCCTTCAACGGCCCCCACAGGCAATAGCCAAACGCTATGAAATCGTAGCTTCTTGTCGGTCAATTTATGTCACCATTGCAATTTGCGATCATTTGCCTTTGTTTCAAAAATCAATTTTTTTTTAAATTACAATGTTGCGCAGGCATAAAATAAAATTCGATGTATTTCATTTACTGCCTGTTCCTCAATGTTGCAAGAAAATATAAGTGATCGAAATGTAGTCGCTGGATTTCGAATCAATTTGGATTCCTCTATTTTAGCAACTTGCTTTCACATGGGCTCATGATACAACTAACAAGGTAGCCTTATCAGCTAAACCGTTAATCATCTGACTACCACCTTAGGTTGTCAAACGAATGCAGAGATGAAAGGCAGCCAAAAGGAGCGAATCAATGTAACCTCTGTTCATATATCTTTTATAAATGTAGAAGCAGCGACTTTTTGACAGTTTACAGAAGTTGTACAAAAACAAAATGCATGTTATTTTTATTGAAGTTGTTCTTATTGTAGGGCAAAAGTTACCTTCTTAGTTGTATCATGCATGGGCTTATGTTATAAAATTTTTGTCATTTATTTCACAGACATACCAGATCTGTAAATTAAAGTTTCAGTTGCTTTTTTATTGAAGTATTGACAAAAGCTACTGAATTGTTCTTGTGTAAATACAACCCTTCTTAAAATTTGTCAGCTGTATCTGACAAGACAAAGCAAATACATGCATAAATAACTACAAAATAAAAAAGCAAACATATTTAATTTTTCTTTTAGTACATTTATATTAAATTACTTTTTTTCTTTTAGGTTTAAAGGAGTTGCCACTCCTCTTCCATTCAACTCATTGGCACACTGAATACTGATATTCCTCTGGCATACTCAGGATTTTCTTCATTAAAGCTAACAAATGCCAGCGACTTTCTAGATTTTCTAAACTCATATAAAAGTATTTAGGAAAACTACATGTTAGGGGCTGTTCACAAATTAAGTAACAATCAACTAACTGCCGTCGAATTCGATATAACAAAATATCCAGAAGTCTGCTTCGATGCCCAAAGAAACCAGCTTCAGTAAAATGAATCCATTAATTTTTGAATTTCTGTATTCAACGAAGAAGCGAAACAAAACAACAATGACGTGATTTCTAGACTCAAACTGAGCAAAATCCTATACTATAAATATAATCTAGAATATGACTTGACATTTACTAAGAATGTAGTATTTCTACAAAAGGTAAAATAAATTAAATTAAATTTAATTTAATTTAATTAAAATAAATTAAATTAAATTAAATTAAATTTAATTAAATTAAATTAAATTAAATTAAATTAAATTAAATTAAATTAAATTAAATTAAATTAAATTAAATTTAATTAAATTAAATTAAATTAAAATAAAATAAATTAAATTAAATTTAATTAATTTAAATTAAATTAAAGTATATTAAATTAAATTAATTTAAATTAAAATAAATTAAATAAAACTGAATTGAAAAAACACAAGACGAAAACTAAAGGAAACAAAGATTATATTGAAAAGCTGGATTTGGGGAACACAAACGGGGTTGTCTCAAAAATAATATTGGAGACCGGGTTGGGAAAAACATACAAAGAAGCAAAACTGCTCTGCTTTCTTTCGCTCGACAACAAAATGAATGTTTTTAAAAGTTGCTTCATTTTTCCTCATTTGTACTAAAAAAAAATCTTGAAGCAAATAGAAACGTGCAAAAACACTCAGTTGAAAAGAAGTAATGTAAACAATAACACATGGCGCCAACAGATAGCGAAGCCGACTTACAAATTTTTTTTAGTAGGACACTCTACCAATTCATCCATCGAGGCGCAGTAAGCAAAAAATTTCAATACAGCAAAAGAATTATTCACGTGAACTAATAATGAGACTTTTTTTAATACATACATGCATAAACTTTAATTTAATATAACAAAAGAATAAGTCACGTTTTAATTTTAATTTGTATGGGTCCAAAAATAAAATAAGAACGGCAGCGGCTTAGAACGCAAAAATAAAATCGGCGGCGGCTGCATACCTTGACTTGATGCCGGTCTATTATCAGTTCGAATTTTCGCAAATGCAGCAAATTTGTATAAAGAAGATAAAATTGGTGCCTTCACTATCAACAATAAAGTGCATTGCAAATTTGCAAATTGCATATTTGCACAGCTTTCATCCTGAGAACTCTTATTGTATATTATACATGGAGCGCACAGCAAATTTACTCTCGCTTAAGTGTTTATCGGAAGACACGGAAGAAGACATGGGATATCGTGGTCCACCCCAATCTAACCTTACTTTATATATTAGCACCACTGCTTATAAAAAATAAAATTAATTTGAATACTTTTTGGAGTAATATTTTTCATATAAATTTTTTTTTAAATTTGAAACAAAATATATATTTTATTGGATTCGATAGCCATGCCAGCTCGTACTCCTGTTTTTTCCTATTAATTACTATAATTTTATTATGTAATTAATGCCAAATAAATAATATATTTTATTATCAGCACTATAGTTCTTATGAGAAACCCAATATACATTTCATTAAAACTTAATTTTTTTTTTTATTTTCAGATTTAGCTATGAAAAAGTTCACGAGGCTGCTTCACAATATTGTCAATTATTTATATAAATAATAAATTAAGTTTAACACAAAATGAACTTGTGTAATTCATACATTCTTTTTTATACTTAGTACATTCCTTTCTTATATTTATATGTATTATTATAACAAAGTATAATATAGTAACTTAAGGTACATGCTGGAGATTTTTTGGGGTGTGCCTGTGCTGTGGGCCAAAGGAATTTTATTGCCTGGTATTTTTGTTTTTCCTTCTCAAGGTTGCATTAGTCAAGGTATACATAATGCATGGAGCACCACTACACCTCTTCTTGTATTTAGCAGATTTTTTTTGCTTTTCAAACTTCTAAATCATCTCTATTTGTTCATAAGCAGGTGTTTCCTTGAAGAAACTTTTTGCCTGAGTTTTTCTTGAATACGAACAAATATTCCTCAAACAACTATTTCAAATACTTAGCATATTTTCTATGCAAGAGATATAGTTGTTATAAGCATTTAAAAAAATTTTTAATTTCTTGCTGTAAACAGTTTCAAATTTTAATCCAAATGTTAATGGATTGACAACCTTTTTAGTGTAATTTTCCAAAAGCTAGTACATGATATTTTTATCTCCAGCTCAATATTAATAGAGATTTAAAAGCAAACATTTAAAATGTTGCACAATAAATAAACAAACGTAACAAAAAAACTGCTTGTAAATTAACAAAAAGGTCAGAAATCATTGAAAAAAAAAGATTATACATTATTGATATCTCAATAAACAACGCTGGTTTTTGTAACACTGAGCAACAAAATTTTAGATTTATCCATGTAGAATAAAATAACATTGTGCTCGAATTGGAAATTGTTTTTGTACCTATCATATAGAACATGATAATAGCTGTAAGAACATATACTTGTGTTATATATGAATACTCTTCCTAAGAAATTTTCTTGAATAACACTCATAAGTTAAAAAAAAGTCGCCTTAAAGTTCTTGTAGTGATTTGGTTTTTGTAGTATTTGGAGGGACAACTTCAAAACAAAAACAATTTTAAAATTATTTATTTGTGGGTTTAATATTTATATTTAAAATGCATTCATGCACAAAAAAACTGGGCTTGGGAATTCAGTTATCGTACTTTTGAGTTAATTTTCAAATAAAACCATAAATTTAATCGAATGTAGAGCTGATTGCCACTGTTGCTAGTGCTCTTTCTCTAAAATTTAGTCCTAGAATTGTATTCCTTAAGATTAAATAAATATAATAATAATAATAGTCGAATGTATAGAAATTATGCAATTTTGTGCATATGAATTTTTTACAGAATGTAGAACATACGTACCAAACAGGCTCGAGTACAATTCACATTGGAACTGTGCAATAATTTTAATAATTTCTTTATTTAATCGGCATATAGGGCTCAAATATATTAACGGGGAGCCCCCACAAATAAGAACTTCGTTGACTACAATTTTCTAACTCTAAAGCAGAAATAGTTTTTTGGAACAATAATTTTACTTACCCTTCTGCGGTAAAACATACTTCAGGGAAAACTATTTTCAAATAATGGACAATCAATGTGAACTATGCTATTGGATATATATCCTTTTTGTCACTCATGTTGCTCTCATACAATATTCACATGTTATTCCAAATGTGTGAAATTTCACCAATTGCGTAGTTTCTCAAATAGTTTCTTTTTTTATTAAAAACATCAATTTAATAAGTTAGAAAAAGTACTCATCCCGCATTGATAAAATTTTTAAGACATACATATGCATTTATAAAACTTAAAATCTGCGAAACTTCACACGTGGAACGTATGAGAGTTAAATATGATTCTATGTATAATACTCATACGCAACCTTATCACTATTTTCGCAGTTTATTAACAACCATTGGCACTAAAAGCAAACAGGTAAAAGGTTTCTTAAAAACATAATTTTTTAATCAATATACACACATATTCATGTATAAACATAAATTTGATATTTATTGAAGCCAGCAAACTAATGAAGAAAACATATTTGATGAAGCTGTGAACTTGGTGAAAATAGTTATGATCTCGCACTCCACATCGGGAGCCTGCGTAATTTTAATTTGCACGAAAAATGTTTCCATAGTCAAAGTTCGTGCAGAGAGAGAGAGAGAGAGAGCTTTTGAGAAATAAATATTCTTGATCTTCTTGCACGAAACAGTCAGTGATTTTTCTTTGCGCTGGTTTAATTTAAACAATCAGCTGTCATAAAAAGTAGCCAATAACGACAAAAACGTTTATCTGAATCAACCGATATAACCACAATTTTGATGTTTTCCGATTAGCAATTCACATAAAAGTACCTGCAATGAACTTTGAAATTTAAATGCATTCAGAAAAGCATTAAATTTTCCCAAAGTGCATGTTTCAATTTTCATTACAACATCAAAATATACAAAATGTTTTATTTTGGTATGTATAGATATGTTGGTTTTAGTGTTGCCATACTTTTGTGCTTTTTAGGGTTCCGTACTCATCAGTCCGTCCGTCACAGCGTCCATTCTATACGAAACGGTAAGAGCTAAAGAGCAGAAATTTTCACAGGATATTGTTGTACTTTGCCGCTACAACAGCAAATACTAAAAACAACAACAAATCGAAAACTACCAAGTGTCCCCATACAACCCAAAGTAACAATTAGCCGTAGCTGCTAAACTATAAAACATAGAGAGCTGATATTCGCACAATATATGCCTTACAGATGCCTTACAACAGGGGTGCCCAAAATCTTCTTATGGAAGCGCAAACACCAATACGTATACACTTTATTGACGCACACAAAGAAAAACAGAAATAAACTCATAACAAAAAATGATTTCTTCAAGTGTTTCATACTCACGAAATCATTAAAAAAAACAACAAAATCATGAAAACAAAAAACAACAAAATTTACGCTTGGCACCAATATGTACCAACAAAGCCTGCGTTCTTATTGCTGTGCATATGAAAGTGTTGTTGCTTTGAACTTGGGATATGTGTGTATATGTGTATTTCATACAAAGAGTTGTGTATACATATTAGAATGCTCAGCCAATGCTTCGCGCTTTTACAAAAACAAAAGCGTACCAAGCGTATATGCCGTGGGCATCCCTGCCTTACAACAACAAATGCTAAAAACAACAACATGTCGAAAAATACCAGGCGTCCTTATACAACGTAAAGTAAAAATTAGCCGTAACTCCCAAACTGTAAGAGACAGAGAGGTGAAATATGTAGTCACATATGAACCAACAATAACAAATGCTAAAAACAACAACAAGTCGAAAACTACCAGGTGTCCCTACACAACGTAAACTAACAATTAGCCATTACTCTCGAACCGTGAGAGACAGAGCGATGAAATTTGCATATGCTCCACAACAACAAATGCTAAAAACAACATCAATTGTAAAACTACCAGGTGTCCCTTTACAACGTAGAGTAACTGCTATAACTATCGAGCCGTAAGAGATAGAGAGCCAAAATTCGCACAGTGTATGTATTCCTAGATGCCTTACAACAGCAAATGACAACAACAACAACAACTCGAAAACTACTAGGTGTCCCCATACAACATAGAGTAGTAACTAAACGAAACTCTCAAGCGGTAAGAGACAGAGAAATGAAATTTATACAATATACATATTGTATTCACATACGCCATTCCATACGTACAGTACCCATACGCACGGAACCCTAAGTGTGCGAGCCAGCTTCCTACTTGACTGAATTTTTATTTATCTATTATGGAGACAAAACTTTGCCCAAAAAGTACGGCATCAAACTCAATAAAACACGAAAACACGATAGTGGGCACATGTAATACCGCCAATTGCAGCATTTTTACATTGACCAATATGTACAGAAAAATCTTGGCATAATATCGAACGATAATATGACTGCTGAAAAATAGTCCATCTCAGTGTAAAAATGCGTGCCGCTATGACAGGACCAACTAATTTTGCGCACTATCTTCTTCCAAACTTCTTGTTCGTGAATCTGCTTTATGGAACAGCTACGACTGTAGCACAGTGTAATTTTCAAAAAAAATAAAAATATTAATTCTTGTATAAACGTATAAAAGCTTAAGAGATTTGACTTGACATAGAATCTCTTTCTATCAATTTCTATAATTTTCCTCTCCCAATCATGTAGCAATCTGCTAGCGCTTTGAAATATGAGTAAACAAAGAAATCATTGATAAGCCAAGCTTGTAAAAAACGCAAACAAAAAATTTTTTTTATGAAATAAGTATATTTAAAAAATATTGTAAAGTATTTAAGTTATAGTTTATATGTACATTTAATAAACACATTTCTATGTGGATGTGTAGCTAAGGCACTTATTAACTAATTAGGTAAAGCTATTTTTGCCTTATGAAGAGTACTTAAACAAATTATAAAATATTTTGATTCACTTCTGGCATTGCTGACTTACTTGCTATATTCGTGTCGTAAATAAAACAAAGCTTAAGTCAAAAAAAAAAAAAAAAAACGGATGTATGTGTGTACATGCATACATATGTGATGCAAGTTAAAACAGTTTAAAAAAGACTGCATTCATTGTATAGCGCTTAGCTCATGTAGAGACCCATTGATAAAAATTTTAAATATGTATATATCTTACAACACTTATTTGCTTTCAAAAGCTTCTTAGCTAGCTAGCTAAAATAAACTTTTGTAAAACTTAGTGGTAGGTAATTTATAAATTAGTATATATTCGTTTAGATTGAATGATATTTTAGATCTGTTTCTTTACTCTACTTCGGGATCACAATTAATATGAAAAGCTTTGCCGTACTTTTAATTTGTTTAGATGCACGATACATCCCGTACTTTTTCTTCGTGCTAATTTGTGCACATAGTTCAGCAATCAGCTGTTGGAAAAATTTATTTTAACTTTAGCCAATATAAAGACAATTTTCCTCAACATGTATTGCATATAAAAAAAAACATTTTAAAATCTATTTGATTTCAGAAAAGTATTAGAAAAGCATTTCTTCATGTTTCAAGTGAGATTTTGTTTCAGCTTTTGGTCCAGAAATTTAGTTCCAATTCTTTTGGCATATTTTATCTCTCTTTGAGAGAACTTGCTCGAATTTTACTAAAAAAGTAAAGAAACAGAACTTTTTGTTGTTGTTTCGTTTGTGTTAATAGTGCGATTACTAGTTACAGTAAACACACCGGCTAATTTTTAGACCTGTTGAATGAAAAATTAAATTTAATGAAAAGAAAAATGTAAATAAGCGCTCAATAGTTTTAGTATAACAATTTTGTACCACAAATTTGTTTTAGAAAATTTACTTCCTCCAACTTAATATAATAAACTAATGTACATATAATATATGTATGTATTCATTCCTTGACAAGTCTGCTCACTACCAGAACGTTTTCAATCTTAATACTGCAGTCAAGACCAACACACTTGCTGCTAATGGCAGTAGTATTTGTGTAATACGTTTGCTAGAGGCAGCATTACAACCATTTGTGCTACAGGTGTAGATACATGATCTGTAATCCATACGATCGCCCTTATTGCGTACGTAATCACAGTAATTACCCAAATCTTTGGAGGAACAAAATCTCTTGGCTCCAATGCCGCCTTCAAAACGTCCCACATGTTTGATACAGAATTTGGCATCGTGTACATTTGAACAATTTTGTGGTTGTATGTCTGGTTCGTCGAAACGTTCAAACCATTCGCCGCATTGAAATGGATTGTTGGTGTCAGAGGCATCGCAAACATAACAATTTATAGCCATGACAGAGCTTAAGGCAGTACTCAGCAGAATACATTGTACTAACAGTAACTGCCACATTTTTTTCTCGTCTCGTTTATACGATATTTTAACTTTTTCTTATACAACTTTTCAGGTTTTCGTCTTAAAATCACCAAGATTACAAATTTCAAAACGTTTCAACGATTTTTTCAAGGTTTTTTTTTCTATACGTTTTCTTATTTATTTTTTTCTCAATACAATACAAAACAAAGCAAAACACTCAAACGTCAAGCCTGAACTGACAGACATTTTAGAGTTGTTGTCGCATTTTAATGGTGTCAGTTATGGCCGGTTTTGCAAAACCAGCTCATTGTTGTTTTCCACACAGAGTAGCTCTTGCTGTCATATTTTTCACTGAGTGTTTTATTTTATATTTTTCTCTTTAAGAATTGTTTAACCCTCTCCAAAGGTGCTCTTTACTTGAACTTCTGTTGGTGGTGTTTATTTTCATTTGGTTTAATTTTTAATTTATAACCAAAGTCTTTACCTGCCACCATGGTTATGTTAAATTGATCACAAATACATGCAAACATTTCTCTTCACCTTAACATATTCATAGAATTCAATCCAACTTCTTCAACATTGAGTGCAACGTCACCAACTTTGTTTTATTTAGTTATTTCGTCATTCCGTTGCGTAGTTACCATTTCAACCACTTCTGGCGAAAAAAAGCCATGTGTTTGAGAAAAGTGGAAGTTGGTAAGAGTTTTTGCTACCAATTTGTGAATGTGGTGGTTGTAAGATTGTTCATACTGTTTGAACTGAATGTTAAGACGCATTTCGCAAGGATGCTGGGGTATTGAGTTTTGTGGCGTCACAAGTATGTATGTATTTCGCATGTGACTCATGGCGAGCACGTTTTTTCAAAGGATTTTCTTTTTGCCTTTGACGGGCATTGCACAGTTTTGAAACACGCAATATATTATTATTTTCTTAACTTACATTTAACGTATTTGTGAGTTTATTATTATCAGTATTTGCATGACCTACAACAAATGATTTTTTCCAACTCTTTCTCAAAAAAATAAAAGCAGTAATTGTAAGAAACTTGCATTGTCTAATTCTTTCGAATTCTATTAATTAAATATTTGAAGGCTTTTAACCAGGGATCGGAAATAAGAGTTATTTTTCAATTTTTGAAGAAATAAATCATACATAAATGAACATCGTAGAGAACTTTTAATTACACCATAATGATTTTTAGGCGAAATGCATCCAACATATTGCATGATTTTTAAATTTTTGATTTTTATTTTAACAATCAAAAATAGGAGTTATTTTTGATTTTTATGTTCTTAGACGAAAAATAAAAGTTATTTTTGATTTTTATATTTTTAAATGAAAAATAAAAGTTATTTTTGATTTTTATATTTTTATATCAATAATAAAAATCAACTCAAAACTCTTATTTATTTGTTGATGCCGTATATATTATAATATGCTGCTTCATTCAAATTTCTATATGAATATAATATTATGTGACTTATCCATTATCCGCTATAAAAACATGAATGCATAGAAATAAGTTATGGCTGCCATTCAAGTCAGTGTTAAGAGGTCGTTTTCAGGTGTTCAATTTTACCATCATAATTGATTTTAAATGCACCTCAGATAAATTATATCTCAAATCTCCCAATATTAATCTGAGTGCTGAAAATGACCTTTCTACACTGACTTGAGTGGCAGGTAGAGAATGAACAATTAAAGCTAATTTTCGAAGTCATGGAAACACAAATTTTTTGCTTTCCCAATATTCGAATAAATTAGCAGAAGTATCAAAACGATTTTCTTTGTAATTGTCTATTTCAAAATAAGCTTTGCGGACATATTACCTAGGTCAGGAATTTTGAATTGATTTTTATTATTGATATAAAAATATAAAAATCAAAAAATCAAAAATAACTCTTATTTCTTGATTTTTTTGATAAAAGGCATAAGTGTTACGGTCCCTGCTTTTAACTATAGGTCTTGTATTTAAGTTGCTTCTTCTGTACAGCTTAAATTCATTAATTGGTATCTCGTTTATTATTTTGAATTATTTTTAAAATAGGTAATGTTTGCAAGTAGTAATTGATTCGTTGTTATCCGTCTATAAGTTTTACTGGTGTAAGATGGCCTAAGACATACCAAAAATATATTTTTGATTTATTGATGCTCAAGTGTTTTTATTTCCCACGTCTATATATATATTTTCCATCAGTCTTTTGCGGATATTTAGTAGGTACTGCCCTGCATTAGTAGATCTGAAAACCGATGAAAAAGTGTGAAAACATAAGACTTCATATTAATATTATAAACCAGAGATGTGCGGTTTTTTAGAAAAATCACGCGTGAGTGAGTGAGCGTGATTTAAAAATAAAATCTCGTGCGTGATAGTGCATGATAACATTTTGAGGCAGTTCACGATTTTTCACGAAATTTCACGAAAAAGTTAAAACACTAGACAACTCGCAAATAAGTGACAACAACGTAAGTGTTTTAGAACAAATTTGCGCCCCAATAATAATTTTGGTTTTCATCTGTGAGCAACCAAATGTCAATATCAGGCACTTACATTTTTGTGTCGACGAAATTATAGATTTCAAAAAATACAGTCAAACCCCGCTTTACCAAATTATATAAAGTTCAGACCATTGGAATCTTCAAATGAATTCCCACTTGTGAAAAGTTAGCAAAGAAATACTAGGGTGCCGCCCTTGCGTGGCAAAAGTAGACTGATTTTGCGTTTGTTCTTAATTTTAAATAACATTTAGAACATTTAAATATATATGTATGTATGTTTGCTTTACTCTCAATATGTGTTCATAAATACGCATGAATACCATTGTAAGTGTTAAAATGTGAAATAACAACAAGATATTATAAAAAACTATAAGAAAATAACGTGAAGAGTCCATAAAAAATTTGAGAGTAACACATAGCAACACATATGTTCGGTTTTAAATGAACGTCACATATAACATGAGCTTATTTTATTGTTGGCAGTTGTTTTTCTGGGAAACAATGTTGTTCACTATTTAGAGCCATAAAATTTTGTTCACAATTTAGAGAGTTCATATAAGAGAATGAATGTTCACATTAGTGGATAGTTCACTATTGTGGAAGTTCACTTTACCGCGAATTACCTGTAGTCCTTTTGCTTGCATTTTATTTGGAAAAAAATTTTTTTTTTCTAAGCGTTTTTTTTTCCATAAATATAACGCATAAAACACGTAAATTCATGCGCACGTCAAGTCACATATTAGTGGGGCGCTCAGACGCATGAAAAAGAGTGACTGACTTTCTTTTGCGAGCGTTAGCGCGTGACATCTTGGGACTGGCTGTAACTTTTCTGGTTCAGAAAAAAACTTTCCCAAATTTTTCATTAATTATTTTTCAATACAAATTTGAGCTCAATTTCTATCATACAGGTGAAGCACATTAGCCTGGGTCGATTTGTATTGGAGGAAACATTTGTTGGGGAAAACAGTTCCAGTATTAATTTTAACCCAATAGGCTATACGCAGTGCAAAACCAAAAATTAAATAAATCATTTCTTTATTATTATTTTTTAAACTTATGTAACTTTTTGGTTAAATGAGATTAAGTTCAAAAAACATGGATTGCAAAGAGTACATGAAATGTTAGAAGAGCAAACTGTGATATACATATATACGTGATGTACATAAGACGATTTCTTGCTGTAACTCTCCAGTTCAGTACGATCAAACGTTGAAAAACATTTTTGGAAAATTATTACATTGCAAAAGGTAAGAGTTCGGAAAACAGTCACATTGAAAATTAAATTAAATCACAGATAAAAGTAGAAATTACTACCAGTTATAACATCTTGAAATGCTGGCAATCTGCTCGTAATAAATCACTCTTGAAGTAATGAGCAGTTTTTAAAAGGGAAGCAAAGCGGCGTAATTGTCTGTATTTTGCGCAACTGACATGTGACGATAACAACATATGTCGCGTTATATGCGCTACATTATTCTACTAACAGAATTTCATATTGATGGCTCTGACGAAGTTTGTTAGAAAGATAATGTTATAACCTTTAATAAAAATAAAAAAAATCTAAATTGTCAATTTCAATTTTTTTAAAGAACTTGTTCTACATTAAAAACACAGCTGTCTCGAAACTATGTTTTATGACTTAGGCTGTTATTAACTTTTTTTGGTTCCAATGCAAACGTGATTGTTCGTGAGACTTTTTTTCGTTTTTTGTGCTTGAAATTGCGTAATTAAAAAAATTTTCCTCGTGAGCGTGCTGGACGTGAGACACAAAAAAAAGTTCGTGTGTGAAAGTGGGTGAGGAAAATTATTTTTGACGTGAGCCCAAAAAACCTTAGGGAGCTTCTTTTACAGTCCACAACACAATGCCAGAATTTGTAGGAAAAATAACAACAAATTGGAAAAAATTACAAATTTGTAAAACTCGTTTGAGTTATTTTTAACATCCATCTCAAAGACATGTAAAATTTTTCTGGTCATTATAAAGTTTGAAATATTTGCATATTATTTTTATTGAATAATCAATTTTGAAGGCTGAGCCCCGAATTTAGTGTAAGTCCCCCGCGGTGAATCGATTTGTATAACTAATACTCGTTTTTTGATCAGAACCGAAGTCGATTCTTCAATTCCTATATAACACTAATATGGAAGTAACAGAGTACTATGCCCGCTTTCAAAACTTACAGAGTTAGGCCGAATTTCATAATAAAATGTCATAATATAAAACTTCAAACTTGAGAGGGATTCCTGAATAAATAAAATCATCTTGATTCAGGAAATTTAAGAGTTCAAATTATAAAATCTTAAAGAGATATGTGGCCGATAAAATCCTACTTCTAGCTACCAGAAAGTTGTGTAAACTACCCGAACACAGCCGCTTTATTGAAGCCAGACTGGCACATTCAAAATGCTGATAGAACATTCAACTGTCAAAAAATTCAGTGTAACGCTTTTTCTTTAACCTGTGTATAATTACTGCTATATCACTAATTAAAAAAAGTAGATAGGAATTTCTAGGGGTGTGTTTCAACCGGGGCTGGATTATTTGGCTGTCAAAAGCGCAAAAAAATGTGATTTTAAAATTGGCAACAAAAACGAAAATTGTCGTTTTTAAACTAAACCAAACACAATAAGAGAAAATATCATATAAAATAACATCCACTTATGTATATATTTTGCTATAGACTTAAATTGTTATCTAAAGCAAGATGTACTTGTTATTCAAGCAAAGCCTTTCATTGTTGAAAAGTTATCGAAAAAGTACGTTAACTTTTTTATTCACATCTTGATGAATATTTCTATATCGCATATATATACTTATGCCAGTTTTAACATCTATAGAATTATCAAAACCAATCGTACTCCGCATACGAATTGCTCGCTTCTTTCGTGTCTAGTGTTCATATAGCAACAAGTATCTACATCAAAAAACCAAATTATTTTTAATTTCTCCAGAGTTTTTTGAACTCTTAATAAGTTCATTTGTATGTACATATGTAAGTATGTAAGTATGCTCGAAACTAAGTAAATACATACAATTAGAATTGAAATCACGTTTATAAAATTTCAACGTTTATGGGTTTGATTATAGTGTTGTACACCAAAAATATTTGGGTGCGTCGTTACATTATTTTTCATTTTTTTTTTTTAATTCGTTAAAAACGTTTTATTTGTTTGGTTCTCGTTTGATACCGATGCCATTTCTGTACCTACAGTGTACGTAGTGTGTAAGAAGCAGTTAAAAAATATTTGTAACTTGTTGCTTTCCTGAACGGAATACGAAACAAACATTCTTTACTTATACATACACACGAATACCGGTCGCACCGACCATACAGAGCTGGTAGATGATTACAGAAAAAAAACTACTACTACCTGTAATAGTACTTGCCACAAGTTCCAATACATAAAACAATGTTCTCCATGTATTAGTATTTTCACGTTTCATTTTGGTATCTCAAAAAACACATAAATAACGTTTCTATATACTGGTCTTTCATGGAGAAGCATAAACTAAAATATAACCAACACCAAAACCAACTTACGTGACGATAATGACATTTAACCATAAACGTGAAGAATACTGTGGAGCGGAAGACATTTCAGGTAAACAAAGAGCAAAATAAATTTGGCTTACCAAATTATAAATCCAGTTTAACTACATACATACCCAGATAAAACAGTGTGTCTAATAAACACCTAATAAATTAGAACAAAGTTAATAAGATATCTCTATGGTTTTGTTTCTTAAAGATTCCATTCAACAAGAAAATTTTAAAATTTTTATTAAGTGCTAGCTGACCCGGTAGACTTCAGACGGCCTCATGCGATAAGTAAAGACCTAAAGTTCTGTATAAAATATACGTAAACCAAAGAAAAAGAATGTTTCGGTATGAGCGAACTTTTATTATTTTAGATTAATTACAGATGATGTTGCTTACACAGAAAACAGATATACTGGTTACTTATAAGATATACTGATTATTTATAAGATTTCAATTTGATATTGACAGACACACATACAGTTGTGATGGAGTCTGTTAATCAATTTAAAGCTTTTTACTAGGAACACAACTAGAACGAACGACGAATTTCGCCCAACAAGACGAATACGCCGGTTGAAATTCGCTATGTAAATATGTTCGTCGTATGAAGCACAATAACGACTAAAAACGAAAACATATGTTATAATTGATAAAGTTGTTTATTGTTTGTTCAAAGATAAAAAAAAAAAAATAAATGAATCAAAGAATTTCAAATTTTGTAAAAATAATTAAAATAATGAACATGATCCCAGATTATATAAACATTCATGAAGTTTAACAATTTCAATTATAATTTCACTTATATCCATTTTCTCAGTTTTTTAATTTTATTTTATTATAGTTGAACAGCTGATGGAGTGGCCATATTAAAAAAATTGGTTGCTAAAAAATTTAGCATTACCAAAAACAAAAACATTTAAGACTACAAACATGTTTTATAATCTAATATGTTGACTTTTTATTTTAAATGCAAAAAGTCAAAGCTTAGCACTTAAAATAAAAACTATTAAAGTAAGAATTAACTGTTTTTACTAAAACACTTGAAAACTAAAACCAAAATGGTCACATGGTACTAATTTGTTCCTCGTTCGCCGGCGTAAGTAATAGAATTTTTAAATAATTTCGTAATGCTATAATTTTTTCATTACGTCTTTGGCCAACTTTATGTCGAATTAACTCAGCTATGTTTTGAGAAAATGATGTTTTTATTAACATAAACTATGCAAAAAGAGTATTGATTATAGAATCAGCTACTATAACCGTCTAATTCATAAAAATTATAACAGGTTTATAAAGCTCTTATTTGACAGATTTTCCATACAAATATGTCAAATAGCCGTCTTATAAGCCTGTTATAATTTTTATGAATTAGGGGGTAAGAGGTTAGAGTTTCGGCGACTAAGCGATGTTTTGTAAAAGTGATTTTTATGTACAAACAGCGTATTTTTAGAATGAAATTCCGTTATTTTTGAAATTAATTTAACAAAAGTTTTTTTTTATTACATGAAATAATTAATTTAAAAAAAAATAAAAATGTGGAGAAATAATATATTGCTGTTATAAAATCCAATTTAAACATTTCCCGTTTTCCCGGGAATTTTCAAACATTTTCCCGGGAATTCCAGATGAACATTTTTCGAGAATTCCCGGCAATTCTCGCCCAGGAATTCTCGAACCCCAAACAAATAATTTTAGTAAAGCAAAAGTGTGCAAATTCGCAAAATTAAAAGTAGACTAAGAAGAAATAACGATAAAAATATTCGAAAAACATATACATATACTCTTATAGTAAAAAAGTAGACTAAGACCATGAGTTTAAAATGTTCAACAATTCCAGTAACTGAAATTGATGCAGAATTCGAAAATTTTATTAAATTAGGATACATATTAATACTAATTTTTAAAAACTGTTAAACATTTTTAAGACCTGTTGTTAAGCTCTTTTTGCATTTTAAAAATTTCTGCTAATATTTGGCGCTTTTGCTTCTGTTGCGTTCACTGCGATTGTTTTTCGTTTTTAAAAAGTCAATTCTGTATATTGTTCCTTATTTTCAAAATTCTTAATATTTTTCAATTATGGTAATGATCTACTTTTTCATATGAATATTTAAAGACTTTCCGTAGTTCGGCTCAGATATTTTTCTCGAATATAAAATATATTTCAATCAGCCGGAAAAAAAACACAGCGATAAAATGACAAGTTGATCAATAAGATTTTATATAGATACTCAGTAATGAAAACAGCTCAGGTGTTAGGATGACTATGCGCAACTGCTTAAAAACAGTACAAAATTATTCATGGACTGGGTTCGCAGCCATTTGGGTACTGATGTGGTGGTCGTGAAACAGCCATGGTATGTACCCCAGCCAGTAAGTTCTCAACTTTACTTTTCTTGTTCTCTTTGAAAATTTTTATTACTCCAGATTTATCGCAAAAAAACATTTCTCAATTTCAAGGAAGCAAAAATCAAACTTAAGCCAGATAAAATTACTAACAATTTTTCGCAATAAAACTAAGAGAGAGAAAACCTTAAGTTTTATAAGCCATGTTTAGAAATATAAAATTATTTTTGTAGTTTACCAAAAAATTATTTTAGCACCATGGTAGTTCCTGTTGAATAATTGAATTTTACATATTTTATACAGTAGTTCGTTTTTATTTTTCTGTTTCTTCTATATCATAGTAGTTTATAAAACTTTGTCAGTCGTAATAAAACACTCAAAATTAAAATATTTTTCTTTCAATAGGGGTTTCCTACGGGCTGGTAATGGTTTTAATTTTTCGTTTTAATTTTGCTGCTGGAAAATAGGAATAGTAAGAATAACTTCCAACAGGTTATGTACCCAGGAATGCTGTTGTGATTTTTGGAGAAGCAATAAATATAAATAAAAGCTAAAATAAAATAAATTAAGTCAAGTACGAGGCTGGCTCACACTCTTAGGGTTCCGTAAGTATGTATGTGTAATGTATGTATGGAATGGCGTATGTGAATACATATGTATATTTTATAAGATTCATATCTCTGTTTTTACAGCTACTTTGTGTTGTATGGGGACACCTAGTAATTTTCGATTTGTTGTTGTTGTTCTAAGGCATCTGGGAATACATACACTGTGCGAATTTCGACTCTCTATCTCTTACGGTTCGAGAGTTATAGCTATTACTCCACGTTGTAAAGGGACACCTGGTAGTTTTACATTTATTGTTGTTTTTAGCAAGTGTTGTTGTGGAGCATATGTAAATACACATATTGTGCAAATTTCATCCCTGTGTCTCTCACGGGTCGAGAGTAACGGCTAATTGTTACTTTACGTTGTATAGCGACACCTGGTAATTTTCGACTTGTTGTTGTTTTTAGCATTTGTTATTGTAGGCCACATGCGAGTACATATATTGTTCACATTTCATCTCTCTGTCTCTTACAGTTTGGGAGTTATGGCAAATTTTTACTCTACGTTGTATAGGGACACCTGGTACTTTTTGACATGTTGTTGTTTTTAGCATTTGTTGTTTTAGGGCATATGTAAACACATATATTCTGCGAATTTCAGGTCTTTGTCTTTTACAGTTTAGCAGCTACGGCTAATTGTTACTTTAGGTTGTATTGGGACACCTGGTAGTTTTCGACTTCTTGTTGTCTTTAGCATTTGTCGTTGTAAAGCATCTATAAATACATACACTATGCAAATTTCAGCTTTCTATCTTTTACGGTTCGAGAGTTATAGCTAATTGCAACATTTCGTTGTATGGGGACACCTGGTAGTTTTCGACTTGTTGTTGTTTTTAGTATTTGTTGTTGTAGCGGCAAGGTACAAGAGCATCCTGTAAAAATTTCAGCTCTCTAGCTTTTACCGTTTCGGAGAATGGACGCTGTGACGGACGGACGGACGTACTTGTCTCCGTAATAGGGTTCCGTTTCGCTCTGATGAGTACGGAACCCTAAAAAGAGGTATTGCTTCAAAATGAGTTCTTCAATGTACAACATTGAAAAGATAGATGAGGCGAATAACTTGCAACAGTTCCAGAGGGAACTAACTAAATAATTTTTAAGGTGAATTATTCAAAAATGAATTTAATTATTTTTCTGCTATAAGAGTTAATTGAAAATTATTATTTCATAGACCTTATTAACAGGAACCAGTAATATTTTAGATTTAAAAGAATAATGTAAAATATAAAAAGTATATAATTCCTATAGAATTTTTTAATGTAAGAAACTAGGAAAAAAAATCCATTTTACAAGCTTACTGACTCTGTGCCCACTGTGTGCTTTGTTTGAATATATGAGATACCAGATGAGTATAAGAACAAGGCAAGAAGTAATTTCTTTTTCCAGTTTGATGTTTTCTTTTCTTTTTGTTTGGCAAACAAAATACCAATTGTTGAACATCAGTTCTATTTTATTGGAGTTCGAAGAAAACCAAACAACACCAGACTTTAAAAAAAAACTAATTTTGTTGAAACATGTTTTTCTTTTGTCATAAGGAAAGTGTTGAAATAAAAGAAAATATATAAAAATGTATTTGCTAACAGTTAGATATTCTATTAAAAAAACATAGATCATCATTTCTGATGTCGATCATCAAAACGGTGCAGCAGATTGACAACGTTACCATAAGAAGAATAAACGAGCAAACATAAATTTCAAAGCCCATATTTAATCATTTTATTGCATTTTTATTAAAATGTTTTCTGTAAATTTTACAGTTTCTCCAGTCGTTTTGACTTTTTTGCAATTTTAAACATCATCATGTGATCATTGTTAGCAAAGTTTATCTTCTTCATACACATAAAAACGGGATAGACATAAAAACAGATTCATGGTGAAAATTTTCATTATTATTGTAATTTTTAAATTGGTTTTACAGACTAAAAGCCCTCTAGAAACTGCCAGCTTTTAAATATGTAAAAAAAAACTAATCGTTGAGTGAGTAAAAGATTCTATTGAATTTTAAAGTTGAGGGCATTAACATTTGTTAGAGACTCGTGTTTAGTTATAGTACATGAAATACACACCTCGTCTTTTAGGAATTTCACATTGTTGACCAATATAAGTTTATGGGGGCCATTTCCTGCGCCCGCTGGTAGTCATTATTCGGTTACTTTAATCTCAAAGATCCAAGTTCCTTCAGAAATATATTAAATAGAAAACATCTGCGCCAAAAGCCTTAAAAATTGTACTAAAATTAATATTTTAATGCCTATATCAGTGTTAAGCTGGGTTTGCTAAAATCGCAAAAGTGCAATCAAAAAATTAATTTTGCTTTTCTAAAGGCAGCTTACAAAACGTTAATGTAAAAATGTATTTTTTTAGGTCTAAAAATAGACCTAAATGTTTTCTGTCTCTTTCAGCCGTCTATATGCCGCCGACATTTCGTTGTTGCTAAACAACTCATCAGTCGATTCGAAAAATCTAAAAGGAATGTTTGAAGCCCAAAATTCTCATGAACAAAATGAGAATCAGAAATGTTCAAACAAACTTTTTATACAGAAAACATTAAATTAATAAAACTATTTTTTAAAGCTTAAGGTCTTTTATTTATCTTTATTAATTTTTTCCGACATTTCGCTAACAATTAGCGAAATATCGGAAAAAATTAATAAAGATAAATAAAAGACCTTAAGCTTTAAAAAATAGTTTTATTAATTTTAACAATAAAGGTCAAAAATTATAGATAAAATAATATAGAAAACATTAAATATTAATGTTTGGCCTTTCGCTTAAAATGTATTGTTATAATTACTGTCTGTACACCTGCTGCGTAGATGACAATTCTTATCGATTTTGACAACTAATACATATTATTTGTTGACAGTGCTGCTTGACATCACTGTCAAATGCAGACACAGTAATACATATATTGTTTCATAATCTACAGACTTATTATCCTTTTTAAATTTGGTCCCACCTTGCATATTTTCTTTTTTTTTTTCTATGGTTCCTATTTAGGAATAAAAAATGTTTATGCAGCGAAAAGAAGCTTTTCTACTTTTGTACTACAATCTTAAATTTTTACCGCAAATACCTTGAACGAGATCTACAAACAGGCTTTTCGATTGTTACTACGAGAACAGTTAAAGTTTTCAAGTAATACTCAATTTCATAATACATATCTTGAGTACATATTACACAGACAGTTTTCTACTGGCGCGCCCTGGTTTGTTTATTTCCGTAGTAACAAACTTTCATTCATACGAGTATACAAATTACTGGCCACTAGTGATGACGATAGTTATTTGCTTCAGTGGTTTGGCAGTGGGTTCAAATGCAATTGTGCCAGACACAAATTAAGCTCACATAACAAACACAAATCTCGTTTAACCGGTTCTTTTTAAATTTGGCAAAAACAAAACACAATTGTTATGGAAGCAAGTATTTTTCGCTTATGCAAGGTTTCCCAAACATTGCGAAATATGAGTACCCGCATACATTAACCCAACACAATTGTCCACCCTTTTTTATTTTAAAGTAGAAAAAAAAACAATTCTAGAAGAACATGCATAAAACATTCCTCCATCATGTGTGAAACTTTTTTTTTTGTGTTTTGTAAAAGAATTTTTTGCCAAGTGAGATGGAATATAAAGCCACCCCTAGGAGTGACGCAGAAAGGAATTGTTATTGAAAGTATGAGTATTATGTGTACTTGCATGTGGTGGCATATGCTGCATGCAACATTAAAATATCTATGTATATGCAATCATATATACTACATAAATATTTATGTTGTGTGTTTGTGGAACTGTTATGTCGCGCACTTGGGCACAAAACCCAAATCCATCCATTCATCTTTAATCATTTGTTTTATTCGAATGTGTCTGCTGCTCGCACACACATCTGCAGATATCATCACAATTTTATTACCCAATGGTGTAAAGAGAAGCCACCATCATCAACTAAGTACTGGCGAAACACATAATAGTTAGCGCTTAGCTTTTACTCAAATTTTGCTAGTGTTCCTTGGCCTGAATTCCAGTTCTACCTATTTCTACCTCCAGCCACCTATATGTCTATGGTCTCAATCAAGTAATAGCAGCTAAATTTTTAAATCACAGTTTCGAGAAAATCCTGTTTGCAATGTAGAACAATATTTTAGAAAAAAGTGCTATTGAGAAGAATTTTGTTATAAAGATTATATATTAATAAAGAATTTGCATAAGAAATCTGTCTTTTCCGATATGTAAATCTTGTTTTGTTTATATCTTTTTAACAAACTCTGTTAGATATATAGAAATTTCACATAAATCTGAAGTTCACCTGGCGGGAGATCATTTTTTTTTTTTTTTTATTAAAATCAATTAAGTAATACATAAATGTATTATTATTACAATATTATAGCTAGGTGAATAACTGGATGCAATACATCTCATCAGCACTCCCATGAACATTGGACGAGCTAAACTGCACAATTTTAGCACTGCTGCTTAAAACATTCGGCTAACAAACCTATTGCAATTTGACTTTCTTTTGATATCCTTAATCAACATTAATAAAACAGTGATCTTTGTTTTAATTTAGTGCCTAAATATTTTTGCCATAAAATGATTGCGTAGGGAAATATTGCTTGCGATATTATTAGCAGTTTTTTCGGTATAATGGAGATGATTCCAAAACTGCGTAGGGGTAAAACTGATAATTGTAAAGATTGTATAGAAATCTACTAAGACAAGCAATATGCACATCTCGTGGAACACTTTTTAGAAATACCCTTCTTAATGAAACGCTTTCAGGCTAAAAGGTATCTCAGCAGAAATTAGCGAAGAGTTTTCCACAGAGGCTTCTTATTATTTTCATCAATAGGAAAATACCTAAAATCAAGAAGAAACCCTGTTATTCACATTTTCGGATCTCAATTTCAATTACTTTTGGCACCAAAACAGCAATTCATAGAGAACAACTTATTCGTTTTAGTATATTTTATTCTAAATTATATAAAAAGGCGATTTCTCATTGATTTCATTTGGCTATCTTTTAAGTTTTTCAATAAGGTATTTCTTATTGATTACATTAGTGTGTAAATTACATCGTGTGTAAATCATATCATAAATTTCCTGTGAATGTTTCAATGGCTGAGTTGCGCGAGGTTAAAGGTTCGAGTATGACCAAACAAACTTTGTGAAAGAATTACGATTTCCTAATTAAAATAACCAGACTTTCTTATTGCATTTTATTCTAATTACTTAATTATGTGGATGAGTGAAAATGATCTACCCCATTAACCACTGGGTAATGTTACGATAGTTTGTTGTTGTAGCTATTTCCTGTATATGTATGTATGTGTGTATGCTTGCAGGGTCATTGGTATACTTTATTATTAACAAGTTTGAATATGTACTCCCAAAATAAGCACAGACTGTGTCTCAAAATCTTTCTACGGACCAGGGGTAAAATCTAAAAAATCATGCTTTTACAAATGTATGTATATTTGTATGTATGTGTGTGTGAGTACTTTAAAGTTATATATGAGAACGTAGTTGTTTGTGTTTATGCCGCACTAACAATTACACCACAATATACTACATACGCATACTTTTATTGCAAAGACGCACATTTTGATGACGAAATTATCGTTGGTGTGATGATAATAAAACTCATTACATTTATTTAATTTTTATATTGAGTGAAATGTATTTATTTCATGTCTCACTTTTTTGAGTTGAAAATTGTAAATGTTTCGCAGAAATGTAATTCAGTAACTTACTAAGTCGTAAGTTTCAGGTCAAACAACTGCAAAAGAGATAAAAAAAAAGAGAAAACAAAACAATAACTGTACTTCATTTAGAGTTCGACCCCTGGTAATTGCCTTAATTGAGATTGTTTTATTTAATTGTGTAAATAAGTTTAAATTTGCAGAATGTTCAATTAATAGGAATGTAGGAACTATGACTTACTGTTAAACTGACTCATTGAAAAAATTTAGTGACAGTGATACGAGTATGCGCAATGTATGTCTGTGATGGGAAATGAGACTTTTATTTATCAGCTTGCTCATAATATTTAAATAACAACAATTTGAACGTGCTATTGTTAACATTATAGATTAAATGTGGGGTAACACTGTTACATAATGTAAGCATCTTGCAATCGGCTCATTACTTGCATAGTTCGCTCTGAAGTGAGACTCTCAAACAAACGCTTGATTCTCAAGTCGCGAGGAGGGCAATCAAAACTATTTTTCAAAGTACTTTTCTGACTTCAAGAGTAAAAAACGTTTTATTATATGGAAGATACGTGCACGTTTTCTATAATAGCATAATTCCACGCCACGTGTTTCGCCATATAAAATTTTAAGAGCTAACGAAGTTGCTTCGTATTGAAGCTGCATGCGAAGCACGTAAAATTCCTGTCTTCTCTAATTTACATCGCTAGTTTATTTGCACTATATGTCAAAATCATATATTGTAAATAAAAAATAAAAAACAAAGAAGAAGATTGTCTCATACTGTATATTTTTTATTTTCCCAAGAAGGTGCATTCTATACCGGCGCTGTCCATTTAATTTCTAACGGATTTCTTTCCTTTATTATTTTTAGTTATTGTTAAAGCATTTACTTTCTCGGACCTCGGTTTTGTATACATATATAGCGGCTTTGCAAACTTCCCGCCAAACATTTGTCCTTTATGTCTTTAGTAAATTTTTAACATTAGCAACACCCATGATAGTCGTTATACATTTTTTAAAAGCTTCATTGATAGACCTCTGTTGAAGACGGGTTTTAATTATATATTTTGCAGATGTTTTGCGTATTAAATTTAAATTTTTATTGATTTGATTGATAAATATATTGAATTTTTGATTCAGTGTTACTAATCTTCCGTAAACCCATTTCATTTAGTAAAACATGGAATTGTAATGCATATGGACGTTTCCATGTATTCCTTGCCTTGACTAAGCCGAACTGCCTAAAGAAGTGAAATTTCTTTTGACTTATTTCAAGATATGATTAATAAAACAAATTCAGTAAAATTTTATTATATCAATGTATTAAAGCTGACAAACTTGATTATACCCTGAAGGAAACCTAGAGTCAAGTGGCTTCAAGCCGCTACATTCTTCGCCTATATTGATGATTTCTTATCAAATTTTCAACAGAGTGTCTCCAGTTTTTTGTTTTATGAACAGTGTTGTGATTGTTTAAATTTGTAAGGCCACCAAAATCGTTTTTATTTGGAAAGAAAACATTGAGTTGACAACATTGTTAAGGAGTAGACAAATTGTTTTTTTTTTTTTATTTTTCAATTGAGTTTCTCCACTGACATTTCTTTCAGAGTAGCGGCAATGTCTATAGAGAAACACTAGTACCATGGTCGCATTAGAACCACCCAGTCAGCCACTTCCTTCGTCAGTAGTTGATTTGCAATGACAAGCACATGTTGAATGTCAATAGAAAACAACATTGTATGAGGTATGATATGCCACTAGTACTGGTGACCATGTCAATAGTAAATCACTAGAGTTTTTCTACTGGGGTAGTTATTGCAATACTCCAATAAAACAAAAACTATGATTTATGTAATATGAACATATTCAAAAAGGCACTACGTGTCGTAAAAGATACGCAATGGCGATTACTATGATAATAATTAAAAAAATGTTTTAATTATTCATTTTTGAGTTGAATGTTTGTACTTTAAATTGTCTCTCCAAATACATCGATAAACAATACGGTTGGGATGTTAAACTAAGCCATTAATTTTACTCAACAAATATTTTATTACTTTAAAATACCAAGAAAAAATCAAGACATTTTATAACACACAATATTGAAAATTTTACCCAAACGCTGTTCAAAAATGATTTTTTATTTTAAAATGGTAGATTATTGTAAGGGTTTGTGAATTAATTAGACTTTTCTAACAGGTGGACCGCCCTGTTAGAAGTTGCTCTTATTTTTGCAAATGGCGGCCAATATCAAATCTGTTTTTACATTTGTAAACTAGACAGCTGTAGAATAGAAACGAATAAGTCATGGAGCAATACACTCCCCAAGAAAGCGGAATAATCGTGTCTATGACGAAGTGGACGATTTTTCGATCAAAATCATAATGCACGAGGAGGTATTACATCTGCTCAAAGTGACTGTATTGTGCGCTGTTCACGCTGAAGCACTCATCAGGCCATTATTTTCCGAGGATGCGACTGGTCAAACGACAACATGCGATAGTTTTTTCTGTCTGTAGAGGTCATGGTTCCAATAGGACATAGCAACGGAACACACTGTGCTAGCCACAACCGTTATTTTGAAAGCCAAACAACATCGGATGAGTTCTTTTGGCCCATAACATAACAGATGGTATATCCATATTTCGGATAACAATATTTTATACATTTTACATTAAGTAAATTTTTTTAGGTAGATAAGAACCTGGGTGTGAACGTGAAGACCAATTTTTAAAATCTCTATTCTACTACTAAAGCTTACGTTAACATGGAAATGTCCATACGTACATACATATGTATATTTAAGTGAAGGGGCAAGTATAGCTTTATGTGCCATGTAAATTAATTGGTTTGTTTTTTCAACTTACACGAAAGTTTTTTGGAATCTAGCGATGATTGTGTAAGTACAGAAAACCAATAATATGATATTCATTGAAATTGTTTCAGGGTCACAAAAACTTACAAGTGTGTGGTAGAATTGAAAGTTGATCAATTGGTTAAATGGTAGACGGTAAGTAAGGAAGAGTTCAGTCAACAAGATGGATATAAGCTACTGCTCATAAGTCTTCATCTTTACTCTTCTTTGAAAATGCTGATTACTGAAATTGTGCCAAAAGTGTTTATTGCTTACAAAGACCATGGTTTCTAATCCTCCGAAATATCATTTTCAGAAGACAACTGCCTAAAATTAATGTTCCGGTCAGTTGCGTTACCAGCAGGCAAGGCAACTAAAGCCCACTGGCTATACATAATGGAGCCTATAGGCACTTATAACAAAATTATTACTTTGGGGAGGACAGGAAATTTATTGCAGTCTCAAAATATTTATAGATCCGCACCTGGCAAGTTAAACAAATCGAGCTTCTCTCAAACTAGTCAACTAGTTTTATATAAAAGTTTTGACAAGTCGTAAAGAAAGCTGCACTTAAAATACGTAAGTGAAGCTCATGTGCTTCAAGGTAATAGCACATAATTAAAAAGTGAACCCCACGTTTAACAAATTTTATGCTAGTATATCAATCGCCTTTAGCAATAATAATGTACTCCTACCTACACTAAAGGGTTAAGGATTGTAGTAAACAAGAAAAATCATAACCAAAGTAAAAGCAATACTCCTTACGATACAAAATAACATGCAGCATTTGAGAGAGTACGTGCGTCAAAGCACGCGTGTGCAACGTTTTGAAACTCTTTTGTTTGTCGTTGAGACTGCAACAATTTACTGATACCGTGCTAAGAAAAACTACCAGTAAAAGTACATATGGATGTATCTATGTATGATGATTGTATGTATCCAGTGTGCTTGCATAATAGGGTGGTCGGTATATTTAAGTTGTATGTACTAACATATGCAGTGATTGAATTCACATACACACACACCTAATATGTATGTGGTATTCGTAAGCAATGCGTTGCATCTCTACAAAGTGAAAGGTATAAACTATTTTTAAATAAAACAAAGTGAACGCGAAGCGAAAAAGGTCGAATATAGAAGGTATAGAAAACCGATATGTATGTATGCACACATATGTGAGTGTGAATGCATGCACATTAAGGGGAACAAATTTTTTTACGTGATAATCTAAAAAAAATTATATATAATTCAAGAAGACTTTCCTTCGAAACTAATAATCTCAATTCACACAAATCAAAATTTAGCTATAAAAATAATTAATTTCTATTATTTGAACTTTTCCTTGTATAATTATTTCTGTATTAAGTTTATCAGGCTCAAGTTCATTCTATATTATCCTTGTGATTGATGTTAATTAAATTAGACAAAGAAAACATCAAAGACATTTAGCCCCTGAATTCAAAGACGGGTGCTGACGAGAAAGTGTGGCGGCTTCGAAACAACTAGTTGTCCACCCTGCTAAATGTCTTTGATGTTTTCTTTGTCTAATTTAATTAATATCAATCACAAAGATAATATAGAAAGAACTTGAACCTGATAAACTTAATACAGAAATGATTATATAAGAAAAAGTACAAATAATAGAAATTAATTAACTTTGAATTATTATTATTTTGCATTATTATTGAATTAAGTATTATTATAAATGAAATATTATTATTGAATTAAATATTATTATTTTTAAAATCGTATATTAGTGTACTTTTGCACATGCAAACTTAAGAAAAAATTATTTGAAGACTTTAGGTCGTTTGGCTAAGATGTTTTCGAGAATTTTCAGCAACAATTTTTTTTTTACTTATTTCACACTGATCATAAAAATGTATAATTGAAAAAGTACGCTAAAGTATGATGATAATGTTCACTTCAGTGTTATTTTTACGTTCCACTATTCCATCAGTTACTCGTATGACTTCATGACCACCTTTCGATTTCCTTAAATAAGTTCCTGAAAGTAACAAGTATTCAGAGCTTTTTGTAATAATGTTTCGTGTTTTAAAAATTTTGTGAATATCACAAACATTCTTTTTAATGGTTTGACAGAAGTTTATTTTGCATTTTCTGTGGTCAACGTCTCCTGGTTTGTGAAAAATATTATTGGCCACCCTAATGAATACTCATTTTTGGGTAACTTAAAACGATTTTACGTTTTACCTTAATGACATTTAAAATGAATACCAGACTTGAAGTGACATGTATAGTTTATTTTTGTATAATATTTCCTTTTCAACATTTTGAGGTTTTGTGGTATTTGTTAAAGCTAGTTTGTATATATGTATGTATGTGTGTACTTGTATTTAAATACATCTGTTATCGATAAAAAAAAAATCAAAAGAAAGTATTTTCAAAACACAAAACCGGCTTTTCACAAATCTTCAACAAAATAGGTTTAATGTTGTTTCTATTCCCAAATCACAGAAAAAAAAAAGAGTTAAGAGAATGTTGGCACCACAGCATTACTTCAGAATTACATCAGGGGTTACATACAAAACATGCCATGTGTTCGATTATTTTAAGCGGCAGTTTAGTTTCCAGTACAATTACAAGTTCGTCAGCTGCTTTTCTCACTTGATGAGAGGTTTCTAATGCTCTTACAACTCTGGTTTATATGTCTGTAGCAGCACATTATGGTTTTTGTTAAACATTTCACATTATTAAACATTTACATACATACATATGTACGTATCTGTGTGGCTGCTGTCGAAATTTGTTGAGTATTTTTTTTATGTGTACACATATACATAGATATAACAAAATTATTATTGAAAACAAATTTCAGGCTGGAGATCCCTCTCTCTTCTATCTACTATTTAGCAGTAGTACTCAATTTATTTATGTTCGTATGTCTCTTTTGATTTAAAATGCTCCCTTTAAACCCGACAAAAAAAAAGAGTATGGAGTTTCTATGGATTTAATTTTTGTTACCGAGTAATTTCAAAACCTTAATTTGTTTATTTCTCTACTCAAATACACTTATAAAAAAAGTTACCTGGAAATATAATAAAACAACTTAAACATTTCTAGCTTAACTTAATCACTGTCGAAGTAAAATATACGGCTAAGAAAAACCACGACTGGCACAAAATTGGTCGTAGCCACTTCTTAAATAAACCTGGTACCAATACAATCACCACCGAGCTAAGAACGACATATCCAGGACCACAGAGGTAAAAAAGTGCTTTTTGAAAATAGCCCCAATCAGCTGATAGGACAATTGTTACAAAGAGATAGCTATACTATGCATTGAGTACTCCTTCTAACAAACCTTTTTCTTTTTGTTGCTATAAATTCTAAAACATGAGAAGTTAGATGTACAGAGTTTACAATGATTTGTTGTCTCACTTCAGGCGCCTCTCACTTCTGTATACTTCCTGGTGGGACTTAAGTACGGGCTACGTAATGCATGTATGTTTGTGTGTATAATCTAGCAAATGGGGGTATTAAAACTTCGATTACAACGTAACTATGGGGTAAGTCACAGCATAAATGACAACAGTTTGATTACATATCCATATAAACAAACCATCTGCAAAGCGCATGACTTCATTTTTGATCTAAATTCAGTCATAATATAATTTTTTTAGACTTTAATTTTAAGTGAGATCACGATCCTATGACACTTTTATGCTAAGTCCAAGCGCGAAATTGAGCGAAAAAATTATCTCTGACTGCTTCTATGTATTGCATATATCAGCGATTACATACAGCACAATTGTTCAGCTCGGTATGTGTTTGTTTGAGTTCTGGTTCTCTGTATACTCTGAAAATTTTACGAAACGGCTAGCGGTTCATCTAATGACACTACTTAATTAATTGTAGCGTGCACGTGTTAGTTTTCTCTCATTGTTGCCAAACATTATTAGGAAATACTTGAATAATAAATAGTAAACTAATTTATAAACGCTAACAATTTTCCTCACGCACTTGCACGCACGTTCACGAGCAAAATTTTTTCAATCACGCATTTTTACGCACAAAGAACGAAACAAGTTCTCACGAATAATCACGTTTGCATCGAAACCAAATATAAACTGTGATCTGAAGCGATAACAGCCCAAGTCTCAAAACATAGTTTCGAGAAAACAGTGTTTTCAGTGTAGAATAATTTCTTTGAAAATATGAAAACGGCCAATTTGGATGTTTGATAAATCAAAGATTATAATATTAAAGAATTTATATAATAGCGGTTTTCACTCTTAATACTAATTTTACAACTCTGCTATATTCACTACGATTTTTACCACAAAGCTCGAGTGACTTTCTTACCTCAAAGTCTGCATGTTCTTGCAAATATTCTAGAACTTGCTGAATTTCTTTATCTGTACACCTTTTGTTGTGAATTTTGTCACGTTTTCTCTTCACCAGTATATTTTTATTTGTTTTTTTCATATTTTTTATTTTCTCAACACAAAAAAAAGTTCAGTACATTTTGTTGCTGCAGTGGTGTAAACACTAGTACTTTAATCAAATCTGCTACTTTAACCAAATGTGCAACCGAGTTTACTATCAAGAGTGAGAACCGCTATTATTTGATAAAGACATATCTTCTAGGACTTTTGGGTGCTTATTGTGAATTGTATAGGTCTTATTAAGGATTACTTCAACTCTGGTTTACTTGGTAATTGCAACAAATTTCGTCAGAGACATCAACTTAAAATTCACATCAATATGGAATTATGTTAGAAGAATATTGAAGCTCATATAACTCTTCCTAATTCGACATATGTCAGTTACGCAAACCACAGGCAATTATGCAGCTTCACTTCCCTTTTAATACGCATGCGCATTGCTTTAAAAGTGGATTATTATCCGCAGATTGCCAGCATTTCATTAGCATATTATAGCTGGTACTAATTTTTATTTTTATCTGTGATGCAATTTAATTTTCAATACAATTGTTTTCCAAACTATTTTCTTTGTAGTGTAATACTTTTCCAAAAAATATCACATATACATACATATCAAAGTTTGCTCTTCTAACATTTCATTTGCTCTTGCAATCCATGCTTTTTGAACTTGATCTTATGAAACAAGAAAGCTACATAGGTTTTGAAAAAACAATATTCGCAGGTTTAAACAATGATTTCATTTTTGCACTGCGTATAGCTTATTGGGTTAAAATTAATCATGGAATTATTTGCAACGATGTTTTTCGTTCCCCAGAAATCGACACAGTCTAAAGTACTTTACATGTGCAGTAGAAATTGAGCAAAAAAAATTCATGAAAAAATGTGTGAAAGTTTTTTTCTAAACCAGAAAAGTTAAACCGTTTTTGTTTCTACAAAAAATTGCTCCTTTATTTTGCACTTTTTTTCCTAAGATACCACTTTTAAGATTTAAGTGTGAAACTAGGATCAAAAGGAAATGCCACCGTAACCATAAATAGTTAAAAAAATTAATAAATGTTGGTTGCTATAGAAAATTAAAAATATTCCCCTTGGCTGTAGAAACGTGTTTAGTGTTTTAACTTTTTCGTGAAATTTCGTGAGCTGCCTTAAAATGGTAAGCACACACTATCACGCGCAAAATTTTATTTTCACGCTCGCGTGATTATTCTAAAACTTTGTCACGATCCCGTGTGATTCATGCGTGACACAACCGCACATCTTTAGTGTGTAAGTTTTCTCTGTTTGTACAATTTTTCAAAGTCGATCTGAGAGTAAAAGGAACAATTTTTTCTTTCTGTGTACCCTCATCATCGTCATCTTCCTGCGTGGCATGCATGTGTGCTCTCTGTATCTTTTGTTAAATGGTGGTGGTAGCCATAGTAGTGGTAATGGTGGTGGTGGTGGTGGTGGTGGTGGTGGTGGTGTATCTGTAAGTACGTTTTATACACGAGTTTCAGTTACTTTGTGTATTCAATGTTTAGCATTTATTGTTGATGTTGCCCATGTTGTTGTTGTTGTTGTTATTATTTTTGTGTTGTTCTTGCCTGTTGTGTTGTCGTTTGTTGTTTTTGTATTTATTCGTTTCGATGTTTTTGTATTCGGAATGTTTTTTTTTCTGAGCTTCTTGAACATCAGCCACTGTACGGGCATATTAGTGTAGTATTTGTGTGTTCACAGTACTCAGCTTAAAATATTCGACGACGCGCGTAGATTTTTTTATTTATTTTTATATAGAAATGTAATAATTTACAGTCAAAATTTTCTAGTTTTTCGTTAAAAGTTGGTGAAAAATTAGCAACAAAAAATTTAGTTTCAAACTTAAATCATCAATAAAATTTCAAACTCTGTTTTTGTCATTTTGAAAGGAAAAATTAAAAAGTTATTAGTCAGTAAGCCAAGAGAATCAAATCAGTTCACTTTCAAACACCCACGTTGTTTTAAATAGTGTTACTCAAAGTAAAGTTTTAAAAGAAATACAAAAACAATAAATTTGAAACTGCCAACGAGGTATTGTGTTTTCAATTGCGTTTCATCTTGACAAAAAAAAAATTTTTTTTTGTTTTGAATGCTGTTTTCTTCAAACATAAACAAAACTTCATAACAAATGATTTGGTAAGTGCTATTCACAAATTTTCTTTAATTCTCAAATAGAAAATATAGAATTGAGTAATGAATTTAAAATGCAATTTAGCAATCATTATTATTATAATTTAATTTTTTATTTTTTTTTTTTTTGTTGTTGCCATTCATTCAATAATTATTATTTGCTAGTTTGTATGGAGATCTCATTGAAAATTTTCAGATATTAATCACAAGTTTCCATTCATTTAACTTTTTTTCTTTTTGTAAAATTACCGGAAAATATTCATTACAACGCAACATATTTTTTTTTTTTTTCTTATCAATGATCACAAAACACTCTATTTGAAATAGCAACAAAAGCAGAAGTATAGAAAATCATTAATTTGAAATTCTTATCTCAAATCTGAACATCAACATGTCCTAATTATTGGTTTGCTGCACACGAAACAATTTAAAAAAAAACTAGAAATATAATTTCTATTCTTTTCAATTCGACTTTGTTGCAAAGTTTTTTCAGCAAACTAAAATTAGTATAAAAAATATTTTACAAAGCTTAGCTTTAAACTTTGTCTTTGCTCTAAATGTATTTCTGCGAACGAGCAAACGTATTCGATAACGATGAATTGGCAGAGAGTGAGAAACTTTAAACTAAGACTTGTCAATCAGGTCAGATCAGAATTTTGTCTGACCTTTTAATTCTTTCGCCTACAACGTGTAATTTATACCTGCTTGTTGCTTGAAGAATCTTTATCGATCTATCATTCAAGCACTATTTAAAAGTGTCGTCTATGATAGAAATTTTAAATTTATTTCATCATCTGCTTGCAACACAAAACCAATACCCAGTTTTCTTAACAGTTTTTTCCACGGTTGTGAGAACTGTGAGCACAACTGTATTCACAAAAATGTTTGAAAAACAGGTAAAATAAATTCTTTACGTCATTAGCTAAACACACATTGAAATGTTCTTACATTTCTTGAGTCGAGTCTTTTGAATGTCCAAAAGATCATTTACCAAATTATGAAATTTGTTACAAAATGAAGGTAGTCAAGGCAAGCACTGTAATTCAGACTCATGTAATGTCATTCATTATTTTGATATGATTAATGCTTATATCTAGACGTAATATGTTGAACAACTGCCAGAAACTCAATAAAGTTGAATAAAAGATGATTTGTTGGTTTGAAATTTTAATATAATTTTAAATTAAAAGTGAAGAAAACCTTTGCTTTGAACAGGATAACGTCAAACGTTTAGGGAATCTCTACTGTAAATGTGCTTCTTTTACCTTACAGATACATAGTATTGGTTTTATTCGCCATAGTCAGTGATGTCGAAACGTTTTTTTAGGATTTCGTACTCACAAAGTCCGTCCGTCACAGAAATTTTTTACAGTACATGTGAAATTAATAAAAGGTGTTTATAATACATGTGTATTCATAATAAATACCTTTTTATTAATTTCATTACGTTACGTAGTTTTTCAAAAGATAATTCTTATTGGTTTCATGGGGTTCATGCGCAAATCGTATACTTCATTCGGTTCAATTTCTTTCAGTGTTTTGCTGGCTGTCACGATAATGTAGCTTGTAAAAAAGCTACATTATCTTGATTATTATTAAATTTTGAACTCACTTTCACAGCACTTTTTAATTTTTCAATACTTTTTAAACATTTACATATTTGTTTCTGTGCTTGTTGTGCTTACACTATTATTTGTTTTGATCCGAGGTCGGAAGATACACAAACAAAAAAATTGTTGCCCTACAGTACGTTCAAAATGACCGTTTGATGAATTGGACGAACTGGTATATCTTTGTTAATTAACCAGAAAAGACCGCTCACTAAAACAAACGACCGTGCTTAGATCTACTCCTCAGACTTAAAACGTTTTATATAGAAAATCTTATTGATTCTATTAGGTAATTTCGGCTCCATGTACTAGTAACTAAAAGTGCTTTTTTGTCTTTATGAAACTGCTAATGGCTCAGGTTCAAACTCAGGGAGATATCTTATTTTATTTTCTTCATTATTGATTTTTTTGACAGTAAACTTTCGTGGCAAGTTTGTAGGAGCTAACTAGTGGTTGATTTTATTGTCACATTTTATACCAGCTGATCAAATTTATGTGTCAAGGTTTTATTTATTATCTTTTTCTTTTTATTTATTCGCTTTTTATTGGCTGACTTAAGTTAATATGTACTCTTTGTTACTTATACTTTAGGAACATTGAACAACTCTATAACATATTCTAATTCTGTAATTCTTAATTGGCTCGAGTTCGAACCCTTGGTAAACACCATTTTTATTAAAATTAATTAAATAGATAAAAAGTAAAGCTTAAGCTAAGTGGACAACCGGCTGTTTCTGGGTAGCAACACTCTTCATCACCACCCAATAAATTTTTACGTCCTAAATTTCATTCCCTCCTCCTTTCTGGGGGGTAACCCGGTACCGCTTTTTGCATTACTTCAGGAATGCCCAGATCGTCGGCCTCTAGGGGTATTGGAAGGTGAACGGCCTAGCAGATCAAACACAGATTTCAACTTAACTTCAGTGGTAATGCTTTAATCTATAATTTCATTCAATTAATTCCACATTAAATAAATTCAGTAATTATAAAAATTTCTTACACTTGTCTTTTTCTAAGACTAAGATAAATTTCGCTAGCGTCCGGTCTCGCAACGGAGTTTGATAACCGGCAGATACACGTGATTAATACCCGAAAAAATTTAAACGTGCACTTTTACATGCACATACATTCGATGTTTTACAATTTAATTTATTGTTTTATCAAAATTGCAATCTAAGTAAAGATAAGGTCGAACAAGAAAACGTAGAGACCTTAGTAGTGTTGCCAGATGACTGCTACAAATTACAGTGGGGCGATGAAGCCTGATCTGGTTTCTTCGAACGTAATATATAATTTAAGTAGTTTTTCACTGCGATCCAGCTATTTTCATCGTTAATCTGATTATATCATCGAATGTGAAATCAAAAATCTGATTCCTCTGCTATTTCCCCTCGTTCTGCCATCTCACGCAATTAAAGAAAGTGTGTTCTACATCATTGGTCATCTAATGCAATAGACCTTATCAACCTTACCCATTCGCTACAAGTACTTGCGGAAGCATTCGTAACCTGAAAGAAACTGGATAAGAAAATGTGTGGCTTTGTATGCGGCTCTCAGTGTTAGGAATAAGTTTTGCCGTCCATATACCATAATCTTCCTGGCAGCACCTGTTCTGCCACCTTTGCATGGCCTGCTACACTAAAACTAACATTCGCTTTTCTTAACTTCCAGGCCTCTTTGTGCTCTCGTATCAAGAGTTTCACAAGTATCACTCAGCTTTTTTTTTAGCAGAGCTGCTTCTGATACCTCGAACAACTCGAAGTGCTGCAGTTCGCTGAATGGATTCTAGCACTTTCCGCCTGGTGTTTTCCACTAGAGCATCACCCCAGATTTCGCTTCCATGTAATAATATTGCGTTCGTTGTCTTCGTCATCAAGTTTTTTTTGCTCTGCGTTGGTCCGCCAATGTTTGACATAAGCCTATTTAGCATACCTGTCACAATTGACGCCTTAGTTGCTGCGTACTCTACTTGTGCCCAGTAGGTGAGTCGACAGTCTAGTATCACTTTAAAATACCTCACTGATTTCTTCGTAATCACTAACGTACCGCTTATTTGCATACTTATCTCGAGCGGCATATGACTACGTGTCCTCAGAATTTCCTTAGTTTTGTTCTTTCTCAAGCCATATCTGAATTTTAATAAGAACTTGGCTCAGCTTTCTTTTCTAATCATTCCCATATCGGGCTGAGATATCGGCTTTCGTCACTTTATTTTTCTTGTCTTCTTTAAAAATGTTAATCACTCCAATTTTATCACACAAAAAAATCGATCTCCATATAGATTTATTAATATAAAATTTTATTAAAAACAAATATATTTCCCTTTACCAAACATGTAAAAAATATTGACGTTGTTAGAACTATTTAAAATCAGATTTAACGTATTCCCTATGAGGGAGTTAGCTAATCCCGGCTCATATTTTTTATTTCATTTACTTTATCTAATCTGAGATTTTGGGTATTCAGAAAGCTATGTTATATTGACATTTTAGTTAGCAAAAAAAATATGGCATATTTTTTTTGAACAACAGCTTATGTTACGCGGGTTTTTTTTGCAGACCTAACTTAAGATTAAACCAACAAAATTGGCCACTTAAATTCTCAAATAGAACTAGGATGGCTTAAACTTAAGTTTATGCTTAATACCAATCGCAAAAAATTACTCTTATACCCGTAAAATCCCTGGCTGGTAATCTGGAACTTCACATCAATAAATGTTTAGTCTAGCACTTCTGGCCATTTAAACTAACTTTAAACGAAGCAAATTGCACATTGGAATGATATTGCCAACACGCATGCTAGTTGAGTTATGGCGCTGTTGCTGACTCCTATTTGGAAACGCGTAAATGATAAATAGTAAAATGGTTTACTGATGCCAAGTGTAAACTGATTTTAAACAATTTAAAGTTTTGCTAAACAAGAGTTTTAAATGCCAGTGATTTTTCGCTCATTAATAAAAAAAAAACATTTTATTTTATTTTTGTTAATTTGGCTTTTTTATACAAATGACTTGATAAAACTGCACTTTTATGCCAAATTTAATTAACAACTAAAAAAATTTAATTTTGTAATTAAATGAATTTTGCGACTACAATCAGCTTTTGCTATGAACAAAAAAAAAAAAAAAACTCGAGTATCCGGTTAAAATTATTGTCGTTCCTAGAAGAGTTTAAATATATTTTCTAATACGACTTTGTTAAAAGTGACTGGAAAACAGTCATTGAAATACCTTTAAAGTCAATCTCTATAATTATAATTTTCTACCTTTGGACTTTGCAAGCATAATTATTCACATATATTTTTATTTGTGTTCCACTTCAACAATACTGTATGCGTGTGTGTGTGTGTGTGTGATTCAATTACTTCATTGTGCGTGCACCTCTTTCATTGTTCTTGTAAATTAGTTTCTTGCAATTATTTCCTTAGAATAGTTGAAGTTTAACTCTTTTACATTACGCCCTTTCTTTTGTTATTAATTCATAACCGCAACCATCTGTTTTAAAATTATCTTTAATTCTGTTGCTCAATAACAAAAACCCCTTTACATTAAGTGTGTGTGTGTGTGTGTGCAACAAATTTCCGTTCCAATACCAAACGTTTCCATACGCGTTATACTCAATGCAATTTTATGTCCAATATGTTGGCCAACTGACCAGGTGTTTTTCAAACGAAGGTAGAAACACATTTTCAGATATATATTTAGTTTTATTTATTTTCTCCTTAAAGAACGCGAAATAATGTTGCATCTTAAATTATCTACTGATTTAATTCTGTGGTTTGACAAGTAGCATATAAATTTTTTGAAACCACATCTGGTTAACTTTATTTTCATGAAATTTTCAAAGATTTTGATCATTGTGAAAGCAAATTATAGAAATCAATATACTTTTTTTGTAACTGAGTACATATTAACTTCTGACAAGTTTATATTTTATTCAGGGTCAGTCAAACTGTCAATCTCAGCACCTGACACAATAAAAATTTTCTTTACTCTCTTCAGTTTTACAAAAATACGTGACTGCATGTTTTCGATAAAGTTTGTTTTAAAATATACTGTGACCATACGTCTACTTACGTACATATCTATAATTTGAATAGTCTTTAACCGGTTTCTAACTAGTTTTAAAAGTCGACAACCTTTTTTCAATATGGGCTAAGATTAGTATCTACAAGTGTTTTAAGGTGTTTAGAAGTGTTTTTAAGCTTTGAAAGCAAAATACTACTTGAAAAATGAATAAATTAGAAAAAAATGTGCTTAACATGGCATTAATAAATACCATTTTATTGAAATGAAAATACTCAGCAGCCTAGAGGAATACCTAGAACTGTAAACATTAATGTTGCTACATTCTTGTTGGATCATACTCATAAGATGTCTTTGGGTATCTTTTGTTTTTTGTTTTGTTTTTAGGTAAATGAACTTAGCACCATGAAGAAGCAATTTTAATTACACAGGGCTGCCCAATGAATTTCAAATATCTATCAATTACACTTCATTAACACTTAAATACTATAAATGACTAAAATTGGTGCTCAACTTTGGAAGTTATTCACAAAAAATCAAAAATTGCAGTGTCAAACGGCCATCAGACGAAGCCTCAAAAATTAAAAAAAAAATTTTATGAAATAAAAGTTATAAGAAAGTTATATGGAAATTTCGAATTTTTTTCGAAGCTGATTAAAAACACTTTTACAGTTATTAAAAGGTAATTTTATTGAGGAATATCGGTTTTTATATTTTTTTTATGTTATAAACCGTTTTTGAGTTAAGGGAATATAGGTTGTTCTACCTCCTCCATTTTTAAGATAACGGTATATATCAAAAACAAGAGCTAACCTAAAAAACGGTTAGCACCATTGAATTCAGTGCACCCAGTGCTCACTGGGTGCCCCGTCTGTCGGAAAAAAATTTCAAATTCAAGCACAGTGCTATTGTAGAGTAAACAAAGTGTGCTCTCTTTTTAGTCATGCTAACCATTTATTTGGCAAAATTACCCAATTTAAAATTTAAATCTCTTGTTTTTACATTTTTTACAATGACAGGGCAAACTCACTTTCTTCAAGAACAAGAGAATTAAGCAACATAAGCTTAGTATGCGCGAAACCTTTCGATGCTGTTAAAGAATGAGCTAAAGAATTGGGCACATTTAACTCTCTCTGCAAGAATTTTATTGGGAGGATACAGACGACAAAAAACCAGGAGGACTGCTAAGACTTAGCAAGTCCGAATTAAGCAGAATTATGAGAGTTTTGACAGGCCACTCCCAACTACTGGCACCTTTTAACCGCATATTAGAATATTGAGAGGAGATGAATGTAGAGCATGTGAAGAGGTGAGCGAGATATTAGAGCATTATTTATGATAGTGCCTCGTTTCCTCAGAAATACGGTCCTGATATCTTGGGAGTGACACATTACCAGACACAACCCAAAGTGATACCCCTAAAAAATGTATTTGTTGCACAAGAATTTTTTTCATAGCTGGTATAAACAGCAAAGTTCGATTTTCAACAAATTCGGTTGTAGGAGTAAACTAGTTTCCTCTGTTTAAATATACCATAAATTCTTTGCCAAATTAATGTCTTTAACGTGGTTTATAATCAACCATATGCAAATAAACTTGTTTAAATTTTTTTTTAGAATCTGGCCAATCATGAATATTCTCAAGGAATTTTATTCCTAAGTAAAATACGTTTCTCGAGAAAAAATTCCTCCAATCATAAATTACCTGAGAAAGAAAAAAAATAAAAGTTGGTAATATCGAAATTTTTTATAGGAAAAAACAAAAAAACGTGTTTCTAAAATACCTATTTTTTCCTCCGCCGACTTTTTTCCCCTTCCATGTGGCTAAAACAGGGAAGGTTAAAAAAATGTATCAACATAATGAGATGAATGGGAAAAGAGAAAAAACTCTCACGGAATTATCATTCATGATTGGGCTGAATAACTTACAGGGAAATATAATTTTTCACTATTAATGTTAAGCAAAGTTGTAGATTCGGTAAAATTGAACTCGAGTGAATATAGCAATGCAAGCCGAACGTAAAATAATAGCTCACCAAGATCGAGTTTAAAGTTAAAGTTTTACGATTTTTACTATCGTGGACGCTCACTTCTATGGTGAGCTTGCTGTCGTAAGGCAAACTAGAATTCAGCATACAATAGGGTCTGTGAAGGTCTCTTATTAGGAGCCAAATTTGAAATATCGCAGGACAAAAATTATTATGCCTGTCCAGCTTCGGGTTATTGGGAAAACTGTGCAAACCGAAAATTCAACATGTCGTACAGTTGAAACGTTTTACCCCACCATGAAAATAAAACCACAGATATAGTGCATCTCTTTATTGGAATCAGCATGGTCAATCAAAAACATTTTATTTAATTATTTCTTTGTATTTGTTTTACACGATGTAGATTAAATTCAGAGGGTAAAAGCAAGAAAAAATAAATTCTCAGTTTTCAATATTCAATTATAGAAGAACGTAAAGAAAAACCTTGTGCAGATTATTGTCAGTTAAATATTCCATAAAACATCTGACTAAAACTATCATAAACATCATCGGTATGAATTGGCGTTGAGTGAAGGTGTGTGGTTTTAAAACGATAATAACCAGACACAACTGTGATGGTGTTGTATGATTATAACCAACAACAGGCGGTGGGCAAAACTCGTACAGTATAATTTTTCAATTACATTTAATATACACTTTTTATGTGCACTACTGAAATTGTGCAATTTTTCAAGTTATTTAAATAATCTCAGTAAATTCGCATATCTTAATACAAAAAAAAAAAGACAGTATAAACGTAAAAACAAAATTGTGTTTAAAAACAAATTGAGTTTTGTGGGGATTAAAATATTGAAGTGATTTTTTTTTTTAGTAAGAAAAAGCAACCGGTATAAATGTATGTCTGAATGTGTTGGGGTTCTGTGCTGGTATGTAAATTAAGTTGCAAAATATGTTGCGAAAAAAGGTTGACGATTCAAAAATACAAAGAGAATCAAATGTGTGTTTCGAAAATGTTTGCACAATAAACACAAAAACAAAACATACCACCTTCACGGAAATCAAAAGGCAAAACTTGTGTGAAAATAAGTTCAAGGTTAAATGTATTTTTTACAACGGTTTTAAGGAATACACATCATTACAGGTGCTCTGAAAAGATTTTTATAAAGGGTGTTTTTTCGGTGTATAGAACTTTAAGTTGGCATTACTGTTCAAGATGGCGACCGATTTAACAGCTGTCAAATGATTTATTCTCAGTTTGGTTTGGCAATTAATCATGAATGGACTCACGCCTGAGCAACGCTTGCAAAAAGTGCAATTTTAGTGCAAAACGAGATTGCCGTTGCTCCCGATTTTCATAAGCGAATTTTGTTGAGCGATAAAGCGTACTTCTGATTGAATGGCTACGTCAACAAACAAAACTGCCGCATTTGAAGTGAAGCAAATCCTCAAGTGTATGTCAAAGCAGCGTTACATCCAGAAAAACTGACTGTTTGGTGCGCTTTATGGGCTGGTGGAATCATTGGTCCGTACTTCTTCAAAAACAATGGTGGCCAGAACGTTACAGTCAATGGTGATCAGTATAGAGTCATGATTACTAACTTTTTCTTTCCTGAATTGAATAACCATGATGTCCAGGAGATGTGGTTTCAACAAGACGGCGCAACATGTCACACAGCTCATGCCACAATCGATTTATTGAAAACACGTTTGGTGACCGCCTAATTTCGCGTTTTGTACCTGTAAGTTGGCCTCCAAGATCTTGTAATTTAACATTGCCATACTGCTTTCTGTGGGGCTATCTAAAGTCATTGGTCTGTGCGGATACGCCACAAACGCTTGACCATTTGGAAGACAACATTCGCTGTATTATTGCCGATAATGGGCCACAAATATTGGATAAAGTCATCAAAAATTGGACGTCCAGATTGGACTACATCCGCGCCAGCCGTGGCGGTCGTGTGCTAGAAATCATATTGAAAATTTAATGCCAGAATATTATCTTTCGAATAAATAAAATTCATGTCAATCGAATAATCCGTCGTTGTTTTATGGCAACTTAAAGTTCTATACATCGAAAAAAACACCCTTTATATTTGTATAGCAGTAAGAATGATCAAGTGTGGTGATAGAATAAATTAATTTTATTTAATTTAAAACTTTTACAAATACAGCTGTTACGCCTTTAAACAAGTTACATTGCTCTAATGTATTTAGGGTGAGACGTCAATGAAAATATATCAATGTGCATACATTAGGGTATGTTGATTTAGCAGCCGATATTGTATATCGATAGTTTTTGGCACCCTGGGACCGATTAGCCTCAGAAACCCATTTTTGGGCCCCTCGAAAATTTTATTCTCCTCCAATTGCACTAGCTTGCTCCAAGGTGCTTGTAGAAGAGCCAAATGTTAGACTAACCACCAATAATATCTTCTCCCAATATCTCTTCCAAACACGCCGACCCGGTATGACGCCTACTATGCAAAAATACAAAATATGTTTAGATCGGAAGCCCCGAAAATGATATTCTTGAGATTTCGTAGTGGAACTTTTTTTCTCATGCCAAAATCTATGGAAAAGTCAATGGTATGATATTTATGAAACAAAAATGGAAGTACACTAAAGCCCCGACTTGCGTCGTTTCGATTTGCGTCGCTTTTTAAAACTGGAAAAATTCGATTTGCGTCGTTGCGATTTCAAGTTGCGTCGGTTTGAGTTGCGTCGTTTTAACCCCGATTTGCGTCGATTCGACTTGCATCGTTTTGATTTCGATTTGCGTCGCTAAACACAGTTAAATTTTTTACTGCATCATTGTGTATTACCATTTTTAGCATTTGTAGTGTAGTATGTATTTAGCATCTTGAATTCATTAGTTTTTACAACTTCTGGCAACAACGATCGTCACTTGTACGTTAAGAAATTTTCAGATTGCGTGAAAAAGGGAAGTCCCCTTTTCTTTTTTACATAAGTGGTGCTAAGAGCAGCTGTCTGGTTATGGTAACAATTTAGTGTGTGATTCGACTTAAGGACGTAAAACATGAGTAATTTTTATGTTTTTTTTTCTTAATTTATGGTTTTGTTAAATCTTTATAATATACATATATAAACATTTGTTGAAGTAAATTAAATAAATAAAATAAAATTTTGTATTTTTTATCAAAAATACAAAAATTGTTGCTTTCTTTTAAATATTTTCCCCAACAAATTAAATTTCAGTGCATTTATATAGAAAAAAGTGATTCGATTTGCGTCGTTTCGATTTGAGTCCAGTTTCTCCGGTCCCCATTAACGACGCAAGTCGGGGCTCTAGTGTAATTGCTTCTTCTACTTGTTTAACAATGAACAAGCAATTTATATCTACTCAATGTGATTAATATTTTGTATTCGGTATTAAGTTTGAACATTAAATTATCAAAACAATTACATTTTTCCAATTGTAGTACGTGCATTTTTATTTCTAACCTCTTTGTATGCTTTGATAACCACAGCTGGCATTTAGAGCCATTATTATAAGTGGACAGTAAGGTTCAGGCTAAATTAACCTGCATCAATTTATCATTTTTTCAAACTAAAGCGCTTTTACGCTTCATCTACTATATTACACTGTGCTTGTCAGATTTTTCAATAAAACTACTTGCATGATGTAGTAGTAGGATGCCAGTGTGTTACTGCTTAAGAAACTGTGTGCGATGTAGTTATGACCTGAGTATCGGCTCTGATGATCGTTGTAGTGAACATGAAACACCCTTCAAAATAATTTCCCACCCTTTTTTAAAAATGCCGATATCACAAATAATTTTTTTAATTTTGAAGCAAACTCAAAATTTAGTATATTTAATAAATAATTAACAATCGTTAATATATTGATAAAATTCGAAGTTATTTGTGGCCTTCAGCTCATGTTTCCAATTTTCTCTTTGGTTGTATAAAAAAATGTCAAATGAATTTTTGCGTGATTAATACTAAATTTGTACAAATTAAGTTGATTATGAACGAGATTGAAAGTAAGAACTGTTTACATTTGTCGTGCTTGAAGATACAATTTTTAAAAAATATGCAGCCGTGAACCTTGTTAGACTCACGATCACGTCTAACAAAAAAAAATGGTCATGCGTAAGGGAGCTTAAGTAAAATCAACCTGTTCTAGAGAATGCGTGTAATCGAAGGCCTCCAAAGTCAGGAAAATTCTGCTGTCGTTACTATATAAAAAAGCAATTTTTAATAATTAAAACAAATTATTTAATTGAACAAGCGTTGAAAAAGCCACATGCATAAAGTATAAATTAGTAGAATGTCTGACAGAAAAAAAAATGTTCCCACATGTTTTAACTGAATCATACGTTAGTAAATCAATTCATTAATTAAAATATTAAACTTTCAATTTGTTGTCATTCACTTACATTTTTCATTAATAATAAAATTTGCATAACAAATCGTTCTCTACTTTATAAATATCCCCTGAAAATTGTAGCGTGTTGAAAAATTAGGTTACTGGGTGAAACCAGACAGGTTCTCTTGGGTTTTGAAAGGAAACTTAATGAGAGTATGTGTACGAGCTTTTATGTGTGAATACAAACGATGCAAAACATAACAAATGTAATCATTTGGACGTTAAAAAGACATTTAAATCTCAGATTAAAAAATTTATGTAAGAAATGTTGTACAGCTCTAAAACCCATTTTTATTCGTATATTGGAAGCATAAAAGGATATTTGTTTTAGGACAACTCTGAAAATTTCGTAGGGGGAACTTTACTCCTCAGTAGAATTAAGTAACAAATAAAAGCATAATGGAGTTTGATTTCTGCTACAAAAAAATTGCCTTCATATTGGCAAACAGTTGTATACACCTTCACATACTTTTATAGGCCTTTTACACTTACTCACAACTTACATCTTTCATCATTTTGGCAAGATGTTAACATCTTCCTATACAAATTCTATATGAAAAAAACTCAACATCTCTCAAGATCTTTACAAGATGTCCATTTCACTTTTTGCTGTATTCAACATCTTTCGATTATTTTAATGTCATCACTAAAAAGAAGTTAAAAAAATGTTAATAATTCATACCATCACTAGAAAATATACAAGTGTCAAAAATTTTTACAATGAGCTTGAACAAACAATGTAAGTAAATTTTAATTAAATTAAGCATAAATATAATATTTAAATTAGTAATACAATACTTTTATTTATAGTAAAAAAGAATAAAATACTTCGTGTTGTGTAATGTTTTTTAGTTTGCTCAAACACGTGAAATAATATTTGACAGATGAAAGATGTTGAAAATGTAATGTAAACAGCTTTTTTCAATTTTCAACATCTTCAACACACATCTCAAAGATGTGACTAAATGTAAATCCGCTATTACAATTATATTGGTAGCAAAGGAACAAAATTTATAATGACTTATATTTTTAATTAAACATATTCAAGCTTATTTATTGTGGAGAAATATTTTTCTACAACTGTCTTTTATAACTTTTCAAAATACATATTTAATACAAAACATACGTCATATCAAGCTCAGAAATATTATGCTAGGAACACAACTGGAATGAACGACGAATACGCCGGTTAAACTTCGCTGTATAAATTTGTCGTATGAAGCACCATAACGACGAAAAGTAAAAACATCTGTTATAATTGATAAAGTTGTTTATTGTTTGTTCAAAGATAAAAAAACTAAATGAATCAAAGAATTTCAAATTCTGTAAAAATAATTAAAATCATGAACATCATGTTCATTATGGTAAAAGCCTTGAAGTTTAACATTTTCAATTATAATTTCACTTGTATCCATTTTCTCAATTTTTTAATTTTATTTTATTATAGTTGAACAGCTGATGGGGTGACCATATTAAAAAAATTGGTTGCTAAAAAATTTAACATTACCAAAAACAAAAAATTAAACACTACAAACATGTTTTATAATCTAATATGTTGGCTTTTTATTTTAAATGCAAAAGGTCAAAGCTTAGCACTTGAAATAAAAACTATTAAAGTAAAAATTAACTGTTTTTACTAAAACACTTGAAAACTAAAGCCAAAATGGCCACATGGTACTGATTTGTGCGTCGTTCGCCGGCATAAGAAATAGAAATAAATCTATTGCAAGTTCGCCGCGTACAACGAATTTCGACCGACGCTGTGACTGTGTGCATTTTCATATACACCAATGTGTTTTATTTTTGACGGCGAATATTCGCGGCTAAAAATTCGTCGTTCGTCCCAGTTGTGTGCCTAGCATTAATCTCTTAGTTTTACACTCCTGTAGAGTTTCAAAAATGCAACTGGGTATACTTTATGTACAATCGGTGACAATATAATATAGCCACCGTAAATTAATTAACACAAAATACGCAAAAGGCCAACTTTTAGCTTTTGACGTACGTTGACCACGTTGACCGCTTTTTACTTTGTTTTGATTTGAATTTTTGTGCAAAGATAAAATAAAATACATAACAACAGTAAAAAAATTAATAAGCTACTATAGCTAATTGCTACAATATATAGAGCGAAATTCTTTTAGATTTTAGCAAAGTAATCATTTTATCAACTTCCTCAATTGTTCCGTTGAAGTCAACTGGAAAAGGTAACCGACAACGGATTCTATTCGTTTCGACGATCAGCAAGACAGCCTCGTCCATTTAATCATAACTAAAAACCATACTTTTAGTAAATATTCTATTAAAATATGAACTCATTTATTTGCTTTAAAAGCCAACTGAAAGATATTATGTTAGATCTAAAAATATAACTTAATTTTTACTATCTTTTTCAGACGACATTTCGTTAATGCTAATCAACTCATCAGTAGACTCGAAAAATCTTAAAAGAATATTTGAAACTCAACTACTTATTCCAAAATTCCCATGAACAAAATGAAAAACAGGAATTTGAATTGGCTCTTAAGCAAATAAATTTGAATGTTCAATTAATTTTTGAATGTTCAAAAAACTTTTACTTTTTATAATATACAAATCGTAGTAAACAATGGTAATTAGTTGTATAGAAGTTGTTAAGAAAAGTAAAAGTGTTGCAAGATTAAAAAATGTTTTCTGTATTAAAGGTTTTTTCAATATTTCTGATTCTCATTTTATTCGTGGGAATTTTGGAATAAGTAGTTGGGCTTCAAACATTATTTTTTTTTAGATTTTTCGAATCTACTGATGAGTTGATTAGCATTAACGAAATGTCGGCGGCATATAGACGGCTGAAAAGGACACAAAACATTAAGGTCTATTTTTAGACCTAACATAATTCTATTAAAACATGTTTAAAGTTTTTGGTGCGAATGAGATAGAAAATAAGTACCATGATAAAACATTTTTTTCTTTGAATGTTGAAAACACATGTGATGTGGGGTAACAGCAATGCTATTTTGAAGTGATTTTTTTGAGTAGCACAAAATTCTATCAGATTTTTTTGTGAATAAATCGTACGATTGTGGGTGATAGTGAAACATGATTTTAAGTTGCATTTAAATTTAATTGTTCTGCTAAATGTAACATCGGACAAAAGCTTATTTGAAAGTTTTCGCATGATTTGCTTTGAAAATTTGTTACTGATTCTATAGAATTCTCCGTAACAGTTTGTACACTGGAATAATTTTCGTTCAGAGTTCTAAAGAATTCATTTATTTAATCAATATTTTCTCTTTTCAATCCAATGAAAATTTTCATTATAGCAAAGAATTTTTATATATCCAATTATTTCATTTCATCAACAATGGTGTATTAGAAATATTATTAGATTTATGAAAAATTTATTATGTACGTATGTTTGTATTTATTTGTAGAATTTTGTTGTTTAAAAAAATTTTTATACAAAATAATAGAAAATAAAAACAATTAAAGATTCCTGACGATGCTAACAAATTAAATAAAAATAAAAGACCTAAAGCTTTAAAAAATAGTTTTATTAATTTTAACAATAAAGGTTAAAAATTATAGATAAATTAATATTTTTTCATTAAATTAATGCCGGAACTGATAGAACCAATTTCTTTCAGTGTATGTAATTGATACATTGACTTTGAAGCTTGTTGCTTTTATACGATAATTCATATCATGATTTTTCTTCTGTTTGAAGTCTGCCAATTAATATCAAAAATCTAAACAAGCAGAAATTGCCTCTCCAAATTTAAAGCAAACAAATCTACAATTAAATTAAGCAAACCGAAGAATAATATATTTAAATAAATTCATTGAGCAAAACCACCACATGCACTCAATTAATGCCAATAAAGATAAATTTATTTAGTATTTTTTCTGGCATTTTTATGCTTAAAATTTTGCAAGCTACAAAAAAAATTGATTTTAATGAAGACATGAGAATGTAAGAGATTTGAAAAATTGAAGCTCGCGTTCATTTAATATTCATGCATAATACATGAATGCATTTTTTGTATTAAAAAAAAAACTAAAAAACGAAGTAATAAATTGTTATAAAATAAGTACCAGAGAATATCTCAAATAACAAAAAAAATTTAAACTGAGGTTAATAACCTGGAAATGGCACACTAAAGCAAAAAGAAATAAGCAAATAGTTTCTGTAAAAAAATAACTTCATTTTTGGATTTCAGAGCACGAAAGACATGAAATATGTTTAGTCTATTGCAGTAGAACAAAAAAAAAAAAAGAAAAGAAAAAACATAAAGTAGAAATGCAGCAAAATTTTATTTTCAACTGAAATCGTTTTAAAAATAATTTTTTTTACCGTGAACTTGAAATAATTTATGTTTGTTGGCGTTAATTATATTTTCAGGCTTAGTCTGTCTGAATGTGGAAACTAAAAATAATGTTTCTTCCATAAAAAGTATAAAGTATAAGGGGGTTATATTCAAGTGTATTATTTATTTAACCGGCAACAAAAAACATTAAATCAATACATTTTAGCTAATTAGTAATGTTGGTGTTAATTAGCGGCCGCTAGAAACGGCGATAAATAATTGTAATAAAATGTTAAGAAAATCAAATTAACACTCAAGCCTAAAGAAAAGCGGCTACTCGTTTTTTAGCAGTCAATAGCGAAACAAGAAGAAAAGTTGCTGAAGTGAAGTTGGCTGCAACAAATTGGAATGGTTCCGTTTGTTGTTTTAGCTAGTCTTACTTCAAGTTATCGACCTTGTATCGGCTCCACAGTTATGTGTATCAACTAACTGGGAAAATTAAGTTAGTTTGCAAATCTAGTTATTGTTATATTATTCTCCATCCAAGACTAAATTTTGTATTATTTAGCAAAATTTTGTAGTAGTTTTGGTTTATTTCTACTCGTTCTTAAACATTGTTTTTCACCTAAATTTTCCTCAAAAATATTGTTCTATGCTACCTTTTCGTAATACCATGTTCATACATGCGCCTTTATTGAGATAATCACAATAAAGTCTATTATTGAGCTCAATATTCCATACAAAAAATCAATAAAGTTATTGCTTAATAAACTCAAAATTGCTTTGAATATTGAGAAAAAGATGAAACACAACACTGTAAAAGATGTGTTTAATAACCAAAAGTATACAATGCGAGATGAATGACGAGATAAATGTCAACAAAAGCAAACAAAACAAAATAATAACAAATAAAAAAATGTATCTTTCTTTTTATTATTGCCGCTTTGGAGTCATAACATGAACGCACTACATGTACAAGTTCCATATTTTTATTGTACAACACTAAAATCTTTTTAATAAAAGGCAGTTTTTCTTCCATTTTTCTTATTTGAAAATATTTTTCACTTTTTCTTTCTCACTACCAAAACAAAAACAATAACTTTTTTCCAGCTGTCAAATACTAATTGAGTTAGCGCAATATTTGTATGTATGAACGCAAAAAATATTATGTCAACAAACCTGAATATTATCTCAATTAGAAATGCATGTATGAACAAGATATGAGATGTGATAGCAAAACAGCGTAAATAATACACTAATAAAATATAAAATTTTATTTCTAACTGTGATAAAAATGACTAATTACTTTATTGAACTCCTTTTCATTTCAGCTGATATGAATCTTCTACAATTAACAGCCTTCTTAGTTATTTTACAAAACTACAAGTGATTGTCTATTAATTTTACTCATTTCCTGTTTGAAGTTAAAAATTGTTTCACACTGCCTCCTGTTAAAATAATTCCACAATGTATAAGTTACTGGTCGGCTTGAAGGGCTATTTAAAATGGCAGGACATAGTAACTGACAACACAATTTTTCGCTTGCATAACTCTTTCACCACAGTCCTGCTGTTGACGTGCAGTTTAATTATAACGGCTACACAATATGTCGGCCAACCGATTAGTTGTATAGTTAGTGGTATTCCAGCACATGTTGTAAATACATTCTGTTGGATTCATAGTACGTTTACTATGCCAGATGCTTTTCGGAGACAGGTAAGTTGAAGACAACAACAACAACAAAAAAACTACAGAAATGTTATAGCTTGACAAACTTATACTGGGAACACAACTGAAACTAACGATGACTTCCACTTAATTTCACCGAATTTCTCTGCATAAAATAGAATTAAATCGATTTAAAGCTCTATGCGTATTGCGCCATTATTGTGTGTATTCTCATATGCACAAATTTATTTTATTTTTGATGATAAATATACATAACTCGACGAAAATATATGTATGGCCGCATTCCAAAAAGCAAGTTGCAAAACATGTCCGTAAACTCATACGTAAACAATTTCGTCAATGCCTGGTGTCCCAAGCTCTAAGGCAACTCAGTTTGATATAAATCAACTTATCAAACTATTGCGTTTAGGGACTCCGCCTTTATTTGAGAAAATATTTAAAATTTTGTTGAAAAGTATAGTGACTTCAATTATTAAAAAATTTATATAATATTTGCTATAAGTGCCAAATAAATTTAGTTAATTTTTAATTGTTTCCTATTTTATTTCCAGCAGCGTATATGACGCCGATATATCGTTAATGCTACTCAAATTGTCAGTAGACTCGAAAAAGAACTATATAATAGCTCTGTTTCTTTACTTTTAGGGCAAAGTTCGGTAAAATGAGAGCAAACTATAATTTCTCTCCCTAAGAGAGAAAAAATGCACAAAGGTACGGGAGCGAATAAAAGCAAATATTTTACCCTACAATCAAACGTCAAAGTTCTGACAGCTAAATTTAATTTTAAAAAAATATTAATATATTTTATTTAATTTGTGTTTAAAAAAGTTTTCTCAATACAATTAAAAGGGTTGAAATGCATAAAACATTTTACGAACATAAATTCATATACATAAATCAATTCGTTAACGTAAATATATAACAATCAACAATGTTTTAGAGAATGCTTTAAAATATTTTTTTCACTCTAATTTCCAATTTTTTTTTTTAGTTTCCCCAAAACAATTATATCTATCTGCCTATAAGGACAGTAAAAAAATTTAAGCAACCAGAATGCATGACTTATACATGATCATTAGGAACCTAATGAAATCAATAAGCATTTCCTTTTTGAAAAAAAAAAAATTATGAAATAATCTGAGAAGATCAATAAGAAATCCTTATTATAAACAATTTATAAGAAAACCTAATAGAATCAATGAGCTTTTCTCTATTGTGTGACCACAAATAACGGAATCTGAACTAAAAAAAATTTTAATAACAAGCTATCTCCTTGGTTTTCTGTTCCCATGGATAAAGTTATTAATATTTATGACATGAAAATAATAAGGAAATAGAAAATATTCGTGTCTTTCTGCTGGGATACTCCTCTGCCGAAAAAAGTTTCATAGAGAAAACCTTACTAATTTAATTGGGTGATTTAGGCTTATGGCGGATTTTAAAATTATAAAGAAATACCCAGAGCCTTTGGTTAGAATCGAACCTATAATGACTGGTTGGTAGTTCCCTATGCCAATTGGGGCACTTGACAGCCGCAATTAACATTTTGTATAAAGCTAATGGACGAATAATAAAAGGCAAAGCAGAATGGTTGATATATTTCTTCAAGTGCATGTCAATTTAGAAATACCAGACTATTTTCATCTTAAAGGTTATTTAAAGCAATTTTTATGTGCGAGGAAAAAAGTACGGGCATTAATGGAAGTGCTCTGCATACGTCACAAAAAATAATATTTACCGAAATAAAAGAGAGTGTATCATTTTTCATGAGAATATTTAAGCGCATGTAATCAATCTTCTCTCCCAGTGATAGTGTGTAACAAAAAGTAGGCATGTTATGTTATGTTTCACGGGCTGGCGGTTATGAGACCGGCCCACTGGTTTCCTATAAAGATCCCATTGTGCTACCCAAAAAAGGGTGTAGGGAAATAGACCTACACACCTCCCACCGTTTCCGCCCTAGACTAGCCAGATGAATGACTCCACCCTGTCCAATCCGCATTCCGACACTTTCGCCAGCTCGTTCTGCCCAAAAAATTTGCTCTCTTGCCAGAGACAGCATCGACAGAGTAAGTGTTCCTCCTCCTCCTTCTCTTCATCTCTGCAGCCTTTGCAGAAGTCATTCTATGGAAAATTTATTCTTCTCGCATGTATTCCCATGTGACAGTGTCTCGTCAGAACAGCCACTAGGGTGTGTATGTAGCCTTTGTCTGGGAAAGTCCAACAAAGCCAAAGTTCTCTTATAATTATAGCTGGGCCAGGTGAGCCCCGACCTCATTTTACCACCTTTCCTATGCAGTTCTTAACAGCTGTCGTTGTATTAGCTGTTTACAACCATTGAGGGGAACACCAACAAACTCGTCCATGCCCTTCTGTTGTAGACGGGACATTTTGACTAAAAAATAGTTTTGACCAAAAAGAAGGAAAAACATTTGTCGATTTTTATATTTTTCAACACAAAAATGTTTAAATGTTCTTTTTTTTAACAAATTCATAACAAATCGTTTTATCGTAATATATTACGATATATATATACCAGTCACTTTATATCATACCAGTATATATACTGGTATGATATAAAGTGAAAAAATGAAGTAAATTGAATTAAACAGCAAATAAAAGATTTGAGTGGAATAATTTCAAAAAACAAAATTTCATATATCGAATATGATCGCAATTTTAGCAGTCATATCCCATACAAATAGAATGGTTTTGCATAGAAGCTAGGTACAATAAGTCACAATATAATTTTGCTGCTAAATGTTCGACTCTTGTTGTTTGATATTTTTGAATTTATAAATTGAGCTGAAGTCACTCGTTTGCCAAAATATGCCTGTTCAATTCGATGTTCCGTTGTATATCATCTTCAAGAATTTTTTCCTTTTTGATTATTTACAAAATTTCTGTGAACAAGCAGTTCTTGAAAAAGTTCGATTTCCAAATCACAATACTATGGAGTACATACTAATGTTGTCATAAAACTGAATAAATATGTTTTTGTTTTGCCTGCGTAAGCTTTCATTATGGCGAAGACCGACACCTATCATGTTCGAGGTCCAACTATAATACGAGCATTCGAATTCAAATGTCCCGTGTACTGATGTCATCTGGATATTTCTAATTTAGCTTCGAATTGTTTTAAAAAAAGTTTTTTCAGAAGAGAATGCTCGCCTCAACTTTTATGACCTGCAAGGAAAACGGTAACAATAACCAGAAGAAACTCGTTTGTAAAATGAAAACTAATAGGAGCCTTGCTATTAAATTAACAAACCCTTTTCTTAAAGCTTCCTTCTGATAAAAACAAAAATGAGTTGATGCCAAAACACAAATCACAACAAAACCACAAAATATCCAATTACCAATTCTCTGAAGCTGCTGTCTTAATTTCATGTTCATTTTTAAACTTACCTCCGAGAATGGTGGAACTGTTTTGCAATAGAAGCAAAAGAGTTTTAATATTGTTTTTATAAACAAAGGGTTTTTTTTTGCTTAAGAGAAACACCTTTTTGAGTAGGGAAGACTACTTGATATGCAGGTAGCTTCGATATTAAGCAGTAGAGTGTTTTTGTTTAATTGCAATTTTATCATGCATGATGTGATAAATGAGCAATGACTGCATTTTAAATACTTTTATAATTCAAATTATAAAGGGTCCGCAAAATTACCTTTTTTTTTTAAAACGGCGCAAAACTTCAAGTATAGATTCGGCTGTGTGGCACATAGCGCCGTCCTGTTGAAACGAAATGTTGCCAATATTCTCCTCTTCAATTCTTGTGAACAAAAATTCGTTCAACATGACCCGATAACGACCACCACTGACAACGGCTATTCCTTGCTCATTTTCGAAGAAAAATGGCCCAATTATGCGTCTGGACCAAAATCCGCACCGAACAGTGACTCGTTTTGGGTGCGTTGGCTTTTCAATGTATGCATGCGGGTTTTCTGTGCCCCAACTGCGACTTTTTTTGCTTGTTTACATATCCGCCAAGATCAAAATAAGCTTCATCTGAAAAGATGTTTTTTTTGCAATCAGCATCTTCTGTAAGTCGATCGCAGGCCCACTTAGCGAAGCGTATGCACAACCATATACGTTCAGCGGAAGAATAAAACTAATTATCTGTCAAATCAGCCATGAGCTAAGTGTTACCATTCACGAAATAAGCACTAGTTGAAAAAAACGTTAGATAGCGGACCCTGTAATTCAAATCAAGAAGACGTCCACGAGAGTAATAATTTCGATTCAGCATTCTTAGATGCTTGGCGTCATCTTATGAGCAAGAGTGATAGAACATTGCATTCGGACATAACAAAATTATTTAAGAATTACCTGGCATATAAATAAAATTTTCACTAAAACTATGGTACTTCTAAATAAAACACCCGTTGCATATTTCAATAAGATGGAAATAAAGAACAAAAAATCCTTCAAAATCTGTTAAAGTGCTTCCCTCTTGATCTACGCATTTATACTCGTATATCATTCAAATAATAATTAAAAGCAGATAACGTCTCCGTTTAATCACAACAGATATGAATGGAAAAAATTAAAAATGTTGAGCAGGGAATCTCATTTGATTTCATATGAAGTATGTATTTATAGTTTTTTGTACATATATGTTTTTTTATTTTCGCTGAAACAAGTATTATTTTAATTCATTGCCCCTTTCTTTTTATTCTCTTGAAACGGAAACTTTTAGTTCTAAGCTTTAGTTTTTTAGATGTTCTTGTAATGCGTTGTTTGCACGCTTCAATTAAAACCTTCGGTTCATCTGCACTATTTAGAATCAAATTCAAGGAAACTCTTTGTTATGTTAAAACTACTACAGTCTTGAGTTTAATACTCAATTCTACAATACGTACTTAATTCGCTCAATATGTTTCCTTTATTTGTTATTTTATAAATGGATTTAGAATGCAAAGTGATAGAAGAAACTCTAATCCACAGAAATTTGTAAATTTTATTGCTCATAATTGTCAGTAATTACGCTACCCTTCACATAAAATGTATATTGAGCTTAAATATACATATGTATATATTTTTTCATAAATTTTATTCTCGGAAAAATAAACGGTTCATTTAAACGGAATATAAAAGTATAACTGAAATTCAAAAACTGTAGACTATGGAATCTATGGTAAATTGGAGAAAATTTGTTAGCAAACAGATTTTCTTTAGTTAATTGAAGTCCAACTGCGAATAACGTGTTAAGTTGTACATCATAAATTTTCCAGGGGGACAAAAAAAGCGTTTTAATACATTTTTTATACTAATTTCTGTTTATTTGGTTTAATAAATGAGCTCAAGGTCACTGTTGTTGTTGTTCAATAAATATATTTTCTATTTATTGATAAATTATTCGATACTCCTTTGTGTATCTTCTTCATGAAAATGTGTTTCCTGAAGAAGATACACAAAGGAGTATCGAAATATCGAATAATTTATCAGTAAATAGAAAATATATTTATTGAACAACAGTGAGTGGCCTTGAGCTCATTTATTAAAACAAATAAAGTTAAATAAAAAAGGTCGAAGAACGAGTATCTAGAACATCTAATTTCTGTTTGCTAATTAAAAATTACTACAACAAAAGCATTTGTGCAAAAAGGCAAGAAATTTTGAAAATAAATTACATGTAAATTTTACTTCCTAAAATGTTTTCAGTTTTAAAATGATTTATATCCAACAGCGCTATGTCTCTTGAAACGTTTTTCTACTACGCACGACATCAACTTAATGACCTTTAAAACGTTATTTAATTATTAAAAATAACACGAGTACTCTTACCCGTTTTCCATATTAGGGTCACTGATGCATTTTTTGAAGTGTGCTTTTATTATTTAAAAAAAATCCATTTTCTCTTTTTTTTTAGTTTCTGCTAAATTTAAAACTTCTCCCTGTTACACTTATCAGTTACTTTCGACGATTTTGTTCGTATCATTATGGACCTTATTATGAACAACATTTGATATTCCATATTCGCTGAGTATTGAAGATCGAACAACGAATGTAAAATTGATATTATGAGATGGTAGCACTGTCGAAAATTTCTGTGCTCAACGAATTTCTTATCGAATGCAATTTTACTTTCGATGCAATAGTGTAGAGTAGAAAAAATATACATACATATGTACGTATTTTCCATTTTGTTTAAAATAAATGAGCTACTGAATACTAATTTTAAACTAGGCCCCGATTATGGTTCACAACATTTATTCATTTAATGTTGTATTTTTGGAAAGTGATTATGGTTTACAACTATTGTATCAAGTGTTGTCAACAACTTACAACACATAATAAGATGTTGTTAAAATGTTACAACACCTAATTAAGTATTGTCTTGTTGATGTTACAAGTTAAATTGCGAAAAAAATTATAAAATTTGTAAGTGTGCATATGAAATATGTTTTGCACAAATATATAAAAAAACAATTAATTATTAAAATTTATTAACAAAATATAAATAAAAATGCATCTGTACACATAATTATTACCCATTTTTTGATAACAAAAGAGTTTTATTTTGTATTTTGTAGTTACAATGGATTTAAACTGCAATGTACAATTTTTTGGTCCTTTCATTGTTATAACCAAATTAAACATCAACATTTGCATAAATTTGTATGACTTTGTTTGTATTTTTCTAAGAAAAACGCTTTTCATTCTTTTCATTTTTACCAATGCATTTCTTGTTGCGGTGTTATATGACACCAAAAAAAAAATCTCCATGTCTTTTGGTTGTAAAACTTGACAATGAAATGTCAAACTTTATTGTTTTTCGCTTGTGTTTGTGTAATGAAAGCAACATACACGTGCATCTTTCTGGAAGTGTGGCTTTACTTGGTAGTTTTTTGTGTGCAGGCATGTATTTTTGCGGAAAGATGCTCTACAAATGAAAAACAACTCTGTGACATACACAACACCTAGATGTTGTGAACCATAATCACAAAAAGAGTTGTAAGTTGTGTTGTAAATCTTACAACACAACATTTAGATGTTGTGAACCATAATCGGGGGGCAAATGTCGCAATTTTATGCGAGTCTAAGGCAGTAAGAAGTATGAAATAAGAGCTGTAGAATCAGGTTTCATTGATAGAGGATAATCCTCAATTTGCAAAAGGTATTTGCAGAAAACTTTGTTGTACACACGTATTCATAAGTCCAAATACATTTGTTTTACTTAAATTTTATAGAGATGTGTTGAAATCCAAAGCGTTGAAAAAGAGGTAATTCACAGAATTGATCGTAGTCTTTATCTTGAAGAGACCTTCGAATTTTAGCCAACCCATTGGTGATGTTGTTGCAATGTTCACAGACAGATTTAAGGGTCCAATTTAAAAGTCTCACCATTTTACTGAAAGATCACCACCATTTCTAAACAGACTGTACGTCTCAGCGAAAAAATATAAAGATTTAGAAGCACTAAGACGGGCGGGCCTATGCAATATTATAAAGTTACTCATACTTAAGAAAATCATCTCGGGGAGGCGTTTCTCTTACATCAGTGCATTAGACAAGCAGTAGCATAAGGCGAAATTCGAAAAAAAAAAATGCGGTCGGGGGACCCCCGTTAGGAACGAAGTTCCTTACGTTTTTTTCATCTTTGAATGTAATACAAGTTGAAATCTGTATGTTTTATTTTGTGTTGTTTTCGAAATTTTAAAATTTTATGATTCTTTAAATTTTTGGAACGTTTTCCAACTAATTAATATTTATTGGTAGGTGTCTCCGCTGCTGTCAGCGGAGACACCGCCCATCATACACAATTGCTTGTCGGCAGTACACCAATACATATAAACAGCTCACACGCTTTCGTGACGATTTCTACTAATTTCCACTACCAGCAAGCCGCGTTAAAGAACTTCGTTCCAAAAAAAAACCAAGTCTATTGCTTCTAAGTGGGTCAGTTCAAACAAAAATCACGCCTTATAAAAGCGCAATGGAAGAGCCTCCAATTGGAGCTTCCTTTGCAAAATTGCTTCCTGGCCAGCAGTATTATTTGCTGGGGTGTTGTAAACTCCAGTCAAGGATTTTATAGAAGTTTTACTATCTATTATAATCAAAATATTCTGGTAGTTTAATTTGCAAAACGTTAACCAACTGACCGCTCTCTTTTTATAGCCAATATTTAAAACTCATAGAAATAGATAGTGCTTTAGTTGGCATTTTCCTCATAACTTTTGTTGTCAACATACCCAGAGGCCTTCTTCATCGGAAGTCTATAAGATAGAAAATCCAGTGACTAGCTCCACACTGTTCAAGTAGCCATATAACCCGCCTTGTTTTGATTCCCCATGTTGATCCCATAGCTTCCCTGTGCATGTTCCTATGTCCTTTCCTGGCCTTGGTATGATATTTAATTACCATGCTGTCTAAGATGATGCCGAGGTACTTTCACTTGTCCAAAAGAATTAAGTGTAGTGTATTTCAGCTTACGAGGTGTGAAAAGGGAAGATTTTGTACGTCCTGCTAAGGAATATAAATAACATTTTGACTGGATTTGTTCTCAAATCATAGTGGAATCATTTCTTAACTGTAGCCTCCCGGTAGACTTCAGAGACTGAGCAGTCCAGATTTCTAAGTAGTCCATTTAATACAACATTCCGCAGCAGCAGAGATAGCACAGAATACTACCAAAAGGGTCATCAGTTTACTGGACTACAAAAATCACCACTTTTCCTTTGTCAAATTGGCAGCAACGGCAGTTTACGTCGACATTGAAGGATAAAAAATATGAAAATATTTATATAACTCTCTTTTGGTAGAAAATTTAGTGCATATCTAATGCAAAAAATGCAGCTTTGCAAGCAAACAAATAATAATTCTTTATATTTAATGTTTTGTTTGCATTGAGTACATCATTAGCACTGCTTGGAGTACATATGTTTAAAACTTATTTTTCTAAGCTTCTCATTTATGTTTTCTACTTTTTTGGTGAAAATTCCAACAAAACCAATATTTTTCCAAACACTTTGCAACAATATTTTTTCATTGTTTATGTCCATTTTTGTAAACACTAGTTGGTCTCAAACACTCACGTTGCTACGATTTCCTGCTTACTTTTAGGGTATATGGTTATGTTTGTGAGAGATAGCACTACTCCTTGATGAGTATCCCAACATACACTTTTCCTAATAGTTCTGGATTCCATGATGGAAGCTATGGTTATGTGTGTCTTATAGTTGGTGGATTGACCATCAGACTCTCAAGAACCTATATGACCGCCCGAAGATCTACGCAATTCAAATCTCCTTCAGTACCCATAATCATTGCTAGAGTAAATAGCATTACATGTTGGGTCAACACTCCTTGTCAATGGCTGCTTTTCAGAGAATGTTAGTTACTCTAGTATTTACTTACCACTACTTCTTTAGCCCCCTCCATCTTGTACATAAAGCTTGGTGCTGCCAAATGCTCTAAAATTACCTTCCGAAGTTTGCTGGAATTTTTATATTGTATTACAGTAGGGCTTAGATTATTCCTTATTTTTAAGGGCTCACTATTTTGATTTCATTGGTACTAAAAATGTATTTTATGTTAAAGTTGGCAGTGAAAAATCAATTACAAAATAATCGTTTTTTTAACCAAAAATCGATTTTAGGTTAAAATTGAAGTCGACTTAATAACCACTACTTCAACATTCAATCTGATCATCAGCTCAATTTCCTAATTTCTTCAAAGTACGCTTTAAAGCAGACAAAGTGAAGCTTTTAAGTCAAACTGCTTTGCAATTAATTATGAAAATCTGTGTGAAAAAAAATAAATAAATAATTATATTTTTCTAGGTTGGTCGTGAAGTGGCACATCCTGGTATTGCAAACGATTTTGATGACGAAGATGCAAAAAAATATTACCAATACTATCAGTGGGTGTGTTTTGTGCTCTTTTTTCAGGTGAGTCGAAAATTTTAATTATTAAATGTTACGAACCACAAAAAGAAGAAGAAGAAAAAATATACTATCATAGCAACTGGTGCCTCATAGACTACACTCGACATTTATGGTCAAAACAAAACTGAAAATTTATTATATATTTAAAAAAAAAAACTCAAATAAAATAAAACAATGCTTTATGTATAAAAAGCGATTTAAAATGTGATGCAATGAACATATTTTCGTTTGAAATGCGTGATTGCTTTTTATGGTTGAAAACTAAAGTAAACTAAATAGTACTCATATAAAAAAAATTTTCACACGTTTTGCTTTGATTTCAATTTTTAAAATGGCAACAATAATTTAATAAAATTTCATTAAAAATACATTTAAAATCTAATTCAATTCATGATGGAAAAATATGTGAATATACACGAATGTAGTATGTATGTAAATAAGCATATGTACATACATACATATATACACATGTAACAATGATACAGTTAATTTTGTTTTTTTTTTGTAAATTAATATTCAAAAACTGTATTCAATTAACTTTGATATTCGCAAAATGATTGACTGAACTTTGATTGATCACGTTTATTTTAATGCACAACATTTGTTTCAAATTTGGCTGGATAATTTGTTCAACAAAATTTAATTTCTTTTCACATATATGTAAGTACTTGCATACATACGAATATGTATGTATGTATGTGTATTAACCAGTGTTCGAAAATAAACTGTACGCAGGCGCAGACACTTCTTTGTGTCAGTTGTCAACCACTGAATTTAACCATATAAGATACACAATTTAACAGTGTGCTTTTGGGGAAATGGGCGCTCAAATCGGTATTTTGTGCAGCATTATTTTCAGCGACGACGAAGCTTTTCATCTCAGTGGATTCATTAGCCAGCAGAATTACCGCTGCTGGACACATCAGAGTCCACGAGTGAGTGTTGAAAGCTGCTGTATCCACAAAAAAATTACTGATTATGTGATGATGATGTTATCGGCCCGTACTTCTTCCTTCTTTTACTAACGCGAAAGGATAACGAAGTTCTTGTGGGCAGCTGCATTTAAAAGAAAGAAGTAAAATCGATGGGTAAATACTTATTTTATTCCAAATAAAACAAAAGTTGAAGGAACTCATTACGCAAGGCTGTGTCATATTTCACATTCACAGCTTTATGAATAAGTAATAAAACTGGGGAAAAATTTAAGTTCAATATCGAGTGTTTAAACTTTTTACCAAAGAAAACATTTCTTTAATAACTCCAGAGACAATGGCTATACTAAAATATTATTAATTATTTGACTTTATTTGAATGATAAGTTTATTTGATCCTTTATTTAGTTTAATATTATTTTATTTTTTCGAACTATGCGTCCCTCTATTAAATAAATATTATTCGCCAATATTTCCTTTTTCTTCGGATAGCCTAGCAATAGTATAATTGCCCTGAAGTATAATTGTCCTAAAGTAAAAAAATAGAGAAAGACGTAGCTCGAAAAGATAAAATAGTATTAAACTAAACTCATATTAGGACTGCTTAAAGTCACAATAATTCCAAATTCTTGAACATATTCTGTAATAAAATTTAATACTTAATTTCAAAGTTTTGAAAAATTTCGAATTAAAAAAAATTAAAAAAATGTTCATAGGATCTAAAATAATTATGATAATAATTTATGGATCATAACACATAAAAATTAATTCAGTCAAGTACAAGGCTGGCTCGCACACTTAGGGTTCCGTACGTACATATGTGTAATGTACTTATGGAATGGCATATGTGAATACATATGTATGTATATTGTATAAATTTCATCTCTCTGCCTCTTACAGCTTGAGAGTTACGTTTAATTGCTACTTTATGTTGTATGGCGACACTTAGTGGTTTTCGACTTGTTGTTGTTGTTGTCATTTGCTGTTGTAAGGCATCTGGGAATACATACACTGTACGAATTTCGGCTCTCTATCTCTTACGGCTCGAGAGTTATAGCAGTTACTCTACGTTGTAAAGGGACACCTGGTAGTTTTACAGTTGATGTTTTTTTAGAATTTGTTGTTGTGGAGCATATGTGAATACATATATTATGCAAATTTCATCCCTCTGTCTCTCACGGTTCGAGAGTAATGGCCAATTGTTACTTTACGTTGTGTAGGGACACCTGGTAGTTTCCGACTTGTTGTTGTTTTTAGCATTTCTTATTGTGGACCATATGTGAGTACATATATTGTGCACATTTCATCTCTCTGTCTCTTACAGTTTGGGAGTTACTGCTAATTTTTACCTTACGTTGTATAGGGACACCTGGTAGTTTTCGACATGTTGTTTTTAGTATTTGTTGTTAGGACATGTGTAAATACATATATTGTGCGAATTTCAGCTCTCTGTCTTTTACAGTTTAGCAGCTACTAATTGTTACTTTCGGTTGTATAGGGACAACTGGCAGGTTTCGACTTGTTGTTGTTGCAGAGCATCTGTAAATACATACACTGTGTGAATTTCAGCTTTCTATCTTTTACGGTTCGAAAGTTATAGCTAATTGTAACTTTTCGTTGTATGGGGACACCTGGTAGTTTTTGCTTTGTTGTTGTTTTTAGTACTTTTTGTTGTAGCGGCAAGGTACAACAACATCCTGTGAAAATTTCAGCTCTTTAGCTCTCACCGTTTTGGAGAATGGACGCTGTGACGGACGGACGGACGTAGTTGTCTCGATAATAGGGTTCCGTTTCACGGAAGCCTAAAGGAGTACGGAACCCTAAAAATATGATAGATGTCAGGATTTTTTTCATTTTAGCTCTTTCATAGTGTTATCTTTTATGATCAGAAATCAAATGCGTATATTCTAGATTTTTAATAGCTCAGAGTTATTAAAAATTACTCCACTAAAAACTTTATTAAACATTTAAAAAAATGCAAACTGGGAGGTATACATACATACATACATACAATACGTGTGTATGTATATATTTTATCTACAGATCTGCTTGCATTTATGTATATGTATGTGTGTTTTATGTATATGAGTGTGTGTTTATTTATTATTTTTCTCTTTTTACAATTTCTATGTAATTTGATGGCCTCTTATTTGTTGAATTAAATTTTATTTATTTCTTCTTTCGTTCATCTTAAGACAATTTAAAGCTTGTTTACTTGTCTACACGAGTTTCCAAAAACGATCTTGTTTCTACACATGGACATGATCTTAAATTTCAAACATCATATTCGTCTTGTTGCAGTCTGTCTTCTTAATAGATATGATTTCAATTTGATTCGTGCTGTTAAGTTGAGACTACAAAAGTTAAAAAGTGTACTAAATTGCACAAATATGTGCACATTTATAAAAACATAATTGCGGACACATACATATGTATATGAATATGTGTATGTGTATGCATATATACGAATGTAGAGTCTTAATTCCTACTCAATTGACTTTAATTAAGGTTTAAATAAAGTTTATTGCGAAGAATTATGCATTGAGAATATATCTACCTATCTGTGCATCATAGGGTCGGTCGATTTAACAATCGATTTTTCGATAGCTTTGGCGTTAAGAAAAAAATTTCACTACGACATATCAAAATAGTCATTTTCGAGGCGCTTGATTTTGAATTTTGTTTGTAGCTTTGTGAGCGGACCCCTCCAGAGAGACGTGGTACGGATCACTAGCTTGCTCCAGGGTGGCCATAGAGGAGTCAAATGTATGACAAAATTCAAAATCAAGCGCCTCGAAAATGATTATTTTGATATGTCGTGGTGAAATTGTTTTCCTAACGCCACGTAAATAACGTACGTACACTGCAAAAAATAGTAAACTATTAAAACGGTTTTGCTTCAAAGCATATTTTTACCAAAACCGAAAGCAATTTGGCTGGCTGTTGGGTAGTTTCCGTAAACATTAATGTTTCACTTAATATATTTTATTATATGAACAATTTTCCAGTGAGATATATGTACATAAATCAGCTTCTTTATCAGCCCAATTCTGAATACTCCCGGGGAGTCTTTCTCTTAGGGAAAACCCTTTTCTTGAGAAAAATATTCCCTCCTGGGGGACAAAAAAAACGTGAATAATATTGCTTTAATGCCAGATATTTTGCGTTTTGGCATTACATTTTGTTTTTCCGTGTATTAAAAACATGCAAAATTCAGGGAGAAAGCAAATTCCCGGGGAATTTTTATTTAGAATTGGGCTGTATATGAATGCGCATCTAGTGATTTTTTGCTATTTATTTTATTTTGATTCTTGACGGTATTGATGTATTAAATCAACAGGAATCAAAGTTGTTTCAATAGCAAATAGTATGACTTCAGAGTAATGCAAAATCAGTTTGCATTAAAATTAATGTACTATGAAGACAAGTCACCACCATATAACAAGTTTGTTCCCGTACTTTCTGGGCAAAGGTCGGTAAAATGAGAGCAATCATGAATTTCACTCAATAATACACAAAAAAGCACAAACGTATGGGAACACCAAAAACCACATTTCAGCCCCCCAAAAAATAACATATGGTATATTTTGATGCTGTAATGAAAATTGAAACATGGGAAAATGTAATGTTTTTTGCACGCACTTAGATTTTAAAGTGCTTTGCAGGTACTTTTATATAAAATACTAATTGAAAAACATCAAAGCTCTTCTTGTTATGTTGGTTAATTCAGTTGAACAGAATATTTGTCTCTCAAAAACTCTCTCACTTGCCCGAACTTCGAGTACGGGAGCAGTTTTCGTGCAAATTGGGATTCCGCGGGCTACCAACGTTGACCACGTGAACAAACTTACTCTAAAATCAATATTCTTTGTGGCGTTTTTATCTTGTGTCATTTTCAGTGTTAGTGCTTTAAGTACAATTACTTAATTTTCTCTTATGTCGACTTAAGCTATAGTATTTTAATTGTTCGAGCCTTAAGGTCACTTGTTTTTTTTTATGAGTGTTTATTGAATTCGATACTATAATGGATATATTCTTCAGGAATGTTTTAATGTTCTATCAAAAATTTTGAAAAAACATCAAAACATTCCTGAAGAAGATATCCATTGTGATATCGAATTCAATAAACACTTATAACAAAAAAAACAAGTGACCTTAAGGCTCGAACAATTAAAATACTAAACAACAAAGGTCGAAAAATTAGCATCAAAAAATAGACTTAAGCTATGTATATTACAGAAAACTTAAACTAATGCTAAATTTTGCTTTTATTTTGCAGGCCATTGCATGCTACACTCCAAAATTTTTATGGGACAAATTTGAAGGTGGTCTGATGCGTATGATTGTAATGGGACTGAACATTACAATTTGTACACGAGAGGAAAAAGAAGCTAAGCGCGATGCTCTACTGGACTATTTGACCAAACATATCAGACGCCATAAGATGTATGCCATTAGATATTGGATCTGTGAGGCGTTATGCTTTATCAATATCATCGTTCAAATGTATTTAATGAATCGTTTCTTTGATGGCGAATTTTTATCGTATGGCACCAGAATAATGCAGCTTTCAGATGTGCCACAGGAGCAAAGAGTAGACCCTATGGTTTATGTATTCCCACGTGTAACCAAATGTATATTCCATAAATATGGTGCTTCGGGCTCGTTGCAAAAACATGATTCCCTTTGTATTCTGCCCCTGAATATAGTAAATGAAAAGACTTATGTATTCATTTGGTTTTGGTTCATGATTTTGTCGGTCCTCCTGTTAGGATTATTAGTATTTCGGTAAGCTATTTTACTAATTGATATTCGAATTGCTAATTTATTTGAATTTCATCTGTAGTGGTCTCATGTTATTGATGCCCAAGTTCCGTCCTCGTCTGTTGCATGCTCGCAATCGTATGATTAGCTTGGACACTTGCCGTATTTTATCGCAAAAATTGGATATTGGTGATTGGTGGCTTATTTATATGTTAGGCCGCAATTTAGATCCAGTCATTTATAAAGAAGTTATGAATGAATTCTCTAAGGAAATTGTAATGGCACAACCGAACTAAGTGATTATATTTTCGTTTCGTGAAAATATAAAACCTACAACGATGACAGCTAAACAATTTTTATGATATTTGATTTTAATAATCTTTTTTTTTTTTGCATAAATTGTAGTTCTGTGATTAAGATAAATTAATTACCATAATCAACCGAAAAATATTATACTCCCCCTGTAGCGCTCTCTATTTATCAAAAACTATTCATAATTTATAATAAGTAATAATGATCACAACTCGCCTAATATATTTACATATACATATATATAACAAGAATAGAAAGTAATTCTTCCAATTTATAGGTTAAGTTAAAAAAAAAATTAGTTCGTCTTTTTAACAACATGGAAAAATATAATTATAAAATAAAAATCAAAAATTGTTGATTTCTATTTTAATGACACTGCTTTTGTTTCGAATGTAAGTCTTATAAAAAATTTTTGTATAGCTAAACCTACATATAAAAATAATAAAAGCATTTTTATATTTACACACCAAGGAACTATTTTCTTACTTTCTGCTGTAATAAATACTTAACTGAACACTGTTTGTAAATTTATGTAAAGTGTTACAGTCTGTAGGCTGAGTTATTAAAAACGTATTCTCCAACATTAGAATCTTCAAAGACATTAAATTTTTGCCTGTTGTTGTTATATGTAAGTAAGGCACTGACAAAGCTTGCTACTGTAAAGTAAAAATCGTGTTAGAAACAACAATCCGTTTTTAATAAACAACAAGTAAACGTGCTATTTACATATCTATATACAGTAGACTCGCGAAAACGTGAATATCCAAAAACGTGAACATTTTTATTAAATTACTTTTTCAGGCTCAAGTTCAACCCTTGGGTTTTCACTACTTTTAATCAATATCAATTAAGTAAAGAAAAGTAAAATTTATTTGCTAGGTGGACAACCGGCTGTTTCTGGGTAGCAAACACCCTTCATCAGCACCCTATGAACTTTGGACGTGTCAAATTTCACAATTTTGGCACAGCCGCTTTAACCACTCGGCAACCAAAGCTCACGCAATTCTACTTTCTGTTTGTATACTTAATTAACATTAACCAAAGCAATGATATTTTTGCAGTCTTGGACGATATTTGTCGTCTCAGAAGACTGTTGCTCTCTGTTTATATGAAAGCTTTTTAATACATGTTCTGTTATGCATCATTGAGATCTAGATGCTCTTTTATTGATACATTTTTGAACATTTACGCCATGCCCTGCGTTATTAAAAAGTAATTTAATATAAATGTATTACAACACAGAAGTTCAATAACAAAATTAAAATTTACAGTAAAATGTGAACATTTTTATTTTAACATTGACTACTCTAAAACGTGGACAAGTGATGATGGCTCTAAAATGTGAACTTTATTTCTAATGATTTTTTTATTTTCTCAAGTCAGCTCTGTAGTTTTTATAAATTTTGGGAATAGCGGTATTTTAATTTATTTACAGCTTAAGGAAAAATAATTACGCATTCGCTTTGAAATAATCTTTCTAAACAGCACAAATTCTCACTGATATCTGAAAAATTGCATCTGACTAATGTTTATAAAGGTTAATTAATATTCTGTTATATATTTACTGCTGGAAACGAATAAAATTCGTTTGAGAAACATGCAGGTATGTATGTTCTCTAAGCCGAACGATTTTCATAAGCGACCACAAATTACCCGGTTTGAAGACAAGTATAGTAAAGCTCATTTAATAAATTTACGTCTCAGTCAGATTTAGTAATGTAGTGTATATATCTATTCATATTAAGAGATCGTCAATATATTTAACTATATTAGTAAATGAACATATAATAACAATGAATAGAATTACACATTTATTTGTCATAAGTGCCAATTGAAATGTATTATTTGAGGTCTATAAAGTAAGTGCCAGGCCCACGAATCACTCGACAACATTCGCTTGACTAAAAGCACAACAGCATTTTTTTAAAGTTGTTATTGTTTTGCGTAAAACTAAGGGAGCGATCAATGTCGGTGACATCTTGGGCCTGGCAGGGAATGTATAAATAATTAAATTCATTTTGAATATTAAAAAAAACGTTTACCCCTTCATACTTTCAAGGATACAAAGCGTAATAACCAATGGTAACTTGTTGCAACTTGTTGCAAGGTTGTGAAGAAAAGCCAAAGTGTTGCAAGACGATAAAATGTTTTCTAGCATAGGTTAAAGGTTTGTTTGAACATTTCTGATTCACATTAGGTTCATGCGAATTAGGAGATAAATAGTTTGGTTTCAAACATTCTTTTAAGTTATTTTAGTCTACTGACGATTTGATTATCATCAACGGCGGCATATAGACGGCTGAAAAAGACAGAAAACGTTAATAAAATTATAGTTTTCGACGAAAAATATTATATATTATAACCGTCTAATTCATAAAAATTATAAGAGGTTTATAAAGCTCTTATTTGACAGATTTTCCATACAAATATGTCAAATAACAGTCTTATAAGCCTGTTATAGTTTTTATGAATTAGGGGGTAAACATATAACAAAAATATCTTGACGCTCGAAAACGGCTCTAACGATTTTGACTAAACTCAGTATTAGGGGGTTTTCAGATACGAAAAGTTGGTCAAGCACAGTCTTGATCCCGGAGTTAAATCGGAAAGTTTTACCTCTTTCCGAGGTAAAAGACAAGCTAGCACAAAAATTTAAAAATCACTTACTAGTATGATAAAAAATAAATGGATACGTATCTGGTACTTTTTTGAAATTTTGAACATTAACGGGATAAAAGTGGTAAAAACTGAAATTTGGTACCTTTTTGAATTGCATTTATCTAAAAAACTGAATTGAGCTGCCCTTAAAAAAAATCTAAAATACACTTTCCCATGTTTTTAAATTTGGTCATTAAGGGGGGTTAAAAAGCACAAAGTACTCTGTGTTAAAAAGAGCATCTTCGAGCCTAATACAAGTACCAAAAAAGTTCAACAGACCTATGTTAAAATAATCAGACAGTTGTCAAGTACTTTTTTGAAATTCTGAATTTTATGGGGATTAAATGGGTAAAAATATAGAAATTTGGTACTTTTCTGAATTGCAGAGACAAATGGGAACAGGAAAAAAATAAAACAAGAATTAGCCTCCCAAAAAAGAAATGTCGAATATACCACGTTATGTTATGTTGTGCGGGCCGCCGGTAGTGAAACCGGTCCACTTAAAGAAATTGAAAATTGCGTCCTTTCATGCCTACATTAAGATGTAAGCAAATAGAAATTCGCGACCTTTAATACCTACATTTTTCTTAAGCAAATAGTCTACCAGAACTAGGGATGCCAATCGGAATATCCCGAAATGCAGGGATTTTTCGGGATTTTTAAATTATATAATACAAAATATATAATACACAACGGGACCTTTTCTAGGACCCAAGTGAGTCGGTCTCAGGACTGGCGGCCCTCGTAACATAACATACAAACATTTTCTTCAAGTGCACCGCTTGTAATTTTAATGAGTATCTGAAACACCGTGTTAATAAGTCAATTACTGGAACAAAAAATTAGCTACTTTTTACGTCATTTGATTTGATGGAATAATTTAAGGTGCTCTTCAAGCGAAGTACAAATTATGCAAAAAGGTTTCATAACACTTTTTTAACACATCTTAATGTTAGATAATTACAAAAAATTTGTTATATAAACATGCAGAAATGTACTTTAATTAACAAGAAAAATTTTTTTTTTAAATTTTTGAGGCTTCGTCTGGTAACAGGTTGAAACTACAATTTTTAATCTTTTGTGAATAAAATCAAAAGTTGCCCACAGATTTTGGTCATTTAAAGCTCGTTTTGTTTCAAACATAATTTTTTATATACACGGGAAAATTTGTTGGCATAGCTTAATTTTTCAATTTTTTATGCAGTCTTAAAGATCACAAAATTTCAAGAATTTGCAAAAAATAATTTTTTTTTTCAAAAAAAAATTTTTTTTCTAAAAAATGAAATTTCCTTTTAATTTCTTATATATCAGATTTTTTTATTGCGGAATTTCGGTTTTTTACTAAAGTTCAACGAAAAATTTTTTTAGTTAGAACAATACATGTAGTGCAACCTCCTCCATTTTTAAAATAACGGTAAATCTCGAAAATGCGGGCTAACCTAGAAAAACGGATAGCACCACTGAATTCAGCGTACCCGAATTAGGTTTAGTCACTGGGTGCCCCGTTTGTCGGCAAAAAAAAGTTTCAAATTCAAGCACAGTGTAATCAGACAGGTGTCTAGTACTTTTTTGAAATTCTGAATTTAAGGGGGTGAAAGGGGTAAAAACAGAAATTCGGTACTTAAATGTGTTATTAATATCGACCTTTTTAAATTAGATAAATTGATTCCTTTTATGGTGTCTAACCAAAATGGGCTTTCAAGGTCATTAGTTTATCTTTTCATTTAAAAGAAAAATTAAATTTTATAATTTAAATCGTTCCCGACGTTTCGTTGGTTTATTTCCAACTTGTTCAGGGGTAAATTTTTATTTAGTGCAATCTAAAAAAATTAAAATTTTTTCGGTTTCACTTAGATACAAAAATATAATCCACATTGCTCGAAATTCATATACAAAACCCTACATAATAGCATACGTGCTAATTCATCTTTCACGTACATATGTTACGCGGGCCGCCGGTCCTGAGACCGGCTCACTTGGGTCCTAGAAAGGTCCCGTTGTGTTAGTTATGTTATGGTGAATGTTCACATACATCCGATACAACATGATTTCTCTTTCTAATGCTAAACATTTTGTAAGTTTACCTGAAAGCCTCTTTTATAAATTAATCTTTAATTTCAAATAGAATTATATATGTATATGTATGTATTTTGGTACCTATTAACGAATCATTTTAGTTTAAGTTGAAAGCAATGTAGTCAACATGTCTCTTTTAGTTTTTGCTTGTTCCGGTGGATTATCGTCGCATGGAATGGCATTGTTTTGGCTGCACTCTTCTTCATCATCAGCTGTAACATCAGGAACACCCTCTGTGTCAATAATAAAATTATGGAGAATGAAGCAAGACAAAATTATTTTTTTGGCCAGCTTTATATCGCGGATGTACAAGTAATTTAAAATTCTGAACTTCTCTTTTAGTACTTTGAACGCGTGATCTACACGCGCTCTTGTTGAGCTTAAAATAATGTTAAAGTTGGTTTGCGCTGCTGTTAAGCGTCCATTATCGCAATAAGGTACCATCAAATAATTTTCTAGAGGATATGGTATGTCGCCTAGCAGGTGATAGTTATGAGGAAACGAAATACGCTCTGAAACAATTGCACATTTCAAAGGGCTATCACTCCACACGGATGCAGTGTGACAACTACCTGGGTGTCCTACAAAAACATCCAAAAACTTCATCTTGCTGTCAGCCACAGCCTGCAAGTAACGACAAAATTTATACATAGTAAATAAAATAAATAATTGAACACTTACTTGCGCAATTATGGAAAAGGTTCCGTCACTATTAAAATAGCTGGCACTCTCATGAGATGGCTGTGGTATTCTGACGTGAATGTCACCAATGCAGCCTATGACATTGGGAAATGGATGTGCTATAAATGTGTCAAAACCTTCCACTACTTTTTTACGGCTGGCTTCAGTATTTGGAAATTTTACAAGTTGGTTTTGGTTTGCAATCATCTGAATGCAATTGACAAAAACTCTGTAGCTTGCACCTTGGGCAACATTGAAACGCTCGCAAACTTCGTGGAAGGTGTTCTGGTTAGAAAGTTTAAACAGTGTTATTAAAAGTGCAACCCTTAAATCAATGCCGGGACGACCAGTTTCAGCTTTCTTGTAAGAATGATTTAACAAATGCAGGAGTTTCTATACGAGATAAATAGTTCCATCAGTGTTTTAAGGATATATTCTGACTCACATACTCACATCAAAAGACGCCTTCCCCATTCCAAAGTGATTGCAAAAAATATCATTAGGCATTTCGTTGATTTCTTGCACAAAGCCATTTGTTTTAAGTGTCTTCATTATTTTTGTTTGATTTTGCAATATGGCCAGTCGTTTATTTTTCCTCCTTATGATGCTCAGAGCAAGTTTTAAGTTGGAATTTCCTGGGGCGCATAATTCTAATAGGGATTGCAACACAATGGTTTCTTCCATCTTTCAATAATGCAAACCACACAATGTAAATAAATACTTTCAAACGCAGTCAGGGTTGCAAATTAAAGGACTAGAAAATATAAGTACGCAGTGTTTCAACATGGGGTCAATTTTATTTTTACACAATGTATGCAAGGCGAATTAATTTATAAATTAATTCGCCTTGAATGTATGTATGCGTTTAGGAAAACAGTCATGTTCATGAAAATCGTTGTGGAATTTTAAGGCTTTAAGCAAACACTACACACATATTGTAGTAAATATAAAGACAAGGAAGCAATCATTCAGCTATTAATACGGCCCCAGTACCAAAAACTGAAACGAATGCTTTGTAGTAAAACAGTGTATCGAATTCTTAAAGGCAACCGTGCAAACTTTGACAAAGTATTTTGTTCCCAAAGGCAACACTGCTGTTATCAATGCATACAAAAGCAAATATCGCAGTCAGAAAATTTAGTTGCAAAGTATTAATACACAAAAATTACAATGTCTATTCAGGAAGACAGGTAAGTGATTTTCACTTGTAACTATTCATTGAAATACCATCACTTGCTTTTCTTTTTATTCAAAAAGGAAAAGGTGGAGTTATGAATACAAAACGCTGCTTCTTGATGTGAGGTTGGATATGGAGCCGGACTTTCGTACCAAAAAAAATAAACGCGTTGATCTATGGGAAAGAGTTTTGAGTACCATCAAACAAATAGATCCAACATTTCCGTTTACGAGAGATGATATACACCGAAAATTTTTGAATTTTATGGTGACCTATAAGCGTATAAAGAAACGCCACACAACGTCAGGTGAAGACGGAACCACTTGGGATTTCTATGACCGAATGGATAAAATATATGGGGGCAGCGGCGAAATAGTATATGTACCAGAAAGCAGTTTGGAATCGATTAAGAATGAAAATTCAGTTGATTTAAGCTACGATTACAACGAGCCGTGTGCGTCAAATACATTTCTTTCTCAAGACGAACCCCCTCCCACAACACGCAAGCGCAATCGCGTCGATGTCGTAGAGTTTCTGAGAAAAGAAAGTGAAGCAGACAGAAAACTTTTAAAAGAGCTGTTGAATTGTGAAAAAGAAAAATTAAGAATCGAAAGAGAAAAACTTGAAGAAATCAGAAAATTGCGAGCAGCTCTAACGGGGAATTATAATAACTTTTGATGGTTGGCACAATTTGTTAACCCAGTCTTAATACATTGCAAAGTTTAGCAAATCAGCCCATTCATTTTTCATTGAACATGTAGATTTGATCAAATCTGTTTTCTTTAACTTGTATATACTTACATATGTATATGCATATTTGTTAATGGTATAAGAAAACGTCATCGTAAATAGATATAAGTTAGGAAAACAGGCTATTATTATTTGCTTTAAACAGTTTTCCAAACTTGTTAATTCAAAAAAAAAAAAAAATTGTCAGTGAATAGCATTAAAATAAATTCGTTATCTCTATTACTTTCGCAATAATTTTTTAGGGTGAATGCTCTTAAAGTCGGCAACTTTTAATTAAAATAAAGAATAAAGGTCTAAAATATTTCCTTTCTTCTATTAATCCCGCATTAAGGCAAATCTGTCCAGTTTCTACTTTAGTTTAAATGTGTAGCTGTATTTTCTTAGCAATTTTTCAGTGAATAGACAAAGAATAGAAATTTATGAACATCAATTTAAGTCAGATGTATTGCAGTGACGTGTCAGACGAAAAATTTAAAAGTTATTCTAAAGCAATAAAATTTTGTACATACATGTGTGGGTCCTTGTTTTATATTTCTTCAAAAGGGCATTTCAATAAAGTAAAATATTTCTGCTTATTTTTCAATACCCCACCTAGCATCAGGATTGCATTCCAAATTTGTTAACTGTTTGCAGAAAAAATTAACTAAATACATACATTATGTAATATCTTTTTTTATGTCTTATAACAAAAAGTCTACATGGGTGCTTTTTGACCATTTTAGGTACCTATCTGCTATATAACGAACTAATTAATCTGTTTAGCTAAAATATCTTACTTTTACCAGCTTTTTTTCTATTCTGTCGAACCAAGTAAACTCTCGGCCCTGTCATAAAAACTATTCGGAATGGCTTTATGTACGAATTTTCAGTTTAATCGATTTTGTTTTATCTTTTTAAGGCGCTGCTCGATTTACTTCATTGTAACAAATGTTAACTTAATTAGTTTAAAATTAAATGAGGTAATTTGCACAATAAACAAAACATATGGTTATTAAAGAAGAGAACAAAATAATTTTATTGATCGTCTGAAGAAGCCCTTCCAGAATTGAAATAATTTTTTTGCTTTAATATATTAATTTTGCATTAATATATTAATATAAACAATAAATAAAAGGTTTTAAATTTGTTTTTAATTTATTAATTTTATTTTTCTAGTATTACCCAACAAGGGGTTAATGAAAATTTTGATGTCGTTTATTGAGTGTTATAAAATAAAGCCAACATAAATGAAATCGTTAACATATTTTAAAAACTACACCATTCAACAGCAACAATAAGAACAACAATGTTCTGCTGACTACTGGTGCATTCAGTCTGTATTTTATGATTTCTTTACTGTCGAAGGTGTTATCTTCTTTTTTCATTTATCAATTACTCGGAAATTTAAAAACAAAAATGTGTAAAAGAAAAAGTAATTACTTGACAAGCAAATTTTTTAATATATTCACAGAGATTTGAAACATTGATACATAAAAGCTTAAGCTAATTAAAAAAGAACTCGTATCCTTTTCTATTATAAGACAAGAGGAATAAATGTAGAATTTAACAAATCATTAACAAAATACTAAAATCATGTATTTTTATACAATTCATCTTTAAATATAGTTTTTAATTTTATCACATAATTCATTTATTTAAATAATTAAACTACAACTTGCTCACACAACTGTTTATTTTTTACTGCTGCGACTGTTTTTTATCAAGAAAAATTTTTGGGTGGTTGTATCAATACATAAGGTGGTGTTTTTCGTTCGCACCCATACGTTATTAACCACAACAGGAGCGAGATCCTTCAGGCAGTTGTGTTTGATTATCTTCGTTGCCATCTGTGGAGTCTTCCACGATTAAACGTCTTTGGCCGAATTGCTGTTGGGACATAGTCCTTTGTTTATGATTGTTTTGTTGGGCATGTTGCACCATAAGTCTTGTTAACTCCACAAACACTTCCTCTACATTATCATTTGTTTTGGCAGAAGTCTCAAAATAATGAGCACCTACACTTTCAGCATAAGAAACCGCATCATCTTCCATTACAGTACGTTGATCCTCTAAGTCTAATTTATTGCCAGCAATGACCAGAATTATTTCGGAGCCCAGCATGCGCTTCAGCTCTTTTACCCAATTTTTTACTTTTTGAAAACTGTCTTGATCGGTAATGTCATAAACCAGTATGGCACCATGGGATCCACGGTAATATATAGGTCCCAAGGCGTGAAAACGCTCCTGCCCTGCCGTGTCCCAGATGTTAAGCTGCACCTTGTTATCATTTTCCAGTGTAAATTTTTTGGTGAGGAATGACGCCTGCAGAGTGCTAATATGTTGAGGATTGAACTTATCTTCCACATATCGTAAAACAATCGATGTTTTGCCTACGCACCCCTCCCCGAGCAAAACCACTTTAAAATTATATTGCGTTGGTTGTTGTGTATTCATTTTGTACAATCATTTATGGCCTTTGAATTATTCACATATAATTTCAACACTTTTACTTGTTCTTTAATAATTTGTTTTATTTTCAAGTTGTTTTACTTTGCTTTATGTGGAAATTTAACTCGAGCACAGGAGAAAATGTCAACAACAAGAGATTAACTGCAATATTACAAAAACAAGTGGAAACACAGAGCTGCCATATTAATACCAAACATTGTTCAATGTAGTGTATAATTTTGTCTGCATTTAGTACTCAGGGGATGACCAAACCGCCAAACTATTAACTTAAGAAAATAAATGATACAACTAATATGTATGTAGTTGTATTGTGAGAAAATACTCAATGGCATTGGATCAAAGGGCATAATAATGAGAACAAATTTTTAAATGTTTTATTAGTTACATGCACATACATATATATATATATTACAAGAAGTTACCCTTTCAAATTAAACTTTTTGCTGACCTCCCTTTAGGTGTAAAATACATGATAATATATGCAAAAATGTTAACCTAGTGTGAATAAAAGTTTAAATGTTCTTGAAATACATATCAGAATAATTTTTATATGAAAACTTTTCTTCTAAAATGCATTTTAACATATTTTATACGAATAACTGTATAAGTTCTCATTATATAAACTCTGCATATATAAAAACAGCCTTGCTATGTTTTTTCATATCTGGCAGCTGCATAAACAGTTTTACAAGCACCACCTATGTGTCACTTTGTTGTTATTGAAAAGTGCTACCAGATAGAAAAAAACATATAACAGCGTGGTACATATATATTAAATGAACATTTTAATTAAGTATGGCTTTGGCGTACACAACAAAATAATTGGCTGTTTTCGAATATACTATATAAGTAAATAGTTAATACACCTTGGTTTTTGTTTAATTTATAAATTGTATAATTCTATACAAAGTTTTTTACGTCAAATCCAGAGCGTAAACTCAGACTTCCAAGAGGAATCTGCTTTTGTAATGTTTATCACATTAACACTTCTGATACCGTTACTTAATTTAGAATTAGGAGCACAAATTGATAGGAATGAGGAAATAAACGGAGACGTAGTACATTTCTGTGGCAGCCCTTAAAGAACATACATTTGCTATCCTACGCGATTTTCTTAACGGAGGTTGAACCGCAACTTTTCAAGTTACTTACACTGTACACAAATATTAATAAATAAGCACATACATACATACATACGTACGTATGTATGTATTAAATATTCTTATGTTGCTCTTAAGCATACACGTATAGATAAATATAGATAAGTAATGAGTAAAACATTAGAATATTTTCGCTTCAATAAGCAGCTCCATTGAGTCATCTTAACACAACGTTTAATTATTGAATGAAATTTCTCACAAACTAGCAGAATAATAACAATATTCTTATAGGTCTCTTCGAGTACTTTTTCCTATCAATCACATACTGCACTGCAATATTTATCGCTTATATACATTTAAAATTTGTCACGACTTTTTGTGCCTATGAAGAGAAAAAGCTTTTATAAGAACTTGTTAAATTCATAGGCAGTGCTTATAAGGAAAGCTCGGTTTTATGCATTAGCGCTGAAAATTTAGAAACTTACAATGAGTAAATGAAACTCAAAATTTTTGTTTTGTTTAAGTGAAACAAACGTTAGAACTTTGGTCTTCCGAGTTTTGATGGCAAAAACAATACCTACAATTTTAAAAATATTGAATTCAACGAAGTAAACAGTTTTCAAATTTGCTGCTTAGTATGCACTATGCATATATGCACAATTTCCTAATATATACATATTTATAATGGAAAAAATTTACAAGTTTTCCTTAAGCGAGAAGTGCTTATAAGCGAAATACAAACATATAAAAACTAATTGTATATATTTTAAATGCCAATACTACAAACTTGCTCATGTTGGGAAGCAGATAAACGTTAAATGCAAATAAACGACATAAGCGATAATAAGCGATAATTACTGTGTTCGCAGTAGAAATTCATTCTGCTAGGACTTTTTTTAAATAACGTCAGAGTATAAATTGTAATAGGTATGCAGCAAAATTTGCCGAACAGCTGCTGATGGAATATGGGCCGCAGAAATTTACACCGGTATTCATAAAAAATAAAACGTTGCTCAAATACATTTTAGAAAAAATTATATATGAAAAATTTGTTATAAAATGTGTTTCAACAATGTTTTATTTTTTATGAATACCGGTGTTAAAATATACATAAATACATACATACATACTTATACAGAGTGAAACTTCGATATTACGAACTTCGTTATAACGTAAAACTCAATACATATAACGAATTTTTAGCTTTTTTATTATAAAGTTTTTCATACAAAAATTCTCTATAGCTATAACGAAAAAATTCTGAGCTATAAAGCCTCTATATAGTGAAATATTTTTTCAAAAGCCTCTATATAACGAAGTCGTGAACTATAAAGTCCATACAACGAATTTAGAATAAATCATAAAGCAAAATTAGATTTTAAGCAAAACGGGGAAGTCCCTTATAAAAAAAAAACGAAAAGTAAATGTCTTTGCAGGTTAATTGTAAAGTGCCACAAATTACGTAATCAGTTCTGTTTTGGTTCTTTGCCAAAATGAGTGTATTAAAGCGTAAATCATTTCTATGAATTTCTTTCGTATTTATTTATATTTCGATAGACCAAGGTTTCACAGTGCATATTCATAACGAACCAAGATCTATAACGACGTATTTTTCAAACCCCTCTTAGATTCGATATATCGAAGTTTCACTGTATACATACAAAGTATACATGCATGTATGTATGTATGTTGGTATAACAATTTTCTTTAGAGTTGAGTAACGTACATATTGATTTTTATTAATTTCAATAAAAATCTGTAACATTCCTCTTCCAATTTGTGTTTCCATATTCTGATTCCTGTGAATTCAAAGTTTCAGAAAAAATTTTTAAAAACTGCGAGCTTTCGAACGCACCTTATGTGTTATTTTCAGATTGTGAGAATTCAGATCATAATAACAACTCTCAACAAGTAGTAATGAATGTATTTGAAATTTTCGAACTGCTAACTGGTTTTTGCGCAAAATATTAAATGAAAATGTTTTGAATTGGAAAACAATTTTAATAAAAACTAAAACATTCCTAAATACTACAATAAAATGAACAATATCAAGCAAATTGAATATTGCTTATATACAGATCTTTAAATTTGTAAAAGTGAAATTAATAATAATATTGACTTATTTACACGCGTATGTAAATAAAATTTCAAAGTGTTTTTAAAAATATCGAAACTTACATTTATGGGTAAAAAAATTGTTTGAAAAAGAGCAAAGTATGTATTATTTTGAGTGGAAATATAGTTCAAAAATAAATATGTGTTATTTATTGAACTGATTATAAAAACAAGGTTTGTATTGAATTGAACAACCGCGCCTTTCTGCTTTTAAGCTGATTATGTTTTTCTTCTTCTAAATTTTGATTTTTCGAAAGTCGAAAAACATGCGAAAACATTCAAACTATCAGTTATTTTATACGAGTCATTTTCACATGTAATTTTGAAATGTAATATTTTTTAGAATACTCTCCACGAATAAAATCGTTTAAACAACTTAACATATAAATTAGCGCTTTTGGTAGTCATTGGTGTTAGTTCAGAGCAGTGTTCCCAGGTCAATGTATTTCTTCCCCCCAGAAAAATTTTAAAACCCCCTAAAATTCAATGTTTTTCTACAAAATCCCCCTAGAAAATTTTGGTGAACATTTTGCTTTAGTTTAGCGTATCATCAATATTAATGCACTGACAATGCGGAAAATGCATAAAATTCTTAAACTTTCCCCAATTAAAAAGAAGTAAAAATTAACTGATTATATGTTTATATTTTTCAGTGCATATGTTATGATTACAGGCGTATATATACTTAATATAAATTTTCGATTTATTTGTATTCACATATTTTCAGATCTAAGTATTTACATATTTGTAGGCAGCTGGAAATTTGTATCTGCGTGTCTAGAAAAAATTAAGTGTCTATAAAAATATTAAGAGCTTCTAAGTCTTCTTCGCTCTTTACGTTCTTTTGACATTTTCATAAAAAGAGTTTCAATTTTATCAAAGCTTCTTAGATATTTTAATTTTATCACCTCTTAAGAAACGGAAAATATTCAAAGAAATGACCTAAAAAAAAAAAATTCTTTCAACTCAACAAAATAAGTACTTAAAATTATCAGTTGCAAAATTTTGTACTTGAAGCTACTTGATTTAAAAATCGTTAAAGTCTTCAAATTTATCAATTGAAACATTTTCTAACTCCTGCCATTTTACCGTTCAACCAAACACAGAAATCCCCTGAAAATACCCCACAAATGAATTGTTCCCCCTAAATTTTTCCCGAAAGATTTTAACACCCCAAATTGACCCCTAAAAAAACCCTAAATCTAGGGGGAAACCCCCTAAACTGGCAACACTGGTTCAGGGCCAATTTCATTTATGGTCTTTATTTTAACTTTAAAATTTTTATTGAAATTACTTTTGAATATTTGATTTATCCGAAGATTATAATTTCAGCACTATTTACTAAATATTTTTCTACGAAGCTGTCACGTATTTTCCAAATTATTTTGACATACACCCATGGGTGTTACATGGCACCCTAAATTAGAACGTAAGACGCTTTTTATCTGTCAAAAATTCTCATGACCATACAAAATGTATGAATCAAACCGAAATAATGCGGCGTCAACATTTTGTAATTGGAAAATTTGATTTTGACAGAGCGTAAAAAGTGAAGTTGGCTGCAAAAAAGTTAAAAAATATGTAAATAATTCAAACTATTTAAGAATGTAATAAAAAAAAGCGGACGGACAACTCCATACACTATTCCGCTCTATCGATAATTGCAAATTTATTTATATTTTCATTTCCACTTTTTTTCCACATTTTGTTTAGACTTTTTCCTTTTATTTATATTTTTATGCATATTTTTTTTACAACTTTTTTCTTTGTTTTCACGATCGTCTTGAATTTATTTTTTTATGACAGTTCTTGGCCGTTCATATTTATTAGTTCTGAAATCTTAAATGATGAAGAGAGTAAGGTATAGCACTATTCTTTTATCAAAAAAGCTGTTTCTTTCTAACTTAAGGTGCTTGTGGAATATAAGTGTGCGTATGTATATGTTGAAATTTTAAAATTTTTCAATGTATTGGTGTATCGCTTAGGTACCCTGCCCTGCCGGCAACTCAGTTAACTAGTAATGAATTATAAGCTAACTTTTTTACAACTGGTGGTGGTTGACACTTAGATTATTTTTAATGGAGATGACTGACTATTTTAACATAACGATGTCCTAGGAGGTAGTCAATTGTCCGACGTTGCATTACTTTTCAACTAACTTAAAGTTAGCTACTTAAAAGTCAGTACATACAGAAAAAAATGTACAAATCAAGGCTGATTTTACATTTTTCGGTGGTAATATTTACTATATTTTATTAAATTAAATTTCATCCTACTTTTTTTTTTGTTAGCCTCTGGTGGGAATCGAACCACTAAGCTTCAGACTGGTGAGCCCACTCAGCCATCGCAACATATAAAACGAATGCGACAATAGGCAGTTTAATTAAAGAGTTATATACCGTGTATGTGTGTATGTTATTATTTGAATTTTGGGTTAACTCTGCACTACGTTTCAGCTAGCTTATAGCCAGTACACAAAAAGTGAATTACAAATCGATTGTATTGTAGCTAATTTGAAGCTAGTCCATAAAAGTTAATTATTTTAGTAGTCGACTACTCAATGTCCGACATGGGTGAACTATAAGTCGATTTTATTTGTAGTCGACTACCAATTTGCTGGCAGGGTATTTTTTTTATATGATTCATTATAATGAATCATATAAACGTTAGTGCAAACCACAATACTTGGATACAAGTTGAACGCTTTTAAAATCGTTATAAAATAGTGAAGAGGGCTACAGGTAAAGTTGTGATAACTTGTTATCAAAATTAACGAAAATAGTACTTATTTACGGGTTCGGTGGAGGTTATATACGTATGTATATATGCCATCCGCGTGAACTTGCCATAAAGCCGTAAAATTGAAAATTGCTCTCAGGTTTTTCTATCGGGATCAGATTTTTGGTATAGACCTGGCTAAGATTTCGTCCGTAGTAGGGTGGTTGCGGTGATATATATTATATATATTATATATTATGACAAACAACGCATGGCTTGGCGTAAATGTTCAAGACGTATCAATAAATGAGCATCTAGATCTCAATGATACAAACAAGAATATGTATGAAATAAATTACGTCAAGTACGAGGCTGGCTCGCACACTTAGGGTTCCGTACGCATGTATGTGTAATGTATGTATGGAATGGCGTATGTGAATACATATATATATTTTATAAATTTTATCTCTCTGTTCTTACAGCTACTTTATGTTGTATGTGGACACCTAGTAATTTTCCACTTGTTGTTGTTGTTGTAATTTACTGTTGTAAGGCATCTGGGAACACATACACTGTGCGAATTTCGGCTCTCTATCTCTTACGGTTCGAGAGTTATAGTTATTACTCTACGTTGTAAAGGGACACCTGGTAGTTTTACAGTTGTTGTTGTTTTTAGCAAGCGTTGTTGTGGAGCATATGTGAATACAGATATTGTGCAAATTTCATCCTTCAGTCTCTCACGGTTCGAGAGTAACGGCTAGTTGTTACTTTACGTTGTATAGGGACACCTGGTAGTTTTCGACTTATTGTTGTTTTTAGCATTTGTTATTGTAGGCCATATGCGAGTAAATATATTGTGCACATTTCATCCCTCTGTCTCTTATAGTTTGAAAGTTACTGTTAATTGTTACTTTACGTTGTATAGGGACTCCTGGTAGTTTTTGACATGTTGTTTCTTTTAGCATTTGTTGTTGTAGCGCATATGTAAATACATATATTGTGCGAATTTCAGCTCTCTGTATTTAACAGTTTAGCAGCTACGGCTAATTGTTACTTTAGGTTGTATGGGGGCACCTAGTAGTTTTCGACTTGTTGTTGTCATTAGCATTTGTTGTTGTAAAGCATCTATAAATACATACACTATGCAAATTTCAGCTTTCTATCTTTTACGGTTCAAGAGTTATAGCTAATTGCAACTTTTCGGTGTATGGGGACACCTGGTAGTTTTCGACTTGTTGTTGTTTTTAGTATTTGTTGTTGTAGCGGCAAGGCACAACAACATCCTGTGAAAATTTCAGCTCTCTAGCTCTTACCTTTTCGAAGAATGGACGCTGTGACGGACGGACGGACGTACTTGTCTCGGTAATAGGGTTCCGTTTCACTCTGATGAGTACGGAACCCTAAAAAGCTCTCATATAAAGAGCAAATAACAGTCTTCTGAGATGACAAGAAATCGTCCATAACAGACTGCAAAAATATCATTGCATTGGTTAAGTATATAAATAGAAAGTAAAATTGCGTGAGCTTTTTATTGCCGAGTGGTTAAAGCGGCTGTGCCAAAATTTTGAAATTTGACACGTCCAAAGTTCATAGGGTGTTTGCTACCCAGAAATAGCCGGTTGCCCACCTAGCTATAAACATTTTACTTTTCTTTACTTAATTAATATTGATTTAAAAGTGACAAACCAAGGGTTGAACTTGAGGCTGAATAAGTAATTTAATATAAATATTGTTTTTATAACTTACAAAAAAATTATATATGTATGTATCATTACATAGATTTTTCATACCGAAAATTCATTTGTGTCATACCTGCCTATATTTTGCAAAATTTTGTTCTGATTTATGTTTGCTATATTTTCAGTTTTTCTCGACTTGAGCTTATCATAACGATAAAACTTCACAGAGGTGTGAATAAATATTTTGTTATTTATGTTGTAGTTGCTTTGCATTCGTTGCCACCTTGATATTAATTCTGACAATGCAATTAGCCGACAAGGCGAATATATTAAGAAATATTCATCTTTGGTCATGTTCACATGTACATATTTGTATGTACAAATGTAGGTAAATATGTGCATCGCACATTGCACATTATAACGAAGGCCTTGTGAAGACGATCGATTGGGTTCACAATGGAAGTAATGAACACTTGTGTGCAGGGGTTGCAACAAGCATTTGACTGCTTATGAGAGAATAAAAATAAATTATTTTAATTCACACAATTATTTTTACTATTTTACTATATATACAATGTAGGTAATGTACCATTGATTCATTTGCTAATTGTTTTCAAATTAATATTTTCAATGTGTACATGTGTGTGCAATGCATGAAAGCTTTCTCATAGGTGTGGCGATAAATTACAAAGAAATTCCCTCATACTAATACGAGAAATAATATTATGAAATGAAAGCTCAATAAAGCAATCGTTTGGTATTGCTTTCAGTAGCTAAACTATTTTAAGTCCATTTAATACTTTGTAAGTTGCCAAGAATGTAATATGTCATGTGTTTGGCTTGGAACGTGACATCAAATTGTTGACAACAAGCCTGACCTTGTGGCATGTCGCATTCTTTTATTTTGTTTGTTAGATGTCATGTGTAGAAATATATTTTAACGTATTTTGGTGATGTTTAAATGTTTTATAAATATATGTATTATGTTTTATAAATATACTACGGCTAAGAAATATATAGTTAATGGGTTATCAATTTTGCAGTTTCAAAAGTAAACGTAAATAAAGCATATACAAAATATTTTTTTCATGATATTTCTTTTTATACCCTTCACAAAAATGTGTAAGGGTATATATAAGTTTGTGATTCCGTGTGTAACGCATTGAAATAATCGTCTAAGACCCCATAAAGTATATATATGCTGGATCAGTAGACAATAGAGATTACGATTAAGCGATGTCCGTCTGTAGTCGTTGAAATACCGTTTCTGAGAAAACGGTTTGAGATAGAAACCTCATTCTTTCCCCAAAAAGTGTGTTAAATCCCAGTAGTAGGTCTGCTATTGAAATTCAGTAAGATCAGTCTATGGATAGCCGAGATATATAAAAAAAACCAGGGTTTGAGGGGTATTTTTGGCCAGTTTTTTGGTCAGATTTAAAAAAAATATTTTTTCCTAAAAGGTTAGCCATATCATTTTTAATGCCCATTAGATCCCAAAAATAGAAGAATTTTTGAAATCGGCCTCGAGATATAGCGTCTCCCAATTTTTCAAGAAATCGGCTTTATAAGAGAAATAAAACAACTTTTGGCGCTAAAAATCAATCAGAATGGTACTTAGAGGCAAAACTGGAAAACTTTTTTACATGGGCCCACTCGAGGTATAGCACCTCCCGATATCTCAAGAAGTCGGTCCTGGAAGCCAAACGAAATAATTTTTTTTTTTACTAAAAATTTGTCAAAATGGTACATATAGGCTGTTCAGAGGCAAAATTAGAACATTTTTATACATCGGCCCATATGTATCCGAGATAACGCTCCTCCCGATTTCTCAAGAAGTCGGCATTAAAAGCCAAATAAAACAACTTTTGGTAACAAAAATCGATCAGAATGGTACATATAGGATGTTTAAAGGCAAAATTCAAAAATTTTTGAAATCGGTCCATATATACCCGAGATATAGCGTTTCCCTATTTTGCAAGAAATCGGCTCTATAAGCCAAATAAAGCAACTTTTGGCACCAAAAATCAATCAGAATGGTACATATCATTGTGATTGGTATTTAAGATTCGGCCCAGCCGAATATAGCACTCTTACTTGTTTATTATAAAGTTTGAACGTTGACATTATGTGTGAAACACTACATCATTTAAATGACCACCACGCGAACTGTTGCAAGCATTGATTTTTTGAGGTCATTTTCGACCCCTTTTTGACAGCCATAACTTGACGAATGTTGGTCTTTAAGTGTTCAAGAGCTAAAAGTTTATCTGCATGAACGCGGTCTTTCACGTAGCCCCAAAAAAGTCTAATGGTGTCAAATCGCATGATCTAGTTGGCCAGTTGATATTGCCATGACGAGAAATTACGCGGCCAAGAAATGTCTCTTGCAATAAAGCCATATTCGCTCGAGCTGTGTGCAATCTTGATGAAACAACATATTCTCCAAGTCGTATTTTTCAATAGCAGGCAAAAAGAAGTCGGTTATCATATGACCATAACGTCGTGACAGTCGTTCCATCCTCGTATTCGAAGAAGTAGGTACCAAATGTAATGGCCTCTCTTCAATTACTTGAGGATTCTCAGAACCCTTAATACGATAATTTTGTTTATTAACATACCCCCCGAGTGAGAAATGTGCTTCATCGCTGAAGAAAATTTTGTTCGAAAAATCGCCGATATGCAGCTGTGGCAGAATCACCATTTTTAGGGTTCTGTACTTATCAGAGTGAAACGGAACCCTATTACCGAGACTACTACGTCCGTCCGTCACAGCGTCCATACTCCGAAACGGTAAGAGCTAAAGAGCTGAAATTTTCACAGGATGTTGTTGTACCTTGCCGCTACAATAACAAGTACTAAAAACAACAACAAAGCGAAAACTACCAGGTGTCCCCATAGAAGGAAAAGTAACAATTAGCTATAACTCTCGAACCGTAAAAGATAGAGAGCTGAAACTCGCCCAGTATATGTATTTATAAATGCTCTACAACAATGACAACAACAAGTCGAAAACTGTCGAAAACTACTAGGTGTTGCCATACAACATAAAGTAGCAAATAAACGCAACTCTCAAGCTGTAAGAGACAGAGATATGAAATTTATACAATCTATGTGTTCACATATGCCGTTCCATAAGTACATTACACATACATACGGAAGCCTAAGTGTGCGAGCCAGCCTCGTACTTGACTGAATTTATTGTAGTATGTTTTGATAATTTTTATGCGTTGTTTGATAGTTAAGCGATCCATTTTCGTCCATGTCAGACTTTCAACTGAGAAGAAAAATATCGGTTTAACAACTTAGTTTGACAGATGTCGAATACCAGTCCTATACTTTTGAAAGCACAAAATGGATAACCCGTTAGTTGAGTTTCAAACAATCTTTTAAGAGTTTTTTGAGTCTATTGATGAGTTGATTAGCATCAACGAAATGTCGGGGGTATACGGACGGCTGAAAAACAGAGGAAACATTAAAAAGGTCTACTTTTAGACCTAAACCAATATATTTGAATTGGCTCTTAAAGCAAATGAATAATTAATTTCTTTTATTTATATTTATTAATATAGTTGATTTATTTTGTAGCTGCCTAAGGCAACTAATATATAATGTACTTGTCTGTTCTGAGCTCTTAATAAAATTGCAAGTTTTTAATTTTTAAACTAATAAATGTGAATCTTTTGTAGTAACTCATTTTCCAAGGAAAGGACAAACATTTCCCGCTATAGCTGTGTTGTTGATTCCCGAGATTTGCCGACCAAACCCCATTCAAGTTGAGCAAGTCTTAAGTTCATGGATAAATAATTACGAATAATATATGTAATTGAGTAGAGATTTGCTTGAACTTGAAAATTGCTTTTATGTTGTCATTCGCAATGTTACAATTTTCAAGTTTTTCTCCATTTGTTGTGAAACTTGCTTTGTATGAAAATCAAGTTTTAAATATACTTCAATGAGAATTGTGCCACTTAAATTGCCTAATGAAAATTATCCCTTATTTTTAAAATGGCAATAGTACAACTGCATCACACACATATCGCTTTTATTTGCAAATTGATTGGTTTGTTTTGAAGAAGCCACTTTTCATTGTGCCTTTGAACCATACAATGTCAATGCAACTAGAATTTTGTTAGAGAATTCAAAACATGCAAACAATGCATTTGACTGTTTCACGTAATACTACTGCCCACACATTTTTCAATTTGAATTTGCAGTTGAAAGAAACAATTACTTTATTCGATTTAAATTATAGTTAACATACACAGATGTACATACATATGCGTGTACACATGTACTCAACTATTCAGCATTGATGTGGCTATGGGAAGGCACACAACACAGTGCTTTGCCACATGGGCAAAATTCAAAATTAAAAAGTGAAAATAAAAACAGAATATTTTAAATACAGGGGCCGAATTCTGGCACTCGTGATTGTGCGATTTCGTTATAAAATGCTGTGTGTTTGTTGCTCATTTTGTTTTTGCTCTGTTTTTATTATCGAGTATATTCGATCACGAATGCCAGAATCTGGCCCCTGGACTATTTAAAATACAAATACAAAATACGTATTTGTATTTTAAATACGTATTTCAAATTCATGTACTTCAAATACTGCCCAGCCCTGGTTACATCTAATCTCAGTTTCTTGTAGTTTAAAGCCACTTTTCGGTGATTAGTAACTAACCACAATAGAGCAAGACAATTTGTATGGATATAGCTTTCCATAGCTTTTGGCATGAGGAACAAAGTTCTATAACAACATATCAAAAAGTAATTTTCAGGGCGTTCGAATTTAAATTGTGTGTATTTTTGTGCTTTTGAGTTGTGTGGTGCGGGGTCGGTGTGTTCGAAAACAATTTCGGAGAGAAAATATAATTGGTGGTTGGTCATACATTTGATACTCCTCTACAGCTGCCCTGAAACTGATTAGAATAATGGAGGTAAAATCAAGATTAAAGAAAATATGAATTTGCGGCCCAGGGTACCCGTAGAGAAGTCTGAGTATGACCAACCACAAATAATTATTTCGTTCCAATATTTTTTTCCAATGAAAATATAATTGGTGGTTGGTCATACATTTGATACTCCTCTACAGCTGCCCTGAAACTGATTAGAATAATGGAGGTAAAATCAAGATTAAAGAAAATATGAGTTTGCGGCCCAGGGTACCCGTAGAGAAGTCTGAGTATGACCAACCACAAATAATTATTTCGTTCCAATATTTTTTTCGAACACACCAATTCCGTACCACGTCTTTTTCGGTGGTCTCACATACCAAAACACAGAAAATTTTAATTCGGACACCTCGAAAATGATTTTTTCGTATATATCCCTAGTGGAACTATTTTTCTCATGCCAAAAGCTATAGTAAAATCGAAGGCACTGTATCGATTGCTAAATGTACATATTATATTATTTTATATACTTATTTATTTTCTTGAGCTGAAGGTCTTTTTTATTAAAATATTTGATTACTTTTGTCGATATTTTAATAAAAAAGGCCTCTAGCTCAAGGAAATAAATATATAGAATATAAAAAAGGGGTCGAAAAAAACGAAATATTTATTCATATTATATTATTACATTAATTATAATTGAATGAAATAATAAAAACCAAACCTTTCTCTGAGGTTGAGTATACAATGTAAAGTACGCATATGTACTTTGTATACTTACTACAAATGCAAACACAATGTTAATGTTATTATTGTTTGTAGGTATGTACATATATAGTGACTATATATATTATAGTCTATTAAATTCATGCACATATATGTTTTTACATGTACATTTACATACTGTCTGTTTAGAATATAGTGCGCCCTCGGTTAATGCAAGTAATAAAAACCAAGATTTGCAACAACGGCGACTGTTGCATTGACCGAGTGACCGATTTTTATAGGTGATTAATAATTTCATATCTAAGGGTGACCGTACATAAGTTTTTGTCTAAAAAAACGGGACCACAACTTTCTTGTTTATTTTAGGTAAATACATGCATATGCATGCACACGTATCGCTCCTTTATTGCAACATAGTCCTATCACAAAAAACTAACATTTTAAAATATCTTACAAAAAGTTGTTCCTATTCACCTTCTTTACCTTATTAAGTTCTTACAGCCAGCTTATAGGACACGACAAATCTCACTAGCGACGAGACAATGGATGGGCGAATGCGTAATGGGTTTATAAGATGCGACTTGGTCGTGTCGTGCAACTTACGTTAGTTATTTCGCGTATATGTCAAATAATAAAATGTTAAAATATTTTTTATACATAAACCTTTTTCCAATTAAAAACGTCAATCCCTGACTGAAACAGCATATGTATATAAATACACACATATATAAAAATCAAAAAAGTTATTAAAAAAAAATTTTGATTTTGTTTTAAAAATGCTCATAAACACTTAAAAGAAACAACCAATGTAGTTTTTGTTAAATTCGTATTATTTATGCATATACAGGGTGGCGCAAAAATAACCTTTCGATGTTTTTTGGCTGTAATTAAAAAAAAAAAAAAATAATAAAAAACTTTGATTCTTCTTGTGGATTATTTTTGTTTGGTCTATTAATTTATTTACATCAAGAATATAATATAAGAGAATATGATGTCATATAAATGGCCGCCGCCATTGTCATGTCATTTGAGCCCTTTTTATAGCATTTTCCATCACATTGGCCAAAACTTCCGGCGATAGGTCCTCACATTTTTGACGGATATTATCTGTAAGAGCTGCAAGAATCTGAGGCTTGTTGACATAAGCCCGCGACTTCAAAAAGCCCCACAAAAAGAAGTCTGCAGCGCTCAAATCAGGCGATCTTGCTGGCCAGTGCAAATCGCCAAAACGGGAGATTAGGCGCCCGGGAAATGCATCCTTCAGCATATCGGTTGTGGCATGTGCAGTGTGTGCCATAGCACCGTCCTGTTGGAACCACATGTTTTCCAATCCCAATTCATCAAGTTGCGGCAAAAAGAACTCGTTGATCATTGCTCTGTAGCGCTCACCATTCACAGTAACCGTTTGGCCCGCGACTTCTTCGAAGAAAAAAGGTCCAATGACTCCTCCAGCGAAAACAGCACACCATACAGTGATTTTGAGCGGGTGTAAAATGGCTCTTCGTGGGTTACACGCAGATTTTCACTGCCCCAGAAGCATAATATCCGAAAAAATAATTTTCTTATTTATTTACGTACCCGCTAAGATGGAAATGGGCCCCATCACACACGATTATTTTTGATGAAAAATCATCTTCCTCTTGGTGGTGATCAAGGATGGCTTGAGCGTATGTTAGACGCGATTGGCGGTCAGCAGCTAACAGCTGATGCACCGTCTGGACTTTGTACGGAAACATCTTCAAATCGTGTGCCAAAATTGGCTGTAAATACCGTCGACTGATACCCATTTGCGTGGCACATCGTATGGTCGATGTCGACGGCGCTTTCATGACATCCTCGGCTACAGCAGCAATATTCTCTGCAGAACGGCTACTCTGGGGTCTGCCACATCTGGCAGACCCCGTTGCTTCGCTCCTGATTAGAGTATTAATCACAAGTAGAGAGCGAAGAGCATGTCGTGGAAACATGCTATAAGGCAGATAGCCTTTGAAAAATCCTAAAAATGGAAATTTTTCTTTATTTTTTATTGGACATTTTTTTTTCGGAACTAATTTTTACAAAGCTCTGAAACTGTAAAAAAAATTATAATAATTGTGTTGCAAATGATTACTGAAACTGAATTATGTATTGCTTCTTTCGGCGCATGCGTACATGCAGTGTCTAATTATGGGTTCGGCAACAATGTAAGGTTTTGTACAACGATATTACAGTTGCAACAATATAATGTGGTCAAGGCTATCTTATAGTATGGTTGCAATCACACAACCATTTTATGGATGTCTACAGCAGGATGTCTATATATTCCTCTTCAGATACATATTTTTTCTGTGTGTATGAAAATCGTAGGTGAGATTAGCGAGTTAAGAGTTAGCTCACTCATTTATCTTTACATGATGCATAAAAACTGAAAACAGATTTGAGCTTAGCTTATCATACTTTTATTTACAGAACTGCCACAAAATGTGCTTTTGTAGAACAGCAGCCTTGCGCTCACTGTAATCGAGGGTGCACTGTATTTCATTTCTCTTATTGTTACCACACGTATTATAATCATACGTATTCACGCTGCTGTTTGGCACACATTCGCCTACAAACATATATATGTACGTACTTCTTAATAACGTCTTACAGTGGGTTAAATTTAAGTTAAACGTGCTCCAATTAAATGCATATTTTACTACAAACTTTGGAGGTAAGCGTATCAAAATGTATCAGTTGTCGGACTTACATGGTATGGGCGTTGTAATTGCTATATGTGTGTATTCATAAGGTCTCAACTGCAGTATAATTGCGGTAATGTGAACTAATAAGCTCCAAGGTTGAGCAATAGGTACTGAGTTTTTTTTTTCCATTTTTTATGGAAAAAATATTTAGAAAGATTAGGTGTTGGGAAAATATCATACAATTTATTTTAAGCTTCTATATCTTAGAATAATACTAAATGTTAGTTTCATAAATATCATTTTCAAGTGCATTTTATGAATGGCGGTATTTTAAAATTACCTTTCAATTATGAGGCTTTTCACTGTAAACTCATTCTAATGCTTACATACATACATCACTTTCATTCACCCATTCATTCACTTTCTTCAACAGATAATGGGGAAATCGCAAGCAAAACAGGCCCTATAATATGCCTTTTAAAACTGTAATATGATGGCTACTCATGTATATCGCATTGTATCTCATGTATAGCTGCGTCGCGTTTAATACAAACAAATACTTGTAGTGGCTTTTGTGTATTTGATGGGCTCACAAATAATATGATATCAAAACTATTATAATTTTGAGAATGAGTTTGAAAGCAAAAAAGATAATTTTAATTTTGTTATTTGAAGATGTGAGCTAAAGAATTGAGAACATAGAGCCCATTTAATTCTCTGGAATAATGAAGCCTTGAGAATCAATGCAAGAATTCTATGGGTGGATCCAGACGAGGAAAAAACAGGGCGACTGCTAAGACTTAGCAAGCCCGACCTTAGTAGAATAATGGGAGATGTGGCAGGTCACTCTCAACAACTGGCACATCTTAGCCGCATAGGAATAGAGGGAGGAGATGAATGTAGAGCATGTGGGGAGGAGAGCGAGGCCTTAGAGCACTATTTATGCCTGCGCCCCACCTTCTCGCAAATATGGTCCCGATATCTTGGGAGAAACACATTGCCAGACATAACACAATTACAAAGCATATGCTGGAGGACATTAAGGATTTTTGTGAATGACAGAACTACGACTCAAACTCTTTATGGTTAAGTAAACGGAGGGCACAACAAGCCTTTACTCAGGGCTGGGCAGTATTTGAAATACATATATTTAAAATACGTATTTAATATACAAATACATATTTTGTATTTGTATTTTAAATACGTCTCACGAATGTATTTGTATTTTAAATACTAAGCGCTTGAGTATTTTGTATTTCAAATACTTGTGCTCTCAAAATACATTTTTCCAAATACATTTAAAATTTATGTTAAAAAATATGCGTTAAAAATTATTCCATTCATACATCAACTAAAATCCGAAAATTTTGCTACTGTTTATTTTCAAAAAATTGCAATATCACAATTTAGTTATCAAAGTACCTGTGTAAAGTACTGAACGCAACTGAATGCACACACATTGAGAAAGTTGGCATGTGTTTGATATAATTAAAATTTAGACAGAAAATATATGTACAACTTGGGTGGCTGAGTGCCATGGTTGTCGCTTTAGAAACATGAGTCCCTGAGTTCAGAGACGGGTGCTGACGAGCAAGTGTGGCGGCTTCGAAACAACTAGTTGTCCACCCTGCTAAATGTCTTTGATGTCTTCTTTGTCTAATTTAATTAATATCAATCACAAGGATAATATAGAAAGAACTTGAGCCTGAGAATCTTAAGACAGAAATAGCTATGTGTATATACATATATGTATATACAGCATTTGGTGAAACGTTTCTTAATTGTCACTTATTTCTTAATTCCGTTATTTGTCTTTCCATAAAATATCGTTTTCCAACAAGAAATCATTGAGATTTTGTCGTTAGCTGATTTTATTCACTTTTTTGTATTTTAAATACATATATTTTTACACTGTATTTTGTATTTCAAATACTTGCTTTTAGAATGCAGTATTTTGTATTTTAAATACATGGAATAAAAAGTATTTGTATTTTGTATTACAAATACACAAATTTCTGTTTAATTTTTTATTTTATTTTAAATACATTAGAGCATCTATTTTGCAATACACTAAAGGCTTGTTTGCGGAGCTCTAGCAAATATAGTTAAATTTTTTTGTTCAAGCAAACAGGTGTTTAGTTTCAGAGAATGTGCTAATACAAGGAGTAGGCGTCCTTATCGGTAAAATAACGTTTTCAACCAAAAATTTCTTCATTTCTGTCTACTTTAAGTTGACTACTCTAACACTTATTGAATTTTAAGGCCTACTCAGAGAACGCCTGCTCTTGTTCAATGGCAGAAATGCTTTTTGTGTGTGAATGTATGTATTTGTTTCCATTTTCTTTCTTGTTATTTTGTTTTAGGACCTTCAAGAAGAGGAGTAGTGGCAAACCATTAGTTGACTTTTTAACGTTGACGAGTTAACGGGCACTTAAAAATGTTTTAATAATTTTTGTTGTTTCTTTATTATTGTTATTATTATTGTTGTCCCCCATGTTTGTTTTAATATTGTATTTACTTTCACACAACTCTAAATTCACATACATACATACATATTTTTACTTGAAAAGTGTGTGATTTATTTCTTTTATTTGCTGTGGGAATTTAATATATACATATGAAGCCTCCAATTAAAACAAATCAAATAACAAAATGAACCATAAAACGCTTAATAACATAAGTAGTGCATAGAGTTGCTAACGTATGCAATAGAAAAAAGCGTTTGTAACACGCAAAATGATTCACTATAAAAAAATATGACTTCACTCCCAAGAAAACTTGTATGGAATTTATTTGCTGTTGTTTTTACCCGATTCACGTGCCAATTTATTCTGAAAACACTGTAGCAAACGTAATAGCCCTGCCAGCAAATTGGTAGTCGACTACTAAAATAATTAACTTCACGTTAACTTTTATGGACTAGCTTCAAATTAGCTACAATACAATCGAAACGTAGTGCAGAGTTCACTCAAAATTCAAATACTAACATACACACATACACGGTAAATAACTCTTGAATTAAATTGCCTATTGTCGCATTCGTTTTAAATGTAGCGATGGCTGAATGGGTTAAGGTGGCTGCTCACCAGTCTTGAGGCTTAGTGGTTCGAATCCCACCAGAGGCTAACAAAAAAAAAAAAAAAAGTGTGATGAAATTTAATTTAATAAAATATAATAATTATTACCACCGAAAAATGTAAAATCAGCCTTGATTTGTACATTTTTTTCTGTATGTACTGACTTTGAAGTAGTTAACTTGAAATTAGTTGAAAAGTAATGCAGCGTCGGACAATTGACTACCTCCTAGGACATCGTAATGTTAAAAGAGTCAGTCATCTCCATTAAAAATAATCTAAGTGTCAACCACCACCAGCTGTAAAAAAGTTAGCTTGTAATTCATTATTAGTTAACTGAGTTGCCGGCAGGGAGCGAACAGAGCAAACACATTCACAATGATGTTCGTATTTGAAATACTGAAACCGCTGTTGGTGTACGGGTTTGTCATCATTTTTACAATATTGACTAAAATTTGTAAAACGGTTGTGTTTCAAGTGCATTCTATAGATTTCTAAAAGTCAAAATAACTCAGCCATCATGTTTTGGAAAAGCATTAAGAGAATGAAAAAAAAGGTTTGTATGGAAATAAAATAATACATATCTGAATGAAATTATTGCAAAGCGTTTGTAATATAGTATGACAGTGTAGCAACTTTGTTACGAACAAAAACGGAATTTACTACATTGGCATACAACAAAATCTTGTAAAATCTATTTTGTGTTCAAAATAATAAACTATATTCCGAGTGACGAAATTCGTTCACTAAAATATTTTAGTGAAAAAGAAGAGTAAAAAGTCCAAGCGGTATCATATGAAAAATATTACATATTGAATGTAATTTATCCATTCACTAAATTGTGAATGAAGTGTCAGGAACAGAAGTGCGAAAAAGTTTTGGAGATTAACCGTCTAATTCATAAAAATTATATCAGGTTTATAAAGCTCTTATTTGACAGATTTTCCATACAAATATGTCAAATAACAGTCTTATAAGCCTGTAATAATTTTTTATGAATTAGGGGGAAAATCTTTTATAGCTTCACATGTAAAAAACTGAATAATTATAATTTATTTACGTCATGCTGTTTTCTACTCTTTTACAACATTATTGAATGGAAGGTAGAACTACCTAGAGCTATAGATATTGACAAAGTATGCTCTAAGCAATTTTAAGTCACCGATAAATACAACTGAGCTTTTAGTCCAGTATAGACGAGAAAAAGCCTACCTTTGGCGCAAAAGTCTGTTCTACGCTTAAAACTTGGTTGCGGCTGTGTCAAAATTGTGAAATTTGACACGTCCAAAGTTCATAGGGTGCTGATGAAGGGTGTTTGCTTCTCAGAAACAGCCGGTTGTCCATCTAGCTACAAAAATTTTACTTTTCTTTATCCAATTGATATTGATGAAATGGTGACCAACCAATGGTAGAACTTGAGCCTAAAAAAGAAATTTAATATAAATAGCGCAGTTCATAATTTGGTGCAAATGTCTTGCGTAAGTGCGAATGCAAGAAATCGTTGCTTTTTCTTTGCAACCCAACAACAAAATATACATGGTTGCACTCGCAATATTTTTGCATTTACGCACCGCTAATTACGTGTTGCTTTTTTTTCGTATGAGTATTGCGTTTGCAACACTGACACTCGAACAGCTGACATTTTTAAACAAAGCAAACAAAAAAAGCAAAAAAGACTTCTTCTATTAATGCTTCAATAATATCGCCTCGAGCACTATTTCGCGGCACTTTTTTTTTTTTTTTTGTTAAAGCTTTCAAAGCAAACACTTAATTTCATTTAAAAATTGTGTATTAATTTATTAGCTGTTATTTGGAGTGCAATAAAATTTGCAAAGTTGTTAAAAAGGGTGCTCAATATCAGTTGCAATATAATCGCAAATGCAAATAGTCGCAACCAAAAACGCACCAAACGCTGAGTACCGCTAATGTATTACAAGATCACAGCTCAATTCAATTAAAATTTCAGTAAAAGGTATCAGCAGAAGTTGATTTTAATCTATTTAGCAACAGCTTTGATCAAACAAATATCACCTTTAAAAATAAAAACTTTTTAAATGTAAGACATTTTTCCTTTTAAGCAGAATTTTCTTTAAAACTCTCGTTTTATTAAATACGCTTTGACGGTTTTTGTTTACTCACTAATTCAATGTTACATTTACATATGTGTGTGTTTGTTTGCATGTACAGTGTTGGGATAAATATATGCAGCTTTTCATTGTAGTATCAGCCAAATAACCTCTTGATGGCGAATGAATATAACCAGCTAACGACAAAATCTCATACATATGTATATAGTCTATCCAAGTCAGCATCTGATTGATATTTTTTCTCTTCTTGTTTTAGATCAAAATGTCAAACGCTGTGTTATTTCCTTGTATTTTATTTTTTCATTGTTTAACTTTCTGACTTTTTCACTGTGTATGCATTCAGTTGCTTTTACTTTACACAGGTACTTTGCGTTTGGTAATTAAATTGTCATTTTTTGGAAATAAAACAGTAGTACAATTTTGCGTTTTTAGTTGATGTATGAATGAAATAATTTTTAGCAAATATTTTCTAACATAAATTAGAAATGTATTTGGAAAAATGTATTTGAAATACAAAATACTAAATACGTTGATGGGACGTATTTAAGACACAAATACAAAATAGTACGTATTTGTATTTTAAATACGTGTATTTCAAATACTGCTCAGATCTGTACATGTATACTTAATTTTTGAGAGTCATCTCATTGGAGATGCGATTTTACTTTAAAAATAATGAGGCACCCATTTAATGCTGGTTCTATTTAAACCCAACTTTATTTTTTACTATAGTTGAAAAAAAGTTATGAGCAGTTGTTAAAATTTAAGTTGTTTTTAAAGAGAACAGACTTTAGTGTTTGCCTATGGTTATGGACCATGCAATTGTGTCACTGCTCTTTATCTTTATTGGACCCATTCCGATTTTCCAAAAACTTTTTCTTACTGCTAAGCTTAAAATTGACTTAGGTTTAGCTTAAGGAAGTGCAGTTGTTTGACATAAAAACAGGCTAGCCAGATGCACTTCATACACATACTTTCAGGACAAAGTATGTGTATGAAGTGCTGAGCGCATAAAAACTTATACTGTCAAATACAGCATTATGTGGAAGAAGCAAATAAAGTATATTACCAAATAAAATATGTTACGGACTGAACATGACCTGACTAAGGGCCCAGGACATGTGCAATAAGGTCGTCACTCACGTTTTTTATTCAATAAAAGACGCAAACATCATAATTTTTGTGACTTTGTAGCCTTCGTTTCTATTATGCCGTCGGATGGTGAACTATTTTTGCATTGTGCTCTTTTGCCTCGCACAAAGATAGTTTGCAATAAACCCTAAAATTATCTTTTTTTTTCATCCGCCCACTTTTCCATCACTCTTTTCATCGTGAAAGCTTCAAGTACACATAGAAACTTCAACAAGTTTTCGATTGATTTTGCATCGTGGAATGCATTTTTTTCATTGCATTTTTTTTTAGCTTGCACTAGTACTCAGGGAACTACACCTATTTATGCATGCGCATTGCACCGAAACTAGGAAAATAGGTGTTGGGGAGGAAGAAAGAGGGAGTAGTGTTTTTGTACGTTTGATTTGAACATCTTTACATTGTGGCTGGTGGGGAATATGTCTGCATATTCCGCCAATCGACAATAAACGGATGTACTCTTGACTATTGCGTAAAAATATGCGGGTTTCGGGAACTAGATCCCTGATCTCCTCTGAGGAAAATCCATTACACAGTGTAACACATCCCACACTGCGAGGATACTGCAGTGAATCAATAGAGCTGGATAGCCTACTATCACTGATAAGCTTCTTCGCCCTCTCCTTTACACAGTCGAGTAACTCTAAAATAGGCACCGCACAGTGAACCATTTTAAAATTTGGCAGCCAAAACTAATTTTTTTGTTCACTGCAAAGTAAATACCAGTGAACCTCGGGAGCCAACTACATCATTTATTGTGTGTTTGATATTATTACATTGAATGCATTCCATGAAGTCTACAAAGAGTGGCGTGTTTGTTTTGTTACTTTTGAGACAACGGGACCTTTTTCTAGGACCCAAGTGAACCGGTTTGATAACCTGGCAGCCCGCGTAACATAACACTCACTACATCATAGCGAACGGGAGGTCCATATTACCAAAAATTCTCCTACTTAATAGAGCATAACTCCTCCCCGTCAGAACGCCTCAAAAAGATCTTCTGCCATATTGTAGTCCAAACCCTTTCCTACACGGCTATACCCCATTGTGTATCCGCCAGGTTCCGCCCGTGTGCACCAGAGCAATATTTTAACTCCAAGGTAAAAAATTTTGGTGCCATTTTTTGAAACCAAATTTTTTTCGCAAGTTTTTTATTTTTTAACTTCCAAATGAAAATCGTATTCATAGAGGAGTTGCAAAAATAAGCTTTTGTAACATGAACGTTGCTTTATTTTCAACTGTAAAAAAGCATGACATCAGCTATTTTGCAAGTGAAGTCTTTATTGTTGGACAAATATATATTTAATTAAATTTATTTACGGTATTACTGGTACAACATTTTTAACTAACCAGAATAGGATGCGAGGTGAATTGCTTATTTAAATACTTACTGTGTGAAAGTAAAAATTATACGCCGTCTGTAAATGTAAATTTTGACAAGCATGAGTGGTTACAGATGGAATGAAAAGTTGGAAATGCCACTGCAAAATACATCTAGTACAAAAGAGGCTCTACAATACCCATTGTCTGGAATGAGAAGAGCTAGAAAGCTGAAATATTAACACAATGTGTGATTTCCTGGCAGCTACAACAATTTTAAAAAAGCAAAGTCCGTAATTTTGTAATCTACAACGCATTGATAGAGTTTTTATAGAATAAAAGCTCTCAAAACAAATTTCAAAAAATTGATGTTGTTTTGAAATTTTTAACGACACAAAAAATCACATAGGCATTCAGGGCCCTGTTTCTTAAAACCTACAACTGCTGTATTACAAATAAAATACGAACTCTTAAAATTTAATTATACATATTTTGTTTTTGATAGAAAAACAAAAAGCAATACAATAAATTACACTGTGCTTGAATTTGAAACTTTTTTCTTCCGACAGACGGGGCAGCCAGTGACCAAACCTAATTCGGGTGCGCTGAATTCAGTGGTGCTAACCGTTTTTTTTTTTAGGTTAGCTCTTGTCTTTGAGATACACTGTTGTTTTAAAAATTGAGGAGGTAGGACAATATACATATATTCCCTTAACTCAAAAACGATTTTAAATCTTGTAGAAGATATAAAAACCAAAATTCGGCACTAAAATTATCTTTCAATAACTGTAAAAGTAGTAAAAAAGATAACTACTTTTTAGTAGTTTCGAAAATACAAATTTTGTTCGATGGAAAAAATTAAATTTTTTGCAAAACTTCGAAATTTTTTGTTTTTTAAAACAGCATAAAAATTCTAAAAATAAAGTTATGCTGATGAATTTTTACTGATTCATAACAAATAAAGTTTCCAACAAAAGATGCCTGAAATAACTAAAATCGGTGCAAAACTTTGGAAGTTATTCATAAAAAATCAAAAATTGCAGTTTCAAACGGTCACCAGACGAAGCCTCAAAAATTAAAAAAATTTTTTTTTATTAAATGAAAGTAGTATGATAAGAAACATTTTGTTTGCTTATCCAAATAAAGCAATTTCATCTGACGGAAGTAAAAAAAACAACTTGCATATCGATACCCAAGAGACAATATTCCGTAACTAACAAATTATATACACACACATACATACATACATACGTACAGCGCATCCGAATTAGGTTTAGTCACTGGGTGCCCCTTCTGTCGGTGTTTTCAAGTAGCACAGTGTTATTATGAAGGCATAATATACTTGAAATACGCAGTTGTAAGTTTTGAGAAATAAGGCACAAATAGGAAGGTGGAATTTTATATTTGTGTACTTACAAACAACCACAATGATTTGCAAAATATTAGCGCAGTTCATTATTTGGTGCAAATGTCTTGCGTAAGTGCGAATGCAAGAAATCGTTGCTTTTTGTTTGCAACCCAACAACAAAATATACAAGGTTGCACTCGCAATATTTTTGCATTTACGCACCGCTAATTACGTGTTGCTTTTTTCGCATGAGTATTGCGTTTGCAACACTGACACTCGAACAGCTGACATTTTAAAACAAAGCAAACAAAAAATAGTAGAGATCGAGCCAGCAGTAATTACCAAAAGAATAAAACGTGAAAAATTAAAAATTATGTAGTAATTTATCAGCTGTTGTTTGGAGTGCAATAAAATTTGCAAAGTTGTTAAAAAGGGTGCTCAATATCAGTTGCAATATAATCGCAAACGCAATAGTCGCAACCAAAAACACACCAAACGCTGAGTACCGCTATTTTGAAATTTGTTATCGGCTTTTAAGTGGCAGCGCCACTTAATAGTAAAGGTAGAGAATTAATATGATAACAGGAAAATTTCGGTGAGAAAATTAAATTGTGATCGGCGGTATATTTGTGTACGTGTGAAAAATTTATAACGGTATTGTTTTTAAATGGGAGCGCCACGAAGGAGGAAAAACAATCACTGGTATGTTGTAAAAAATGTTAGTGAAAAGGGTAGATGACCACTTTTAGTGGCCTTTGCCTTGTTTTCCCCCATTCGTTCGGTCTTATCTTTCAAAATATTTGTTGATTTAAAATTGTTTAAAATTCCACGAAAAGGTTACAAGCTAAAATTTTTTTCCAAAACATTAAAATCATGTTTTATTGATATTTTTTGGCCTTGAAGTTTTCGAAAGTCTAAATATGACAAACTTAAGTCACCCTGTGCTGTGCGTGACATCATTTTGAATGAAGTCATATAGCAAAAGCTTATAGATAGATATTTTGTATACTAATTTGCATCTGATGGCAATTTATGCAGTTATGCGGCTTTCAAAAGCTAATCATCATATCATTGAAACACATCCGGGAATAACGTTGCTAAGGATAATTCTTGAAACCCCTGGTTTTTTTTTTTACAGAAAATTGCATAACCTGAATAGAGGTCTGCGAAATTCATCCAGTCACTGTTTTCAAAATGCAATTAAAACATTTCAGTCAGTGGAAGAACGTAGTAAGTTACGAATAAAATGACGCAAACGAATTGTATCTAGAAACACAAGGTATCTTAGTACCAGGTAGCCACATATGTACAACAAACGCAACACCAACAAAGCCTTCAAGTATTTTGTTGATAGAATTACTCTCTATTCTTGCATTGATTCCCACGGTTTTGTATTCCAGAGAGTCAAATGTTCAATTCTTTGGTTCATATTTAACTGCATCGAAAGGTTTTGCGCATACCAAGTTTATGTTGCTTAACTCTCTTGCTCTTCAAGCAAGTGAGTTTGCTTTCTCATTTACAGTTATTCCCGCATGCCCTGGCACCCATATGATGCGCAGTTTACCATAGTTCGTGTAAATGTTAATATCGTTGTTGCAATCCCAAACTGTTTGTGATTTAACCCGTTCAGCTGAGATCGCTCTAATGGCCATTTGACTATTCGTGAATATATTCAGAGGTCCTGGCCTTCCCATTTCACTGAGCTCCCTAATATACTCCGTAACTGCCCGATCTTCCGACTGACAAACTGTGTTTTATCATATTTCAGGTCTTGGTTACCAAAAACTGAAGGCGTCTGTCTGGTTTGAGGGCAATTTAGTTTTAAGAACTTTTTGAGACCCATTAAACTTGTCTCCAAACTCTCCAAGCTGAGTATATGATTTTATTTCGCATATGAGTATAGGATTTTATTTCGCATATGCTAATATAATATAATCAATATTAGTCAGCGTATTGCTGACAGAGTTTTATTTGTGCCTCGGTTCAATCCGTCAGCTGTTTTTAAATTTATTGTCTCTGTATTTACTAACGACAATTGTGTTTGTTGAGCTTAAGCTGTTTCAAATATCACAGAAAATACAAATTTATGTATTTTATCTTATCATAAATATTTATTGCACTTATCTCTATTAATAAGCACACAATTTTGTTGTGCAAGTCTTTGCCCAGTTCTTGTAAATGTACATACATATGCATATATATAATTAAGTAATGTGTACAAGCCAGTGCCATCTAGCAAGTGATGTTTACCATAATTTGTGTTCAATATATGCTCAGTAAGTAAACTTTGTATTCAATAGATAAACGTACGACGCACAGTGGCACAAAATCAAGTTCCATGGGCCAAAAATTAAAATTTTTCTTGGAATAACTTCTTAAAATTTGTATGCCATCAGAAAGAAATCTTTTCAAAAGTAAGATAGCCAAAAACTTTATTCAAAATATTTGCAGTATGGGGGCTTACAAATTATTTACGTAAAAATGAGAAAAAAAACTAAAATTTTCAATTGTAAAGACAGCGGCCTGAATTTCTGTAATTCTATTAAGTAAGTCGCTGGTTGATTAGGGTGCTGCTTCTTTTTATGTTAGTTTAAAAATTTCTAAAACTCCAACTCTTTAAAAGTTTTGCCAAGATTAAATAATGGTTCATTCTAAATTTTGTAGTAGCTGGTTAAACAAACATAACTTCAAAATAAGCTCATATAAAGCTAAATATTTGAAATTTTTTTTCCTTTCTTTGGTATTTGTTGTTGCATCTATATGAATGTATATTAAGTTTTACTTGTTTACATCTGTAAAAGGGAAGTGGCCATGTTGTTTGTGGGCAAATACTTATCTATGTGACAGGGCTTTTATATGTGGCAAATTTTTTGCTTCCGTTCAACTCTAATGCAACATTTTATTTTCCCAAATTTAGTTAAAATTTTCAACCTTGTGGTATATCGTAAAAAATCAGACCTGACAAAATGCATTTAAGGCTTTCAGAACAGTATCTGTGAATAAAATCGTTTTCACTGCAACTTCGGCTTAATTTGAGATATAAGGCTGTCATTTTTCGTACAGATAATGAAGATGTCACTTAAAATCAAAATGCAGCAAAAGTTTTCCATATTCTGGCTTTGTAGAATTAATGTAACGAAAATTGTTGATGCAATTTCGATGCAACTTGAAGTATAGAGCGAAAAAGTTTCACAGAAATAAAACGATTTACTTTTTTTTTTTTTTTTAGCAATCTTTCATGCAGCTGGTTCTACTATTTATTTAATAATAATAAGCGTTTTGTGTGATAATATTTACACAAATATTTGTAATAAATCAAATAACTATTCATTTTGTTGTGTTTGTAAGCTATTAAATGTTTTTCACTTTCAGAAACAAGTATTGGAGAAATTTCACCACCTCACACAATCACCGGATACTCGCCAACATAGAGCACAATAATTTAGCATTAGTAGAAAAAATAACAACAATTACAGAACAATAACAGTGCATGGCCGTGGATTGAATGAAGTTGCATTATGAAAACATAGTTTTTGTAAAAAAAAAAAGCAAACAATCCCCAAGACACTAAAAAATATTAAAAAAGATAAGAAATATGACAACAAGCGGCAACTAAATTATCAGTTATATGGTCAATCGCTAAGAATTAAGTATTTTTAAAAGAAGCGTCAACAGTTAAGCAGAGTACCTGAGAGAGAGTGAGAGAGAGAGAGAGAGAGAGAGAGAGAGAGAGAGAGAGAGAGAAGTGGGAGATAGGTATGTAGAAAACACCATCAATATTGGAAAAGAAGTTAAGTGATTAGTCGAAAACATTCTGAAAATAAAAACCAAAATAACGAAACAGAAATTATTGATGGTGCCCTTCCACTCAATTGCGCTGCTAATGAAGGCATACATACCAACATACACATTCATATGTACATAATTTGGCAGAGTTAGCACCATCGATTCGAAATAACCAAGTGAACAGTTAAACACCAACGCAACAACGCAGCTCAGTCACTAACAATCTACAGTAATGATAAGAACTCAACGAGAACCTTTAGTGCTGCCGGATATCAACGCTCATGTAATTGATACAACCCTACAACCCGAACCTAGAATTTATTCCCACACCAGTCATATGAACTTCAAACGGTGCAAAATCAAAAGACTATTTATAATTTGCGGTGTAATATGTGCCATCGGTTTGGTGACTTGGTTATACATCGAACATACGTTGCCGGAATTTACACAGTATAGTTTAGTGAAAAGTTTCAATAAACCACCTGAGAATAATGATACAAATAAAATACGTGTCATTTTGCTATGGAACGAATTCTTCGGCGATAAACGTTGGGCCTTACCGGGTGATGTAAACGATCCGTCGTTTTTTCGCAAAGACATCGCCTGTCCTGTGTCCAATTGCGTGTTGACTAACCAAAAAGATTTATTACCTCAAATCGAAATGTATGATGCCATCGTTTTTCATGCAGCTCAATCGTTTCCTCTCGTCAATTCTATACCCAAAAGTAGGTCACGAAAGCAGTTATACGTATTTGCTCTCATGGAGCCGCCGGGAGAAACTAAGCATATATTAAGCGATGAAAAAAATTTCTACAATTTAACCATGACGTATCGCATGGATTCGGATATTGTATGGACTTATGCTTATCTAGTTGATAAGGAAACAAAGATGCGCATGTTACCGTCTGAATATCCAAATTGGCGTCCAGCTCCTAACAGATACAACGATTCGAACTTATGGAATTCGTGGGCTAGCAAGACCAAAATGGGAGTCTGGTTTGTGTCACATTGCAAAACTATGTCACGTAGGGAAGAACTGGTCAAAGAAATACAAAAATGTATGGCGGTAGACATCTATGGAAGTTGTGGATCTAAAAGGTTAGTTTGTGTATGTATTAATAATACTGTGATATATCCAAATTTTAACAGTCTGCAAGTGGCTTGAATCATACTAATTTGCACGCAAAGTCATTTGGCTGGCCTCTGATATCGCTTAAAGGTTGGCACTCCGTTCGAAACTGCAGAAAATGTAGACGACATTAATTTATCTGTGAGTGAAATTATTTAATGCATTTACACAATTTTATGGATTTTTTTTCAAGAAAAGTATACCACGTTGCTTAACTCTTGTAACCAAAACCCAGTTGTTATTGTAAGTTCCAGGTGAAGAAAGAAAAATGTTGCTGGACACGTTTTCTTGTTTCCCCCCAAATAAACAGCTACATTTTTTACACTATTAATTCGTGTAAATTTGTTTATATATATTTCGCCAGACTTTGATATTTGAACATATTATTCGAATATTTAGATGGTGATTCACCAATTTGATATTTAATTTTGAAATTAGTTAATTTTCCTGCTTGACGCTAAATCTCATACATGTTTACTTTTTAAGTATAGCAGCAACAACAAATAAAACTGAACTTAATTATTTATTTGCTTTAATAGCCAATTGATGTGTATTAATTCGGGCCCAAAAATTACCTTACAAATGTTTTCTGTCTTTTTTAGCCGTCAATTGGTTCTTAAAGCAAATAACCCAGCAAGAACACTGCTGATGTATTCATACATCAGGGTTTGCATCATTTTCTTAAGGGCAAAATGAAAAAAAAAAAAACTGATGTAAACATTCGTGTACGTGTGATTTCTTTTTTAAACCAGCGATACCACCTCAGCAAAGTGATCATTCGAAAACTTGTTTCAAAATGCCACAAAACTATACATATACAGCCTTATTATGAATTCCGAGTGAACATCACTCGTAATGGAAACTCTCCGTCACGAATTCGTACAAAAAGGTATTACGAATTCCGACGGATTCGAAGTTGGTGTTGCCATCTTCTTGACCTAAGTTCGAATTAGTACAACCAACTATTTTGATGAAAAACAGATGTTTTTTGTTTACATTCTAAGAACTTTTAAAAATATTTTCCAAAAAATAAAAACGAATACAATGAACTTGATTGCTGCAGCCGTGTCAGTAATGGAAGAGGAATCTTAAAACAAAATCTGTTAGCGAATAGAGCGCAAAGTCGTGAGGGATGTTTAGAATTCCCTTGATTTGGATTACAGGGCGTAACTTGCTAAAACAAATCATCAATTATGAAAATATGTACATATGTAATTTTCCGTTTAGCTTTATTACAAATTTCCGGCTGAACAAACCTGCACAATACCATTTTTAGCAGCAGGTGGATATCAGATGTAGATGCTGCAATGGCTTTTTCGAATCACTTTTCGGTACACACTTTTAATTCCATACATAAAAGCTGGATTTTTTTTTTGTTTATTTATGTGGGTAATTATGTATTTTCCAAGCAACCTGTTAGCTGTTGCAAATGCTGTATATGAAGCGTTTTTTACAACACATAAAATCAGCAGTTAGATTGTGATACTATTTTGTTTTAAATCATGGCAAAACCAATAATTATTTTAAAATATACCAATTAATTATTAAAGAAATATAATTTTACAACTGCTTAAAAATAGTTTTTATTCAATTTAAAAAGTTATTTTTAATTTCCGTCGGAGCCTCCGACGGAATTCATAATAAGCAGGATAATGCTATAAATTTCTTTAATATTAAAGAGAAAAAAAAGAGTTCTTCGAAAAATTTCAAAAAACAATTCAAAGAGAATAGAATAAATATTTTAAAGATAAAATTATACGACAAATGCTGACTACAGCAGCAGTTTTAACAATAGAAAACTGAATCATATGGAAAAAGACTTCAGCAACACTATTTGTTTCAAAGAAAAAAGGACAAATGAACATACATATATAAACATTAATGCATAAACGTAGTTCCAAATGAAAGTATCAAATTAATACGGGAAAATCTAAATATTAAAAAAACCATTGTAATGGCAACGCTGAAAGGTACAAAATTGCTTTGCATCTGTTAGTAATTAAGTTGTTAATGTGTTACCCCCGATTTTTGACTTGGGATTTAAATACAAAATTAGTAAATTTTCCTTAAAATTTAAGTTGGATTTAAAATAGCTTTCTGTTTTACAGCCTAAAATTAGTTTTGGTAATTAATTCTAATAAAAGTACGGCAGCACAATGTAAGTGTCAAAAAGTTATCGATAACTCAAGAAAAAACAGCTGTTTAAACAAATTTGGAAGCAAGTGAAATTGTGAAATGCTTAGAAAATAATAAATTGTGATAAAAGGACTGCCAATTTCACTGCCACAGAAGTTGATTACCTTCTGGATATAAAAAAAATTAAATTATGAAACAGAAAAACACATGTGCAATTTTCTAAATTTGCAGAACAAAACCAAACTATCAAAATCATATGGCAGTACGAAAAACTTAAATCGATTTTAAATGGGAACGCCAGGCCGTTTAAGTTTGATTTAAATAGCAACTGTTTGACTCAATTTTGTATTTAAATCAAATTTAAACTGAAATGGCATTTAAAATCCAAGTCAAAAATTGGGGGTTAGTTTCCATCAGCTATTTCTTGCAGGGAAATAACTAAGTTAATTTCTGAATATTCAAAGAATTTTTACCTTTTGATACTTTTAAAAATACAAATCGTAGTAACCGATGGTAACTCGTTGTATAGAAGGTTGCAAAGAAAGGTAAAATAGTTGCAAAACTAAAAAAAATGTTTGCTGTGTTAAAGGTTTGTTCGAAAATTTCTGATTCTCATTTTGTTCATGGGAATTATGGAATAAGTAGTTAAGTTTCAAACATTCTCTTAAGAATTTTTCGAGTCTGCTGATGAGTTGATTACCATCAACAAAATGTCTGCGGCAGATAGACGGCTGAAAGCATGTGTAAAGTCTATTTATGGACCTGAATTAATACATTACCCAATAATAATGTAAATGAACTTTAAATGTTGTTCATTCAAGTTGCAATCAGACAAGTGCTGAAAAATTCAATTTTGTACATAAGTGCAATATAATGCTAAATACCATTTGATTACACGGTGATACAAAAGTTGAGAAGAAAATTATTCAGGGCTTTTCATGTACAAATTCTGTTTTGTTGGAGCCCATAGAAAATATAAATAAATGTATGTAAAATATCATAGTTCAATAAAATTAAAATTTCAGTAAAATGTTAAAAATACTGTTAGTTTTTTTGGTCACTTTGAAAAGGGATTTTATAATGGTAAATGTAGTAAATAACGGGTTTTTTCCATTTTTGAATTTAAAGAGTCATATCTTCGTTGTTTGCGAAGAAAAATTGTTAATTTGACTGAAATCCGAAGAATATTATTAATTTTCCAGCTTTTTATATACTTGTATTTTTAACGTTCCTCGATGATAAAAATATACATAATTGTGAAAATCAGACAATGTTGAGTTGCTGAACTACATACATATGTCTTAACAGAGTCTGCAGGAAAACAGCAGGTTATTATAAAAAAGTATAAATGTTACTGCAACAATGTTCAAAAACGCTTAAATTTGCGTGTTATCTATTTTTTTATTTTATTTAGATTTTTCAAAGAAGAATTTTGTGCAAAGAACATAAAAAAGTACTCTCTGGTTTTAATTGCGAGTGTGAAAACCAATTTAATTTCAAATGTTCTGCGACAATCAACCTCCTATTATCGGCATGGAGTTGGTACGGATATACATACAAGTATGGATATTATAGTGCTAGTGCATTCTTCAACTTTTTATTACTGAATGATTCTCAAGGCTTTTTATTGGGGCCCTGAATGCTTTTAACGGAGTTTTCAATATTCAAACAACTAGTAGTTTTCTAATTTTTTTCTTATATGTGCCTACATACCTATATATGTATGTGTCTGAAATTTGTAGATACGTACGAGTATGTAGATCAAAGGCTGCATTTTACTTTCAGAAAAAATGAACACATACATACAAGCTGAAGCTCTTTAAATTCTGTTGTTCAAATAGAGTTGTATTTCATTTTGAGTCTTCCGCAAAATTTTGTTAATAAGTGCTGAGTATTGAGTAACTACTTTCGGCTATTGAGAAAGTTAAACAATGAAAAAATAAAAGGAAAACACCGCGTTTGTCATTTTGATGTAAGCAAGAAGAAAAACAAAAAATAGCAATCAGATGTTGACTTTGATAGACTTTATTATAATAACACTGTGCTAGTGTTATTATAATAATAAGTCACTGTGCCAGTGACTAAACCTTATTTGGATGCACTGAACTCAATGGCGGTAACCGTTTTTTTTAAGGTTAGCTCTTAAAAATGGAGGAGGTAGGACAACATATATTCCCTTAACACAAAAACGATTTAAGATCTTGGAAAGAGTACAAAAACGGCATTAAACGAAATTCGGCAATAAAATTACCGTTCAATAACTGTAAAAGTCTTTTTAATCGGCTTAGCAGTTTAGAAAATACAATTTGGTTGAAAAAAATATCAATGAAAAAAATAAAATTTTTTGCAAAAGTTCGAAATTTTTTGTTCTTTAAAACAGCATACAAAATCTAAAAGTAAAGTTACGCTGATGAATTTTCACTTATTCATAACAAATAGAGTTTCAAACAAAAGAAGAATTAAGTGACTAAAATCGGTGTACAACTTTGGAAGTTACTGACAAAAAAAAAAAAAAAAATAATCAAAAATAGCAGTTTCAAACGGTCACCAGACGAAGCTTCTAAAATTAAAAAATTTTTTTTTATTAAATGAAAGTAGTATGATAAGAAACATTTTGTTTGCTTATCCAAATAAAGCAATTTCATCTGACGGAAGTAAAAAAAACAACTTGCATATCGATACCCAAGAGACAATATTCCGTAACTAACAAATTATTCAACATCGACTTTTCTATAGTTTAGTGTTTCTATATGAAACACGCAGAGTTAGTAAAAAAAATATACACGTACAATTTTATATTTTGTTAATAATTTCGTTTGGCCGGTTGAAGCTGCAATTTTTGATTTTTTGTGAATAAATTCCCAAGTTGTGCACCGATTTTAGTAATGTATGTCTTTTTTTTTTTTTTGCTTAAAACTTTATTTGTATCAAAATTCATCAGTATAACTTTATTTTTAGATTTTTTATGCTGTTTTAAAGAACAAAAAATTTCGAACTTTTGCAAAAAATTTAATTTTTTTCATCGAAAAAAATTTGTGTTTTCTAAACTACTAATTTGATTAAAAATTTTTTTACACTTTTTACAGAAATGTTATTTTGTTGCGGAGTTTCGGTTTTCACAACTTTTTCAATGATTTAAACCGTTTTTGAGTTAAGAGAATATATGTATGTATATAGTCCTACCTCGTAAATTTTTTAGATAACGGTATATCTCAAAAACAAGAGCTAACCTAAAAAAACGGTTAACACCACTGAATTCAGTGCACCCAAATTAGGTTTAGTCACTGTCAGGGTGCCCTGTCTGGCGGGAAAAAAAAAGTTTCAAATTCAAGCACAGTGTAATTATCAAATTATAATTCGTCTATGAACGTGGGTTTTGCACGTGGGACATGCACAATTACAGATGAAACGTAAAGTTGGAAGAGCAATTGCATGAGACATAAAGTGTAAAGAGAAGCAAAATTTAGAAATATAGATTACTATACTATAAAGGAGCGGCTTCCAGTGGTCAACCTCAATGCGAAATCGTAGCAAATGGATTTTATATCAGAATGTGCTATAGAAAAATTCTACTATTTCAACCCACTGTTGTTAATTGCATGTATTGATTATAAGTTTCCAAAAACTCAAAAAACAAATAATTCTATCACAAAACAAAGTAGTTAGACATATTCTTTTCACTTTCTCATCTTCTATTTATTTTGCAGTTGCCCAAAAGGATCTTCCGATTGTGATCGATTGTTAGATGAAGACTACAAGTTCTACTTCTCGTTTGAGAATTCGCTCTGCATTGATTACGTGACGGAAAAGTTATACAATATATTGAAAAGAAATATTATACCAGTTGTTTATGGAGGCGTCAACTATAAATATTTCTTACCGCCACACTCCTACATAAATGTTGAGGACTATGATACCCCGCAAGATTTGGTCGATTATCTTGAGTACCTGTCGGAAAATCCCGAAGAATATTTGCGTTATTTTTGGTGGCGTCAGTATTACGATTTGATATACTTTTCGCCGTTTTGTGATTTATGCAAACGGTTGCATCAACCAAACTATTTACACAAAACAGAAATTTATGACGATATCGAAAAATGGTGGTTGGAAGGAAGCTGTCGTTTTCAGTCACGTATAAAGTTTTAAAATTCAAGAGTAAAATTAATTTAATACATATTATAGTAAGTTACATTTTTAAGGACATTTTCAAACTTTGTATGTATGTTTGTAAAAAGTAGTATTAAAAACAATTGATTAACAGTAAATCGATTAAAACTACGTTAATGAGAATACAATGTTTGATTACTAAGCAAATATGCGTAAGTAAAACTATTATATACATATTTACGAATGATGAGCAGGGTATTTGTTAAAAACATTTGAGTGTCAAATCGAAAATCCCAGAAAGCAGTCTCCTATTGAACTTCCTGTATTCAGTTAGTTTGTTAGATGAGAAATGGAAAAAAGCTGTATGTATAGAGGAAAAAGCTTGATTTGGAAAAGAAGAAAAGTATCTCAGTCGTTATTAACTGTCTAAAGCTCTAAACACATAGACGACAGCAGACTGCAAATGCTGCCAACTTCAAGTGCAGCCAACTTCAAATGCTGCTCTGAAGTCAGCGTCATAATTATTTTGAAGACAGCAACAACATAATAATCAGCTGGTGCGTAAATCAATTTCGAACTTTCATAAATATTACAAATTCAAAGTTTAAACATATAAAAAATGAGCGAAGAAAATTTAGCGAATTTTATCACAACAATTGTTAAAATAGCTCAGACTACAGTTGAAGTGTAGCTGAAGCCCATAAGACGAATAGTACAAGAAACCGAAGATGGTGGGTTCACCCAGTAAATATAACCCGTGATGAGGAGGGCATTTACAAAACATGTGTACAACAGCTCAAGGAAAAAGATGAAGAACACTTTTTCAAAGCAACCAGGATGAAAATTAAATAAAATACCACAAAAAATTAGCTCAAACGAAAAAAATTATTTTGATATTGAAAATGAACAGCTGTGTATTTTAGCAATGCTAATTTCAGGGATGCCGTATTTCTTATTTCATAATGAATAAAATTGAAAATATTGATGAAAAATGTAATAATATCACGAAAAAACTATAAAAACACATACATTTATTTGTTTATTGCATTTTTGTAATGTTCTTTTGTGTTTAATATTAAAAAAAAGTTTTTGTTCTAATTTGTCCAATTTATATATATAATGGCAACACTATATTTGCTTATTTGCTGCCCGTCAAAATAGAAAATAGCCTAAGTTGGCAGCAGCAGCAAATGCTGTTGTGCAGTCGTCAAAATAATCGTTTTCATTTAAACACATGCATTTTATTTTTGACATATTGCTGCTTGCTGTCTGCTGTCGTCTATGTGTTTAGAGCTTAATGCTTTAAGCGCGAACGAAGCTTCCTTCGCTCATTTGTATTCCAAACAAGAAAAGTTTCTTCAAAAGTTATTGTTATTTTCAATAGAAATATGCGAATAAAAACTGCATTCTGATTTAGAGGAACATGCAGTTAATGTAGTTGTCATGAAAAATTTACGCTTGTATAACAGATTTATTGATGTTCTTTTAAGATGCTAAAAACAAATGTAGCTGATAAAACTTATAAAGACTTTAAGGTTTGTGCCGAAATGATTGAACGACCGCCAATAAGGAGCAGTAGCAGTTTCCCAACAGAAAATATAAAAATTCAATGAATTTAATCTAAACTAATATGTCTGTATACTGAAAAAGCTTAAATTTTACCAAGCCTATTCCCTAGTGCAGTTTTGTTTATGAATAATTGTTTATGGTTTTAATACAAATTTATGAATTAAACGTAAAATATACATATGTAGGTTGAAAACTACCGGAACCAGAACCTGATAGAGATTTTAAAATATAAAATTTAAATTTATAACAACGAATAACAACAAAAATTTTTGTTGGAAATACAGAAATCCAGATGGATAAATAAGTTTTGTAATCGCAAGTACTTGATTTTTTTGTATGCAAAACAATAGAAACATGGTTTTAAAATATGGAATCACGATGCTGGCACTATTCGTAAAATTGCAGCTAAATGACATGAAGTTGCTTATAAGTTATAAGATCAATGTAATACAATCAACATGTTATTAATTTTTTCTAATAAATAAGTAATTTGTATCTGGCAAGTTTGAACAGTTTTGTAAATAAATATATATGTATTTGAGACATGCTGTATTTTGCACAAAGATGACGCATGCGCTATGTGAAGTAATGCAAATGTCAAAAGTCATTTAAGGAGTTTAAGCTTTTCCCAGCCAATGTTTTATGAAATTCGAAATTGAATGCGACCAAGCATGAACTATTATTTTCTGTCAGATTTTCCCAACAGAAATTAAGGCCGTTTCAGATAAAACTTTGTTGCTTTGCGTAACGTTTATAACTTTGAAAGAAAAGCGTGTATGTCACTATAAAAAAGTGTATGTCACAATAAAAACTTTGACAAGACCCGCGCATTGTTTGTTTATCAATAAAACATTGAAGTTTTTTTTTTTTTTTAATTAAATTATTTGGTTTATATTTTATATATTTATTTGAGCTTAAGGTCTTTTGTAATTTGAGTATTTATTTTTGTCGATATTATTTGGTTTAAAAATAAAAGTTTAAAATGTTATTAGACGATTTATTGGAATTGGTTGTAATTTTGCTCTTAATGCATGAAGCATTGGGACTGTTAGAACAAATTTCATCGCGTAGGTTCTGGGTAAGAATACTTTACCAAGACCGTGACTACACAGGCCTATTCGCTTCCAGTTTTGATGAAATACATCACAGAGATCCAGAGCAGTTCCAAAAGAGTGTCCGGATGACTCCCGCAGTTTTTGATATGTTGCTGGAACTTTTAAAGACACTCCTTACAAAAATGACAAACAGACCTTCGATATCTGCATCCTGCAGACTATTTTTAACACTAACGTGTCAGTTAAAAAACCTTAATTAAATTTACATACATATGTACTGTTTCTAGCTATCTGCTTTTAAAATGGAACGCTCCAAAATAACCACCATTATAAGTGAGGTATGTGAAGCTGTTTGGGAGGAATTAGGAAAAATTTATTTGTCACCTGTACAAAAATATGAGTGGAAACGCATTGCCGAAGATTTCAACACCATGTGGAACTTTCCAAATTGTGTTGGTACAGTGGATGGAAAGCACATCACAATATCATGTCCACCCAATTCAGGATCTCTTTATTACACTTATAAGGGAAATTACTCTATTGTTCTCTTTTTAAATGAATTTATTCATTAAATTTATAAAATTTATTTATTTATTTGGAATTTTTTTTTTGATTTCTGTTGACGACAAGAAAAAATGAAAGAAAATGAAAGCAGCTGATTGTCAAAGCGCGCAAAAAGATGAAAGATGCCCAACTTTTTGCTTTGCGTGAAATAAAATTTATGTGACAAGTGCCATATAAACATGTACACTTATCTTAAATGTCAAAGCGTGTATGTAACGTAACGCGACGCAAGGAGTTAAGTCATTGAGGCCGAACTAGTAGATTAGTTTTGTGTTCAAGTGGGAAATATGGTGCCGCTAAATATTTTTACATAAGTTCGTGAAATTGTAGTGCCGCTGTCAAATCGTGTCAGGTGTCAGCTTTTAAGTTTTCTTCTTGTTTATTGTCTGCCTGTTCCTCAATGTCGAAGTCGTGCGATTGTCCACTTTCTAAGCGAAAGAAAATTGTTTTGGGTTCCTCTATGATGTTCTTTTATCCGAACGACGATTCGATCGACAAGTTGAAAAGACGTAAGTTTTTTTCTATTTCAATCCTGTCGTCAGCGAACACAAACGTCAAAATCAATCACTTGCTGTTTAGTTATCGAGTGGGTGTTTTTCATATATTATGGAAAAGCAGCTGCTTATATGAATAATATATTGGACTTCTCTAAGCTGGTAAAGTGGTTTGACAGTTTTACCATCTTGTACCAAAAAAAAAAAAAAAAAATTACAGGTTAAGTTCATTAAAATGAGAAACACATTTTACTCTCTTATAGCCTTTTTACACCGACTGACATCCACGTGAAATGCATGGAAGATGTTGAAAATGTGAAACAGTCGTTTACATTGACAACATCTTTCATCTTTCATTTATTTGTCAAAAAAAAAAAGAAGAAGCAAAATTTTTGTGAAAAATAAAAAAACAATTAAAATGTCCAAGTTTTATTTCCATAGGTCAAGCAACATGTTCTCCATATTGATTGACCATACGATGGGCTTTCTTTTGCACTGCAATTAAAATGAATTTATTTATATGTATGTAATTAATTAAAAATTATAAGAAAATACATGTTCCGCTCATTTTTTTATGTTAAATTTGTTTTCTCAAATGTCATTTTGCTAGTGATGGTACAAAAGCAATCGATTTTCCGCAATTATTTTAGTGATGGCATTAAAAAAATCGAAAGATGAAAGATGGAACAAAATGAGAAAGGATCATCTTCTACTGATGTAGAAAGATGTAGAATTTTCGCCCTGTATAATTCTTATGGGGAAGATGTAACATCTTTGCAAATTGATGAAAGATGTAAGATGTGCGTCAGTGTAAAAAGTCTATTATGAGCGTTCTCAGTTACCCAATTTTCAACATAAAAATGCAAGGCAGCTCGATACCAGGTAGTCGCATAACTACAAGAAACACAACACCAACAAACATTTCATATAATTTGTTGGTAAAAATCTTGAATTACTGTCACCCATTTGTTCGCGTATTTGTGTTTGTGCTGCTTATTTCGACAGTTCTAAAAGTTAAAAGCAGTAGTCAGCTGAGCCTGTATCAAGCTGCCTTGTAAAAAACACAGTACAGAAACGTTTTCATGCGAAAACAGCTGCTGTCTCAACATTTTTCGAGCTTGAAATATGGTTTTGTGTGTTCCAGGAAAATTTTTAAATTTTTTTGGGACTACTCTCCGTTACTCTCATTTTACCGGACTTACTCGGAATTACCTCGAAGTAACTTTATGTTTGTGGCGTTCACATCTATTTTCTGTATTCTGTCTATGTGACAACTGCTACTTCACTTTTTTTTAACAAGTAGTAAAATTTATTACTCATATAACAGGGGCCAAATATTGGCATTCGTAATCGAATATACACGATAGTAAAAACGATATAAAGCAAAAACAAAATAAGCAACAAACACTCAGAATTCGATCGCGAACTTGTTCGATCTTTACAGCCAGAATTCTACCCCAAATATGATCAGCTCATACTACCACTACGATACGATTGTACTAATTCTACCACTGCGTTTTATACCTTAATTACGCAAAATCAGTGAAAATATGAAATTTTAGCCACGTTTTAAAAAGAAAATAAAATTTTTTTTGTTAGTTTGCATGATTCGTAAAAGACGAAAACAATTGCCTATGCATAACAGCTCAACTGGTATGTGATGAGGCTTTGAAATGTAGAAAATAAAAACGAAAAGGGCAGTATTTTTTCTTACTCCGCTTCATAGCCTATTGCGTTTGCTCGATCCCCTTTGTGTAGCGTTATAATACACAACTTCTCATGGCGTAAGTAAAATATTACGGTCTAAGCCTTTTTTTTAATTTTTGGTTATTGTTTATGTTCAATTGTTTTTACTAACTTCACTGTTTTATCCATGGCAATACACATACATACTTTTTTACCTGCAGTTGAGTGCACAAGGTTTCCAAATGCTGACTGGGTTCTGTTCTCTTTTCAGCCAGGACATAAACGCCAACAATAATTTTTAAATAACAAGTAGTAATTGACATTTGTTACTCAAACATAATTTTATAAACAGTAATGCTTAAGGTCAACCATCTGTCAAACCGTCCAAGTAGCTTTTTCGAACTAAGAAAAGCTTTTTCTTCCCTTATAATGGCGAGCGAACTTTTGCTATAAATTTTCCATCATTCAGTGAAGAATTTTCCGATAATTCATACGTGATACGTAATCTAGTCAGAAAAGTTAAAAGAAAAACTAGCTTTAAAAATTATTTAAAATAAAATTTAAACATATTAGCAAAATTTAACTTAATATTTTAACACACACAGAGACGTAAGTTTTATTTAACAATTTATTTAAAGTAATATTGTTCAAATAAAGAATTTACAAGTGATTCCAAATCAAGAAAAATTATGATGAAAAAATATATTAAAGAATAAGTAAAATTACTTAACACTTTAAACGGCTTGCAGTTGGAATAGTTTAATAATGTTTTAGTTTTCTAATATCTTGAATTAAATTGAAAATGTCTTGTCTTAAGCAATTTTCAAAAGACGTTTTCTTTGTAAATTGAAAAATTAAGGGAAAAAATCGATTTTTCCCATTTAATGTGAACGAATATAGATTTTCATGTATCTGCTGTTGTATCCGAAAAAGTGTGTGTATGTGTGTTTGTGCTTTTACTTGTTCTCTGTTTTTTCGTGTGTGTGAGTGACAACTTGTACGAACTTTTCGAACATTCACACTTATTATTTTTCTCTCTTTATTTTTTTGCAACGTCAAAATACTTTGAAAATTAGCGGTATTTTTACTGTTTGCATGAAATTGCTGTAAGTAACGGTAGTTGTGGAAGAAATCGTCTTCAAACGTGCGTTTTAGTCACCTGGTTTATATACAGGTTTAAAGTAATGAGTCAATGAAATTTTTCTTCTTCGATTTTTTAAAGAAACGCCGATTGTATTACGAATCGATAATTGGCTGTAGTGCAAAAAGATGATTAATTGTAAGTTCTGATTTTGGTTTTTGAAGGTATAACCAAGTAATTTGGTGAGTGGACTAAAAATGAAACATCCCCTTTTTGAAAATCCTTCTGTACTATAAAGCAAACTCCTTTAGCCCTATGTCCAAACGTTTATTGTTAGTTTTAGTTGTAAATTTATAATAATTTGTTTTCATTTTACTTGATCTAAACATCAAAGCTTTTGTAGACACATATGTACATAAATTAAATTATTATTCACCTTGTATCTATTATGTTGTATATTTTATCCTCTATTAATATTTGCATTGCATTTGCAAGCTTTGCGCTTTACTAATTTTTGTTGAAACGCATTTTTCAGACCGTCTTTCGATGTCTCCTCTATTAGAGAATGCTTAAATTACCCAAAGGCTTGAAAAAGAAAAAGAAGAAGTCTAAAAAAGATCAAGAACTTTTTACTGAAGAAGAACTTGAAGAATATAAACGCCAACTAAAGGCCAAGCAGGAAGCTGCTGCTGCTAAATCAGATGCTGGTGAATCCGATGTAGCATCAGATGTTGAAGGTTTAGCATCAACAGCGACAACATCAAATACTGCTTCGACCTCTGAGTTTGCGTCCGCGAATACACCAGCAACAGCAGCTGCAAATAACGAATCGGGAGCCGCTAACGGCAGCGATTCTCAAAAGCCAACTGAGGACGACGAGTGGGCTAAATTTAAAGCTTTAACTTCGGGTGTTGATACAATCTTACATAAGACACAGGACGAATTAGACCGTATTAAAAAAGAATCATTTTATCAGCGTCTACCGTCTGCCGCTGAAAAGAAGAAGCAAGAGGAAGAAGAAGCTGCCAGACGTGAAGCTGAACGTATAGAAGAAGAGAAACGTAAGGCTGCTGAATTAGAGGCCCAACGTGATAAGCTTGCCGAAGCGGTAGTTGAACTTTCCGAGTCGGAAGGTGAAGACGAAGCTGAAGTAGATGATATTTTCGTTACTGAGTATGTTGACGCGATTACAAGTGGTGAATTACAATTAGTTGTACCAGACTCTCCAGTATTAGATTTTGACGAAGGTCCAGATCCCTTCGATACTGCTTACGCTGAAAAAGTAATTGTTGGAGCAGACAAGGCAAAAAGCAACAAGAAACTCGTTAGCTTAGGTGCTGCAGTCGAGGTTCTCTCGGGGCGTGTGGAACGCGAGAAGGCCTTAGAACTTGCCAAGCCTAAGCGTAAATTGCGCAAAGGTATAAAAAATCTTTTGCTTAGCGAAAGTATTGATCAGGGCGATCTTGACGAAGAAGATCTATTAGCACCAGAGCCACAAAGAAATCTTTTGGATGAATTAGTTGATGATGTACCAGAATCTGATGCTCCAATAGATTTGAGTGTTTCATTGCATTTGAGTTTTATACAGCCTAAAAAGCCAGCCGCAGACGAAGAAGACGAACAAGAGAAAGAAGACGCGCCAGCACTACCTGACCTCTCTGAATTCGATTCTTTGAGAAGCCCAGAAGACGACGAATTTGCTGAGCTTGCTGCTGAATCTTTAAATAAAAAAGAAGAAGTTAAAGTTATTACTGAGATCCCACTTCCCAAAGCGGAAGTTTTAACCGATATAGCTGAGGCCGATTGGGCTGAGTTTGAACAATTGCCGGAAGAAGCACAGGGTACAGGTAAGTTTAAAAATATTGCTCCATATACATACATAGTTCGTGCAATTGGTTCTTAACAATATATTTTTAAGATTTAAAAAAACCACCACCAAGACCCATAAGTGGGCCACATTTAGTAGAAGGTGCTATTTATATTAGCGACGACGAAGAAGAACAGGACGACGATCCTTTTAACACATCTTACGCAGAAAAAGTAATCAAAAAAACTACAGTTCTTGAAGAAGACGACGATTTTGATCCCAGGGCAGAAGAGAAGTCTGCTCCACCAGACAGGCCCCCACCACCAACAGCTGTAAAACTAATTGCTAAGCATTTGAACGTTGACCTAGATTCCGAGGACTTTGACCCATTTGATACAACCGTAGCTGGAGCAGTAATTGTTCTGTCTAAGACAACACTGAAACATTCACTAAGTGATCCAGATTTTGATCCAAGAGCTGAAGAATCAGCAAGCACTAACGCTGAATCTCAAAAGCAAAACCAAGCTTCCGAAAAATCACTTGGGGCTCCTAAAATTGAAGAAGAATTTGATACAGCCAGACGTAAGTCTTCTCTAAGTTTAAGTTTGCAAAATAAATCTGTAGGCTTTTTAGTACCCAGTCAAGATTTATTAGGAGCAACAGAGGGAGGCAGCAATAAAAAACCCTTAACCCCATATTACGCGCCCACGAATTCTGCTATTACAGAAAAAGAACCAGAGGATCCTTTCGACACTTCTTACGTGCCCGAAAATAAGCCAACAGACGTTGAGCTTAAGCACCTGGAAAGCGACTTGTTATCAAAGTCTACTCTTAAACACAGTTTATCAGACCCAGATTTTGATCCCAGAGCTCCACCAACACCTGTTCCAGCAGAAGACCTATTAGCGGTAAAAGAAGATATTAATACAAAAGTTCTAACACCAGCTCAAGAAAGTAAAGATTTGCCGGATTACCCCGAGGATCTGGTTGTTGATCCATTTGATACTTCAATAGCGGCCAATTTGCAGCCAGGCCAAGCAGAGCTTAAGCTTCTTGAAAGTGAATTGCTGCCCGAAAGAAAATCAGATATTCCTACAGGAGTTTTAGACATCCAAAGTGACGCCCAAGAGTTGGGCTTAGGTGACAAAGTTTTAACACCCCAATTACCACACAAACAAATTACTATACCATCGGAAGTCGATCCCTTTGATACATCGATCGCCGAAAATCTTAGACCAGGAGAAACTGAAATAAAACTTCTTGAAAGTGAATTAATAGAACACTAGGCTTTTATTAAAATATATACCTACTAAAAGAAGAAAATAAAATGGCAAACCCCTTTTTAATGGATGACGATTTGGACGGTATGGATGACCCCGCTGTCAATCCATTCTTAATCCAGGCCGATACGACTGGCGCTAGTGAGGACAATCCATTTGGTGCTTCAGAATCAGCTGTAAATCCTTTTGCATTTGGTGATGATGCCGAAGATGATGCTGAGCACCAGCAACATGACATTGATCCAGCTATGAGTTTTTTTGGTACAACAATTGAAGCAGAAGACGATGCTTTGAGTATTAAGTCATCACAGGATGAGGAAGATGAAAATAAAACCAAGGCTGCTCCGCCCAGACCATTGCCTCCTAAAACACAAGAGCTTATCAATTCTGTTTCAAATCAAATGGATGAAACTAGCTCCGAGCTTCTGGGGCGTATACCGGTAACACGTTCTCCTAGTCCGGTATCAATGAGGGACTTACACTCACCCAGTCCTACACCGGACAGCGGCTTAGCCGATCTTTTGGATGTATCTGATAGCGGCTCATCCAACAACGTTCAAGGTTTTGACATCGACTTAATAGGATCAGAGTCAAATACTATGAAAGCAAATGATAATCCCTTTGCCATACCAACAGGAATACCCACTATACAGGCTGCAACGCCTATGCCTTCGCCAGCCAAACAGCAGCCTCCACGTCCTCCACCACCAAGACCTGCTCCACCTAGACCGGTGCCCCCTAGTGTTGCTGCTCAACAGCCTCCACCAAGGCCATCTCCACCAGTTCCACCCGCTAAACAGAAACAAGAGGAAATTGTAGCAGATTCTGAGGATCTGTTTGACATGTTTGGTACCACGAAGCCACCGAAACCTCCACCACCCAAGAGCAAAGAAGATATCTTAAGTCTTTTCGATAAACCTGCCCAGCCTGTGGCCAAACCTGACTTGTTAAGTGATGATTTAGTACTTGACCCCTCAGCAGCGGAGCCTGAATCGGAAAATAATGATTCTAACCCAGACGAGACAGTAATTTTTAATTCTGTCTTGACGAGACCAGATGAAAGTACACACAATATAACTTCAGAGCCACAATCAGCCACATACAATAGCAGTCAGCAAAATCGAATAGCTGTACAAGAACCTACTAATCAGCAACGTGCTCCAACGCCTGACATAGAAATAACAACGGTTGAGGACAGAGTACGATCAGATGACGAAGAGGAACCAGAACCCCAACCAATAACAAAGCAGGATTCACCTGCAGTAGTTATAGAAACAGAACCAGATCCTCCCGGTGAAGATGATGCAGCCGACGTTTCCACAGTTCCCCAAGTAATTTCTCATATAGACTCAGATCAAAGCCCTCCAATTGAGTCTGCTGCAACCACACAAGCTCAGTCCGACTCACCAGTGGAAGTTCCGTCAGAAAATATACCAAGAAATGTCGATAATGAAGCACAGGAAGCAGGTGTCGAAGAAATGGATACCGGTTTAGACTTTGCACCACCTAGTGGTGCTGGTTCAGCCAATCCATTCGCTAGTCCCGATGAAGAAGAAGAAACTTATCCTCCTACTAGTACGGTAACAAATATTTTTGCTGCTGACGAAGTGGAGTCGTCTGAGGTGGTAGAGAATATATTCACAAGCACTAGCGATGCGAACCTAGAAAATATATTTACCACTTCAACAATGATTGACAGCATATTTACCTCTACAGCAGACTCGGTGGCAGGAAATGTTTTTACAAGCACTGCAAACTCGGTGGCTGAAAATATATTTTCGACTAGCGCAGAAGCACCAATTGTACCAACAGCAGCTATCAATATATTTGCCGCAGACCCAGAGCCCGAAGTAGAACAACAGCCAGCATACGGCACAAATATTTTTGCCGAACCAGATGAGTTTGATGCCTTCTCCGCCAAATTCGAATCCGTTAAAAAAGATAATATCAGTATTTTGGATGGCTTTGGAGGAGGGACAGGATCGGGCGCGGTAACTCCTACTACAGGCGATGGTAAGTTGATGGGTTACTATAAAGAAAATTAGCATTTAAACTATATTTTCAGCTTGGGGTGAAAGTGCTTTTGGAACACCAAGCTCTGCAACAGATGCTTTTGCTGACTCCACTGATGGTTTTGGCAATGAAGATGATGACTTTTACAAAATGCAGGCACCAGTTCGTTCCGATTCAGTCGAATCGGTAGAAAAAGACTTTAATGTTGTTATTAGACCTAAAACGGAGGGCTCAACTGCTATAGCACCACAACTAGCTCCACCCCCTCCTACTCGCGGTGCTCCTGCAGGACAGTATTCTGGTGATACTAGCCCAGCAGTAAATCCGTTTGAAGAAACCGGTTTTCCAGCACCAGCTCTCCAAGAAGATACTTCTATGAAACGCACAGACTCCCAGGAGACACCTCAAACTCCCCTATTTGACGAAGATGTATCGCAACCTCTGGAAGATTTTCCACGTCTCAACTATGTTGGTACTGGCTGGGATATGCAGTTAAGACAACCGAATAAAAAGAAAATCACTGGTCAGCGCTTCTGGAAAAAAGTATTTGTTCGTTTGGTTGCTCAAAACGATGTGCCAGTTGTTCAACTGTTTAATCAGGCCAGTGATAAGCAACCATTCCAGGAACTTCCTTTACAGCCCTCGTATTCAGTTTCAGAAATCGGCGCCCAGCAATACGATCAGTATGGAAAAATTTTTACCATGAAGTTGCAATACATCTTCTATAAAGAACGTCCTGGCGTGAGGCCTGGCCAAGTTACTAAAGCCGAACGCATAACAAATAAGCTAACTAAATTTGCACAATATGCCATAGCGGGAGATTATGAAGGTGTCAAAGAGTTTGGCAGCGATCTTAAGAAACTGGGCTTACCCGTCGAGCATGCACCTCAATCATCACAGCTTTTCAAAATCGGTTCTATGAACTACGAAGATATGAAACAATTTTCTATTTGCATTGAGGAAGCTCTTTTCCGTTTGCCTGCTTTACGTGAGCGTGCGTTAACTTATAAAATGGAGGAGGTGCAGGTTACAGCGGTAGATGAAATATACGTGGAACAGGATATAGAGGGAAAAATTCTGAAGCAAATTGCCAGAGTGAGAGTGTTCTTTTTAGCTTTTTTGACAGGTAGGTTGGTCGCATCATCTATTTTGAACTATTTATTTATGGTTTTATTTGCAGGTATGCCGTACATTGAATTGGGTGTTAATGATATGTGGCGCCAGGGCAAAGAAGTTGTAGGTCGCCACGATATCATACCTGTGGCTACGGAGGAGTGGATTCGTTTAGAAGCGGTGGAATTTCATAGCGTGGTCAATCAGGAAGATTATGAAAAGACTAGAATTATCAAGTATGTTTGTAAAGAACATGTATAAAATTTAAATATGGTTCGAATGTAAATAAAAACATATTTTAGATTCCAACCTCCTGATGCCAATTATATAGAACTATTACGCTTCCGTGTGCGACCGCCTAAAAATCGCGAACTTCCTTTACAACTCAAAGCTCAATGGATAGTGATCGGCAATAAAGTTGAATTGAGGGCAGACATACTAGTGCCCGGCTTTACTTCGCGTAAATTGGGCCAAATACCTTGTGAAGATGTGTCGGTACGTTTTCCCATACCTGAATGCTGGATTTATTTATTCCGAGTTGAAAAACATTTTAGGTGAGTTTTCCTTCGAATTTCGGAGAGCAGTGTTTAATTTAATTTGTTTTTGTGTGTATACGTGCTCTTAATTAGATACGGATCTGTTAAATCGGCCCACAGACGTACTGGTAAAATCAAAGGCATTGAGCGCATTTTAGGAGCTGTCGACACTTTGCAGGAATCGCTGATTGAAGTAACATCAGGTCAAGCTAAATACGAACATCATCATCGTGCCATTGTTTGGCGGTGTCCACGTTTGCCAAAAGAGGGCCAAGGTATGTAAAGAGCTGGGCAATTACTTCTGATTTTGATTTACTTACCTATTTTTTTTTTGCTGGCTTTTTGTCTTCCTTGTAGGCGCTTATACAACACATCAGCTTGTGTGCCGCATGGCCTTAACATCTTACGACCAAATACCCAGTGAATTAGCACCTTATGCTTTCGTTGAATTTACTATGCCAGCAACACAAGTATCTCATACAACAATTCGTTCGGTCAGCGTTCAAGATTCGGATTCAGATGAACCACCAGAAAAATATGTGAGATATTTGGCAAGACATGAGTACCGGTAAGTTTCAAGAGTTTGTTAAGTGACTGGAAGTACCGTTTTAATGAGATGTTATGAATAATGTAGATGTGTACGCACATGTTTAGTCCTAAAAATAACACTGTACAAGAGTGAAAATAGGTGGAAGAAAAAAATTAGTAGATTATATGTATTTTGGTGCTCTAAGCCCAAGTCTGCTTTCAGTTTTTCTCTATCACATAAGGATTTTTTTATGGTTGTGGCTAATTTTCCTCCTAAATTATAGAGTTAAGCCCTTATATTTAACCATAATTCGGAACAATCTTCTCCAATGTTAGTGAATAAAAAAATTTAAAACAGGTATCTCTAATTGTAATACATATGTATATATTGAAAGCAGATTTGGGTTTAGTGCACCAACATACATATAGTCTACATATTTTTATTCAAAACAACCAAAAAAGTGTGCTTTGCAGAACAGTGTAATACTCTGTTCACATATGCCTTTTTAATTGAAACAACATTCAGTTAATTGACAATATCGTTTTGGTGTTTATACATACTTAATATTGCTACGATAATTAGCATTTGACAGGTGAAGAAATTATTATTTAAATTTTTCTGTAAAAATTTGTTTTTTTTGTTTGTTTGTTTGTTTGTTTGTTTATTTATTTTGTTGACGTTTGATTAGACAACTTTTAACAAGGTGTGTTCAATAAGTACTGTTGTTGTAAAAGCTTGTTCATTCAGTACTGTTAATACAAATCTAACAGTGTTGCATTATAAATTTTATTCATTATTAAAACAATTATCTCTTAATTGCCAATAAGTTAATTATAATTTTTATATGAAAATTTAGTCTCAATAATGACCTTAATTGTTATAATTTGAATATTTCTGCATGTATGAACATAGTATAATGAAAGCCTTGATGACGTAAACAATTTTCTAGCCTTAATTTGAACTTTATAGTCGAACTATATGATATACAATTACTGATCAGCTACGCTATGTACTTCAGCCAGTAATTCTTCAACCTTACTTTAAAAATGTCTTCTTTAAAAATGTTTATTACTCCAATTTTAACAAAAAAAAAAAAATCTTTCTTAATTTCGAAGAAGTAAAAATCTAACTCAAACCTGATAAAAATTATTAATAATTGTAAGCAAATTCCTTAACAATGGTATTGATCTGTTTGCGCACATCTTTGTTAAGAGCAAAGTTTCAGAAATAGTAAAAACATATTTAGCTTGTCCAATTTTTTAGACACGGGTTAAAGGCGACCCTTCCGTTCAGCATAATTTTTTTTAAATTACTTTTTACCTGGCTCAAGTTCAAACCTTGATTGGTCACTTTTTTTATATCAATATCAATTAAGTAAAGAAAAGTAACATTTTTGTAACTAGGTGGAAAACCGGCTGTTTCTGGGTAGCAAACACCCTTCGTCAGCACCCTATGATGAGAGAGCTTATTTTATGAGAGCTTTTTCATACATGTTCTGGTGCGCATCCTTGGGATCTAGAGGCTCATTTTATTGATACAACTTAAACATTTACGCCATGACATGCGGTACTTGTTAACATTTTACTGAAAATACTTTTAATTACATTGAACTTTGGTGCTGCAATACATTTATATTAAATGACTTTTTACCTGGCTTAAGTTTAACCCTTGGTTGGTCCCGTTTTTATTAATTAGGTAATTTTTTTTTTTCTTTCTGAAGCTCCCCACCAAAAGTAATTCATATTATTGGGTGTATAGCACAGTTTTCCTGATAATAAGGTGGTCTAAACAACATATCTTTAATTTTCTTATAAAGTGAATTACTAAATTTTATGTTCAAGTGAACTAAAGCTTTTTAGCTATATTTCATTTATGTCTTTCTGCTGTTATTGTTTTTATTACAAAAAATAAAACATTTCATTGTCATTAAAGAATTACTTTTATGAATTAGTTGAGTTGTTTTGAAACTTATCTGACACGAACGAAGAATTGGAATAATTGTGAAAACTTATTCGACTAAATAAGCAAGATAAAAATTGCGCAATCAAGTAGGCAATTAAGGTGCGGTCGCACTATCATATATTAGCAGTCAGATAGCAGGACAACAGCTATAAATGCATTTAAATACATATAGGCGCATAAACATACATCAACAAAAAATAAAACTCGGTTTTAAGGTTTTGTTTGATCGAAGAACAAAAACAAAATTTATAGCGAACAATTAGTTGATCTGACCAAAAAATTTTCCAACAGTAGACACAAATTTGCTCTAAATTTTGTTTGTACTAATTGACCAAAAATTTTATGCTTTTACGTTTTTGTTAGTGTTTGCTGATGTATCCATATGTATTTCTAGATGTTTATATGCATCTATTTGCCTAAATTAACGGTAAAGAAAAAATTGTGGTCCCGTTATTTTAGGCAAAAATGGACAAACAAAAGCTTATCTGTGATAGTATTTTTAGTCGCATGAGCAAAAAGGTCAAAAAATTGGATACTCTAATACGCATCTGTTCCAAAAAGATGTCAAAATAACGTTTTCTACGTTACATTTTGCAGAATCTAAAAATTATGTGGCCATATATAATTTTCTTAACCGACTAAATGAAAACAGAAATGATGAGTGCTGTAATGAAATCAATCACAACATACTACGTTTGTTTATACGTACTGCTTATTCGCGAATAAAATTATTGTGAATAGAAAAATTTGGCGTATAAACAGTAAATAAAATTTTTATTTGTGAATAGCTAAGTCGCGAAAACAAGTACTGATTAAAAAGCTATTCGCAAATAAACGCAAAGAGTTGCAACTTTTTTTTATATCGGTTTTAAAGTTTTCTTCGATATGACACACGTGCAATCATATGACAGAAAGGAAATAATTTACTAAAAATTGCATGAAAGCAAGTCTGCCCCTTCTTCTTTCACTAGCGACTACAAAAGTTGCATGCCTTTTGTTGAACCGTTCTTGTAAAATTTCTGGGCTTTTCTGCATTAATTGAATTGTAAGAAACATATGTTGTGCTTAACAGTGTTACCAATTAGTTACATTTTTTACCATCTGGCTTCACTAAAAAATACAAATTTTCTGCATTCGCATTGGCGCATAACTTTGGGGTTACACGATCAAGTTTTGCCTTTCAAGTTTTAATACACTCACAATTTTGAAAATTGGTGCAAACTTGATGACAATTTTTGCTTTCCATAGAGAGCATCAAGTTACAATCAAGAAAACAGCTGACAACAATTTTTTTTCGTTCTGTCTGCAAATATTTTTTTGTTTTGTTTGAAAGTTACAATTAAAAATGATAAAAATTAAACAGAATCAAGCTTAAAAATATAAATAAAAATGTTTACATGCAAAACCAACAAATATAATGATGTGCTGCGATTCATTATAATTTTTAAATATTTACCAACCTTTTTACTAATAAAGGCTTCACCCAGTATTTCCTTTCTGCCCTCTGGTTTTTTTTCTCCTTCTTTTATTTTCTTTATTTCTGATAGTACTTTTAATGAAGCAGCTATTTTTAATTTTCTTCTTGACGGCAGCTTGAAAACGAATTGTTATGAAATTGCGTGCAGCCTAGGTCACAGCTATCAATTTTATTGAATTTTGACAAGCAGTATGTGAAAAAAACTTGATAGCAAAACTTGATCGTGTAACTACAGTGTAAGTGAGTTATTTATTTGCGAATAGTTCTTATTTGTGAATAGGCTACGTATAAACGTAGTAACAGAAATACTGAAATTTTTTTTTAGAAATGCCATGATATTTTTTAATTTTATGAGAACTAATGAAAGGTAAATTGTTATATCTACGAAATTGCATTGTCACAATGAATATTTTCAATAGAGGAATGAAAACACATTAAAAAAATATTGTACACTTTACTATGGATTAATATATTAGTCTAGTATAACCTATATAATTCTAAGCATTAATCAGCCTCTTCAAAAATCTCGTAGCTTATAAAACAAATTAATATGAACAAATTATTTATAACGTTCGGAACAATGCTATTTTTTTGTGGCTAGGAGATAAGATGTCTAACAAAATAGGCTCCATACGTTCCAAAAAGAGTTTTTCAAGGATCTTTGATAGAAGTGGTAGTATGCTAATTGGCCTGTAAGATGATAATTTTGATGAGCCTTTGTTTAGCTTAGAGATAGCTATTGTTTCAGCAACTTTCCAAACGCCTGGGAAATACTTAATGCAGACTACTGTATTAAATATATGTATTTCTTATATATAGCTACAAGGGCTTTATTTTGCAGTTCTTTTAAGAGTTTGCCATCGTTCTGACCATAACCAGGCGACTAATTAACTTTCACACGCGTCTTCATAATATTTTTGATTTCATTAAATGTAATTTTTTTGATTTGAGAGTTAGAAGTGCTGTTTCGCGTACTTGATGTGATCGCTCCTCTTCGTCCATTACGTTTGTGAAGGTTTCAGCGAAATGGTTTGTGAGAACATTTGCTTTTTCTTCATTTGTACGGGCCCATGGGAGATCGGGTTTTTGAATCGGTGGATGATGTAATATTCTACTACTTATGTTCTTGGTAGCTTTCCGGAGCGAGTAATTTTTTTTGTAGCGGAAGTGCCAAGGCTGGTCAGATATCTGCGCAATTTGTGTTAAAAATATTGCTTTATTTATTGCACTTGCTCACTTATTTATAAACTACTAATTGTATATTTTTGTTAGTATATTTTGATATGTTTTGAAGTGCCGTCACTATCGTTAATCCCTTTATTGCTTTAAAATGCATTAATGTTGTTGTTGTACTTGAACGTGTCAGTGCATGCTCAAGCATACATACATACATAATATATTTTTATTTGTATAAATTCTTTCTGTTGCATTTTTTCCATTTATATTATTTTGAAAACTGCGTAATTCTTGACTTAATTATTAAGATCATATTTTTTGCTGCTCTTCATAACGGAGCATCTTTTTTTCATACATACATAAAGGCTTTCATGATCCAATCAATTTTGTAAAAATTATCACTTTCAATTTTGCTTTTGACTGTCAAACAATAAAGTTCAGTTAACTTTTACAAAAGAAACTTATTATTTTTTGGATTCAACATTTTAGCGACCGTAACAGGACGGTTCAAGAAGTTTAGGCCCGTAGAGCCGCAACATTTACTTAGTTACTGCCTTCATAACAAGGAAGCAAGGTCTATTTTCGTTCGAAACCTTTTTGAACCAACCTTTAAACTTTGCAGTCTCTTGTTGGTAATAACTAAACATAAGTCTATTCGTTACATAGTTCGTGGTGCCATTTCATTAAGATCTTATTCAACGTTGAACGAATCTTATACAAAAAATAAATATGGCAGTTAATGATGAGCCATCCAACGTTTCTGTTGCTCCAGAGTTGGCATCATTGAAACAACAACGGGCTACAACAAAGCGAAACCTTTCTAGCATCCAGAATATTTTTCCTAAAATTATTATTATAAATTGTAACTTTAAAATAAACGGTTTGTGTTTTAGAGCATCGATTTTTGATCTTTAATAATTTGTCTTCCTTATCCTTCTTTAGCAAAATTTTTCACTCTTTAGTAAGCCTATTAAGAAGAGTTGTATGGGTAGACCTCGTATTTGGCCATCGTTTTCTTAATTTTCGTTTAAATTTTATTTTTTCCTGGATGTGTGCAGGAATATTGTATTTATGTATTGTTGTTCTAGATGGAGTTGAATTACCAGGTGCGCTTATAAGCTTGTCATTGAAAGAAGTTTTAGCGCAATCCACTTCATCTTTAGTTTTTAATGAAACATTTGTATCGAGTTTTACCTTTGGATAAAAAAAAAAAAAAACCAAAATGCTAAATGTTTTTTCAAGCTTGAGGTCAAATTTTATAGTTTATTTAAAATTTTTTTTTCCAATATTTCGCTAACCTCCAGCTAGCATCATCAGAGATTGGGGTATGTTTATTTAAGGGGTCTTTACAGCAACACGTACCTCTATCCCTAATGATGCTACGAAATATTGAAAAAACTTTGACACTATACTGCGATTGCATAACAGATTTCAGCCTGTTGTAGCGAATAAACGAATTACTATACTCTCTTTTAAGGGTTGGTATCGAAACAACGCATGGAGAATCGACAAATGCCTATTTGGCAGCAACGAGGCCCATACGAGAGGAACCTGAAACAAAACCAGCTGCTTCGCCCCTACCGCCACCTAGTGACTCAGATTCAGACTCCAACTGAATTTAATCAAATTGAAGCTATATTTAAAATTAAAATAGTCTTAACAATATTATCTACATATGGACATCTAAAAATAAATCATGCAGTATTTTGTTGCTTACAAGAAGAAAAAAAAAATATACGAAATAGAAAATTAAAGAAACATATACTCGTTCATTATACCAAAAACTTTATATAAAACACTCTAAACAAATTGAACTAAACGATTTAGAATTAAGCTTAATAATATTAAAAAGAAAAACTAAAGTTCCAAAAATTAAGAAAAAAGACACAAGATTATGAAAGTATTAAATATTTAATTAATTGTTAAATGTTAAAACATTTTCGTTTATTTCTTCCTCTTAAGTATTAATTTAACAAACATTCCAGTTAGACGTTTTAAGAACTTTAAATATTTTAAACTAATTTCACTCTTTGGCTTTCGTGAAAAACTGTTAAAGCTTCAAACATATATTAGTTGACAATAACATTAATATAATTGCATACACTTACATATTTATAAACATTTACATACATATATACAAACATATATACATCCATATATAAAAAGTAAATACAAATCATATGCAAAATTCAAAACACAGATATTATATAAGTCATTTTAAATACTAAACGCGCATACAAACGTCAGCTACAAAATCCCAACTTAATTGATAATACAAAAAAAGAAAAAACATAAAAGAAAGAGAAATTTTATTCATGTTCAGTAATAAACCAAATATACATAGTTCATTCATACCTACATATGTATATCATTCATAAAATTAAAATTACAATCACTTACATACAAATAAGAATACAAAATCAGGTATGTGATGTAGTTTGAATAGTAAATCACTTTCACAAGCAGAGCTGGATGTGATGCATTTCGATCGATTTCAGCTTAATCTTTCCATTTAACATTTAATTGATAATTATGTTTATCTAGAATGATTGTATGTAATCGAAAACGGCTGAAAGCCCACATTACGGCTATCAGTTTTGCAATTTTTAAAACTTTTTCGATGAGATTGGATTTCATTTTGCGAAGCTTTAGTCACACCATGGTGATGTTCCACAAACATTATTGTGGCTTTGTTTAAAACTTTCTTTTTTCAATTGGATTCTAAGCGGCCATGAATATTGATATGCTTTAGAACACATAACAAAGCGATTACTTTTGATTAAGAACAATGTGGAAGTTGAAATCACTTTTTATTGGTTTCAGTTAGTGCCTGTGCTCTTATCGAAACTCCTCACATACCTAAAGCCAGTGCTGGGCAAAATACATGCTTTGGTGTATTTAAAATACAAAATACATGAAAGTTGTGTAATTAAAATACAAAATACAAATACTTTTTCTCCACGTATTTAAAATATAAAATACTGCATTCCAAAAGCAAGTATTTGAAATACAAAATACAGTGTAATAAAAATATGTATTTAAAACACAAAATACAAAATACTTTTAATCAAAAAAGTTTTTATTTCCATTCATAAACACCAGCTTTTCAAATGTGGTATCAGATAAACAACCTCTTGATGGCGAATGAATAAGACCAGCTGTCGAAAAAACCTAATGATTCATTATTAAAAAACGATATTTTATTGAAAGAGAAATAACAGAATTAAGAATGAAGTGACAATGAAAAAACGTTTGGCCAAAGACTATATAAAGTCTATACAAGCCAACATCTGATTGACAAAAGCTGTTTTTTCCTTATACATTTATTTCCGCTTAATTGAGACCCGCTTAATTGAGTTTCCCCGTTTATTGCACTAAAAATCATGGACCGAAATCATTCAGTATACCTGTCTATGTTAAAATAACCGTTTGAGTTCCGTTTAATTGCGTCACCCAATTAATTGGTTCCGAAATTCAGACCGCATTGCGGAAAACAAGAGCAAATGTTTCGCTTGATTGATTCCGTATACTAAATTTTTTTTTTGCTTCACAAGTGCAAAAAAAAATATTTTGCGGCAAAATGTTTACAAACATTGTACTATGAACGTACCTGATTTTTATTTTGATTTAATGAACCTAAACAATTTTTCAACCTAATATGTAACTAAGGAAATGAGTTTTATTTTCCATCTACGCATGAGTGTTTCGCTTTATTGCACATATTGCTCAATTAAGCGATTTTCGTTTAATTGCGTCGGCGATTCAATTAACCGAGTATTGCTTAATTGAGTTTCCGTTTAATTGCGTCAAAAGTTGTGCATTTTTAGGAACTCAATTAAGCGGAAATAACTGTACATATTTTATTTGTTCATTGTTTGACTTTCTGAAAGCTTAGCGACTTTCTCAATGTATATGCATTCAGTTGCGTTTACTTTACACAGGGGCTTTGCGTTTGGTAATTAAATTGTAGTATTGCCATTTTTTTGTAAATAAAACAGTAATAAAGTTTTGCACTTTTAGTTGTTGTATGAATGGAATAATTTTTAGCGCATATTTTATAACACAAATTAAAAATGTATTTTGAAAAATGTAATTTGAGAGCACAAGTATTTGAAATACAAAATACAAAATACTCAAGCGCTTAGTATATTTAAAATACAAAATACAAATACATTCGTGAGACGTATTTAAAATAAAAAACAAATTACGTATTTGTATTTTAAATACGTATTTCAAATACATGTATTTTAAATACTGCCCAGCCCTGGCTAAAGCAATACCATTTTTATTTAGTTTATACGTGTAAATTTATGAAGCTGTTTGCTGGCTGTAGCTGATTGTTTCTCTTCAAATACCATGCTACTAAACAAATAATGAGTTCTATCTAGTCATCGTATGATATAAGAAGCCCAAAAAAATCATTTTTTTAAGACAACATAAACTAAAAGCTCGTTGATAGCATCTTATGAAAAGAAAATTGTATCTTAATCTAGATTTACAGAAAAATTTATTCATAAATTATGTATCTATCAAGCAAGACACTGACTGCATGTATTACTTTGCAACTTAAATGTACTCTAAAAAAGAAAACCCAAAAAAATGTTAAAGGAACAACAACAAACAAAATTAAAACAGAAAATTAAAAAAGCAATTGATAAAATGCAATATAAAAAGTATAGCTAAATACATAGGTGTTACACAATTAACTAAAACAATAAAAAAAAAAAAATAAATTAGGCAAACATCATATTTAAAATTATTTTGACACTAAAAAAAAAAAGGGATTTTGCCAGATGTTCTGAGTATTCTATTTGTCATCCATATACACCTTTTCAATACACATACATACTTATCTGAAATTTATCATATCGAAGTTTTACTTTCAATAGCCTATCTAAACCATTTTATTACAGAGCTCTTTTCGAAATTGCCCATTGGCATAAGCTCAAATGGAAGTTTAAAGAAAACACGACAACTAATTTGCTAAATTCGGAAAAATTTCACTTGGGCTCGTCTTCAGTTTTAGGCAAAGTGTTCAGGCAATCAGAAACCCTAAAATGCATTTGCAAAGGCTTCACAGGTTTATTGTCATAAATTTAGTTCCTAACAAAGTTTCTTATATTAATATATATTTCTCAATTTTAATTTCTGATCTTTAGTTCATTGTTATATATAAGAAGATTTTGGAAATATTGATTATATTTTGACACAGAGCTTAAACATGAATAAGTAGTAACAATTTGCGGCACTTGTTGCTTTAAGCTAAATCTATAAATATTTAATTTAACTCAGGTCCAAAAATAGACCTTTCAAACATTTGAAAGGTCTCTTTTTGCACCTGAATTAATACAGTTTAGTTTTTATTGTTTGTAGTATTTGCTACATACGCCGTATAAATTTCAAGCCTCTATCTCTTACGGTTCAAAAGTCATAGCTGATTTTCCAACTAAAGGGTGCCTCCGGTTATGAACACCAATTATGTTTGAACTTTTTGCTGTTTTGCTATTTGTATTTTTTGTCATAGAGACATACGAATTACAAATACAGTAAAAATTTGAAATCTCTATCTTTTACGGTTCAAAAACTAAACTCAATTTTCAAATTAAAGAGTGTCCCCGTATAAAAGGCCACATTCAAATTTCCTATTCCCATTTCCTATTCAAAGTTTCGCTATTTGTGGTATTTGTTGTTGTGTAGGCCTGATAACTGCATATAATCTACAAACTTGAAGTCTCTCTTACGATTTAAAAGTTTCAGCTTATATCAGTTTCTAGTGTGGAATCAACATTTATTTCTTATGTTTTTGGTATTTCCCGCTGTAGAGCCTATATATCTTATGAAAATTTCAGCTTTCTCGCTCTAGGGGTTGAAAAGTTACAGTTACTTTTAGATAGTTTTCACAGTTTCTTGTATGGGAGCACCCCCTAATTCCAAATATTTTGGTGTTTTGGGTATTTGATGTTGCAGAACCATTATGTAACCACATGTCCAGTACAAATTTAATTTTTCTAGATCTTATGGCTCAAAAGTTACAGCTAATTTTATTGGCGCAGTTTTTTCTATTGGGACTCCCTTTGACTTTCAAATTTTTGTTGGTTTTAGTATTTCTCGTCTTAGCGGGCGGATAACCACATACAGTATTGTGAAATTTCAGCTCTCTAGCTCTTAGCGTTTGGAAGAATGGGGTCTGTGACGGACGGACGTAGAAGTCTCAGCAATAGGGTTTCATTTTTACATGCTGACTACGAAACCCTGAAAAGAGCTTCAGCTGACCTGACCGTCGCGACGAAGAAAACGTAAACTGCTTGAGATGAAGCACATATGCAGACAAGTGGCGTAATTTTTTCAAAAATTTTCTATGTTGGATTAATCACTTCCTATTATATATTTTTGGCAATTATATATTTTCTTAGTTCCGTATGTTTCAACTATAATTAAATTTTTTATTGGCTCTTAAAAGAAGAGATGCCTAAAATTAGTTTGTGGCAGTATATGTCTACATTATCTGCAGGAATTTTATAAAGAAAAAAAAAATTTTAAATCATAATACGGAACATGAGCTGCAAGAAAATATTCTAGAGGAATTATTGCACACGTCTGTTAATTCTTTAATTACTTCGTAGAGTGCTCAGGGACGGTTAGAGAATTGTTCTTAGTCCTTAGCTGATTAATGGAATTCTCGTAGTCTGGAAATTTTTTTGGATGTTATAGCTTGTTGTATTTTTTAAAGTTTGTTTTGGAGCAGTCCTGCTGAACAACTCGGTAAAATAGTTTTCATTTGAGCCACAACATCTCTAATGATAGTTTCAAGCATTTGCACTTTAATGACATTGAAAATCTTAATTTCGCTGTGTAAAGAAATATGTATAATTGTTGTGAAAATTTGGTTTTTGATAACAAATTTACTGCCTTATTCATAAGAAATAGTTAATGTTTACTAAAGTGTTGGTTGAATTGTTGTTTTAATAAAACCTTAATAAACCTTAAATATTTCTTATGAATAAGCCACTTATAAAATAATACAATAAAATATTCAAATACAAACTTAATTATTTATTTGATTTACGAGCCAATTGAAATGTATTAATTCAGGTCCAAAAATGAACCCTTTCAAAAAATGTTTGTTGTATTTTTCAGCTGTCTATATGCCGACGACATTTCGTTGGTGCTAATTAACTCATCAGTAGACTTGAAAAATTCTTAAAAGTTTGTTTGAAACTTAACTACTTATTCCATAATTCCCATGAACAGAATGAGAATCAGAAATGTTCGAACAAGTGTTGCAAAAGGAAAAAAGAAATGTTTGCTGTAAAATTTCTGATTCTCATTTTGTTCATGGGAATTATGGAATAAGTAGTTAGTTTCAAACAAACTTTAAGCATTTTTCAAGTCTACTGATGAGTTGATTAGCACTAACGAAATATCGTCGGCATATAGACAGCTGAAAAATACAACAAACATTTTTTGAAAAGGTTCATTTTTGGACCTGAATTAATACAATAAAATATTTGTATAAGATGTAATTTTAAAAAAATTTCATGTGTATATTAAAATAAATTCACGTTACTGCAGCAATGTTTATTTAATAAAAATTGCATATGTAACGTTATTATCAAGCAATTATTGTAATTGAATTTTTTCCATTTTGTTTTTTTTTTTGTCTGAGACTTGGTGTTGAAACAACACAACTGATATATTTCTTACTTTCTTAGAAATCATACTTAGCTGCAAATATGGTTCTTTATTAATTTTGGAATACAGTCGAATTTCGATAAAGGCATAAATCTTACCTAATCGAAACGAAAAAAATTGCTTTGAAAATTTCCCAAATATTTTCTTACTACTTTCGTTCGCTTAAAAGAAATTAGTTTTAATGGTAATGCGTTTTCGTAGAAGACTCTTTGTTTGTTAAAAAAGCTGTTTTATGTTAAACAAATACCGTATGAAAGAATAATATGCAGTGTACCGGTGGCAAAATATCTTCCTTATTGTATTGAGTAACATTTTATCTTCAAACAAACTCGAAACTGAAATAGAAATCAGGTTTTTGTTATTTTGTTTAAAGCTTCGCTTCTTGGTTTTAAAAAGAAATTTATAGAGAATAATTGTCGCTTCTCCGGACTCGCTTTAAGGCAAACACATTTCTTGTCATTTTCTCATTTCCCTTTAGCCGAATTCGACTGTATATCATAATTATTGATGTTAACTTAAATATAACACAAACTGCAAATCACAGTAGTCATTTAATGTCAAGTTAAAATCTGAAAATTGAAAGACAGTTTGCCTGCTAATTTAGAAAAAAAAAACCATTTGCTCGATTTAATTTTACAACATAACAAATATTATAAAAATACCCAAAAATGATATTAACCAAAGAAAAAAAAAATACCTTAACTAATAAATACATTTTCGAGTTAAAAATTATAAAAAAAAAAACCAAAAAAAAAAAATTCTCTTCATTATTCATTGCCATTCATATTTATATTATTTAATGTTTAAAAAAAATTAAAAAGCGTTCCAAGGCGCTGTTATTGTAAATGTATTGTTTAATAGTGATTTAAAAAACTTTAATATGATATAAAAATATCTATTGCATTATTTGAATGTTATTAACTGTAAAACGAATTTAAATCAAACGTTTATAATTATTTATATTATTATAAGTTCGAATACTAAATTCTCTTCTTTGAAATTCTTTCTTATCGCAAAAAAAAGTAAAAAAGCATTGAGTCGTTACACCTTCATTTATTTAATAAAATAGACAGTTAAAAATATTGTATAATATATGAATATTTAGAAGAAGAAAAAAAACAACACAATATATATAAAATAAAAAGTTTCGGCAAGTGTTATACATATGTACTAAAAATTTACAAAAAACAATCTTAATGAAAAGCAAAACAAACGATATGTTATAAATAAATGAATAGTATTTAATAAAGTTAAACAAAACAAATCAGAACAACATTAAAATATATTTGAAAACAAAAGATTCATATAAACAAACTATAAATATTATATTAAAACAAACAATTTAAAATAATAAATATTATAATTATTATAAATCAAACCAAAATAGTTAATTGATAAAATAAATATTAAATAAAAACAGTTTGTTTCAAATTATTGTTTTACTTCTATACAGTGGATCTAATCTATATGGATACCAGTGAGCGTGCTATACTCGGCTGGACCGTATCTTAAATACTGTTCGCAGTAGTCACGTTCAGATGTGTATATCGTTGGTCTCTAATATAAAAAATACCCAATCTTCAATCTTGATCTTTTTGCATATTGTGAATTGTTGGAGGATTCCGAATTATCAAAGAACGAGAGAGAAATATAATAAAGGGTCCACTAAATAACTTTTTTTTTTTTGAAAACGGCGTGAAATTTCGAGTATTGCTTCGGCAGTGTGGCACGTAGCGCCGTCCTGTTGAAACCAAATGTTGCCAATATCCTTCTCTTCAATTTTTGTGAACAAAAATTCGTTCAACATGGCCCGATACCGATCGCCATTGACAACCGGCCACTCCTTGCTCATTTTCGAAGAAAAATGGCCCAATTATGCCTCTGGACCAAAATCTGCACCAAACTGTGAATCGTTTTGGGTTCGTCGTCTTTTCAATGTATGCGTGCGGGTTTTCTGTGACCCAAATGTGATAAGTTTACTTGTTTACATACCCGCCAATATCTGAAAAAAGGTTTTTTTTTTGTTTTGGCAAAATCGGTATCTTCTATAAGTCGATCGCAGGCCCACTTAGCGAATCGTAGACACAACCATATTCGTTCAGCGAAAGGATAAAATTAATTATCTGTCAAATCCGACATGAGATAGGTGTTACCATTCACGAAATAATTACTAGTTGAAAAAAAAGTTAGATGGCGGACCCTTTACATGACATCTGCGATATGTGCATATGTTGGTTTCGTCAGTTGTACTCTTATCACAATTGCTTTTTAAGCATTTATTCTTAATTGTTTTTGTACCCTTCACAAAAATGTGTAAGGATTTATATAAGTTTGTGATGTCGTGTGTAACGCATTGAAATAACCATCTAAGACCCCATAAAGTATATATATATATTCTGGATCAGAATCAATAGAGATTATGAGTAAGCGATGTCCGTCTGTAGTCGTTGAAATACCGTTTTTAAGAAAACGGTTTGAGATAGAAACCTCATTCTTTAGCTAAAATTTGTTGAATCCCGGTGGTAGGTCTGCTATTGAAATTCAGTAAGATCGGTCCTTGGATAGCCGAGATATATGCAAAAACCCGGCTTTGAGGGTTTTTTTTTTGCCATTTTGGTCAGATTTTTAAAAAAACTTTTTTCCTAAAAGGTTAGCCGTATCGTTTTTAATGCCCATTAGATCCCAAAAATAGAAGAATTTTTGAAATCGGCTTATATATACTCGAGATATAGCGTCTCCCGATTTTTCAAGAAATCGGCTTTATAAGAGAAATAAAAAAACTTTTGGCACTTAAAATCAGAATGGTACTTAGAGGTAAAACTGGAAATTTTGTTTACATGGGCCCACTCGAGATATAGCACCTCCCGATATCTCAAGAAGTCGGTCCTGGAAGCCAAACGAAATAATTTTTTTTTTTACTAAAAATTTGTCAAAATGGTACATATAGGCTGTTTAGAGGCAAAATTAGAACATTTTTATACATCGGCCTAAATGCATCCGAGATAACGCTCCTCCCGATTTCTCATGAAGTCGGCAATAAAAGCCAAATAAAACAACTTTTGGTAACAAAAATCGATCAGAATGATACATATAGGGTGCTTAGAGGCAAAATTCAAAAATTTTTGAAATCGGTCCATATATACCCGAGATATAGCGTTTCCCGATTTTGCAAGAAATCGGCTCTATAAGCCAAATAAAGCAACTTTTGGCACCAAAATCAATCAGAATGGTACATATATCATTGTAAAGGGTATTTAAGATTCGGTCCAGCTGAATATAGCACTCTTACTTGTTTTTATGTAGTATTAAAAAATGTCTAAGAAACTATTTAAAAACATTTTTTAGCATAATTTTGGTTATGCTATTACCAGGAATATTTACAAAACAAGAGACAAAGTCAAAGCCCAAAACAAAAATTTCAAAATTCAACCAAAATTAATTTGTTTTTTATTTACCTGTGCATTTTTTTCCAAAAAATTTGCATTTCCTAAAATCCGATTGTATTTACAAAAGCTATGAATCGAACAAATTTTACCACACCCGAGGTAGTCAACTTTGACACCCTATAGGCCAACGTGTGATATAACAGGGAGACTCGAATTTCTAAATTCTTAAAGAGTAGGTTCTCTTTGCACATTGTTCGATGATCAGCTGACGCGTTTCAAAGATACAAATTTATCACTTTTTTTGTTTGGCCCCACTGTGCAACGGTTGCTTCTTGTATGAAGGCTGCTAAGCATAGAAAACTGTGTTATCACAGTTGTCAGCAACTTTGGGGAAATAATAGTTTAGTAGCATGATTTCAAGTATTCTTATAAATTTTTTCGAGTCAACTGGCGAGTTGAGTAGTAGCAATGAAATGTCGGCGAAGTGCAGACGACTAAGGCAGACAAAAAGTATTTAAAAAAGAATACTTAGAACTAAAATAATAGCCAAGAATACAAATAGGAGACATGCGTACATAATGCTTGTTAACAATATGAAACATTTGCTGCAAACACCTTTCAACTTCTGTCTTTGAAACGGTTTTAGCTTTTGCATGAATGCTGTAAGTCTCAAAGCAAGAGATGTTTACTAGAGACAAATTAAATTGTCTGGAACAATAAAAAGAAGGAAAATATTTTTGCTCATATGTAAAGAACATTACATTAATATTCTGGTAAAAATTATCTAAAGAGTTATTTTCGAAAATTGTTATGAGCATCACAGTCTGTTGCTGTCATTCTTTGTGTAAATAAAATTCATTTTAATATTATACAATATACAAATGTAAAAAATTGAAAATGTTCTTGTTAGTTTCCAGCATTCTTATTTACCTTATGGTTTTTTATATCCCTAATTCTATTGACTTTGAATTCTTTTTCCTTTTAATACTTAAGTTCTGTTTGGGGTTTTGTTTTGTTTTTTTACACGTAATCTTAATTATTTTTCTTTGTGTAACTGCTTGTTTAATCTTTAAAATATTATTTTATTAAAATGAAATATAGTCTTGTTTATGTGAATGTTTGTAAAATGTAAACGTATCCAAGCGTACTTTGTGTTAAACACTCAAAATCCTCTTACAGGATCCTTACACAACGTACAACATACTAAGAATATGTATAAAAAATGAGCATTGCTCTATGACCCACACATACGAGTGTGTACATGTGGTTGTAATAATACATTTATGTGCATATGTGTTTACCCAAACATTAAGAAGTCTACAAGTTATAAAGGCCACCAATAGAACAATTTAAAACAAAACTTTTTGTAAAATATTATTCTTCCAACACTCACGCTCAGATACACGCATCAGCGTACGTGTTTACATACATGTTTATACATATGTATATACATATGAGCATATATGTAGATGTACATTAAATCTTACGTATCCTTGAACGCATGCAGTTCATCTGAAATGAAACAGTGGCTGTTCTGTTGAACTTTTAAAGGAGGAACAGAATGAAGAAGCAACAGAAGGAAATAAGCATGAAGGATATAATTTTTCATAAGAGTTTTCATCAAAACTCCATGCGTATTCCTTTGCTTTCGAATTTAATTTTAGTATTATATTATATCTGGTCTACAGTAGACAGGGGAATATTATTATATCTACATATTTAACAAAACCGAATGAAAGCTTAATTTTTGTTGCTATCACTTTTTCATACACAGAAAATCTTAAGAACATATTAACTTTTCTTCCGTCGAAATGTGTACGAACCCAATAAAATTTCATCTCGCTTAAATACACAGTTTCCGTAATTCTTATTGAAGCGCCTCAACAGCTATGAAACTGAAATTTCAACAGAATGTGTCGTTTTAGTAACGATTTACATATATAATTCTGCATTGGAAGTCAACGGTTTTGGACAAAGGCTTCCTTGTTTTATTTCAACTGCGTGCACATCAACTCTTGAAACATTTTGCGGAATATCTGCTTATACAATGTATGTACAAGGGGACATTTAGTACTTTGAGAAGTATAAAAAACTCAATGTCTTCGCTGTTGATGTACATTGCAAAATACTTCTGGGGTGTAATAATGAAATTTTATAAATTGCATAATTACTTTTGCAAGTGTGATGAATGATGCTTTTCCTCTCATTAATATATTAACAAAGGTTACAGCAACAACACCGTTTAAATGTTGGAATTTTAAAACACATAAAGTTTAACTCGCAAAGTAAATATAAAAGTTGTATAGCTGCTCAGCAGCCTATAGCTAGACAGTAAATACTTGTTTTAAAGCGGTATTTTTAGGCCTAACTTAACATTTTTAAAACTTCAAAGTGGTATAGATTTTGTAAAAATTTAAGTAACAGAAAAATATATTTGTCTGCAGGTTCTATTTAAAAGTTTCCATTTTTTTTTTAGACTGGGACCAGTACTCAGGGGATGACCCCCATATATGATTGCATTGCACTGGAACTAGGAAAATAGGAAAGAGGGAATGGTGGGTGAAAAAACGAAACTGGATGGTGTTTGCGAAAGTTTGATTAATAGCATTTTCACATTTATCAACATCTATTATCTAACATCGATTTGCGATAATGTTGAAATTTCCCCATAAGAAATATACAGGGCTAAAAACCAACATCTTTATAAAATGTTTTTTCAACATCTTTATAATCGTTTAATAAACACGGAATATATTTTTAAAGAAGCCAATAAAAACAAGTAAGAGTGCTATATTCGGCTGGGCCGAATCTTAAATACCCTTCACAATGATATATGTACCATTCTGATTGATTTATGGTGCCAAAAGTTGTTTTATTTGGCTTATAGAGCCGATTTCTTGCAAAATCGGGAAACGCTATATCTCGGGTATATATGGACCGATTTCAAAAATTTTAAAATTTTGCTTTTAAACACCCTATATGTATGTATTTTGGTACCAAAAGTTGTTTTATTTGGCTTTTAGAGCCGACTTCTTGAGAAATCGGGAGGAGCGTTATCTGGGGTGCATATGAGCCGATGTCCAAATAGTTCGAATTTTGCCCCTGAACAGCCTATATGTACCAACCATTCTGACAAATTTTTAGTGCACATAATTGTTTCGTTTCGGGAGGCGCTATATCTCGAGTGTATATGGGCCGATGTCGAAAAATTTTCCAGTTTTGCTTGTGAATAGCCTATATGTAGCATTCTGTTTGATCTTTGGTGCCAAAATTTTGTTTTATTTGGCTTATAAAGCCGTTTTCTTGAAAAATCGGGAGACGTTATATCTCGGGTATACATGGCCCGATTTCAAAAATTCTTTGATTTTCGGTATTAAAAAGGCATTAAAAATGATATCGCTAACTTTTCAGGAAAAAAAATTTTTTCAAAAATCTTAGCAAAAAAATGGTCAAAAATACCCCTCAAAAACCGGGTTTTTTTGGATATATCTCGGCTGTCAGTAAAACGATCTTACTGAATTTCAATAGCAGACCCCCACCGATATTTAACACATTTTAGCGAAAGAATGAGGTTTCCATCTTAAATCGTTTTCTCAGAAACGGTATTTCAAGGCCTACAGACGGACAGACGGACATCGCTTAATCGTAATCTCTATTGATTATCTCTATTGATATAATCTCTACTGAAATCAACTGAATGTTGTTTTAAAGGTAATTAGGAACGCTGAATTTAAATCTGCACTTGGTTTTTTTTTTGTATCAGCTCGACTTTTTGAGATATACCGTTATGTCTACAATTATGCCGCTTCCAGTACAAATATTTAAATAACTTGAAAATGGTTCACCATATTCAGTTAAAGAGAAAAACTGAAATTCGTCAACAAAATTATCTTTAATCCGTGCCTACATTGTTTTTAACTTGAACGAGTAGTTTCAGAGATATCGTTGTAGTTTTGAAAAAATAAATAAAAATTTTAGATAAAAAAAAATCTTATTTAAAAATTCATAAAAAAGTCACAATGTTGGTCTTTAAGCATTTAGCTTAATATATTTCGAATCAAATGAGCTTTATCTCATTGAAATCGGTGCACAACTTTTGATTTTCTCAACGATTTACTGAGATAACAAAATTGACAAAAACCGCGATTTTCAAATAAATAGAACAGCACACACACAAACACACATATTAATAATCTGTATGAAAATCGCGATTTTTGTCAATTTAGTTATCTCAGTAAATCGTTGAGAAAATCAAAAATTGTGCATCGATTTCAATGAAATAAAGCTTATTTGATTCAAAATATATTAAGCTAAATGCTTTAAGACCAACATTGTGACTTTAGTTGCATTATTTTTTTTACGAATTTTTAAATAAGATTTTTTTTATTAATTCAGGTCCAAAAATGAACCTTTTCAAAAATATTTGTTGTATTTTTCAGCTGTCTAGATGTCGACATTTCGTTGGTGCTAATCAACTCATCAGTAGACTTGAAAAATTCTTAATTTTGGACCTGAATTAATACATTTCAATTAGCTCTTAAAGCAAATAAACAATTTAGTTCATATTTGAAGATTTTTTTTATATAAAATTGTTATTTTTTTCAAAACTACAACGATATCTCTGAAACTACTCGTTTAAATTAAAAACAATGTAGGCACGGATTAAAGATAATTTTGTTGGCGAATTTCAGTTTTTTTTTTTAACTGAATATGGTGAACCGTTTTCAAGTTATTTAAATATTTGTACTGGAAGCGCCTTAACTTTAGACATAACGGTATATCTTAAAATGTCGAGCTGATGGAGAAAAATGGAGTTTACATTTAAAATCAGCGACCTCAAATTAGTAAAAAATTGCTATAGAATTCCAATCAACACTCAAAAAGTTCAATTTTGTTCTCTTGTGTTATGATCCAGAATATATGCTTTATGGGGTCTTAGATGGTTATTTCAATGCGTTACACGCGGAATCACAAACTTATACCCTTACACATTTTCGTGAAGGGTATACAAATTGTGCTTTCCTGATTTGTCTTAATCAACTGGGTCAAAGAATGAGGCAAGGCGATATTTCATACCGAGATATGTTTCTATGTCTGCCGTAATTAAGCAAACCGTTATACATATGTGCGATAGGATCGAGAGCTGTACACCCAATTCGTGTGATTTATAATACATCACACAAACTACATGAAATTATAGCACGAAGGCCACGAATTGTGCTTTACGAGTGTTAGGATTTGACTTTTGATTGAACTGTTGAAAAATAACACCATAGGATGTACTTGTGCTTAAAAAACTTTTGTCTAAGTGGTCTTAAAAAATGTGTAAATTGGGACTTTTTAAAAGCATTTAAAATTTATTGTAAAAATTCGCTTAAGCTTCTGCTTTGGAAAAAACCTACAAGTAAAATTAAAAAATTACCTGTTACTAAAACATGTAAAAATGTCTGCACGACCAAGCGTTTTATGTCCATTTATTTGTCAAATGGAGCGCAGTATTCACTACTGAACAAATCCAGTATCATTATGTTAATGTTTTTACATACATTGTGCGTGTCTGTATGTACTTTTGAGTTGCAATTTGTTGCTGGACCCGAGTATTTCGATTTTAATATTAACATTTGCTTTCAAAATGTCCACTTTGCAAAATGTTCAGGGGTTTTGTATTTAAATTCAAATGTGAGTGCTCAATAAATTCTGTTGCTGATTTGCTGGCCACTAAAAGTTTCTGTGTGAAGTTGTGAAACATACCATTGGACTTTAGCTTGACATAAGCATGATTGCATTTCTTCTACGAAACTGCGGAGAAAATTAAATTGATGAAAGAATTTTACTTTCGTCCTAAATTTAATTTAATAAATATTTTTCTATTACTGGAGATTATAAGTATCTATTATTTATTTTATGAAGAAGGCTTAGCCAAGGAAGTACGTTTTACAAACCGTTTGAAAAACAAAAATTCTTCTCTAAAATATAAAATTAAATTATTTGCATAAAACTGTAATTGAATATTTAACTGACCTGTTGGAAGAGCTTGGAGTTGGAAGAGAAGTTGGAGCAAAGTGCAATGAAAGTATTAATACTTGTATAATAGTCTGAACTGCCCTTAAGAAGCGTTCATAATATTTGTCTTATACCTTGTTCATACATGTATTTCTAATTGAGATAATATTCAGTTTATTGACATAATAGGTTTTGCATTCATACATACAAATATTGCGCTAACTCAATTAGTATTTGACAACTGAAAAAAAGTTGTTGTTTTTGTTTTGGTGGTGAGAAAAAAAAAAAGTGAAAAATATTTTCCAATAAGAAAAATGGAGGAAAAACTGCCTTTTATTAAAAAGATTTTAGTGTTGTACAATAAAAATATGGAACTTATACAAGTAGTGCGTTCATGTTATGACTCCAAAGAGGCAATAATAAAAAGAAAGAGAAATACAAATTTGGAAATGCTGCAATGTTTTTTTTTATTGCATTTATTTTTTATTATTTTGTTTTGTTTGCTTTTGTTTACATTTATCATCACGTCATTCATTTCGCATTGTATACTTTTGCTTATCAAACACATCTTTTATAGTGTTGTGTTCCATCTTTTTCTCAATATTCAAAGCAATATAGAGTTTATTGAGCAATAACTTTATTGACTTTTTGTATGGAATATTAATTTTAATAATGGACTTTATTGCGATTACCTCAATAAAGGCGCATGTATGAACATGGTGTTACCTAATGATTTTTTACTTTGAACAAATAGTTTTCCTGGGGTGCAATACCACTTTCGCACCCCAGTGATGGTGTTCTGTTGATGAGATGTTTTCTCTTTAAACTGTAACCATAATTGGCGAGAAATTACTGTCAGGTAAGAAAGTACTTCCTCACTTACAGACAAATTGTACCTGTAAAACATTTTCGAGTCTACTAACGAGTTGAGTGGAATCAACGAAATAGCAACAACAAATAACAAGATCTATTTTTAGATATATAATACATTTCAATTGGCTTTTATAGCACATAAATAATTATATTAATTTTTGGACAGCAAATATGCATGTACATACATACTTGTGTTAAGTGCTACAACAATACACTTGATAAAAAGATATAATGAGCAAATATGTTTTGCAAAAAGTTTAAAATCCACATTATGCGTACCTGTCGTTATATAAAAGTCAAGCGTATCTTCTTTATCTGTGTATGCAGCACATGCGGTTTTGTTTTAATTCTCATATACAGCTAGGGGTGCCAGGCGTACTGTTTTTACCAGTACATGTACTGATTTTTTACGATTGTACTGTTTTAGGCACGATACCAAAATCAGTACGCAAATGTACTGATTTTTCTACTTTGTACTGATTTTTGTACTGTTTTTTTTTTTATTAAAGAATTTTTTTATTAAATAATAAAAAACATTTCTCTATTTCAATACTTAATATAAAAAATTTTGTTCAGTGCATTTTGTTTGGAAAGAATCAGCTGATAATTCTCAATAATTTACAGAATAGTAAAAATGCTCCGTGACAAGTTTGAAGAACAAAAAAGTGAAAAGTTTTATGGCTTTATAGCCGAAACCGTCTGTAGTAATTGTGAAAATTCTCAAGAAGTTACTTTGTTCAAAAAACGAGCTGACCCAGTTTTATCGTACATAATTAAATATATTGAAGATCACTTTGATTTAAAAAATAATAAGCTTGAAAAACTGAATGTTTTCAACTTGAATTCAGATATTACATTTCAAGACTTTACTGAAGTTGTTAAATTGTTTTCTATTAAAAATATAGATATGGACCTTTTGTTTGATGAATTTATTTTTTTAAAGACTTTTGTTAAAAACGTACAAAAAGAAAAACCTGTTGACAAAAAATGGCAAGAGTTTTTAAAAAGTGGCAATTTTCCTAATTTTGAAAAAATTTGTAATTTTATTTTTTCAATACCTCACTCAAACGCTGCAACTGAGAGAATTTTCAGTCTAATGTTTTTATTTTGGAGAAAAGAGAGAAATAGACTTTTGATTCAAAACTTGGAAAGTGAGTTAATTATTAAAACAAATTTTGAATATGCATGTAATGAATTTTATAATTTTTTTAAAACTGAGGAAGGCAGAAATGGAATTTTGAAACATATACCAAAAAATGAAAAATATTATTAATATGTAATACAAAATTATTTTGGGCTTGCACAAAAAAAAACAACTTATTTTTTATGTTATGATCTCATATTTAAAATATGTATGATATTTGTTAATTTCTTTTGTTAGTTACTGAATTAATATTAAAAAAAGGTTAATAACTTGAATGTAATGTTATTTTTTTGTTTAAAAATAAATGTACTGATTTTTTATGAATTGTACTGATTTTTCGAATTTCAAATCTGGCTACCCTATATACAGCTGCTGTTGTTGGAATCTATTTTCATTATTGTTTTGTTTAATGACTGCAAACTTTGAAAATCAATACGTGTTTGTAGAAGAAAAACGATACGAATGTAAATTTGTTATGTACTGCATGAATGAGGTTTTAAATGTGGTTACACTTCTCAGCAAACAAGGTCTTAGTTTTTCACAAGCAATAGTAGATTAAACAATAACAAAAATCAATGATCACCCTTTTCAATACGCTTCAAAAGGCTTTGCATTATCTTTGCTGTTCATAGTGTGTAACCAAAATTGGTAACAGCAACACACAGTCTGTCGCTTTAAATTGGAAAATCCAACAAAATTGAACGGCTGAAAGAGAAACACGCAAGCACCCACCCACCCACAGAACGAGCAACAAATCGAAAGGATGGAACAATTAAAATCCAAAATAGCTGTGGTCACTGGTGCCAGTTCGGGCATTGGAGCAAGCATTGTTAAGGATTTATTAAATGCCCAAATGATTGTTTTCGGTTTGGCGCGTCGCATAGAACGTGTTGTTGAGCTTAAGCAACAACTGCCCGAAGAACAACAGCAACGCATGATGCCCATGAAATGTGATGTTTCAAATGAACAAGAAGTGGCAAATGTTTTTAAGGAAATCACGAATAAATATTCATTCATTTATATATTGGTCAATAATGCTGGTTGTTTGCATTTAGGACAATTGTGCCAAATGCCAATGGCACAAATTCAACAAATGCTACAAACGAACATTGGGGGTGTTGTGAATTGCACACGTCATGCATTCGCTTCGATGTTGCAAAATGATGCAGATAAATCAGGTCACGTTATTTTGATTAACAGCATTGTGGGGCATAAAGTGCCAATTATACCAGGTCATATGCCAATGTTTAACATATATTCGGCCACCAAATATGCTGTCACAGCCATGAATGAGGTATTTCGTCAAGAGTTTCGCGAATTGGGTACAAAGGTGAAAGTCACGGTAATTGAGTTTAGTTACTTGTCAATTGGGGAACAAATTAAAATTTTTAAAATTACATTGTAGAGCATTAGTCCCGGCTTGGTGGATACTGAGCTCATTACGGACAAGCAGAAGCAAATAGCAGGAGATGCGATACTGAAGCCGGAAGATGTGTCACGAGCTGTAATGTTTGCCCTAACTTCGCCACCGCATGTGCAAGTTTATGAATTGATCATAAAACCACTGGGTGATATCCTCTAAACGAAAAAATATTATTTGAACTGCATTAAAAGTAATTAGGCGTACTTCAAATACTTCGCATAGCAGAAGTCAGACATTAAAAGAATTTATGATAAAATTTATTAATTTAATTCATTTTTTTTTCTTCGCTTGAAAAATTATATTTTGTACGAATTACATAAACATATTTAAGTTTGACTTAATGTTGGTGCATCAACTGTATTCTTAGAAGTATGTAATGGGAACAATTTTTTTTCTTCAAATATGTCACCACTTACCACACATAATTTTGCAATGATGCACTCTGAGTCTTAGGGAGACTTTCTAGAATTTCACCACATTTAAGCAGTATGCAATTAGTTATGACCTGGTTACAAAGCAGTTTAGGAGCTGATGATCATCGTTGTGTAAGTGAAACAGCCATGGTATGCTCGCCAGCCAACAAGTCTTCAACTTTACTTTTCTTTTTTTTCTTCTTTAGAAGTGTTGGTCCTTACAACTTGGCCACAAAGTTCTCAATTCTGAGGAAGTAAGAGTTCGATAAAGTAATGAGCAAGTGTAAATCGTAAAGTTCGACTATAAGACTATATTAATGAAAATTAATATTTTTATTTCTCATTTTTGTAAGGTTTCTTATTTTTATTTAAAAGTACTTTTGCAAATGAGTCAAGTAAAATCTGGTACTTAGAAATCGAAAAAAAGTTGTTGGAGATATAGTGATATTTCTGAGCGCTCCTTTTGTAGTGGTCTCCGTAATCCTCGTTGCTTTCTAGCTAACGTCCTAATCAGTTGATGATATTCCGACTTTCGTAAGATTTTTCTCTCTTTCTAATTGTACGTCCTATTACCAGAACGTGTTTGAAAATCCCGCTTAAAGAAACTGGTATTATTTTTCTTCCACTCCATTTTTTTTAAAGAATTCAGTCAGCTCTAAGGGGCTCTAACTCGAAAATTCATTTGAAAAGTCATATGAATTTCGTAAAAAAGTGTTGATTTTAATAATTTTTATAAGATTTCTGCAAACGGGTACTTAACACAAACATTTTTCTTTGCAAAAAAGTGCAGCAGTTAAAAAAAATGAAAAAAATTTTCTTGTTGTTCATATTTAGACGAATACATTTTTCTATTTCCTAGCTTAATATCATTTATGTTCTTTCTCATTATAACACCGTTTAACGTTCAAAAGTTGGTAGTTAAAATTTGGTTGTCAAAAGGGTACGAAAATCAGTGTTCTGGATTTATAGTAACTACAGCATTTTAATACTTATGTATATTAAAAGCAATCTTTAATAATCAAATCTAATCCAGCGTAGTACATAATCACACCTGAACGATACATTTAATTGGTATGGGAAAAATCATTTCAGAATAGCAAATTTAAATCGAAAGCACAGGTGCTTAACAACACATGTGGCATATGGGTGTGTTTGCTGGGATAGGTGCTATTGAAAAATATGTATAGAACTATAAAACTCCCAAAGGCGTATGAAAACTGGAAATGCTAAATCTTTTAAAGAAAAGGAAAAAACATATTTTAAATTCTATTGCAAACATTTTATGACTAAACAAGCGGCACGTGATTTAGATATGTTGTCAGTATCAAAACAAAAGTTCTGAAGTCTTAAAACATAAACAACAGGAGTTTGATATACTTGCAACACGTGTTATGAAAACAAAAATCCTTTATGCACAAGATGAGAGCATGTTAAAAATAAAACGATGTTTTACATACATTTGAATATGTATTTATTGATTTTTCATATGAATTTTCCTATACTATATATGTATGTATATTGAAAAAAACCAAGGATTTGCATAAGGGGGCTTTCTACAGAAAATTACCCCCAAGAAATAAAATTATACGGCGATTTATTTGTTTTTATACAAAAGTTGAGAAAAAACTTATTCACAAGTTCTCGTGTACTAATTCGTGAAAGCACTTGATAAAATCAGTTGCTTATAGGAGTTTATTTTGGTACAAATTGACAAAGATTTTTTGTATTAAAATTGTAGTGCTCAACCACAAAATATTGAGAACGTTGAAAATTTAACTAAAGTCCAATATGTAAATTATAAAAAAACAATTAGAAATAAATGTTTAAAAATCAATTGTGACAAAACTACAACTGACAAAACAACATACATATGTTGTTTTGTCAGTACACATACGCTGGTGTCATGTAGAAGGCCCCTAATAGACATTATTCTATTTCTCACTCTTTCTTTAATAATTGAAATCCTTCAACAAAATAAAATATGCAAAAAGGCCGAGATTAAAGAGATATTAATTGGGTCTTTGATATATTAGCGACCAAAGATATACACATTTGAGCGTTACTACTAAGATTCGGTTCGGCCGTATATAGCAGGCTACCTGATGTTCATGTAGATAATAATAATATAGAAGTAAAACGATAATTTGAAACCAACTGTGTTTCACCCATTCCACGTATCTACCACGTTGTGAATGGGCAGCTGGCTTCAGTTGTTGTGTGACCTGGACTTGATATGGATGTAGGTGTAGAGCTAAATGCAAAATACGCCATAATGTGCCGTACGACAGTCCTAATTCCTGAGAACGACGAGGAATCAACACATTTGGGTCTTCGGCAACACTTTCACTTATAGCAGCGATATTTTCAGCGGAATGAGCGAAACGATTATGCGCAGGCCTTACAATATTTGTAACCGCTCCAGTCTCTTCATATTTTTTCAGCATCACCATTTTTGTAGTTTGTTTTGATAATTTTTATGCGTTGTGTGATAGCTAAGCTATCCATTTTGGTCAATGTTAGACTTTCAACTGAGAAGAAAAAAAATTGGTTTAACAACTTATTGTGACAGGTGTCGTATTCCAGTCCTATACTTTTGAAACCACGAAATTGATAACCCGTTATTTACTGTTGTTCAGACCGCAACGCAATAAAATAATTAATTCTATATGATTACTAAAATCCAAATTTTGAGCCATTGCATAAGGAAGAGTAACACTAATGCCAGCGGCTCGCTAACGGCGGCAAGACTATCGACTTAGTGAAGCTATTTTGTGTGTGTGCTATTGTAAAATGCAACCCTGATCCAACGAACAGTATTGTTCACTTTGAAAAGTTTTGAAACACGACTTAAGGCCGTGTCAGATAAAACTTTGTTGCTTTGCGTGACTTTGAAAGAAAAGCGTAAAACAAAAAGTGAATGTCACAATAAAAACTTTGACAAGATCCGCGCATTGTTTGTTTATCAATAAAATATTGAAAATATAAAATATTTTATATATGTACTTATTTGTAGTTTTGTTTATTATATACATATTTCAAATGAATTTATTCATTAAATTTATAAAGTTTATTTATTTATTTGGAATTTTTTTTTGATTTCTGTTGACGCCAAGAGAAAATAAAAGAAAATGAAAGCAGCTAATTGTCAAAGCGTGCAAAAAGATGAAAGATGCCCAACTTTTTGCTTTGCTTTGCGTCAAATAAAATTTATGTGACAAGTGCCATATAAACATGTACATTTATCTTAAATGTCAAAGCGTGTATGTAACGCAACGCGAAGCAAAAGTTTTATCTGACACGGCCTTTAGTCATATGGGATGTCAAATTTTTGTCGTTTATTTACTGTATACAAATATAGAACGCATTGTATTCACACTTATTGGAATTTTTGACAAGTGTTAATACACTGTATGCGGCTCTTAGAAACATGAGCTGACAAAATGTAGAATATCCCAGATAAAGTTGAACAATATAAAAATTCCAAAAAAAAAATACCTAACAAATTGTAACAGATTTCTTCATTTCAAATCTTGCTGTTACCAATTATAAAAGCAATTGCTTATAACTATTTTTGTTTAGCTCAAAGTAATAAAAAATGTTGTAAGCTTGAATTAAAAAATAAAAGTTGCCAAAATGAGGACATAAATCGTCAATATAATGATAAGCCGTAAAATCTGGCATGAGTTTCGCTCCGGGCACAAGCTGCTTTTTAACCATTAGTTTTTAGATGAACTACAAATTTTATAACTGTTAATTATAACAGGTGGGACAGAAGACGTCATTCGATGTTGTTTGGCTTTCAGAATATTGGTTGTGGCTTGCGCTATGTCTGCTGTTGCTCTGTCTTTGACATGGCCCTATCGCTATTTGTCGCTTGACTAACGGCCAACTCGAAAAATATTGCCCGATGACTCCTGCAGCATGAACAGCGCACCGTGCAATCACTTTGAGTGAATGTAATGGCTCCTTGTGCATCACTCGTGGGTTTTTGGGTGCTCCAGAAGCGATAGTTTTGCTTGTTCCCGTAACCCCTGAGGTGGTACGGATGCCTTATCGCACATTATGATTTTGGTCGAAAAATCTACCACTTCGACACATACACGATTATTCCGCGTTCTTGGAGAGCGTATCGCTCCATGGCTTGTTTTCTTGTATTCTACAGCTGTCTAGTTCACAAGTGTAAAAAGAGATTTGACATTGACCGCCATCTGAAAAAATAAAAGCAACTTCCAGTCGGGTGATTTTTTCTTGGCCCACTTGTTATATTAAAAGTTAAGCTAACAAAAGTATTAATGAATTAGGAGCAGTAATTAATATTAAAAGTGAGTAACAGTCTAAAATAGTTCGAAAGTAATTCAAAGGCAGTTGATTGAGTGATCGCTATAATAAAATAGTGCATGTTCGCCATGAACTGGACTTGATTTCAATCTGGGTGCTGATGAGCATCGAGCATCGTCGAGAATGCGAAGCAGCTGGTTGTTTGCCAGCTAATGAGTCTTTAATAACACTGTGCTAGTTGAAAAAACCGACAAACGGGGCACCCAGTGACTAAACCTAATTCGGGTACGCTGAATTCAGTGGTGCTATCCGTTTTTCTAGGTTAGCTCGCGTTTTCGAGATTTACCGTTATTTTAAAAATGGAGGAGGTTGCACTACATGTATTGAACTGACTAAAAAAATTTTCGTTTATTGAACTATAGTAAAAAACCGAAATTCCGCAATAAAAAAAACTTTAATCTGATATATAATTCATTAAAAAGAAATTTCATTTTTTAGAAAAAAAAAATTTTTTTTTTGAAAAAAAAATATTTTTTTTGCAAATTCTTGAAATTTTGTGATCTTTAAAACTGCATAAAAAATTGAAAAATTAAGCTATGCAAACAAATTTTCCCGTGTATATAAAAAATTATGTTTGAAACAAAACGAGCTTTAAATGACCAAAATCTGTGGGCAACTTTTGATTTTATTCATAAAAGATGAAAAATTGCAGTTTCAACCTGTTACCAGACGAAGCCTCAAAAATTGAAAAAAATATTTTCTTGTTAATTAAAGTACATTTCTGCATGTTCATATAAAAAGTTTTTTGTAATTATCTAACATTAAGATGTGTTAAAAAAGTGTTATGAAACCCTTTTGCATAATTTGTACTATTATGCTATACTATTTCTAAAAAATGAAATTTCTTTTTAATGAATTATATATCAGATTAAAGTTTTTTTTATTGCGGAATTTCGGTTTTTTACTATAGTTCAATAAACGAAAATTTTTTTTAGTTAGTTCAATACATGTAGTGCAACCTCCTCCATTTTTAAAATAACGGTAAATCTCGAAAACGCGAGCTAACCTAGAAAAACGGATAGCACCACTGAATTCAGCGTACCCGAATTAGGTTTAGTCACTGGGTGCCCCGCTTGTCGGCGAAAAAAAGTTCCAAATTCAAGCACAGTGTAATTATTTTACTTGTGCTCCTGCAATTGGTCGCGCTCAGATCTTTTTCAAAGTGGACTTAAGCCCCATTTACTAATTAATCATTATATAGCTAAAGTTGCTATTCACATTTACGCAAAGCATTTTTTTTTTGCATATTTTGTTAGATTTAAATATTAAGCACTTTATGCTTTATAAATACATTTTGCTTTTGAACACTAAAAGTTCTTTTATTGCACATCTTTAATATTCATATTATTTTGCTTTTTTAATTTAAATCCCCGTAATGCATAAGTTCATGTATGAGCATATAAGTATACATATATAGTATGTATCTGCGTATTATTTTTTCGAGAATGTTAAGGTCATTGTTTTAAAGTAGTTCTGCTATCCTATGTTTGATGCAATTATTCTCTTGGTAAATAGGACTTAAAACTGTTTTTCAAGATGTTTTCTTGCCACTGCGTTTCAGATTGAAAATGTTTGTGTGCAGTTTTGTAAAAGGTCAAGTGATTGTTAACAACAACTGCTGAGCAGCAGTTACTATGGTAAAGTATACAAACTTTTATAATTATACAGTAAAGTATGAAAAATTAACAAGGTTTTGTTTATGAATTCTTAAAATTCATTCTGGATGCTGCGATTACAGCAACATTGGATGCAGCGTAACAAAAGTAGGTTTAACGAGGAGTGTTTGGCTTGCCAAGTTTTTTGCACTAATACAATGCGATGACCTTGTTCCATATATTTGTAAGCAATAGATAATGTATATAAAGATTTACAAGGAAAGCGTTATAGTTCGGCAAATAACTTTGTCACTGTGCCCTTTCAAATCACTTTGTTAGTTTTACAGCTTTATGAAATGACCACCATTTCAGATTCTATGGATACGTTTTTTTAAAAGCAAGACTTTGGAAGAGGATGATGCAGACACCTGCTCACAGCTTTAAGATGATTTTTTTTTTATTTTTTTTTTTATTTATACGTCCAAGAATTGTAAAATATGTTGGCTTTTAACTATTCTAATATCAGCTCTTGGTATAGCCGTTACTTCAGACATTATTGGAAAAACTAAAAATACTTTTTTTCGATTTCTAAAAATTAACAATATATAGAAAACCCATGCTTTCTTTCTTTGAGTGAGAGTGAGCCTTCATTCTTTAAAGCTGGTTGGTAAATACATATTTTATTTTAGAAAAAAGTATGTATAAATAAAAAGGAGTAAGAGTGCTACATTCGGCTGACTGGTATTTTAAACCCCCTTCATAAGCGTCACCATCATATATGTAAGCAAATTTGTTTTTATTTGTTAGCGTATGGTACCTTTCTAACAAATTTAACTTTTTTGCCACTCAATATCCTTTTTGCTTACCATCAGAACAACTTTTCATTGACGAAGATTGATTTAATTTAACTTTTTGTCGAGCTATATGATTTGCGATTGTTAATGCTCTGCTGCTTCAAAACAGTATATCGGTTCGAAGCAATTTGGGCGCTGATGAGCGTCGTGGTAGACGTGAAACAGCCAGATGTTATATATCTCAGTCTCATAAGTCTTCAACTTTTCTTGTCTTCTCCAAAATGTTGTTCACTACAAATTTATTACAAAAAATCTTTCTCGCTTCTGAAGAAGTAAAAAATCGAACTCAAGCCCAATAAAATAATTAAATATAGTTTCAATTCGTTTACAGGAAAAACTTGTTGAAAAATCTATTTGGGCTATATCCCGGCTATATATTGACTGATATCAAAACCTTTACCTTTTGTCTTTAGATAAGCGTTTTCTATAACAAGGGCATCTTTTTGGGCCAGCTTTTTTTTGTATACCGCTTACAGATCAAAGTTATTGAAAAACTAATTTGCCTCATATTTTTGTAAATGAACCAATATCGCAAACGTGCATTTTATAGATTCTGACGACAAGAACTATTCGTTGGCACCAACAGATGTTTGGACTCACTCACTTATATGTGAAATTTCTTAGAAACCTGTTTGTGCTATATATTGGTTATAAACAAGTAAAGTACAAAATGGTTGTGGTAATCACATTCTAAGAGAAACATGTTATTCTTGAAATATATGGTTGCAGTCAAATAATAATAATTAATAAATAAAAAAATGCACGGGAACCATATTGCTGTTAAAAGTGAATCTAATTCCCTTAGGCAAGTTCAAACATATTACAAAGAACTGGACTTTTGGGGATTAGGTCGATGCTGCCACTAAAAATGTTTTTGTGTATTGAATTAGAGCCTGGTCATCGCCAACCATAGCTTAGTTGCTTCTTGCGTTACAATATTCAAGAGTATTATTTTTGAAACGTGATATGAAGTAATTATGTTGCAGTCAAAATTAAAAAATTTTGTTGTTGTGAGTAACCATTTTATTGTTGTACTCACCCATTATATTGTCATGACTAAGCATACCATTTTCTAAAAGTTTGCCGTAATCATAATCAACTCTCAACTACTGTCACATTTTAACCGCATGGAAATAAGCGCGAGGAGATTAATGTAGAGCATGTGGTGAGGAAAGTGAGACACAAGGGCACTATATATGCCAGTGCTCCTCCTTCTCACAAATATAATCCCGACATCTTGGGAGAGACACTTTACCAGACATAACCCAATTACGGGAGGAAATTAAGCAACTTTGTGAATGAAACGGAGTTTCTATAGACCTATGAGTAAAACTGTTCATAGTTAAATCCACGGAGCGCACAACCAGCCTATACTGGCTTAAATGTATGTCGCAAGATATGGGCAAACAAAAGCCTTCAACCTAAAAGCATGTTTCCATGCTTCGCTCTCTATTTGTGCTTAACACCCCAATCAGTAGCGAAGCAACGTGCTTCGCCATACAACATTTTGAGAGCGAATGAAGTTGCTTCATGTTGAAACTACATGCGAAGCACGAAAAATGTCTGTCTTCTCTAATTTTAATCGCAAATTTATCTGTACTAATTGTCAAAATCATCTATTGTAAACAAAAGAAAAAAAACAAAAAAAAAAAACAAAAGATCACGCGAAAAGTGAAAGTTAGTTTTTTAATAGCAATAAAATAAGAAAAAAGTGAAAATAACAATGAACTATAAGCAAAATTTTGTGAAAAATGCCATTATGGCCCGAAGAATTTCTTCCAAGCTACATTTTATGGAGTATTCAAGAGCATGCTCCAACCTACATATGGAGCTGAACAAGAAACGTTCCCAGCTTTTAAAGCAGCTGCAAATGCTTAACGTTCTTAAATTATCAATAACTTCAGAACGATTAGCTTGGAAAATAGTAAGTTGTGTTATCTATAGGTACATATGTATGTACATTAAAATGTACATATGTATGTTGTTGTGAACAATTTATGAGACATATGTATGTAAATATTTTTGGAAATAATGAAAATGTTTTGTTTCTTTATTAAAAACAACTGTCAAATCGAAGCACATAGGTAAGTCATGTAAACAGCATGCTTCGTAAATCGTATAAAGAGAGCGAAGTGGGTGATTCAACTCGTAATGGAAACATGCTTTAACCTAACCATAGCCATAATGCTGTCATTTAAACCCATACTATTTTAAAAAGTTACCATGTTATCATCAAGGCCAATGATATTCGACGAACGACAGAGAATGTTATACCATCTGTACACATGGATGGTATAAATGTTGAAGGACTAGATTACCTTAATGTTCTTGGGATGAAAATGCAATGCACTGAACACATTTTTTACGTAACAAAAGAAGCATTTAAGTCCCTCGGTTTTTTCTAACGGTGTAAGATATATTTCTTTCCATGCGATCTCCTTACTATTTATACCATCCATATTTCACCAAAAATGGAATACAACTCTCTTGTTTAGGCAGGTGCGTCAAAGTCTATTTTGGGGCTACCCGACTGTGTAAAGGAGAGGGCAAAGAAACACATCGGTGACTGCAGGGTATGCAATTCTATTGAGTCACTGTGGAGTTGCTTCAGGCTTCTGTTCTGACAAAGTCCTAGATTTTATTCCCGAAGCCTGCATAATTCTACGCAAAACGCGTTCGTTGTCTGGTGCTCATCCATTTACAGTTAATTGGGCAGCAAATCACAGAACGTGTGGATTAAACTGCTCGCAGAGATATTTTCTGCCACTTACAGCGTGGAAGGGTTGAAATCAAATGTACATACACACCCCCCCCTCTTTTCTCCTCCCTAGAGACATTTTTCCTAGCTTCGGCACAATGCACTGCTTATGTAGCAGTTGTCCCCTAAGTGCTGGCCCAATTAAAAAGCAAGTACAGTTGAATTAAATAACATTCAAACAAATACATTTTATCGCACATATGCATTTTTCTTACAATAAAAATAATTTGTAGTAAATATGATTTGATGTCAGCGAAAACTCGTAAAAGCATCAACAATTTACAAAAAAGAGCACTGCGCCCCAACTCAAGATGTTTTCGCGTCGAAAGTTTTAAAAAGCACTAAAAAAGGCAATAGGCCCCACGTTTACAATGCTGATAAGAATATAATAGCGGAACTCACCCTTCATTGCAAATTACTCTTGCAGACCTTGCAGATATTGCAACCGTAGCATATGTGCCATAGTCTGCAATACTACAAAAACAAAATGTATGAAACCGAGATTTGCATCACTTAAGCAAATATGCATAACTAAAAACCATTGCAGATCCGTATTTGCAAATGTTGCTAAATGCTAAAACAGCTGCTTGTTTTTCTACATTTCAACACGTAAACTCCTGCGCTCAAAAAACTGTATGACGGCAAGGCCGCCACAAAACATGCCTGTGCTGGAATTAAATTAATGCTAACGTTGCTCCAAGAAGCATTTACAAAATAGTAAATATTTAATATTATACCTATTATTATGCATAATTTTTATTAAATTTTATAAAATAAGCAAAAAAATTGGGCGGTTGCTTCACGTGCAAATTTTATCGACGGCGTTGCTTTTCAAATATTGGCTGCGGCTTAGCTTATCTCATGCGGAAAACTCGCTTTATTAAATTTTGTAAACAAATACATAAATAAAACAGGGAAGAAAATGAATACGGAAGAAAGTAAAAATAGAATTAAGGCAATTAAACAAAAAGTCAACAATAAAAGACGGCCAACGAAAAGATGAACAATGAAATTTTTGCAATTTGTTTTCTAAACTTTCTTCGCAATTTGCAAAACAAAAATATTTATATATTCCGTTACTCTAAAATCAGCTGATATAATTATTTTGCTAAACACTTGAAAAAGACACTCACGCTTTGTAGCAAAAAATCATGCTATACATATGTGCTGAAATTGCAGATGTGCAACCAAGGGTGATTTCCGCTAATATTTTGAATGATCGAGCGATTGATATGTATCATTTTGCTCTCGGTATTATTCTTTTAGCTACGGTATTTCATTTAAAATATTATTTGCTTACATTTCTAAACAATGATGAATACAACTTAATTCAATGTGTTCTCATATTAATTCGGCAAGTATTTACGTGTGCATGTTTCTGTAAGATTTGAGTTTTGTGGTTATTTAAATTGATTACACCAGACAATTTTATTAATGTAAAATTTCATTTATGTATGCAAATGCTCTCCTCTAATTTTACTGATAATAATAAAAATAAAACAAATTGATTTCTTTGAAATTGATAAATAAAACCATTTTGAACTAATGTACATACATATGTTTCTATGTTTTGTCCAAGCTGTCATTTTGTTCCTGTTTAATGTTTTTAATTATCATTTCATAATGGAAAATTCTTAATTTCCGCTATCAATTTTTTTATGTCTGCTCAGTTGTGTACTTGTTTGCCATTTTTTTATTCTGTTTTATTTTTGGCAACTTAGAAATGATTCAGTATTTTGGAATTAAACTTTTTCTTATTGTATGTATATTTCCCATTTTTATTTATTTTTTTTTGTTCTTGTTCTTGTCCGTTTCTATTTGCCCTTCTTATTTCCGTTTCACATAAATTTGTTTTCTTGTTTATTATTTGATGACATTACTGAAATTGCTTTTGGCCACCATCACAAAGTGCACAAGATGGCAAAAATGGAATTTTCATTAAGGAATCAAGCGAAGGCTGCCTGCCTGGAATGGGGTGAACAGTTTAATTGTTGTTTTAATTAGATTATGACGTCATGTTTATGGCCATAAATATTATTTACTCTGTGTTAAGGTTGCTGTTTCAAATGCATTAATGTGTGTGTGTGTGTGGGTTTGTTGGTAAAGTTGGGTGCTGGTTGTTAAGGTGTCCCGGCTTAATTTTTAATTTATTTACATGTTTTTCTCGGCCAACTTTTTGCTGGTAATAATGTAACAATTATGTATGAATGCCGGGACTTTGTGTTTGCTTCATATTCATTAAAATGTTTTAGTACTTGTTTTTATTTAATACTTATGCAGGTTTCTTTATTTATATGAGGTATTAATGAATGAAATAAAACGTGTTTCAATGTATGTCAGTATATTAATGTGGCTCGTATGTACATACATACATAAAAACAATGTTTATGTTTCACGTGTACATAAAGGAATAAACTTAATTATGTGGGTAATTATGGTAATGTGTATGTACGAGTATTTGTTTCATATTTAAGTTTTTTCGTTTGTTTGGAACGTGTGATATTATTCCATTCTTGTTTTAAATTAGCTAAAGCTAGAACGTTTTACTGAAAATTGTAATTTTCTATCGAACTATGATAATTTTACATACATTTATATTAAACTACATTTTCAGGCTTAAGTTCAATCCTGGGTTTGTCACTTTTAAATCAATATCAATCAAGTAAAGAAAAGTAAAATTTAATAGCCAGGTGGACAACCGGCTGTTTCTGGGTAGCAAACACCCTTCATCAGAACCCAATGAACTTTGGACATGTCAAATTTCACAATTTTGGCACAGCCACTTTAACAACTCGGCAACCAAAGCTCACGCAATTTTACTTTCTATTTATATACTTAACTAACATTAACCAAAGCAATGACATTTTTGCAGTCTGTTATATAGTATTGAAGTAGGAGTCTATCGGTAATAAAGACCTGACTTCTGCTATATGATGGAAATTGTAGTTATACTGAATTTAATTTTAGACTTTAACAGATTTCAATTTTGGTTTTTGCCAACTACTTAATACATTTTTTTCATTTGTTTATGCTTCGAAAGCGTTCAGTTTGATGCCGTAAATATTTTACTTGAATCGATTAACCATTTTATCTATTCGAAATATTGAGTTTTGTTATACCCTTTGGTTTTAAAGTCAGATTCTACGCATCCTTTTGTAGAAATTGTAGTAATATTGGATAGAAATTGCTTACAACTTTCCGATAGTCCGATAATATAAAATATATTAATTCAAGTCCAAAAATTAACCTTTTTAAAAAGTTTACTGTCTTCTTCAGCTTCTTAAAAGTTTGTTTGAAACTTAACTACTTATTCCATAATTCCCATGAACAAAATGAGAATCAGAAATGTTCAAACAAACCTTTAACACAGCAAACATTTCTTTTCGTTTTGCAACTCTTTTACTTTTCTTTGCAACCTTCTATACAACGAGTTACCATCGCTTACTACGATTTGTATTTTTGAATGTATCAAAGAGTAAAAGCGTTTTGAATATTCAAATATGAACTTAACTATTTATTTGTTTTAAGAGCCAATTGAAGTGTATTAATTCAGGTCCAAAAATGTACCTTTTCAAAAAGTTTACTGTCTTTTTCAGCTGTCTATATGCCGACATATATAAATGTATAAAATACTTACAGACATGGGCATTGAACAGAGAAATTGCCGTGAGCACTATGTCACTGCATATATACATACATATGTGAAAATAATAATTTTTTATTAATGTAAAGGCTTTGATGGTCGCCATCGCCCTGGATTAACAATCATACAATTTACTTCCTTAAATTACTATTAAGTTAAACATTTTAATGGCATTAATACGAATTGATAATAAACATTAAGTTTTATTTAATGATTCTAATGGTTCATAATTATAAGGATACCATTAGAACCTCAAATTTGCCATGCTTTGCTTATGTGCGTTTAAGGAGCAGTTTGGTGTACGTACATACATTAGAGAGCGTATATTACACACATGTGCTCCACTTGCTGTTTGGATTAATTTTTACATACACACTCATATTTACTTCCTGAGTAAGCTGTTGGCAAGGCATTTATTAAATATAGTGTTGTTAACTGCCTGAGCTTTAATTCGGAGTATTATTAATTTGTAATAACTACCAGATCTCAAATTTTTGTGCAAATGCATGGTCTTGTTGCTTTGGTGAAACACTAAAGACACATTCTATCATAATTCAACATTGTATTACAGTAAAATGATTGCAGGTCATTTATTACTCTCTTATATGTTGTGCTTATGTTGTGCAAGCTGGGGCTCATGAGATCCACCCTCTGCACTCTTCTTACACTTTACAATACTTTTGTTAAAGAAAAAGAAACTGTTAATTATAAGTTAGAAAATCAATACTACCTGACCACTTTACATTCACACTCAGCCATACTGTTGGTAAATATAAATTTGAAATAATTTTTTTTACAAATGACAATGATTTGGCTGACTTGTTCATACATTTTGCAAGCTTTCTAACGATTCTTAAACTTTCTACTATTGAAGATCAATTTACCTTCATTTTAGTATCCGAGGGTGGAAATCTGCTCAGTCTACGAAGACCTTCATTACATATACATCCCCCCAGTAGGTCTTCAACTTTATTTTGCTTGTCTTCTTTAAAATGGTTGATTACAAGAAAAAAAAAAAATTTTTGCTCAAATTGGAAAAAGTAAAATTGAACTCAACCCGATAAAATTATTGACAACGGTTTTTCTTATTTTTTTGGACCAGTACTCTGGGACGACCCCTAAAATGCATTGCATTATAATGCAACTGGGAGGTAAGAGCTAATTGAAATGCATTCTTTTAGGTCTAAAAAATATACTATATTAATATTTTGGCTTTTTCAGCCGTCTATTTTTCGCCTACGTTTCGTTGATGCAAGTCAACTCATCAGCACAATCGGGAAAAACTTAAGAGAATGTTTAAAACCCAACTACTTACTCCATAATTCCCATGAGCAAAATGAGAATCAGAAATGTAAAAATACAGGGAGGTCAGAATAAAGATACTCTCCGACAGCCAGTCGGTACTCAAAGCCCTGAGCAGCTGTACGTTCACATCCAGTAGTGCAATTCACTAACTTATTTTACCGATTAATTCAGCGTTAAAAATATTTAACTGCAAAACATTTGGCTTTCTGATTCATTAGTGATATTTGACCACAGTTACTGGTGTTTACTTAACAACTAGAAATTAATTGTGGCTTATGTTAACCACAAAATGTTATAGTATTCTAGTATAGTTAGAAGTCAATGTTCTATAGCTTAGTCGAGTCATAAGCAAATTAATGTGACTTGACTTTGGGTCGACTACTTCATACAAAATTATTAGTGGTGAATTTGGTTTGTCATTCTTTTAAGTAAGGACGCCACTTGATTCTGGATTTAATAATATGTTGAATGTGATAGTTTATGAATCACTAAATCGTTAGTGCAAATACCAAATTCGGGTGTTTAGTTTAACGATTGGATTGTCTTTAAAAGTTACTGCATCTCACTACAGGACAATACTGAAATGTCACGAAAGGCTAAATGATCTGGCCACTCACAATTAGATTACTCTGATATGGGTACCAGGTCATGAGGGGCACAAGGGTAACGAGTTGGCTGACACTTACGCAAAAAGGGGAGCCAATGGAGCCTACATTCTCTCCACTCCATCCTTTGGCTTTAGTAAACTCTTTCAGATAACAATTTCTTGCTTGATAGATACTCATTCATTTGTTTACACATAATTTTCGTAAGTACTTTTGATAAAAAAGGTAGTATTGCTATTGGTAGGAACTAATTATTAGTATGAGTTACAAATTTATTTGTTGATCTTTTTTTGATTTTTTTTTTGTACATAAATAGCATTACCTTTTGAACTATGCAAAATGAATTTTTTTTTATAATTTTTCTGAGAGCAGTCACCATTTTTCGTTTTGGCGTTATACTTGGTTACACATTTTTTCAAATAGAGTGTTTGGCAGTTCAATTTAGCCAACTCTTCAGGTTTTGTATCGGCTGATGTAGTTTTTTTATAGAAAAAGAAATGCCAATTTACGCTTATATGCATGTAAATCTGTGTGTTATTGAAAATTGTTTTCGATATTTTACGACCAATATGTTTACCAGTTGCAATATATTTTTTTTTCCATTTGCTGACTATAAAAATATAGTTTCTGCTTAATTTCCAGTATTAAACATTGACACTGGAATTGTGATAAATAAACAAAGCAAAGTCAAAAACAATAACATCTGTGCTGAAACAAAACCGAATACAACTTGACTAGCAGACTTGACCCGACCCGACCAGACCAACAACAACATCAATTGTAAATTGCTGTAGTAATTTCACTGTAATTAATTTATTCATGTTGAGCAAATGGTGCTTGGGAATTTGAATTCACACGAAATCATTTCGGCCTTTTGTACTATGGAGAAAGATATCATTTCACAATTAATATTGATATAAAAACATTTTTTTAATTGAAGTTAGAAATTTGTTGAAAACAACAAGCGACTTTATTTTATTTGATGCATTTTTATTTTCACACCTGAGCCCGAATTTTGTTCTGTAGGAAGAGATAGATAAGATAGCTGAACATATGTAAATGTGCCAACCTACATACATACCTACATAAATAACATATAACTCTCTGAAAACACAATGTCAGTTTTTCACACATGAATTTTAGTGCTTGCATGCAGTGCATCCCCATTAGCCATATTATATCTAATAATATATCGACGGGCATACATTGACCCCCGAAAATTTCTCATTTATCCAGAGTCAATGAAAGAATACTTCATAACATTACCCAAAAGAAAGATGAAAACAAAATAAAACTTAACCGAAATTAAAAAATTATTTTTCTTTATATAGAAACTCCGCAATTCAATTTCCTTTAAGAAAATTTAGTTTTTTTTTCAGTTCATGCATTTGGTTTAAAACTGGAGAAAATATTAAAAAAATGCCGCTATGTCGCATACAATTTAAAATATTTAGTGCAAAATTAATGAAACAAAAAAGTTTTAAGAAAGAATGTCAACAAATAATTTCATATAAGATCAAAGTTGAACATAAATTCATTGCTAGAATCAACTTTAAATATTGCAGCATGGGCCGGAAGTATTTGTGGCATACTTGGTTAAAAAACGCCAGAGACTACATACAGTTAAAGGACTGCCAGTTCTGGGCAAAATACATGATTTGGTGTATTTAAAATACAAAACACAAAATACATGTAAGTTGTGTATTTAAAATATAAAATACAAATACTTTTTCTCCACGTATTTAAAATACAAAATACTGCATTCTAAGAGCAAGTAATTGAAATACAAAATACAAAATACAGTGTAACTAAAATATGTATTTAAAATACAAAATACTTTTAATCAAAAAAGTTTTCATATCCTTTAATAAACACCAGCTTTTCAAATGTTGTATCAGACACAGCATTCCAAATAAATATTTCATCTCTAGCCGTTTTATTCAGTCTTTAAATTAAAACTTTTAAAACACCCATCTGATATTTATTTTTTAAGCCCTACCATGTTGCCATGAATGTTACTGAAATGTAAGCTTTAGCACGGAACGAAAAAAAAACATTTAGCATAGGCAGCTTAATGTACAAAACTTTAGGTATTCTTAGATTACTTATGACCATTTTAACTTGCCATCAATATGAATGATATGACCAATTGGGATGTGTTTAATTCAAAGACTTACATACCCATATTGTGTTACAGTTAACTGGCAAACAAATTCAAATTGAAAATTTTAAATTTGACTTATGGCTAAAAAATAAAAAAAGAAGAAAGAAAATGGAAAACAGCTGTACCCTGGAATTAAATGCCAGCCCAGGAATTTAGATGTGTGTTGAAACATGTGTGTTTCCCACATTTCTTTTAAGAAACATTTTTACAGAGCATATTATGCGAATATTTATGCACATGCATTTGCTGCTTAAACGAAAGACATTTATCAAAATAAGAAAAAAAAAATGCCGGATTTAAATATTTATTTCTTTTCACAAAATTTTAGAATTTACATGCAGTTGTATGCTCTTTTTCTGTTTCTCAAACTCATCTTCTTCTTATGTTTGTAAATAGCTTTCTTTCTTCATCGTACGTCCTATGAGCAGGAGTTGTTCAGCAGCTTAACTACAAATTATTCAAATGATCCTTTGTTTATGTTTATGTATTTTGCAAACTTTGTTGCCTGAAGCCACCGCATTCACTTACAGCACAGCACATTTATGTAAATTTGTTGCTGGTTTTATACCAGGACATATGTTGACCAAGTATTTGCATTAAATTTAATATAAACATGAAAAAGCATCCGTATGCAAATGAAAGTACATAGAAATACATACCTGGTTGTATTTTATACGAATTTGTGTTGTTATATACACGTGTTGAAAACAATAAACTATTTTTATTGTATTTTGTGGCAGCCAACATAATTATAATAAACTTGTGTATTTAAAAAAAAAAAAAAAAAAGGTGAAGCCAAATGATATGGGCTTAACTGGGAGGATATTAGTTTGACATTCAATTTGTAATCAAAGTTGGCAACTGAAACAAATGATATTTAAGCCAGCATCAGTTTTTGGCAGTAGTTACTATTTTTTTTTTTTTTTTCAAACAAAATAAAATTTTATTTATTAATAGATTTCAGTAAAGATTATAAAACAGGTATCAGAGTTTAGTTACAGCAGCGCTCTCTATGTTGTATGCAGACATGACGGTAAGCAGCTTTTAGTGTGCAAAACCTGAATAATCTTCTATTGATGAGCATTAGAAAATAAACAAAAACTTAATACCTAAGTTAAATTTCAAAGCAAGTAGTTTTCCTTATGTGCACAGTTTAACAAATGAGGCACTCTAATGCAGGTACTCTAAAAAATTGATTTCAGTTTGTTTCCCAGCAAATATTTCTAAATTTGAAAGACAAACTTAGGAGATAAGCTGCAATTATTTTGTTAACAAATATAAACTTTTTTTTTTGTCGATTTGCAATCAGTAACTCAAATAGAAAGACACAAGCTGCAAACAGCCTTTAATTCCTTTCTCACACACACACATATACACACACTCACATTAATATACTTGTGTGTGGAAAAAGTTCTTTATGTTTATTTTATGTAAAGTATATAAGAAAGAGATTTAACTTAAACTCAGTGCACAAAATGCGTAAAAGACAAATAGAAATTAAAAACAACAAGTAAGAGTGCTATATTCGGCTGGGCCGAATCTTAAATACCCTTCACAATGGTACATACATTCCGATTGATTTTTGGTGCGAAAAAATGTTTTATTTGGCTTTTAAATGGGCCGATTTTTTCTGAATTTCAATATCAGATCCACTACCGTGATTTAACACAGGCTGCAAAACTTTTATTTAAATAATTCCTAATATGCTCAAGTTCAACCACTGGGTGACACCAATTCTTTTTAATATCAATGAAATAAAGAAAAGCAAAATGTATTTCTTAATTATTTATCAGTTAACTTTATAGTAAAATTTATTTAACAAAAAATTGCATATAATTGCATTATTTTTGAATTATAATGCTAAACATTGCCATTAAGTGTGATTTGCTTTTCAATTTACTTACGTATGTGGGTACATGCATACGTATGTATGTATGTACCTATAATAGAAAACTCTAAAATAAATTTTTTGTTATTGAATATTTTCAGTGTGTTCCATAAAACAATGATTATATACATACATATATACATACATACATATTTACATTGCTTGCTTTTACAAAATTATTTTTTTCTTGTGCACGTTGTTGATGATCTATTGCGTATCATCATACACATGTGTGTGTGTATGTACATATGTAAGTACGTAGGGAAACCCAAAATGATTTTTTGTGTGAATGAATTTGAAGACGCAATTGTTTAAAAAAATTTCATTGCGTACCCTTTTTTCAACAATTCTTTATATCACTTTCATTTTCAAGCTCGTGTATACATACATACATATGTATGTATATACACATTTTTACACCAAAGCAAAAAAATTGTTTATGCTAACATACTTGCACGCATACATACATATGTAGATACATACATACCTACATACATACAAACGTATCTACATACATACATACATACATACATACATACATACATACATACATACATACATACATACATACATACATACATACATACATACATACATACATACATACATACATACATACATACATACATACATACATACATACATACATACATACATACATACATACATACATACATACATACATACATACATACATACATACATACATACATACATACATACATACATACATACATACATACATACATACATACATACATACATACATACATACATACATACATACATACATACATACATACATACATACATACATACATACATACATACATACATGCAAATATTTTCGAATTTTGCTTTTAAACATTATATGTATACATATGTATGTATGTACCATTATGATCAATTTTTGGTACCAAAAGTTGGGTGCATATGGGCTGATGTCCAAAAATGTTCTAATTTTGCCTCTGAACAGCCTATATGTACTATTCCGACAAATTTTTAGTGCAACAAACTGTTTCGTTTAGCTTCCAGGGCCGACTTCTTGAGATATCGGGAGGCGCTATATCTCGAACAAATATAGGCCGATAACAAAAAAAATTCCAGTTTTGCCTCCGACTAGCCTATATGTATCATTCTAATTGATTTTTGGTGCCAAAAGTTGTTTTATTTAGCTTATAGAGCCGATTTCTTGAAAAATCGGGAGATGCTATATCTCAGGTATATATAGACCGATTGCAGACATTTTCAAATTTTGCTTTTAAACACCTTATATGTACCATTCTGATCGATTTTTGGTACCAAAAGTTGTTTTATTTGGCTTTTAGAGCCGACTTCTTGAGAAAACTTGAGGCACTATATCTCGAGTGTATATGGGCCGATGTCCAAAATTTTCCACGTTTGCCTCTAAATAGTCTATATGTACCATTCTGATTGATTTTTAGTGCCAAAAATTGCTTTATTTGGCTTAAAGAGCGGATTTCTTGAAAAATCAGGAGTCGCTATATCTCAGATATATATGGACCGATTTCAAAAATTTTCCAATTTTGCTTTTAAACACCTTATATGTTCCATTCTAATCGATTTTTGATACCAAAAGTTGTTTTATTTGGCTTTTAGAGCCGACTTCTTGAGAAAACGGGAGGCGCTATATCTCGAGTGTATATGGGCCGATGTGGAAAAATTTTCCACTTTTGCCTCTAAATAGCCTATATATATCATCTTGATTGATCTTCGGTGCCAAAAGTTGTCTTATTTGGCTAATAAAGCCGATTTCTTTAAAAATCGGGAGACGCTATATCTCGGATATATATGGGCCGATTTCAAAAATTCCTTCATTTCTAGGATTTAATGAGCACTAAAAATGATATGGTTTAGTTTTTAAGAAAAAATTTTTTTTCAAAAATCTGAATACAAAAATTACACAAAATATCCCTCAAAACCCGGTTTTTTGAATATATCTCGGCTATCCGCGGACCTATCTTACTGAATTTCAATAGCAGACCCACTACCGGGGTTTCACACGTTTTAGCGAAAGAATGAGGTTTCTATCTCAAACCGTTTTCTCAGAAACGGTATTTCAACGACTACAGACGGACAGACGGACAGACGGACAGACGGACAGACGGACAGACGGACAGACGGACCGACGGACAGACGGACAGACGGACAGACGGACAGACGGACAGACGGACATCGCTCAATCGTAATCGCTATTGATGCTGATCCAGAATATATATACTTTATGGGGTCTTAGATGGATATTTCAATGCGTTACAAACGGAATCACAAACTTATATATACCCTTACACATTTATGTGAAGGGTATAAAAAGAAAAAATGTTCGAAGCAAATAAATATTTATGTACATATGTATAAGGCATATCAATGCAAATACGATTGCCATACTTGAAGGGTTTACACATAATAACGTCGTGTCTAAAAAACCAATAAAGTAAGAAGATGGAGCCTAAAAATCTTTTAAAAGGGTCATAAAACTTAAATGAAAATCTTTGAAATCCCGTATTAGATTCAATAAAATCGAACCACATAATATGTTTTGGAGGGCACAGAGACTTAATGTGCACATTAGGGTGGGACGATTTAGCAATAGATATTTTGCCATAGCTTTACGCGCGAGGAAGCAAAGTTCCACTAAAATTACAAAAACTATGACTTTATTATAGTTTTGTATGGCGGCCCCTTAAGGAGGCATGGTACAGGATCGGTGTGTTTGAAAAACAATATGGGGAGGCAAACAACAAAATTCTCCTTTCATCACACAAAATAGCCTCAAGGATAACCAACCGCTATAATTTTTCCTCCCCACTGTTTTCTTGGAACACATCGGCCCCGTCCCATGCCTCCTTTAGGGGGCTCCCACACAAAAGTTCAAAATCTACCTTCTCGAAAATCATTTTCTTGATATGTCATTGCTGAACTAATTTTTCCCAATGCTAAAAGCTAGAGATGTGCGGTTGTCATGAAATGACCGTTATTAAATTTTAGAAAAATCAAGGGTGAGTGCGTGCATTAAAATTTAGTGCGTGACAGTGCGCCATTACCATTTGAAGGAAGTTCACGAAGTTTCACCAAATTTCACGAAAAAGTTAATATACTAATTTTTTTCAGTTTATAAAACAACTTTCACAGATTTTTTAATTTTAATTGCTATTCTATGCAGGTTATTTTAGCTCAGTTTCTGCTACACATGTAAAGTAAGTACATTAGCCTGGGTCAATTTGCATGGAAGGAAACAAAATTTAAAAAATAGTTGGAGGCAATAATTCCATCAGTAATTTTCAAGTAGTGCAAAACCGAAAATGAAATCAGTTAAACCTACGAATATTGTATTTTCAAAACCCATGTAACATTTTTGTTTACGAATACAAATTAACCCCTTAAAGCATAAGTTTAATTACATTTAGTTCAAAAAGCATTGATTGTAAAGACATGCTAGTGTCTAACTCAATACCTTTTCCTCAAACTTAGAAGTGGATCGTTAAACTAACTGTAGTGATTCTTTAATTCTTTTTCCTCACTTACCAACAAAGTACATACATATGTACTAGTTTCAATTTTCTAAAACCCATTTATTCTCTTTGCATGTCGTCTTTTATTTTCTGCTCCCTCAGCTATCATAAATTACATAAAAGCATTTTAGATTTTCGATAATTTGTGGTGAATTTTGTTAAAGTAGGTTAGGAAACAATGAAATGGAAACAAACAAAATCATTGAGAGAAATCGTTTTTTATAAGCACATCCCAAATAATTTAACTTTTTTCTCTTCAGTTCTTCTGTCAGCTAATTTCTTATTTTTTCCTTTGAGCCTAAGTTTGTCAGTGTTGTGTTACTTGCATTTGGGTTTTTCAATGAGTTTGTTGAGTAACATACAGATGTATGTGGGAGTTTGAAATTTGTTTATTCTCTTATAAAAAAAAAACGACGTGCTATTTGCACACGTTTTCTTATAAAATTAAGTAGATTCACAAATAAACAGCAAACACACACTTTCGTTGGAAGAATAATTTTTCTTTTTGAAGATACATATATTTTCACTGATTGCATATTTACTTTCTTACTTTATTCAAACAAATTCCTTTTAGCATGTGTTTAATAGAAACAAAAGTCGAATCTCACATTACGTCGAAAGTATATACAGTAGAATCGCGAAAAAGTTAAACGCGAAAAAGCTAAACTCTCGGACGAAAAATGAATTTTTGTATTACAGCGTTTTGTTTGATGAATATATTCTTCGAATCTTATCTATGTATGTTCGGTATTATGAAATGTTTAATAAACGATTATTATTCGTTTTCAGTTTCGACTGCTGCCTTAAAGCGCTCTGTACAAATAAGTATAAAGCTTCTGAGTACAAAATTACTTAATATTAAACTTTACCGCCGCCAAACAACAGGACTACTACTTTCTGTTGTTCATACGAAACGAAATAACTTTGAAAAAATACACGTTAAAAACATTAAATTTCAGAACAGTATATTTTAATGATTTATTTGATCAATGAGCAAAATATACTGGGAAAAATTATACTGTTCTGCGAAATAATACTTTTTGGTTGTGTTTTGAATAGAAATATGTAGACTATATGTATTTTGGTGCTCTAAACTATAGATGCCCAGTAGTGGCTGATATCAGCAAATTAAACTCACACGTATTATTACGCTCTTTTGTTTGATCGTCAATCAACCAATAGGAAATCACCATGTTGAGTGGAAGAGACAAACTACACTTGCAGAAATTCTGTGTCTTATTATTGCGATATATTAATGATGTCAACCAAAAAGTATTTTATGTTACAAAATGCTTTTGATGACATGCAATGTCTTATTTGTCATAAGACATTTGAAAAAACTAAGAAATATAATTTTAAAAAACCATTTTGAAGGTGTTCACAAATACATACATGAATAAAATGAATAGCAAATTGTTTTCTTCCAGTGTTTTTTCGTAACTCTCACCCATACTACTACCATGGGCATCTATGCTCTAAACCCAAGTCTGCATTCAGTTTTTCTCTATCACGTAAGCATTTTTTATGGGCGTGGTTAATTTTGCCCCCTATATTTTATATATTTAACCATAACTCGGAAGACCCTTCTCCAAATTGTTACAATTGGAGATACGTGCTGTAAATTGTGAATAATAAAATCAACATTAGCTTATGGATATTTATGATTCATGGCTTATTTTATTTCTTAGACATGTTGAATTTAGGAAAATCTAGCAAATGTAAAATGCTGGCCATTTTCATTTATTTTATTGAATATTAAAAACAAAAAAGAATATTAAAAACAAAAATTCGCTTTAATTTTGCGTGAAAAAATTTTTGAGCCATTGATTTCTGAATAATTTGAAACGGAAAAACGTAGAAAAAAATTGTATACCAGTATTTAAAATAAAATTTTAAAGCGCATCTTTCTGAATTATGGTTAAATATATGGAAGTAACTTTATAGTTTAGCAGCCACTCACTCCCATAAAAGAAATCCTTACGTGATAGAGAAAAACTGAAAGCAGATTTTAGTTTTGAGCACCAAAGTTCATATAAACTACACATTTTTTTCTTGAATCCATTTTCATTGTTGTACAGTGTTGTTTGATCTTACAAAAACATTATGAGAGCAAACTCAAGCCAACCCAAAATTTTTCGAATTTTATTTGTACGCGTTGAGCAAATAAAACAATTACGGTATTCAAACGGTCTCATATTGTGTCATAATGTCAGAAAGTACTAACATTTTATGATAGTTTAAAAAAATTGTTGTTGTGCTGCAAACAAAAATAGTCATAAATTAATAGGACTTCATCGACTGTGTTTAGTGATTCGTCATAAGTTAACAGTATCACAGCGTCACCTAAGAAATAAATGCATTAAAATATATATTTGAATTTACTTGAATCAGCTATCAAAACATCTAATAGATAATTATCGCACAAACTGGCTATTATTTTAGTTTTTTCACTTATTTTTGGCATTTTGACAAAAATATTTAAATTGCTTCCCTTTTCTTTAACAGCTGATTCATATTTGATATAGCACACTACTTTATGACAGGTTGCTCACAGCAGTCATATATTTTCGTGCTATTATTTTAAGACTTCTGACTTTAGGACGACCCTTTGAATACCGTAAATAAATTTTTTCGTACTAATTTCAAGTAAAGTCCGGTAAAATGATAACAAACGAAAAATACTCTCATAAAACTAAAAACTTGCCCGATTTACCTGGAATACAAAAACACCACATTTCAAGCCCACAAAATGAAATAGTTGTTAGCTCGCAAAGTTCAGAGAAATATCCAAACCTACTTATGCATGTACATGTATCAATGTTCTTAGTTAACAAAGATTGGTGCTTTTGTATGACTAAAATATTAAAGAATTTTTTTTGCAATATAAATAACATAATTTCTACTTGGATAATCAAATAAAGCTGAACATTCTTATGAATAATATTTTGGTATTCTCTAAATTTATAAATTTTAAACAGCTGGTTAAGTCATTTGACAGTTTAAGCGTTTTGCACGAAAAAAGTACGGGTAAAGTCCAATAAAATGAGAAACACATTTTACTCTCTCATCAACGCTCTCATATACCCCATTATTTTCGGGTGAAATTGGGAGCTCTGAGGGATGTTGTTGTGAAGCTTATTGTTTCTACGTTTATTTTCCTATTTTGCTATTGCTGCTGTTTGTGAATGTATCTGTATGTACATATATACATATATATGCATTTGTAGACAAGAAAGTTGTGGTCCCGTTTTACTTTTTTTTTCTTGTTCACATTGGATAATTTCCGTTAACTTTTTCGCGGCTCAATCAGAAATAAGCTGCATCGCTCATGAAAAAAACTCATAATGCAATTTCTTAACCGAGGATGAATTTTGATAGTTAAATTCAGGCATTTTTCGTTTTTTAGTCGATTCATGTTACACGAAACCAGCTGAACTGCTAAAGAGAAAGTTGCTAATGAATCAAACTTTATAGGCCCACTGTGCTTGTGGATATTTATGCCTGTGAGTGTTTGTTATGTATTTAAGTATGGCTCTGATGAAGTTCCTTTATGTATACATACTAAGTACCAAACAGATTTACGTACAGACAGATTTATTTATGTAAAATTTAGTCAAAAATTTGCTCGTAGCAAATGCTTTGTTTGCCTTAAAACACAAACATTTGAACAAATAAAATTGCAAACAAGAAATTGAATGAAATCACAGCCGTAATTTGACTAGATTTGAGGTAAACTTGTATAAAAAAATCTATTTTTGAAAATAGAGTAGGTATTGTGAAATTATATTAAAACAAAAGTTAAGCATTATTGAATATTGCGAATGTATTCATGATTTTGCTAGATCTGCATGGAGTACAGTGCCCTAAAATTTTTTGCAATGGCAAACATGATTTCAAAAATTTTTTATATCATTTATCAACTGTGAAAAACTGCAGAAGAGCATTCTTAGTTTTTACTATGGCATGCTGTGTACTGTGGCATGCTGTGTACATATTAATCTCACTATTAAACGTAGGATTTTAGGAAGAAAAATCACAATAAACCCATAATTTTTTCTTAAAAAATGGCTTCAGCCAATACAATATTTGTAGTCAGTTTGAAAAATATTTTTTAAATATTATTGGTCTCAGGTAGAGGTTGTTAATGTTTTCTGCCTTTTTCAGCTTAAAATAATCTTTGAAACTCAACCACTTATTCCGAAATTCCCATGAACAAAATGAGAATCAGAAATGTTCAAACAATTTTTTGTATTAAACATACAGAAAACATTCTTTCGTCTTGCTACACTTTTACTTAACAACTTCTATACAACAAGTTGCCATTGGTTACTACGATTTGTGCAGAACACATTAATAAGGTCTATTTGTAGACCTACAATAATGCATTTCAGTTGGATCTTAAAGCAAATACCTAATTAAGATAATTTTTGAATATTCTAAAAACTTTAACTTTTTGATACTTTCGAATATGAACTTAATTATTTATTTGCTTTAAACGCCAATTGAAATGTATTAATTTAGGTCCAAAAATGTCTATATGCCGACGACATTTCGTTGGTGCTGATCAACTCAGCAGTAGACTTGAAAAATTCTTAAAAGTTTTTTTTTGAAACTTAACCACTTATTCCATAATTCCCATGAACAAAATGAGTATCAGAAATGTTCAAACAAACCTTTAACACAGCAAACATTTCTTTTCGTTTTTGCAACTCTTTTACTTTTCTTTGCAACCTTCTACACAACGAGTTACCATCGGTTACTACGTTGAAAAAAAAGGTTTTAGAAAAGGTTAATTTTTGGACCTGAATTAATACATTTCAATTGGCTCTTAAAGCAAATAAATAATTAAGTTCATACTTGAATATTCAAAAAGCTTTTACCTTTTGATACTTTCAAAGGTACAAATCGTGGTAACCAATGGTAACTTGTTGTATAGAACTATACACTTCACCAGATATAATAAATGAGGCCAAGTACGAGACTGACTGGCACAGCAAGGGTTTTTACAGTACTACAGTCCAAGTGGTAGACAGAGGCTGCTCCTGGTATAAGGTACCCTTTAGTTTTAAACTTATTATTCTTTTTTATTATATGCTGTTGAAGAGGCTAGACAACTACATGAAGCGAGTAAATTTTAAGCTTCTTGCTTTTACGGTTCAAGAAGTTTAGCTGATTTTCAACCTGAAGGGTGTCCCCCACCAATTAATGTTTATGTTTTTGCTATTATTGGTATTTGTTGTTGTAGATGCCTGCAAACTGTGAAACTGTGGAGAAATTTTAGGTCTCTATCTTTTACGGTTCAAAACTAAAGTCAATTTTCTAATCAAAGGGTGTCCGCGTACAAAGGACAACATTTAGATTTTCAGTTTTTGCTACCTTTAGTCTTTGTTGTTGCGTAGGTTTCGTAACTGCATGTACTGTGCAAATTTCAAGTCTCTATCTCGTACGGTTCAAAATTTATGGCTACTTTCAGTTTTGGATATGAAAGCACCCTTTAGTTTTTAATTTTTTGTTGTTTTAGGTATTTTCTGGCTTAGAGCTTATGTAACAATATATTGTATGCAAATTTTAAGCCTCTATCTCTTATAATTTCAAAGCTATATTTGCTGATTTTAGCAGTTTCTTGTATGGGAAGCCCCTACAGTTCTTAACATTTTGTTGCTTTTAGCATTTAGTATTGTAAAAGCTGGGTATCCACATTCCCTGTATAAATTTCAGCTCTCTAGCTCTTACCGTATGGGAAAATAAGACCTATGACGGATGGCCGCTCCAAGGCAGAAGTATCAGTATTAGGGTTCCGTTTTTATTCATTGGATATCAGGCGCGGATACAGAGGGAAAAGGGATATTTCCCAAAAAATGATTAATATATTTATTTCGCTAATAAGCGATTTACCAATAATAAGACTTATGCCATACAAAATTTCCCCCACAAAACCTTTAGCTGGTTCCGCGCCTGATGGGTATGGTACCCTAAAAATTTAAATCAAATATTTTAATGAGGTCATCATTACAAATAACCACATGCAATCAATCAACATTTTAAAATATATTTTTAATACTTTTATAAACCGGTTTATTTCTTTTAATCCGTACTTATTTTATGAGCGTTCAAATATGTAAATGCTTTCATTGTACGTAATCGCATGAGACAGTGATGCTCAATAAAAGTGTGTCAATGTGTAGGCATGGAAAGTCTTTCTTATCACATTTGAAAATTCGTTCTCGTAGTCACTCTTGAGTGAATTTTCAACGTAAGGTTTGTGATAAGAATGAGCAAAAACAATTATTTGCTTTTTAATGAACATCAATTAATGACATGCAATGAATAAACATTTACATTTGCAATGCGTACAACAGTATATATACATATATTTTCAATTTTACTAATTAAACATACAAATTAACTCTTGAACAATCTTGAAAAACTTGGAGAATTTTAAGCAAATTCGAATAGCAATTAATTCTGCAATATGACTGTGGCAACGTACATGTAAATTTATCATATAAAGACTGTCATACCATAATAAAAATTTTAGAATACTCAACTTATTTTGAAGTGCTTTATTTCAGGTTTGAAAAGGCCTTATTGAGTGTCTTTTAGAGCCGTCTATATGTTGCCGGCACTTCGTCGTTAGTAGTCTCGAAAGAACTTACAAAATTAGTCTTCGTTGTAGGAAGGCTGTTACAAAAGGTAAAAGTGTTCCAAGACGACTACATTGGTTTTTGCATTAAAGGGTTATTTGAAAATTTGTAATTCTCAATGAGTAGCAAAGTTTCAAACATTCTTTTAAGTTTTTTCTAGCCTACTGATAAGATGAGTAGTATCAACGAAACGTCGGCGGCGCATGGACGGCTGACAGAAAACAGTTAATAATATCTGTTTGGAGCTAAAAGGATATATTTTAATTGGCTCTAATAACAAATAATAAATAAATTCGTAATTTGTTTCGAACCCAGGCAACGAATAATTGTGTACTAGTTTCCAGCGGCAGCACTTAGCCCGCCTACTACTTCAGCTTTTCACTAGCGACTGTCTACTTTTAATATTATTGATCAAGTTTTAATTTTGTCGCTGTGTTCGCTCTGTTAATTTTATATCCTTTGATCAACATTAAATTGATTTCCAATTGATTTTTGTATTTGCAGCTTTTACAACAGCTTCAAACTTTAAGCGATTTGTAAGCATGAACTCAACCGATTTATATGATGAATTTATTTTGTAATAATCAACATTAAAGCATGCTACTTTTATATTTTTATGTGAAAATTTCTTCCAAAAAGCATAAACAAAATTCACATGGAATAAATAAGAAATAATATTTGAAAGGCAATGTATGGCTGTCGTGATTAGCACCTAGGAAAGTAAGGCATCCCTAAGGCATGAAATTTCCATAATGCTTACCACTGTGAAGAGTATTTTTGCTGGGTTTCGCTGGTTTTATGTTAAAACTCTACATGTGCTTTGTGGCTGCAATGTAGCTATGACTGGCACGTCAGCGTAGCTGCAATGTAGTACGTCACTGTATTACTCGTAAAGCTTCTGTCTCTTACTCTGAGAGTAGCGTCTTTGTTCCTACAACAGTTAAAACTGTTGTAAGTTTTCAAATACTTATTGGCCCTCTTACGTTCCGTTAGGTATTCTGTCATTAATGCGGTGAAAATTTTCATTGCTACTACGAAAGTTTCATCAATGCTACAATAAATTCGAGCAAAGTCCCTTTATTATTTTTAAAAACTTCACTCATGTTACGAAAGATGTTACATTCGTGCTACGAAAAGCTTTGGAATGAATTTGAAATAAAGAATTTAAAATACGCTGCATTTGAGGATGATATTAAGTTTTAGGAGCTTGCGCGAAATAAAATATTATTAAAAATAAACCTAATTATATATTTGTTGAAAGAGCTAATATTATTTTAGGTGTTAAAATAGACCTTATTATTGCTTTCAGCCGACTATATGGCACCGACATTTCGTTGATGATAATCAAGTCATCAGTAGACTCGTAAGATCTTAAAGGAGTGTTTGAAAACCAACTACTTATTCTAAAATTCTCATGAATAAAATGGGAATCGGAAATGCTCAACCAAACCTTTAATACCGAAAACATTTTTTCATCTTGCAACACTTTTATTGATAAGTTGACTAGCATCAACGAAATGCTGGCGGCATATAGACGGCTAAAACCGACAGAAAACATTGATAGGGGCCTATTTTAGACAATAATAGAAAAAACAAATTACTTTTTTAAATACTGGTGATTATTTAAAAAAAGTGATGAAACAGAACGCAGTATTTTCGCCAAGGTAACGACAGATTTTTCATTTCTAGAATTCGTTTTTGTTATAAGCCAGGAGGTCTGAGTTCGAGTCCTAGCTAAGCTAAACTTAAAAAAAATGTTATCTTTATTTTATCGAACTTTTTTGTGAAATATTTATATTTTCAAATCTTTTGTGCAGGCTTTTTAATAAAACTCTGCAATATTCGTTAATATATTATATATTCGTTAATATATTATAATATTATTTATTTATTTTTATTAGCAATATATTTAAATGTTTCTGAGCGGCCACACTCACTGTCAACCCAATAGCAGCATTTTGTTAAAGAACTAAAAATTCTGTATAAAAAAATTAAAAATAAAAATTAATTTTTGTATTTAAGTGCTGTTTTCTAACTATAATTACCACTAAAAAATTTTGTTTACAAATTATGCTAATTTCTATAAAATTATTATTCCATTTCATAATTAACTCATTTTTTGAGCTGCTTGTTTTTCTTTGTATTCTAATTGTTATGATGGCTGAATGGTTGTATAGCTGCTCAAAAATCGTGCTTGGATGAATTGAATACCGCCAAAAATTTGGAAGTCTTTGCAAGTACGAACTTAAACAACAAATCTTCACATTCACTACCTACACAAACGTCATCTAATTGCAATGAAATATGACGTGACCTTATGGCACAATCAATCTTCAGTCATTCTTTGTTTTATAACATTTTGACGAAGTTTGAAAAATATTTTTGTGTAAAGCATATACCAATATTTTTTTCGATTGAAAAAGTGCATTTAGGGAGTTAAAATAATTCTTATTACTCGTTTGTAAGTTCAGCCAGTAATAGTAAAATATGTTATTTTGTAAGTAGTTAAAAAAAGAAAAAAAAAAATCCCTACAATTCGACAAAAGTAAGAAATCTTTCCCTTTTTCCCTACATATGAAATTATGCTAGAAAAATCCCTACAAAAAGGGAAACATCCCTCCACTTGGCATCACTGAACTTAAATCAGCTGAATAGAAAAAGGAAATGGAAATAAATGTAGCTTAATTAAATAAAATACAACCATATCATGAAATTTTTTTTTTAGATTTTCCGATGAGCAGTTAACGAAATAGTTTTCGTAACTTCAATTTCATTGGCCCGAAAACAATGGCAAAATCATGGTACTAATAAAACAAAACATTGCATTGATAAATGTTTCTGTATCAGTATATATTCGTGGCTCAATGGCTTGTTATTTTTTTTTTTTACCTTTTGAGCTGCATTCCTAGTCTGCCGTGAGTATGCTAGTTTCACGCCCAGTCGATATAAATTATTTTCTAACGGTATTTGTGAAAAATTTTGTGCCGCCACTGGAATTTGGCATCTGATGAATACCAGGATATCCATTTAAGGCATAGGAAGTTGTTATCCATGTGAACTTAGCTAAGTTCCAATTATTAGCATCTCTTATTAAAACTTGCATTGGCTATGGCAACCGGGGGTATCCCACAGCGATTGCACCTTTATTTAACTCCATAGAGAATATTTTGTCATATGTAGCTTGAATAACGAATGCCAGACGCCATTATAAAAGCCTGATCTGCCCCTGTTACCATCTTAATTTTTCGCTTGTCATCGTGTAAATTGCATAGGAATAATAATAAAAAATGTCTGGTTATTAATTAATTTGACCACTGAAATAAACAATGTTGCAAAATACTTCGACTGTCTTAAACAGACTGCCACGCTTAAGGGTTAAGAACTCACTTAAGATATTTTATGCACTTAATAATTAAAATAAAACAGAACCTACAATTTGACAGAACTGACAGTCACAATTTTGCGTCACAATCTACATGCAAACTCAAATATAAATCGCCAGCACTTATGAAGCACAAATCAGTTTGCAGTAGCAGTTTCGTTTTTGAAGTGATGACAATAAATAAATAAATTGACTTGGATAATAGCGAGTGTAAATAATAAAGATATAAAATTGATATTTTTTCTGATCCACACAAAGTATGGAACGTTGGCAAAATCGTGTGGCTGTTGTTACTGGTGCCAGCTCAGGCATTGGTTCTGCAATTGTAAAAGATTTGGTTAACGCTGGGCTAAATGTGGTGGGTTTGGCTCGTCGCGTGGAACGTGTAGCGGAAATTCGTGCCAATTGGCCCTCGAATTTACAAAGTCGCCTACATCCCCTCAAATGTGATGTCTCCGAGTTGAAAGCGGTCAATGAAGCTTTTGATTGGATCGAACAGAAATTCGGTGCAGTAGACATTTTGATTAATAATGCTGGCACTTACAAGACCGGCCAGCTATTGACCATGGATGTTGAATTATTGCATCAAACTGTACAAACAAATGTCATGGGTATTGTCTATTGCACGCGACGTGCTTTCCAATTGATGCAAAAAAGCAATTTTGAACATGGCCATGTTGTATTAATAAACAGCATTGTGGGCCATCATGTTTTCAATCCACCTCCTGGCTCTACCACCACCTTTAACATTTATCCACCCACCAAACATGCTGTAACAGCATTAACGGAAGTTTTGCGTCAAGAATTTCGTGATTTGAAAACAAAAATAAAAATAACGGTATCTGTGTTTGTTGTCGCCAGTTTGCTTGACAAATTTCAATTATTTTCCATGTTTTTCCTTTTCAATTTCAGAGTGTAAGTCCTGGCTTAGTGGATACGGAAATTGTGCCAGAGCATTACAAGTCGCTGACAATGCTAAGGTCGGAAGATATTTCAGCGGGCGTCATGTATTGCCTGTCAACACCACCTCATGTTCAAGTGCATGAGTTGATAATCAAACCAATAGGCGAAATGTTTTGAAATTATTGTATGTCGAAGAAAGTTTATTTACTTTGATAATAAATTGTATTTGCTATTTTTAATGTTGTATGTTTTATATGAGAACAGTGGTAAGTCCTGCTTTAAGTCACTCTCAAATACTTTCATTATTTACAATACACGTATTTTTTTAATTAGATAGTTTCAAAACTTTACTCTTAACTTTAATATTTCGTTATTTTGACCCCTTATTTTCCTTATATTTTATATATTTATTTTATATATTTATTTTATATATTTATTTTTGAAAAAAACCAATCAAAACATTTTTCATTATTATTGTCCTGAAGAAGCTATCCGAAGGAGAGCGAAATATTGACAAAAATAAATACTCAAATTACAAAAGACCTTTACTCTTAACTACCTTGTGCTTAATTTTAGCTGATAATGATTATTATTTTTTAAAAGACATGTATACTAGGGGACAGCTGGGTGTTTTGAAGCAATAAAGCTTTGCATCAACTGACATGTCTTTAACTGATGTGAACGCACATTTCTGATTCTTAAATTATAAACAACAGTTTTTAGTTTATTTTTCACTAGTGTTTAGTGAATCAATGAAATTTTGATTTACATGTTTCCTAATTTTTGATAGTGTATCTTCACAACGGGGAAAGAATTTGTCAAATTGGTTCAGAGGAGGAGGAGGAGGCTGCTTCAAAAAAGCAACAAAAATAAAATGTTTAATTTTTATGATATCAGTACACATAGATTATTTTATTTTTAACTCGCTGACCCGGCAGAGTTCATACTGCCTCTTTCGATAAATAAAGACCTAAAGATTTGTATAAAATAAACGCAAAATAGAATCCTTTTCTTGTCAAGAGAAATAAAAATATGGTTGGTATGAGTGAAGTTTTGTTTTTTAAGGATAACTCTATGCTTGAATTTGAAACTTTTTTTTCCGACAGACGGGGCACCCAGTGAGCAAACCTAATTCGGGTGCGCTGAACTTATTGGGGCTAACCGTTTTTTAGGTTAGGTCTTGTTTTTGAGATATACCGTTATTTTAAAAATTGAGGAGGCTTAAAATAATGAAAAAAAAAAAACAAAAACCAAAACTCAGCCACAAAATTACCTTTCAATAACTGCAAACGTCTTTTTAATCGGCTAAGTAATTTTGAAAATACAAAATTTTTCCCTTTAAAAAAATTCAATTTTTTGCAAAAGTTCGAAATGGTTTGTTCTTTAAAGCAGCATAGAAAATCTTAAAACGGAGTTATGCTGATGAATTTTCATTTACGAATTTTTGAGACGAAGCTTCAAAAATGAAAAAAATGCACAGACAGGCCCTGCCGCTCCAGTCTCTTCAAATTTCTTCATAATTTTGCCAATTGCTTGCGTAGTTGGACTACATAATCGTCCAACCATAATCTCCTCGTAAGGCACGATATGTAGCTGTGGCAGGATCACAATTTTTGTAGTATGTTTTGATAGTTTTTATGCATTGTGTGACAGCTAAGCGATCCATTTTCTTCAATGTTAGACTTTCAACTGAGAAGAAAAAAATTGCCTTAACAACTTATGTAGCTTGACAGATGTCGAATTCCAATCTAATACTTTTGAAACCACGAAATGGATAAACATACTTTTTCCACAATAGTGGAAAAAGTATGTTTCTTATAGAATGTGTGTATTATTAGATCTTCCATGTTCCAAAAATAATTATAGATATGAGATACTACGAAGCGTGATAAGTGTACTGAATGTCACCGTGTTATAAAAGGAAGTGGTGAGGTGACATCGAATTTTATAAAACATTTGAAAGTCAGACACGTTGAACTTTTTAAAAAATATAAAATCTATAAGGCAGGGCATTCATATGGCGGTAATATACAAACCTTATTTGCTGGCAAGCTGTTACATGCAATTGTTGACTCTGCATTGCCAATTTTTATTATAAAAAAGAAATTATTTAGAGATCATTTCCAATACCATGATTTTAAGGTGATGAGCAAGTAATCCGCTGCTAAAAAAAACTAGAAATAAAATATGAAAGCATGGTATAAAATATAAAAGTTGCCGTCTCTGCTGCAAAGTTGTTCTGTACCACATCAGATATTTGGTCTGGAAACCATATACGTTTTTTTGTTGGTATACGTGTCATTGGCTTACTAATAATTTGAAATGCAGATCGGAATGTTTGAAGTGCACTCAGTTTTTTGTCTAGATAATTGATTAACTAATAAGAAATTGCCAAAAGAAGAATAATGTCTTCATTATTCAATTCTTTTTGAAAATATTGTAAATGAGTTGTAATCGTAATTTAAATTTAACAGCTCTGGTTAAAACTAATTATATACTATTTTTAATCAGCAGTGCATATTCATGGCTACACATCAGTAAACTTTTTGGAAGAATTTCTTTTAAATATGAACTTAATTTTTTATTTGCTTTAACTATTCTATAATTCTCATTTTGTTCATGGGAATTATGGAATAAGGAGTTAAGTTTCAAACACACTTTTAAGAATTTTTCAAGTCTACTGATGAGTTGATTAGCACCAACGAAATGTCGTCGGCATATAGACAGCTGAAAAATACAACAAACATTTTTTGAAAAGGTTCATTTTTGGACCTGAATTAATAGAATTTCTTTTAAATAAAAAAAATAAAAAAAAAAACACTTGTAAAATACATATATTTTTTTTTGAATTAGAATAATGTTTGTAAACTACACACGTGTTAGTATGTTGCTAGTCAATGACATTTTTTGCAGTGGGATTTATCGAGAAAATAACAAATAGGTAAAACAGTTTCCACCTTTTAAGTGGTTCTACAAATATGGCCAACTGGGTAATATACACAAGACTGTATTGCAATGCCGTATGTGCTTGCAAGTTAGACAGCTTCCACGAACAGCATATTAATATATTCAGATGTCAACAACAACTTTGCAACATACTACAATAAACAACAGGAAAAGTAGCATATCAGAGATGAAAAAGCCATATTTCCAATAAACTGCATACACATGTTATCTGAGCAAATATCAGGGTTCGCAGTTATTGTTAGCGTAAACAGAGTTTTCTATTTGCACTTACTCAAAAGCCAAGATTTGTTTGTTACTTGGACAATTTCTGGTTTATTGTTGTTAAATTTAACTTACGCGATGTTACCTTATGCCAAGCGGTCGACTGGACAATAAAATTCAGGTGGCAATTTTTTTTTAGAAATTTGTTTACAATATTCTCTTGCTATGAAAGCATCACATTAATGTAAATACAACACAGTTACAAATGAGATAATAAGATTTAGCTGGTAGGACTCTGAGCGTGAACTGCACAAGGGAGTGTGGGCTAACTGGAGCCAGTGTTACACGATGATTGACTTCTGTGAATTATAAATTATGAACAAGCTTAATGAACCTTTGAATCAATATCTCAAAATAGAATTTTTTACTTTTTATGATATTATGATGATTTGTATAATTGGAAAAATGTTTTCACGAGGACATATGTATGTATATTAAAAAAATTAAAAAATTTGCGGACAGAGAAATGCTGTTGCATTACGAACCCTCAAGTGTTCCAAAAATCCCCTTTGCCCAATAGTAAACTTCCCCAAATACCTAAGATTAACCATGTTCCCTAAACTATGAAAGAAAAAGCTGCTTTCACATTCAACCAAACAGGCACATACACACACACACACACAAATTCATGCAGCCAATCTCTCTCGCTTAACTCTTTTGTTGTGGCAAAACTTGATGCTGTCAATATTGCATTTGACATAAATGCAATATACGCGAGGCAGTTTGTTATTTATCTTTTTAATGAAAAAAAAAGGATAACATGTAAAGCAAAATAGGATAAGCTTGAGAGTTTATACACTCAGAAAAATGAGAAGTAAAGTTTCCTTTCTGCGACGGCAACAACAACATTTCGTGCACTTTAACATTCTTGCCACTGAAAATATTTAGATTTATGCCAATAGAAAATAATTTTAATTTTAATGCTTTCATGTATTTTCTTGAGCTAAAAATCCTTTGTTTATATATCTTTGTATATTTGTGCCAAATTTTTTAAGTGTAATAAAACACGTATACATTCTCGTTTATAGTCTAGAACATACATACAGATTTAATTGCAAATATGCGAATGCCTTGAAAAATAGATGTTGTTTGTTACACTTGTGCGTATGTGAGCACTTTGGAACTTCGCCTCCTTTTTGAAGAGTTTGCTAAGCAATAACGTTTTCCGATTTTCCTGTATAAAAATTATGTCTGCTTCCACGTACTCACATAAATATGTTTATATGTATGTATGTGTGATCGATATAAAAAAAAATTACAACAACAAAAAGTGGCTAGGATTTGAGTTTAAAGGAAATTTAAAAAGTTCAATTAAAATTAAGAAACTGTAAATGATACTCTTGAAGCGTTTCGTTAAGAAAGCAGCATTTTTATGATTTTTGTAGTTACAGTGGATAAAAACTAATACTGATAATTTTAAGGACTCAATCTAAAGTAATTTTTAATTTTTTTCAGGTATATTTTCTTACAAATACACAAGATGGTGACTTATTTTTTTAAGACTTTCGCAATCGATGAGCTTAACTTATTAATTTGGAAATCGGCAGAAAACAAAGGAATACAATTGATAAGATGTACTACAATAAAAAAAAAAAAAATGATTTTCATTACCAGCTTGTTGTGCATTAGTAATTGTTTAAAATAATTCCAGACAAGGAGCCCGTATGGCAGTGCTTGGCATCAGCGAAGCTTTTTTATTTCTTCATCATATTTTTTATTTAAAATGTCTAAATATTTAAAACGTCTAAATACAAATAAATGTTTCTAAGTCTGAGGTTCAATTAGAGGTGGGTATGGGCAACACTTTTTAACACGTTATTTATATATAAATAAAACTATTCCGTAAGAAACCAGATTTGTATATTATTTGTGATATGCAGTACAGTAGCGTTAAAACACTCTCTTCTTAATAAATTATCAATTTATTAATTGATACTACAATTATTTGAAAAACAAGTTTGTACTGACAAACAAAAGCACAGAGTTTTGCTTGTAGTTGTCATAAAGTGTTCTTAAAGGACATACAGTCATTGTTTGCAAACGAAAATACAGTACTTAACCCTTGAGTGAACTGTACAGCTTTGAGCAGACTGTTCTTAGATTTTACAGTATTGTCAGAAAATTTATAGTTTTTTTTTTTGATTATTTCTAGATTATTGTCTATTGTCTACCAATTAATTGTCAGTCCACTTCGTCTGAACACTCTGTGCTGTATATTTCAATATATTGTTAGGAATTGACATATTGTAACATGCTTGAAATCTCAACAAATTGTCAGGTCAATACCAAAAACGGCGTGATCTGTAAGAAGTTTCAAGAATTGGCCGATGTAAAGGGTATTTTTTTCGATGCATAGAATTTTAAGTTGCAATAAAACAACGATGGATTATTCGATTGACATGAATTTTATTTATCCGAAAGATAATATTGTGGCATTACATTTTAAATATGATTTCCGGCATATGACCGCCACGGCTGGCACGGATGTAGTCCAATCTGGACGTCCAATCTTCGATGACTTTTTCCAACATTTGTGTCCGTATATCGGCATTAACACGGCGAGTGTTGTCTTCTAAATGGTCAAGCGTTTTTGGCTTATCCGCATAGACCAATGACTTTACATATCTCCACAGAAAGTAGTCTAGCGGTGTTAAATCACAAGATCTTGGAGGCCAATTCACAGGTCCAAAACGTGAAATTAGGCGGTGACCAAACGTGTCTTTCAATAAATCGATTGTGGCATGAGCTGTGTGACATGTTGCGCCGTCTTGTTGAAACCACATCTCCTGCACATCATGGTTATTCAATTCAGGAATAAAAAAGTTAGTAATCATGGCTCTATACCTATCACCATTGATAACGTTCTGGCCATAATCGATTTTGAAGAAGTACGGGCCAATGACTCCACCAGCCCATAAGGCGAACCGAACAGTGTGTTTTTCTGGATTTTCAAAATGCGGCAGCTTTGTTTGTCGACGTAGCCATTCAACCAGAAGTACTCTTCATCGCTAAACAAAATTCGCTTATGCAAATCGGAAACAACGGCGATCTCGTTTCACTATTTGCAAGCGTTGTTCAGACGTGATGAATTTGTTCATGATGAATTGCCAAACGAAACTGAGAATAAATCACTTGACAGCTGTTAAATCGGTCACCATCTTGAACAGTAATGCCAACTAAAATTTATATTCATCGAAAAAAACACCCTTTATTAAATGGCGCCATGACTTACGAACCAATGATTCAATAGACATTTTGTCAGATTTTTATGCATCCAAAAATTTTAATAATTGCAATAGTTATTGAAGGCCTGCTATTAATAGACACACATCAACTTTCAACAGGCATTTTCTGATTTCTGACTGCATGACTCCAGGGGCAATACAAATTTCAGAGCGTAAGAAATAGCTTCTACAGAATATCGGTAAAAGTATGTTCAAGTTAAATATATTACTTTTTAATTTTTTGCAATTTTTAAACTTTTGGTATTTGTTGTTGCGAAGGCCTGCGAACTACATACTATACAGTAAAAGTTTCAAGTCTCCATCTTTTATGGTTCGAAAACGAAAGTAATCTCTAAAATGAGGGGTGTCCCCATGTAAAGGGTAATATCTAAATTTTAAATTTTTGATAACTTTGGTATATGTTGTTGTTTTTGTTGGTTTTTGTTATATAATCTATATAACCACATATCCCATGCAAATTTCAAACCTCTACCTTTTACAGCTATATTTGTTAATTTTCACAGTTTCTTGTATGGTTAACCCCTCTTTGTTGTTTGTTTATTTATTATTGTAGAAACTGGGTAACCACATGTACTATGAAAATTTCACCTCCCTAGCTCTTACCGTTTGGGAGATTGAGGGCTGTGACGGATGAACATCGAAGTCTCATAAAAGGATTCCACTTTCATTCATTTTCCTTTAATTTTTGTTTGTTTTTAGTATTAGCTTTTGGAAAGGTCTTCCAACTACTGGGTATACTGTGAAAATTTCAAGTCTTCATCTTTCAAAAGTTCAAAAGCTAATTTTCAAATTAAAGGGTGTCCCCATGTATAGGGCAAACTTAAGATTTTTACTTTTTGCTATTTCTGGTATTTGTTACTGTGTAGGACAGGCAACTGCATATACTGTGCAAATTTCAAGTCTCTACCTCTTACGGCTAAATTGTTATAGCTAATTTAAATTTGTTGTATGGAGAACCCGTTAAACTTTTTGTTGTTTTCTGTATTTGTTGTTGCTGAGCTTATATAAGCAACTATCCTGTCGAAAATTCAGCTCTCTAGATCTAATACTTCAAAAGTTACAGCAAATTTTCTCAGCTTCTTATATGGGAGCACAATTTAGGTCCGAATTTCTTGTTATTTTGGATATTTGTTGTTGTAGAGCCATATCCTGTAAAAATTTCAGCTTTCTAGCTTTTATGGTTCAAAACTAAACTATAATTATCGTTGCTTTAGATTGTTTTGTTTTTGTTAATGCTAATTATGTATGTAAATAGAAACTCAAATTGTGTGAGCTTTCGTAGCCGAATGGCTTAAGGTTAAATTATTCCTGACTTTGCCATAAGGCCATACCATAACCATAGCCATAACTATAATTTTTTTGTCTGGCAACAATTAGTGCCGCCATAGCCGTAAACAGCTGTTTATGTTTTATTTTTTTAATTTCAATAGTGCAGTAGTAGTAAAGCTCTAAACACATAGACGACAGCAGACTGCAAATGCTGCCAACTTCAAGTGCAGCCAACTTCAAATGCTGCTCTGAAGTCGGCTTCATAATTATTTTGAAGACAGCAAAAACATAATAATCAATTTCAAGTTCTTATTCAAAGTTTAAAAATATAAAAAATGAGCGAAGAAAATTTAGTGAATTTTATCACAACACTTGCTAAAATAGCCCAGACTACAGCTGAAGTGTATGAAGCCCATGAGACGAATAGTACAAGAAACCGAAGATGGTGGGTTCGCCCAGAACAGCTGTGTATTTTAGCAATGCAAATTTCAGGGATGCCGCATTTTTTATTTCATAATGAATAAAATTGAAGTTATTGATGAAAAATGTAATAATATCACGAAAAAACTATAAAAACATATACATTTATTTGTCTATTGCATTTTTGCAATGTTCTTTTGTGTTTAATATTAAAAAAAAAAGTTTTTGTTCTAATTTGTCCAATTTATACATATAATGGCAACACTATATTTGCTTATTTGCTGCCCATCAAAATAGAAAATAGCCTAAGTTGGCAGCAGCAGCAAACGCTGTCGTGCAGTCGTGCTGCTCTGCTGCCGCCAAAATAATCGATTTCATTTAAACACATGCATTTTATTTTTGACGTATTGCTGCTTGCTGTCTGCTGTCGTCTATGTGTTTAGGGCATAACACAACAAATGTATGTATATATTTCGCAATCAGCTGTTTATGGTTATGGCAGAAAACCAAAATTCAATTGATATCTATGGTTATGGTTATGGCTATGGCATTATGTTAAGTCAGCACTGTTCATTTACAGTGCTGCCCATAAAGTTGGTTCGACCAGCTGTTTTATTTGGTTATGGTTAAGTCGGGACTAATTTAACCTTTATGCTCTGAACACATAGACGACAGCAGACAGCAAGCAGCAATACGTCAAAAATAAAATGCATGTGTTTAAATGAAATCGATTATTTTGGCGGCAGCAAAGCAGCACGAGTGCACAACAGCATTTGCTGCTGCTGCCAACTTAGGCTATTTTCTATTTTGACGGGCAGCAAATAAGCAAATATAGTGTTGCCATTATATATACAAATTGGACATATTAGAACAAACCTTATTTTTTTAATATTAAACACAAAAGAACATTGCAAAAATGCAATAAACAAATAAATGTATGTGTTTTTATAGTTTTTTCGTGATATTATTACATTTTTCATCAATGACTTTAATTTTATTCATTATAAAATAAAAAATGCGGCATCCCTGAAATTTGCATTGCTAAAATACACAGCTGTTCTGGGCAAACCCACCATCTTCGGTTTCTTGTACTATTCGTCTCATGGGCTTAATACACTTCAGCTGTAGTCTGGAATATTTTAGCAATTGTTGTGATAAAATTCACTAAATTTTCTTTGCTCATTTTTTATATTTTTAAACCTTGAATAAAAACTTGAAATTGATTTACACATCAGCTGATTATTATGTTGTTGCTGTCTTCAAAATAATTATGAAGCCGACTTCAGAGCAGCATTTGAAGTTGGCTGCACTTGAAGTTGGCAGCATTTGAAGTCTGCTGTCGTCTATGTGTTTAGAGCATTAAGCGGCAGTACTGAAAATCATAGAATCAGTAACCATGTTTGGTTACTGATGAGAGGCGTAGCGGCTTTGAAACGATCGGTCTACCTACCTAGCCAAAAATTTAGTTTTTTTTTTTTTTTAAATTAATATTGATCATTAATAATCGTCTGGGGGTTGAACTTGAGCTTGATTATTAATTATATATACGAGAAGCTTTTAAATTTCAAAAATTCCTGCAAGTGCAAAATTAATTTATTTTACATGCCATAAATGAATTTTGTAGCGGAAAATTTGACACGCACTTTGTAAAATACATAAAAAGTGAGAGGGGTCTTAAGCAGCATGGAAGCATTTTTTTTAATAAGTCTTATAAAATATCAGGATATTTTTCTAAAATATAAAGTTGTTTCTGATTTTGTTGATTTCGGTCACATGTTATTTGAAATAAATGCCCAATCAAAGGGTTAATCGTTATGGAGGAAAAACTATGAAAATCAAAAATTATCCTTTCAAAAAATCAAAAAGAAAATTGCTTTTGTTAACTTCACAAACATACAAACAGGCCTCTTTGGGAATTTATTCTCCAAACCTTCACGCTTTTAATGGGAAGATGTGATGCAAAAAAAGCAATCAGGCATGCCAACAAACGGATATTGAAAGCTTTTCTTTGATATGTGCCGGTGACGATGAGTGTGCTGCTAATAGTATCATGGGATTGCACAAAGACGGTTTAACACAATTATACATGCTTTCGTATACATTGCTCAGAAGTGTTGTATGTATGTAGATATGTTTGTTATTTATAAGTTTTTTCCTTTGGAAAAATCAAAGCACAATAAAGAATTTAAGTATCTGTTGAAAGAAAAGTATCTAATAATCCATAAAATCAGTTCAAGCGAGGATTTAAGGAAGTTAAGACAAAATTATGATCTCAATAAAATTCAATAGAGCACCGTTCAAAGTATTATTCTAAATTTAACTTTTTATTTTTAATAATACAAGTTTATTAAGCGTATTGTAAATGGAAAGCAAACTAAAATTCAGTTTACATGTATCTAGTATGATAATGTAGCTGAGTCAATTGACAACACAGAATTTAGTTGCTCGTTTACTTATTTACTGGCAGGAAGAAATTGTCGGTTTGAAAATTGTATTAGAATTTGGTTACTTTCCATTATAAATCCGTAACCTATGTCTAAAATAAAATTAAATAATTATTTTTTATTTTGATATTATTTAATTGTACGAAAACAATTCCTTCATAGAATTTGCGAAATATTTTCCAAAAAAAAAAAAAATCTAAAAAGGAGAATAGGTTTCAAGCTAAACCTCTATTAAAATTAAATAGTTTAATTGTAACCATTCTGAATTATTTGTTGGGCATTTGTTTGATTTTACTTTCTCAAAATCAAGAAACATTTTTTGTAGTAAAATTGCAGTAATCAAAACTATTAAGGAACTCAACAAAAAACAAGTAAGAGTGCTATATTCGGCTGGGCCGAATCTTAAATACCCTTCACAATGGTACATACATTCCGATTGATTTTTGGTGCGAAAAGTTGTTTTATTTGGCTTTTAAAGCCGATTTCTTGAAATATCGGGAGACGCTATATCTGGGGTATATATGGGCCGATTTTTTCTGAATTTCAATATGAGATCCACTACCGGGATTTAACACAGGCTGCAAAACTTTTATTTAAATAATTCTTAATATGCTCAAGTTCAACCACTGGGTGACACCAATTCTTTTTAATATCAATTAAATAAAGAAAAGCAAAATGTATTTCTTAATTATTTATCAGTTAACTTTATAGTAAAATTTATTTAACAAAAAATTGCATATAATTGCATTATTTTTGAATTATAATGTTAAACATTGCCATTAAGTGTGATTTTCTTTTCAATTTACTTACGTATGTGGGTACATGCATACGTATGTATGTATGTATGTATCTATAATAGAAAACTCTAAAATAAATTCTTTACTATTGAATATTTTCAGTGTGTTCCATAAAACAATGATTATATACATACATATACACATACATACATATTTACATTGCTTGCTTTTACAAAATTATTTTTTTCTTGTGCACGATGATCTGTTGCGTATCATCATACACACGTATGTGTGTATGTACATATGTAAGTACGTAGGGAAACCCAAAATGATTTTTTGTGTGAATGAATTTGAAGACGCAATTGTTTAAAAGAATTTCATTGCGTACCCTTTTTTCAACAATTCTTTATATCACTTTCATTTTCAAGCTCGTGTATACATATGTATGTACATACATACACATTTTTACACCAAAGCAAAAAAATTGTTTATGCTAACATACTTGCATGCATACATACATATGTAGATACATACATACCTACAAACATACATACGTACATACATGATCGCAAATATTATATACATATGTATATAATATTATATACATATGTATGTACTATTATGATTGATTTTTGGTACCAAAAGTTGGGTGCATATGGGCCGATGTCCAAAAATTTTCTAATTTTGCCCCTAAACAGCCTGTATGTACCATTCCGACAAATATTTAGTGCAAAAAACTGTTTCGTTTAGCTTCCAGGCCCGACTTCTTGAGATATCGGGAGGCGCTATATCTCGAACATATATGGGCCGATGACAAAAAGATTTCCAGTTTTGCTTCTGACTAACTTATATGTATCATTCTGATTGATTTTTGGTGCCAAAAGTTGTTTTACTTAGCTTATAGAGCCGATTTCTTGAAAAATCGGGAGACGCTATATCTCAGGTATATATAGACCGATTGCAGACATTTTCAAATTTTGCTTTTAAACACCTTATATGTACCATTCTGATCGATTTTTGGTACCAAAAGTTGTTTTATTTGGCTTTTAGAGCCGACTTCTTGAGAAAACTTGAGGCGCTATATCTCGAGTGTATATGGGCCGATGTCCAAAATTTTCCACGTTTGCATCTAAATAGTCTATATGTACCATTCTGATTGATTTTTAGTGCCAAAAATTGCTTTATTTGGCTTAAAGAGCGGATTTCTTGAAAAATCAGGAGTCGCTATATCTCAGACATATATGGACCGATTTCAAAAATTTTCCAATTTTGCTTTTAAACACCTTATATGTTCCATTCTAATCGATTTTTGATACCAAAAGTTGTTTTATTTGGCTTTTAGAGCCGACTTCTTGAGAAAACGGGAGGCGCTATAACTCGAGTGTATATGGGCCGATGTAGAAAAATTTTCCACTTTTGCCTCTAAATAGCCTATATATACCATTTTGATTGATCTTCGGTGCCAAAAGTTGTCTTATTTGGCTTATAAAGCCGATTTCCTTAAAAATCGGGAGACGCTATATCTCGGATATATATGGGCCGATTTCAAAAATTCCTTCGTTTTTAGGATTTAATGGGCACTAAAAATGATATGGTTTAGTTTTTAAGAAAAATTTTATTTTCAAAAATCTGAATACAAAAATTACACAAAATATCCCTCAAAACCCGGTTTTTTGAATATATCTCGGCTATCCGCGGACCTATCTTACTGAATTTCAATAGCAGACCCACTACCGGGGTTTCACACGTTTTAGCGAAAGAATGAGGTTTCTATCTCAAACCGTTTTCTCAGAAACGGTATTTCAACGACTACAGACGGAGAGACGGACAGACGGACAGACGGACATCGCTCAATCGTAATCGCTATTGATGCTGATCCAGAATATATATACTTTATGGGGTCTTAGATGGATATTTCAATGCGTTACAAACGGAATCACAAACTTATATATACCCTTACACATTTATGTGAAGGGTATAAAAAAGGTAAAGTGAAAGACTTGTCAGCTGGGAAACACTAATTGGCAGTCTCAAGTCTATCACCACAATCATCACCACCCAAATTGGTTTAACCTTAGGTCGTAACTGAACTGAATACTGTTACTTAACAGCACACACACATATAAAAGTGCTGTGTAAACAGGAAGAAACATGATTAAAAATCATGTTAAATTTGTACAAAAATAATTATTAACATTTTAAATTCATTGAACTATTATATTGTAATACATTTATATTAAATTCCCTTTTCAGGTTCTAGTTCAACTCTTGGTTTTTTCACTTTTTAGTCAATATCAATTAAGTAAAGAAAAGTAAAATTTTTACTGAAAATTTTAATTTCATTGAATTATTGTATTGTAATACATTTATATTAAATTACTTTTTCAGGCTCAAGTTCAATCCTTGGTTAGTCACTTGTTAATTAATATCAATTAAGCAAAGAAAAGTAAAATTTTAATAGCTAGGTAGACAAGCGGCTGTTTTTGGGTAGCAAACACCCTTTATCAGCACCCTATGAACTTTGGAATTTCTCTAAGTCAAGTACGTTGCGCTTGTTGTATGTACGGAATATTCAAGCGCAAAACTTCTTATTTTAACCATATTCCATCCCTGTTTCGAATTGATTTTAGCCATATTCAATTCCAGTTTCGGATTGAATATGCCTAAACTCTGTACTAAAAAACAAGCTCGCCGTACTTGATTTAAGAATATTTGTACCTACATACCGGCGACGCTGATTGGGATTGGTTCAAGTATGGAAGTATTGAATTTGTTCTGACTGTGATGATTTGAATGAACACTTGGTTCATTGTTTCTGGAAAATATTTAGTCTCAAATTCATACATAAAGTAATTCGATCTACTGTATTATTCAATAATACAGCCTGGAACCCAGCTGCTGCCAGTGCAGCGACTCTGCGAATTCAGCTATTGCAGCGATTAAAAAAAAACCAAATTCGATATACAAAAACACAAAAGTGCGGGTTATAAATACTCTCAAGACATTCGTAATCATATTAAGCCAAAACAGGATTGATTCCACTGTGCTGGTTCAAAAAAGACCGGCAGACGGGGCACCCAGTGACTAAACCTAATTCGGTTGTGCTGCATTCAGTTTTGCTAACCGTTTTTTTAGGTCAGCTCTTGTTTTTGAGATATACCGTTATTTTAAAAAGGGAGGAGGTGGTACAACATATATTCCGTTTAAGCCACTGAAAAATATATAAAAACCGAAATTTGAAAACAAAATTATCTTTCCACAACTGTAAAAATATTTTCGGTAAATCTAGCAGCTTAGAAAATACAATTCCAACTTTTTTGCAAAAGTTCGAAATATTTAGTTCTTTAAAACAGCATAAAAAAACTAAAAATTAAGTTATACAGATGAATTTTCACACATTTACAGCAAATAAAGTTTCAAACCAAACAAGCCATAAATAACTGAAAGCAGTGCACAACTTTGGAAGTTATTCACAAAAAATCAAAAATTGCAGTTTCAAACGGTCACCAGACGGAGTCTCAAAAATTAAAATAAAAAATTTTTTTTTTTTGTGAAATGAAAGTAGTATGGAAGAAACATTTTGTTTGCTCATGAAAATTAAGCAATTCAAATATCGATACCCAAAGGCAAAATTCCGTAACTATCAAATTATATATGCATACATATGTACATTAAATTTCGGAATGATAATCCGTCAACCCTAGCCCAATTTTCGTTTTTGAACAAATTTCCGGTTTGAGTGTTGTGCCCACTCCAGCATTCTTTAGTTATTAAAGTAATTTTTGGTTTCTTCCCTTGTATCCCGAAAAATTGTTTTTCTCGTAATTTTTGTCCTCATTTCTGTTTTCATTGGGAATACAACAAGCTTTTAGCAAGAAAAAAAATCCATTCAATATCCTCAGATTACCGTTATATTCAAATTCAAAAAACAGAATAGAATAGAATAGTTTAGAAAAGAATAGAATAGAATAGAATAGAACAGAATAAAATAGAACGAAAAAGTCTGATCAAACTTAATTATGCAATTTAGTAATAATAGGATATTTAATAAGCATATAATTTTTGCAGAAAATATATTTTCTGTTATTATCATTCTTACAACAAAACGTCAGTTGGTTAAAAAGTTCCAGAGTCGTATATGTGCCAATTTGAATTTGTGGACTACTAGAGCCAGTAGGAAACAGTCAAAAATCTCTTTACCCATTATTGTTCTGTAACCACAAAAATCATGATTATTTCAGACACTATGGGTTGCTATATATTTCAGATTTCTGCATATATCTTATCATAACTTTAAAATGGTGTATTCGATTTCATTATATGAAATTAATGTTAAGCTATACACCTCCACCTCACAGCACGGACTTTTTTTTAGCACATCATACGCTATTGAAGTAGTAAGCAGCTGTAGCAGCAGCACCGCCGCTGCCGCCACAATAATAAACACATTGAACAATTTGTCTCGAGTGTTTTTAAGCTCCTTCTCAACTCTAAATATACATACATATGTATCAGTTCATCTCTGAAAGATTGAGCGGCATCTTAAACGCAACCTTCAACGTCAGCGTTCGTGTTTTCTTAATTCTGAGATTTGATAAACACCACTGTCTCGTCTACTATCAAAACACTATATCTCATTAGACTGCCGTATCACTCAGCGCTGTATGATCTAACAAACTTTATATAATATTCGCAATATCTACCCGTATTGATTTCCACTTTAACTGAACTTAATTTAATTGAGATCTCAAGAGCCCAACCTTAAATTTTAATCTAAATTTAAAATAAATTTAAAATAAATACTTTTCAGTTTTATAGCTTCATATAATTTCAATAAAATAAGCCCTCACTAATGAACATTTATGACTATATACTTTTTTTCCAAACAAAACAAAAGAAGCTAGTATGTAATAGGCATCTGAAATGAAAGAGTCCGTGTTTGTGAGTATCGGTATGTATGATAAACTGAGTTGCCGCTTAAGAAAATCGATGAAGGCGAAACGTATTTTATTATAAGTAGGTAAAGCAAAGCTATCTGAATATATAAATGAAAAAATATTATATGTTTGTGTGAAAATATTCCCAATGTGGTTATAAATGGTAAGAAACATTTTTCACTTAGACGATTTTTTATGAATAATATGAATTAAAGAAAGAAAAGTAACAGTGGTTTCACAAGAAAGACAGCCGTTTGTTTCAAATCCGCTGCACTTCTCATCAGCAGCCATACGAAACTTGATCGTGTTAAATTTTACAACTTTTATCACCGCCGTAAAACAATGTCCTTTATTGTGTCTTTAGGCTAGTTTTTTTTTATGATATAAGATTGCTGGTTTTTTTTACAAGTTTGTTGTGTTTGTTTAGTTTAATAGTGAATAATTATTTTTTTTATCGCTCTTTTTTATTTATTTATTATTTATTGCTCATTTTATTAATACAACTTAAGGTGAAGTTACATGGCCCGCTTTAGACGCGTCCACGCTTTTCATGCTTTTTATACGTTTTACGCGTTCTATGCGTTTCACACTACAAGTTACATACAACGCTTCATACGCGCCATATTTTGTTGTTCTGATCAGCTGTTGTGCAAATATTTTTAGCATACAAAACAAATATTAACAAAATGGAAAGTGAAATTGAAATTTTAAAAGAATTAATGGACTTTATAGAGTTCATAAACATTGTTATTTGTGAGCTAAGAGCTTACGAAAAGCTCCAAAATTGTACATATATATGTATATACATACCTGGTAAATTAAGCTCCTTACTTATTGCACTCCATGCAGCTGCTCTTTTATTTTTGTTCCGATAGAGCAGCAAGGTTTTATTATAGAAAAGCTAGTGGTTTTCAACTGCATTGTTTAGCTTCTCTTCCATATCGCTTGTTTTAATAAATTGAAAATATTTGTAAACATAACAGCGATGATAGTCAGTATGCAAACGCAATCGATAAATCGAATCCAAATTTCGTTAATGAAAAAAATGGTTTTAAAAAACAATTACTATTTGTTTTATTCGTGAAAATGTTTATAAAATTTGTAACAAAACTTTTCTTTTTTATTAAAAACGTTTTTTTGCAAAAGATTTTATAAATTATTTTACGATATAAAAGGTATTTATCGATAACGTTGAGAGTAGGCACATCATTGGTTATTAAAAACAGCAGACATTTTCTCATGACGCTTGTGACGCATATAAAAGTAGAAAGTAGGTCTACTTTATGCTTTCTACGCGTCTTCGCGTTCTATGCTTTGTGCTCTTTAACTTGTCACATACAAATGCACTTATCCTACTTTTTTGACAACCGCGTGAAAAGCGTCGACGCGTAGAAAGCGTACTGTGTAACTTCAGCCTTAAACACTGGCGCGGTGCCTGTCGGTATTTATTAGCATTTATATAATTTTCAATTATATTGATCTATGCTGTAATAAATTTCGATAACTATTGATAAGCCTCAACATTACGCTACCACTTCTCCAGCAAATAAGGTGAACTGATTTCGCTATAAACAAGCAGTAAAGTCGCTAAAGGTCCTTGTCTTTATTTGCAAATAACATCTTCATATGTTTGTGTTACAACAAGTCCATCATATATGTACATATATTTTGTTTAAAATAAATTTATATGTTCATATGTAATAAATTAAAGTCATTGGCTGTAAATAAAATTCTTTTTATGGCCATATTGATGTTGGTGTTGATGAAACAGATGCTGACGACGATGATGAACAGCAAAAAGAGGACTAAAAATTTGTAAAACTTTTTGGCATTGGATTTTCTTTTTCACTGAAAATTGATGAGTACCATAAAGACTAAGAAGTAGAGAAAATATTAAAAAAGAAAGCAGCCAAAATAATATACATTCACATTAACATATGTATAGTGCAATCAAGTTGATTAAGCAAGCGTTAAATTGAATATCGATTATGAGTCAAACTCGTATTATAGTGAAAGGTTCTTTAAAGTATTTTCTCTTCATGGTAAAACTGTTGATTTATCTTTTTCTACCAGTAAAACCTGCGAATTCCAGCTTACTTAAAGCAAGTAACTTAAAAAAAACCAATTTGATAATTTTTCTAGAAATCTAGTTTAAAAGTCAAAGGCATTCATTATATTAAATTAATTTAACTCAAAGTTCTGCCAAAAAAGCTTGTATCTAATTCAACACACAACCATTTTGCCATTGAATAAGGCATTACATTTTTGGTAAATTATTGATTTGGAAATGGTTTTAAGTGGCACAAAACATCTGAATCAATTATACACTCAACCATTCTTGCCATTCCAACTTGAAACTCTTCATCCAAATGTAAAACATTTGAAAGAGAAACAATTACCTAATGATGTGGCTACAACAAGAATTCATATCGAAGAATGAATGAAAGACTAGCATAACAACTAATATCGTTCTATCTGGGAAAACAACTATTAGACCCAAATCTAAGCTACTCCTTCCCACCCGGTCGCCTCTTACTAATCCAGTCACTCATCCAACACAATCCTTTACTATACATGCAACTAAACATAAAATTTGTTAAGACTTAAATGATTACCACAGATACTCGTATTTTCTGCTCAAAACTCTGTTACCATCAATGTTTAATAGGAATATACAAGCTGCCATTGTTTGTTCAGTGGCATGAGAATGAGAAATTGTAAAGGAATATTGCACAGTAAACCGGTGGACTCGAAACCCGTTGTTGCCATATTAACCTTAAGCTCTAAACACATAGACGACAGCAGACTGCAAATGCTGCCTACTTCAAGTGCAGCCAACTTCAAATGTTGCTCTGAAGTCGGCTTCATAATTATTTTGAAGACAGCAACAACATAATAATCAGCTGGTGAAAAATCAAGGAAAAAGATGAAGAACACTTTTTCAAAGCAACCAGGATGAAAATTAAATAAAGTATCACAAAAAATTAGATCAAACGAAAAAAATTGTTTTGATATTGAAAATGAGCAGCTGTGTATTTTAGCAATGCTAATTTCAGGGATGCCGTATTTCTTATTTCATAATGAATAAAATTGAAAATATTGATGAAAAATGTAATAATATCACGAAAAAACTATAAAAACACATACATTTATTTATTTATTGTATTTTTGCAATGTTCTTTTATCAATGTTCTTTTAATATCAAAAAAAAGTTTTTGTTCTAATTTGTCCAATTTATATATATAATGGCAACACTATATTTGCTTATTTGCTGCCCGTCAAAATAGAAAATAGCCTAAGTTGGCAGCAGCAGCAAATGCTGTTGTGCAGTCGTGCTGCCCTGCTGCCGTCAAAATAATCGTTTTCATTTAAACACATGCATTTTATTTTTGACATATTGCTGCTTGCTGTCTGCTGTCGTCTATGTGTTTAGAGCTTTAAACGACTACTGCATGTATTACATTACTACTTTTGTCTACAAGCAATGCAAAGGCATAGTATATATACATGTGTATGTGTGCAGATACAGATGTACAACTGTAAGTATAGATAGTTTCTTTCATACAAACAGCATTCAAATTTATAATGCAAAATTCATTGCAAAATTTTTGTAACAATTATTTTCCATAATCAATGAACGAACGAACGAACGAACGAACGAACGAACGAACGAATGAATGAATGATTAAATATGTTGGAGGGAAAGTTTTCTTCATAATTGTGCAAGTGTTTGTATTTGAATACTGTAATGGTTGGATAAAGTTTTAAGAATCTAATTTCTCAAATGCATAAAATAAATATTGTTTACTTACTTAAAACATATAATTGAAATCCAGCTCACTTGCCTCACTTGGATGGTTGTTTGGCTGTTCGGTCCCTCGGCATCTTCATCCATATCACTAAATGCCTGACAACTGCTTCATAAATTTTTTCCAGCCAATTGTATTTGTTGATGATAAAGATAAAAAGACACTTTAGTTTATGCTTTTATAAGTACATTTGCTGATAACTCGAAAATTTTTGCTGGTTCTTTTTCAGCACAGAATAAGAAACTGCCAAGTTGGAAGATTAAAAGAGGGTGTGAGTTGAGCTCCAAAGCATCATAATATATCGTTATGCCTCTTTTATACTAGAAGTTTTGTGCAATGGCTTTTCCAACTTTCCGTTTCATCTGTAAGGGGCTGTTCACAAACTACGTAACGCAATTTTTGCAGATATATTGGTAGGCAGTAGTATAACGAAAATTTAACAGTACGTATTTTTTGAGTGTAGAGCTATTTTAACATAAATAATAGAGAAAGTATTATGCAAATTTCTATGTTGTAAATGCAGGCAATTAAGAAATTTGAAAGTACACTTCAAACACAGATGTTCAAAATTGTAGCCAATGATTATTGTATATACATATGTATAAAATAATGGAATATTCAATATTTATATAATGTTTAATATCTCATAGTTTTGCTTCAAGTAAATGCAAGCTAAAATTAAGATAAATAAAAAATTCAAAGGAAAAACGTATTCTCTTTTTCTGGAAACATTGAGTTTACTTAACACTTCTGGGTAAAATTTGACTGCTACGTAATTTTTTAATAGTTTTCTTTGCTAAATTAATTTTTTTTTTTAATAAAATAAAACCAATAATTGGCTGAACAATGTGTAAATATTTAGTTTACACAATATCAATTTTATTAATTTAATCCTTTTTTGCGATGAATGGACATTGAATTTTAAATTGGTAATTTAATTTTATTTGATAAACTTAAATAGTCAATAAAATATGTTTATTACCAATAATTGTTTAATTAAATGCGTACATATGTGCTTGAATTAGTTTCGCAAAAAAATCATTTCAAAATAAAATTAAATTGAAATCATTTAAAAAAGTCAATATTTATTTTATAATCATATTAAATAGAATAGAACTGAAAACCATTAGCTCTTGGTTGCAACAAGTTGGACGGCCGCAAATGTGTTCTTTGAAGTAAAAACTGCTTGCATATTTAATATATTTGTGGTAATTTTAATTAACTCATTAAGAAGCTTAAATATTTTTTCACATGTACGCACAAACATCTCTTTAGTCGTCAATTCGTTAAATACTGCTTTAATAAAAGATGGGCGCAAATAACGTTTTTGTTGCCTTTTGTATTTTATTTAAAAAATTTAGTTAAGATGCAGTGAAAGTAAAGATAGTTTCTAGTCCACTAAAACTCTAATTAACTTATTATTAAGTCAATTTAACAAAGTGCTATAAAATTAGAGAGTTTATAAAAATCATCGCATGTACAAAATTTAAAGTGCTGCCTGTGTAAAATTATTCGTCACTCCACCCGATAGTGTCTTGAATTTCTCTAATAGCAGATTAGTACCAGCAATATTGGTAGAATCTGGAAATTGTCGACAATACTGAGAAAATGTGTATTAAAACTAACTATTTTCGACTGAATTTAGCATTAAAAGGTAAATAAAATTAATACCCTAAATAGCTGGGCACAGCGAAAAATTCGAAAACATTGTTATCTCTAATACAATAGCAACAAACAAAAACATCAATTAGAAATCAATTTGGATGATGGTGAGAGAGTATAAAATATATTCCAATCAATTATAAAACACAGTGATAAAACAAAAGTTGGTTCATAAGATTAAATATAGATAGTCGTTAATGAGGAGGTGACCCTGCAGCTAGTTATGACCTGAGTTAAAAGGAATTTAGGTACTGATGAGCATCGGGGTGGACATGAAACAGCCATGGCATGTACCTCAGCCAGTAAGTCTTCAACTTTACTTCTCTTGTCGTCTTTAAAAATATTGATCGCTCCAATTTTACCACAAAAAAATCTTTCTCAATTTTGAGTAAATAAAATTAAATTAAAATTAAGTAAATTAAAATTAAATTGAGTAAATTAAAATTAAATATAAAACTATTAAAGAGTTGTAAAAAGTTTAGCAAAGTGCGAATGAAAGAAAGCAAATTTAACACGAGACTTAGCTATTTGCCGTTGTGTTGGCGATTTCAATTCTTAAAATTTGCCAGTTGACGATTTGATGACCTGCATCCTGATTCTGACGATTTTCAAAACTTAAACTGAATGAAAATATTTCTGTATTAAGTTTATCAGGCTCAAGTTCTTTCTATATTATCCATGTGATTGATATTAATTAAATTAGACAAAGAAGACATCAAAGACATTTAGCAGGGTGGACAGCTAGTTGTTTCGAAGCCGCCACATTTTCTCGTCACACAGTGGTGTAAATAAAAGAAAAAGTGGTAAAAAGTCCGGAACTTTTAAACCACACAACGGATCTCGCTGAAAATTGAAGAATTGACAAGGAGTTATATTTTTTTTCTCAAGTCTTTTTAGGCCTATAGTTAAAACAGGGGCGGGGCTATGGGGGCTGAAAGTTACCTATCTCGAGTATAAAAAATTTTATGCAGCTTATAACTTTCTTATATCTTGGCCGATTTTAAAGATTTTTACCTTTTTGTATTTCGCTTAGCAAAACAAAGAAAAAATATTATAAACATGTTTTCATATCTCTTACAGTTTAAGAGATATTCGCCTTAGAATATTATTTTTTATTATTTTCGCCGCAACTTCTTTTGGTATTTTGCTTATATCTTTTTTGTTAAAATCTTGATTTTAATTTGTGGCCCACCGTTATATTTCTTATAAAATTCTAAGTGAGAAAGGTACCCTTTTATTAAAATATCTTGGTCCGATAAGTCATAAAATAGTTCTTAATTCAAAACTTTGAAATTTCACCGAAAAATTTTAATTTTTCACAAAAAAGGTGGCTTCATTATTTTTGAATTCGTAAAAAATTTTGTTCCAGCTTTTATACTTATTTTTACACGTAGCGAAAGATAATCTCTTACAAATGTGTAAAAAGTTTATTTTGTTTAATTTAAACTAAGTACCCTACAGTAGGCAGTGGTCGAAAATCATCAATTTTTAAAACCATTTTCGGATATGTGGGCGTCTGAAAAGTTTTGCCAAAAGTGAAATGAAATTCCGTGAACGACGTTTTATTACAAAATCAGTTGGTATTATTGCTGCAGAAGCTCGAGACATCCTAGATATAATTAGCGTTGCCAAACTGAGATTATTAAAAAAAGTCAATTTTTGGAAGGGACAATTTTGAATTGCTAAAAAAATGGATTTATGATTTATATTTCTTTCTGAAATTTCTGCTTTTATTTGAAAATTTAGTATTTTAATACGCTTTGAAAAATTATGCATGTATCTTTCATCGTCTCGCAGATATTCAAGTTTCACTTTGATTTTTATGTGCGAAAAACTATCCTTTTATTAAATTTTTCATTGTTTTCACGAATGTGACTTAAAAACATAAATAAAGTATAAATTTTTGCATATATTTGAAAAGAAGACACAAATTCCTTTCCAACGATATATAACATGTATACCATTTTTAAATATTTGCACATTCGGGAACCACTAGAATATTACGCAACCAATACAAAGTAAACAAGTTTGGCGTTTTGAGAGACAGCCAGACATACGAATTAAATGCACTTAGTTCGGTTATAATCAAAAGGCCAAAAAATTCCTGATAATGCATTTAAATACCTGAAATTCTACTTTCAAAAAGTAAATGATAACATAATAAAAGGTTCCAAAATCGAAAGGAAAAGTGGTCATAAAAATAACAGATTTCTTGGAAAACTACACAAATAACGCGTATAATAAATGGAAGCATACCTTCTATTGAAACAATTCGGCAAGACGGTGATAAGCGAAGCATTAGAAGCAAAAGCAGGTACATAAATTGGGCCAAAGCAGTGACAAAACAAGCAGAGGGTTCACCCCTCACAAAGGAAAATTTTGGCGGTACGTATAAAATGTCTATGCCAGAAGACAAATGCAGTAGTAATATTAAAAACGTTGAGCACTTCATATCGAAAAAGAAGAAAAAAGAAGCGATGGTACTTGGTTACTTTGGAGATCAAATAAAAGAGCTATGTGAATTCAAATTTTAAAAGTTCATGGATGTTTCTTTTTTTGATTAAGTATTTCAGATTGTATTAATGTTTTCTATGTTTTTCAGCTGTCTATATGCCGACGACATTTCGTTGGTGCTAATCAACTCATCAGTAGAATTGAAAAATTCTTAAAAGTTTGTTTGAAACTTAACTACTTATTCCATAATTCCCATGAACAAAATGAGAATCCGAAATGTTCGAACAAACCTTTAACACAGTAAACATTTTTTTCCGTTGTGAAACTCTTTTACTTTTCTTTGCAACCATCGGTTACTACGATTTTTTGAAAAAAACGACAAAAAATCGACGAAACGTCGGGTAGAACAGTAATTAAAACCTTGTTTTAATTATGAAAGATATTTGAACAAGAACAAGGAATTGGCCAATATATACAAAAACACAATTTTTATTAAATAACTACGATTTATGTTTTTGTAAGTATCAAAGGGAAAACACTCTGACATCGTTTCACAAATATTTTTGCGTAAGCCAAAATCACTGTCTATCAGTTTTTGAACGGAGGTTTTCATCCTTAAAAGGATGTAACTTCAGCGCCTTTCTGAAATTTTATGAATACCCACTCTGGAAAGTGCCAGTGAGGCTGCTCCATATTGAAAGTCGCGAATTTTCATCTAAGCTGCTCTCAACCAGTTCAATGATTTCGGGAGTCCTTGAAGATCGACTCAGCCTTGATTGTGGAACATTCATAGCCGAGGCAGTTGAGCGGAATCTCTGCATCCACACACGAATAAAATTTACACTCGCTCTATTACGTATTCATCGAATACCAAAAAAAAAAAAAAAAAACAAAATACCAAAAGTGTTCGAACAACAATTACGTAAGAGTCCTTATTCTTAAAATAATTTGTGCACGGCGAACACGCGATGCTCTCACGATTACTGCGATATCGTTTTTGACAAAACCGCACAATCTTTTTAATTTGCTACCAGACACCCTGTATTTCCCCGAATAAGAAAAACTTTATGCTTCTTCGCATATTTTTAATGAATCGTTTTCCATGAAAATGCTGTAATTCTTTTTGCTTGCAAGCAGAAATGTGCAGTGTATTTAGAGCGAATATATTTCTGCAATCTTTTTAACCAAGCTAAGTCGTATAACAATTTAAAAGGAATTCTTCCTTCTTTCTTTCATTTTAAGAACTTGCGGGTACCTCATTCGGGCACACTCAAACACATGTATGTCTGTACAACCACATGCATTAGAATCTGTTATGTCTCACATACTTTTGAAACAACCACTGACCCATTAGTTTATTCGGAACACGTAGATCTCACTTAAGCCTACGTGAGAGCCACAATCAAACTAAAGTTGCTGTCATAAAATGACAAATGCATTGCATTTTCGAGCCAAAATCGTATGCTAAAACTTTATTTTAGCTAAAATTTTGTTCTGATAATAGTTTTCACTTTGTGTATGTGAGTATGTGTGTGTGTGTGTGTGTGTGCTTTTTAAGCAAAACCACAGAGAAAAAATTATTTAAGGAAGTATTTTTCATATTCTTTAAATGATTATATTATGAATAAAGTAAATATTACCGTGTTGTTTTTTATGTATAATATTAAATGTACAAAAGTACGTAGAATTATTATCTGCATGTGAATGTGTATTAGTGGTTATTTAATACGTACACACAAAAAAAAAGTACATGTTTATTCCTATTTTTTATTCACAGAGATTTTAGAAGTTGGAAAAAATCATAAGTGCCAGCAATGATGGCACGTACGTAAAAGTGACATTTATTATCTGTACTGTTCTTTGGTTGGTTCAACTGCTTTGAAAAAAAGCAAAACAGCTAAAATACCCTACATAATGCAATTCATACTACTGGAATGAATGACAAATTTCCGTCGACGAGTATTCGTCTTGAAAACTGTTATATAATATACACAAAATAATACAGGGGGACGAACTTTGCCATACGTAGAGAAATTCAAACAGATTTTTTCTATTTTATTTGCCTGCGAACGGTGAATCAAGTAGAAAATATGAACTTGCTTAGATGATGTTTTCAAATCGTTTTGACATACACAATTAGGGCCTTAATACAAAATACAATTATTTAGTTGAACAATTATTACAAATTCCTTCATTCAATTAAATAGAATTCACTGAACATACTCCATCGCAACAAAAGAGAGTGCGAGAGAGAGAGAGGCCATAAACTTCGTTGGTTTTGAAAATAAGACGGAATAAAATAAATTTAGTCAAGTACGAGTCTGGCTCGCACACTTATGGTTCTGTACGTATGTGTAATGTACGTATGGAATGGCGTATGCGAATACCTATATTGTATAAATTTCATATCTCTGTATCTGACAGTTAGAGAGTTACGTTTAATTGTTACTTTACGTTGTATGGGGACACCTAGTAGCTTTCGACTTGTTGTTGTCGTCGTTTGCTGTTGTAAGGCGTCTGGGAGTACATAGACTGTGCGAATTTCGGCTCTCTATCTCTTGTGGTTCGAGAGTTATAGCTGTTACTTTACGTTGTAAAGGGACACCTGGTAGTTTTACAGTTGTTGTTGTTTTTAGCATTTGTTGTTGTGGAGCAGATGTGAATACATATATTATGCAAATTTCATCCCTCTGTCTCTAACGGTTCGAGAGTAACGGCTAATTGATACTTTACGTTGTATAGGGACACCTGGTAGTTTTTGACATGTTGTTGTTTTCAGCATTTGCTGTTGTAGGGCATATGTAAATACATATAGTGTGCGAATTTCAGCTCTCTGTCTTCTACAGTTTTGCAGCTACGGCTAATTGTTATTTTAGGTTGTATAGGGACACCTGGTAGTTTTCGACTTGTTGTTGTCTTTAGCATTTGTTGTTGTAGGGCATCTATAAATACATACACTGTGCGAATTGCAGCGCTTTGTCTATTACAGTTCGAGAATTGTAGCTAATTGTTTCTTTTCGTTGTATGGGGACACCTGGTAGTTTTCGAGTTGTTGTTGTTTTTAGTATTTGTTGGGTTAGCGGCAAGCTACAACAACACCCGGTGAAAATTTCAGCTCCTTAGCTCTTACAGTTTCGGAGAATAGACGCTGTGACGGATGGATGGACGGATGGACGGACGGACGTAGTAGTCTCGGTTTTCCAGTTTACAGTTTTCAAAAAAGACTTCCGATATACTTTTGCATTATGTTAATTTTTCTGCAGTTATGTTTTAGAAATATTTTAAGTTTTCTTTGCCTCTTGATGATTACCGCTTTCAATGTATTCAACGGCACTGCTTAACGGAATTAAGGAAAAATATAGACATATCAAAAAATCATAACATATATTGTTTACTTATTTACTTTCTTTTCTTTGGTGCAGTGATCTTTATTCTTTTGAAGAGTTTGTAACACTCAACCATAACAGAACCAAATGCTGAATAATAAAAAACCTTAACGTCTTAATTTAAACGCAATTTGAATGGCAGATTTTGGCTAAAGGGTTATTATTTTTTCTCCTTTATATTTTATTCAACTACTTAACAAATGTAAATTTTTCATTCAACGGTAGTACGGCATAGTTCGTTTGCAAGCCGGCCTCGTAATTTACTGAAATTATATATTTTATTTTGCCTTCGTGGCGGTGCAGGTTTTGTTCAGATGCTTTCAGTTAAAATTTAATTTTTCGTTTTCTTAAAATGGATTTGTTGCAAAGTTTCGGAGCAGTTCCTTCTTTTATTCTTCTTTAAGTTTGCAGTTCTGAAACCTTGTGCTTGACAGCTTTTAAAGTGCTGCAAATTATTATTAGTTCATGTACTGATATTGACAGTTGACTTCGTCCATTTAAAACTGGTCCATTTGAGTTTTGTTATTTTCGTGATATTTCAATTTTTCTATTTTTAGCAACGTTTGTGAACTCAGTATGTTTAAGCATAAACCTTGAGATGTCAAAAACCATTCTATGACAAGATTTTATTTTGTACGTTTGCATGTTCATTTTGTAAGCTTTTTAAGCAGCAAAAATGCATACTCGTACATACATACTTTGATAAGGACTTAACTACTCCTTCTTAAAGTGATTGTTAATAAAGTTACTGTGTATGGTTTGAAAAGAAAAAAGCAAAAAAAAAAAAAAATAATAGACAAAACGTTTTCAAAAACACATACATATAAGCTCGAAAAAAAAAACGAAAAGAGAGATGCAAAAACTTCAGCTGTCATTTTATTTGTAAATCTCAACACGTTTCACTAAAATGGGAATTTTTCGCTAAATATTTTGTAAATGCTTCCGACTAACTTTCTAATTAGTTGGAATAATAATATTCCCTCAGCATACATTCGAAATGATATACTTAAGAGTACTTATATTTATTTTATTTTTTAATATCTCTGGAAATGTGCATTAAATTAATAACGAGCCTTTTTTGGTTGACTGGTTATTTGTTGGCTGCTGGTACTGTTTTTAAGCAGGGATAATAAAACTTTATAATCGTGCTGTTTCGGCCATTCATGAAGTTTGTTTTCTCTCTCTACATTTTGACTGCCTCTGGCGCTGCTCGTTGGCTGGCTGGTGTTGTTTTCTGCAACTGTGTGTTTAGTGAAGTGGAAAATAATTATATCTAGTGGATATTTCTGTAGGTTTTCTTTTTAGACAAATTAAGTTGTTGACCAGATTTTTTCCCTCAATTTGGGCTTTTAGTACATAAGTGTTTGTATGTGAAAGTATTTGTTCACTGTGGCATCCGTAGAACGTGCTGGAGACTTTCAACTTTTTTTTTTTTGCCAACAATAAAATAATACTTTTACATCTTATTTCTCCAAGCATTTGGAAATGCTTATGTATAAAATTTAAATTGGATTTGTTTATTAATTTTCTTCCAAAATTTCAATGAAAAAGAAGATAGGGTAATAAAAATAATTTATTACCTCATTGAAATTGAGTTGGTAACAGAGTTACTAAAAATTTATTCGTTAAAATAAATTTAATATATACGAATGTATTGAAGTACACCATACCTGGCTCAATTCAGCATTTTCACTACGACCATTACTTGATCTCTTGTGCATCCCTTACTGCTTACGGAGTTAGTACACCTAGGAATATCAGCAGCAAGGAGCTTTAGCCAAACCTGTTCGCAGAGCGTGTAGGCATTCAGCAGCCTGTTTTTTCTATGCATGTCCAAGTGCCATGCAGTCAGCAATCAGGTGCTCAATTGTCTCTTCTCCTAGATTAGAAACACTGAAAGTGTCTGTGTTAGATTACCGATTTCTGTGTAAGTGTTTATTGAAAGCATAATATATTTGCAACAGCTTCTGTTGGTAGTTTCAGGTATTTTCTGTCCAATCTCAGAACGAGTTTTTTATTATACCTCTTTTATTCACAATTGAGCACTTTAAACAATAAGGTGTTTATTTGACTTTCTGCGCAAAAGAGTTTCACAATTGATAGGCATCACAGCCAAATATGTTTGCTGCTAGACGTTTGCAAAATTGAACGATGATGTTTAGTTTAACGTTAGCAGATATCCTGTCGGAAACTTTAAATTAACTTAAAGCCAACTAATTCACAACAGGTACTGGTTGACGCCTGGATTACTTTTAAATGCAAAAAACTTTTTATTTTAATACAGTGATGTCCTAGGAAGTAGTAAATTCTCCGACGCTGCAATACTTTTCAACTAACTTAAGTTAGCTACTTAAAAGTTAGTGCCCACAGAAAAAATGCACATCCAAGGCTGGTCTCATATTTTTTAGAGATGCTATTTATTAATTTTTTTTTATATTCAGCCTTTGACTGGGCTCGAACCACTAAATTTCATGTTTTTTGAGCAACCAACCACTCAGCTATCGCAACAGTTAGAACGAACGCGACAACAAGTAATTTAAGTAGAGACTTAACTGTTATTTGAATTTTGGCTCAACTCAGCACTACTTTTCAGTCAGTCCATAAGTAGTGAGTTACAAATCCATTGTATTGCAGCTAACTTGAAGCTGGTCCATAAAAGTTAACTTAAAGTTTGTTATTTTAGTAGTCAACTGCTCAATGTCTGACAGGGTACCTTCAGTCTTTATGCGTATTCGTAGAGTACATTGGATATTCGTTACATCACTAGTAGTAGTATTAATGTAAAAATAGTCGTGGTATGAATGTCATTAATTTTCAACTAATTCAATTTTGCCGTTTAGATTTGAATTTTGTATTTTCTGTAAATTTTATAGTTTTGCTTTTGTTTCCATATTGTTTGTGGTTGTAAAATATTTCATTACTTTTAATTGCCGCCGCTGTCATCAATGTCACCACTTTTTGTTTCCTGCAACATATTTTATTGACAGTTTTTTTTGTAATAGATGTTTCTGAGTTTTTATGTTTTTGGTGTTAGGTTTTTTGTTTTGGTTTTTGATTGGCATCTGTTGTAAAAGAATTTTTTTTAATTAATTTTTCTCTAACATTTTGATGTTTTACACAAATGCCTCCTCATTTTTTCAGTGGTGCGTTTTTGAAGTTTGTATACGCAATGTATTTTGGTTAATTTTTGTTGTCGCTGACTGGTTTTTTGTTTTGTTTTTTTTTTTTTTTTTTTTTAATTAAAATTGAGGTTGTATCATGTTTTTAATTACATATTGCCAAAAACTTTGAGTTGTCAAACACACTTTTTAAAAAATTTCACAAGACAGTTTTTTTTTGATTAAAATGTAATTGAAAAAAATGTTCAAGGTTCAGGGGGAGAAAGAGTCTCAACATTGCATAACGTTGATTTTACGTTTTTGACAAATTACATTTTCTTGAAACGTATAAAAGGACCATTTATACCACATAACTTGATTATCTCATATAACAATAGTGTATTTTAAGCAATCATTTTAATATCAATTTCGATGACAATTCGTCAATCCAAAACGCCCTATTCTGAAAAAGAAATTTCTAGTAAGTCTAGTTAAAATACCCCACACACTGCATGTTTTTATGTATGTCTTTAAGTTTTGGTTTCATGTGTTTAAGCAATTTAAAAAAAATTTGCGTTTTTTAAATATTTTGCCCCAATTACGTGGCATATGCTGGAGGAAATTAAGGAACTTTGTGAATGACACGGAGTTCATATAGACCTATGGGTCAAAGTGTAACACGGTTAAATCCACGGAGCGCACAACAAAGCCTATACTGGCTTAGGTGTATATCGCAAGACATGGGCAAGCAAACCCCTCCAATCAACCTAACCTAACCTAAATATAAAGTTTATTAACAATGTTATTCAATATTTCGCTAATACTTTGTTCGCATCTTCAGTATAATATTTGTCATTAAATTGAAAAATGTGAAAAAATTTTGATCTATAGAAATTGAAAGTTAAAACAACATAATATGTATATTAAAAAAGCGATCTGAAGCTACATAAATTAGTTTTTTCAAGAATAAAAAAGATCAAATAAAAATTATACATGTAAACCTTTTTATTTATACAACTTAATTACGTTTGCTCAGAAACTCTCATGTATATTTTCAATGAATCGAACGAAAACAAATTTTTCTTGGCAACTTAATTCTTAATAAGATACTGAAGGCCTGCAGAGAATACTACTTTGTGCCATAAACAAAAATATGAAACCAATCTGGAAAATTGATCGTTGATCGATAGCTAACAGTACAACTTAAAAACTTTCTAAATAATTGGTTTTATTCTCCCTAACTCCACCAGAGGTTGCTCAACTCAAACACATTTCAGCAAAAGTTAATAAAAGAAATTAATTGAATTGCCTGAAGGAAATAGTTGCCAAACCTTCACTTTTTAATGAGTAATATTGTATTTCAGTTAAAACTTTTCCCCATAACTTAGTTATAACAAAGTTCGAAGCAACATATGTATGTATGTAGGTGCTAATTATCGTCAGGGTGGACATGAAACATTAATCTTCAAATTTAATTTTTTTGCCTCCTTTAAAAACTTTTGTTCCGTTTTATCGAACTCAAGCCCGCTAAAATTAGTAAATCATATACATAGTTAAGTTAAGTTAATTTTATTGAGACTTAAATTTTTTCATATTACAGGAATTACAAACATAAAACATGAAAACTTATAACTATATAGTATTATTTTAATAACATAACTTTTTTTTAGGAATTATGCTTCTTGCTTATCACATAATAAGGAAGGAAATTAACAATATATAATTATTAATATGGTTGTACTAAAATTAAAAAAAAAGCTTGCTCCCGATCATATACATAGTTTGACTATAAAGTAAAAATTGTTTTGTATCTTACCTTTTATGCAAAAGACTACAAAAAAGAAAGTTATTACCCTGCAAGAACAGTGTCGGTCATATGATCCATCATATGACCGACACTGCTGATGGGTTTATACATCAGCGTTTCTATCATTTTCTTAAGGGCAAAATGAAAAAACTGATGTAAACATTCGTGTACGTGTGAGTTATTTTTTTAACCAGCGTTACCGCCTCAGCAAAGCGATCATTCGAAATCTTTTTTTCAAAATGCCCACAAAATTACATGTAATACTATTAATTTCTTTATTGATAAATAAAAAAAGAATTTTTCAAAAATTTTCAAAAAACAATTCAAAGAGAATATAATAAACTATATTTAAAACAAAAATGGACAAATGAAGCTATAAAAACAGTAATGCACAAACGTAGTTCCAAATGAAACTACCAAATTAATAAGGGAAAATCAAAATACTAAAACAATCCTTGTGATGGCAACGCTGAAACCTATAAAATTGCTTTGCGTGTGTTTGTAATTAAGTTGTTAATGTTTTAGTTTCCATCAGCTATTTCTTGCAGGGTAGTGTCATTTCAAATAAAATGAATGGCTTTTTCAGAAGCGAAAAAAATTTAAACGTACAGCGATTGTATTTTATTCGTTTGGGTTTGGTTTTTTAATTTTTCTTTACTTTAGGACTTGCAAAATTTTATAAACTTTTTTAAATATGGGAAATAAAATTTTAATACACACAAGTAGGAAAGGAATCAGGCTTCAATTTGGTATACAGCTCACACTCCTAGGTCTCAAGTTCATAGAGGGTTTCGAGTTGAAAAATGTTGTTTTAATTATAGGAATTTATAAAATGCTTCTTTTCTTGATGTTAATTTTTTGTGGATCTTTTAAGGAAAAAAAAAAAACTATATAAAGTTAGCTTCGATATGTTGCTGATTTTACGCGTATTTTGTCGTTTTGAAGTAACATCATTTATTGCTACAGTTTGGCAATGTTTTAAGAATCTTTTTTAATTTATCTCTTTGCAATTTGCAAATTTTTTTTGAAACTCAGCTTAGTTTGCCGTGTTATTTGCAAGTATTTTTGAGGTCGCGATTTTTTACGTTGACGCCGGTTACAGCTGTTTAACGAAAAGTGTTTGCTCTAAGTATTCTGCAATTATTATTTGCAGCTTTTTTTCAACCGATTAACAACCCCACATAAACTTAAACGCCATTAATTTTTTCGAATAGAAATATGTGCAGATGCCATACGAATATAGAGCACCCTCTATTTGAAAAATTTTCAGGTGAGAAATATTTTCCAGGTAACACATTATAGCTCTGTTTCTTTACACTTTTCTTTACGCTTTTCGTGCAAATTTGGGATCCCGAGGGATCGCAATTTGCACGAAAAGTGTTCCCGTACTTTAAAGTTGGGCAAATGAGAGTATTTGTGAGAGAAAATTCTGCTACTTCTTCTTGCACGAAACAGTCCGTAATTTTTCTTCTGGCTAATTTTGGCAGGTAGTTCAGCTGTCAGCTGTTTGAAAGAATAAACAATAACATAAAAGAAATAAATGTTTTGCGGAAGCTAAAAGAAAAATTTGAAATTAGGGTGAAAAAAATATTTTAAAGCATTCTCTAAAATATTGTTGATTGTTATATATTTATATTTACGAATTCATTTATGTATGTATATGAATTTATGAGTTCTGTTCCTAAAAAGTTTTATGCATTTCATTCCTTTTAGTTGTTTGGAGAAAACTTTTTTAAGCACAAATAAATAATATACATAAAATTTTTTGTTTTTATAAATTGAGCTGTCAGAACCCTGACGTTTTATAGTGTGTTAAAATATTTGTCTTTATTCGTTCCCGTACTTTTGTGCATTTTTGTCTCTTATTAAGAGAAATTATAGTTTACTCTCATTTTACCGAACTTTGCCCAAAAAATAAAGAAACAGAGCTTTGTTGTTGAAACAATTTTGAAACATTGTTGAAAATATGTAGTGTGTGAGGCACTTTAATAAACTAAATACGAATATAGTGTCAAAAAGCAGTGATTATAAAAAACTACATATTGTTACGTTTTAACCTTTTCAAAACGTTTTCCGTAGATTCTTTAATTGTAATGAAGTTAGAACACTCAAGTCTTCAGTTTACAATAACCAACAGTTCAACACTTTATTTATTTGAACACACTATACTTGTAAACACTTTACTAGGAACACTTTACTAAAAGAACAACACTTTCACTTAATCACTTTTTATTACTTAAGACACTTTACACGTTAGCGCAGCTAAAAATCGACTGACTGTTCAGCGTTGAGCTTCGCTGCTTTTATACTTCCAATGATCATTACTAGAACATTCTAGACGTTTACAGAAGCTAATCACGCCACATCTATAGTGCGATGTGCGATGACTCATCATGAACAAAAGATATACACACACACCGACATACATGCGATGTGCGATAACTCATCATGAACAAAAGATATACACACACACCGACATACATACACGCGGCAGTAAAACTCAAGCATCTGAGTCGCGCACATACATGCACACACGAATATTGTATCGTGCGGTGGTGGTTTCTTTTATTTCGCTGTTGTGCTTATTTATCCACACATGTGTGTCAGTATGTGCACACTCGCTGTGCTGCCGTTTTGTTTATCAACAAGCTTCTATGTATGCATGTGTGTATATACCTCCTGTGTTCATTTACAAATAATAACAAGACAATATACGCACATATAAAATAACGATGATTTAGTACGTTCTAGAACAATCACAATCGGTCCGTTCACGACCAAATTTGTAACACTGCCGCCCGCTCAAGCCTGTTCGTCCCGAACAGGCCCAGAACCACTACTTCCGTACCTTGCGAGTCGTTCTAAGTGTACAACCTTCATTTTGGATCGATGGCTGTTATGCTTCTGTATCCTGTATACAACGTCGTTCAACCTCTTAATCACCTTATACGGTCCATCCCAATGCGTTTGTAATTTGGGAGACAGTCCTTTCTTCCTTTGTGGGTTATATAGTAGAACCAGTTGTCCCTCGCGGAATCCGTCGGAATTTGCAGCTCGATCGTATCTGGCTTTCATTTTATCGCTGACTACTCGAATTCTGTTGCGCACAAATTCGTGAAGGTCGTGCAATTCACTTTTCTCCTGCGAAGAATTCTCCGTATCCTCATTTTTCGGTACAGGTTTTGTGCCAAATTCCAAATCGCCAGGCAATCTGAGTTCTGTTCCAAAGACAATTTTTGCTGGTGTTTTAGACGTTGAGTCATGCACAGCGGACCTGTATGCCAACAAAAATTTTTGAATGTGCTCATCCCAGTCTCTCTGATGGTCGCTCACTACTTTCCTCAGGTATTCCTCCAGCGTGCGGTTAAATCTTTCAACCATACCGTCAGATTGCGGATGAAGTGGTGTTGTCCTGGTTTTTCTTATTCCATAGAGCTCGCACATTTCCTTAAAAATTGCAGACTCAAAGTTTCTGCCTTGATCGGAATGCAACTCCATTGGAACACCATATCTGCACACCCAATTATTGATGAAAGCGTTTACCACAGTTTGAGCCTCCTGGTTTGGTATGGGGTATACTTCTGGCCATTTGCTGAAATAGTCCATCACCACAAGGACATAACGGTTACCGGCAGTACTGACTGGAAAAGGACCTGCTACATCCATAGCTATTCGCTCAAAGGGCGCACCTGAATTGTACTGCTGCAGGTGTGCTCGAGTTCTCCGTGCTGGACCCTTCGCCGCTATACATTCCTTGCAGTTCGCTATCCAGTCGGCTACTGATTGTTGCGCTCCAACCCAGTAAAAACGCTGCTTTACCTTTTCCAGTGTTTTATTAACTCCAAGGTGACCACCACTGGGACCATTGTGGAACTCTCGCAGAACTTCCGGTATCTTAGATGATGGTACAACTATTAAGTTAGAAGTTGTTTTGCCATCCGCACTTTCCCATATACGGTATAAGCATCCATCTACCAGCTGCAAGCTGCTCCATTGTGCCCAATAAGCTTTAGCGAGGGGGCTCTCAGCCGCAATTTCATTGCGTGCAGGCCTGCTATCACTCTGTTTAGCAGCTATTATTTTGCTGAGCACCGGATCATTTTTCTGCGCCGTTGGCCAGTCTTCGTAAGAGTCTATCTGCGTTAGCCGAACATCAATGACGCACTCTTTCTGTTCGGCCTTGATGCAATGGCGGCATTCTAGACTGCATGGTCGTCTCGAGAGGGCATCCGCATTATTGTGTTTTGTCCCTCTTCTATGCTCGATGCTAAAGTCATAGCTCTGCAGCCGTTCAATCCAACGCGCCAACTGCCCTTCGGGGTTTTTGAACTGCAACAGCCATCTAAGCGCAGAGTGATCAGTCCGCAACGTGAAATTCTGGCCATACAAGTATTTATGGTAATGCTTAATGCATTCTAATACTGCCAGAAGCTCACGCCGTGTCACGCAATAATTTCTCTCTGGCTTTGAAAGTATTCGACTATAATAGCCTACTACTTTCTCGACTCCATCTACCACCTGAGAGAGTACACCTCCTATACCGAAGCCACTTGCATCGGTATCTAGCACAAACCTTCCTCCAGCAACCGGGTATGCCAGAACTGGTGCTGTGCACAATAACTCCTTCAGCTTCTGGAATGCTCGTTCCTGTTCGTTTCCCCATTGGTATGATCGTGACTTCTTGGTCAGCTCGTGCAAACTGGCGGCTACGCTGGCAAAATTTGGCACAAATCGTCTATAATATGTGCAAAGTCCCAGAAAACTGCGCAATTCGTGAAGATTACGTGGCTGTGGCCAGTCCCTTACGGCTTTTATTTTATCTTCGTCCGTCGAAATGCCATCTGCAGTTACACGATGTCCCAAATATTTCACCTCTTTCTGGAACAATGCACACTTCTTCGCGCTAAGAGTGAGTCCTGCCGACGATATTCGTTTAAAAACTTCCGCCAAATTTTTCAGGTGCTCGTCAAACGTTTTTCCCATTACGATTATATCGTCGAGGTAGACCAAACACGTCCTCCAGTGAAGCCCCTTTAATACCTGTTCCATCAGTCGCTCAAATGTGGCTGGAGCATTACAGAGTCCGAATGGCATTACTCTAAACTGCCATAAACCATCTCCAGCACTAAACGCAGTCTTCTCCTTGTCCTTGTGAGCAATTTCTACCTGCCAATAACCACTTTGCAAGTCCAATGTTGAGAACCATTTTGTTCCGGACAGCGTATCTAGGGTATCGTCAATCCTGGGTAGTGGATAACTGTCCTTTTTCGTGACGTCGTTTAGCTTCCGGTAGTCCACACAAAACCTCGTGCTACCATCCTTTTTCTTCACCAAAACTACCGGTGAGCTCCACGGGCTAGTAGATGGTTCAATTACCCCACTCTTCTCCATTTCACTGACTAACTCTTTAACCTCGTTACGCTTGGCCAGGGGTACACTTCTGGGCGCCTGCTTTATGGGCCTCGCTTCGCCAGTATCGATTTCATGCCTCACAATAGCCGTTCTCCCTTGGCTCTTACTGTTCATGGCGAAAGCGGAGGCGTATTTCCTGAGCAGCTGTTTGGCTTTATTTTTATCAGCTGCTGGCAGCCCTGTGACCCATTTCTCGACATGCTGTTCAAATGTTTCTCGTTCTTTAGGTGACAAGCTAGTAGATTTTGGTTTGGCCTCACAATTTACAATTGCCTCTGCTGGAGTACAGCTTCCTATATGCGATTTTGGACTTACGACCTTCTCACTGGTTGACAAATTGAGCACTCTAACTGGGACTTTCCTATCGGCACGCATTTCCACGAGAGCTTTCGCTGTTAATAAATCGCCCGTTATATTTTCTGATTCTACTACCCACAGTCGACTGTCCGCACAATCTCCATTCGTTCGAGCCCATATCAGTGCCTCAGATCGTGGTGGAATCCGTTGAGTATCTTCAGCAACCAGTTTCAGCACATGGGGCTTATTCTCGTAGCCAACATCTAACTGTATTTCCACATCACGCCACGTCATAATTTGTTGACCCATGTGCAGATTTATGCCATGTGCTATCATAAAATCTGCACCAATAATCACCTCGTCAACAATATCGGCGACAATAAACATGTGGCTGACGGTGATGTTAGCTATACGCACCTTTGCCTCAGACTTACCATATACGCTAGCGGCCTCCCCAGTAGCTGTACGCAGCCTCACGTTACGTAGCGGTTCAACCCTTCCTGGTACCAAATCAGGCCTTATTATAGACTGCGACGCTCCTGTATCTATGGTTAAAGTTTTCTTTTTCCCATTGACGTATCCACTAACAGTTAAGTTGCTGTTTTTCTGCTGCATCACTGATATGGAGATTGTGGGGCCCTCGTTTGTGGGAGCCAGCTTTTGCCCCTTAAAGCTGACTCGTTTTAGTTTAACGGTGACTCCTGGGGCTGTTGATGGCTAGCCCTTTTGCTCGGCCTCTGTGGAGATACGGATCTCGTACGCTTCCTGGGAGCTTTACAGTTGCGCTGAAAGTGGCCTGCCTTTCCGCAGTTGAAACACTTAGCTCGGCCTTTGTTCGAGCTTTCGGCCAATGCTTGCAACAGTGCCTCTTTAATCGTACTGGCCAAGCCATCTCCTGGCTCATGAACTACCTCTAGCTCTCGTATTTTGTGGACCTGTGGCCTTGAAATTAGTCTGGCTGTCTCCTGGGCCAACGCAAATGAGACGGTTTCGGCGAATGACGGCTTTTGTGTTGCGCATACTGCAAGCTTAATGTCGGGATCTCGAATTCCATTCACAAATGCCTCCGTCTTGAAATGGTCCAAAAACGAGTAGCTCTCTCCAGGATAGCTAAGCTGCACCAGACGCTCAATCTCCATTGCATAGTCCTGAAGAGTCTCATTGCCTCTCTGCACTCTGCCTCTTAGCTCCATTCTGTGGATTTCCTTCTTGTGCTCTCCACCATACTTGCGTTGCAGAGCTGCCATGATGACTTCATAATTGTCTCTAGATGAAGCGGGCACAGTTTCCAGGACATGTGCAGCGACACCCTTCAACGCCAAAATTAACTCAATGCACTTCTCTTCCTCCGTCCATGCATTTTTATTGGCCACAGTTTCAAACTGAAACTGGAAAATGTTAAAAGGTGTGCTGCCATCAAAGGTGGGCGCTTTCACTCTGCTCACAGATTCAGGAATAGCTCGGACTGGCATTTCCTGCAGTTGAAGGCCATTCATTCTAGCTTCCAGGCTATGAAGCTTTTGATCGACATCATTTTCTAGGGCAGTAAATTTTTCACCCACTTCGTGAACATTTCGTTCTAAGCCACACAATTTTTCCTCCATGGCATTCACTCTCTGGTCTATAGCCGAAGACAGTTTCATCAAATTTTCATTCGTTGTCGTATGCTTTGCGTTTATTTCTGCTAGAAGCATTTCATTATTCGATTTCATCATTACATTTGTTGCTTTGGACGCCTCTTTGATGGACTTGGAGTTTTCCAGCATGATGGATTTGGAGTTTTCCTCCATTTTCTGCATCATCATTGCAAACATAGCGTTGAAGTCCATATTGCTTGTAGCTGATCGTGTACTCATCTCCAGTTCTTCTTTTTCTTCGAAGTCATGAGTATTGATGTCCAGACCCAACCGATCAAACTCCTCCATTAGCCTCTTCTGCAGCTCCACTTTGTTACCAGATGTGGGCAGATCCAATTTGCACAACTCCTTTTTCAGTTGTTCCACTTTAAGCTCGTCGAACTTCATTTTACAATTTCACTTCTGACACCAATTGTTACGTTTTAACCTTTTCAAAACGTTTTCCGTAGATTCTTTAATTGTAATGAAGTTAGAACACTCAAGTCTTCAGTTTACAATAACCAACAGTTCAACACTTTATTTATTTGAACACACTATACTTGTAAACACTTTACTAGGAACACTTTACTAAAAGAACAACACTTTCACTTAATCACTTTTTATTACTTAAGACACTTTACACGTTAGCGCAGCTAAAAATCGACTGACTGTTCAGCGTTGAGCTTCGCTGCTTTTATACTTCCAATGATCATTACTAGAACATTCTAGACGTTTACAGAAGCTAATCACGCCACATCTATAGTGCGATGTGCGATGACTCATCATGAACAAAAGATATACACACACACCGACATACATGCGATGTGCGATAACTCATCATGAACAAAAGATATACACACACACCGACATACATACACGCGGCAGTAAAACTCAAGCATCTGAGTCGCGCACATACATGCACACACGAATATTGTATCGTGCGGTGGTGGTTTCTTTTATTTCGCTGTTGTGCTTATTTATCCACACATGTGTGTCAGTATGTGCACACTCGCTGTGCTGCCGTTTTGTTTATCAACAAGCTTCTATGTATGCATGTGTGTATATACCTCCTGTGTTCATTTACAAATAATAACAAGACAATATACGCACACATAAAATAACGATGATTTAGTACGTTCTAGAACAATCACAATCGGTCCGTTCACGACCAAATTTGTAACAATATTATAATATTCTTAAAAATTTATGCCATCATTATAAAAATTATAATCAATGTATCAGGTATATATACGTTTATACATTTAAAATTTCCCAATTACACTCACAATATTAATAGATCTTCGTATGTGCAATAATATACGTGTATATTAATTAATTATAAAAAATCAATTAAAGATTCCTGACGATGCTAACAAATTGTTAGCGAAATATCGAAAAATTAATAAAGAAATAGTTTTATTAATTTAAATAATAGTTTTATTAATTTTAATTAATTATCTTATTCCTATATACATATATTATTACATTTGTTTACTAATTTATTTTTTATTATTTCTTAGCAATTACAATATTACATATACATAGACTATGCAAAAATTATCTGTCAATGACGACAATCACAATTTTGTTGAAAACTACAATAGTTATTTTTACCATACCAGCAAATTTTGGTTACAAATTAATAAATTAACAATATTAGATCATACATTGACTATAATCAATGTCAGAAGCAGCTAGGTATCACCTAGCTAAAAAGCGTTGATGTTTTCTTCTTCTTGGTTACTTAAAATCAATTAAAACAATAATATAAAATGAATTTCAGCCCAATAAACGTCATACAAAATAATTATGGAAGCAAAAGTTGTAATGATAAAAATTATATATTTTGTATTAAGAAAATTATGTCTCGGTAACTTTGATTTAATGTTTATAATCTTTGACACCCATATTCATAAAAACTATTGAAGGTTTATTACACGTTTATTTCACAAATATTCCGTAGAAAAACGTCAAATAAGAGCTTAATAAACTTACAATAATTATTATGAATATGGCCTTTAATTTCTATATTCTTATTTTACATTTTATTTGCTTATTAGCTGCGTACTGACATTCCCTGTTAATTTTACATGACACCTATTCTTTGAACCGCACATTTTCATTATTTTCTTATATCCACCAAACTGTCAGCATTCAATTGAACAAAGTTTCCATTTATTTTTTGCGCTTCAACACTTTTCTAATTAATTTTTGCGTTAAAACTTAAACGCAATATTTCTGTTTTGGTTATTTGCTACACGGTTGTTTTTTTTTTTGTTTTAAATTTTTAATTAGAACTATTGGGAGATTTTGTTTAACACTCTTACAAATTCTTTTGAAAACCAACGTTCCCCATACCTGCTCCACTCCCTGTTATAGATTATTTAAATGTACTACTGGTGGGTTTATTTATGCGATAGTTGCGGCTCGAGTTTGTTTACTAGCTGATAGTTACTATTCTCCCAGCGAATACATTTATATTTGCTTAAATAGTTTGTAGTTATTTTAATACAAAACATCTGCGGTCTTGAGTTGCACACTCAAACACAGTTGAATTTTTAATTAAAACTTCAATTTATCTAAAACGCAACGAAAACAACAAAATAAAGTCTTTCTTTTGTATGAACTTGTGTAAAGGAGCTCAGGAAAAAATCCTTCTTTTAGTTTTATTAGTACTTACACTTCAGCACTTTTCGACTGACACACAAACACCCACACACTCACACAGAAAAACATTAAACATGTAAGAAGAAAAAAATTAAACAACAAGCTTAACAGCACAAACACACTGCGGTGTATTCAAAATGTTTATAGATTTCTTTTTGTTGTAATTTAAAATTCAAATCTGTTTATTGTTTTTTCTCTGTTTTTATTTGTTGCCGAATTGTTTCTGAAAAGAGAATATAATTAAAATACTTAAAAAAATTGATTTAAATTTTTTTTTATTTTTGCCAGTTGCTTGAGACAGACAAGAAACAAGCAGATTCATTTTTCTCTTCATCAATTTACATCATTTCTTGTTTCTTTTCATTTGTTTATGCCCTTAAACATTTGATTAATTTATTTGCAACTAAAAGTGTAATTTATTTATATAGAATAAAATAGAATAAAACATTTCCAGAAGAGCAGTTGTTTGAAAATATATATAATATGCAGGAACTTCTATTTTGTCTTTGTAAATTCTCTATCATCTTTTGTGGTAAAATGAATTAACATTGAAGGATATCGAATTAAATGCTGCTAAGGCAATACCTGTTTGTTTAAATAACTACAGAGTCCGTTAAATGGTATTAAAACAAAGTGTGCTTTTTAAGAAATTTTATCAATTAATTACTGTGGACTATATCGACTACTCTCCTTTCCACAGCAGTGCTCACACACCGAAGCTTCTTCACTTCAAGCGCTGCATTTACACACATTATGAATCCCAGAATGAAACTCAATTCTAATTTAAGCAGAATTAATCCATTCTTTCTATATTGTTCTATCCGTCCGCTTTTCTGTTATAAAATTTAAAAATAAATCTAAAACTTGCGTATGCTTGGTTACCGACATCACACACGACATATTTTTAACAATGTTTTTGTCAATTGTTGCACTACAAAGCGCCTACATTGTTAGTATCTCAAAAATATTGTTATTGGAAGACACAGCAAATGCCGCCGGAAATGTTTTCAAACGGGGGATAGCTTGTTTTCTTATGTGTGAACACTTAATATCGAAAGGTTTGTGATAAAATCAACGATTCACAGTGGGAGCTTTATGCCAGCGGCCAAAAATCGTTTACTTTTAATGGTTACCAATTGCAAGGACATCTAGTTCAAGAAACTGCAACTCCATTTGAATTGTATTTCAGCGTACAGGGTGATTTAAATTAAAATTTCCAAAAATTTTAGTAAATTGTTTAATTCCCCAGAATCTTAATATTTCAATGACTGTAAACTTTTTTTTTATTATTTTATGTCTAAAGTAGACCTTATTACTGTTTTCTGTATTTTTCGGCCGCCGACATTTCGTTGATGCTAATCAACTGATCTTTATTTTTTTAATTGGAACTATACAATAAGTAGTTAGGTTTCGAAAGTTCTTTTAAAACTTTTTCGAGTCTACTGATGAGCTTTCAATATTGTCAGCAAATGTATAGAATATTTTTAACCAATCGTAAGAACTTACAATTTCTTCCTGACAATATTGTAAGCGAAAGCATTGACAAACCACCCTCCTGACAAATAATTGTCAGTTAACTGTCAATCATCTGAACACTTTGGCATCATCATTGCTAGTACATTGTCAGCCAGTGGCTGACACCTTGCAATGGCGTTATTGTCAGAGTAATGACAAAGAATATTAAAGAAAAATTTGTGTGTTTGAAAGGGAGAGAAAAACAGGAAAATAGAAAAAAGGTGAGTACGAGAGGTAAAAAGTTGTAGAAAAGAGAAAAAAATAATTGAAAACTTGGTTATTGAGCGAGAGTGTGTGTATTTTGATAATGACATTTGTCTGACATTTTTTGATACGTAGAAAATCTTACATCCGTGTAAGATCTGACAATCGTCTATACGAGGCTTTAGTCACTGGGTGACCGCGGTCTGTCGTAAAAAAACAGTTTCAAATTCAAGTACAGTGTTATTGAAAGTCTCAATTTGAAAATAGTAAGTTTGAACATTACAAAACAATGATATGCTTCCCGTTCATGCTATATTTAACAGTTAATATTGTTAGACTGTAATCATATATTTCAACACTAATATGTTTTTCTTCGAATATGGTAACCTCAACCATATTTTTTTACGTTTATATCTACCAGGTTCCACCCTTATGTACGAGAGGTATTTCGACTTTTGTGAAAGTCAAATATTTATCTCAAATGTTGTGATCAAAAAATTAAAAAAAAGAACGTTTTGCTTCTTATAATATTCCGTTTGAAGTTATTTGAACTGGTTTATTAGAACTTCTTCATTACCATGGAGCAGATCGTAGCTTACATATTGCTTATATAGTAATTATATAGAATTTTTTTTATTGCACTAATTAGTTTTAGCTGTATTGTACCACTCAACTTTTACACAAAAGTTCTTAATATACAGTCCAAAAAAGGACAATTTTTATGAAATCGTATTGTTTGTAGATGGCTCTTATAACTTCTTATAAATTCTGTCGGCGGATTATGTCAAACTAGTGAAGCTGTTGCTTTTGCATTATTCGATCAGATAAATAACGATCGTCTATGTCAAAGTGTGATATGATAAAGATAGAAATAATTAACATTATATCGTTCTACAAGAGGGAGGAAATGTTTCTTCAGTGTGGTTTTCAGGCTTGGAAATTGTGACACAAAAGAGAGTAAATGAAGAGTTCATGAAGACAAATTTATATCACTATATTACAGCAAACTTCTTAGCTGGCTACGACAATGGCTGCCAAAACTATTTCTATGTAGGTGATCACGTATTTCTGTGTAGGTGCTCTGTATCCTCCCGAGGCTGCGCTTGTTTCGAAAATCACGGTCTTGGTCTTTCCTATTACATCATCAAGGCTACAATTTAGTATTTACTGCTCTTTTCAATAGAAATATACAAAAGAAAACTTCGCTCGCGAGAAGGAGACGAGACAGTAGCAGTTCATGTTCATTAAAGCTATGGAGTATCAAAACGAGTACGGAAAACGAAAATAGCATTGAAAAAGGATGTTAGCTATAAGAAGTCTGCAATTTAATCAAAACTGTTGTTTAATTAGCCAATAACCACTATGGTTGATTCAAAGCAACACAGTTCAAAGACAGAGCCTACATATTCTTGTTTATCGTAAGCAGAAGGTTGTCCTTCAATTAACAGTCCCTAATGATTTTAAAGGTAAATTTATCGATGGATCCAGTTACAGCCAAACATTTTTTGCAAATAAATACATTTCAACAAAGCAAAAATAATTGCTTTGAGTCGTTGGCATCCATACTGTTCATTTTAATAAAAATTGCATGGCCTGAGATTTGAATATTTTCGTAGGAAAGCAACCAATAACAGCAGCATAAACCAAATAAACTTCTTTAAAGTGGGAAAATAAAAACCCGTCACATCACTTACTTAAACTTTCTAACTAAACACGCGAAAGCATCAATTTTGATCGAAAACGTACTTGTTGAAACAAACTTAGCACATGCAAACAAAACAAACCACACATACACACACTCACCAGAACTCACACAAAAGCTAATCTGACGTACAGCTAAAAAGTTTATGAAAAAACTACCGGGAAAGAAAAGTATCGATGCAAAAATTGCTCAAAAAAAAAAGAATGATAACTGTGAATATGAGTGTGAAATAGAGTCGGAAAGTACGATGCAACAAATCCAAATGCAATCAAATCGGTTGCATAAAAAATTGCAAAACTTTGAAGAGAAGAATAAAAAAAAAAAAAAAAAACTGAAAATGAAATGAATCTAATGTGTGTTAGGAATTTTAAACGCAAATAGCATTCAAATACAAACATTCTTTATTCCAAACGAAATCGAACTAAATTTCTAAACAAGACACACAACGGCATGAAATTCAATTGAAAAAAGTAGCAGTCTAAAGAAATCACATTCGAAATGCATTTTATTTATGAAAACACATACACTGAGAGAAGCAAGTAAATGCGAACGTAACAGAGAACGAAATAGTAGTTTCAGGTATATGATTTATCTTAATCATTGTGTAAAAGTTAACTGCAATCAGTACGAGTACGAAAAGCACAATTAGTTAAAAGATTCGATTCCAATTTACACTTAAGCCCATTCATGACATTAATCAATAATTATTGACACAATTTCAGTTAATTTTGCGGAGTTTTTTCTATGTGTAAAATTACCGACACACACAAACGATATGCATTCTATGAAACATAAGCACTTGCACACACTTGAGTTTGTACATGCATGCAAACATAAAACCATAGAATAAAGAAGAAAAATACACATTCTTGTGGAGCGCAGTAAAAGTAAGTAAATATTCAAATCATGCCTGTGGGATATTGACTCTATAAAGGATATAAATGTCTTAGGGAATTCTCAGATCCAAATGATATAAGACATATTGCAAAGCATTAGCTAGACTTTTGCAAAGTATTTCGCTACTAAAATGTAACACAGGCATAAGTGAAAGGATAATCGTATTCGCAAAAAAAAGGTATGAAATTTTCTTATTCCAAAGCCGATAATTAAGGTAGTAAATGCATTCTAAAACACTTTTTTTGAAAATTACGTTAATTATAGCCGGCAACACTTTACCGAATATAATTGACGTAAACTTACACAACGTGTATTTTTACACATTAGCTCTGTTTCTTTACTTTTTGGGCAAAGTTCGGTAAAATGAGAGTGAACTGTAATTTCTCTCAATAAGAGAAAAAAATGCACAAAAGTACGGGAACGAATAGGAACAAATATGTTACCACAAAAGAAAACGTCAGGGTTCTGACAGCTCAATTTATAAAAAAATTACATTTATGTATTTTATTGAATTTGTGTTAAAAAAAAGTTTTCTCCAAAAAATTAAAAGGAATGATATGCATAAAAATTTTTTACGAACACAACTTATAAATTAATATACAAACTACATAAATAAATTTATAAATATAAATGTATAACAATCAACAATTTTCTACAGAACGCTTTAAAATATATTTTCACACTAATTTCCAATTTTTGTTTTAGTTTCCGCAAAACATTTACATACATATTTCTATTATGTTATTGTTTTTAACTTTAATGCATTGAAGCAACGATATGCATGTTACACTCCAAAATGTATATGCGTGAAAATATGTTTTAGTCTTCCTTTTGTTTTTTTTTTCTTTCAAGGAATGAAAATTTATTGTATTATAATAAGACATATAGCGTAAAGATACATGCATGAGCAAAACAAACACTTTTATTGAAAATTACACAGATACGTAAATACATTACACTGTGCTAGTTGAAAAAACCGACAAACGGGGCACCCAGTGACTAAACCTAATTCGGGTACGCTGAATTCAGTGGTGCTATCCGTTTTTCTAGGTTAGCTCGCGTTTTCGAGATTTACCGTTATTTTAAAAATGGAGGAGGTTGCACTACATGTATTGAACTAACTAAAAAAATTTTTCGTTTATTGAACCGAAATTCCGCAATAAAATAACCTTTAATCTGATATATAATTCATTAAGAAAAATTGTTTGTTTTAGAAAAAAATTAAAAAAAAAATCAAAAAAAAGTTTCAAATTCAAGCACAGTGTTATTATTGTTCAATTTCAATTTACAATAGAAATGAAAACCTTTGTTAAAAATAAAATCTAATTAAAGATTGCTTACATATTTCTAGAAATTTTTGAATTGAGAACAAAAGTTATTTTGCGAGGTTACTAATAGTCACCCTTATTCTGCGTTACGATACGAATCGAAAATTTCCATTGGTATTCTGCGTTCCGTTCCCCGCGTCATTTCGATTTCTTTTTCGATTTTACGTATTCTGCATTACGATCGTATCTACGTTTTTGCAAGTTGTTTATTTACTGATGGAAAATTTTTCGATTTTTGTTTTTTTAGTTTAAAAAAAGTGTGAAATTAAATAAAATGTAACACCCATATTCATAGAAACTATTGAAGGTTTATTACACGTTTATTTAACAAATATTCCGTAGAAATACGTCAAATAAGAGCTTCATAAACTTACAATAATTATTATGAATATGGCCTTAAGTATAAAGTGCTATAAGTTTATTTTTTAATAACTGTTTTACTAATTTGAAATATTTCTTCAATATATTGCAGAGCAAAAAACACAACCTGAACAATATGAAATTTAATGGCCACAAAAACTCTATAAAATTAAATTAATTATTTAAAATTTACTTAAAATAAATATCTTTGCTCAAACAAATGTCACTTTTAAAAGTAAAAGCTTTTTAATGTAAATTGTTTTATTTTAAATAATTAAATTAAAATTTTTTTAGTATCTATTATTAACCAGAATTTTCATTGAAATTTTATTCAATTCGCTTTGAGTTAAAGCTGGTACAACTTAATGCTAACTTTCATTTTGACTATACAGTTATTTCCGCTTAATTGAGCTCGGCTTAATTGAGTTTCCCACTTTATTGCACTAAAAATCATGGAACGAAATCATTCAGCATACCTGTCTATGTTAAAATACCCGTTTAATTGCATCGCCCGCTTAATTATTTCGCAAATTAAGACCGCATTGCGAAAAACAAGAGCAAATGTTTCACTTAATCGATTCCGTCTACTTAATTTTTTTTTTTTTTTTTTTGCTTTTGCTTTACAACAGTAAAAAAAGTTATTTTGCTGCAAAAAGGTCATGGATCTGTTCCTTTATAAATATTGTACGATGAACGTACATACCTGACTGTTGTTTTGTTTTAATAAACGAAAACAATTTTTCAACTTAATATGTAAGTAAAGAAAAGAGCTTTATTTACAATTAACGCATAGGCGTTTTGCTTTATTGCACATATTCCTCAATTAACCGATTTTCGTTTAATTGCGTCGGCGATTCAATTAACCGGGTATTGCTTAATTGGGTCAAAAGTCGTGCATTTTTAGAAACTCAATTAAGCGGAAATAACTGTAGTTAAAAAAACTTAATAACATTTTTTAAAATTTAAGTTATTTCTAAAATGAACTGACTTTTGTGTTTGACTATAATTAAGGCCCAATACGTTTCATAGCAAAAGCAGCTGTTTTAAACATACCCTACTTTTCTTCTTTTTCGTTCGATTAGGTTATTTTGCAGAATAACATTTTTCGATTCGAGCGTAACTGTTACGCGAACGTAATCGAAACGCAGAATAAGGATGAGTATTGATATGTTTGTCAATTAAAATTATTCTTATTTGCTTTAGTTTGTAACTTTTTCTCAGCTTTTCAGGGGTTTAAAATTTTTCACAAAATTTATACTTGCAACTCGTCCTTAAAAACATTTAACTATAGCTGCTGTATTAATTTAAAAAGAAACCCCTTCTCAATTATTAGCTCTTAAGTTTTTCATTTGTTCACTTAAGGCAGCAACAAGATTAAAAGTCCTTTGGTTTACCCTTTTAAGTGTTTATTTTGCTACCTATTTGTTATTTGCTTCAAATGTTTGAAACGAAGTGTGGGTACGCACGCTTACGTAGGGTAAAAGGAAACTTGTAAAGTAAATGCTCTTAACACTTTTACAACCACTTAACTATTAACAAATAAGTTCTATAGAAAAAAGCGAAGAAAACAATGCATAACAGCACAGCAGTGAATATTTAAATATGCAGTTTTCGCGCTTTAAACACTGCATTTTTAATTAATTTTATGGCTTTTCGCTCTTTCTACTCAAGCCTGCTGCAAAAACTGTAGACGTGGGTGGTGGCGGGGGTGCATCAAGTCGAAATATGGAACCAAAACGCAGACTAACCTACAACTGCAGTAGATGTTAATAAAAATTCATAAAACTCAATACACCTTTAGCTATAAATTATTTCTATAAAATATTCTTCTTGACTAACTCCAATAGTCAGCAGGAAGTTGGTTCTTTGTTCTGCGTTTGTTCAATGGTTGCTTGCTTTTTTTAAGTAGGAATAATTATAACCGCTTTTGAGAAATCAACCAATTTGTCACTTTTACACAGCATTTACATGGGAGAGTACTCTCATAATATTTTTGTATACGTACTAAGCTAACTTTTTAGCCTTAATTTCCCAAGTTTAACAAAATTTTGTTTGAGTCAAAATCACTTAAAACTTACCTAATTATTAATAATCATTTAAGATTGTATTGAAGAAGACAAGGAAATTAATGATGCAGACTTATTCACTAGGGAACATACTATGGTTGTTTCACGTCTACCCCAACCCCAATTATCATGTGAGTGCACTTGTATGTAAAATATGTGCAAGAAATGTCATACATATCCGTAAATAAATAAATAAAGTCAAGTACGAGGCTGGCTCGCACTCTAAGGGCTCCGTACGTATGTATGTGTAATGTATGTATGGAATGGCGTATGTGGATACATATGTATATTTTATAAATTTCATCTCTGTTTTTAAAGCTACTTTATGTTGTATGGGGATACCTAGTAATTTTCAACTTGTTGTTGTTGTTGTAATTTGTTATTGTAAGGCATCTGGGAATACATACACTGTGCGAATTTCGGCTCTCTATCTCTTACGGTTCGAGAGTTATAGCTATTACTCTACGTTGTAAAGGGACACCTAGTAGTTTTACAGTTGTTGTTGTTTTTAGCAAGTGTTGTTGTGGAGCATATGTGAATACACATATTGTGCAAATTTCATCCCTCTGTCTCTCACGGTTCGAGAGTAACGACTAGTTGTTACTTTACGTTGTATAGGGACACCTGGTAGTTTTCGACTTGTTGTTGTTTTTAGCATTTGTTATTGTAGGCTACATGCGAGTACATATATTGTTCACATTTCATCTCTCTGTCTCTTACAGTTTGGGAGTTACGGCTAATTTTTACTCTACGTTGTAGAGGGACACCTGGTAGTTTTTGACATGTTGTTATTTTTAGCATTTGTTGTTGTATGGCATATGTAAGCACATATATTCTGCGAATTTCAGCTCTTTGTCTTTTACAGTTTAGCAGCTACGGTTAATTGTTACTTTAGGTTGTATGAGGACACCTGGTAGTTTTCAACTTGTTGTTGTCTTTAGCATTTGTTGTTGTAAATCATCTTTAAATACATACACTATGCAAATTTCAGCTTTCTATCTTTTACGGTTCGAGAGTTATAGCTAATTGCAACTTTTCGTTGTATGGGGACACCTGGTAGTTTTCGACTTGTTGTTGTTTTTAGTATTTGTTATTGTAGCGGCAAGGTACAACAACATCCTGTGAAAATTTCAGCTCTCTAGCTCTTACCGTTTCGGAGAATGGACGCTGTGACGGACGGACGGACGTACTTGTCTCCGTAATAGGGTTCCGTTTCACTCTGATGAGTACGGAACCCTAAAAATAACTTAAATTTTTTGTATTGGATTGCAGAAACAGCATCCATATTTGATTACTTAGTAAATTCTCATCATCATTCAGGCAAGTTTGAACCTCTGGTTCAGAATCAGATTTTGAAAATATTTTTAATGATAAATTAAATTTTAAGGCTTAAGATCTTTTTTATAAAAAATTTTTTGCAACAAAACACAAATACTTATTTATTTCTATAGTTCACCCACAATTTGTTGGCTTCTTCAGGAAAAAAATATATTGCTGAAGAAGCCAACAAAATGTGAGCGAAATATTAAAATAATTAAATATTGGTGTTTTGTTGCAAAAAAATTTTTTATAAAAAAGATCTTAAGTCTTAAAATTTAATTTATTATTAAAACAAGAAAGATCAAATAAACTATACGTTAAAATATTTTTAATGGACATTTTGTAAAACTAACATTCTTTGAATGTAGGTTTTTTGAACGGCAATGGGTATACGGCCGAGTAGAAGAAGTATTTATGTATTTATTCAGAGCTGAATTTAAAATAAAAATAGAGCAGATAGTCAGTGAACTTTAGAATGCAAGAGGTGAAAGTAGAATTGTTGTTTGATAGCGGTATATGAGGGGCAAGTACGACACTTCTCAATAGCTGCTTATACATTTTTCTAGTTTATATACAAGGTGGGCCAAAAGAAATCACCCCTTTGGAAGTTGCTCTTAGGTTTGCAAATGGCGGCCATACTCAAATTAGTTTTTAGATTTGTAAATTAAATAGCTGTAAAATACAAATGAAAAAACCATGGAGCAATGCACTCCCCGAGCACGTGGAATTATCGTGTCTATGACGAAGTGGACGATTTTTCGACGAAAATCATAATGAGCGATGAGGCTCATTTCCACCTCAGCGGGTACATGAAAAAGCAAAATTATCGCTTCTGAGACACTGACGAACTACGAGTGATGCACGAGGAGCCATTAAACCTACTCAAAGTGATTGCATGGTGCGCTGTTCAAGTTAGAGGAGTCATGGGGCTATTTTTTTCGAGGAACCCACTGGTCAAACGACAACACTCCATAGGACAAAGCAACGGCACACACTGCGATAGCCACAGCATAGTTCTAAAAACCAAACAATATCGACTGACATCGTTTGGCCCACCTGTTATAATACGCTTCGACCACAGCGGTCACAATTTCATTTGTAAACATAACTTTGATAAAATACCCTTCAATCTCTTGTGATATACACGTTTCTCATATTTAAAATTCCTTTTAATATTTTCCTAAAATATTTTATAAAACACTAAAACTTGATTTTGTATTTAATGCCTTAAGGTGAAAAGGAATGTTTAAAGCATTTTTTTCCACTTCAGTATTAAGCACATCCCAGCCATCGTATTCCCAAGACATTTCGTGCTCTGACCATTAGATTATTATTGTAAAATGTACACGAGTATTTATTGCATAAGAGTGTACGTGACCAATAAAAAATTATTTTGTGAAAATAAAAAGCTCAATAATCGCAAAACACAACAGCAAGAACACAAATTTAATAAACACATTTTCTTTTCCAACCACCACCGTTACGGGAGAAAGTTCAAATGGTGTAAATTTTCACTGTCGTCCAGACACTGTCTACGCTTTTAAAATCTCTATTGCTTGTAAATGAAAACGTTCATGTCGCCTTTGTGTGGTTGTACCTAGTTTATGCGTTTATTTTGTTTTTACTGTTGCTTTTAATGTAACTGTGGTTGTTATTATTGTGTTATAACTGCTGTTTTACAAAGTGAGCGGTTTGGTATTCGACATTAAGTTCAAATATTGATTCCATTTTATAACCGGTAGATAAAAAATAACAATTCTAAACAATATGAATGTGTAATCAGCGCTAACCACGGCGACAACAGTGTTGCCGTTTTAGCAATTTTGTTTGAACCATGTTTTATTACACCTGTCAGCAAATTGACAATAAGTAATAAGATGTGCTTAATTGGGGCTTAGAGTGGCTCCTCTGGACGTTTTCTTTATTCGCCCAGTTACATTATTCTACTAAGTTTTGCTTTCAATGTAGTTAATCGGTTATCCATTTTGCAGTTTCAAAAGTAAACGTAAATGAAACACATATAAAATATTTTTTTTAATATTTCTTTTTTATTATAAAGTTTGAACGTTGACATTATGTGCTAAGCTCTTCATCATTTACATGACCACCATGCAAAGTGTTGCAAGCATTGATTCTTTTGAGGTAATTTTCGACCACTTTTTGACACATATTGGACGGTATCTCAGCCATAACTTGACGAATGTTGGTTTTTTAATGCTCAAGAGTTAAAGCTTTATCTGCATAAACACGGTCATTCGCGTAGCCCCACAAAAAAGTCGAATGGTGTCAAATAGCATGATCTTGGCGGCCAGTTGATATCGCCACGACGAGAAATTGCGCAGCCAGGATATGTCTCTTGAAAATAAAGCCATATTCGCTCTAGTTGTATGGCACACGGCACCATCTTGTTGAAACCACATATTCTCCAAGTCGTAGTCTTCAATAGCAGGCAAAAAAAAGGTTGGTTATTATGTGACACACCGAATTGACAGTGACAGTCGTTCCATCGTCGTTGTCGAAGAACTGAGGTCCAATCACACTTTCGCCACCAAACAGCGCACCAAACAATGACTTTTTCTGGATGTAATGGCCTTTTTTTAATTATTATAATTAATTATAATTATAATTATTATACTGAGAAACCCAAATACGACAATTTTGTTTATTAACATACCCACCGAGTGAGAAAGGTGCTTCATCGCTGAAGAAAATTCTGTTCAAAAATCGCCGATATGTGGCTGTGGCAGAATTATAATTTTTGCAGTATGTTTTCATAATTTTTATGCAATGTGTGATAGTTTCCACTAGGAAGAAAAAAATTCGATAGATGTCGAGTTCCAATTCTCCACTATTGAAACCATGAAATGGGTAATTCGTCATAATAATCTTTTTTGGGGAACACAGAATCCTCAAATAATGGCATGAAAAATCAGTGCATCTTCTAAAAGTAACTATATGGTGTATGAATACTGTATGAATACCATGTTGGAAGCAATATTTTTCCCTTGTTTCGAAATTGACGTAGATGTGACTACTAACTAGCAAAACCACTTAGAAAATGTCGATCACTACAATTTTGTCACAATCAAATTTTTTGCAATTCTGAGGAAGTCAAATTCAACTCAGGCCTGGTATCTAAAAATTTATATTTTAAGCAATTAAAGGCAACAACTTAACATACTATATTTAGTGAAAGTTTTCCCTGGTTCTGGCCTAAAGAAGTTTAGTTCTAAAACACAATAATGCTTTGCGACTACTTTTTTGAAACAAAAGTCTTTTATCTGCATTTCAGTTGAGTTTCTTTGCAAGAGAATGCTGGCCCTAATTTAACATACACATAACATAAACTGTGCAAAAGCTATTCCTTGTTTATGATTGTGTTTACGCTTAGTGCATTTATATTGTGCCCTTTATTCTGCTGGCGCACAGCTTTTATGTCGTTGACACTGTATCTGTTAGTAGAGCCTGTGTCTTTTTAAAGTTGGGCGCACAGATTTTACCTGACAGATTTAATGGCTGCATAAATGCTGGTTACCATAAAATGACCGTCTAATAATTTTATTATTATTGCTATTATTATTATTGTAGCCAAACCATTATGCACATGCACACTTGCACACATGCACAGCCTTGAACACGTCTGGTAGTTAGCAGTTTCAATGTTTTAATGCGTTGCCATGCCGCTTCATTCATACACAGTTGCACAGTTGTGCATTGGTTGTTGTTGTTGTTGTTGTTGTAAAACCATCGGGAACCTCATAGTCATCATACAAATTATAACGACCACTGCAGTGGCTTTTTCACTATAAAGGACTTTGAACATATTCATATGCATGTATGTATGTATGTATGTATGTGTGTGTGAATATTTGTATAAGCTTGTAACAAATACAGTTATAGGTTTCCTTTGCCACTTCATTCTGCTTTTATGGTTTCAAGCAAAATTATTATAATTGATATCGGTAACAAACATTGTTGCTCATTTGTCTTCGTTTCTTAGTCTTTTTGTCTGCGAATGGGTTTCTGTGTTTACGAGAATGTATTTATCATAAAATTTTATAGCCGTTATATGAAATGAATTGGAAAAATATTACAAAAAATATGTATAACTTTTCTAACTTCTATTCACGGTCAATTAAAATTGTTTTAAAATAATAAAAGTTTGGTGTTATTTAAAAAGAAATATATTTCGGCATGTGTGACACTTTTATTCGTCAATAAACAATTGGAACAGAAATGAAAAATCATTTATATGTGTTTTGACTAAAAGTTAAACAATTCAGGCAGCGTGTACGTTTTTTATGTGCTTTTTTTAAATCATAAAATAAATAAACCAAGTCATAAATTTATAATGACGCATAAAAATTTAGTATTAGTTTAAATTTGAACCTCGTACTTATTAAAACGCTTATATGATAAAATTGTAAATAAAATTTGTAATGCAATTCAATGACAAAATTGTTTTTAAATCCGGATTATATAGTTTATAAAATTGTCAGAAATTAGTCGTTTTTTTTCTGACCAAAATATTAGCTTTTCATATTTAAAAAACCGAAATACATACAAAATCAGCTCAAATCTTTTTATCTTGCTCAATGTTATGAAATACAGATAGGCCTTTTGTCACCACAATTGATTCACATCTTTTTAGAAGGTGTATTTTTAATAGAAGTCGTATTTTCTGTGCAACAGTAACTTCTTTGAGGTTTTTGAATCTCGCCTGCATGAAGCTGCTGCAATTTTTTCCGAATGCGTTCCGTCACAAATGTTTAATAAATATTTGTATAATAAAATTAAAAGTTTCAAGACAATACATCGTATAAAGACTTTTGCTTGTATGCTAAAAAATTTAATAACAGCATATTAAAAATTTTGTATGGAAATTTCCATACAAAATTTTTAATATGCTGTTATTAAATTTTTTAGCATACAAGCATTTAACGTTAAGTTCGAATTTGCTCGAATATTAGTATTTAATTTCTAGTTGTCAAATATTTATTTAATTATTATAAACTAATAATATTTTTCGAGAACAGAAAGCATTTTTCAACTCTAAATCTGTTATACTACAGGCTAGAGATGTCCGCGTGAAAGATTTTTTTGTCACATCATGCACGCTCACCATCATAATAATTTTCCTCACTTACTTTCTTTGCTTCACTGTTCAAACACGGATTTTCAGACACAACACTTTTTTCATCACGCAGTTCCACCCGAGAAAAACGAAAAAAGTTTCTTACAATCAATCACTTTTGCATTGGAACAAAGATTAATACATCTGCAGTTGGAAGAGTTAAAAGGCTTAATCTTAGAGAAACAGAGCTAATATTAAATCAAAATTTTTCAAATTCGGTAAAAAAGTAAGCAAGGTAAATATATTAGTTAAAAAATCGAATGCCTTATGAAAACCCATATTATATTTACTTTTCACTGTAAATAAATTTTCTTTGCAAATAAATTATTTAACCATTAAAAATAATATGCAAGCAATTGTAAAGCTAATAACAAATTAAACTTAATCTGATGAAGAAGAGTCTCTTATTTACCAAAAATTTGTGTCATTTGCAAATGAACCTGTAAAATAAATGGATTTTCTGTCCCTATAATATTATTGATCGAATACGTGCTACTCATATTATCTACAATTCTATATGCATCTTCGTTGTATAATGGGAAATATTTAGCGATAACGAAATTAGCTTGCGCGGCAATATCCCCAGGCAACATCTCTCGATATTGTCAAATTTTTAAAAATTTCAGGATATTGATCACGAACTTTAACAAACTTTGTTCGATATTATTTCTGTATTAAGTTTATCAGGCTCAAGTTCTTTCTATAATATTCTTGTGATTGATGTTAATTAAATTAGACAAAGAAGACAGCAAAGACTTAATACAGAAATAATTATATAAGAAAAAGTTCGAATAATAGAAATTAATTAACTTTGTTCGATATTACAATTTTAAAAATTAAGTAACGATTTTTTAACCTATAACTGATACCAATAAAGATTCTTTAACATTTCCTTAGCAGGTATTCGACTACGACTACTTTTGAAATGAAACTGGGCGGCATGTTAGAATCACTTGATTCGTTTTTTATTACAAATCTCGGGAGTGTTTGTGAAATGCTCGCAGGCAATATCAGCAACAAAAGTGCTAGTCAGGTGGGTGGGTGTGTTTATGTATATCAATCATTACAAATCCGCAGCAATATTTGATTATTAAACAGCAAATTTTTAAAATTAATTAGAAAACTACATTCACTTCCAAATGCATAACTCAACATTGACTTTAAGTTTCGTAAAACCAATTTAGAATTCTGATTTAATTAGAGCAAAGTTTGAAAAAAATATACACATACATATTCTAATAAAATAAAAACTCCAAAGCTGTCGTGTTAAAATGGTGTGAAATTAAAACAAATACGCTGACTGTTTGTCCCTTTTAGCCTTGTCGTTATTTAGTCAAATTATACGCTTCTCAAAATGTGATTTCAATTTGAAATTGTGAGTACACAATCAACTTACTTACCTTCATTTGCACACAGTCGCACACCCACATCCACACGAAATTACACCTGAAAACACGCAAATAAAATACATGCATACATATATTAGACACAATCCTACATACATACATGCTTTAATATTTAAATACATTTATTTGAGCATGTGTACTTGTGTGTGTGTGCACATATGAATTTGCAGATCTTGGTTGTATGTGAGTGAACACATGAAAGGAAAATACAGAGAAGATGTGAAAAAATAGTAGGTAAAAACAGACTCACCAAAAAGGAAATATAACAAAAATTGAAGGTGTGTATGAATGCAATTTACGTGTATGATAAAAATTAATTTGCTGCAGGGAAATTACGTCATAATGTCAAGAGTGATGTTGTATGCTCCAATTATCAACAGTGTTTATATTATTACATACGTACATTAACACATTGCGACATACGGACGTGTGGTAGATTCGTGGCAACATCTCATGCATAACACAATGTTTGTGAACTCATTAACTAACACTGCAATATTTTTGTTATATACACCCACCCAATAAGCTAAAATTTTCAACTTTTTCTGAAATCAGACTTTTCACCGTAAAGTCTTTAACATAGATCGCTAGTTTTTCTGATCCCTGAATTTTCCGAAAATTTTTGAAGTTTGTTCTATAGTATTTCAAAAAGTTAAAAAAAGAAAGAAACTATGCTGCTTGCTTGCCAGAAACATGTGTAAGAAGTTCAGGCAAGTATAAGGCAGTTCTATACTGCTGTGTAGGAGACTTAAACCATATCACTTAGTGGAAGAAGAACTGTTCGTGTGTACAATTCTATTGAAATCGGTGAAAATATCTTTAAAAATTTGTGAGATTTGGTTTGTTGTAAGCAGGTGCCCTTCAGGTTTTAATTTTGTATATATTTACCCCCTAATTCGTAAAAATTATTACAGGCTTATAAAACTGTTATTTGACATATTTGTATGGAAAATCCGTCAAATAAGAGCTTTATAAACCTGTTATAAATTTTATGAATTAGACGGTTAGTATGTATTCGTATTCTTGTAAAAGTTTTGAGAACTTTAAAGTCTCTATCTGCTGCGGCTTAAAATAAAATAAAAATGAATTGGTCATCATCCAAATTTGAATTCCTGATTATCTTTGATTTTTGGTGTTGTAGAGACCAGGCAACTAGAAATACGGTACAAATTTAATATAAATGGCAAGACCCTTCTTTAAGCATTTAATAATTTCAGATATTTAAAACAAAAATTAGCACCAACGAAATGTCGTCGGCATAGATATAGACAGATGAAGAAGACAGTAAATTTTTTGAAAAGGTTAATTTTTGGACCTGAATTAAAACAAAAATATTTAAAATAACTATACAGCCTCTACGCTTTTGATACGTAGTAGTTTATGCTGTATGCAAAATTGATGTCTGATGCCTTCTCTACTTTCAGTCATTAAATATTTTTTACCTTGCTATAAAAAGCACTTAAGCTTTGAAATAATATCTAAAATTAAGGAAATATGTGTGCGAAAATTTCACAAAAAAAAAAACCATATAAATTAGCAACTGTCTTAGTGATGTCGCAACCGTTCAAAACAAGTAAAATACTATAGTTGTTTGATTAACTTATTTGTTCACTTCAGAAAAAGGAATCACTTTTTGTTTTTAAATTATATAAAACTCTCCCTTTTTTGTTGCTTTTTGCTTAAAAGGCACATACAAAAAGCAAAAAAGTTTGTTAAGCATTTTTCGAAGATGATGATATTGACTACAATTGATAAAAAATTTTTATTTTCGCTGGATTTTCGAATTTCGATCGTTTTACATAGCAAGTTGCAAACTATTGCTATTATACATTTATAAAAACAAATCTCTTCGTTTCGTTGCTTTTTACTTAAATAGGACATAAAATAAAAAAAGAAAATAATAAAGTATTTTTCGAAGATAATTTTACTAAAATTAATAAAAAAAAATTTCATTTGCATGTCCAGACGAATGAATTTTTAATAGTTTTTTTTACTATTGCATATTTATGAATACAAATTTATTAACCATAAACAAGGTGTCTATAGTTGGTTAACTAAATCGCTTTTAAGCAGTGTTGGGCAAAATACATGCTCTCATGTATTTAAGATACAAAATACAAAATACACGAAAGTTGTTTACTTAAAATACAAAATACAAATTATTTTTTTCCATGTATTTAAAAAACAAAATATTGCATTCCAAAAGCAAGTATTTGAAATACAAAATATAAAATACAGTGTAACAAAACTATGTATTTAAAATACCAAATACAAAATACTTTTAATAAAATTTTTTTTTATTTTCTTTCATAAACACCAGTTTTCCAAAAGTGATATCAGACAAACAATCTTTTGATTGCGAATAAAGAAAACCAGCTAATGACAAAATGTCAATAATTTCTTATTAGAAAACGAGATATTTTATTGAAGGACATATAACGGAATTACGAAAAAAGTGACATTTAAAAAACGTTTCACAAAATGCTATAAACTACATACATATATATAGTCTATCCAAGTCAACATTTGATTGATATTTTTTTCTCTTGTTCTACATTAAAATGTCGAGCGCTGTTTTTCTTTGTATTTTATTTTTTCATTATTTAACTTTCTAACAGCTTGGCAACGCTCTCAATGTATGTGCATTCAGTTGCGTTTTCTTTACACAGGTACTTTGGTAATTAAATTGTGGTATTGTTAGTTTTTGCAAAATTGTCGAATTTTAGTTGACGTATGAATGGAATAATTTTTAGCGCATATTTTTTAACATAAATGCAAAATTCAACAATGAACTTACTTACTGCTTTCTGTCTCTTTCAGCCGTCTATATGCCGCCGACATTTCGTTGCTGCTAAACAACTTATCAATAGACTTGAAAAATCTAAAAAGAATGTTTGAAGCCCAACTACTTATTCCAAAATTCTCATGAACAAAATGAGAATTAGAAATGCTAAAACAAACTTTTTATACAGAAAGCATTTTACGTCTTGCAACACCTTTACTTTTGTAAGGAAGTGCAATAAAAAGTATTTCAAATATGTAGAAATATAATTTTAGTAAAAAGTTGTCTATCAAATCCATGTTAGCATTTTTCTTTTAAAGTACTGTGATGGCGAATCAACTGAGCGCTCGGCCAATGCTCAAGAGGTTCTATGTTCAAATCCAGCTTGCGGCACGATAAAAAGGCTATTTTCGTATGCAAACCAGAAAAATTAGACAGCAACACATTCTTTTGGTTAATTCCATCTTACAACCTTTTACAGGAAAGATTTACTTTTGTAAATTGTTTAGTGTGATTTCTGCCAATCTAGTTGACTGAAAAACACTTAAAATTTAATTTTGGACATAAATAAGAGGAGGTCGTGTCTTTTAAATGGTTTTGCAAATTTTAAACTAAAATATTGGCATCGAGACGGTAAGTGTGTTAGTTTTCCGAAAAAATGTGTGTGTGTGTGTGTGTGTTGGACATGAAGTATCTACCAATATATTTGATCTAAAAATACACTTTTGGCTTATATGTATATGCGTGCTCATTTTACGAATTTTTAAAACTTGAGTTTATCCCAATAAATATCTTTTTTATAGCTGTGGGTAAAATTTTGAGAAGGTTATAAGGATTCTTGCCAGGGAATACTCACTCGGATAACCAGGATATAATGAAACCCATTAGATTTTCAATAAGTAACTTAAAATTTATTAGGCATAATTCCAACCAATACCGGATAAAAGAAATACCAATCAAATTCCAGAAATACTTAGTTCAATATAAATAACAAAATGTTCTGTAGAAAATAAGTTTTACAAGCGTCCAGCAGTTAGATCTCGTTGACGTCAAGAACCAGAATGCCCGCGTTCTCGTCTCCTTAAATTGAAATAGTTTTAGTGGATGTTAATGTGTTATCACTACTATGCCTGAGACCTATGGCCATTAGTGGCTCTGTGCACTACTACTATTGTGCCTGGGACCTATGGCTATTGGTAACCAGTAGATACCCTGTACACCACTACTTGAGTTGGGCTTGTGTGCGAGTATATTGTGGCTGCTAGTGAAGCTGTTACAAACTTGCGCCTAGCTGTCCACACACCAAGGCAGACAAAGCCCAACTGAAGTATTAGTAAAAGCTTAAGACAACAGTACTGATACTGGTATTGTAGTAGTGAATAAATTCAACAACGTGTGCAAATGCAAAAAAACGTTTGTAAATGTGTGAGACTTAGCTGGGGTTTATCCGCTCGCTTTTAACATTGAAGGAGAGAGAGAATACTCTCTAACCAAAACTGTTCCCATTTTCTACTGACAATTACTCTTTAAATGTATATGTAAAATACTAATAAGGTATGTGTATAGGTATACGCGTGTGCTTACATGCTAGCTGTAAATGATAATAATCTACCTCCATACACATACATATCTATGTACGTATGTATGTATGTCAATATTCAATAATCTACAAATATATATAATAACGGTATGGAATTCGAAAATAAATCAGATAATATGTACACTTCAAAATAAAAAATCTTCTGAGTAACAAAGTGTTAACCCATTTCGTACTTAATTATAATCTAAAAATCTATACTTATGTATATACCCATATGTAACGAAGCTTCGTTACAAGGTGTTGAACTCTTGTTTTGTGCTATCAAGTTGTGGGCCCAAATCACTCTTCGTAATTATTTGCTAATATAATAAAGGGATAAAAGTCTGGAATATTTTAAATATTTACATCTTTACGTCGTTGCAATTTCAAGCATACATATATATTATTACCAAGTCTTGGAAATCGTTTCATATAGCCTTTTTTTGATTTAACTAATATTTTTGTTTTAAAATCACAGGATTTCGCCAACATGTCAAAGCTATTTCTTAACAAAATCGGCGCATTTGGTTTGTTGGGCATACATTTTGTAAGAACATACACTCACACAACCACGCATGTGCACCTTCAAAAAAAAAAAAAATACTAACATACCGCTACTTATAACGACAACAACAAACTGTCAAAAGCAAAAGAAAAACTAAAAAAATGTCTATTGTGTTGAACTAAATTAATATTAACTAAGGCTGTTTCTTTCTTACAAAGTTTACTGCCTTTCGCTTACACTTCTTCTATTGTTACAAAATTTCGTTGTTGTTTATGTTTAAATGTGTTTGCCAACTAATTATTACTTTGAGGGAAAAAAAGAAAAGTGAAGTTGGCAAGGTTATGATGTGCAGCGATGTATAGCAACTATTTAGGTTTTCTAGACAAGTTAAGCCTTCAAGCGGTACGGCAGCAGTGTTTTGTCTTGAACATTTTATATGCATAGCTATCTTCTCAGCTGTTTCTGACTTTTATTATATAAAATACAGGAATTGTAATAAAATATCGTGGTGAAAAAGTGTAATTGGTTTTAGATATATAAAACTGAAATGTTTACAAAATGTGTTTAGCACATACATTTTTTTGACGAAGTTTAGTTTTCGAAGTTGTTACTTATGATTAATTTTAAATAAAAATTCAAATGTACCCTGGGGTATCATTTAAAAGTTTAAGCTCTTGTAATAATTCAAGTAACATAAAAAATAATTTAAATTTTGAGGTGGAAAAATTTTATCTGATATATTTTTAGGAAACTAATATTTTATATGTGTCATGCTGAAATTTTTGGGAGAAAAGTATAAATGTAATCGTTTATACCAAATATGTAGTGAAACGGAGCGAAATTAAGAGAACACGTGGATTGCCAGTTGTACGGTTTTTTTGCCCTGATCATAAGATCAGGGGTGCATTTTTATGTGTACATCTATTTTAATTGTTTTTTTTTCACATCATGTACATAGAAATATTCTAGCATATGTAACGTATTTTGTTTAAGCTGACAAAAAAGGAAAATAACAAACAGTGCAATGATTTATATTGATTAATTGTGCAAATGACAGCTCATATTGCATGAGCTTTGGTTGCCGCGTTATTTAACGCCCCATTTACACACGCAACTGCAAGTGCAAGCAATTCAATTTTCACAAATACCATCATACCTCTGCAAGCTGTGAGCTTACTTGCAAGAGTATTATTTGATCTTATATTAGAATAAAATCTTTCATAAAAATAAGACAAAATATAAAAAAGTTTAAGTAAAACATGGCTTTTATCGATTTTTAATATTAATTAACTATTTATTTCACAAAAAAGATATTTGTATAATTTAATTCTCCATAGCAATTCTTGTGACAATATTTTGCCAACGGAACGGAACGGAAAAGAAACAGAATAAACAATCTACAGAAAAGCCAAAAAATATTTTTTTTTATATACAAAAAATGCAAGAGTGATTTGATAATTTTTTCCGCATAATTGTTTTCATTTAATTCCTTTATTTGGTAAAGTAAAGTAATATTTTTTAAGGCCACTTTCTTTGACGACATTTTGAAAATGAGCGCGAACTTGCCTGTGTAAACAATTAAGCAACTAGCAATAGCTTTTATTGTCTCTGTCAATGTATTGGTTGTTAACATGTACACACAGCTTGCAACAAGTTACTGGCATGTGTAAATGGTGTGTAAACTATCAAAATTTAGCATAAAATAGTAAAACGGGCGATAAATAGCTGCCCACCTGGGTGGGCCCGAGCTAAGCTGATGCTTTTCTTTCTTTTGTTACTGATAGGTGTAGTTGAAAGAAGCAATTTAAAAAATTTAGCTTGAGCCTGATCAAGTTTTTCGAAAAATTAAATAAAAATTTTTAATAAACAGTCTTTTATAGCAATGTGCCTCCACAGTTCTACATAAAAAAAAAACGTTGGCTAGTTTTAAAATATTTCAGTACTGATTGCGTTTAGAAAAAAAAAGGTTTTTATTTTTAATTAAACATATCGTGATTTTTCCAAGAGTTTTCTCCTACCTAATATTTTCCTAAAAAATTTTTATAAAAAGCTGTGCTGCCTTTGTTCTTCAGCAGTTCGCTAAACAAATATAGCCAAATGGACTCTGTGAAAAGAGGCCACATTTTTATTTGCTTTTGCTTTTTGAGTCACTGTCTTCTGACGTGCCGTCTCGTCACTTTAATATTCAGTGCACATTTTTAAGCAGTTTTATATGGATAAAGACGGTGGTGTGAGTTCTTATACGTCAGCATTTTACATTCAATTCTATTGTGCTGTTGAGTTAACTTCGTAGATTAAAACATATTCTTAAGTTTCCAATTATGAAAATGAGCAGACGTCTTGTATGACATCAAAACAATACTTAACATTTTTTTGTTACACTTACAAAGCACTTCTTAGCAACTCCTTCACCATGCCCTTGAAGTACTTAAAAAATCATTCACTTTAAACAAGAGTAAAAACAACATGTGAGTAATATCATATGAGCCATGAAACCAAACATATATCAAACGCCATTCTATGTACTGCATCGTTTTCGAGTGCAATATAAGATCGTTTTAAAAAAAACATTGGTTTATACCCTTCAAAGCAAGAGCTAGGGGTTCATATAAATTTAGATTTCTATGGACAATTTCCACAATTTTAATTGCTATAAAATGTACCAAATCAGATTAAAAATCTTAAAAACTGCGTCCTGACCGCTCATGGGATGGCTTCTGAAACTAAAGACTTCTTTAACAACTTATATCCCTGGAAAAAATCAATGACACCAACTTTGCATAGAGTATTGGCTCATGGGAAAGAAATAATAGAAAATAGTAGTGTGCTGATCTCAGGTGAATTAACAAAAGAAGACCAAGAAAATACAAGGAGAGATGTTAAAAAAATTGGGCTCTTCAACACACGTAAAAGCTCCAAATTTTTAGAAAATATGGACCTGATGGAATATTTGCTAATATCATAGGATCCAGTATTATGCAAAATAAGAACAAAATGGTTACCCAAATGGTTACCGAAATTGATTTTTCAACTAGTGCTTATTTCGTGAATGGTAACACTTAGCTCAGATAATTAGTTTTGTCCTTCCGCTGAACTATAATGGTTGTGTATATGCTTCGATAAGTGGGCCTACGATCGCCTTACAGAAGGTGCCGATTTTTCCAAAAAATCATCTTTTCAGATGAAGCTCATTTTCGTCTTGGCGGCTATGTAAACAAGCAAACTTGTCGCATTTGGGGCACAGAAAATCCGCACACATACGTTGAAAAGCTGACGCGCCCAAAATGAGTCACTGTTTGGTGCGGATTTTGGTCCAGATGCATAATTGAGCCATTTTTCTTCGAAAATGAGCAAGGAGTGGGCGTTACAGTCAATGGTGATCGTTATCAGGCCATGTTGAACAAATTGAAGAGGAGGTTATTGGCAACATTTGATTTCAACAGGAAAAAAGTTATTTGGGTGACCCTTTACTTTAAATAAAAAAAGTTAGATTTCATCAATTTTGTGCTGTTTCAAACATTGAATGAAATGGAACAAAATGCTTTTCATGTAAAGCAACAACACTTTAATATTGCTTTGCTAATTTTTTTATGTTTTCTTAAGTAATATCTCTTACAGCTTGTTTCAAGTTCAATTGAGAGTTGGCCGTTTTGACATTTTTAAGAAAAGCTCACACTAAAACCATATAAAAAAATATATGAAGAAGTTTCTCTCTCTGTGTAACACTTCATACTCAAGAACACCAAATTGAATAATAAATTTAGTGAAAGTTTAACTTTAAACAAGTGTTAAAAGAAATGCCAAACGAATTTTGAAGACGAAGCGGATCTGTGTGCTTTTGTAACGACTTTTATGCCCCTGTTATGGAAATATTTAATAAAGAAACAAGAATAACAAGGCCAACGCTTGTCTTGCTGAAAAAAAAAAAATATCTTATGAGATTAAAATTAAAACTAACAACTATTTAGAGTTTAACTTCAAAGATGAAGACAACACAACGAAAAATTACAAATCTACAACATGTGGCCGCTGCGCCGCGAGGAGAAAAGTATACATACAACAAGCGTCAGCAACAACATGCTAATCGGCAATTATAAGCAGGTGTTGGTCCTGCATTTAACCGCACTTGTAGTTGGTTGTATTCCGTCATTTGCAGCAAGTGTTGCAAGCAGTTTATTTCACTTTGTTTATATTAAACAGGCTTCACAAAAACTCGAAGATAAAAAACGCAACAGCTGTTTAACATGAAAAATTTACGAAAAAGTGGAAAGACAACAAAGAATTAAGAGGAAAAGTGCTCAAGCAAAAACCAAAGAAAAAAAAAGTTAAACAAAAGAATTTGTAAGATGCATCTTGCCATCAATGAATTGTATGTGTAGTACTTGCAAACATTACAGGGGAAATAATGACAGCAACTACAGCAACTATAAAAGGAAAAACAAAAATGAAAGTAGTAAATTCACAAAATCTTCTGGCGTACGTTCATATACATATACAATGTAAGTATGTACATGTGTATTTTTGCTGGGTGTTGTTGGTATTTTGTGTATGTGTGCGTGTACTCTTTAAGCAGATGAAAAGCGTTCGAATGTACATATCTACAGACGTGCATACTTTGCATAATGCCACATACACTTAAGTTTTCCTTTATTGCTTCTTCTGTTTCAACATAACGAAGCACCATTATTTGTAAGTATGTACAAGTATTTATTTATATGCTTCTTCTTCCCCGTACATGTACACTTCTCCGTATGTACAATTGTGCTGGAGCTCATATTTGCAATTTTTCGGTTAAACAGCATAAGCAAAAAGAAATAAAAAAATTGAATTAAATATTTAAATTTTTCTCTTGTCTTCAAAAGTCATTAAAGAAAAGAAGCACATATTAATGAGGAGCAGAAACATTAAATAAAGTCATAATTATTCATTCCTGTTTAATATTGCATGTACATATGTAAGTACTTTAGAAATACTCAACGACTTTGACAAAATGCTGAAAGTCTGGCAAAACCTGTCCACTATACAAAGTTAACAGAAAAAGAAGTATATGCAAAGAATATAGTACTAGTATCAGAAAATTGTTAATGCTTAAAGAAGGTGGTTTTTTGAAATACTGCCTTCTGCCAGGAACACAATTGGAACGAACAACGAATTTTTCGCCGCCAATATTTGCGGTCAAAAATAAAACATATTGGTGTATATGAAAATGCACACAGTCTAAGCGTCGTTCGAAATTCGTTGTACGCGGCGTACTAGAAATATATTTATTTCTATTTCTTACGCCGTCGAACGATGAACAAATCAGTACCATTTTGGTATTAGTTTTCAAGTGTTTTAGTAAAACCAGTTAATTTTTACTTTAATGGTTCTTATTTTAATTGCTAAACTTTGACTTTGAACTCTGACGTTTTGCATTTAAAATAAAAAGCCAACCTGTTAGATTATAAAACATGTTTGTAGTGTTTAATTTTTTGTTTTTGGTAATGCTAAATTTTTTAGCAACCAATTTTTTTAATATGGTAACCCCATCAGCTGTCCAACTATAATAAGATAAAATGAAAAAAACTAAGAAAATGGATACAAGTGAAATTATAATTGAAAATGTTAAACTTTACGTTCCATAATGAACATGATTTTCATAATTTTAATTATTTTTACAAAATTTGATATTCTTTGATTCATTTAATTTTTTCTATCTTTGAACGAACAATAAACAACTTTATCAATTATGACAGATGTTTTTGTTTTACGTAGTTATTGTGCTTCATACGACGAATTTACACAGCGTATTTTAACCATCGTATTCGTCGTGTTGGGCGAAATTCGTCGTTCGTCCCAGTTGTGTTATTAGCATTAAACGTGCATGTTTGGCGTAAGGTTTAAAGTCGTAATAAAAAAATTCGTAGACGGTCTTGAAGTGGTTAGTGTGTCATCTCACTTACTGGTTTTCTTGTGTTTTCGAATTGAAATCGTAAAGAAGATGATTTAACTGGTGGTTGTTGACTGCCAGGTATCGGAGTATGATAAGCAGACCAATCCAGAAGACTTGACTCTAATGTAGTAAACTTTGAAGAATATAAATTTTTCCATTATTATTATTATTATTATGTACCTTTTGTTTCCTTAATAGCACGTCTACTAGCCCTACTCCCTTTTAGCTCCTCCTCATAATTTATTTTTCGATGCAGTTCACCCCTTGAGTACTGGCAAAATGAAAAATTAGAAAAACCTTGAGTGTTTCAAGGCCTTAAATATAAGCCTATGTCAAACTCTGAAGTTATTGCAAGTTGGGGGACAATGTATATACAAAAAGCCAGATCTAGTTACACTTTATCAACACAAGTTTTTGTTATCCCCTTTTTATAACACCTGTCAACAAAGTGACAATAATTAGTTGCATAAGCGTAGTTAAGGTGCTAATTATATTTAATAAATAACTAAGAAGAAGGTGGTTACGTCGAATGTTATTCGGAATGTGATAAACATACATTAATTTTTTTTAACATACCAATTTGACCCTCCTGTAGTGCGATTCACTATGCTTTTTAAACCACAATTATTTCGTTTAAATATGTTAACCACAAAATTAACCATTTTGATATTCACTAACACATTAAACCACATCTTCTGTCTTTTAAGGCCAGCTGTTTTAGTCAGCTATTATTTTTAAACGATCAAACTATGGCTTATTAACGGCAGCATTTTTGGTGTGGTTAAATCCGTTTATATTTCTGTTTATTTTATTTGTTGAGGTAACTACATATACTATGTATAATAGTTCAAGAAATGGCTTTTGAGTACTTAGCCTTCAATTTATTGGAAAATGAGTTTGTTGATAGTGCTCCTTCAGTCAACCGGCGTGAACTTCGTGATTTGGATAATCCCTTTGAGTTGGATCTTTTGATAGTATTAGTAGCCATTTTATTAAAATATCTACAAGAGCTTACTGAATTAATTATATAATAAAAATTAGTAATGTTTTAATTACCTTGCGTAAAAAAACTTAAAATATACAAAAGAAAAAGTTTTAGGTTTGTTTTTTTCTTATTCTTCTTTGTGCTTTTCTTTTATTTTTATATGCCGCCTGGCAGAGTTGCCACGTATTGTCAATTTGAATATGAAGTAATGTACAACTTTTTATTGTGGTTAAAATAAGTTAGTGAATAACATGCTGGTTAGTGCAAACATCAAAATGTTTGGTTAAAGATAACATTAATTACAATTGTTAAAAGTTAGTGAATCGCACTACTGGTAGCAGTTAAAACCAGTCCTGAGGGTGTATATCGCTCAAGTCCACCCAGACAGAATTTATTTTGCCAGCAAATATCTGAGTTTCAAGTTGGAATGCTGCGTTAAATGAGTTGTATATTTGAGGCTGCTATCACAGATGACTTCTTTTACTGTTTTGACTTTTAGAACTCAATGTATGTTCTCTACGCTAATGCACTATTTATCGTAGACAGTAGTACGCAATACTTTACATCGTATTCGTTGAATAATGTAATAGTAGCTGTAGCAATAAACAAAATGATGGTGTTGCCAGACTGCCGGCTTTGCTGGCGTGGCCGCTGTTGCTCCGGCTACGGCTCGTCGGACGGGCCTGATTCTTGCCGGCCAGTCTGGTTAATCACTACACAAAAAAATTAATACACACCAGCCTTTTTCTAAAAATAACTCGAACTGAAATCGTATTTAATTGTGAGGCCCGAAAGTGAAAGCTGAAAAAAAGAAGAAGAAAAACAAAGCTGAAAAGTCCCACCGCTGCTGCCTCCGAACTTACCCCGCCACCCAAACTGTGCCGGCTGTTAGTAGGCCAGCTGCGACTTCCCTCCCTCTAAAATACAATTAGGGTTTCTGTGTCGCTAAAAATTTTAGAAACCCTCAGCAGTACATCATCTGCGTATTGCGTACAACAGGAGGGTGATTTAAACCAGTTTATTATCACATTTTTTAAACAGGAAGGAAATATCAAACCATTACTCATATTATTTGGTAAACATGCTTTTATACACTGGTTAGGTAGTTTTTCTTTATGAACACAAAATAAAATTTTAAAAATTAATTTTCTTTCATAACTTATACCGGCACACCCAAACATGTATATTATTGAATGTTCCATATCAGATTTATTAATTTCCATATTCTTATTTGCAATATATTCTGTTTCTTGAAAACGAACTGCAGGAAATGCAAAACGCTTTACCTAAAATTTTTAAAATTGTGCAAGCAGATATTTTGTATTTTCTCCGACGACAGTTTTAATATATACACGTGAATGAGAATTGTCACATTTGGATTTTCTAAAACACAAAATTAGTTTCAAATAAAATTAAAATTATCTGCTCATCTTCTTCATGCACATGTATTCAAGGAGGTTTCAAGAAACACAAGGGAACTGCACTGCTTTTGAAATACAAAGTGAGACCAACTCAATTAGACGTCATCACACCACGTCCTATTGCCGCACATTTCCGCACAATGCGAGCTCGATATTTTTCCTGTGATCTAAATAATATCGTTTAGGTGTATAAAGCTTGAAGAAAAAATGGTTCAATTATCGGTGGCATAATGTGGTTGATACCACATTTATAACAAGTTTTTGGAACGAAGTTCCTTAACGCGGCTTGCTGGTAGTGGATATTAGTAGAAATCGTCACGAAAGCGTGTGAGCTGTTTATATGTATTGGTGTACTGTCGAAAAGCAATTGTGTATGATTGGCAGTGTCTCCACTAACAGCAGCGGAGACACATACAAATAAATATTAATTAGTTGGAAAACGTTCCAAAAATTTAAGGAATCATAAAATTTCAAAATTTTAAAAACAACACAAAATAAAACATACAGATTTCTCCTTGTATTACATTCAAAGATGAAAAAAAAAACGTAAGGAACTTCGTTCCTAACGGGGGTCCCCCGACCGCATTTCTTTTTTTTTTACATGCATATATATAAATTCCATTTTTGAAATAGTATTTACATATACACGCAATTTTTGGATGTAAATTGCACAATAATGTGTATTAAAGGTAAAGTGATCTTAGAAGTAGTATCCATAACTGGAGCAAAATATTATTGAATGCATTATATTTCTAAAAATTTAGTTAGTCTTACACCAGAACATAGTTTGCTGTATGTTACTGTTGTCTTTTTTGGTTTTCCTCTTTAGAAAATTCTTTTTTAATACCAACTTGCTGCAATTACTTAGTAAACATTTTAGTTAGTGGCTTTTACCCAAAAATCTATGAAAAGCACTAATTTCCGAAATTAAATTAAGTGATCCGATCCTCAAATTATTTATCCATATAATAAACTTAAATACTAGAAATCAAAATCTTTATTGTACTTGTCTCACTTATTGGAATACGATTGTACCTACATCATCAAAATATGAATGCGTTGCAGCTCTCTGGTATGTAAGGAATTAAGTTTCCTTTAATGCACAATTTAAATATTTTTGGTAACCGTAAAGCAAAGGAGTCTGAAAATGTATTTTTTCTATGAATGAAATGAAAGCAGTCATCAACAACGCGTTTTCAAACGAAGAGTAAAATGGAAGAGAAAAATATTTGTAATTTACCGCAGTTTGGGTTTTATGCTGTTTTTATGGCGCATACCAACCAACTGAACGAAATCACTTTCATTACATTTTTTAATTTCTTATTCAATATTTTATTTAACAAGTATCACTTTTTCATCCCACTTCAATTACCGGGTATATTGCCAGCAAATTAAATTTACTATGCAATCTTCCCTTAAATTTTTATTAATATTTTACTGAATTTGTGTGCTTGTGTAAATTTTTGTGTGTCTTTTGGTTTGTATTGTTGTTTATGGCATTCATTTATGGGTTAATTAATTAAATGACCTTAACAGTTTTTCCTTTCTCCCTTTTCGTATTTCATGTTGAACTTTTCTTCATTAACATTTCTAGACCACTGTTGCTTTTTTGGCGAATTTTCTTGCCTCATTTAGTGACCTTTTTTTCTTCTTAATAAGCCTTTTGAGTTTATAATTATCATATTTTTTGTTATTGTTTCTTTTATGCTAAAAGCAAAGAGAAAATAAATGATTCAAGAAAAAATGAAAAAAGCAGAAATAGCAGTCAATATTTTAGGTCAGCCATGAAGTGTCAACGTGCGCGCTACTTGATTTGTACTTCGGTGATCAGTCCGTAGAGTGGTTATACCAAACTGTCGTTTTTAATTAAATATTATGTACATACTAAAGAATTATTGGCTGAAAGGGCTGTTTATTGCGGAGTTGAGTTGAATATGAACAATAACACTTTAATTTAAAAAATGAGTATAATTTTTTTTTATCTGTTTTTATTTATTGTTCCATACAAAATTAATTATGTCTTATTTCGCAGTGTAACTGCGTAATTTACAAAAATATTTTCATTATACATGGATATATAATTAAAAAAATACATACATGCTTATATAAATTTAAGTAAGTCGTCGAAAGAAATTCCATACAATTCAATTGAAAACTCTGATATGCTAGAAAGTGTGTGCAAGCCATACACACATCGAATAATGCTGTTGTAAGTACCGTTTAATTTTCTTTTACTCATCGGATCGCAACAAACAAAATTTAGCTTCCATATAGAAAATATAGCAAATAGAAATTAAGTATAGTTTTGCTCAAAGAATTCTTATTTTAATTGGGGTAATATACTGACATGACCATAAAGTTCTAGGCCTAGAAAGAGAACGTCCACTAGTATAATTGATGTGGTCAGACCAAGTAAAGGTATTATTGAAATAAATCTGGGTATTTTTATAAGATGTTCTGTTTCAACTTTTTGACCATTGATATAGAACATACTGGGTGCAATAACTGAATGCGTTATCTTTTTTTTTTAACCATGACACACTTGAACTTTTTAGAATTTATTGTCAGATCATCAACAGAGTGAATATGAATTTGATATAGCTGATGATTTAATGAGCTCACAAAATGATTCAGCATATCGTTACTACAACTTGCATATATTTTATTGTCACCTGCATATATTCTTATTTCACAGTTTCTTATTACAGCAGAAAAGTTGTTTGAATACAGCGAAAATAATAAACGGCCAACTACAAAGCCTTGTTGAACTCCTCTGGATGCATGAATAGATTTCAGTATACTGATATCTTTTGGAGACTTAAGTTGACCTTTACGGAGTAGCAGTGGACGAAAAAATTACAAAAATTACATAACTTAAAGCAAATTACATTTTACACCGGTCTACAGCGTCAAAAGCCTTAAAGAGGTTAGGGTAGTACCAAAAAACCGGTATTACCATCATCGACTTGTCTTCGAATAGTATCAATAACCTCTACTAGTGCTGTTACACAGCCATGATTTTTTCTAAGCCCAGACTGATTTTGAGTTAGCAATTTGTTCCGATCGAGAAATCTAGTTATCGAATTGTGCATATTCTTTCAAACACTTTGGACAGATACAGCAAAACGGCGATCGGTCTATATAATCATTGCTGCTTTTAGGTATAGGTAAACTGATAGCTGCTTTCCAGTTTGAGGGGAAACTGCGGCATGTAAGTATTTTATTAAAGATAAAAGTAATAAATGGATGTAGCGAAAGCTAAACAATTTTAAGGAACTTAGGATGGACAGCGTACCTGCCCATAGAGTCAGATTTAACAGACAAAACACTAGCTAGTACATCACGTTCATTAACATTTTCAAAATAAAATATTGATTCAGTGTTGTTATCGGGATAGTTATCATAATAACTAGGATCAGAATCTACAATTAGAATATTTAAAATGTTTTTATTCATAACGTCAGCATAAACTGAGCATGAACCCTGCTATACTTTTACCAATACCGATTTCTCGTACAGTATGCCAAGTATGCTTTGTACCAAGAACGGAAGACAACTTTTCGGCATAAAATTCGGACTTCGAATTTTTTTTATCAATTAATTAACTTTCTTTTTGCCTGTGATACACATCTCATGCAATGCACAAACTTTGAACGGCTTCTATCTGTTACAGGTCATGTTTTTTAGGAGCTTTCTGATTACTCTAGTTTTAAGAGGTACAACTAAGTCGAATAAATTACTAACACGGTACTCTAGGAAGTTTTGCTGGTCAATTTCTGAGTTCAAATAATATATTTGATTTCACTCAATTTTATAAAAATCGCTGTTGATCAGATCATGTTTTGAAATACATAGAACAGAGAACTAACCGTAAAGGATAATTTTTTGTTTATTGACTACAAAAAACGATTTAAGAGTGTCTTGTCTGTGGATGTCAAACCTATTGTGTTAGGTGATCAATAATGGAGAAAAATCTATATATATAAAATTATTCTTGTGTATGTATGTATGTATGTATGTATGTATGTATGTATGTATGTATGTATGTATGTATGTATGTATGTATGTATGTATGTATGTATGTATGTATGTATGTATGTATGTATGTATGTATGTATGTATGTATGTATGTATGTATGTATGTATGTATGTATGTATGTATGTATGTATGTATGTATGTATGTATGTATGTATGTATGTATGTATGTATGTATGTATGTATGTATGTATGTATGTATGTATGTATGTATGTATGTATGTATGTATGTATGTATGTATGTATGTATGTATGTATGTATGTATGTATGTATGTATGTATGTATGTATGTATGTATGTATGTATGTATGTATGTATATATGTATGTATGTATGTATGTATATATGTATGTATGTATGTATGTATGTATGTATGTATGTATGTATGTATGTATGTATGTATAACAAAATTTAAAATTAAAGGGTGCCCCATACAAAAGTGAAAATCAGCTGTAACTTTTTAACGATATGAGATAGAAAGCTGAAGTTTGAACAGAATATGTAGTTGCCTTACTCTCTACAGAACAACAACAAATATGTACCGAAAAACGCGGACCGGATCAGCTAGTCGTTTATAAATATTCAGCCAATTTATATGATGCAGAAAGTAGCATTACATAACCAACTCTAAGAAGTATTTGCCACGATTTTTTATTAGATCTTGGAAGAAGCTAACAAAAACGAAAGAAAAAAACAGGCAAATAATTGAGCTCTGTGCAGTGCATGTTTACTAGTTATTTATCCAAAATCAGCTTAAAAAAAATTACACAATAACTTTAAAAGTTGTTGAGTTTTACAATTGTGGTTGCGATTTCACATATGAAAAATTAAGTAGGTATGCACAGTTTTCTAAATGCTGCATTCCCTTTTCAATGACATCAAACCTATTTTATTAAAACAAAAATCATAAGAATGTTAGGAGCGCCTAGTGGTACGAAAAGAATTTATTATCCTTGTTTAGTCCTATTCGTTATGTAATCCTCAGTATTACTTGCTTCAAGCGCAGTTAAGTTTTGATTCCCATGAAATGTTTTAATGTCTGCTACTATATAAGTGATGCAAAAAAAAATTTGGTATAATGGATGAATTTAATATAATAACAATTCTAGAAGCAGAGACCTTGGCAGAAATACATCAAGAGTTGTGCTCAAAAGCCTAAAAATTGTACGAGTGCTTTTCAGTGTAATTCAAGTTTTTTGACTCTAGAAACCTAAAACGAAAGCTGCCTTCAAATGAGGTTGCAAGCTCTGTGCATGATTTAAATTAGTTTAGAATATAGTAGCGCTCATTTAAATTTTATAATTCCGACACGTAACTTTATTTGCATTTCAATGGCTGTATAAATTGAAGTCATTTCTGTTTGATGTCTTGGGTCAGAGTAAATTTTTTTTTGGTGTGACTTTGACAAAGACGTGGCTGCTTAAGGCTGTCTGCACATTAGCATTTTCTATTCAAAAACCCACAAATAAAAAAACAAAAATATTACAATTAAAAGCCCCAAGATTATATTTTATGTGTAAGCAAATTAAAATTATAAATAACACTAAGCACGAAAATAAACTGATTTCATGAAAACTAATAAATGTTTTTCAAATAAAAAAATCAAACATTTAAAATATAATAGAGATTGAATAACGACTGCTACTGTAAAGTAATAAAATTTTAATAACAGTTAATCGAATCAAATTTAACAGTAAATTGATTAACATTAAATTTCATACGCTTGCTGGGAACCAGTTTTGTAAAGTTAATTATCAGCATTTAAAATATATAATTAATTAAATTTTTGTTTGGTTACATCAACAAACATTAGTCTGTAAACAGCAGCCTTAACAAATTACTGCATGTCTACTTGTTTGCCAGTACAGCAACAATCCGGTTTGATAAAATTTGCTTGTTCAATTTATCCATGCCATGCATGGCGTATAATTTATATTTTTATTTAATATTGCTAATTATATGTCATTCATACGTCACCCTGGTATTGTTATGATTTAATATAATGAATGATTTTTGTTTAAATTTCATGGAAATATAAAATGATTTGTTGCCTAAAAAGAAAAATAATATTTAATCTTTGGTTTATCTTTAAACAAAATAAGAACTAAAGTATACTCCCATACAAAAAATTTAAATTTGCTGCAATTTTGAACTGAAAGATATGCACAGACCTTGCACGGTATATGCAGTTACCATGCTTATACAACATATCAAAGGTGTTAAAAAGTGAAAATGTAGAACAATATCTTTGAAGAAATGAAAATGGGCAATTCAGAAGAGTTTTTAGATAAATTAAAGCTTATTTAGTTTAGTTTATGCAACTACAGAATTGAACTCTTACAGATCGCTAGAATTTATCAGCTTAATTATAGTATGTAAATAACAACAATGTAAGCTAACTATTGTTAACAATGGGTTTAGATAAATCGCTGTACAAGTAAGCTAATTGTCTTTTCTGTACGAAAAATAGTTTACTTAACCTTTTTATAGTGTCGCTTTATGCTAAAGACCTCGTTGAATTTTTCTATGAGGGGTTTGATAAGCAACATCATATTTGATTTCAAACTGTTAAGGGCCACTTATTTTGCAAGACTTTTAGGATAATTCTTGCATCGAAAATACTTGCTATAGAATACTTTAATTCAATTGCTCAAACATATGACTATTGTACTCACGCATAATAGTATGTATTTGAGCCTGTAAGCGTTTTTCCAGGCTATCGAAAATTGCAAAAAAAAAAAAAATTAAACAAAATCAAGTTTAAGTTTCCAAACAAATTCAACTTTATTGTGCGACTACTAAAATCGAATGAACGAATATTTGAGTTTTTATTAAGAAAAGAATAACTAAAGACAATAAATAATCACGGCTAACCGTTAAAGTAATAAAACATCAGTACAAATATTCTTGTTGTTGTTTGACAATTTTTAAATGCACTTATTGAGATAAGTGCGCAATAAATCACAAAAATTAGCAAGAATTTGTACATATGTATGCACGTAGTTATAAAAAAAGTGTGTGCATTTTGAAACAAAGCTAAACCTCAGTGGCTGCGAACAAGCACAGTGGTTATAATGAACAGTATGTTTCCACGATATGCTCTTCGCTCTCTATTTATGCTTAACACCCTAATCGGGAACGAAGGGACGTACTTTGTCATACAAAATTTTGAGAGCGAATGAAGTAGCTTCATATTGCAGCTACATACATACCAAGCACAAAAAATTTCTGTCTTCTCTACTTTATATCGCAAGTTTATCTGCACTATCTGTCAGAATCATATATTGTGAACAAAGAAAACATAATAATACATAAAAATAAAAGTTAATTTTTGAAATCAATAAAATAATAAAACGTTAAAAACAATTATATTTATAAAGTGAGTTCGGCTTGAGGTCCTTTAGTGAATAATTTTACACCAATTTTAAATTGATATAGCAATTATTTTATTTTCTCCAATCAATTTAAATTTGGTGTAAAATTATTTACTAAAGGAGCTAAACCCGAACTCACTTTATAAAAAAAATATTAATATTAAAGGTCAACATTATACAGTTCAATGTTAAAAACAATTGTAAAAATTTTGTGAAAAGGTTTATTATGGCAAGAAGGATATCTTCTAAATTAAAATTTATGGAATGTTCAAAAACATGCTTCAACTTGCGCATGGAATGAAACAAGAAGCACTCCCATTTCTTGGAGCAGCTGCATCTGAATAATTGAAAGATGTATGTTTGCTTATTGCAAACAAAAGTCAAATCGAAGCACATAGTCGACTCGTGTAAACGGTATGATTCATAAATACAATTGAGAAAGCGAAGCGGGTGATTCAACTCGTAATGGAACCATGCTATGTATAACGTTGCTTTGAATGTAAGCAGGCGTTTCTATCTACGGCAGCATTTAACATTTACTCAGATCTATATTTAAACAAATAACGAAATAACACAAGATAGATTGATATAAAAAAGTGCTTAGCAAAGTAGTAACGTGGATATTTGTTTTAAACTGCATATATGATGTACCGTGATTTTTATAAAATGTTATTTATATCATAATTTAAGACAGGTAAAATATAAGAAACAAAGCCAACACTAAAATTATTCAAAGTCTTCAGGTAAATATGCTTTTTGTATTTCCTGGTATATTTTTGGTGCTTCCTTCTTTTTTCATGCTCTTAAAAGTAACTGGTTCCCTTAACTACTTCAATAAGTTTAATGTATTATAAAATAAAATGTTTGTTAATCTTTTTATATCGTGGCTAACCAGTACATCAGCATTTTCAAATATACTAGCGCCTTTTTTTTAAAGCAATGCTTCTAAAATAAATTTATTTCCACATTTCCTATTATAATAACAATTATCTGACAATCGTAATTACCTTGTTAGCACTCAATTTCTAATTGCAAATCATGGAGATATACATAAATCATGTACACACAATTTGTGAGCTCATACTTGCCTGTTTATCTTATAAACATTCATTCAAATGTGTCGCTGTCCGTCATCAGCATTTAATTTGTTTTATCAAAAGGCCAAGAACAGTCTTTGGTCATATATTTTAACCTCTGTAATGTGTTAACACCATAAAAAATAAATAAATTTTAATGTAAATTAAAATGTTGTGATACATGGAAAAGTTTTCGGCAACATGTTGCCAAGCAACACCCTTTACAGATTCAGAAAACAATAATTAAATTTAAGAGCAGGATATTTTCTCTTTAACATGTTTTACAAAAGGAATTTAAAAAATGAATGTGCTCTCTGACTACTCCCTTTACCGGTTGTTTATTTACAAAAACTCACTCTCTCTTTTGCACAAGGATGCGATGTCTGCAATGTTTTTGTTCGCGTTTCCTGCAAAATGCGTTGACTCAATTCTTAGCATTGACTAAGGACATTAAGTTCAAGGCAATTTAAATGTAGACATCACACATTATACATTTTATGTGCATGTTTTTCGTTATAATTTTATCTCTTATTGTTTTCAATTTTTTTTTCTCCAAATAAGGAAACAACTTTTTAGATAATTTTAGCCGAGTGTTTGAACTCTGTAGTAGTAAAAGTTTTACGTGATATTTTTTAAATTTATTTTTCCATTGAAGAAAAATTATTTTAAAATAAAGCTGCTGTACATAAGCTTGTATTTTTTGTAACGAATAGGAAATTATCAGGCAGAAAAATTTACTTTTAAAATAAAACAAAATTTTAGTTCCACTACACCAGCATAGAAAAGGTATAAATTTTTGAAAATTTTTAGGAGATACAACATAAAATACGAATCCGAATCGAGAAAAAAGCTAAAAAAGAAACCACAAGGAATTCAATGAAAACTAAACCAACAACAAATGTTTCTAATTTAATTTTTAGATTTAAAACAGTGAAAAACTCTACTCAAACATTGAAATGATTTGTTGTTTTGTTAATATTCTGCAGAGGGTCCTGTGGCGCCATTGAACACCTCGCAGTAAGCACAAAAAACATAACCATTCATTACGAATGCGGCTTAGCATATACACACATATATTAGGATAGGCCGATTAATAAGAGCGCAGATTGTTCAATATTAAGCTATCGATTACTCAATAGCTTTTGGCTTGAGAAAAAAATACGACTACATCAAAAAATCTTTCTTTGAAAGTCCCTCACCTAAAGGAGGCTTGGAATGGCGCCGTACTGTTTGCAAAATACTTATTTTGAGTTGGTCATACATTTGATTTCTCTACAGCTATCTGGGACTGAGTAGTGTTATGACCATTGATTAGTGTTATGAGCAATATTGAAAATATATGAGCTTATGGCACTAATTAGGATTAGGTGGTAGGATGCAAATGGTCACCCCCAATAACTTCTTTTTCTTCAGCATTGAATTCGAGCACATCGACTCTGCACTAGGCCTTAATAGGTACACTTCTGCACAAAAATACAAATTAATTACTTTTGGGGAGTCGAAAGTAATATTCTTATCTATTGAAAAAAGCGAATGTACATATAATAGCCGATGCTAAGTCAATAAATTTTTTTATGTAAAGTGTTTTTTTTTCCATGTATAGAACTTTAAGTTGCAATAAAACAACGATGGATTATTTGACATAAGTTTTATTTATCCGAAAGATAGTCTTGTGGCATTACTCGTACATTTAAAATATGATTTTTGGCATACGACCGCCACGGCTGGCGCGGATGTAGTCCAATCTGCAAGTCCAATTTTCGATGACTTTTTCCAACATTTGTGGCCGTATATCAGCAATAACACGGCGAATGTTGTCTTCCTAATGGTCAAGCGTTTGTGGCTTATCCGCATAGACCAATGACTTTATATAGCCCCACAGAAAGTAGTCTAGCGGTGTCAAATTACAAGACGTTGGAGGCCGATTCACAGGTCCAATACATGAAATTAGGTGGTCATCATGGTTATTTCTGGACATCATGGTTATTCAATTCAGGAATGAAAAAGTTCGTAATCATGGCCCTATACCGATCACCATTGACTGTAACGTTCTGGCCATCATCGTTTTTGAAGAAGTACGGGCCAATGATTCCACCAGATTCAGTTTTTCTGGATGTAACAGTGTTTCGACATACACTTGGGGATTAGCTGCACTCCAACTGCCGCAGTTTTGTTTGTAGCCATTCCACCAGAAGTGCGCTTCACCGCTACACAAAATTTGCTAATGAAAATCGGGAATTATTTTCGAAATAAAATTGCACTATTTGCAAGCGTTGTTCAGGCGTGAGTCTATTCATGATGAATTGCCAAACCAAACTGAGAATAAACCACTTGACAGCTGTTAGATCGGTCGCCATCTTGAACAGTGATGCCAACTCAAAATTTACAGTATACAGCGAAAAAGGCACCCTTTTATATACATATTTTTATATACATATAATTGTATAAAGGCACGTTTTTGTATTTATAATAGTTTGGTGGACGTGGCAATTTATGTGCTTTGCAATATTTATTCCAAGTCATTGGAAAATTTATAATTTTTTCCTTAAAGAAGCTGAAAAGCTTTCCTCTGTTACATCACGTTTCTTAAGCAGAAGCAGATAGCCTTAGCCTTATAGTCGAACCTATTGATTTTGAGTCGTTGATTACTTATCCGGGCCTGATTATAATTGGCCTAATCAAAACGGGAAAGATGTTTTTATTTTATTATTTTAGTAATCAGCATATTTTAAAAAACACAAGAAAAGCAAAGATAAAGGCTTAGTGGCTGGGTAGCATACCATGACTGTTCCACGTACCTCACGACAATCAGTACAGACCAAGGGGTTTAGAGCATAGGTAAAAATCAACCGCACTCGTTGAAATATGAACTTATATATTTATTTGCATTAAGAGCCAGTTGATATGTATTAATTTAGGTCCAAAAATGAACCTTTTTAAAAAATATTTGCTGTCTTTTTTAGCTGTCTATATGCCGACGACATTTCGTTGGTGGTAATCAACTTATCAGTAAAAATTTTAAAAATTTTTCAAGTCTACTGATGAGTTGATTAGCATCAACCAAATGTCGTCGGCATATAGACAGCTGTAAAAGACAACAAATATTTTTTAAAAAGGTTCATTTTTGGACCTAAATTATTACTGCACTCGTTGGCTAAGTAGCAGCGAGTATCCATCCCACTAGCTGAGCGCTGAATTACTGACTGTCTATATTTAAGCTTGTTGATCAACTTCTAAATTTTTCACTGTAGTTTTCTGTTATTGTAAGATATTTTATATTTTTAAATTGATTTTCCATTGGTTTTTACATTTGTTGCTATTGTAACAATTGACGACAATGCTTTGCGAACAGTGCCGTTATTTAGAAAATATAAATATGTCGCTGTTAATTACGTAAATCGCTGGTAACTAATTGAAAGACAATGAAATCTGAAAAGGTAAGAGATTAGCCAAGGTGGCAATTAGTTAAATAATTTTTTAGTTGGAGCTTAGCTTAAGAGTGCGAGAAGGACTCTTAGTCGAATTTTAGGGCTGTTTGCTACCCGTCCGTCCGTGTTTTCAAAACAAATGAAGTTGACTTGGTGCTACAATCACAAGTTTTGAAAACAGGAAGAACTAAAAGGTGCTCACTTTAAAAAAAAGACTTTTGAAGTGTAAGATAGACAAAATTTTAAATTTGCATGCGGTACTTACATGGATTTTACGACTGCAAACATCTAAAAGCAAAGAAAATTAAGAAAGTGAGGGCTATACACAATACCAGAAACGATAGCTGTAACTTCTGAGCCAAAAGAGACACTGAAAATTGAAATAGTATATGATCCTAAATGTCCTGTGCAACCGAAAATACAAACAAAAAGTTAACATTGAAATATCGCTTGGTACAAGGAGGTACCATTGTATCCTTTTAGCAGAAATACAGAAACTTAAAATTTTCACATTATAACGGGTTGCCAAAATCTAAGAGCCGATGTTGAATGTCAACCTCACTAACGCTTATATTAAAAAAACAATTAATATCTATTTCATATCCAAATTAAAAGATTTTTGTATTGAAATTTTCAAATAAAACACATATAATAAAGACTTTAATTTTTTTGAATACAAATATTAAACTTTAACCCCCTAATTCATAAAAATTATTACAGGCTTATAAGACTGTTATTTGACATATTTGTATGGAAAATCTGTCAAATAAGATCTTTATAAGCCTGTTATAATTTTTATGAATTAGACGGTAAGTTTTTTTTCTGCATTTCTCAATTTTAGAGTATTTTAATTTTAATAATGGAAAGGCTTATTACGAAAATTAGCGTTCTTAATCAAAAAGAATTTCGTGCAATTTGTGGTGTTTTCGTTCCATTAAACGTCGAAATGTGCGTACAGTCGGAAAAATCGTGCAAAAATTTAAGGAAATCGGCTCTGTGTGGGAGATGTAAAAATACAGTTCTTGCGCAGCTCATACGGCAGAAAATGTTGCTGCTGTTCGCGATAGTGTGGCTGAAGAGCCGTTCATCTCACCTCGTTGTCGTGACCAACAATTACGCCTCTCACGCTCGCACTTACACTTACACGCTTACAAGGTACAGCAAGGTACTGAGTCAACAACTCAGGCCTCTTAATCATTCCAAGTGTCGTCAAGGGTCAGAATGGTGACAAGAAATGGCCACAGTTGCTGTTCAATTTTCGATGAAAATCATCTTCAGTGATGAGACATATTTTCACCTCAGTGTATTCGTTATTGAGCAGAATTGGCGAATTCAGGTGAATGATATTCGAAGAGTGATTAGCGAAAAATCAAGGTATCCAAAAAGTGACTGTTTGGTATGGTTTAGGTGGCATTATCGGTCCATAGTTTTTCGAAATGATGCTGGTCAGGCTGTTATACCTTGTTCATACATGTATTTCTAATTGAGATAATATTCAGTTTATTGACATAATATTTTTTGCGTTCATACATACAAATATTGAGCTAACTCTATTAGTATCTGACAGCTGAAAAAAAGTTGTTCTTTTTGTTTTGGTAGTGAGAAAAAAAAGTGAAAAATATTTTCCAATAAGAAAAATGGAAGAAAAACTGCCTTTTATTAAAAAGATTTTAGTGTTGTACAATAAAAATATGGAGCTTGTACAAGTAGTGCGTTCATGTTATGACTCCAAAGAAGCAATAATAAAAAGAAAGAGAAATACAAATTTGGAAATGCTGCAATGTTTTTATTTTTATTGTATTTATTTTTATTTTTTATTATTTTGTTTTGTTTGCTTTTGTTTACATTTATCACGTCATTCATTTCGCATTGTATACTTTTGCTTATCAAGCACATCTTTTATAGTGTTGTGTTCCATCTTTTTCTCAAGATTCAAAGCAATATAGAGTTTATTGAGCAATAACTTTATTGACTTTTTGTATGGAATATTGAGCTCAATAATGGACTTTATTGCGATTACCTCAATAAAGGCGCATGTATGAGCATGGTATTACTGTGAATGGTGTTCGCTATTGTGTGATGATAACGAACTTTTCATAATCTAAATTGGATGATATGGATATGGATGATATGTGGTTCTTAGGAAGTACAATTCTAATGACCCTGTTATCTCACATGGTGGTGATTTTAGTTGGCTTCCGAAATCATAGGATTTGACAAGAAAAGGTCTACACGTCTAAGCCAGCAACAATTTAAGAGCTAAAGGCTTAGGTAATTCGGCTTATTAATGGCATAGGACCGCAATTGCCCCTCAGTGTTATCGAAAATTTGGACCATCGAATGCAGATGCAACGCTAAAGTTGCGGCGGCCATTCGGTCGATATTTTTTCCATACATAATTGAACCATATCAGAATTGTCATAATAAAAAGAAACGACAAAATATTAAAAATAATTGTAATCTACTTAAAAACAACATCGGCCCTTAAAATTTAACCACCCTTTATATAGTTGCCTGGCCTCTACAACAAATACGCACTGAAATTTTCACTGGGTATGCACATAGTTGCTTGCTTGCCATTACAATAAAAATTAAAAACTAAATAGTTTTCCTTACAAGAGGTACTCTTCGTATGACAAGTGAGATGAGTGAGACGAATAGTATGGCAGTACCGGCTATTTGCTGTGCGAGTCGTACTTGTGCTTGGCAGAATTGAATACAGTTTATAATTGACATTTACATATTAAATATAATTAATAAATCCTTGGCTGAAGGTCGTTTTATTGATAGGTGGAAAGAAGCTTCTATTACTCCTATTTTTAAAGGAGGTGATAAAACTTGTGTTAATAATTACCGTCCTATTGCAAAGTTATCCAATATATCAAAAATTTTTGAGCACATTATTATCAAGGAAAAGATGTTTTTTTCAATAAAACGCTATATTTGTAATGAACAGCATGGATTTTTTCCTGGCCGTTCTACTGCTACAAATTGTGCAGTTTTTAACCACTACTGTATTTCTGTTTTTGAAAAACATAATCGAGTTGATGCAATTTTTATGGATCTATGTAAAGCGTTTGATAAGGTTTCTCATAATATACTCTGTCTTAAGCTAAGGAGAATGGGCTTTCATGGCTCATTTCTCAATTGGTTAAGGTCTTATCTTTCTGATAGAAAATATACAGTTGTTCTGGAGGATTTTGTGTCCCTGCCATACACTGGACATCCGGGGTACCACAGGGTAGTATATTAGGGCCGCTACTTTTCTTGATCTTTATTAATGACATTGGAAATTATTGTTCGGTTCACAGTTTTTGTTGTATGCTGATGACCTCAAAATTTTTAAAGAAATAATATCAGACAATGATGCATTTGCTCTTCAGTCTTGCATCGATGAAATATCCCACTGGTGCGATATGAATAATATGTCCTTAAATGTAAATAAATGTTGTCAAATGTCCTTTCACAAACCTAATATTCGTTCTGTGAATGCTTTCCAGTACAAGTTATCTGATTGCAATTTAGTAGTGGTCAATCAAATGTTAGATCTGGGTATCATTTTGGACTGTGAACTTAACTTCAATGCTCATCTTGACTACATGACACCTAAAGCCTATTCCGTCTGCTCTTTTATAAGAAGAAACTGTTAGAAGAAGACTTTGCTGATCCCATTACTTTACGAATATTGTATACAGCTTTTGTACGCTCTAAATTGGAGTATTGCTCGTTTATTTGGAACCCTATATACGATGTACATACAAATAGAATTGAAAGAGTTCAAAAGAAATTTGTTAAATATGCGCTTCGTAATTTTCAAACTTTGTCAATGCCAATTTCATATAATGCTCGTTGTTTGCTTTTGGGTTTGAAGCCACTTTCTGTAAGACGTACTATGCAATCCACTATTGTAATTTATAACTTGATAAACGGTCATATCGATTGTGAATACTTATTAAAGTTAATAAAATTTTTATAATAATAATTTATTCTATGTTTCTAGTCATGGTACTAATTATGCAATGCGTGAGCCGTTGCTACGGGCCTTGCATACTTTAAATAGCATCAATAATATCGTTAGCATTGATTTTTCGTTGCCGATTACTGATTTTAAATTGTTATTAGAATATAAGGATTTATTTAATATATTTTGTAAGGATATTGTATTCCATAGGCTTAGATGGATAAATAAATAAAATAAATAAATGCGTGTATTGGTTCTGAAAAAGATTGTTTATGTTAAAATTGAAATCATGAACACTTTTAAAGAAGATCAGAAAAGTAAATTTGCAGCTTTATTAGCCAATTAATGTACCATTTCTGTTTTTGATATCCTGTTTAGATGATCCGTCAATGCTCACAGTGCTGGCTTACTTTTTTTTATGTTCCATAAACTTAAGCCTTGAAAAATGTGACTAAAAGTGTTGCAAAAACTTTATTTATTAAATCATTAAATTTCTTCTGACCCCTTTCCATCTCTGGCTTTTTCGCATTTACTTACAGCCCTATTTTTCCTCAACAAAATAAGCACAAGTGAAATATACAAATTTCCTTTCGAAAACTTCCTGCCTATACTCACTAACATCTTTCATTTTTAGTTTGAATACGTTTTGTCATAAAAGTCCCACATTAGATATTTATCCCCAGTTTTTTATGTTCATGTGTCTGTATTTTTTTCCATAAAAAAATTGTGTATGGATACTTGTGGTGATGTATTTTTGCAAGTCTGTAATTAAATTTAAACAAAACGTGACATATTTTGTATTTTCATTTGTTATTTCCTAAATGTTTATTTAAATACAAATGCACTGTGTAACACAACATGTGACTATATGTGGTATTTTGAAAAAAAAAAAAAAAATTCTTTCTTCCCTCTTTGCCTGCCTTTGCTGTTGTATGCTTGTGATAACTTCTGGTACGCCCAAACGTGCTTAAATGTATATTCTTTTATCCCCCTCTACTAGAATGTGCTGAAATTCTTATCTAGCGGAATTATTTTACTGAAATTTTGAGAGAATCTGGAAAGGTGATTTCACAAAACTCCATTTTTTTTTTTTTTGCTGAAATCGGTATAAACTTTTTGGATACATTTGATTTTAGAGCATAATTTAATATTGGTTTGGATTCAGATTGCTGGTACACTGTGTATTCTTCTTGTGTCCCATATACATTTTAGTCATACAAAAAAAAAAAAAATTAAATATGCAGTTGTTGTTTGTATCCTTATCACCAGACTTTAACCCAGTTTGTTTTGGAGTGGGATGAATAATGGCAGTTGTTAAAATATGTTTGTTTGCCTGCCAAAATATTATATTTCAGTCATTTGTACAACTCATTTAAAAATATTGTTACAGTTTTGAAAACTTTTTTGGTTGTTGTTTGTTTAATCGTAAATTCGTTTTTTTTTTGCTGTCTGTTTGTCTGTTTGTTTGTGTGTTAAAAGTAAAAGACAACTTGTCATTTGAGTCGGTTTGTTTATATTTATTTTACAATTTATTATAATAATTTTTTTGCCATAAATTTGTTTTAGCTGATTTGTTTGTAAACTTTCACATGTTGTACCAGCACGTGGAAGAGGGTGATCCTTGTAAAATAGGAGTTATCGTTTTTTTTTTTGCCTCGCTTTATGAAATTTGATATGAGCAACGAAATACTAATTAAAAGTTATTAAAAATTGTTCACGTTACAGTTCAGTGTAAAATGAAAACAAGTAATATTGTTATATTCGACCTTGCCGTATTCTTTGTACCGTTTAGCAAGGTATGTTGCGGAGTTATTGGGACACCCGTTATTATTACTCTCATTTTATAACTGGAAAATGATGTTTCCCATCGTGATTAAGTACAATTTCGCAGCAATTTTCTTATATGGGAGCGTTTTAATTGAATATACATACAGTATTTTTCGGTTAATTGACCCTACGGTTAATTGGTTTCCACACTTAATTGAACCACATGATCGGGTATACGAACATCATGTGAATTTCCTCGGATAATTGAACCCGGTTAATTGATTTTCCCGCTTAATTCGTTCAAAATTCATGTCATCAAAAATAAATTTCCTCTTACTTTTACCCGGTTAATTGCGTTGAAAAATAATCTGGCATTTTTGCACATACATATTTGACATCATTTGTGAAAAACACTGGGTGGCATCTCTACTATACACATATACATATGTACATTTTTTGCTGTTACTTGCATTTTTTTTTTTCGTTTAAGGTAAAAAAAAAACTATTTTGTAAAACTTAAAGTTCATTAGTACATATGTAGTTTCAATTATGCGTGATTTCTGTAATTGAACAAACTGTTCAATTAAATAGGGTTCTTGTAATTGAACGAATTGTTCAATTAAACAGGTATCGGCTAATTGGTTCACCGGTTAATTGAACAAAAAATTGTGCAAATTTTGATATGCAATTAACCGAAAAATACTGTACATATTATGTAGGAAAATTAAAAAAATTTCAATATACTTTGTTGTCAAAAAATTAAACAAATGTCTATTTAAAAATTTTAAGAAAGCAAAATTCACTAAAACCTTTGGCTACGCAGCCTAAAAAAACTGCTCTAAAGGCCATTATTACGATTTGAATATAAGGTTGGCACTAGCGAAAGATACCTTTAATAAAAGTGAGACATAAACTGGCCGGTAAACAATTTTCATTTTAACAACTTACCAATAAAACAAAGTAGCGTTTTCTTATGTTGTGTCAAAGCTTTTGAAAGGTTCAAGTCTGGAGAAAGAGTTTGTGCATGAAAAATGATTTTTTTTAATCATTTCACTTGATTATAGCAAAGACACAACCAAAACAATTTAATTTTGAACCAATCCTCTTGTTAATTTACAGGTTGAATTATTGTTCTGATAATTTATCTCTCACTTTTTGTTGAAGGGAAATTGTAATAATGCAAAATGGTTAATCTGCCCGATACAATCCTGCCTTTGATGTCAAGTTGTAACAATGGCCCTAAAAACTGTATTTTATTTACACGCAATCAGTTAATGTTGCTTTAAATTAACAAATCTTAGTCACAACCCATTTATGTTCAATATTTTAATTAAAACTAATTTTCTAGCACAAGACTGGAGCTATTTAAATTGTTGGGTGTTGTATTACATATTTGATTTCTAAATTGTGTAAAGTTAATTTACGGCAGCTGTAGCATACCTGACCTCATTATCTAATGCGGGCAAATTAAAGAAATAACAGCGACATTTACCAAAGTAAATGTCACATGTCCATTACAACACACACCCAAACACAGCCACCAACGGCAACATTTCTGGGTCATCTATGTATGTACATAAATACTTATCGACCTAACTAAGCATATGAGTATGTACCTAAACAATAGCAATAGCGGTTTTAACACTTCGTATTATATTTAAAATACTTTTAAATATAATACTGTTTTAAACTTCCAAGTGTGCGCGACTTTTTGTTTGGTATTATAAAAAAGTTGAAACAGCTGACTTTTGTTTAGATATTTTACAGCCAAGAACACACAAAAGAATTTTTTAATTAGTGTTTCGTAAAATATTAAAAGAAATAAAATCTAAAAAAAATGCCTAAGGAAACCGTGATAGAAAAGATTATTAACTATTTGGTTCAAAATGCCATTGATCAAATCCAAGTTAATGAAATGAAGAAGTGCAAAGGTACATACATATATTTATTTTTAACAATGTTCCTGTAAGCATTCTAGCAGTGTTTTTACTTCTGCATCACCCCATCTTTTGTTCCAGATTTTTTCGCGATTTCTTTTTATAACTTTTTTAATATTTTCTACTTTTTTGGTCTTTTCCATTGCAAGTTTAAGAAATGTTTACAATTTACTTTATTATATGTAAGTAAAAAACAATGTGGTGACAAATCTGTCAGCTGTTATTTGGCAAACGTACTACTGTTTTTGGCATTGCAGAGGTTTTAACTTAGTAAATTAAAAATCTATGAGATTTGTTGTTGCCGAGTTTTAAATTTATCAAGATTTATGAAATTTAGAATATCTCCAAGATCTACAATAGTATTTCAATTCAAATTGTGAAAATCGCAAATGAATATGTGCTGAAGTTTTATGTTAAAATTATTTTTGTTACGTTCGCAGAAGATCAAACAAAGTTTTTCATTCACAGATGGTATTGTATTAGCTAACAGAATTTTTTTCTCTACTTTCAAATCGCGGTAAGTTCAATTGTATCAACTTTTACACACCCGAAGATACAAAACAAATCTATAATAAAAAGTTCAACTTCTTACACTAAAAAAACAACATTTGCCCATTTTCCATACCGTGCATGAAGAGCTCATAAGTTGTTCAATGGCTTCAAATATGGATTTACAATTTAAGTAAAGGGTATACCTAATGCAATAGGAATTGTTTCAAATAATTGAAAATTTTCGCTAGTGTAGGGTTAGGTTAGGTTAGGTTAGGTTGAATGGAGGGGTTTGTCTGCCCGTGTCTTACGACATACACCTAAGCCAATATAGGCTTGTTGTGCGCTCCGTGGGTTTAACCGTGAGTTAAATCGCTAGTGTAAATATCGTCCATAAAAATCCAAAAGACCGTGACCGAAAAAAAATTTCAAAATGGACTCTTCGATTGAGTATGTTCTAATTAAAATTTTGTTTATTTAGACATAAAACTATGGAACTATGGGCTTAAGAAGACCATCAAGCAATTACTGGCTTTTTGAATTTGTTTATATTTATAACGTGTGGGAAACGATAGCAAAGTACAATCATTACTTAAATGTTGATACATCTAATCTGAATATTTTTAACATTATCGTAGAGATATGCGACAACGCATAGTTGCATAAAAATATCTGACTCTTAATATAAAAAATAAACATATGGTCGCTAAATACCTTTAATGACGTTGTTTGAATGTACAAATCTTTATTCGGAGCAAATTTTTAGAGGTTAAAAAAAAATATTTTATTACCTCAGAGAGTTGACTATAACTGGCTGCAGATTATAAAAAGCACAACACAACCCTACATTTATTTCTGGTTCAGCCATTAAATTAAAGACTAGTAAAGGTTTTTAAGGTCCTCGTTTATATCTAGTGAATGATGTCAATGTGACATATATAAACTTTTATTTGTGGGCTCTAAAAATATGCGAAGTTGACTAAAATTCTTACCATAAATTTGATTCGCAGACTTGAACTTGCTCATTTACGAGAGTCTTTCTTTTGCCTAAATTGTGTCACAGTACCAAAGCAAACTTTATCATTGTTTTGCTTAATTAAAATTTTCATAGCTCTATTTCCTTCATCTCTTCTTCGCATAATAATAAATCACTAATCATATTATATGATATTAATCTCCATATTACACTTACACTGCGAATTGTGTTCTGTACTGTAGGTGTGTGTTATTACACACAAACACACACACACACACACACATAAGTGCATAAGTACACAACTACTAAAAAAATCATAAATATTAAAAACGTATACAAACAGTTTTTTTCATAAATAAATTTTATATCGACAAGTGTAAAATTTACACATTAATAAATGGAAAAAAAAATTTCTTATCTAGGAAATTTCTGCTTCACTTAATTTATGTTGAATTATAAGTAAGCGGGGTCAATTTTATACTCCACAGACGTTGGCACTGTGACCTCAGACAGCTAAATTTATTAATGCTGTTACAAACAAGCACATCACTACAAACATCCAAAAAAGTTGGAGCATAATAACCCAGATAAATTCTTGCAACCAACACCGCTCCGCCTTAGTGCCACCAATCTGGTTAGTGTCATAAATTAACAATTTAAAATGTGAAAAAAGCGAATAAAATGCGAAAATGGAAGAAAATTAAAATGTCATAAAATTACCTGTTCAGGAGGCCATACAAAATATACAATGAAAAAACATGACAGTGAAAAGAAAAATGGTAGAAAAAAGCTTTCATTTGCCGAGAAGGCATAAACATATTTTTTCTAATTTATTTTAACAAGAATTAACGATTTAGGAAAAATGTTTCGGTGAAAGTTTTCAAAACGCAACAACAACAAAAACAAAATGCTGTAGAACAGCTGTCAAGGCTACGGAATATTCAAAGGCAGGATAAGTGTCGCAGCAATAGAACAACATAAATAAAAATGTTTTTACTTCTTACTGAAATATGAGAAAGCATCACAACCAATAGTAACAAAATTAAATCTTAAACATTTTATTGAGACAAGTTTTCGATTCTAATGAAATGAGATTTCTTTTGGCCCTATTTTAAATAACATTTTGTTGTTTCTCCTTTTTGTGAAAACAAGTCTATGAATTGTTTATAATTTGAGAACAGATTGTTTCATATAGTCACTTAAGCTTATAATATTGAGGCTATGAACCAGTAAACCTTTTCGATGCAAAAACTACTATCAAACAGATTCAGTAAGACGGAATTTTCGTTGAGTTTTAGTTAAAGTATTTAACCTCTCGATTGATGAATGTTTAAAATTCACTGCAAGTAGTAATTCCCAGGTCGCAAGTACAGTTCTGGCACTGTATATGGGTATTTCCATGAAATGGTCCACCGTTAGTTAAAAAATCAAAACGCTCGCACAATTTTTATAAGCACAGAAAATTGAAAAAAAAAAACTATTGACATTTTATTAGGTAAAAAAAAATTTTAACTTATAATAAATGATAAAAACTTCTGAAAATATATGTTAAATTACAAAAATATGTATGAAGGTAAAAAGTGTCACGTGCGTAATAAAAAATTTTTTTTTCTTAGCCAACCCATGCACACTTGTTTTTGAACAGACCATGATTATAAAGGTCCATTAATAACCTTTATAAAAACATTTTTTCCGAAATAAAAATCTTCTACAATTCGCCTACTTTTGCAATATTTCACGCTGCTTTAAAAGGCACTTACGTTTTTTGTCACGTGCGTAAGTCAACTTTGATCGCAAGGAACTTGGGTACCCAGTGCTCAATTTTCCAATATATATACTTTTTGGAAGGAACTCATCACATTAAATGTAACAATGGCAAAATTCCATTCAAATATTCCAACCCATGTATATTTTTATAATATTCAAAACAATTAAACGTGTACAAATGTCACGTGCGTAACCATGGAAACACCCATAAGTAAGTTAAGCTGTTGGTTGCGTAAAATAAACTCAAATCATTAAAATGACAATGAGTACACTCAGAAAACTTTGTCAGTAAAATTAACTGAAAACACTTTTCAAAATAAATGAAACTTCATTTAAAAACCATCCTACTCATTTTTTATTTAAATTTACTTATTACTTCATATAAATTTAAATGTTAATAATAAAAAATCTACGGAACTCAATCGGTAAAAATAGAGATTTTTTCTTTATTATAACTGTCAAATAATTCATGGGTTATCAACATGTAAAATTTTTTTTTTGGATTTTTCTTGGGTGGTCCATTTGTTTAATTATAGTTTTCTATCTTCATTAGTCTCCTTTTTTGATTCGCTAATTTAATTTTTGTACTGCAAGGCCTTCATTTTTAGACCAATTTTGAATTTTTTTTTTATTTTTTACTTAACTAATGTTTACGGTAGTAATTTTTTACTGCAAAGTCTCCAATTTAACGATGTGTATTTATGGGGGTGATTTTGTCTTCAAGAAAGAAATTGTTTGCTGGGATACTGGCATGTTATAAATGTATTATGTATTTGTTAACATGTCATTTACATAATTACTTTGCGTAATTCTGTAAAATTCTATGCTATTCATTTACAAAACAAATGGTAAATAAAACATGTTTCTAATTTGAAATCGACAGGTAGGAACGTCAATTTGTACGAACAAGACAACCTGCAAAAACCAAAATAAAATAAAAATCGACATACATGTACTAAAAAACACAAGCAAATACATTTGCCATGCACATTGGTATACAATTCACAGCTTTTTCTATGTAGAAATAAATTTGTTATACCCTAATTTTTTGTTTCTCTCGTGATCAGTCATATCGCTTTTTATTACTCATAGTTTTGTTGAGTTCGATATTACAGAAAATCATAATGCTCACTTGATTTTTTGAATTCGGTGGTTGCCAAATGTGTTCTTATTAATTTATTAATAGTTAATTATTTTCTAGATAACATAAACTTGAAATTTTCAATGTTAAATTAAATAAATCCTTTAGGGTTCTATACTTTTAATCATAATAAATGTATATTCTTTGTTCTTTAAGCGGCTAATGGGGTCGGGCAAATAGTAAGTGCCTGCTTCTTTACCTGCGAATAAAGATTTATTTTGCTTGGTTTTATTTAGAGTAACAATAAAAATTAAAATAATTTTTTGTTATCTACTAAAAAATTAAAGAAAAGCTTCAGTAAGCTTGGTTGGGGGCAGTATCTTCATCCCCCGATTTCAAAGGAGGATCAGTTTTAGGCTACGGGATGAGTGTAGCATCTTTCAGGCCGAAATTGCGGCGATAAGAAGGGCGGTAAACTGGATGAGGTACTATAGGATATACGGGGAGTATATTATTATCTGTACCGACAGTAAGGCCGCCATTAACACGCTTGCGGGTGTTTACTCAAGATCTCGGTTGGTTCAAGAATGTCGAGTATCTCTAAACGAGATAGCGAGACTTTCTGACCTGGAGCTCCACTGGGTATCTGGACACAACGGTGTGTCGGGAAATGAGATAGCGGATGAACTGGCAAGATCCGGTACCCGCCTTCATCAGGAGGATATATACGAATTCGTAGGTATTCCCCTTAATAGCTGCAAGCAGCTAGTACAACGACAGCTGCTACGAGTCGAACAGGAGAGGTGGTCGAACGAGATCACCTGTCGAATATCGGGTTTTATATGGCCCAGGTATGAGCATAGGAGGACTCTGGCCTTGTTGGACTTTCCGTGTCCAAGGCTATGGTGCATAGGCACCATACCCTTGTGGCTGTTCTAAGAGGACATAGTCACATGGGAGCATATGCGAGAAGACTGAATCTTCCATATAGTGATTTCTGCAGAGGTTGCAGAGATGAGGAAGAGGAGGAGAGTGTCGAACACTTTCTCTGTCGATGCCCGGCCCTCTCTAACAAGAGAGAAAATTGCTTGGGCAGACCGACACTATGGATGGATTACCGGAAGTGTCGGAATGCGGATTGGACAGGGTGGACTCCTTCATCCGTTCATCAGCTGGTTCAGGGCGGAACCGGCGGAGCATGTGTAGGGACATCTCCCTACAGCCTATTCGGGTAACACAACGGGACCTTTCTAGGACCCAAGTGAGCCGGTCTCAGGACTGGCGGCCCGCGTAACATAACATAACATTCAGTAAGCTTAAAATAATCGAATATCAGCGATATGGTAAACAAAACTTGCTGCAAATTAATTTTGGTGAGGTGTAGTACTGCAAACATTACACCACTGTGCAATGATAAGAATATGAAATATGTGCTTATGTGCTAAACAAAAAGAGAATCGCACTGTATGCATGTGTATGTAATTCACACATGTTCAAAAATTACTAAAACTCAGGAAATATTCAGGTGAAAGTTTATGAACAACAAAATAAAAATTATATTATTTGCTCTTATAAAGTAAAATCGTTCTTGATGGATAAGACTACTTTTTTCTGTTTTTTTTTTTGTGTTTTCCAATGAAATTCATCTTGACAACAATTCATATGTAGTACCTTCTTGTGAACGCTCAAATAGTTGCGCAAGTATTCGTGATATTTGTGTGAAGTGTGAGCAAGGACAACAACAAACGTCTCTTTCAAAATAATGTTTTTGGGATTTCGTAGCGTGAGTATGTCACGTTTTTTTCAGATTTTCTTTAATTTTTTTTTTCTTTTTTTGGAAATGATAACATGCAAAATAAGAAGAAAAAAACTGTCACGTTTTTCGAGTTCCTTGTAAAAACGCATGCATAAGCAAATTTGTGTGCGTGTGTGTGTGTATATATGTACTACTGAAACATGTACTGACAAGCTGACTAAATTGAATAAATAAAGCATTCTGGTAAGTTGTGTGTTAACAGAAATATACTTATATTAAACCCTAATTGTGTTGGCCAGAGGGAGTAGTTTGTCGACCATTGTTGCAAAACCAGAGCCTACCAGAACTGAAAGATTATATTCATTAGACATGTAAGTTAGGTATTAAAAAAAATAAATCATATTGCGTTATGTGTCCAGAAAAACATGCTGAATTCAATGAAAATTTCGCTCAAAGAAGGTGGATTTAAATAATAGCTTGCGTCATGTTTTTTGAAACAGCTTGTTCCAGTTGTTCGGTAGATATTAACTTTTTGTGCAGATTTTTCCAGTTTTTGTAGTTATAACAAACGTCCTGCACGAATTCTGCCCCAGCTTCTAAATAAAAAATTATTAGAGAGAAAAAATTTTGTGCATAACAGAAAACAATTTCGTTTTATTTATGAATATATAATTTCTCTAACTTAAAAACGATTTAGTAAAAACAAACCTTCAAATTAAATCTCATAAAGTAAAATATTTCGTAACTATCACGAATTTTCGTTAACCATATAAGAAAAGAAGTTGGTTTATATCACAAAAATTCGTAGCCATATGAACTTGTGCTAACTCAAATTTAATAATGTTTAGTTCATTACAATAAAGTAAAGAATTGTGTCATACTAATACAAAAATCATAGATGTATAGAAACATATGCATAAGAAAAAAATACGGGTCTAATCCAAACACTATGCCAAACTAAAAATTATATATTAACATTTGCAAATGAAGGTAATAAAGACGAATTACAAATAAAGTAAAACCAATTAAACTTGAGTCCATGATTACTATATATTGGGATCGATTATAGATTCCGTTGCACGACTGCGGAAACCAAATTTAAATTATGCGTTCCTCTGCTGCGGTAACATCTCTACAGTGCGGTGTTGCCGTATTATTGTTGAAAGTTCAATTAAATACTTTACAAATACTACTGGTATTATTCATAATCTAGTTGTTTTATATTTAAATGTTAAAGAAAAATGTAAATTTGAAAATTTAAAATTAGTCTGTATTCAAACATTCAATAAATATAACAACGTTTATATTGTTATTATTACCCTAACAAATTTGTGCAAATTATTGATCCCGTAAAGTAGATATTTTTCCTAGTTTTGTTTACCCTCAAATTTTATAACGAAAAGCTATTGGAACGACAAAATATAGAATTTTTTTTATACAAGTTGTTTTAGTCCCGAGAATAGCTTTATTCTTTTCTTCGACCTTATATTCTTCCAGTAGTTAATTAGCTGTTTCAGGCTCGAGGTCGATGCTTAAGGAACTACTGAAAGTTATTTTAGTTTATTTTGTTTTCTTTTTGATAACTATTTATATGGGAATAAAATACAAAAACAGACATACAAGTTGGAAATATTGGATTTAAAAAAAAATCCCTATGCTTTTACCCAGCGCCATCCAGTAGACATAAACAAATTTTTGGGAAGACTTTGCGAGGACATTAAAAGGTTCCGGACCACCAATAAAAGATGCCAGTGGTTGCAGAAAGGTATCGCAACACTGTTTCTTAAATATAGCTAAACGGGGGCTTAACTTGCAGTTTCGTTGCAGTAGGTATGGACAGATTATAAGAGGGAAGTAAGAAATATGTTTTCAAAGAAGATCATTTTGGGTGCTGCAAACATGTGTATACAACAGTTTTTCCAATTTAGGGGGCTTCCCCCTAGATTTAGGGGTTTTTGTTCTTTTAGGGGTGAATTTGGGGTGTTAAATTCTTTCCGGGAAAATTTAGGGGGAAACAATTTATTTTAGGGGTATTTTTTTTAGGAGATTTCTGTGTTTGGTTAAACGGTAAATCATCTGGTAGTTTCAAGTACAGAATTTTGCAATTGGTAATTTCAAGTACTTTTTTTTTTTGTTGAGTTGAATGAATTTTTTTCGTTTCTTAAGAATTAGTAAAATTAAAATATTTAAGAACCTTTGATAAAATTGAAACTCTTTTCATGAAAATGTCAAAAGAACGTAAAGAGCGCAGAAGACTTAGAAACTGTTAATGTTTTTGGAGACATTTAATTTTTTCTATATACGAAGATAACAATTTCCAGCTGCCTATGAATATATACTTGGATCTCAAAATATGTGAATACAAATAAATAGAAAATTTATAATAAATATACGTACGCCTGTAATCATAACATTTGCACTGAAAAATAGATATAGTGATTCGCAAACTGAAGCAGAATGTTCGCTAAAATATCTTAGGGGGATTTTGGAAAAAACATTGAATTTTAGGGGGTTTTACAATTTTTGAGGGGGGGGGGGGGGGGGGGGGGATAAATACATTGACCTGGGAACACTGTTTGCAAACAAAAGTTGAATTTTCACCAAAATTTTTTAGAGGGATTTTGTAGAAAAACATTGAATATTAGGGGGTTTTAACGTTTTTCTGGGAGGAAGAAATACATTGATCTGGGAACACTGGTGTACACTTTTATTTGTCAGGAGACCAACATATTTTTGTGTTTCAACTTCCTCTATTGTTCATCTGTAAAACTTCTACAAATTTACATATAGCGCGAAATTCTTCTTTCTAACTGGGTGTCCTAGGAATTACTTTCATTACTTTCTTTACAAAAAAAAAAAACCACAATTGTGTCCATATTTATTAAACTATATGTACATTCCATTGACAATAAATAAATTAAAGTCCACGTCTAAGACCACATATTATTATTTATTATTATTATTATTGCTAGGTCGGTCCAGAATGGCCCTTCGCACTGCGACCATGAACGATCTATTGTGCAACCCTTTTCTCTCACGAGTTTAATACATCAAGAAACAGTACTAGCTCCTTCTGTGGAAGCCCTTGCAAATCCTGTGAACCCAATGTCTGCAACAGCATGTATCTTCTGTGGCCAAGTGCCACACATTCAATAATCAAGTGTTCCATTGTCTCCAATTCTTCTCCGCAAAATCTGCAGGTTGCCGTGCTGGATAGTCCCATTCTGTGTAGATGCTTCATGCAGGTATAGTGTCCTGTTAGCGCCCCACACAGTGTCCTTAGACCACATATACTAATTGATTTTGAAATTTATTTTTATGCCAACAGCTTCTGCGAAACTAAGCTTTAAATTGTTAAGACAGCGACGTTAGACTAACTTTGCGGAATTAAATTTTCATATCTATCCGGGAAATATTTTTTTAAGTTCGATTTTTCGTCCCATTATTTTCCTTTTCTAAAGGGAAAATTAAGGATTTTATATGTTTTTTTTTTTTAAATTTTTTTGGTTGTTTTATTTTGCACAACATTTGTGTGACAGAGTTAGTATTAACTTTTCGAAATTTGTACAGTTTTAAATTTATAATTTTTTACATTTGGCTAGAAGGTTGAGGATGCTTAATTGAAACGACATTTTATGCTTTGAAACAAATGTCTATGTCCTTGGTTATACTAAGGACATACATATATAACAGTAGAACTAATATATACTCTAAGCGGAATTACTCACTGTAGACAACGCAATTTCGATTATGAAATTCTAAGCCTTATGATCGTCTTCAACTTTAAATTTGGATGTGTTCTCTTCAAATATTTTACGAATCATTGTTTTCGAGAAATCGTCAAACTGGTCAAGAAATTCAGAGTGCTCTCCATATATTCGTTCGAGATCATATTGAATCTAAATAAATATCCATGCGTACTACATATGTGGAAGTAAATCAAAAGCTGCTCTCTGTTTAATGTACTTAATAAAGCGAAAGCCTGACGGATCTTTGAACATCAGCCATAACTGCACTAATTGGTTTCTTGAGCTTGAGCTTGAAATTGTATTTTTTTTTTTTCGGAATTATTGAAATTATTAGTATCTTGTTTACGACGCATGTTTAGAGACAAATGTTCCATTTGGTAAATATATTTCACACAAGTAGCAATTGATATTTTTCACAATAAACAATAAACCAAATATGCAATCTTAACTTTTAATGTACACAAAATACCACTAAAACACTCAAATATACAATGTCTACTGGCTCTTAATTTTACTTCTTCCACATCAAACTCAAGTGGTTTACAGTTACTCCATGAAATAGTAAGCCCATAAGAGGAAAGGAGGTAGACCAACAAAATTTAGTAAGACAGAAAATGTAGAATTTTTAGCAAGTTTTCTTCATTTTAGTCTCAAAAATTCGTATAAGTACGAAATTTCTCGATATTTTAGAAATGTTTTCTATTTTGCACAATCATCTTTTAAAATAAACTAACACGAAATTTCCAAAAGTACGAATTTTTGCATATAAACTAAACTTATTCTACGAAAGTAGGGTTAATATTATGAAAATAGTTTTACACATATATTTTAGAGGTAAATTTTTATTTTTTTGTAAATTTTCAAAATACTTTTTCTAATAAGAATAAGCCAGTATTTCATATATTTTACGAATATAAATATCGTATTTTTTGCATGTAATATTTTGAGTGTAGAATTACTCTCTATTCTGTCTTTCATATATTCGAGCTTTTGTGCTTCTGTTGTGTATTTATGTAGTTTGTAAGCAAACCTTTGACACTTCAACTTCTAAAAGCAGTAGTCAGCTGCTCTTGTAATGATACCTGGTATAAATATCTTGGTTTGAAACTTCACGATATATTCTTCTAATACCACGAATAGAATGAGAATGAGACAAATGCTCAAACACATCCTTAATACAGAAAACTGTTTTATTCTATAGCAGTAATTTTAATTTTCTTTACGACCTTCATACAGTTACAACATGATGAAACGCTTATATGCTACAAAAATTTACCTTTTATATAAATCTCCCACATACTCAAGCACTCAGGATGTTTTTTTTTTTGCAATTTTTATAAGTAAGAAATAATTTCTAGAAACTGGTGGTTGTAACTGTAACTTTTAAATCAGAGCTTGTGATTGTATTCTCCGTGTGGTTTCTTACGAATGAGAAGCCTTTGTAATTGTGGTTGTGCCTTATTGTGACAAATTACAAGTGGTTAAATCGTGATTTAGTAACAATGCAGACATACACAGATTCGCATATGCTTATGTCTATGAAATAATACCTGTTTCCCTGCAGTTCTCCCATCAGTTGTAATAAATGAAAAAAGTGACTGAAAAGTAAAAACATGGCTAGGTCTCACAAATATGTATTAATTGAATGTGCTCTAGTTAGATAAATGTAAATTTGTTGTTGTTGAGATGTAATAGTTATTATTGACAAGACAACAACTCGCTCAATGCTCAAGGCTCATTATTTAATATTTTTACTTTAGATCAGTGATCTGAAAAATTCCAAATTTCGTTTTCTAACACTTATTGTGTTCTAAAAAGTTCGCTAAAAAACAAGTGTTTTTCCTTGTAACAAAAATTAATCCATAAACCACAAAAAAAGATGACCGACCGCTTTGGAAGTTATAAAACCCACTCGTTCCACCAAAACGTATAGATGTTGAGCAAAGAGAACTCAATTTCATAGTAGCAAAATTGCCAAGGCCTCAGCAAACTCGCAACTGCTAAAATTTTCAAAGCTGGTCGTGCGTTACTTCAAGAACTGACGGGGCGCATTGCCACAAACTTAACGCATACATGACTTTGCAGGCATGAGTGTAACTTAACGCTTACATGTTAACAATTTGTATGTAAAGCCTACTTAAATTACATAAATTGGTACAAGAAATGTCAGATTATATTAACGTTTGGTCTCTTCGTCATATCGTGGGGGAAACAAGAATAATATAATTGCGTTTAATATTTGTTTAAATTACAGTTTAATGTCATGTTTTTCTTTTAAGATGTTACTTTCGGTAATATGTATGTATATAAAATTTTGAATAAACAAATTTATATAAAAAGTAAACCCAAGTATTTTTTTCTGTTAAGTCACATTTTTTTTGTAAGCATATACTTTTAATACTTTAAATAATTTTAATATTAAAAATCTTGGTACCTACTATATCAAAGTAAGCTCTGAAAATATGTATTTCATATTCTGTTACGATCATTTAGAAAAGTAAATTGCATTGCAACATGTTTAAAATATTTTCTATATTTGAACTTTCTTTTAAAATGTTTAATATGAATTCTCTATGGTGTCTTAAAAATAAAAAAAAACTATGTATTAAAGTTCAAATCCGTCCTTCTAGGGGTTTCTAGTCTACTGATTAGTTGAGCGGCATCAAGAAACGCAGAAAAAATGTATTTCAGATTTCGAAGACGAAAGTTATTTCCTTAGCGAAAAAAGGTAATAACTTTTATGGCGGTAATTTTGAATATATAAGGATGTTATTCTAGTTTTAAAAATGTTCTTTTATATTAAAAAATGGTGACAACAAACACAGAAATCAATTGAAAATCAATTGGGTGTTGGTTGCAGAACATAAAATATATTCCAATCAAGAGGAAAATGCAGTAATACAGTTGGAAATTGCTCTCCCCATTAATTATGGACAATCAATATTGAAGAGTTCTGGTAGTGGGATGGCTAACACCCCATTTACACATGCAAGTAAGTTGTTGCAAGTCATGTGTATATATTAGTTGCCAATACACTGACAGAGACAATAAAAGCTTTTGCTACTTGCTTGATTGTCTACACAGGCAAGTGCAAGCTCATTTTTAAAATGTCAAAGAAAATGGTCTTAAAGAAAATTGCTTTACTTTACAAAATAAAAGAATTAAATGACAACAATAATAATAAAATAATTATGTTGAAAGAAACTACAAAATCACTGTTCCTTTTTTTATATTTAAAAATCACAATTTTTTGCTTATTTGTGTATTGTTTGTTCTGTTTTTGTCCGTATCCATGACCTTTTAATGTCTGGGTTGCCACAGTATTGTGAAATGAACTACTATGTGGAAGCAAATTATTCGAATTGCTTTTTAATAATATAAGTAGTAAATTTATATTACAAATCGAGGCCACATTTTAATTAATTTTTTTTTATATTTTATTTTATTTTTCGGTATGTAAGATCAAAAAGTAATGTATTAGGAATCGTTTCTTTGAAAGTTATCTATTGAAATTAAAGTATAATCTTTATACGGTAGCACTCTTTTTGCTTTTTGTCATTTTACCGACATGCAAGTAAAAAAAATTACTGGAAATCAATATATCTTGCAAGTGAGCTCGCTACTTGCAGAATTTAGATTGTATTAGTAAAAAAATATCAATGTATTGAGCTACTTACACTTGCGTGAGCAAATGGGAGGTAAGCGTTGCAGCCTAAGAACAATATGAACTTAGTTGTGACTTGGGAATTTGGCTGTTGATGATCGTTTCGTTCCCCAACCAATAAGTCTTCAATTTTATTTGTCTTGCCTTCTTTAAAAAATTGTGATGACCATAAGTTTACAATTAAATACCGTTCTTAACTCTGAGGAAACAAAGTAAAATCAAAGCCCAGTAAAGTAATTTAAAATGCTTTAATTTTTAAAATTTGTAGCTATTTAAATGGGTATATACAATCCAGCAGGCTCATGTGCAGCTTGGAATGGTACATTTCTATTCCTGATTGCAATGGTACCTTCCCACAACACAGACTTTTTTTTTTTTTTTTTTTTTTTTTTTTTTTTTATTAAGAAAGAAAGAAAAAAAAAATATAGTTCATGTACAATAGGTTGCCTCAGCGCCCAAAAGGCATTGTTGAGGCGAGTTGGCAAAATTTCAGATTTCTTAAAATTTACAAAATTTTAAATATTAATAGGTTAATAACATATGATTATGAAAAGATAAACATATTTTGATTTTTAGATAATTTAATCTAATATAAATGTATTTTTAGATAACATTATATTAAGAGTTCATTTATGCACTGAAGAATGTATTGCTTTAAGAGTCTTTTAAATATCGAAATTCTATTTTCATTTTTTAAGTTTTGAGGCAAATTATTGTACTCACGACTACCCATAAATTCAATGCGTTGCTTTGTTACTTCCAGTCTGCAGAAGGCTACTCTTAAATTTCCAATACTTCTCGTATGTATCACATGATTAATCGTCGTAAAGCGTATTGTGTGATGACCTATGTTGTGCAAACATTTGAACACATACAATAGAAGCTGCATTTTATAGACCCCATATATAGGTAAAACTGTTTGACAGTGATCAACAAATAATGATATGGTGGGATGTGTGATAGGAAGGTTGCATACTACTTTTAATGCTTTATTTTGCATTCGCTGAAGCGCTTTAAAGTCAGTAGTTTTTTTATGAGCGTATAAAATTGCTAAATAGTTAAAATGGCAGTGAACTAAAGCGTTATAGATTGTCATCTTAGTATCTTTACCAAATTTGTTTTTGAATTTGTATAAAATACCGACAGCTTGAGCAGTTTTAATTTTTAGGGACCGCAGGTGCTCATTCCAAGCAAGATTGTTCTGTAAAATTACACCCAAGTATTTTATAGAGCTGATTTCGAAAATTTCTTTACCATCAACAATTACTGAAAAGTTGTTGCTATGGGAACTGGGTGTAAATCTCAGTAATTTTGTTTTGTTCGAATTTAAAACAAGTTTGTTTAATCTTGTAAATTCAGATATCAAGGCTGCATCACGTTGCATGTAGGCTTTAACGACTGTTTCATGTTTATATGGATATAACAAACAGATATCATCTGCATACATGAATATTTTCCCAGTAAGTTTAAGGTTATGCAAGTCGTTGAGAAAAATTGAGAATAATAATGGCCCAAGTACGCTGCCCTGGGGTACTCCACATAATACAGGGCGTTGTGAGCTCTTATAGTCACCGATTTGTACAAATTGTTTCCGTTCCGATAGATAACTTTTTAGCAAAAGCAAGTCATTACCACATATACCATAGAATTTTAACTTTTCCAACAAAAGGTCATGGTCTACGAGATCAAAGGCCTTACTAAGATCGTAAAAAATTCCAGCTACACCACTATTTCCTTCATCCAGACTTTTACAAATGAAGTTTAAAACGTTGACAACAGCTTCTTCAGTTCCACAACCTTTTCTGAAACCAAATTGAAATTTATTGAGTAAATTGTTTCTATTGATGTATGACGATATTTGGTTGAACAGTATTCGTTCAAATACATTATTGATTACGGACAGTACTGCAATAGGTCTATACATATCAACTGTAATGGGATTTTTATTCTTAGGAATCGGAGAAATTTTGTGGATTTTCAGTGTATTTGGGTAGTTGCTAGTAACTATTATGTTATTAAAAATATTTACGAAATAAGGTGTTATTTCGTTTACGCACTTCCGCGCAACACTTGCTGGAACATTATCATGACCACAACTTTTGTTGGGTGCTAAATCTAATATAATATTTTCCATTTCATCTGGTGTTGTGTGCTTGAAATGAAATCTGCTTGCACACGGAGTTAAAGTTTTAAGGAAATTAATATAATCCGTTGATAAAATTTGTAGTTGTGACCGCAAACTTGATACCGATTGAATAAAGTACCTGTTTAAAAGTTCGGCTTTTTGCAGACCGTCAGAGATTCAACACCATTATCATTTTTAATTGTGATTCTTCGTTGAGGGTTTCTTCCAATGGTTTCATTTAAAAACTTCCAACTTTTTCTTGGATCGTGTTGTACTTTTTCTAAACTATTCTTATAATAGTTATTAAGTGAGAATTTATATGCCTTTTTTATTACACAGCTGATTCTTTTTAATTTTTCCTTTATGTCTTCATTATCTGGTTTTTTTCTTCTTAGTTTCAACAGTTTATTTTTATACGTTATTAGCTTTTGAAGATTTCCATTAACCCAAGGTGTGACTTGATTTTTATAATTTCTTCTTACAATTTTTTCGTTCCTAGAACTCCTAACAGCCCTCGCCAAGCACGAAACCAAGGAAGTAGTATCATGAGATGGGTCACCAGATAGTTGAATCATTGGTAGTTCACTTTGTACATAGTTTTTGGCGCGATCTATGTCAAAATATATGCGTTTTTCATCAGCGAAATAATGGGTAGAGGTTTCTATTTCAATTCGACAGGATACCATGTTATGGTCAGACATTTTACATACTGTTGATTCAACATACATACCACAGTAAATATTGCTATAAACATGGTCAATGCATGTTCCACTTTTGGGGCGTGTTATCAAGCTATGGCAATTCATAAAGTCGTACGTTGCGAGTAAAGTTAACAGGTCATCAGATGTTTGGATATTAAGAACATCAATGTTGGAATCACCAACAAACAAACAAGGGCTACGGCCATGTTTAGTAAGCGCGTTTTCTAAGTATCCCAAAAAACTATTGTAGTCACACTTTTGTGATCTGTAAAAGCTACAAAATTTTATTGCCTTGCCATATAATTTGACCTCCTCAAGTGACAAAAGAATAGTATCAATGAAACCACTACTCTCACAAATTTCAATTTTGTGCTTTATATTATTGTTGATGAAGATTGATGTACCACCATAGCCATCAGATCTGCAACAATGTATATCACTGTAGCCAGCAATTTTATATAGCTGAATCAATTCTTTATTTAGCCAAGTTTCTTGAACCGCAATAATATTGGGAAGTCGTGGTAGTTTTGAAATTAGCTCTCTAAATTTGTTAAATTTGTCGATTGTTGAAATACTACGAATGTTAATAGATATAATAGTAAATATAGAGTTTGAACACTTAAAAAAGTTATTAAAAGATTTTAAATTATGAAAATATTGATTTTTAATCATAAAAAAAAGTTTTAATATATATAAATACAATGGCGGCTTAACATGAGTACACTTTTTAGTGGGGTTAACATTCTTCATCACCAACATCAAGGTCAGCAGCAGCAACATGTGATCTCAGAATTCTGGGTTTATTTGTCGTAGCTTCAAGCAGCAAATTATCCACATCGTCCTCATTTCTAATGATTAAAGGTTTCGAGAATTGACTTTTTTTGTAATAGATTCTTCCACCAGTAGCATATATAGCATGGAAGCCAATATTTTTGAGAGTTCTGGCATAATTCAATAATCCTAGTGATTCTTTGCCCAAGAAGTCACTCACAAAAACTGAGGATTTTCTCTCCTTCAACTTTGGTTTAACAGACATAAATGTTTGCTTGGATGCTTTCGAACTAAATTTGACAATAACAGTTTTCTTTTGATCTTTTTTGTCTTCTGTTTGCTTTTTATTTCGTATGAAGTATGCATCTTCAATACTACTAGATGGTAGATCTAAACCAGCATCGGTTGCAATTTTAATAATAGAATCAATAGCAGTTTCATTGTTTGGTACAATCACACCACTTATTACACAGTCATTTTTTACTTGCTGATCATTAAGGTACTTAACAGAGCTCTTTAAAATTTTAATCTCTTTTTTTAACATTTTGTTTTCTTTTTCGATAGCATCCACTTTTTTTTTGTTCTCGGCGATACCTTTCATTATATCGTCAAATCTCTTCGACATAAACTGCATTGATTCTGTTAAGTCAGAGAGCTGATCGAGTTTTTTTAGTTCTTTTTTTATGTCGTTTAACTCTTTTCTGATGGTACCACTATTGTTGTTGTTACCGTTGCATATATGACAAATATATTCTTCTTTATCATTCTTTAGAAAATACTCATATTTTGGTTTATCCAAGTCTGTACAAACTACATGATATTTTTTGTTACATCTATCGCATTGAATAAATTCTTCCTCTTCTTCAACTTCTAAGTTACATTGTCCACATAAAACTTTATTAATTTTTAGACTGCGACGGCTTTTCCCTGCCATATTTCATATTATTTCAGTTTTATTTTTGTAGATGTTGAAATGCTCATAAATTTTTTTATATTCTTCAACGTTAAAGCCTTAATTAATAATTAAATAAAAAATTGTTTTTGAGAGCACAGATAAAAAAATCTTTCACGTAGGGTTGCCAACTTTTTAATAGGTTATTGCTTATGTTTAATGAGATTGGTTTTAAATATTATACAAGATCGATTTCTATGGAAGAAAATTTTTCGATATTATGCTATTGATTTGTCAGAAACGAAAGGTTCCATAATGAAATGTCAAAAAGCTTGGGGTGTTCGATTTTAAATTAACATTTTTTTTTTGTATTTTTGTACTCAATTCAATTAAGCGGACGTGATACGGGATCGGTATGTGTAAGAAAACTATTAGGAAGAAAATATTACTGTTGGGTCAAATTTGTGACCAACCCCTAGAAATGTTTTCTCCTAATGTTTTTTTCTAACATACAAACACCTTGTCACGTCCCTTAGCAGGGCTCCCATACAAAAGTGAAAAAAGTAAAGTTTGAAAGACGGACACATAGAATATATTTTTATACCCTTCACATAAATGTGTAAGGGTATATATAAGTTTGTGATTCCGTTTGTAACGCATTGAAATATCCATCTAAGACCCCATAAAGTATATATATTCTGGATCAGCATCAATAGCGATTACGATTGAGCGATGTCCGTCTGTCCGTCTGTCCGTCGGTCCGTCGGTCCGTCGGTCCGTCTGTCCGTCTGTAGTCGTTGAAATACCGTTTCTGAGAAAACGGTTTGAGATAGAAACCTCATTCTTTCGCTAAAACGTGTGAAACCTCGGTAGTGGGTCTGCTATTGAAATTCAGTAAGATAGGTCCACGGATAGCCGAGATATATTCAAAAAACCGGGTTTTGAGGGGTATTTTGTGCAATTTGTGTATTCAGATTTTTGAAAAAAAAATTTTTTCTTAAAAACTAAACCATATCATTTTTAGTGCCCATTAAATCCTAGAAATGAAGGAATTTTTGAAATCGGCCCATATATATCCGAGATATAGCGTCTCCCGATTTTTAAGGAAATCGGCTTTATAAGCCAAATAAGACAACTGTTGGCATCGAAGATCAATTAAAATGGTATATATAGGCTATTTAGAGGCAAAAGTGGAAAATTTTTCCACATCGGCCCATATACACTCGAGATATAGCGCCTCCCGTTTTCTCAAGAAGTCGGCTCTAAAAGCCAAATAAAACAACTTTTGGTATCAAAAATCGATTAAAATGGAACATATAAGGTGTTTTAAAGCAAAATTGGAAAATTTTTGAAATCGGTCCATATATATCTGAGATATAGCGACTCCTGATTTTTCAAGAAATCCGCTCTTTAAGCCAAATAAAGCAATTTTTGGCACTAAAAATCAATCAGAATAGTACACATAGACTATTCAGAGGCAAACGTGGAAAATTTCGGACATCGGCCCATATACACTCGAGATATAGCGCCTCGAGTTTTCTCAGGAAGTCGGCTCTAAAAGCCAAATAAAACAACTTTTGGTACCAAAAATCGATCAGAATGGTACATATAAGGTGTTTAAAAGCAAAATTTGAAAATGTCTGCAATCGGTCTATATATACGTGAGATATAGCGTCTCCCGATTTTTCAAGAAATCGGCTCTATAAGCTAAATAAAACAACTTTTGGCACCAAAAATCAATCAGAATGATACATATAGGTTAGTCAGAAGCAAAACTGGAAATCTTTTTGTCATCGGCCCATATATGTTCGAGATATAGCGCCTCCCGATATCTCAAGAAGTCGGGGCTGGAAGCTAAACGAAACAGTTTTTTGCACTAAAAATTTGTCGGAATGGTACATACAGGCTGTTTAGGGGCAAAATTAGAAAATTTTTGGACATCGGACCATATGCACCCAACTTTTGGTACCAAAAATCGATCATAATGGTACATACATACATATGTATATAATGTTTAAAAGCAAAATTCGAAAATATTTGCGATCATGTATGAATGTATGTATGTATGTATGTACCCTGCCAGCAAATTGGTGGTCGACTACTAAAATAATTAACTTCACGTTAACTTTTATGGACTAGCTTTAAATTAGCTACAATACAATCGAAACGTAGTGCAGAGTTCACTCAAAATTCAAATACTAACATACACACATACACGGTAAATAACTCTTGAATTAAATTGCCTATTGTCACATTCGTTTTAAATGTAGCGATGGCTGAATGGGTTAAGGTGGCTGCTCACCAGTCTTGAGGCTTAGTGGTTCGAATCCCACCAGAGGCTAACAAAAAAAAAAAAAAAAGTGTGATGAAATTTAATTTAATAAAATATAATAACTATTACCACCGAAAAATGTAAAATCAGCCTTGATTTGTACATTTTTTTCTGTATGTACTGACTTTGAAGTAGTTAACTTGAAGTTAGTTGAAAAGTCATGCAGCGTCGGACAATTGACTACCTCCTAGGACATCGTCAGTCATCTGCATTGAAAATAATCTAAGTGTCAACCACCACCAGTTGTAAAAAAGTTAGCTTATAATTCATTACTAGTTAACTGAGTTGCCGGCAGGGTATGTATGTATGTATGTATGTATGTATGTATGTATGTATGTATGTATGTATGTATGTATGTATGTATGTATGTATGTATGTATGTATGTATGTATGTATGTATGTATGTATGTATGTATGTATGTATGTATGTATGTATGTATGTATGTATGTATGTATGTATGTATGTATGTATGTATGTATGTATGTATGTATGTATGTATGTATGTATGTATGTATGTATGTATGTATGTATGTATGTATGTATGTATGTATGTATGTATGTAGATACATTTGTATGTATGTAGGTATGTATGTATCTACATATGTATGTATGCATGCAAGTATGTTAGCATAAACAATTTTTTTGCTTTGGTGTAAAAATGTGTATGTATGTATACACGAGCTTGAAAATAAAAGTGATATAAAGAATTGTTGAAAAAAGGGTACGCAATGAAATTCTTTTAAACAATTGCGTCTTCAAATTCATTCACACAAAAAATCATTTTGGGTTTCCCTACGTACTTACATATGTACATACACACACACATGTGTATGATGATACGCAACAGATCATCAAAAACGTGCACAAGAAAAAAATCATTTTGTGAAAAAAAGCAAGCAATGTAAATATGTATGTATGTATATATGTATGTATATAATCATTGTTTTATGGAACACACTGAAAATATTCAATAATAAAGAATTTATTTTAGAGTTTTCTATTATAGATACATACATACGTATGCATGTACCCACATACGTACATAAGTAAATTGAAAACAAAATCACACTTAATGGCAATGTTTAGCATTATAATTCAAAAATAATGCAATTATATGCAATTTTTTGTTAAATAAATTTTACTATAAAGTTAACTGATAAATAATTAAGAAATACATTTTGCTTTTCTTTATTTCATTGATATTAAAAAGAATTGGTGTCACCCAGTGGTTGAACTTGAGCATATTAAGAATTATTTAAATAAAAGTTTTGCAGCCTGTGTTAAATCCCGGTAGTGGATCTGATATTGAAATTCAAAAAAATCGGCCCATATATACCCCAGATATAGCGTCTCCCGATATTTCAAGAAATCGGCTTTAAAAGCCAAATAAAACAACTTTTCGCACCAAAAATCAATCAGAATGAATGTACCATTGTGAAGGGTATTTAAGATTCGGCCCAGCCGAATATAGCACTCTTACTTGTTTTTTTTTAAGTTTTTTCCCTCATGTCAAAAGCTATCGAAAAATTAATGACGCATAGTACTTGTCAAATTGAAACGATGCACTGCAAATACAGTAGGATATAAGTTCAAGGGGTAGATAAACTGTATATACCATGTAGGTAGGTTTAAGATTAAAAGAGTGCTGACTATAAGTGTAGCAGGCTTATGAGTATTTCTTTTTTTGTTTGTCTTGCTTCTTTAAAAAAATATTATTCCAAGCGATAGAGAAAAAGTAGCTGAACTAAAGTCCAACTGTTTAGTAGACTACATTTCAAGTGGTTTGAACGATTTTTAAAAAAAAGGCAATTGTTTAAAATGAAATGAATCTACACAAATAATTTTCTCAAAATGAAAAGATTTTCGTACATCCAAAAATTCCAATGTTAGCAAATCAACAATTGCTAGTTGTTTAAAAGTTGCTAGAAAGAGTAAAATGTCTATAGCACGATTAAATTGTTTTCCGTATTGATGTTTTATTTCAACATTCTATTTAAATAAGAGTTCTTATTATACTGCTAAAATTAATAAACTAAATAGTAAAGGGGTTTCGAGTCTGCTTATGTATTGAATAGCAACAAAATATATCTGAGAGGAGACAGACAAAAACAATTAAATAAAACCTTTTAGACCTCACAATATTTTTGTACAACTGAATGACGTACAACTCAGAAATCTGCTTAGCCAGTTTCAACTTAAATTATTTTATGAGGTATATATGTATAAGAAATAGCTCAGCATTTATTTAAGTTATCTTAGATCTTTTGAATTATATATTTTTATGTACAATACAAAACGTTTATTATTTTCGCCTTTGATAGGTTGATTGGAAGTTTTACAAAATCAATTATTTAATTGCGCATTTCAAATCTTTTTTTTTCAACATATACGAGTATTTCGCTTTATTCAAAGTGAAAAAATAATATGTGATAGAAGACATCGTAACGAATTATGATTAACATAAGTTTTTTGTTTGTTTTATCAGCTCTTTTTCCTTTAAATAAAATAAGTTTTCTACACACCTCACGTTGCTCTTTATCCGTGTTGCCAAGAAAGTTTTTTTTTTATATTTACGAATATAGAACTCAAACGAATTTTCAGTACACAGTAAAATATTTCCCCTGCTAAATTTTCTACGCTTTTAGCAGGAAAATATAAGAAAAGCAATACCTATATACAAATTTTTTTGTAGAAGAAGACGACAAAGAAAGTTTACACGAAGTTTTTTTCCAAATATACTTCATATGTTTTATCTACTCTATAGGTATATATTTGGCATCAAATTGTTAATTTACTTCAAAGAATTTTAAATCTTATATTACTTTATTAACAATCAATTGAAAAAAAAAATATCATTATTAAAAATTTTCAATTGATTGTCAATAAAGTAATATTAAATTCAAAATTCTGTGATGTAAATTAACAATTTTAGGCCAAATATACGCCTATAGAATAAATAAAACATATCACATATATTTTGAAAAACTTTGTGGCTATATTTTGATTTAAAAAAAAAAACATTATTCGAAACAGGTTTTGTTTTTTATGTAAAAAACCATATTCTTAGCGACAATAGTTCCTAAAAACGTTGAGTAGTTGAGAAGAATCTAAGTGTTGCAAACAATATCTGCCTAATAACAATATGCTGCAAAAGCTCTAAAGTCCGCAATGGATCTTGTCTAAAAATCTTTTTCAAACCAAAGTTTCAAAAAAATTTATTTACAATAAATTTTTTTTTTCTTTTTTAAAAAAACAAACACAAAACTGCGAAGCTTTTTGCTTGGCTGCAGCGACACCCAGAGCCTTCGGCAGGAATCGAACCTGCGACCTCGAAGACTCTTGGTAGAGCACTCTACTAATTCATCCATCGAGGTGCACATTAAATCACGAACTTCTGACATTTGTTGAATTTTTTCGACTGGTAAAGCGCTTTTATATCTTAAGTTGCATTAAAGATGTGCCAGTATTTATATTATCACTCCCATTACCCTTTTTAATTATGGCATGTTAAGTAATAGTGGATAAGAGAACAAATTTTTTTTTACTTAGATGCAAAAACCATCTGTTTTCCACTCGGTAACTACGTTACTGCAGAAAGTTGCAAATTAAATATTCTTTATGTGTGGAGCTCTTTAGCTTAGATATCACCCAGGCCAATATTCCACGCTTGCTAAGCTTAAATTTCGTATCTTTCTTGTTCTTCAAGTAGGTGTTCTTGCCCTCTGATTACTAGTTACCACCACATGTCATGGTATCCCTATAATGCACAGTCCATAGGACTGTTAGGAAGACCTTAACACTTAATGATAAGAACACAACTGGGACGAACCACGAATATTTCGCCGCGAATACTCGAGGTGAAAAACAAAACACATTGGTGTGTGTGTATGTGTGAAAATACACACAGTCACAGCGTCGGTCGAAATTCATTGTACGCGGCAAACTTGCAATAGATTTATTTATATTTTTTACGCCGGCGAAAGACGAACCAACAATACCATGTGGCCATTTTGGTTTTTAAGTGTTTTAGTAAAAACAGTTAATTTTTACTTTAATAGTTTTTATGTAAAGTGCTAAGCTTTGACTTTTTGCATTTAAAATAAAACGCCAACATATTAGATTATAAAACATGTTTGTACTGTTTAACTTTTTGTTTTTGGTAATGCTAAATTTTTTAGCAACCAATTTTTGGTCACCCCATCAGCTGTTCAACTATAATAAGATAAAATTAAAAAACTGAGAAAATGGATACAAGTGAAATTATAATTGAAAATGTTAAACTTCAACGGTTGTACCATAATGAACATGATGTTCATTATTTTAATTATTTTTACAAAATTTTAAATTCTTTGATTCATTTAATTTTTTTATCTCAATTTATCACTTATAACAAATATTTTTGTTTTTCGTCTTTATTGTGCTTAATACGGCGAATTTACACAGCGAATTTTAACCGGCGTATTTGTCGTGTTGGGCGACATTCGTCGTTCGTCCCAGTTGTGTTCCTCGCATATGAGTGATACAAAGCTAAAAAAAAAAAAATTATATTCAAGGGTTTGTAGCAATCATTTCTGTTTGATTTAATCCCACGTAGGTCAGAAATGTATCCAGTTTTTGTGTGTCTCTTCATAGAGTGGTTTTGTAACGAATACAGATCAGGCGCAAGATTCTAGCGCTTCATGACCTCAGTGTTTGTATATATAATTTAAAACACATGAGCTTTGGTTTTTAAGAACTGGAAAGTTTTATTAAAAGATTGTTATTGGTACATGAGATCACCAACATATTTCCTTAAAATAGAAAAACCAAATTATCTTGCAATTTTTTTAAGCATATTTCATTAATAAGTGAAGGTGAGAAAAGATGCCCTGATTTTATCAAATGTTAAAAAGGTGTGTCCATTATTCCTACCCTTCAACATGTTGGAACTTTTGGTTAATTCTGGAAACACTGATTGGCATGTACAAATGTGCTTATGTACTTCCCTTTTCAGAATTTAATAACCTTCGTCGGTGTGTTTTGTGCTATTTATCCTGAGGGAGAGAAAAAAGCACTGTGCAAATTAAACACACAGACAGAAGTGACAGAACAAATAAAACCTTTTTTATCAAACAACCAAAAGTGTCGCATTATCCTGGCTGTTCGATCTTAAGTGGACTGTATAATGAATTAACACAAAAAAAACACTGTTAAGTTTAAAATGAAAGGGTTTATTTAATATTCAATTACAAAAGATATTTTATGCTTCTTTATTTCTCTTTGCTGAAAGCTCAACTTTTTTACACAGTTGCTTCGTTCGGTCTACTAAGTGTTGTATTATTTAGTACAGTCAGGGTTGAGATTGCAACATGATTACAGCTGTCAACATACCGGCCCACCTTGAAAGGACCCCTTTCAACAATCGTAAAAGAGGGGGCATAATTTAGATATGGGGCGCTTCACCACACCTCGTTTCGTCTTAATTGTGGTTACACGGACAATGCCATCGTTTCCTGGGTGGACTTCAACGATTTTGCCAATTAACCATTGTGCAGGAGGTAAATTTTCGTCCTTCAAAAGAACCACATCATTTAGCTGAACATTTGGTAAAGTTTTTAACCATTTTGGTCTTTTCTGAAGTTGACTTAGATACTCGTTGGACCACTTAGACCAGAATTGCTGAAGAAGTTGTTGCATGTACTGCCACCGAGTTAATCGGTTTACACTGACGTTCATTAGGTTTTCATCAGGTAACAAAGTTAAAGGACGTAAAATTAAGAAGTGACCTGGGGTTAATGGATCAGAGTCACCTTTAAATTTTTGACACAAGGGGCGTGAGTTAAGGCAACACTCAATTTGGCATAATAACGTGTTTAGTTCTTCATATGTAGTAAATGAATTGCCAAGTACACGGTTTAGGTGGAACTTCATAGATTTGACGCCTGCTTCCCAAATCCCACCGAAGTTTGGCGCTGAAGGGGGTATGAAATGCCATTGAACTTGTTGATCTGTAAGCTCACGATATATGGCATCTTGATTGTTCCGTAAAAATTGATATAATTCTTTAAGTTTTTGATTACATCCGATAAAGTTGGTGCCATTATCTGTGTATATATGACTAGATTTACCACGTCTTGATGAAAATCTGCGTAGAGAAGCAAGAAAAGCTGCGGTTGTAAGTTCAGTGACGGCTTCAAGATGAATTGCCTTAGTTTTTAAACACACAAATACTGCAATCCAGCATTTATACGTTTTGGCGCCACGGCCCTTCCATGAACGAACGAGAATTGGCCCAGCAAAATCAATGCCAACGTGAAGAAAAGTTGATCCTGCTTCAACTCGAGAAGTAGGTAAGTTTCCCATGAGCTGTTGATAAGGGACTTGTCGATGTCTCATACATACTGTGCATTTGTACACTGTTCGTTTAATTAAGTGTGTAACATTCGGAATCCAATATTTCAAGCCTACTAAATATTGAAGTTGTCTTGTTCCAGCATGAAGGTGTTTATTGTGGTAGTACTTAACAATCAAGTGTGTCAACTGATCGTCCTTGTGTAAAATATATGGATGTTTCTGATCGTAACTTATACTAGCGTTGTCTAGACGACCACCAACTCTAAGCATACCATTGTTGTCTACAAATGGAGTTAAACTGATCAGTTTATGCGTTGTTGCAAGTGGTTTCTTTGCAGTCAGTGACTTAATTTCAGTACTAAACCATGTAGTCTGTGAATGTTTTATCAATGCTTGTAAAGCAGATTCAAGTTCTATTGTTGTGATACGACCATCATTCTTATTACAGTTAGATCTTTTTGATCTGCAGTTGTTACCAAAACGTAATAACAGTGCTGTTATTCGGACAAGTTTCATGAAATCTGAGAATCGATCTACGAGTTCTATGTTGTCATTGCTGTCGACAGTGTTCGGCATAATTGTAGCGATGATAGTTTTCTTTCCTTCTAAACAAAAATCTTCGGAAATTTGAGGTGCTGTTTGAAATTGTAGAACATGATTATGTAACAATGGAGGTCCTTTCCACCATAAGGAACAGTCAATAAGATCAGCGATGGAAATACCTCTAGTCGCCAAATCTGCAGGATTTTGCTTGGATGCTATGTGATGCCAATGTGACGCAGGTAGATGATTTATAATGTATGATGTACGATTTGCAATGAAGGTTTTCCAACGTCGAGGATGATCGTTTAGCCAAGCTAAAACGACTGTAGAGTCCGTATAACCATAAGTTGGAATATTGGTAAATTGAACTGCGTCTTTTACTTTACCCATGAGTTTCACCATTAGTTCGGCTGCACAAAGCTCTAGGCGAGGCAACGTGATTTGTTTCAGGGGTGCCACCCTGGTCTTTGACGTTAGGCAGTGTGTTGAAATTGTCCCATTTTGATGTATGATGCGGATATAAATTACAGCGGCATAAGCAAGCTCGGAGGCATCCGAAAACCCATGAAGTTCAATATGATCACCATCCGAGTATTGAAACCATCTTGGAATTCTCACGTTCCTGATGTCTACTATTGTCTTCTGAAGTCTCAACCAACCGTTGGCTATGTCACTAGGTAACTCTTGATCCCAACTTACTCCGTTCAACCAAAGTTTTTGCATAAATATTTTAAATCGTATGACAACTGGAGAAAGCCAACCTATAGGATCATAGATTTTGGAGATTTCTGACAAAATATGTCGCTTAGTAAGAACGACTGATGACTTCATCAATAACTCATTGTACTGAAAACAATCAGATGATGTGTTCCATATCAAACCCAAAACATTGACTGTTTCAGATAAGCTGATCATGGAATATGGTGTTGATGACGTTGATGATGCGATAATAGTCTTTAAGAATTCTTGTGAATTTGATGACCATTTTCGTAAGTTAAATCCCGACTTAGATAGGATTGAACATATTGACGCACAAAGGCGTTGCGATGATTCTAAATCTGCTAGACTTGACATATAATCATCAACGTAAAAATTGTTCATTATTTCCAGCGATTCAACTGGATATTCTTTAAAGTTGTCAATACCTACTTGTTTTAATGTTCTGGTTGCCAAAAATGGTGCCGATGCTGTACCATATGTTATAGTGTTGAGTTGATACTCTATTAGTTCATTCTCTGGTGAATCTCGCCATAAAATTGTTTGATATGGTCTATCTTTAGGATGCAATATCACCTGTCGATACATTTTTTCAATGTCCGCAGCGAACCCAATTGCATATTTCCTAAATCGCAGTAGTAACGTGTATAAATCACTTTGAACGGTAGGTCCAATTAGCAGGTAATCATTTAGAGAACGGTTATTTGACGTTTTGCACGACGCGTCGAAAACAACCCGTAATTTGGTTGTTGTGCTGGAAGGTTTCATAACGGCATGATGAGGCATATAGTATTTCGTGTCATCTTTCGACCTCTGCATGTGATTAAGTTGTTCATACTCGTCCATAAACTTATGAAACTCTGTTCGAAGCTCTTGACTTTTGACAAATTTTCGTTCCATTGATTCCAGTCGTGCAACTGCTTGTGGTCTGGACTCACCAAGCTCCACTATACTTGACTTGAATGGGAGTCTCACTACATATCTTCCATCTGCTCGTCGTTCAACATTATCTGAATAATGCTGTTCTGCCGTTTCTTCTTCAACGCTTAAATACTTTCTTTTTTCTTGATATTCTTCAATATCCCAAAACTTCTGTAACTTTGTGTTCAAATCAGTAGAAACGTGCGCGATTAACTTTGGTTCAGATTGCAGTTCGGAAACATTACCCATTATTATCCACCCAAAGATGGTATTTACAGCAACTGGAGATCCAGAAGGATGCGATAGCCTGCCACCCAACATACAGTGCGCAAGTACGTCTGCACCAAGGATAATGTCAATTCGATTTTTCTTGAAATAATAGGGGTCTGCAAGTTGGAGCTTATTGAAGAATTCTAAATTTGAATTATTGATTGTACGAAATGGTAAATACTGAGTTAGGCTAGACAAGCAGTACGACTTTACAAATATAACTTTATTTGCGTTAGGTGCAAATATTTCTAACTGAACCTTTCCTCTCGTGTTACTAGGATTATTGTTACCTACTCCATAGAAAACAGTGTTATCATAAACACGAGCTAGTTTTAAATATTGCATACAGGTCTCAGATATGAGTGTGGACTGAGCACCTGAATCTATCAATGCACGACAAGGCTGTAATGTGTTATTCTTATCACGCACCATGATGATAGCCGTTGGTATAAGTGTCATTTCATGTTGTATATGTTGGCTCGAGTTAATGCTAACTGAAGTTGGTTTTCTATCGTTTTGTTGATTGTTAAACTTCTGACCATCAATGTGTAACAAAGTGTTGTGTTTTAAGTTACATGTTCGACATGAACCAGACTTACAATCCTTAGAGAAATGTTTTTCTCGGAGGCAATTAAAACAAAGTTTGTTCATTTGTACTACTTTCCTACGCCCGTTTGTGTTCAAAGCTCTAAACTGTGAACATTTATACAAAAAGTGGTTCGCACTGCATAGTGGGCAACTTTCTGCAATTGTTGTTGTTGTTGCGACAGCTCTACCCTGTACCTGTCGAACAGCGTGTTTAGGCACATGGCTGTCTTCGAGTTCAAGTAAACGTCCTTTCAAGAATTTTAATAACTGAGAAAAGGTTTGTTTTTCATCTTTCTTCTCCCTTCGCCAAAGTGTTATGGATTCTGAATCCAATTTGTCTTCAATATGATATAGTAAAACTGGATCCCACTTATCTATTGAATCATTTGTTACTTTCAAAGCGTTGTAACATTCGACTGTAGTATTATAGAAACGTTTGAAGTCTAAATAAGTGGCGTTTTTCACGGATTTTTGTTTAAAAAGTGAATCTAAATACTGTTTCGAGATCAAATCTGGTCGATTGTAGTTCTCCATTATTAAATCCCAAGCAACTCTATAATTTTCATTTGTTGGAGATAGATGTTTTATTATTGACGAAGCTTCACCTTTTAACTTTGTTTGTAGGTATTCTAACTTTTCAACGTCAGACATATTTGTCTTGGAGTCCACCATGGCGATGAATAAGTCTCTAAATCTTGTCCAATTCATAAAATCGCCATCAAAGTCTGGAATTTGTGTAGGTGGTAAACGAAGCTCTGAACGAGTATTGTTTGACTGAAGATTTGTAACAGCTGATAACGTAGCTGATACACATTCAAGAATCGAATTTGTAGCTGACTGTTGTTGAATTATTGCCTGTACTGACGTGCTTAAATCATTTATTACATTTGGTGTACTTGCGTGAACACCTTCCACGATTGTGTCATCTAGAGTATTATGCGATCGACTGGACCATATGGCCTGTATAGTGAAGACCATATCATCAATTTCATCTCTATAGACATTCTGGTCTTCAATCTCTTGTTCAGTGTTGCATAATGCATCAATCTGATCTTGTAACTCCTTATATGTTATATAAATATCATTAACAGCAAGTGTACGTACCTTTATCTCATCGTATGTTGCAGTTTGACCTTTAACAAAATTATAAATTTTTGTTATGGATCGCTTAATTTGTGTGCGCCTCTTTTTTAATAGTTCCATTTCGACTATTCACTTGATCTGATTTATTGTCCCCTTATATTTACTTGATTTGATTTATTGTTCTCTTATATTTACTTTATTTATTTATTACTGTACCGTTTGGTATTTCTCAGATAATTTTCTATAAATGGTTGCTGTGTTTTTATTATCACTAATGTTTCTCAAACTATTTTCAGTTAAAAATTCAAACTATGAAACCAGTTTTATCTGTTGACCGTGCTAAATTTGGTTAGTTTAACAGTCACTGTTCACTGTCCACAAACAAATTAAATAGTTTTAAAACCACTGTAAAAATTTAAATTCAAAGCTTTTATCAGGTATTTACGATAAACATTGATAGCCACAACATGAATTGATTGATTGGCCGCGATTCGTTTCACTAGTTTTGAAGTCACTGCACTCACTTAAATCAGTTTTACATTTAGATCCTATCCTGAATTGGATTATCTTATGTGCTTTATACAAATATTATCAGCAATGACATGAACCTTGTTATTCTATTCACTGTATATGAACTTCATTTGCTTTCTTTCAAACACTGAAGCTTCGATCTAATGCATGAGCTTATTTCTCAGATGAATCTGAAGCTTTTTAGCTTAGGAATGAACAACACTCGTTATTTTAAAAAATAGATCTGAAGCTTTTATAACTTTAACATATATTTGATTAATGAGCTTTCTTTGCTTCCAATACAACACTAAAGCTTTCTCATCAACACTAAAGCTCCAGTAATTTTTGAACTCAACTGCCAATTACTGTATAAAACTTTTATGTATGTATGTATTATGTTGTAATACATTTGCTTTTTAACAACACTGAAGCCTTTTATCTTACGTACACTGAATAAAATCCTTCGTTCCTTAACTAGACACGCTTTGTTTATGTATAAAACGCTTATATTTTTAGTATTTAATTACTTCACGATCACTATTTCAATTAGTTTTAGTTTTTCTTTGATTGTCTTTATTGTCACTTATGTACATATGTATGTATGTACCCCGACATTCGTATGTGAGCAATATGTACTTGGATCACGAAGTATGTATGTACCGCGTATGTAATGTCCTTATTACTCACTAATAAACGATCCGGGTCGAATGGACCAAAATTATGTTCGATCTTAAGTGGACTGTATAATGAATTAACACAAAAAAAACACTGTTAAGTTTAAAATGAAAGGGTTTATTTAATATTCAATTACAAAAGATATTTTATGCTTCTTTATTTCTCTTTGCTGAAAGCTCAACTTTTTTACACAGTTGCTTCGTTCGGTCTACTAAGTGTTGTATTATTTAGTACAGTCAGGGTTGAGATTGCAACATGATTACAGCTGTCAACACTGGCTTTGAGGGTGCGTAAAAGGTTGCTATTTCTTTGACAACAACAACGACCAACAAAAAAAGAAAAATACTTCGGGTCGCCACGTTTTATACAATGAAAAACTCATTTTTGTATGTAAATAAAACTTCACATGTTTTTAAATAGTTTTTTTTCGCCCCTTCTTTTTTAGGTCACAACAATTTTTTTTCGCTCAGCTTGTGTAAAAAGGCGTCCACATACTGCATACATGAATGTGAATGTATTTCTGTGAAATTTTTGCATGTTCTACACAGTTAACAATTGTTATAGTTGTATGCAATTAATCTTATATGTTTTTTTTTAACGGAAAACTTTTTTCTCTGCCCCTGCAAAAGTTTCAAAAATATGAAAAACTTCAAACAAACACGTTTGCTCTCGTTTCTCCCTTTAATGCAAGCGTATGCATTATGAAAATGTGTTTGCGATGATATTTATTAACGTGCTGCTAAGTAGGAGTAATTTTTCTGAATCATACATATGAATGAATATTAAATTTTTTTTCTAATTAAATTATTTTGCAAAAGAGAATAATAACTTAATTATAACGTAGTGGAACAAGGCTTTATTTATTTTTTTTTTTTGTTTACATCTTGCTTTATTATATAAACTTTGTTTTAATTGTGAAATATGTAGGTATGTATATGTAAGTAGATGGAGAAGGAAAACTATTCACGATTTAGACGAGTTTTTGCTACATGCAATTACTGAAGTAACTGTTTTCTTATCATTCATAATCATTCTTTTGCTGTATTTTGTTACCAGGGCGAAAAAGCTTTTGTTTTATGATAACTCCTTTTCCTAGTTAAATTTTCTTCAAAATGCAAATTGGAAATATTTTTCTTAAAAAATATTTCTTGAATCATCCTGTTGCTTTTTTATTTTGTCATTACTGTTATTATTATTATTGTCATTACTGTTATTATTATGATTCGTCTTGAGAATGGCTATTATTAATTTTAAGATATTTATTAAGATTTCTAACTCGTGGAGTTAAATGCCATTTTTCAGAATTTTAGTCTGCTGTTTGGGCGCAATTTTCCAAAAAAATAAATGAAGCTCTCTTCTACTACAAATAAATTTGTTTAGTTTTTAGAATTGATTTTCTTAACATAAAATTCCTACTGCTTGTCCTCGAAAATATAAGCACTTGCACAACCACATTGGGCCGGACGAGACGATATGCAGGCCAAAAGTCGACTAAAAGCGAATTGATCTTCTAAAGCTTACGGCATTTTAAATTTAAATCTCTTGGTTGACACAACTTTACACTTCTAAACTGTTTTTTCTTTGCGTGAATAAAATTCCTACTCCTTGCCCTCGAAAATATATGTAGATAAGCACCTGCGCAACCACATTGGCCCGGTCAAGACGATATGCAGGCCAAAAGTCGACTAAAAGCGAATTGATCTTCTAAAGCATACGGCATTTTAAATTTAAATCTCTTGGTTGACACAACTTTACACTTCTAAACTGCTTTTTCTTTGCGTTAATAGAGAGAGTTCTCATAGTTAGCATTGTAAAGCTGCAATGGGATATTTGTCATATCGGCTTAAGAGCTGATAGTACTACGAACACTAGCTCAACTATGCGAAGAATAATGTTAAATAAAATATGTCATAGAATTTATTCTTGGTTTATAGTCTTATATATTTGAAAATTGTGCAATAGTTATCGACAAAACCCAACCTTTTGCTACATATCAATAACAATTTTAAATATATATGTACATATGAAACTGATCTTAAACATGTTGAATTTATAAAGCTTTTTGATGCACCTGAAAAATAGAAAAGAATCTGCTTTTGTGTATATTTACAGCTCCGTTTTGTTTAATCTTTTTAAACAAATCCTATTTGCTTTTGAATTCAACCATATTGTAAAAGAAAAAATGAACATTCCACAACAGACAATCGTTTGTGAAAACATATGAGTTTAGACATTAATAATACTTAACCATCGTTCCATTTTTCATTAGATACAAAAAGAGTTGACAGCACAAAAAAATATAATAGCATTTAAAAAGATGAACAGTATTTTATGAATGTAAAAACCTCATTAGAATGCTGCATACACGAGTATAATTTTCTAAAACAATAAAGAGTAATAAAGTATAACAATCCCAACCAACATACTGATACATTTAAGCAGAACTGCTACTGCAAACTCAAAAAAAGTAGACATAACAAAAAATTTAAACAAAATGATTGTAATAGAGTAATACATTTGTACATACCATGTGCGTAGAACGATGCAAGACGGCGTTTCTACAAACAGGCAACATTTGCGAAAAAAAAACACAAAAGGATTAAATTAAATTAAATAAAATGAGCATAGACTTAACACAATGGACAAGGCAGCAATTTTGTTTTCAACGCACACATAAAATAGTCACAACTTTCAGATGCACACTTACGGTTAAAACACATCTATGTAAGTCATTGTGTGTGCCCGGCCACACTCATCCAGTTAAAAGCAAATTTTAGCGCTGCACATTAGGATGGGTCGTATTGTGAGGAAAAGATTGCTGCAATATTGTGACATCGATTTTTCATTGGGCGTAATACGGGGTCGATGTGTCGAAAAAATCATTGGTAAGCAATTGGTCATAAATATGGCTGTTCTACGGGCACCCTACTATACATGGTTGCTATCTTTGAGATAAGTTTGTAGATGTCAGCTTCAAATTGTGTGTTTGGAAATCTTTAGTTTTTACTGGAAAATTTTATTTTACAGGGTTCTATGTAGACGGAAGTTATGAGGTAGAGGGAAGGTATGAGTTTCTGTCTTATAACTGTCTCACATTTTACAATTAATCATACAAAAACGAATGTAGTTTTCTTCTCAGGCAGTCAAAAATAATGTCATTTATATATCTATACAAAATGTCCGTTGATGTAAAACTCATAAATATGTCTCTCAATCACTTTTTCAATTTTTTTAAAATTATTTGGGACATTAACTCTTACGATACCATACCAAGTGCAAAAAAAAAAAACAAACAGCAACGTAAAACTAACATGAAATAGCATGTTAAGTTCAAACAGGTACCGAGTTAAAAATCTCTACCCTGCTTGAATTGCGTATTGTACCATTCGTTTTAATTGTTATGATGGCTGACTAAATATGTTGCCTTGTCAACAGTCGTAAGCTACTCTGTTCGAAGCCAAGAAACCCTTGGCTATACGAAATGGTAGAACTGATCAAGTATGTACGAATAATATGAAGAAGTTAAATATAATTTGTAAGTAGATCTAAGCATAGTTTTAAGTTAGCTTATAAATAAATAAATAAATAAATAAATAAATAAATAAATAAATAAATAAATAAATAAATAAATAAATAAGTAAATAAATAAATAAATAAATAACTTGTAGTCATTAAATAAGAAAAAAAAAACACAATAATATTCATTTTGATTTTTGAATAATTTGTGTGTGAACTTTTGATCAGAGCAGACGTGTCTTTCGTGATGTGAAGTCGTAATAGGTGAACGCGTGTTTATTTTTAATGCCCTACTTAAACAAATATTCCATGTTTATTAAACGTTTGTTTGCCAAATTATGTATAGATATTTGCCAAATGAGATCTTAACAAACATGATACATATATTTTTAAAAATAAGTCCGCCAAAGTAAACATTCGTAATAGGTATGGTCGTGGTTATTTTTTTAACGTTTCTTCTTTTGTTTTGTTTTTTTGTATAGTCGAACGGTTTGCAATACTGAAGAGGTTTCGTTAAAAGTTGTTAGCTGGATAGTGTCGAAGGTATATACACTGGACACTAAACAGACAAATTAGCAACATTTAATCCGGACTTATTTAGATTTGCAAAAATAAATGATCTGTTTTTATTTTAAAATTTATGTGCATAATCAAACGTTCACAAACATTCGCCATTTTCGTGATTCCACCCACCAATCACTTTTTCCTATTTTTCCAGTTCCAGTACAATACAATGCATGTATGTATAGGGATCATCCCCTGAGTACTGGGGAATCCGAATCTAAAAAAATATCAGGTGAAATTAAAAGGAAATAGTTATGGTGCAAGTTCACTACCGAAAAATATGAATTTAACTTTTTTTTTGCTGTGTGTGTGTGAGTCCGTGCGCCATTTAAAAAAATCAAAGATGCCAGTCTTTATCCAAATACCAAATTTCACCAGTTTTCTTAAGCACATACAGAGTTTTTTTGGAAAAGGGGTGTGGAAACCTATTTAAATCAAGCACAAATGTTGTGACTCATTATTTGACTATATGTAAGTGTTTACAATATATGCAACGTATTACATATATCAAATTAAATGTATTGTAATTTGCTGCCAATACATTTCATATTTTAGAAAATGTGCCATATTGCCATAGTCGTCATCGTCATCACATGTAAAAAATTGACACCTTTATTCTCGTAGCCGACATTATTTAAATGTAGTCATGCTGCAAATGCAACTGGCATGAATGAAAAATTTCGCCCTTTACAACTGTACTTTTTCGCTATTTATGATCGTTGTATGAATCACAATAATAATAATAACAAACGTTGCTTGCTACAGACCAAAAATTGTCTGGAATACTCTTACTTGTCACGCTCCTACGCTCTTCTTGTATAGAATGTTACAAAGAAAAGTAGAAGTGTTGCAATAGAAAAAAAAAGAAATGTTTGCTGTGTTAAAGGTTTGTTTGAACATTTCTGATTCTCATTCTGTTCATGGGAATTATGAAATAAATAGTTAAGTTTCAAACAAACTTTTAAGAATTTTTCAAGTCTACTGATGAGTTGATTAGCACCAACGAAATGTCGTCGGCATATAGACAGCTGAAAAATACAGCAAATATTTTTTGAAAAAGGTTCATTTTTGGACCTGAATTAACATAATTCATAAATTGTTATTGGATTAAGAGAGAAGAGTATATAGTTTTATCTCCTTTGCAATTTGGAACTGAATAGGCTCCAGATACATCGAATCAAGTGCATAATCATCACACTCAAGGCAAACTTAATCCTTCCGCACTTAAATCAATCAAAAGTAGTGTCAAAAAATATGGTTAGTTTTTGCAGACAGATTTTAGCTGTATTCAATCTGAAACTGGGTTTGAACATCACTAAAATTAAGTATTTAATGCTTTAGTAATCCGTACTTAAATTAAGCACATCGTTTTTGATTGAAGAAAATCCGTATTTACCCGAACTTCTGACATTGGAATTGACTTTGAATTGATTTAAGTATAAACGATTTGATATTTTTTTCGCGTAAAATTTGTTTAGGCATTTTCTCTCTTAATTGTATTTCAGCAACTTAAGCACTCCGTATTTGGTTTTGATTCAAAGTGATGGTAAATATTGTTATGCTTAAGTATTATTCTTCATGAAGTAGAGAAACCTATGTACTGTCTGTCGTTCAAACAATATGAGCCAACCTTTTAAGCCATTCATACTTAGCCTTTTATCTGCTCTTTTCTTTTTCTGGTACATGAGCTTTCCTATTGTAAAAATTTCTCATGTATGAATAGAGTTAATATTAAAATTAAACGCTAAAGAGTTTAACTCCTTTTTTTGCCAATTCAGTTTTGCATCCATGCAGCAGTCATATTTTTGTAAATGAGAAAATAATTTTTTGTTTTTTTTTTGCAGACTAGTTTTTGTTTTATAATTTAGTCAGTCATAACTCATGGCTGTTATGGCTCAGTCAAAGCAAAAGCACATCATTGGCATCATCATCGTTGTTATGATTATCATTATAAGCTTATAAAACAGATACAACGAGTATGGAATTTAAAATACTTTTAGAGTTTTTACACTGTTTCAAAGAAATTAAAAAAAAACAGACACATTCAATTCTGTTCTAGGTGTACATGCTGTAGGCAAGTAGCACATTCTGGCCAGAAGTAAAATTTTGAAAAACTCAAGGTAAAAAAATCACAAGCAATAGCAGTTAGTTTAAATCTTAAAACCATTGTGTTAAAGAGAATGACAACAGGGATCAGATGGGTTTCGCCTCAACCCGGAAAAGGATAATTTGTGTCAGCCTATCTTATCTGTTTAAAATATATTTAAACTAGCAATTCTGTAAAAGAGTGAACATTTAAACTGCTATTAAGCAGAGAAAATTACGCACTTTAGTTCTAATCACAAATACTCAACAAATACATATGTGGCCCTACGGCTTTGCTCATTTTTAGCCAACCATTATTTGTAGAAGCAAGCAAAATAAGTGGTTCACTAATTTACTGAAACAAATTTTAAGTTGAAATTAGATAAAATAAAAGCTTTTCCTAGCCAAACTTTTAACTCCCAGTGATTTTATGGGTTTTAGATGTAAACTTTGTTTTTTTTTTACAAAAAAAATTTATAAATCGAAACAATAGCAAACAGATATGGTTGATGGTTTCTGGTCATTAAACTAATGAAATAATCAATAAAAATTCAAATTTATAATTTATTTAGAGGAAACGATCATTAATACAAGTTAAATGAATCAAAACTCATCGATTCAATTAATACCAACGTGGGTTAAAAATAAATGAATTTTTTGTAACACTAGTTCACTTTCATTTTACTTCTTGGAAGCTATCTCGCAAGAAAATAAAAAAGAATTTATTATCTCTGGATAAGTTCAGATTCAAAAGAAAAAACTACAATCCACTAAGGCCTGGCAATCGTCAGATTTTTTTTTCGTAAAATTATCAGGAAAGTTATAAGTTTTGCTTGAGTCCTAACAAATCTTTATAGAAATTAAAAATGTTCATTGTACCATTTCCTGCTTGAAAATCGACTAAATTATAGCTATCTAGCCATGCTAGCTTTAGCGTCTCAAAAAGAATTCCAGTCCGTAACATATGTATATTTATATATGAATTCGCAAATGCAAAAGGTTGCCTAAAATTTCCTCTTCTACTTGTCAATTAATTTTGTTTAGTGTCCTACCTGCTTGCAGTTATTATCTGATCTATGCCTCGAAATGTTTAATTTTAACAATAATAATTTTACAAATTTAGTACGACACAATATGTATTGACATACTAACCACCTAATTCATAAAAATTATTACAGGCTTATAAGACTGTTATTTGACATATTTGTATAGAAAATCTGTCAAATAAGAGCTTTATAAACCTGTTATAATTTTTATGAACTAGACGGTAAGTAATTATAACTTTCATTCCAGTAATTTGCATAATTTCTGTAAGAAATTTACCACAAAAATTTTTACGGAAAACTTCGGGCTCTATTACCTGCATGGGCAGTGTTCGACACTCCCCTCCTCCTCTTTATCTTTGCAGCCTCTGCAGTAGTCATTGTAGGGAAGATTTAGTCTTCCGATAGGTACATCCATGTGACAGTATCCCATCAGAACAGCCACTAGGGTGTGTAGCCTTTGTCTCGTAAAGTCCAACAAAGCCAAAGTTCTCTTATAATTACAGCTGAGCCCCGGGGAAAGTCCAACAAAGCCAAAGTTCTCTTATAAGTACAGCTGGGCCCCGTGAGCCCCGATATTCAACAGGTGATCTCATTCAGCCACATTTCCTGTGCACTTCTTAGTAGTTGTCGTTGTTTTAGGTGTTTACAACCATTGAGATGAATACCAATGAATTTGTCCATGTCCTCCTGTCTTAGGCGAATATCAGATCTCGCCAGTTGATCCAACAATGGATTTTGGGATATACCGTTATGTCCAGGTACCACAAGAAGTTCTAGGTATGAATGTATCGCTATTTCAATTAGAGATATCCCGCATTTATGAACCAATCCAGATGTTGTGTAAACACCCTCAATCGCATTTATGGCGGCCTTGTTATCAGTACAGATTAGGATATGCTCCCCTATATCCTATAGTACTTCATCCAGTTTACTTCCCTTCTTGTCACCGCAACTTCGGCCTGAATGACCTTACATTCATCACGCAGCCTAAAACTAATCCTCCATTGAATTCAGGTCATATATATAACCCCACCTCTGCGCTGGTAGCCAGTGTAGCATCGTAAAGAGTGCCTTAGGTGGTGTACAGCTGGATGTGCCAGTTTCCATCAAGGTCGATGTAAGCAAAACTCTTTTAAAAATCTTGCAGTAATTGGTCTTTTATAGTTCTTTCAATCATACAAAGAATCCATATACAAATATGGGATTCACAACCGTACCGGAGAGCCAATAGAAGTTACTGGGGTTTATTTCCCAGTTCTTACCAATGACCCTTCTATATAGACATAAGGCAATAGCTGCCTTGTGGGCTCTTGCCCTAACATTCTGTTGCTGTGTTAGCTTGAAATTAAGGAAAGTGCCAAGATATTTCGCATTCTTCATCAAATTTAAGTTCGATTCCTTTTGAACTTAAATTTGAACGGCGGAGGCTTGTATTTCCGAGTAAAGAACACGTGTTCTGTTTTCTCTGGACTTACGCTAACACCACTGTTGGTGTGTCATCAGTGGCATTTGCATCTGTTGTGAAACTTCTTTATATTCTAAAGAAAAAAAAAACCGGCTTTGTAAAATACTATTGTTTTTGCAACTAGTATTTTGTCTTCTTGTGTTTCCTTTCCCACCTAAAGATAAGCTTCTACTTCTTTAAAGCGTGAAAAGAATGAAACCCCAGTTATTTTATGTTATTAATAATATTATTGTTTTGCAAATTAAGAAGCTTCACTTATACCTGTTTTTATTATAAAACGTTTTTAGCTATCCATTGCTTCCAACAGTTTGTTTTGGATACGGTGCAGAAAAAAACAAAATTGAAACTGAAAACTATTTTTTTCTCTATCAGCTAAGAATTTCATTTCATTGTACGGGTATTTGCTGTTATATTTTGTTTTTTGTTTTATTTAATCCCTGTTATTATTTGTATTTAAATAAGCGAATATATAATTTGAAAAAGAATAAAGAGGAAATTGTTTAGTTGTTTAGAGAAGAATAACATTGTGTATGTGACTTCCGGTTCCGCACATAAGCTTGATTGAAATTCTAAGGAATGGGAATTTTTGACAACACACCATGATGCTTTCATAAGCTCGAAATTCAGCTCATTTTTAAATTGATATTTTAATTTCAGCAAATTATATGTTGTAATATTTTCCGTTCGAGAAGAGTGTTAATTACATAATGGTAAAAGTTTATACTAAGAATTAAGCTTTTTTTTTGGTTTGAATACAAAGAATTCGCATAAAAAATTCCTGTATTTAATTGTAGATTTATTAAATTTGTTTTGAGTAGTAATTTGTGTTGTTCCATTGCTGTTGCACGTTGGATTTAAGATATATTTTCAATATTGATGCACCTAAAATTTCTCAGGTAAAATTGAATTATTAAAAGCAATATGTAATCAATTTAATTTTTTTATATACACTTCTATTAATTATGTTTATTGTAAATTACTTACTGATAGGGTAGAAACGAAATCTTACTGCCCAACTGTCCGCCCATCACAGAGCCCTTTCTCCGAATTCATCAACGGTGGAGGAATGAAATTTTCAAAATACATACAGTTACCTGGCTAAGACAAGTAATTCTTAAAAAAAAACCGGAAGCTAAGTCCAAAGAGCTAAAACTAAATTCATTTAATCCTACAAATTTTATAGAATTTGTAATCACACTGCCGCTGTAACTAGAAACAAATAAGATGGATATGGCCCTCCTTTTACCAAAGTAAAAACTATTTAAGGAATTTTAATATACACAGGAAACGTCTTTTAATTCAAAGAAAATACATATATTTATAAAACCGATTATCGAATTGTAATAATAATTATAAGTACTTAAAGCAGAACGACAATTGTTTTTACTCTATTATTATTGGTTTTAAAGAAATTAAATTAATACTTTCAAGGTGCACAATTGTGTCAACTTTTTTAACCCTGACAGTTGTGCAAAAGTTACCAGAAAAACCTATAAGAGGATAGTTATTTAAAACAAACGGTATAAGCACATAACATCAAAAAACTCAACGCACAGTAGTGGATGGAAGGGTAGAGAATTGTTTAATAATCTGAGTGCTACTGGTGTAAATCCTAAATTTGTAATAATTTTTTTCCTATAAGCAATAAATACATAGACAAGAAGTCCTTTTTTTCCGATCTACGGAGAAGGACAAAATTGCTCACACCTGGCACGGATTTGTAATTTGCTTACTATTTTTGTTAATAATGAACTTGTTCGACATAATTTCTTTTTGTTAAATGTTTATTTGAAATCATGTGCATCAAAAAACAATAAAACAAATCACAAATTAATGTTTAAATAAAATTAACAGAACAAAAAAATTTAGCAGTGTTATTTTTGGACGTGTGGACGTTATTATTTGTATAGAGTACTGTGTTTGAAAAACCGTTGCAACTAATATCTTGTAGCCAAGCCTTTTTGCTTTAGAACTTCATGCAACCTATTGAGTAATGAGTCGACTAGTTTTTTGGTAACCTGTCTTTAAATTTTTCTCCATTGCTGTTGAAGAATGTCTTTGAGCTGGCTCTTACTTACCTGATATGTTACATTTCTCTAGTCTTCTACCAAGTTCATCCCAGAGATGCTAAATGGGGTTCATGTCAGAAGGTTGATTTAGAGGTGGGCCGGGGCGGGGTTGGACGAATATGCGGCATGTGGTGAATGACTCACATTCGGATGTCATGCGCAGTATACTTTGGGTCATTATCCTGTTGGAAATAAAAATTGCGGCCAAGACCCAATTTTCTCACACTGTTCGTTAAGTTTTCTTTCAATATATTCAGGTAGACTGACTTATTCAGCCTTGCACCATGACGTCATCGCCATGTTTTACCATACTAATTATATTTTTCTTATTAAGCTCACAATTTGGTTTTCTCCATACACGAATCCTTCAAATCAGATTGAAAAATGTTGAACTTGCTCTCGTTTTTAATTAAGCCACCAAAAAAAAAAAAAAAAAAAACACGCGTTCACCTATTACGACTACACATCACAAAAATACGTCCGCTCTGATCAAAAGTTCACTGAACTTAAGGCTTAAGGTAACCTTATCAGCGAATGGCATTAAATTATTGGAATGTTAAAAGTATTACAAAATCAGTGCTTAATCTTCTTTTCTCTTTTTTTAAAGATCCGTGTTTTCTTACCATTTCTTCCTGTGCAAGTAAATAAGAGACAACAAAAAAAAAATATTCCAAAAATATGTGCATTTCATTGATATTAATCACACGCAGCTTTAAGTTAATGCTAATAATTAAATTTTATGATGCTAACTTGACCGCTCTTGAGCTAAGCCGGGTGCTGTTTAGCTCGGTCATCAATTATTAGTAAAAAATAACATTTTGTGGACATTTGCAGCTGTGATAACAAATAACAAAATTAGGAAAACGAAATAACGGCTTACGAGTTTTGACAAATCTTCTTATATAAAAATAAGGGATGGTCGATATAGCAAATTGTATTTTTCCAGCGATTTTGCAATAGCCTGGCATATCGAAAAAAAGTTTTCGAGACATCCAATTTTAAAATTTTGTATTCCTCTACGATATTCAACTGAGAACGCTTGGTATGGAACCGTATATTCGAAAAAATTATTGGAAAGAAAATATTATTAGGGGCTAGTCTTACACTGGACTCCATTCCGGCTACTGCGAAACCAATTAGTGTCATTAGTATTAAAAGCCGAAATACATATTTTCTCCATCTTGATCGAGATTTAGTCCCGGGATGCAGGAGTTAAACGTACAACCAACTCCTAGTAATTTTTTCTCTTCAATACTATTTTTCAAACACCCCGCATTACACCTCCTTAGCGGTATACTCTTACAAAATACCAAAGTATAAAAACATGAAACGCAGACGGGTCGCAAACTATTATCTTTTTTTGACCTATCATCATGAAACAATCTTTAATGCCAAGACCTATAACAAGTCGATAGGACAATGTTAAAAAACGTTTGTACTAACAAATTTATCCCCCTAATATACATAGAAATATCAATATCACTATGCTTGAATTTGAAACTTTTTTTTCCGACAGACGGGGCACCCAGTGGGTAAATCTAATTCGGGTGCGCTGAGTTCAGTGGTACTAACCGTTTGTTTAGGTTAGCTCTTATTTTTGAGATATACCGTTATTTTAAAGTTGGAAGAGGTAGGTCAACATATATTCCCCAGAGTAAAAAACAGTTTAACACATAAAAAAAAATTTACAAAAACCGAAATTCAACAACAAAATTACCTTCCAATAACTATAAAAATTCTTTTAATCATCCGTAACTAATAAATTGTATATACATACATATGTACATTAAACTCCAGAATGATAATCCGTCATCCCTCGATCAAACCGCAATTATTAACAAACTATGAAATTGTACGTGTATGTTTTTTTTTTTACTAATTCTGCGTGTTTCATATAGAAAAACCAAACTATAGAAAAGTCAATGTTAAATAATTTGTTAGTTACGTAATTTTTTTTTTTTTTCTTTTTTTGGTAAAGACATGTAAATTGTTTCTTACTTCCATCAGTTAAAATTTTTCTTTGACAAGCCAACAAAATGTTTCTTCCAGACTACTTTCATTTAATAAAAATAATTTTTTTTTTTTAATTTTGAGGCTTCGTCTGCTGACCGTTTGAAACTGCAATTTTTGATTTTTTATGAATAAATTCCAAAGTCATGCACCGATTTCAGTCATTTGTAGCTTTTTTTGTTTGAGACTTTATTTTTTTTGAATCTTTGTAAATTCATCAGCAGAGTCGAATTTTTAGATCTTTTATGCTGTTTTAAAGAACAAAAAATTTCAAACTTTTGCAAAAAATTTAATTTTTTTTCATTAAAAAAAAATATATATATTTTCTAAGCTACTAAGTTGATTGGGAAGATATTTACAGTTGCTAAAAGGTAGTTGTTAAATTTCATTGTTTGCAGTTTTTTTCAGTATTTTAAACTATTTTTAAGTTAGGCTAATATATGTTGACCTACCTCCTCCATTTTCAAAATAACGGTATATCTCAAAGACAAGAGCTAACCTAAAATAACTGAACCTAAAACCACTGAACTCATCGCACTCGAATTAGGTTTACCCACTGGATGCCCCGTCTGTCGGCTTTTTCAACTAGCACAGTGTGTCTAGTAGCAATAGAAAATCACCTGAGGTACCGCTGTTAATAGACCTTAAAAGTATGCTTCATATTTGTATGGTTTATTCTTTTTTTTTTCTTTGATAACTTGAAACGACTTGCATACAAAGCTCTACTAAAATTAATCAAAAAGCTTTCTAAGCTTGTTGTAGATACAAAATACCGCATTATATCGTGTTTAATCTATGTATATACATATATTCTTTGTAATTAATGTTGGCTCTGAAATCAGTGGAAATTATCAGCTGTTTTCCGGAAAGATGTATGTGGTTTAAAAATGTCCTTAACAAAAATGTTAAAAGGCAGCTTATTTGCTTTTTAAAGTACTTTTATATCCCCACTGTTTTAGCTTTATAACAACATGACAAATATGTAACTATAAACTCAGAATAAGTTTCATGTTTCATGCATTAATATGACATAATGAAAATGTAGTTGTTCATTTTGTGTTTCTTTTACAATTTCTTGTTTTCTTGCTTTTGTTTTTATATTATAGTTTATACTCTAGAGGGCATTTTTCAGTTTTCATACTTGTTGCCATATTAAAATCCACACACAAAGGAGAGACTTTGTTGTTATGTGTGAGTGTATGTTTGTTAAGAAAGAAGAAGACGAAAAAAAACAACCATAGTGTTTGTAGTAAAGATTCATTCATTCATTTACTTACGACAGTCATTCAAGTTACTTTTGTGCTGTAATAACTGCTAAAAGAAAATGTTTTAAGGGAACTTTTTCATTCAGTTCAAGCACATACGTAGACGTATTAACAGGCAAATAAAAGTAGACATTATTCATACTTGTATCTGTGTGAAAGAGTTACTTCCCAGCAAACATGAAGTCAATCGTTAGACACAGAACTTTGTCATTTGCTATTAAGCATCAATTTTTGAAACTCATTCAAATGGTTTGACTTTAATACTTGAAATCAAGTTGATATTTATTTAAACATAAACATTAGATTAAAAAATTTACTATCAGTTTTTTTTTCATACATAATACAGACATGAAGAAGAGGTTTATTATTTGATAATAAAGCTTGAAGAAATCACTTCTTTGGTTGATAATAATTAAATACATTAATATAAAGCCAAAGGGTTTGCCAATCGAGTATTTTTTAAAAGGTTTTTTTAAGAGCTGAAATTAAAGCTACATCAAATGCTTACTAAAGAAAACCCTATAATCACATTGTTATACATTTTTTTCGCTGTAACTTTTAAGCAACTAACAAAGATTTGCGATTTTTAATAAAAATCTACATCAAAAATTAAATTATTAAAAATTAATTTTCGGTAGTTTTGCTTTTATAAATTATTTTGTCATCTTAATTTTTTATTATTCTGGGTTTTTTGGGCCTTTAGATCAATTCTTTAAAACAACTCCTTTAAGTTACTGGTTTTTTATTGTCACTCAATGGTTTCTTTGGGGCAGCTTTAATTACCTGGTAACACTATATATTTTACAATACTACTGGGTAATAAAAACCACCCCTAAAGAAGTTGGGCATATCACAGGGAATGTTGGATGAAAACCAAAAGACAGTAACATACAAAAGTTTTTTTTTATACTGAAATAAGCCATATCAACTTATTGAAATTTACTGTTTTAAGTGTAAAACTGCCTTTAAATTATTTTTCGTCTTGTAGAGTAGCATCAAGAGAATTTCATTCGCAAAAAAGATGGCTGAAAGCGTTTCTCTTCAAAAAATACTTTTGATCGTATATCACTCTAGATGATAAAACATAGCAAGGTTCAAAGATATTTTTATTACAATTTAAAATTAAACTTGCTGTGAGGTACGGTCAGGGAGTCAGAGCTTATTTTATATTGTCGGCGATTTATGTTACACTTCCACAAAAAGATACTCGATGTTCTGTAAACCTTCACCAAACAAAAAAACACGGAAAGAACGAAACAAAAGACAGAAATGAGAAAGAAATTTACGCTTTCGCCATACAGTTAATTATAGGCGTACTCATCTTTTTAACTGAAGTGTCGAGGGCAGTACAGTTTTATTACTATATCAAATTTTTGATTCTATTGTTTTACCGACAATCCAACAATTTGGTTGCAGGTCATCATTTGTGTTTTATTTTATCTTGCATTTAGTGGCTTTTAATTTTAAAAATTGTTTCTCTTTCTCTTTGCCTGTGTCAATGTATTTAATATTCACTTATTCTTGCCTAAGAGAATTCACTTCATATCATAACCAGTGTCAGCTTAAGGAATCTTACAACGTTGTTCTTAGTGATGGGCTTGTGTTAAAAAGTCACTTAGTGTCACTTGGTTTTTTCCAGCTGTTTTCCTTTTTAATTTTTGTTTCTTTAGTGGTTTGTCTGTGTGCAGATTTTTAAAAATATTGTCATTTAACACAAAATTGAAGTATGTTTCATTTATGTTTTTTCTGAAAAGCAAATATAACAATTACTTTTCATGTAAATACCCGTAGGTGTATCACTTTCTGAGGCTTCATCGGCTTCAAAGTTAGTAGATGAACACACAAGTAGCTTAACATTAAAGAAAGTCTTTTGTGTATTTCTTTACTCAACGGGTTACCCATTTCGTGGTTTGAAAAGTATAGCACTGGAATTCGTCATCTGTCAAACTTAGTTGTTAAACCAATTTATTTCTTCTCAGTTGAAAGTCTGACATTGACAAAAATGTGAATGACATTCACAACGCATAAAAATGATCGACAAATTATACTACAAAAGAAATGTTTCTGCCACAGCCAGATTATTGTTTACATAATCGTCCAACTACCCAAGCAATAGGCAAAGTTCTAAAGAAATTTGAAGAGACCGGAGCGGGTACAAATATTTGCTTTGCTCGTTCCGCTGAAAATATCGCTGCTGTAAGTGAAAATGTTTCCGAAGTTCCAAATGTGTCCATTCCTGGTCGTTCTCAGGAACTTTGACTGTTTTACAGCACATTATGGCGTATTTTGCATTACAATCTATGTAAGTCCAGCTCACACAACAACTGAAGCCAGCTCAGCATTCACAACGTCATAGATACGTGAAATGGGTGCGTGAACAACAGGCGGTATACGGCGATTTTTTTAACAAACTTTTCCTCAGCGATGAGGCATATTTCTCACTCTTTGTGTATAAAAATAAACAAAATTGTCGTATCTGGGGTTCTGAGAATCCTCAAGTAATTGATGAGAGGCCATTACTTACAGAAAAGGTTAGTATGTTAGCAAACAAAATTGTCGTATTTGAGGTTCCAAAAATCCTCACGTAACTGAAAAAGAAAGAACCTCTACCGAAGACAAACAGAAGTACGTGAACGTCTGTCGTCCAACTCTGTTATTTGTCTATCGCATGGCACTTAAAATATGTGCATGTTTCTTCGTTTTCGCTAAAAGGTGAATTAAGGTTAAGCTTAGCCCATGACTTAAATTTAAAAATTTGTTCACATAAAAAACGACAAAATATATTCCTCTTTTTTGTCACTGAGTCTGCCATTTTAGTTTTCTTTGTCCCATGTTTTACTTTTCCCTTAAGAATAGAAATCGGGTAAAATCTTTTTAGTTTTGTCCATTTCAATTCCTGCTCCTTTTTTCTTTTTGCACATAATTGCTTGATTTTTGTCCTTTTGTGTCTTGTGTTGTACTTTTTGCATATTTGCTACTTGATAGAAGTTTGTGGAAACAAAGAAAACAAAAAATTTAATTACTCTTCTGCATTGTATTTCATTTTTCCTTCATTTTTCTTTTAGAGATATAGAGTTTTCGTGTTTCGTAATGCCATTTATGAATCAATTAAGTAATGAAATCACTATCTATTACGAAATAAAATGATACATATTATATAATTTGAATATTGCGTTCAATAAATTTGGGACATTCATTTGCTAATGATTTTGTTAATGTCTACAAAACAGACATGAAGATATTTATCAATTGCATAAATTATACAATACAAATTTACGTACATACATGTGTATACATACATATGTATCTACCCAGCGAGCAAAATAAGCAGGAGCGAAAGTGCCTTCTAAAAGTACTTCTTTTGGAAGTGAACCAAATTCTAGCTCCATGTCATACTAGTATATATTGTGCACACGTTGTCATTAGTGGGCTGTCATCGCTCTCTGGTGTTTTTTTTATCACAAATACCAGGAGGTAGTCCAGAGAATAGTTAACAAGAGGTTTTAAGATAAAGGCAATTTAAAAAGACTTTTAGATGAAGTTATATTACAAGGTGCAAGAGTTGAGGTATTTTTAAAAAGCTTCTGAAAAAATTGCTGTAAAAGATCTTAAAAATGTAAAATTTTTGAATGATTTCCAAATACCTTTGTTTAAAGTTCTTTTAATAGCAATCATAGCTCTTAAAAAAGCTCAGTCGAAAAAAAAGTTTTGTTAAACGGCAAAGACTGCCATTAAAAATAAATTTAATTTCTTGTAATTAAACTGTAATAGTTTTATTGAGTTATCTAGCATAATTTCTGATGAACGTTGTAGTTGGTTGCGTTTCTGGAAAGAAGGTATACTTTAACAAATTACGTACCTTTTAAGTTTTCATCAAGCATTTCAAACATTTCATTTTCATTTTAATTATTCTTGTTGCACTATTTGTAAGAAAAAAGCCAACCCGCACTTTATTTGATGCACAAGGCTCGATTTAAAGCTTAGCATTTTTATTTCTCTACACCAAAAACAATTATTGGGTTTTCAACAGTCATTAAAAAACTCGATTTAAACTTTAGGCTTTTTTTTCCCTGCACCATATTTTGTATTTCGTTTTTCAACCCCATTCAGAATTTTTTGTTGAGATTTTACATAACTATTTAATATTTTTTAGTCCAACTCTTTCTTAAATTATTATTTTGTATTACGTAAGACAAGACAATGATTCTACATAGCATTTTTCAAACTTTAAAAATAAGTAATAACATTATCTATGTGTTAATTTGCTTTTCATTTAATAACATAAGATAAATTGTATTATTCCCTCTCTACGAGCCTTTCAATAATGCATTTTTGTGTATTCGAATAAGAATAAATTTTTTAACGTGCAGTTTTGTTTTTGACACTGCTAGCTTTTGCTTCTGATTTCACAAGAATCTTCGATAAAAACTGAAACTCCCTCTATAAAGCAGCAAGTGTGGGATGTGTATGTTTCCTACTCATTTATGAGCCGCTGGCTTCTATTAGGTATTATATAGCAGGAAAACAAGTATGGAAATTGAGTTCAAAATATGCCAAATACGACATTTAATAAGGCCTATAGTAAGAAGGTCATCAGACATTTTCTATTGTGTATGTATGCGTATAAGTAAACAAATTGTTTTATATGTTGTAATAAAGTTATTTTGTTGATGACCATTACATACATATAAAAACTACTTTAGCACTCACATTCTTTTCCTAAATTACTCCATCCATAAATAAACTTTAACATAAAAAAGTGCAAATTAGTTGGTATAACAAAAACATAGTATTTATAAAGAAACCATTCAATCATACCCGAGAAGTATATTTAGTACAAGTTTATAAACCTCACCGTTGCGTATGAGTATTATATGGTAACACATCATGTATCATATTCGTTGAGTATACGCTTATATCATTTGATATAATTAGGTTCTGGGATATTGTTGGTATTCCTGGAAAAATCAAAAACTATTAGAAAAAGCAAAAAGCGCACAAAAATATAGGAGCATAAAGGACAAGAAACACATGTATTTACTTGCTTTTCAAATAGCAGCTGAGATTATGATCTCTATTTTTGCCACAAAATAACTAGAAAAATATTGTTAAAATATTACTATCAGTAGAATTATAATTCATTTTACAATAAGTCTGATTTTAAATCAATTTCAACTTTTACTGACAGTTAGATAGAAATAATGTTATTATTAATAATGTTTTATTAGACTCTGATCGTCATCGTTTTACAAAAAAACGGTGTTAAATTTAACTGATCAATATTAGCTGGTTAAAATATTAATTAGGACTTGAAAAGAAAATAAACAAGAAGCAGCTAACACACTGTGCCATCGCCAAATGTTTAAATAAACAAGAAACAACAATTAAATAAAAACTAAAATATAAACAAAATCCAAATATGAACTTAATTATCTATTTGCTTTAAGAGCCAATTGAAATGTTTTAGTACAGGTCCAAAAATGGACCTTCTCAAAAAATGTTTGCTGTTGTCGGCATATAGACAGCTGAAAAATACGACAAACATTTTTTGAAAGGTTCGAAATTATAGACAAAATCAATATGTAATGGCCGAAATTGTTTTTCTGTATGTGGTGTGAAGAACTCCACATACATACATGTACTATAAGTTTTCTGCTGTTCGATTTTTATTCATAACGCAACAACCGGTAGACATTCTCATATTCACTTGAATATGAAATGTCCTACAAGTACTTCCATACATACATATGTTTACACTTTTAAGTTTATATATTTTTGTAAAACTTTAAAATTTATTTCCAAAAACTGACGTGTATTCTGCTATTGCACTATTTACAAAAAGTCTCATATAAACTACAATTCAATTTATTTGTATTAAAATTATAATTATTAATTATTTAAAAAAAAATTTTTCCGTAAGTCTAAAAATTCTTCAAATTGTTTTTTTTTATTCGAACTACCTACATATGTTAAATATGTGATGAGAACTAAATTGAAAAAAAAAACACCTCCCTACTAACAATTAATGAAAGTTCACCGTCTTCATGTTTGCGATTATGACATTTTAGAATCCAAAGTAATCTTGGATATAACAACTGCAAATTTTCTTGTGAATACAACTAACAAAACCAAAATTCTAGGTATCGATATTTTATGTAACGAAGGGAAGTACTGCGGAAGGGTCGCAGTGCATTGCTCCATCGACTAAAGCCCAAAACAAAATTATGGCAACAATTCCAAAAAAAAATATTTTAAAAATTGTAAGGTTGCAATGATAAGCACAATTTTTTTTATAGTTTTATAATATTTATATAATACCCGAATTCTGGCTTTGTCTGAAGATTTCATCGGTGGCGTTTGCCATGAACAATAAATTAGTCTATTAGTAGATTTTTTAAAATCCGATTTATAAGATCTAAGCAGCACTATAACAACGATAGTTTGCAGGTGATTAGTTTTTCGTGGAAAGGCGTTACACTTACTATATAAAAGTATAAAATTAAATATAAAATACGCCACGCTGAAGAGGCAAGTATTTTTTTCCAGATGTAGTCACATACCTTTGAAAAGAAACAGGAAATCACCGAAATTTCTGTTCAGGGATTAAGTCCCATAGGATATTAAAACTGATTTGACACTATACCACTTTCGACACATTGGAATTAAAAAAATTAAGACAAACTTTAAATCTGAATCGACTCAAATTCAAGGTACAAATTTTTTTTTTAACTTACTTCAAACGCATTCGAATTTGTTTGTATTACGCACATTATACTATAGTGGCCAAAACTCGTACACGACATTTACGAAAAATTACTAAATCTGATACAATTAGTACTTTGTTGATTAATACTATACAATATATTTTTTTTCTTTAACCAGTTAGTCTAGTTTATTTTCTGTTTTATTTTTGTTACTTTAATCCCAAAAGATGTATTAACAGAATTAATTTTTCGTCAAAAGTTGAATGTTGTCCAAGTTTCTTTTTTTGCGTTAACGAAGATACACATATGTATTTCAATTTATCTACGAGTTGAAAGTCTTCATGAATACCCAGAAGGAGATCTTTACTACTGGGCTGTTTTATACTTCATTAAGTGTATGAATCTATCGAGGTATAGTCAGAAATTTTTCATAGAATTATAAAAAAGTAGTTAAGAATTCTATAATGAATTGAATTGTATATGAATTTTTCAATCTTGTAGCGGTCTCATAAACTTTTCACGTAAGCTGTCACCAACAAAAGATATATCCTTAAAAAAATTTCAGCTTTTCATTTAAGTATTCTTTTCATCATTTTAACCTCTTTTAATCGATCAGGGAATAACACAGCTCTTTTGCTCGCACAACTTTAAGGACATACAAAAATAAACCTTTTTTAGTTTTCTCAATGACCACAATGATCCTGATGTGAAACAAAAGAAGACCCTCAAAACGAAGCCTATTTTCTTCTGGCCAACTTAAATAACTTTTCTGTTTTGCTTTACAAATTCACACAAAAGCTGTGTAAAATTGTCAGCCAACAAACAAAAGCAGTGAACGTGTCAAAGTTTTTAGGTAAAAACAGCAAAAAGTTATTAACAATTTGCTAAAAATAAATTAAATGAAAGTTGTTTAAATATATCAAAAAATAAATAGGTAAAATTTGCAGCTTTAAGCACTATAATACCTTAAAATAATTCTTAAAACAGACTTATCTACTGACCAATATCACCTGCAATATCAGAAACTTGAGTTTTACTTTTATTTTTTACTATAATCATGTATTTATAAAATTTGTAACATAATCTTATATATAACATTCCTCATTTTTCTTTTATTGCAATAACAGTTATATTTTTTTTTTATTTAGTTGCATAAAAATTGTAAGCATCTGAGCACAGTGATGGGCAAAAAAGATACAGGCTTAAGTTTGTGTGTACTTTAATATTCATATCAAACTTATTCCTATGTATTTATTTAGACACTCATATTTACCAATTTTTACATATGAAACGTGTAGCTAAAATAAAATATTATTGTGAGTTGACCTTCACAAAACTATTTCAATATATTCTCCACACAACATCACAATTTAAGTGTTTTTTTTTTTGCTATTCTTTTACATTTTTCTTTAATTTAAGATTATCTTGCAAAACCTACTAAATGTTTGCAACTATGCGAAAAAGAAATGTAATATGCGCAAGAAGAATAGGAATCAGGCTTTAATTTGTAGTGTAGTTGATGAATAACCATTACTGCACGAGTCTGCCTCGAACAATTTTTTCTGAAATTACAGAAAACAAACTACAGTTTTGTTGTTTAAAGGTTTGAAATTTTTGATTTAAAAAAAAATGTCATAAAAAAGAAACCACAAAAATTTTTTCTTGTGTAATTATTTATTATTTAAGCTATGTCTAAATAAAATAAATTGAGCCAATCTTTGTTAAAATCGATAGGTATATATACTCGTATTGTTGCAAAAATATCTAGTTCATAATAGGCAAACCTAAATAAATGAATGCGGGCATGTTTGTGTGGCTTTTTATGTATGTGTGACAGATTTTATAACGCAATGTATCGAAAAGATTATAATTATGGTAGCCTTAAGCTTTTTGCATCTTCTGTTTTACAATCTCCAGTGTATCAAGAGTTACTAAAAAACAAACGAAAAGAAAACGTTTGTTCTTTCTTAGAAACATTAGAATGTTTAGATTTAAGAAGATCTGCAAAAAATTAAACCTCTAAGCCATTCAGTGAAAGCTACCGGTATACCATCTCACCAACATCCAATTAATTGAAAAGAAGAGCTCTCAAAAAAGTAGCAGTTAACAGATTTCTGAGATAACAAAAAATCATCCATAAAGTATACTACAAAGAAAGATCACTGCTTTAGTTAGTGTTAGTTAAGTACTTAATAGAAAATAAATTTGCGTGAGCTTTTTTTCTTTGCCAAGTGGTACGAGCGGTAGTGTTAAGATTGTGAAATATAACACTTCTAAAGCTCATAGGGTGCTGATGAAGGGTGTTTGCTATACAGAAAGAGCCAGTTGTCCATCTAGCTATATAATTTTACTACTACTTTAGGTCTAAAAATAGAACTTAATGCTTTCTGTCTTTTTTTCCCGCCGTCTATATGCCGCCGACATTTCGTTGTTGCTAAACCACTCATCAGTAGACTCTAAAAATCTAAAAATGTCGGCAGCACATAACGGCTAAACAAAAAAACAGCATCAAGGTCTATCTTGAGACCTAAAGTAATAAATTTCCATTTGCTCTTATGGCGAATAAATGATTAAATTAATTTTTGAACATAAAATTTTACTTTTCTTCACTTAATTGATATTGATACAAAAGTGACCAACCAATGGTTGCAACTGAGCCAGTTAGAAATCATTTAATATAAATGGTTTCCAATTGTATCAGTGATAGCAACGGCTCCAGACTCATTTTTTTTGTTAAATTTTCATCACTTCAATTTCAATCACTTCAACAAAAATCTTTTTCTACATCTGAAAATGTAATTATTAATTGTAAATCGTATACTTTGGATATAAAAATAAATAAATGCTTTAAACTCTTGACTGGACCAAGCATAAAATTACTGATATAATCACTGATATAATAGCAACAAATACAAAAATCTATTGCATGTTGGCGAGAGAATAGAAAAGGTGACGAACAAAATTAAATACAGATAATAAATAAAGACTGATATAAGAAATGCTTGAAGCTTCTACAATTTAAAATTTTTGAACATATGTATTTTGTGATAATGTTAAATACGTAATTTTAAATTTATTATAAGCCTCCTCAACAAACTCGTATTTTAGAAAAAAGAACTCAAAAGAAAACGTGTTAAATAAATTTGATATAGTGGACACTTTTATACATTAATTTCTACCTTATAAATAGTAAAACAGCGTTACAAAATCGCTGAACTCTGCATGAAATTTTGAAATTCTTGTCATCATTTGTGGTGGCAACAAGCGCAAAAATCACTCATAAGACCACAGTGATAAACTTAACAGATTAATATGTTAAATAGAGCCGTTGCTGAAAAATTCAATGGCTATGCATGAAATTTAGTTATTTTTTTAAGAATATTTAATTTACTGATTGAACGATTTAGAAGCAATGCGGGTGGTGCTGGTGGCTACGGGGCTCAGACGTGACACAGCCGTGGTATATTAATCAATTTAAAAGTATTCAACTATAATTTTCTTTTCTTCTTTTAAAAATGTTATAACTACAAATTACCTACTAAAAATTTTTCTCAGTTCGAGGAAGTAAAACCAAACTAAAGCCTAATAAAATTATTTAAAAGTCAAAAAATATTGTGGCTACCAGTTTTTTTTTTTTTTGCGTATTCTGTAGTATGGTATGAAATTTAGAACGATTAAAGTTAAAATGGCTGCTAATGAGAATCGTTGCGCCTTTAAAAGAGCTAGCTGTACTCCAGCTTAAATTTTACATTTTCTTTTTTAAATAATATCGAATCAAGGGCTTAACAAACTAAGAAAGTTCATTCTATCATTTAATTTATCAAAAAAAAAAAAAAAAATGTTCACTGTACATTGTACTTTACTTTAACCTGTTATTCAACATACTTTTTATAGTTATATCTCTCCAATGATTACAAATATATATATATCCTTATTGCCTGCCCTCCATGCTATTGTCATTTTTATCATACAAGTATTGTTCTCTCAATGTGCTCGTATGTTTCCTTACTGCACATTGCTGTTTGTTTGTGGTCAAATTCAATTAAGTATAAGTTCAAGTAATATCCTTGAAATATAGAATATTTTCTTGTTTTTCTAGTAACAAATATGAGCAAAAAATGAAAGATTTTCTTTTTATTTCACTTTATTTTAGAATTCATGTATAAACTTATTCAAGTCGCATTTTACAAAATAAAAAAGTTATAACTAAACTACTTAAGGGTTTTGACCTGACTTGCTTTCCAAGTCCAGCAAATAGTTGTACAAATATATGTTTGTTTTTCTTTTCTTCTTGTAGTCTATTTCAGTTTTTTCTTTTAAGTTTTTCAAGTATCATTTTACAAACTGTGTCTAATATATCATATTGGAAGATGTGATGCTGTGTTGTGAGATAATTTTACTTTTATAAAGAACAATAGAAATTAATTATCAACATGAAATAACCAACTTGATTTCATATAAGAGTGTTCAATTAATATATATGATGCCCTCCGGACAACAGTTCTGCAATGGGAGTATGTTAGTCTTTAGCAGGGCTTCCGCAAATAATGGCTTAAATATTTGTAAGGTGGTTTTTAGGATTAACACCTGTTGTCGTGTAATCTTTGGCCGTTTGATACAGCAAAAGTAAAATATAGATTGAAATATTTCACCTTACTAGAGGACTTCAATTTGACTCAGTGACAGTACTTACTGAAAAATTTATATAAATATTGTTTTTTATATCAAATGTTTAGAATATTTTCTTCTCTATATGCTGTCTTGGCCACAAATGATTATTTTAGTATAAAAGCATAACCAACAACAGATCTAGTAATGTGTTTTTGAATATCCTGGGTTTTATTTTATTTCATTTTATTTATAGGCAAATATCTTGACTGCTTGAGTGACTGACATTTTTCGACTGAAAATCTCTACAAATATCTTTGTGTTGAAAGAAAAATATCATTCTCTTAGGTTTTAATTCTCAGTTAATCCTCTTCATTGCATACATACTTGTTCGCTAAGATAATGTTACAAATTTAGTTGTGAACAGTCCAATTTTAATTGTTCTAAAACGTTGTTGTTATTTTTTTTGAGCTTTTTTTTGTTATAAATCTGGATGTATGAATAGTGCTTATGTATCCTTTTCATGTTCGTGTGTGTGAGTATGTTAATATTATTTGTAGTATTTGATAAACTCTGTACGACTGTAGGTATGATGGGTGTTCATAGGCGATCATTTTAATAAGTAAATGTTCATTTAGCTTACAAAATATAAAGTTAATTTTAGTATATTAAACCAGTTTGTGGTTTTTTCGAAAAGCCTTCATGTAGGAAGGCTATTAACGAAATCATAAATTAAATAGGAATATACATACATATAATGTTCAAACTGTTGAATATTAAGTCAGGGATGGATAGGACAGTTCGTGAAAATTAGGAAGAAATAAATATAATAGAAAAAAATGTGTAAGTCTTGAATGAACACATTTAGAATTAACATTAAACATCCGTACACCACTCTTCATGCAGAATGGACCTGTTAATAGTACGTGCTAATACGAATTGTACCTAGGTATATGAGGATGTGCTCTTGATTTAGCTACAAAAAGTTGTTTATTCCTATTCCAATTGAAATGTTTTGGTGTATAGCGAATTGTGGAGATTGATGTGGAAAACAACAAGAAATATTATTTTGAATCTTTATCAGCTGGGAAAGAATCAACTGTTTCGTATTTACCATGATATCATTACTACTTCATTAGCCCTGAACTGAAAATGCACTATTTTTGCAAAACAACAAAGAATGTAATTATTTTTTTTTTTGTCTATATCCATATAATGGAAAATAATCGAAACAACCAGATCAATTTTGTAAAAATTTTGTACCAATATGTTAACTATGCCCATTTGAAAATTTAGTATATATCTTATTTTCATTTTTTCCGAACCGAATTTGAAATCAAATAAGTTGGTTATTTTTCAACATATTTAACATTTTTGCTTCTTAAAAATGTTCATCAGCTAAATGGTACAGATTTTTTTTTAAATAGGTTTATGAATAACTCGGTCGTAAATACTGGGGGTATTTATAATTTGTTTTCCTTTTTGAAAGAGTTGCTCACTAAATTGAACTAATGCAATTTTTCCGATGTTAAATTCAAAACCTACATTTTTTAACATCAAAAATATTGCGTTTTTGAGAAACTTGTAAGTGTAAAATCGATCCTTTAAAATCTTATTGAATTTTTAATAGTGCTTGTGCAAAATATTTTTGAAATAGAATTTGAAATCAAAAATAAAAAAAGTATTTTAATAACTTTATAAACCATATAATAACTTTATAAATCATTTATAAACCAGTTTTAAGTAATAGTTTTGCATATTAAATTTTTGGAACGAAGTTCCTTAACGCGGCTTGCTGGTAGTGCAAAATAGTAGAAATCGTCACGAAAGCGTGTGAGCTGTTTATATGGATTGGTTATCTGTCGACAAACAATTGTGTAGGTGTCTCCGCTGACAATAGCGGAGACAACAGCGGAGACACCTAATTAGTTGTGAAAATGGCTGCTAGATGTCACAACAAAAAACATCAATATTGAAAAATTTACCAACAGTTGCTTTTCTTCGTTTTGTAGCAGATTGACAAAAAAATACATACAGATTTCACCTTGTATTACATTCGAAGATGAAGAAGAAACGTAAGGAACTTCGTTTCTAACGGGGGTCCCCCGACCGCATTTCTTTTTTTTTATAATAAACTAAGCATTATTATTTATTTTTATTTAAAAATAAATAAATAAGCATTATTATTTTATTGCAAAATCGAATTTGTCATTAAATTCGTAAATAATAGTTTAATAATAACTTAGCCAAATTCGTGATTAAGATTGAATTTAAAACCGATGCAGTAAAAAGTACTTGTTGAATAAATCTCCCAAATGCAAATTGCTAAACTTAATATTGCTCAAAACTATTATATGTATTCATCAATTCCAAGTTTGATCACATTTCTTCGTTTGTAACCTTCTGACTTGTTTCACTAATCTTAAGTGTGTTGCAATAGTTTGCATGTTTCGGAATATATTAGCTGTTACATCCCTGTTGCATTAATTTGACTACAATGGAGTATTATAAGTAACGCACAACCAAACATTAATCTCTCCCTGAAAAATTTACACATATATTATTTAGCTTTAATTACTTTTAATTGTTGGCTATAAAATTTGCTTCAAACATAATTAATGCGATTGACTGCCTATTGTGTGTGGTTAAGTATTAATAGTATAATTAGAATTAAAAAAACAAATAAACTGTCTTTAAAAGAATTTTAATCAGCAAACAGAAAGCGTTTAGTATGCAAAATTTCTGTATAGGCCCTAATGCAATTTCACCTAAATCAAAAATCCAATTTTATTAATTGCTTACGAAAGAGGATACAGATTTAAAATAAAATATTTTATAGTAGCTTTGATTTACGGTTGACGTAGACAAATAGCAAATATTTGAAATATAAATGGAAGCGACTGTAAGTGGTATAGGTTTTTTTCAAATTCACAACCGTGGATATAAGTTTATAAATTTAAAACAACATAATATCACCTAATCAGGACTCTATTGATATAAGAGCTATATTTTAAATGTTGACACCCATATATTATAGTGAATTATATTAATACCTATTAAAAGAGATAGAAAAATCAAATTCACAATGAACCTGCAGCTTTAAAGCCACAACTCCTCTCAAGGTCTTAATTCACCTTCCTACGCAATCATATGACAGTATAAAGTAAGAGTGTACTTGTGTGACAACTGTATTTACAAATTTGTACAATTTGCCAGTCGTCTGAAATGTGAAAAAATAAATTTTCTATGCGATTAGAGTTGGCTTTTCAAAATTTATATAAAAAGTAAAAAAAACAATTGCATGAAATTGACAATGCCATTTCGAAGCGAAGTTTTCAAGCAGGATAGGATGCTATCAGATGTTCCAGTGAATGAGTCATACGATTGTGTAAGTCATGACGTTCTTTTGCTTTTAAAGCACTGACGCCTTTTAGTTTTCTATCTTGAATTTAAAATATGCCCATTTACTACTTTTTTTTTATTTCTGGTTGGCTTTTGAATGATATTTGCACTTTGCTAACTTACGAAGTCTAATTTTTATACATTCCATTAAGATAAAGTGTAGCATGCAATATAAGTAATCAACGTCTGGTTAGTTCGATTGTTTTCAGCATAATAATCTAAATTTCTTTTAATTTTTCAAAGTTGACTTAAACTTAGTTACAATTTATTTAAAGGCATTTCAATAATATTTTTTATGTAATAATAAAAATGAAAATAATACAACTAGTATCGTCAGTTAAACATACATCGACCTATTACAAACACAATACTACTAAACCTTTCCCACTTGAACTGTTTTTATATGTTTTCATACCCAATGAGGCATCGAAATATTGAATTTAATAAACATACAAAAAAAAAACAAGTTACCTTAAAGCTCGAACTGTTAAAATATTAAACAACAAAGGTCGAAAAATTAACATCAAGAATATATATCAATGACTTAAAATTGTTTCTGTTTAAAAATTTCGTTAGATAGAGAACATAATTATGTACGTAAGCACGAGTTCTTAATGTAAATCTCAAAAATTATAATTTTTGAAATATACTTTCAAGTTGTGTCCTGAAATATGTATACTTCCTTAATTACCAAAAAAATGAAATTATATGTACGCATTTAAGTCCAAATAAAATAGTTAGACAAATTAACACAACTTTTCTCTGCACTAAAAAAATGTATCAGGTAGAAACACATTACGGTTATTTAAATTCATTAATATAAAACGTGGTTACTGCGGTTGAGCTGCTTTGCTATCATGTGGTTTTTTATTGCTAGAAGCAGCAAAATGTGCATTCGGTTATTACATAAAATACGCTATTTACAAGACTAACAAGTCTCAAAAAAACAAATGTCAAAATAAATGCAGATTAGCAAACGAGTTTGAAAATATTTTAAATACCTGTTAATTAAATAATTATTTGCTTTTCTCCTTTTGTTTTACTCTTTTAATTATTAATTTAATAGAACTAAAAAAGGTAGTGTAGTTCCTGTTACGAAAATCGTCGTGGACGAAATTGTTGTCAACAATCTGCGCACCAAAATTTCTGCAGGATACTAAGCAAAATGTCGTGCACTTCAATATGCTGGATATTATCTAATGCAAAACAATAAGTTGAGAAATGCCAATATGATAGAGAATGACAAAAATGATGCAACACTTGGTATAATTCATTTAAATTAGAAATTTTTTTGTAACACAATTAAGTGTACTCCTTTTATTTTCAAGTTTAAAATTGTTTTTTGATCATCATTTTGATATTTTTGATTTATTTGCTATTGTAAAATATAAAAATATTATCGGTTTTTCTCCGGTAACCTCATGCCAAACCGATGCAGTGCGCACGCCAAAAAAAATCTAGTTCAAATAATTTGTAATATCAGTTAAACATTATTTTTTTGGTATTAATTTGTACGAACTGTTCTAATTAGTTTTTTAAATGAGCCAATGAAGTTTTTACATCCATAAAATTTTTTACGCATTAAAATATAAAAATCAATTGGTGAATTCGTTAACCAATATGCGTTAAATTCACGGCGAAAGCAGATGCCACTGAGAAGGACCATTTTTAGCACAAGTAAGTGGTGAGGAAAGAACCACAATTTTCATGAAAAACCAAGTTTTGTATGAAATTAAACAAGGCCCAAGCTTATCTGCTTGTGGTATTAAAAGAGGAAGCGAAGTGTACAAGAGCACAGCACAATTAATTTTAAGAAAAACAATTTTGAACCCATTTCATATTTTACCGGTAAAGACTCGGTAAAGTAGATCCTAAGTTTTATATAAAAAAAATTCACAAAGGTTTTTTTTTGCAATTTTTCACCTTCAATTTATTATATTCTCAAACCAAAAGTACAAATAATACAAAATCAGAAATTTATTTAAGTAGAACAAGGAAATATTCTTAAACTCTTGTAAAACTGTATATATACGCTACATTAAGCAATTTTGTAAACACCATAAATTGAAATAAATAAATTGAATTGAATTGAGACTCGGTGGCGTAAAACTAGTCAAAAAGAGTTCAGTCAAGTCAAATCAAATTCTTACTGATCTCAACTTTATAGTCGAATTTTTCATACATAACAATTGTTAATAATTTTCTCGAGCCTTAGATCGAATTTATTTGCACAAAATTGTGGAAAAAATTCTTTTGATGAAATTGGAGTGATCAACATTATTAAAGAAGACAAGAAGCACAGTGTTGAAGGCTTGCTAAGTGGGGTCTACACCATGGCTGTTTCATGTCCAATACCTAAACTTCTTTGAACCCAGGTCATGACTAATTGTATACTCTATTAGAACAGAAGCACGTACATAGGTATCCTGCTACCGGAGCTCTTAATTTCTGACTGTCTACATTTATTTTTATTGATCCATTTTGTGACTGAGGTTTTCTGTTGATTAGAATATATTTTACACTCTCACCATCATCCAATTGATATTCAATTGATTTCTGTATTTCTTGTATGGTATCCGTGACGGTTGACAGGAAATAGCCATGGTTGGCAAACCATCCCATCAGTAAATCTTCAACATTACTTTTCTCGTCTTCTTTAAAATTATTGTTCACTTTTTTATCACCCAAAAACAAAAAATTTTTCTCAATTTTGTATACATAAAATCAAGCATAAAATTATTAGCAATTGTAATTGTAATTCATGGGATTCGGCTATTGAAAAACATTCAAATTTATGAATAATCATAAATAACTTTATTGGGCCTTATACTTGGGCTGTACTTTCTCTAGAGAAATGTTTTTTGTGGTAAAATTATAGTGATCTATATTTTCAAAGAAGAGAAGAGATGAGATGAGATGAGATGAGATGATATGTAAAGTTGAGAGTTTAATACCTAAGTAGTATACAGTAACTGAATCAGATCTAGCACGACGATCCACAGTATCCAATTTATTTTGAATTGATTTTTGTTTTAGTTAATATTGCATCACTGCAATGAAAATGATTTCGAACTTTGGATCGCCACCAGCAGCTTTTAAACATTTATCTACACTTTATAACTGACTTTTTTATGGTCTACAAGGCGATATATTTTTATTTTGCGTAAATATGGTTTTACTTCAAATATTATATTTGCCGATTTGATGTTGAATTTCAGCATGAATAAATGTTTAAGAATCTTCACAATTTATATGAGTGGTACGTCGAAAACGCACATTTACTGTAAAGTGACAGATCAGAATTTTATCTCAAAGTAAACTTATTGGTCGAAATACCAATATCTCTTTTCATAATGTACGACTAAGAATTGACCTGGCAAGCTTAGCATACAAACGGTGTCCTCAAAGTGTACTGTAAGTCCTAATCACACATTGTGAAAGTGAACGTAAATGGAAAAATAGTTGAAGTATACAAGACACCCCATAGTTAGAGCAGACAGCGTTTTTGCTCTAGTTGACAAATCATCTACCTAATCTAAGTCAAGATGCCCTATAAAATTTGAATAATAGCTTCTGTTATTTGTAAACTACACAATATTATTTTAAAAAATATCCTTAATATATAATATTTTTTTTTTTTTTTTTAATGTTTATTTCTTTTATTTACAATCTATCCAATTAGGACAATAAGCAAATTATATAAATTAATATAAAATAACATCTATTGCTTAAGTTCTTTTAAGAACATGAATATAATAATACAAACTTAATTAATCATACATCATTGTAAAACTAAACCAAATGATAATAAACAATGTAAAGGTAAAAATTTTTGAGTCACATTATTGTGTAATGATAATGAATTTTTTGTGTAATAATTAGTTTTAAGTGATGATTTTTAATTAATATATAATATAAAGTTCAACATTAAAAAATATCAAGGTGGTTAAGTGAAAAGCTCTTTTTTCAGTTTGTAAAAAAAAACTGTGCCAAACATTGCAACATTTTGGATTTTAGAAAGATCAAGAAATTTTTCCGCGAAACTTGCTAGGCCTACTCAATGAATTTTTTTTTTCAATACAGATAATTAAATTTGGGTGTTATTTTATTATAAAATAATTTTTTCGCGAAATTAAAAATTTCGTTTCGGATAAAAGAGGAATATCTAGCGATATTTTATTTTAAAAAAAGCAATAGCAAATGTGAGCTTTGTGGTAACAGGTAAAACACAGTAATAGTTTTCCTTAATATGAAAACATAACGAATATATTTTTATAATTTTTTTTAAAGGATTAGCTGCTCGGCAGTTTTTATCTAGACGTTTATTTGTGGGCCACCCTGTATAAAGCTGCATAAGTGACATCATTTTCCAAACAAAGTAGAAGGATATTTTTCTGCTCTGCAATCCTTTTTTGTGTGTATAACAGGTTGAGCGACCCATCTTTGCTAAAAACGAAACAGGAACCAATCAAAAGTATCCCCTGCTCCATTTCTAAAAACTATTCAAATCATTTATACTCAGCTTTATTTACAGAACATTATTTTGCTTGCATTTTAAGTAAATTAATTCATCTAATTTTACGTTTTTTATTTTAGAACGAAAAAACATAAATAAATAAATTTCAATTTTTAAACATGAACAAAAAATGTCAATATGAAAATAATAAAAAACTAAATAAAACCTTTGTTATTTACATCACGGATATACAAACAAATGCGGCATAAACAAATAAAAGACCCAATATACATAAATGAAGTAATGTAAGGGTTTTGATGTTTTTCATTTCCCTGAAAAAGCAAAAGTTCTAAAGCCTCTAGGAATTTCAGAATTCTAATCGATATTTAAATGATTTATCAAAAAAACTGACAAGCACAGCCTTTTTGTCGTGCATAGATATGAGAGTAGCTTTTAAACTATAGTCTACGAAAAATTACTATAAACTCTATGGATCTGCAATCAAATCAAGCTAACTCCAAGAAAAACACACATGTAAGGAATTCCTAAGAGCGAACTTATGACGCCAAACATGATTAGTGGTGTCTCTGTATTAAGTTAATCAGGCTCAAGTTCTTTCTATATTATCTTTGTGATTGATATTAATTAAATTAGACAAAGAAAACATCAAAGACATTTAGCAGGATGGACAACTAGTCAGCACCCGTCTTTGAACTCAGGGGCTCATGTTTCTAAAGCGACAAGCATGCCACTCAGCCACCTAAGTTGTTGTATATTTTCTGTCTAAATTTTTAATTATATCAAACACACCATTCGATTTTTACTTACCTCTGTGGTGAGAAACTCTCAACCGGTAAATATGCAATGATAAATATAGACAAATAAAAATGAATGGTGTGTTTGATATAATTAAAAATTTAGACAGAAAATATTCAACAACTTAGGTGGCTGAGTGGAACGGTTGGCGCTTTAGAAACATGAGCGCCTGAGTGCAAGGACGGGTGCTGACGAGAAAGTATGGCGGCTTCGAAACAACTAGTTGTCCACCCTGCTAAATGTCTTTGATGTTTTCTTTATCTAATTTAATTAATATCAATCGCAAAGATAATATAGAAAGAACTTGAACTTAATACAGAAATAATTATATAAGAAAAAACTTCAAATAATAGAAATTAATTATTAGTGGTGATAAAAAATATATTTAAAGAAAAAAAGTGTTATATTCCTTTTCCATAGCACACAACGTTTTTCAACAAAGTTGAGCAATTTTTGATGCCAAAAAGAACGTTTTGATGATAAGAAGACCAGCTTGAAGACAAATTTAAAAACTTCTGCGACCAATTAATGTATTGCTGATATAGAGCTCAAACAGATTTTTCAACTAATTCACCCTGTAAAAGAACTAATCGATTAATGATGGGAAAAAGCGAAAGTGATGCTAAAATAATCTTACCACAAAAGGACAAAACCAAAAGCTAGTACAAGTTTTGGTGCAACAATGTTCATTCAAAAAGTTCATCCAATGATAATGGATTTTTTTTTTTTTTTTTTTAAATTAAAATTCAAGGCACAATGTATTAGAATATTCATTTTAGTAACAGCCCCAGCGCCTTAGAGGCATTATTGGAGCAAGTTGGCAGTATTATAAACTTATATTTACGAAGTTTCAAAATTTCAATAGATGAGTACTATACAAGGTGAATATAATATGTTTTAATATTTATAAATAGCAATTAACCAAGATTTAAGTAGTATATTGTGCAAATATTCCTTGTAGGATGATTTAAATATCGAAATTCTATTATTTAAATTCAAGTTCGCAGGCAGGTGATTATATTTCACACATCCCATAAAATCTACACGTTGCTTGGTTCTTTCAAGTCGACATCTCGGAACCCTTAGGTTATTTGCATTTCTCGTAATAAAACGAGATTGATTTGCTATAAACTTTGTTTGTAGGTCATATTGTAAGCGTTGATTTTTCGGCCAATGTTATATGAAATTTCTCTGCTTTAACGTTTGGCTAATTGAATCATAAAAAGGAGCACAAATGAGCAGCGGGACACGATTTTTGAAATTTTTTGTTACAAAAATGGGTATTCAATTCTAAATTTATTTAATGTTTTTTGGCAGCATATTCGACAAAATGTGTCTACAGCTAAGGAAATTGTGCAAAAAATTTCGGTAACTGATAGTCTATGAGTGTGTATTGAAAGCCCACTACACCTATCAGTGGTGTGATTTGTGGGATGGCGGTGTCATCGAGACATATTTCTTCGAAAATGACATCTGCCAAGCAGCTACTCGTACCCGTGCTATCCCACAACAACTATCCTCCTATGGTCATTAATGAAATGTAAAAGCATGCACCTTATGTAATTTTATAAGGATGATGGCCAGTGGACACAGAGTTAACGAAACAATAACTATTTTGAGCAAGAAATTCAATGGTCATCTTATCTTGATCTATTAGCCGAAAACAATTTAAGAGCTAAGGAGAGAGACAACTTGGCGCTCCTCGATGGATAAATTAGTGGAGTGCCCTGGCAAAAGTTTCAGAGATCGCAGGTGAGATGCCTAATGAAGGATCTGGACGTTTCTGTACACAAGCTAAAACCCACGCAGCTTTTTTTTGATAAAAAAAAACGTATGTTTCAGAATTATTGCAAACCTGACTAGGGGACAGTACATAACACGTTATATTTATTTAATAATTTTTTTCTTCGTATCTTGAATTACAAACCTAGCTATTTATACACATATAGCTGTAGTACCAGTGACGAACGAATTTATATTCCCTGGCTTGTGAATCATTTGTATTTTTATATTGTGCTATACTAGTAACAAAACTAGACAGATCTGGTGGTTTGATCATGTCTTTTGAAATTCCTTTTTGGCATTTACTCATAAACTGTCAAGGAAGTCAGACGACCGATACCAGCAGCTTTGATCAGATATCCCACTCATTTATAAGCTGCAATACAATTGTAACACATCCCAACTATTGAATCAATTAACTGATATGTAAGTGATTTGCTATATTGAAACTATTTCAGAGACCTAAAATAAATTCAAGGTAGGATGTAATTACTGTTATGAAATAAACTTTAATCTGTTGTGGGTGAATTTCCTACTCATTTTCATAAGCAATGCCATACTTCTTGCTAATACGTGACCTCCCACCACTTTGTTTTAATTTCATTTCTCGATAGAAGTTGTTCAACGACTAATGAGAATAGTAAGCCACCACCATTTAATTTGCCAATACGCTTTTCATCCGAAGAACTTCATAAAACCTATGCTAAAAATATTTTGCGTGTTCGAGGTCTTTTTTACAAACAGAAAGTTTTAATATATATTTTCAAAACAATTAAAGGAAACACTCATCACTCTATTGAATTTCCCCAAAATATATCAATTACTCACAGAAATACCAGACAGTCAGAAAACCTTATGTCTTCCAGATGCCGATTGGAGTTAATAAAGCAGCGCATTACGTTTTCAGGACCATATGAATTTAATCAACTTCCAAATTTATTAAAAAATATTCCGGTTCTCTCAACATTTAAAATTAGTGTAAAGACTTATTTAATGCAAAATGTTGAAGCACTTTTGATGTAGTAGTAGCAACAAATTAATACATATAATATGTAGCTATTTTATTTGTAAATATTTAGTTCTGAATAATGTTAATTTTAATGAAAACACTTTGAACAGTGAATTATTAATTTGTGAATAATGTTAGTTTTAATATAAATACGTTAAACAATGTTGCCAAATAGCTTCTTTTTAGCCCTGATAAGGGCACTGAGGTGACTTGTATTTTGATGTTTTACTATTTTGTTAAATAAATGAATATATAAAAAAAAGCTGTGATAAGTATTTGGAAATAATTCTATTTAAAAACATTGTTGCCGTACAGTCTTCTATTACAATCAATTAGATTACGTTAATATTTTGAAAATGTTTCCTTTTGTTTAAAACAAGTTATTCTTGGTTGGACTATCTCTTTCCATAATTCCTATTTTCAGTAATGATGGACTTCCCACCACAACAAACTGTGTTTGTTTTCTCTTGAAGAAATTACGCAATTGTAGTCATCCAATGTGTGTGTTTTTCTTTTAATTTCTGCGCTTCACGACATCATTTTGGAGGGATTTTTAACCCAAAATTTTGTGTAGACGCTAGAATGTAAGAACTGAAAACACTAAGAAATATACAGACACATGATGTGCGTGTATTCGAATATGTTAAACGTAAAAAACCAAAATTATATGCATATTTTATCGTTCATCCGCAGTTTACCACATTGACCGACATGCCAGTTTGTTGTTAATGCTTATATTATTGGAAAAACAAATGTTATTTTCAATTTTGTGAAAGAACACAGGTTTAAAGGCCACCGATGCTAGTAGAAACTAACTTAAAACAAAAATTAAATATAATAAATTTTTTAAATTACTATAAAAGCTTATCGAAAACCATCACGTGTGAAATACATCGTGTCTTAGATAAATTGGAATTTTTTTTTAAAGCTTCTTCACAGCTGACATAAAGTTTTGGTTGTAAGATTTTTCTATTTAGGTATGTACGAAAAACAGTTACATGGTTGTTACGTACTTTTAATCCTATCTTTAGCTTAAGTAAACACACAATTTGTGAAATGTTTGCAAAACTCGCTGGCGCCATTATATATTGAACGATTTAAAATTAAAAATTTGGCATGGCTTTTCTAGGTCGAGTAAGTTTGATTGAAGCCAAGTGTTAAGTTAAACTTCACAATGTTGTAATTTGCTTACTTTTGTTACGTGTTATAGCAGTTTGCTTATGTGTTATAGCAAATCAAGTGGTCCGAATGTAACTTGCTTGGTACGTTGCAGTAACAGAACACATATTTCCAAAGAAACACTGTCATCATGTATTGTTAAATTTTATGTAAATTCAGAGCGATTTTTGGAGACCACATTAAATAAATGTCAATACCCTTGACAGATTTTGAATCCGCAAGATTACCACTTTCGGAAGAGCCGACAGTGACACTCACCCAAGTATTGGAAAAATTTACCATTGCCTTCCGGCTTTCGAGAAGTTGGTAAAAAAGGATAAATAAAAGTAAAAATATTTGCAGTTCAACAGAATAAGCATGTTTCAATAAACTCAAAGCATAAAGTTAAATAATTGGTTTTCTACAAGAACAAAAGAAGTTAAATTGCTGCCTGGGCCCTGCTTCCCAAATCTTACAAGCTTGTAGGTTACGTGCAAGTAGCTTGCATGTAACTTACAACATCCCAAAAATAAGATATACGAAAACAAATGAGAACATTTTACACACCAACTTCATTCAACTTTTAATATTTTTACAACAGAACACAGAGAACAGAAAAATGGTAAAAGATTTAAAGAAGCGGGTATCTACAATTACGAGAACACAGTAAACAGAAATTCAATATTCATTTTATGTTGCATGAGTTCCCGCTTGTTAAGGTTGTTTCATTGCTGCAATTGTGTTGTAAGTTTATTTTGAAAACAAAGTTGTTCCTCATGTTTCATGATGCCGACCAGAATTTTTATTGACACACAAACAAGTTTTTTAAGCTAGAAGCTTTCGCAATTTTTCTTGTATTTTATTTTTGCTGAGTAAAGTTTTTTTCTTTGTTTTTTTTTATCTTTTTCAAATGGCCGAATGTTAAATGTTTGCAACAATGTTGTTTATTAAAAAACCCATGAATCACTTGGCTCTTTATTTTCAGAATAACAGAAAGTTGTAACGAAATAAATGTTAACAAAATTTAACTGGCATGTGTGTGTTACTGTCTGGTCATTTTGTTTTGTGGTTAAAGTTATATAAAGTTGTTGTAGCATTTTGTTGTTTTTAAAAAGTTTAATTAATAGATGCCTTAACATTGCTACAACTCGTTTACAACTTCTTCATCTGTTGTCTGTAGCTTTTGAAGACAAACAGAAACATTAGCTTGTGACAAAGTGAGATCAGTGAAACAAGTTGAATACTGTTTTCTTCAAAAATTTCTAAACACTTTACATGTTTTTCTACTCATATAAATTAAGGAAAAGTGTGATAGAAATTTTAATTTTTTTAACATAATGGCAAACATGTTTAACTAATATACATAAATGCAATAAGTGTTAAATGCAATATCATATATGTTTTAAAATTTAAAGTAAAACTAATCAAAATAAATAACAAACATATAGTATAAGCAAGAGAATTGGTTCGATAAGGAACGCTACGATGTCGCTTCTGCTTTTATTTGAAAAAACAAAACATTATATCAGCGATACACAAAACATTGATTACTTTATTACAAGGGCTTGCAGTTATGTTTGGTTTTCATGGAAGAACTGTTTTTGGGATCCATTTACTCTATTTCATTAAATCTTAGCAGGTTTACATATTGCAGCAGTGCCCCTTCTTAACAAAGATATGGATGATGTTTTGTAAGGAAAATAATTTGAACTATTACCAGGTCTATCTTATTAGTATGTTACTGCCTGTTCCTCAATATCGCAGTCGTGCGAAAGTTCTAAGCGAAAGAAAATTGTTTTGGGTTCCTCTATGAAGTTCTTTTATTCGAACGATGACTCGATCGACATGTCAAAAAAACGTAAGTGTTTTCATACAAAATCCGATTCCTCAATATCGATCATGTCGTCAGCACTGCGAACACAAATGTCAAAATCAATCACTTGCTGCTTTGCTTTATAGAAAAAATTTTTATAGAAAAAATTTTTGTTTGTTTGTTAAAAAAAAACTGAGAAATAAAACTACAAACTCCACATATTTTTAATTTTAATTTTATTCAGTAAATATATTAAACAATTTTTACATGTATGCTTGTAGTTTTCTTTAACAGTTCACTTGTTTGCTGAATGGAAGAAAATACTGAGTTTGCCAGAGGAATACCAGTGCTCTTAAGTGTCTATGCAATAAAATACTTTTAAATTTTAAAACACCACAAACATTATTTCCGCACTTTCAAAATATTTGCTTTTGTTATTTTGTACTTTTTTATCACAAAGTACTCTGTGTTATTTGTGTATGTACTTGCTTTGGCTTGTCAAATACAGCAGACCAGTTTTAAGAAGGGTTGTATTTACACAAGAACACTTTAGTAGTTCTTTTCAATACTGCAATAAAACATCAACTAAAACTTTAATTTACCGATCTAGCATCTCTGTGAAGTAAATGCCAAAAATTTTATGAGGTAAGACTATGCGAACGCAAGCTGGCGACATGGAGGAGTCCAGATTGATTCGAAATTGAGCAACTACATTTCGATCGCTTACATTTTCTTGTGGCATTGAGGAACAGGCAGTAAGTCCTGACTGACACGATACTTTTTCTTGAGGGGCGTCGGTGTGTAATAGATCAATAATAGCAACCAATGTTTTTCACTCATATGGTTTTTACCTGCTCATATGAATGTACATTCGATTTAATAAAAAATACCCGAGTATACCCCTAGTTCACATAAACATTGTTAGTTTTGTTTTTGAATATACATACATGTTTTAATATTTGCTTTGTTTACTACCCGACGAACTCAAATTTAGAGTATTTTAACATATTACTGAAAAAATTTTAATTACCCCAGATCAGTGTTGTAATGCATTTATATTAAATGACTTTTTGCTTGGCTCAAGTTCAACACTTGGTTGGTCACTTTCCTATCAATATCAATTAGGTAATGAAAAGCTAAATTTTTATAGCTAGGTGGACAACCGGCCGTTTCTGGGTAGCAGAAAAAAAATTATATATCGTGTAAAAAATATACTATTTGTTAAGAATTTTTCTCATAAGAGAAACAAATATATTATTTGTTAAGAGAAGAAAGGGTAAGGCAAATTAACGAAAAAATGAGAGTGTATTTAGGTTGATTGGTGTAGTGTATTTGACTTGATTGGTGAGTGTATTTGACTATTTGCAATTTCTACTTTTCTTAAAGTCTACCGTGTAATTCAAGACCTAGCTGTATATATTTTGTTAACCTAGCTTGCACCAGTTAAATTTAGAATGAAAACAATGAAATGAATATAAAATGTTTGTACGAAAAAGATTTTTATGCTTTCAATCGTCATATTTGAATTACAGACTTTCAAACTACACAAAGTTTTGTATGAGTGATAATAAATATTCATCATACGTCACATGGTGCAGGAATTTTACACATTTTAGCCCCACGCAAAACCACACACACGTGAGGGCGAAACTGCGTACAAAATTACTAACATGCAAAAATAGCAGTTGAAGTGAGTTTTTTTTTTTTGACAAGTCTACACGTACATACATACGTATGTGCAAGGTTCATTCGAATAATATTGCATGCAAGATATTCTTTGAAAAACACTTTACATGGCTATATCGTTACATAGCTTAATTAATGGGGAAAACTCTTCATGTTAATGTTTTAATTAACGCAAGCATTACGACTTGGAAATTCTACTTTCAGCCATTTTTTTACTTCTCAAAATTCAAAATAAACAGTTAAAGCCGCATTTTTGCGACTACAGAAAATGAGTGCTTTTGTAGTTATTCCACAGGAATTATTCATTAAACAAGTATTTTATATTGAAGTTTATAAGAGAGTTAGGGCAACGGAAAGGTTAAACGACTCCGGCAATACAAAAAATTTTGAAATAAAAATATAAATTATCTTAGACAAATTTAAAGCATTTTTAAATCAAACGCTCGTGGTAAAAGCGTGAAATCTCGAGAAGAACTGGTAGCTCATGAATTTTAGTGTTTTTATCTATTGTATTTCAGAACTTTGTAATAGAACTTTTTGTTATCTTATTTTGCTCACAAAATATTTATAAGCTCGTATTCGTGGTTTACCCATTCAACTAAAAAGCAGATAATTATTTTGCTGTTGTCATAAGAAAATACTATTTCATTGAAATTATTATAATTCGAAAAATTTGAAAATGGCTCTAAGTACTTATACATATGTTATATATGAAATAATATTTATGTCTTAAGTATGTCATTTATATATTATATACGTAACAATAGCTCTGTTTCTTTACTCTACTTTCGGATCTCGTGGGATCCCAATTTGTACGAAAAGCGTTCCCGTACTTTAAAATTGAGCAAATGAGAGTATTTGTGAGAGAACATTATGCTTCTTCTTCATGCATGAAACAGCTCGTACTTTTTCATCGGGCTAGTTTGGGCAAGTAGTTCAGCTGTCAGCTGGCTCAAAGGATAAACAATAACATAGAAGAAATAAATGTTATGCAGAAACTAAAAGAAAAATTTGAAATTAGTATGAAAAAATATTTTAAAGCATTCTCTAGAAAATTAGTGATTGTTATTTATTCATATTTACGAATTCATTGATGTATATGAACTAATGAGTTCTGTTGTGTTCGTAAAAAGTTTTATGCATTTATAGTTGTTGTTATTTAAATAAAATAAAATACATAGATATTTTTTTTCTTTCTTATAAATTGAGCTGTCACAACAATGGCGTTTTCTTCTGTGGCAAAATATTTATTTTTGTTCGTTCCCGTACTTTTGTGCATTTTTGTTTCTTATTGAGAGAAATTATAGTTTACTCTCATTTCAACGAACTTTGCCCAAGAAGTAAAGAAACAGAGCTTATATCTAATATATGATTTTTTTTCGAACCCTTTTTTATATTTAATTTATTTATTTTCTTTTTTATTAGAGTCTTTTTGATTAGAGTATGCGAGTATTTTTATTGATATTTTGCTTTCCTTCGGAGAAGGAGAAAAAGCCATCCGAAGGAGAGCGACATATCGACAAAATACTAAAATACTTTAATAAAAAAGACTTTCAGCACAAGCAAGTATTTATTTCAGTGTACTAATATTTTAGTTTTGTTTTTTTTTTATTTCAATTTTATTCAATTATGCATCAAACTCAGACTTTCATGCCTATTAACTTTCATAAAACAGTGATGTAACAAAGTTGCATTATTTTGAATCAGCAGCATAGAAAATTTTTTAGCAGAACTTAATCATTTAATACTACTTTCAACTGAAGCAACTTTTTATGTCATCATCGATTTGAACTCCTTAATATCACACAAGACTCAAGAGTAATCTAATTTCGTATTACTTTTTTCCGAAACTATTTGCACACTGAAACGCGATTTCCACAATTAGGATTTTTTGCATACTGGCAACACTTGTACAAACAGTAACCACGACAATTGAAATGAGTGTAACAATAATATAAAGCTAAAGTAATTTTCTTTCAAAACTATATGCATGCCAGTCTGAATGTGTTCGTGTAAGCACATTTATGCAGTTGTGTTTGTGTAATCGCATTATTTTAAGTGTGGTTCTGCACATTTCCGCTTAAATTGTGATTACTTCCGCAACAATAAAAAAAATGGGAAACCTCAAATATAAGTACATTGAAATTATATTGCCTCAAATGTTTGGCTCTTGTCATACAGCTGGTTCCCTTAATATTTTTGCACAAACAAACAATGGCTGAATTCACAAGCCAATATGAATGGCTTGTCATAGTATCGAAAGACAATATGAAATGCAAAAACTATATTCATTATCAAATAATTTTTAAAAAATTTTGAAATACGGTATTACACTTGAAAACCTCTTTTTAATTCCAACTATAAACGGCACATCTCAGCTTTCCCACTTAGCGAAGCGTATACACAACCATATTCGTTCAGCGGATGGATAAAACTAATTATCTGTCAAATCAGACATGAGCTACAAGTGTTAGCATTCACGAAATAAGCACTAGTTGGAAAAGAAAACGTTAGATGGCGGACCCTGTATACATGTATCTTCAATATATAATGTATAGTATATACAAAAACTATATTCAAAATGTATAAACGCATTCATGAATTCAATGGTGCCTCATATTAACCGCTTGATTTCGTTTAAAATATTATTTTCAAATTTACATTTAGAAATTCCACAAATGTAAAATTTTTCTGACACGCTGGAAACAATAAAAGGTTTTAACTATATAAAACCCATAAGAAAAATGCTTTTACAATAAAAATTACTAACTAATACATGAATGGACATTTCAAGGTATGCAAGCACATCTACTTGCATACAACCACCTGCAGGCCCAAACACACTTTCAAAAATATCAACGTAAAAGCATATTAAACTTTATGAAAATCTCTTGCATCTGTTCCTTAGATTTGAATTGATGTCAGTATTCTTGGTACTTTAAATGTATACGATTATTTTTTAACTGTATGTGCAACATACATACCTAGATGCAAAATAACTTTTATGTGCCAATTATTCACACAATATTGCTTCTAAAATACAGACCCATTCAACACATGTCCACGAATGTGTGTATGTGTGTGTGTGTGTATGTCTGCGATTTTGCTTGTGCATTCTATGTGAAGGGTAAAAGAGACTTTAGAATGGATATCATTTGCTTAACGCATTGCAATCTAAAATGTAAATTCTTCATACTGCACGCTGATGTACAAGTGCATAGAAACATGCCGGTGCACCAGGCACATGTGTGTATCACCTTTAAGTATTCTATGTGAGCAGTGCTTGTTAAAATACCCATAAATACAGACATGAAAATATTGTTTGTCGGATTTATAACTTTTAATGATTTTGTATATTACGGATTCCTTTGAGAAATTTTATGCCAAAGTGGGTATTATTTAAGCTTATTCAATATGGAGAGAATATGTCTTCGAATCAAAGTTTTTGTTTGCTTGAAAAATAAACAAGAAATCTGAAAGAATATGGCATTCTCCTCTTATTAATACTCAATTGATATTGTAAATATTATCTTTAGTTTTACATATAATGTAAAATATTTGTGAGCTTAATCTGATACTGCTTTTGAAAATCTAATTCAAACTATAGTTTCTGAAGCGATAGAAAAAAGAAAAACTCGCTCAATATTCACAAAAAAATAATCGTATATAAACGTAAACTACAGCTTAGGAATATTACACCCGTTTATTTTAACACTAACCATTATTTATTTAAGCTTATAGCCTTTTTACAACGACTGACATCCACGTGAAACGCATGGAAAATGTTGAAAATGTGAAACAGTCGCTTACATTGACAACATCTTTCATCTTTCATTTATTTAGATGTCACAAAAAGAAGACGCAAAATTTTTGTGAAAAATAAAATAAATAAAAAAATTTTAAATGTCCAAGTCCATTTAAAATGGACCATTTTGGACATTTTTATTTCCATAGGTCAAGCAACATGTTCTCCATATTGATTGATCATACGATGGACTTTCTTTTGCACTGCAATTAAAATGAATTTATTTATATGTGTGTGATTGATTAAAAATTATAAGAAAATACATGTTCCGCTCATTTTTTTTATGTTAAATTTGTTTTCTAAAATGTCATTTTGCTAGTGATGGTACAAAAGCAATCGATTTTCTGCAATTATTTTAGTGATGGCATTAAAAACCTCGAAGGATGTAAGATGGAACAAAATGAGAAAGGATCATCTTCTACTGATGTAGAAAGATGTAGAATTTTCACCCTGTATAATTCTTATGGGAAGATGTAAACATCTTTGCAAATTGATGAAAGATGTAAGATGTGCGTCAGTGTAAAAAGGCTATTACTCTATTTTAATAACTTTAACATGGGCACAGCGATATTTTTCGAGGTATTAAATTAAATCCAGATCGTACAGAGCCATATTCTTGTTTTAGGAGCTCGTTAGTTTTTACATTCTGCTATAGTAAACTGTTCCAGATACTTATTCTGCTATTAGTATTAGCAGCTGGCTTGGGGAAATAAAGAACTTCGAATATAAACAGAAAAATGTATCCATAATCAGGTAAAATCGTCAGAAAAGGACTTAGAAATACAAAAAAAAAAAAAAATCAGTTGCAGATGGCTTGGGAAAATAAAGACCTTTGAATACAAACAGAAAATTGTATCTATAATCACGTAAAATCTTCAGAAAAGGTTTTAGAAATACAAAAAAATAATCAGTTTTTAGAATTAAAAAGTGAAAAAAATCACAAAAGTTCGTGATAAGTGCAGAAATTCACTAAAATTTGCATAACATAAAATTATGCTAATGGAACAAACGTTTTCAGTTGGGAATAGTGCAACTGTTTCAAAGGCGCAAATATTAAAATATAGACTTTCGCTCAGACAGTTTGGTGCCAGTAACACGACTCATTTTTTATAACTACTTAGCGTGGATATTTAAAAGTGGTTTATCACTTCGTTCTTACAATGCTGTCATGCTGTTTGCTATTTACCGCCTCCAGGAACCTGGTTTAAGCAGTGCTACAGGCACTGCTTAAACAAATGTTTGCCAATCTCTTTGCTAATTTTATTAATTTCAAGCAACATTAAATGATTTCGTGAATATAAAATACAGCTTTTAGAGAAGTTTTATACCCATACATTGTACTCAGCGTTAGTGGCATTTTTAATGGATGTTATTGTCTTAAAATTTTGAAACGAAAAGTTTTTAATATTTTGTCATCAAAGTGTATTGAAAATGTTCTTATTTTTCTAAGACAATATAGATGATTAACTAACGTGCACACATACGGAAATATTTTTGAGAAAGTGAACATAAATTTGTGCCTCTGTAATTACAATATATTTTCTATTGGGAAATATAATTTTCCAATAGAAATTCTATGGAAAAATATCAGATAAGAGTAATGATGGGTGTCTCAACACTTTGGTTTTGCTACGTATCTAAGAAAATGTAATATAAAATCAGGCACGGCCCAATATAGCATTCGAATTCTCATTTGTTTTTTTTTTGGAATAATTTAATTCTTCGTGTTTTTCAATATAATTTTTTTTTTTTTTTCAATAAACTTAATTTTAATTGCTCGCAAGCTTAAATGTACATATATGTAAGTGTGTCTGCTTTGCCTCCGTTTGTTTATTAAAGCCGATAATATCAAAAATTAAATGATGCAGCCATAAAATGTTTATCTCCCTTGAATTTGGAGCAATTTATAGGGATTTCAGAAATTATTATACAACACAGGCCATTCAACAATTTACTGTTCATTTCGTAGTTCTCCATTCATTCGATGGCCCAGCATCGATAGATTCTAAAATATTGGAAAAGAAATATCATTTTCAGTAATCGATTTCAGTGTTATTACTAGTAAAACTGTAAGCAAGAAAAATCACAGCTGAATGACACAAATTATTGCTATGATGGTTGCTTTTCCGACCTTCTACACATTTGTATGTGACTTAAAAAAGTATTTACATATTTGCATATATATTTTATTGCCAATTATAATTATAAATAGAGATTTACCTACATTTTTCACATATAATTTAATTTTTTCTTCTTAGCTTGTATTTTACGCCATAAAATTGGCATTGAACTGAAATGCAGTGACAAGGAATTTTGAAATGCAAACGATGTGAAAGAAAATGTGTATTCTGCTCATGTATCGCACTTATCTCTAACGAATGTAGATATTCATTTTAGAATAGTAAACAATTTGTGGTTAAAGTGACTTCTCAAACAGAGGGGCATATTTTTATGTTTAAATGGAACTGGGGGGCCAGTCACCGCATTCGAAATCGAGTCTTCTTTCGTGTATACAAATATTTCGACGGCTGCAATTTTTTGGATCACAGTATTTGATCGCAATTAATATTGTCTACTACTATTTTTTAAATCGCAGTACGCATTTGACAATAAAGAAACAAAACGAAAAAGGAAAATAAAATATATGTAAATAAATTGGTGAAAAACTTCAAGATAAATGAATCCAAATGTGTTTTTATGTTTCTCATCTTCGGAATTGGGGGATGAGTCCAATATTGCCATTATAAGTAGGAGCATTCGTGACAAAAGGAATCGTTATTCATTGCCAGAAGCTGAGTAAGTTGTGAGTTTAAAGCAAAAGATTAGAACTAAATGTTTCATCGTTTGTACATACATAGATTCCAAAGACGTTTTCGGCTCTCTAAGGAAGCTTTTGAATACGTTTTATCGGAAATAAATATCTCTGGTCACATGTCGACGAGCGTACCACCCGTATTGCAGCTTGCCGCTACATTGTCCCTTTTGGCCAGTGGCAGCTTTCAGCACACGGCCGGGAATTATTTTTTAGTGAGTTTGGCACAAAGCACTATGTGCAAAGCAGTGGAAAATGTAACATGAAATACACTACTTAGTGGAAAATATTTTTCTTGGTATTCATTTTCCCTAAAAACAATACAATTTATATTTTTTAAATTATTTATTTTATTTTTTGTAGCTTCTTTGCTATTTTAGTTGTTTTGCTGCTAAAAGCTAAAGTTTATTTGTTTTCGATAGTGTAGTAACAATCGAGTACAACATCGATTAGATGCGTTTCGATAACGAGTCCTGTGATCCACGTTAACAGCATTTCGATGACAAAGCACTCGATTTCGAATGCGGTGATTTGCCCCCTGATGTAAAATCAAATAAGATACAATTGCTGTAAGATATTTGTTTTAGTCGACTGGTGAAAGTTAAAATCAATCGCGGTTGGTTTTTTTCCGCAGATATGTATTGCGACATGATTGTAGATAAGAAAGGAGAAAACACTCTTTCTTAAAAACTTCCAGGTGATGTTTTTTAAAGAAGCAATGATTTTGAATGGTCATAAATTCATTATTAAAAATATCTGTATAGAGTATTAAGGTTTTTTTTTCTCAGAATATAATATATTACGCTTTGAAACTGGTCAATTTCATTAGTTGGAATTATATACATCCTACTAATTTCCAGCTTGAGGTAGTTTTCGCTGTTTTTATGCTTTAATTGGATATTTTGTGTTCCGCACTATTTTCCTTCAGAAAATAATGTTACCTATAAATTGGACTTTCGGAATGATGCTTTCAGAATGGGTAATTTTTATTTAAACATTTTTGCCTGTGTGTATAATTTTCATTTCTGTTTTCGTGCACTTTTTGCGAATTCGTCTGTTTCTTTGTTTGCATCTTATTTTCATTTCACATAGCCACGCAAATAACAAGGCTATTAAACATTCGCATTTACTATTGTAAATGTGCGTATATGTATTTTCGTTGGATCAAATTGCAATGCATCCTGTCCACTACACATGTTAGTACACGCATTTGCACAAGCACAAGTCAGAAGACACTAACATTTGCTTAGACGTAAAGCACCAAACGAAGCACAAAATCAAGATGATTTTGAAAACTAATAAAAAAACAGGAATGTAAAGTAGAGAATCCCCATTTGATTTTTTTTAACAATTTTCGTCAGTATGTGCAACATTAATACAGCATGTTTGCAACTTTTCATGTTTTCAAAAAAAAAAAAAATGTTCCTCGTTTTTTGTTTAAAAATACCTTATAGTTTTTGCATTGCAAGTGAAATACTCAAATATGCAGACTGGGTAAAAAGTCATGTTGAAAAGGAACATGTTTGTTAAATGAGTGCTTGAATGTAAGCAACTGTAACAGTGAAGAACTAGATTACTTTTTTCTTGTAACGTGGAGATGTTATGCAATTTACTCATGTGAAATTCATTCTTTGCATTGTGATCAATTAGGTTGCAGCAGTCGGAATCTTAGTGCCACTTTTTTTTGTAAAAACATTCCTATGTTCCAGTTCATTTCGTGAAAATTTAACTGAATTAAACGATACATTATCTAATGAGTAGTGCCTGTTTTAAAAATAAGCTTTAAGTAAAATTTGAAAATTAAGTCATATAAATGAAATTGATAAAAACCAAACAATTAATATCTGAGGAAAGAACCGCATTAAGCTCACATTGCTAATTGCAAGTGATTTGCCATGAATACCATTTTTATAATAAATGCCAACACAAATCCCAACAAATGATACGACATCACGGGAAGCAAAGAACACGAAATGAATAACAGACATACATACATACTGTTAAACATGTGCTATGTGAATGAGTATGTATGGATGGGAATTCATTAGATACTTATTTAAAATTAAAACACAAAAAGGATCAGTAAGGAACTAAAACAAATAGACTCAACTAACTTGAACACTAGAAATTAATACAGCTCGTGTGTGTGGAAACAAACATCCACAGGGAGCAGACAGTTTAATTAATTTGTCACAGTGGTGGTGGTGCTGCTGCTGCTGCTCTTACGAACTTCAAACACATACATTTATATGTATTCGGATGTGGATGCTTGAGCCACACACACATGCACATGCACTTAACAATTTCTTGGTCTCACGGGGAGAATTGAAGACAAAGTTGGGAACAAAAAGCCCTTTTAAAGAAATGCATAGCAGCCGCCTATTAGCACAGGGTGTGCCATTAGACACTAAACTTTTTTAGAAATAATTTTTGTGTTTGTATAATTATATTGCAGTAAACATTGAAATTAAGTTTTCTTCAATTATGGCGTTTCTTTCGCATGCCTTGCAATAATTGTGGCAACTATTTTCAACATTTATTCTTTAGCAAGTATTGCATAAACATAAAACTCCAAATTTGTTTTTAAATTTTTATTTGACATTTAATTTGGGAGACACATAAAAGCACATCAAGAGAGAAGAAAACACAAATTATATGCAAGTAAAAAGAAGTTCTGCCACTGCAGAAGCAAGAAATTTGCCATAAAATTTGCTAAATACAGAAATTGATTCAAAATTGTTTGGTGTTCATGCAGCAGCTGTACTTTTAGGAACAGGTTAATGTTTTAAAAATATACTTAAATTAATTGCAGAATCTTTGAATGCTCCTTTGCTTTTTTGAATTAATTAATTCTCTTATAACTGTATTCAAGTCAGGGTTTGCTTTTGGCAAACAATTTTTTACGACCTTTTCATTCTTTACAGCATTTGTATTTTTTTTAAACCTATTTAAGGCCATGAGTGAAGTATTTTAACTTAAGTCTTACAATATGCAAGTTGTTGTTAAATTTCCACGCTTTTGGGTTTTCAGAGCTAATCCCAGTATTAGCAATTTGAACAGACGTTAATGTCTTATTTTACCAAGACTTATGAAAACTCTATTTTACTTTGATATAACAACTACAGAACAGGTATAAACAAAATTTTTTAATAATAAATAATATTCCATTAAAGAGAAATACATACCGGAAACCAATTATACCCGAAAGAAGTGGAAGAAAGGGCGAAACTTAATGCTACATTTTAAAAGAAGCGGCCATATACGAAAAATTTACTGTCACCTATTATTTGGAAGCAGCTATCACTATTGAAATGAATACAAAATGGAAGCAAAAGAAAAATTATGTATTTATATATGTAACTAAAATACTAACAAATTGAGCCAACTTTGAGATTGACTCGCACAGCTAGAGCTCCGGACTACCATGCAAGTGTTCGACAAAGGGTACTCCTAGTATGGCGTACCCTTTAATTTTTAACTTTCTATTGTTTTTAATGTTTGCTCTTGCAGAGGTCAGAAATCTACACACAGTGTAAATTTCAAACCTCTATTTCTCACCGTACAAAAGTTACATCTTACTTTCAAACTAAAGGGTGTCCGCGTGTATGAACCCCAGTTATACTTTTGGTACTTGTTATTGCAGAGGCCCGTGAACCTCATTTACTATCAAAATTTCAAGTCTCCATCTCCTACAGTTCGCAAGTTACAGCTAATTTAAATATCTTTCATGGAATCACCTTTAGTTCTTAAATTTTTGTTGTTTTGTGTCTTAGGTATCCGTTAATGTAGAAGATAAGTAACCCTACATTCTATGCAAATTTCAAGCATCTATCACTTGTATGAGAACCCTCTTTAATTTTTAACGTTTTGTTGTTCTCAGTATTTGCTCTTATAGCTGTTAATGGGTAAACGCATGTACTGGTGAATGGAGCCTGTGACGTGCGGACGTACATAGAAGTCTGTGACGTACGGACGCAGAAGTAGAACTCTGAAGAGTTATCAGTTGTAAATTACAAAAGTTCGACTATAAAGCTAAATAATTTTACAGTAAAGTTTTAATAAACTAAACTTTTTACGCATTAATTTGCCGTTACTATGCATTTGAAATAAAAATCAGTATATCTAAAATGCAATAGTCAGTAACTGACGGTCCACCATGTATTTGAATGCACATATAAGTATGGAAGCGCTGGCGTTTTGTTTGTAACAAAATAATAAATGCTATGAAATCATTAGGGAGAATTTTCAAAATGTTTGTTTCCTTGCTTTTGTCTTATAAAGGGGCATTAAAAAGAATTGTAGAAAATTAATTTGTTTTAACTACCAAGATAATTTATTTTCAAATATTTCTGCAAGCCACAGCTATTTGAGGTTTAGTTTTGTTTTTTTCAAACTTTAGTTTGTTACAAATTACAGTTATTGCTATTCTGAGGAGAAGAGGAAATCTATGCGGTTAAAGTTTTTCAACCAATTTTTAGGCCATTAAACAAAGTATGCGTGAGTAGTACAGCTAATGTTTAAAGTAACAGCTTGTTAAGTGATTAAATAAGAAAAAGAAAAAACTGAGCACCGAACACAACCAAAAAGAAATCCCCAAAATTGTCGCAATAGTTGTTACATTTCTGTACTATTGCGAGTTCATGCAACTGCAGTGACAATAAGAATGTATGTACACAGTTCTTGTTACTTGTCGTTTGCTGTCAGCGTGATAGTGTGAACAAATGTCACTGAGTTGCAAAACAAATGATAGAAGCAGAAAGTAAGAATAAAGGAAAACATTGTACGTATGCTGACATCAGCTAAAAATATTACCAGAATTCTTAGAATTTTTCATTTAATTCTGTGTGTGTGTGTGTGTGTTTTTTTTTCTTCAATTTAAATTGGTTACCAAGAAGACAAGTCTCCAAATGTTGAGCACAGTCATTTTTGTGACGATATTTTATTGTTTTGTTACACAAATTCTGTTTCATTTTGATGTAACCATTTGTCTTCGTGCTATAACGCACACATACACACACACACACATATATATATTTCAGGAAATTTTTGTGCTTAAATGGCAAAATGTGAATTGAAATACCATTTTATCTGGGAAAACTGGTAGATTGCAATAATCTAAAAGGTATGTTCTCTCAAACAAACAAATATTTCATTTAATATTTTTTTTTTCTGTCAACGTATTCTTCTTTTGGTTCTTTATTAACTTCATTAGCAGACTGTTTTATGAAATGATAGGAAAGAATTGTAGTTTAAAACTGTTGCTGGCCTGTGCTAAAATTGCTTACATATTTCACAGTAAAGTAGAGGTTATCGAAAAAATGTTAAAAGATAAAAACATATCTTCAAAATTTATTTTATTATTTTAAGTAATTTTATAGATATTTCCATACAAAATTTTTAATATGCTGTTATTAAGTTTTTTAGCATACAAGCAATAATCTTTTCAAATTTTATTTTGTTATTTTAAAAAATTGTATAAAATTAATTATTTATGTACATTGAAAAACTCAAGGTTAGGAAGCTCACAACGAAGGGTTTCGTCCAATCCTTTGCAAATTAAGAAAAGGCAATGGAGAAGGAAAGAGAAAACATGTTGATTTTTGGGCAGACTACTTTGCTCCAAGTCACGTAGCTCAGTATAGAAAGAAATGTCTCTGATGTTATTTAAAAAGCGAATAAAGTTACCCCAAACTCTGCTTAAATACATAACAAACAATATGCAGCCCAGGGTGCAAAGATATTTTTATCAGTAATAATTATTGGTGCCGAATGGAGTCATTAGGAAAGATTTAACAAAATTAATGATATAGTTTCATACATATGTATGGAAAAAGACTTGAATTTTGAAGAATCAAATATATATGATAAGGAAATATATATCAATACAATTGACTTTATATAGTTTCAACGGCTGTTGGCTTAAAAGTATCTTAGAACAATTGTTAAAAAATCACCACTAATAGCAAAAATTTAACAATCTTCCAAAAGTGAAAAAAATCAACTGGTTAAAAAAAGAAGTAAAGGAAGTCTACAAACTAGTTTTATTTTTAATTACATCGCAACAAAGAAAATTTGGAAAATATATATATGGCGAAAATTGCATATCAAACAGTTATTTATATTAAAAGCCATTATGTTAAAATGCAACCTTTTAAATAGTAATCTATAACAATTACTTATATAAAAGGTGATAATAAAAAAAATGCTTTCTAACAAAGTTTTAAAAGTTTATTAAAAAATGCTTTTTAAAAGAGAGTGACGAAAAATACACCTAAAAGAAACATTCCAGAAAAAACGTTTCCAAAAAGGTCAAATTAAAAATATACACTAATCAAAAAAGTACCTTTTAAGAAAATTCTTTTTTTTAAGAAAATTTTAAATGAAATCTATTACAAAGTGATCCTTAGAAAAGTGTTATTTAGGACTGGTTTTACGAGTTTACAATTTTTCATATCTACAACTTTCCAGTAAGGGCCATTATTACACCTTTATGTTAGTTAAAAGTATTACTATATCGCGCAGATAATCCATTTTTCATTATTACAACTTCCCTTTAACAAAAAGTTAAAATAATTTAACCGGTAAATTTACAGGCGGCTTAGCTCTTCTAACTTCCCCTTAACAAAAACTGGGCGTTAGTATATCGGAACAATAATCCAACCGCTAAATTAGCGAGAGGTTTAGCTTTTGAATTTACCACGTTTGATTATGTATTTGATATATCGAACTGAAGTGGTTAATTCTTTCTCCAGAACCTTTCGAAAGTACTGTCACAGTTTAATGAGAAACAAAATTTCCTTAGGGCCATTATTATGGCTTACCGATAATATTGGCGTTAGCTAAAATTAAAAAGTGAACGAAAACTGGCCGGTAAGCAACTTACATTGTTACAATTTGTCCGTAAGAAAATTTTTTTTTTTTTTTGTTAATTAGTGGCAATATTTACTCTGGAATAGGAGTAAATGGCTTAAAAATAATTTTTTTCTGGGGAAAGTTTTGAAATTTGTATGTATATAGTTTGATATAGCAAAGGCCTAACCAAATGTGGTAGCTGCAAAAGCTAAACTTCAAGTGAACTTACCAGTTTGATTATTATTGGAATTTTGTTAACGCTTACTTTCTGTTAGAGGAAAGTTGTAATAATAAAAATGGTTTATTTGCTCGATAAAAGCCGGCTTTTAGCAAACGGAAAAATGTAATAATGGCCCAGAAATATATTTCTTAAAAAATTGCCTTTTAAAAATTTTTGGAAAACCACTTTTTTTTTTTTAAAGTAACCTCTCAAAAGTTCTGATAAGAGTATATCACTTCTTTGGATATTTCAGCATGATACTAAATAAAATGATACCTTGCAATAATTAAATTCTATTACAACTGATAAGACTTAGCTTTGTTTTTTTTTTTATAATAAATTTTTTATTATATCACTATTTAATATTTCTTTTTGCCACTCATCCTGGTATTCAGTAAAGGTCAGTTGCTGAAATGTTTAAATTCTAAACATTAATCTACAATATTGTTTATTGTAATAATAGTTTAGCAAGTTTTACCAGAAAACTGAGTTTAAGATTCAAAAAGTTTCTTTTTCACATTGACTATAATATATTTTCACGCCTGTGGGGAAGATACTTAGCTGCACTATTGTGCAGCTCTATTGTAAGTATGTTTAATATTATAAAAATGTTTCAATGATTTTAATTTTCTCAAAAAAAAAAAAAAATTAAAATCGGACTAGGTATACAATATTTCAACCGGGTGACTCTCAATTTCCTTTTCAGTAATAGTTACTTGAAACCAAATCAATTATCGAATACGTTATCGGTTCATAAAAGTGGTGGTTTAACTTCCTTTTTTTTCAAACTCAAAACTTGCTTTGAGATAATTCATTCCATTGTCCTGTTTTATTAAGTAAAGATTTAGGCTGCAGAACTCACACTCCTCATTCAGTTTGGCCTACCTTTTATGGTAGTGTTTATAGTTTTTCTTTCCTGCACCAGTAAATGCTATAACTACTCCATTTAAATTAGTTGTTTTTGGGTTTCCTTCTTCTCTATGGTTGGCTGAACTTGTGCATTTCAAGTTTTACTTTCTTTTAACAACTTTTAATGATCCAAATGGGTATTGTGACTTTTCTTCTATACATTTCTTAATAAGAGTTTTAAGTTTTTTTTTTTATTTTCGTTACTTTCAGAAATAAATTACAAACATAGAGGGTCGAACGGAAAGTTTTATGCCAAGACTGATTAGAAAATTTTTATCAAAAGTATATTTTTTAATCCACCCTCGCTAAGAAAAACCAATAAACAGAAGAAAAAAAATTTTTGGTTTTACTTAAGAACAATATGACTATTGCTTTAACTGCAACTTAAATGTGTGCAATATGTAAAATTTGTTGGTAACGACTTTTGTGAAAATTAAATTCATTCCTAATGCCAGCAACGCCACATTTCCTCCGACCGCTGCTTAAAGAGGCAACCGAGATAGATGTAAAGAGCATTAGCGACTCACTGCCGTCGTATATACCAACATCAGTGCAACAGCCATTTGTTGTAGTTGCAACCAAGCCCCAATCATCAATTGAAGTAGTACTAGCAAAGCAGCCAAAAACTTCTTGATAAACGGCAAACTTTTTGCTTTTATTTAACTTTATTTCTTTTTTTGGATAATCAAGTATCGCAATTAATTCGTGGTGCAGTGGTAAAGTGCAGACATTTGTTTCGCCACATAGAGCATGTACGGCAGCGTAAATGACTGAAGTTCTTTCGAACAGGTCTTGTGTAGTGTGTCACTGCAGCTGTTGTTTTTTTCCTTTTTCGGTTTTTCTTCTGTATGAGTTTTTGTTTCATCTACTTTATTTACTAGTAAACTAGTTTAATGGGTTTTAGCTTAAAATGTAAAATTTTTAGAATATTACTACAGTATGTTGGATATGAAAACTGAAATAAAAGTAATGCAAAAGTTAATGGGCTAATTAATAGAACCTGTTCTCTTAAGCGATATTCTAAGCTAAGGGGAAGCATTAGGAGTATATTTATCAGCAATGGGTTCATATCAATTCATTTATAAGAAGGTCAGCTAAAAAGTGTCAAAATTCAGTTATTTTGTTACACAAAGGCAGCCAGAAATCTTTAAATCTAGGCCTAAAAAGACAGGTATGAATGTCGGTAAGAAAAGCAAAACAATTAAATTCTTTTCTTTATTAAACATTTGTGATTCTCACCATGCTCATGAAAATATGAAAATATCTAATAAAGTTTAAACTATTCCTTAAAATTTTGTCGAGTGACGAATTGAATAGCATGTCGGCGACATATAGAAAGCATAAAGAGATAGAAAACTATTAACAAAGTCGTTATTTAAATATTACTGGGGCTTAGTACGATTTTTACTTCCTCGTAATTGAAATAGATTTTTTTTCTGATAAAATTATGGTGATCAACATTTTTAAAGAAGACAACAAAAGTAAAGTTGAAGACTGAAGAATTACTGGCTGGGGTACATAGCCCGGTTGTCTCACGTCCATCACTAAGCCCATCAGCAGCCAAATTTGCTGCGAACCCAGGCCACGACTAATTGCATACTAACCACAGTTGCCACTGTGGTACTATTGAACCAAAAATGGTTGTTTTTTACATTTGGTTCGCTGGTTCATTTCTTATACTTTTATGAAAAGTTAACGATTATAATGGAAACAAATTTTGAAAGTTTTATCATGCCTGTAAAAATCTCGTCTTGAAGTAACTGGCAATAGAATTAGCAAACTCAATGGCTGATCCAGAATTAAAAGCTTATACATATGTTTTGTTTTCGGCCTACGCATTAATGATAGTTAATACTCTGAATAAAGAGTTCCAATCTGAAAGAGTTCGCTTACCCTTTTTGTACTCCCAAATAGAAGCACACTTTAAACTATTTTATGCACAAAGACTTTGAAAAAAATGTTGATTGTCTGGAAATTTTAAGACGACAAAACGAAGTACATATCTACAAAGAAAAAATATTTTTATAGGTAGTAGAGCAGAAAACTTTCTTGAAAGCGATAACTTTACGGATTGGCAACGAATCACAATTAATATAAACATTTAAAATTTTTATGTTGAATTTTTAAAACAAATTCAACCACGGTTTGACTTTGGGAGAACTGATTTAAAAAATTTATGCATAATACTTTTAATTTAAAAAAAGATCAGTTTCAGCTTATTTGAGTTTTGTTTTCAAACCTTATGCTTCAGTATTTTTTCAATAAAAATGAAAATGTTATACAAACGAAATTTAAACGAAGTAACACAATAAATATGAAACCACTAAACTCAATTATATGATAAAAGCTAAAATATGAAATTGGATGGGGTAAGAGAATTGAAGAAAATAAAAACATACAAAGGAATATTGCAAAATATAAATTAAATCTATAGAAGCTGGAATTTCTTTCATTTCCCTGCAACAAATATGAATATTTTTGTGCGAGCAACACATGCTTTGCATATGAAAATTGTTCGGTAAATGTTATTTCAAAAATCTTATAGTTGCATAAATGGTTTTTAGCATTGAGTATGAGTATTAACCATAAGAGAAAATGTAAATTTATATCTATATCCGTATTACAATAACCACTTTTGAATAAACATTTAAGCTGCCGGTAGCCATGCAACTTCTTCATTTGTCTGTGCATGAAAATGCAAGAAAAAATAATATAGAATTTTATTAAATCCCTTGCAACTTTATGCGATACGATTGTAACAGGAGACGTTATACAGCAGACGAGATGAATAATTTGGTAAAACTAACGAGATGAACTAAAAAAAAAATTGTATGCTGCAAAACATGTGTTCTTTTTATATAGTACGATTTAGGGCCATATAGGTGGAAAGGCTGCTGCGAAGTAAAAAAAACTAAGATGTTGAGCCCACCTCACAATGATCGCATGGTAAAATTTTTTATTACTTTTTGTTTGGTTCAGTATTTAGGGGACAAGCTACACATATTCAGTGCATTGTACCGGAAACATAAAAATAGGGTTTATTGTTTGTGTACATTTGGCTTGAATGAGTTAAAATTTTGTTAAATGATTAAAATATTAATTAATTTTTCATAACGTAAGTAAGATATATCTAGTAAAACTAATACTGATACAATCGAATTTCTTACATCTTTAACATAAGGTACACTTTACCGCTAAAATATACGACAAGTAATTATTGGTAGTTAAAATATTGCTAATAGGCATCAAAAGTAACAGCTCATTCTTGTCGCGAGGTATGCTATAAAAAAAATTCACGGTATAGAAGCTTCAATTAAATACCACTATTGTTACTTTAAGGATACGACTATCACAGTAAAAGTTACACAGTTCAGAGGCTTGCGTAAGAATTCTATAGAAAAAAAAAATTTGTAAGTAAAGTTGATGTGATATACTGTGTGCCTTGTAAGAAAGGGGTTGCTTAATGAAATCACAGGCATAACAAGCAGAGATGTGCGCATCAGTATTTTTTGGCTCACGGCACTACCGTTCACGGTCTTCGATGCACGACAATTGCTTTTGAGCCTCACGCCATGCCTGAAAAACAAAAAAATACCCACGATCAATCACATTTATATCGCAACAAAAGTTAAACGCAAAAAATTGTATTTTATTTACTACACATATACATCTGTGGTCGAAAGTGACAGCAGTCGAAGTCTCAAAACACAGCTTTGAGAGAGCCATGTAGAACAATTTCTTAGAAAAAATCGAAATGAACAAATCCTTTGAAGATGAGTTAGAGACTATGGGTCGTATTCACAACAAATATTTTAAGTTTATTAAACTCTTGTTTGACAATTTTTCCATCCAAATATGTTAAATAAGAGTCTTATAAACCTGAAATGTTTTTTTTGTGAATAAGGGTCTATAATTTTAAGGAATTTAAATAAGACTTAATAAAAGTATGCACTTTGGGACATTTTGGCGATTATTGCGAATTGCATGGGACTTTTATTACGGATTATTTCAATTCTGTTTAGTTTGCATGTTCTTAACAAACTTCGTTGAAAACATTAAGACTTCACACAAATATGAAGTTCTGTTCATAAAATATTGTAGTATATAGAACTCGATTCCGCCTTAAGACGATCGTTTATGAATGTAGGCATATCTTTCAACAATTACCCGGATTTACTTTCCTTTTAATGTCCGCCCTGACTTCAAAAAACACCTACACATATTGCACTGCTACAGAATATGCTGCAATGTTCACAACTTTTCTTGCTTTTGGCTTCAAAAGTGGATTATCACCCGCAAATGGTTTTCAAAATGTTTCAGGTGGTGTTAATGGTGCATGATGCAACTTAGATTTCAATACGAATTGGAGAATTATTTCCCCCAACGATTTCTTAATTTTTTTTCCTTCGACACAAATCGAGCCAGGCTAATTTACGTTATCTACATGTGTAGTAGAAATTAGACCAATATAAACTGCATTGCAAAATAATTGAAAGAAAAACGGCTGAAGGTTATTTTGTAGACCAAAAAAACTTAGTATTTTAACTTTTTCGTCAACACTCATGAACAGCACATACTACCATGAACGAAATCATGCTCACGCTTGATTTTTCTACACTCTTATCAGGACGCGTGACATGACCTTTTCACGATGACCGCACGTCTCTAGTCAACAGGCTTGTCTTAAACTTTGCATATTTAACTCTTTAACTCTTTTAATGTACCTGCAATAAACAGTCACTTGATCCTTTGGCTTTATTTTTTGCATTCTTTTTTCTTCTATTCACAGTATTTGGTGTTTAAGTATCATGCAGTTTTATTTTGGAGTTTAAGTAGCTTCAAATATATACATATGCCTTTTGTTCATATATAACAGAAACATAAGTACAGACAAATTTATGCGTCACTCTGGTTATGTAAGGGATCTCTATGCCCAGGAGGTGCTGTTTACTCCGAAGTATGTATGTTGTGAATTCCTTCATGAGTACTGTTTGTATTAACTCCAACGACTTCCGGATTTTTAGAATATTTTTGTTGAGGTCAGTTTTCTACTTTTTTTATTTTTATATATTCTCGTTTTTTTTTTTTTGCTTCCTTTTGTGTTGTGGTTTGTTTGCTTTTTACTCTCTGAGAGGCTTGACTTGTGACATTAACATGTTTTGTGGGCGGATAAATCTGTTTGTTGATATGTGTTAGTTTTATAAATTAGTTTAAGAACTTGGTGAGGAAGTTGTATATTGTTTTCTTTATAGATGTTGCTATTTGGCGCCTGCAAACAAGTTTAAGGACTTATTTTTTTATTTTTCATATGTTTTTGAAAGCTTTTCGAACGATATGAGATTTGCTTTGGCTTGTTTATTTAAGTTCTTAATATGTGTGTCTTTGCAATAGGAAAAGCTTAATATGTAAAAAATCGACAGGAAATTTGTTGAACAAAATCTGATTTAATTATCATTAAGTAGAACGCAGAACTACAAGGATAAGTTGATTGAACTCGCAACCTGTATAAAAACAATTTTGTTACATATCACAGCGAATCCAAATACTGTTTATTCATATCATTCGCTAAGCCAATGACTCGTTATGAATTCTTCTTAAAAACCACTTATAAAATAACAGATTTATGAGGGATATTTTTTTTTGGGAGTTTATTGAAAAATAGATAATGAGATGTTGAGAGTTGTTTTGAATGTTTTGATTTACTTTGTAGTTCAGAAAATACGACATAGAAAAATACACTTCGATATGATAAATGATATTACAAGCAAAGCAATTGAATGGTTTATTTGAGAATAGCGTCAAATAACATTTTATTTTTGTAAATTTGGGTGCCGGGGGGGGGGGGGGGGGTGTGATTGTAGCGTCAATCGCGTCATTCAGGCCGAAGTTGCGTCGATAAGAAAGGTGATAAACTGGATGAGGTACTATAGGATATACGGGGAGCATATCATGACAGTAAGGCCGCCATTAACACGCTTGCTGGTGTTTATTCAACATCTCGGTTGGTTCAGGAATGTCGGGTATCTCTAAATGAGATAGCGAGAGAGTCTGACCTGGAGCTTCGCTGGGTACCTGGACACAACGGTGTGTCCGGAAATGAAATAGCGGATGAACTGGCAAGATCTGGTACCCGCCTTGAGCAGGAGGATATAGCCGAATCCGTCGGTGTCCCCCTTACTAGTTGCTAGCAGCTAATACAACGACAGCTGCTAAGAACTGCGCAGGAAAGGTGGTCGAATGAGATCACCTACCGAATATCGGGGCTCACATGCCCAGGTATGAGTATAGGAGGAATGTGGCCTTGCGTAACATAACATAACATTTTATTTTTGGAAGTTTCACTGCAAGAGTTATCACAATGACCCTTATTGTTAACTGCAACTCCTAATAAATAGTACTACCGGACAAAGATAAATAGAAACATAAAATTTTTCGAAGAATCACAAACAAGAGACGTCTGAAAAATTATATAATGTCGAAATTAACAATTATGTTTTAAAAGTAAACTTCTTGAAGTAAAATATTTTGTAAAGAATATTTCAAATAATTAAGCAGCAAGATGAAACAGCAGCAATGTCTACAAACGTTGCCGTATCATTAAGATTTATTTAAAAATTTTATGGAAACAATGATGAGGCGATTTCTAGCCAAAGGCGTATGTCGGAATCGTTTAAGTAGAGATTATATTTCTTTTGAGGAGGCATCTATAGTATGAACGTCAGTGCACAAGTAAGGAGGTAACATAAGCCTTGAGCTCGTACCATCTGAATATATAAGACTGAATATTTTTACATACTCATCCACCCATATTGACCCAACCATCAAAAATGCAGAACATATATGTACAAGGCTATATTGAAATATATATTAACTCACATATGCCCTATAATATCAAATGCTAAAAACAACAAAAAGTCGATAGCTACCAGGTGTCCCTATACAACGATAAGTAACAATTAGCTGTTACTCTCGAACCGTAAGAGACAGAGGGATCAAATTTGCATAATATATGTATTCACATATGCTCCACAACAATAAATGCTAAAAACAACAACAACTCTAAAACTATCAGGTGTCCCTTTACAACGTAAAGTAACAGTTAGCTATAACTCTCGAACCGTAAGAGATAGAGAGCCGAAATTAGCACAGTGTATGTTTTCCCGGATGCCTTACAACAACAAATGACAACAGCAACAACGAGTCGAAAACTACTAGGTGTACCCATATAACGTAAAGTAACAATTAAACGAAACTCTCAAGCTGTAAGTGAGACAGAGAGATGAAATTTATACAATAAATGTATTCATGCCATTCCATATGTACACTACACATACATACATATGTACGTACGGAACTATAAGTGTGGGAGCCAACCTCGTAGTTGACTGAATTTATTATTAATTACAACTTAAAACTCAACATTGCAAGGCATAGTCAAAGTACATTTAAATTATTCTAAAATCGTTGTTGACAACTAAGGTAAAAGTTAAATCTAAATGGAATAAATAAAAAACAAAACTAATAGAGTTCGCTTTCAGAATTTTAAAGCGACGAAATAGTTTGCTGTTTAAACTTGGGTTTTTATTTAACACAACGTACTTGACCTAACAAAATCCGTATTTATCGAACTTCTGACACCGCTTGGGATTGATTTAAGTATAAATGGTTTGAATTGCTTTTTCAGTGTAGCGTTTTCATGTGTGTGAAGATAAATACGTATTTAAGTTCGGGACTCAAACCATAATTTTTAGCAAAGCCACATTTTGAAGTTAACAGAGCACTGTTAACGAGTTAACAGCGCTATTTTTATAACAGATGACAATTGTGGAGAAGATGAGTGGGTTTTATGGAAAAATTAGGACATATAGGAGGTACTGACCATATGGAAATGGTGGTCTGGAGGGTTAGCTATGACTTGTGGTACCAAGAATGTCTGCAAAAAATTTTTTAGTCCCAGAAAATGACTTTCAAAAACACCCCATTTATGAAATTTCTGGAGAAGATGAGTGGGCTCATGGAAAAATGAGGACTTCTGCGAGGTACTGACCATATGGAAATAGTTGCCTGGAAGGTTAGCTATGATTTCTGGTACCTGGGATGTCTGAAATAATCTTTGGAGTCCCACAAAATGACTTTTAAAACACTCCATTTATGAAATTTCTGGAGAAGATGAGTGGGCTCATGGAAAAATGAGGACTTCTGCGAGGTACTGGCCATATGGAAATAGTTGCCTGGAAGGTTAGCTATGATTTCTGGTACCTGGGATGTCTGAAATAATCTTTGGAGTCCCACAAGCTTTGTTAAAAATTATGGTTTGAGTCCCGGAACTTAAATACGTATTTATCTTCACACACATAGCGTTTTCATGTAAGTGGAAAGTGTTAGCACCATAACGTAGGCAAATGCCATGTCATTTACTTAACAAAAATGTCATTTACTTAACAAAATTTAAGCCATCTAGTAGAAATTAACTTTATCAATATGTAGCTAAAATAAATTTCGCAAATTAATGTAAATACAATTTGATAAACTTGAGTATTGTCTCAGTTTGAAACAGATAATGAAACATGCCTTCCTAATAAAAAAAAATCACGAATATTATATTTTTATCTTCTTTAACAAATAATAGTTGCAGTAGTAACTGGGAAAGTAAATCGAATTTAGATAACTAAAAAAGAATCATTTGTTTCTGGAAAGAAAAAATTAACTTTATGTTTATAAGCGCGGCAACACTGCACTCTCTTGACAAAAATACAAGTGCTTGCAATTCCCACACATACAAAAAGCCTCATTGTCATTTCTATACTTATTGTCGTTCTGTCTTATACAACAAATATTTATTGTAGAGTTGGCTGCTGCGGGAAACATCTCCAAAAATCTGCCTCACGTTGAAATGAATGACAAATGAAAGAAAAGTAAACGTATTTGCCAGCTTAACGACGAAAGTAAATTGAAGCACTTCAACAGTCATGTACATACAAAAAAAAAAAAAAAAACATATAAAAACATGAAGTAACATGTTTGCAACAAACAAGTTAAATGTTATTGTTGATTATCTTTTCTCATACATTACAGTAAGTTGACATCCGTTGACATCTCACTTTTTAAATATGACGGATGTACATATTTAAAAAGTGAGATGTTTTTAAGAAAAACGAAGTGCGATGAAACAAAACATAAAAGAGTAGAAAGGCAGAGCATTTTTCACCTTTTGTTTGTTATCCTTTTCATAATACATTAAGGTGTCGAAAAGTTTTAGCAAAACTTGCACTTGTGCTTTCTGAAATAGGTTTGTTTTTCAGCAAAACTTCTTACATTGCAACACCCATAGACTTTCGTTTCGAATTGGAAATGTTTTACAGAAAACCTTATATTTATATCATATTATATTTTAATCAGAACTTGTTATGAGTAAGTTCAAGCCATTACAAAAATATTGCTACTTTAAGTGGGTTTTGTTAGAAAAATAGGTAGATCACAATTGAAATAAAATTGAAAATAATCCAGTTCCACATAGAACTTCAATTGATGGCAAGTGAACTGGTCTTTGTGGAAGGCAAATGTTTTGGATTTTGAAAATATTCAACAGTTTAAATAGATAACAAATATTCTATACTACAAAATCAGATTATCCCTTAGACTTGGTGTGAACGAACCGCACAGGTCGCAGGGCGATCAAATGCAAAGTGGTCAACTCTGTGTTATTACATTTTTGCCCGTAACTAAATTTGACCTTTAATGCCAGTTTACTTTTTTTGGTTTTTTACGTTACAATTCTCACGCAGAAAATTTTTATTGATGCATACATGCGCAGACAACATTTGAAATTTCCTTTTTTAAGTAAATAATCATATTTTGTATTTTTACCCAAATAAAAAAATATATATTATACGAAATGAAGCCGATTATGAATGGAGAAAATCAATTCTAGAGCATATTTCGCTAGCCCTTGTCACCATGAGAGTAAAAATCACAGAGGCATTAGTTTCATCATGTAAACGAAATGAAACAGTTTCATCATGGAAATGAAACAGTTGGTTGATAGTGATCAATTTATCGCCGAGTTAAATATGCTTTTAAGATAAGTTAACGTACTTACGTCAAATATATGCGGGTACAAATATTGATATGCTTTTAGCCTAATAACATAGCAATTTGATTGCGTTGAAAACTAATAATATAATTTAGCTTTTTAACCATAATCTAAATTTTTATTCAATTCAACACCAATTAAAGCTAAGCACATTCGTAAAATAGTGTTATGGCGGCAAAATTTTGTTCAAAATAAATTGGGTGCTAAACATCCTTGTACGAGTAGTACGTGTTAAGCAGCCATGGTTGTACCCCATATAGTCAGTGTTTTTAATCTATCTTTCTTCTCTTCTTTAAAAATGTTGTGGTTCAGTTTTGCGAAACCAAAAACAAACTTAAGACCCATTCAATACACAACTAACAAATATAAATTATAAAATTTGGCTAATAAGGAAAAATTAAGGCTTAACACAAATTAAATTTATTTTTTATACATTTTGTTAGAGATGTTAGAAACATCATTAAGATTGAAACTTATTCTTTCAACTCTGAAACACTACATTTTAGGGCTGGTCTCTTCACAAGTCTATGAAAACTAAATTTTTACGGCCTAATTCATAAACACATTATAAGAGTGTTATAAACAACTTATGAGCAAAAATCCAGAAAAGTGTATTCATAATCGATTTATAGCTTATTATGCTGTTTGTAACCATTTTATAAATTGGATATTTTTATTGTGGCCTCTACCCAACTATAAGCGTTTAATAGTGAAAATTGTTGAATTGAGGATTTTTTATTTTAACACTATTTATCAAATTTTTTGCTTCTTGAATGTGTATATGATTGCATTTCATTGTTTCTTACACCAAAATATCATTACACATTAATCTATGAAATTCGAAAATATGTACACATGTACTTTAAATTCTACGAAATTCTAAGAATCAGTAATATACAGTCATAAAGACACTTTAACCCTGCAGAAATCATCTCATTTTTTATCAAACAAATTTTTCTTTAGTTTTCATATAAATTACAAATATTTTGACGAATTATATCGATACAATACACAAAGAAATACAGACCTACATACATACATATGTATAGTACTATCTCTATTGCAAATTTGAATAGACATGTACATATGTACCTAGGTATGTATGCATGCATACACATACATACCTACGCACAAACAACAGTAGCGATCCTGCCTGTATTTACAACGTACATATACACACGCATTAGCTTCTACTTAACAATAAGCGTTTGAGAAAGAGACATTCGTTGAGTTGATGAAGAGTTACGAAGAAAGAATTCATCAATAAAATAATTTTAATAAAAGATATTTGCGAATTAAATAATATTTACCACTTTTCATCATGTTTTCATGAAAAATATTTGCAAATAATTATAGTGCTACACAAACAAATGCCAGAGAGTAAGTAGTCGACTACTTTTGGTACCAGTCGTTAAACAAATGTGTTTAGAAACAATCTTTTTTACAATTCAAAGCCTTGTATACATATTTTTCGCAATAAAAATAGGTAAACCAATAAATTATTTCATATTCGAACAAAATTATGTTATATAAGTAAATAATATTTTGCATTTTTCGAAGCTACTCAGACAAGCAGTTTCTTACATACATCTCATATATGCAGCACTAGGCTCAAAATGAGAGTGAACATTGCATGGTGTTGCCAACAATAAAGTACAAAATTAATAAAAGAGTTTATTAGTTATTTCACGTATATAATGTGTTTATGAATTGAATTTCTTAATAGTTGCTTATAACACTGTTAGTGTATGATAACTATTACCAGCTTATAAGCTGAAATAAGAAATTTTTATGAATTAGGGGGTTAGTATTTACAAGTATAATATTGCCTCTTTAGTAAGCTGACTTCTAAGAAATTAAGGAGTAGTAGAGTATATATAGATATTTTAAAGCACTTTGCAATTGACGAGCACATACTTAAAATTTAGAAGTACAAAAAGTATTTCCGTTTTCTCTAAGTAGTTTCAATTGTTACCAACTACGAATCTATTCCGTATCCACTTGATTTTCGTTGCCTTTCGCCACATTTCTGAAAATATTGCAAAGTAATAAGACTTTTCCATGGCAATGTTGGCAAGTGTAAGCTTGTAATTTAACTGAACACACTTCATAATAACAAAGGAATTTGGAAAAAAAAAACATGTCATCACATGAAGATGAAACTGCTGCAGCATTATCAACATGACAACAACAACAACAAGTATGCAAAAGTAAAAAAAAAAGAGTAAAAATTAACGTCATTACATTCACCCCTGTAATGACGAAATGTTGTGAGTTAGTAACTAAAGAATTATAATAAAATCTTATCTGATGTGTTTTGCCTGCAATTTTGTTGTTCCTTTTTTTTTCTTGTAGAGCTCTTTTTTTTTGAATTGCTCTATTATTTTGTATGAAAAAATAAAGGAGAAAAAACAAAAAAATTGTGTATAAAAATCACGCAAAGTTGTGGCAAGTTTCCGGTTTTAAGATAACGCTGTGCGACACTCTTAACAATGTTTTGTGGTGGCATTTCAAAGAACTTTTTTCCTGCAACTTCTTTTAGAAGTTTTAATAGTTTAATAGTTAAAGACATAAATGTTTAGCGGTAAAGTTTAACGACTGCGAAAAACTGTTAACATACGAATTGGTTATTACATGAACAAGCATCATGTTTCAATGGAAAATTGTTAATTGGTTTGTTATCAACAAAATGGAGTTGCAACCAGCACAGTTGTTTGCAGAACAGACGAGCTGTTACAAATTATTAACTTCAGTATTTGAAAAGTTAATAACTGGGGTTAGAAAACTTCGTTTTCGCAAAAATAATTTTTTCATCTATTTTTTGCCGGCATTTACGTTTGCATGTTTCCATACAAATGAAGGATATGAGAGAGATTTCGCAGTTATTGTCCACTATTCAATACTGGCACTAGTAAGTTTTTGCGTTGGGTTGCCGACGTGGTACTGTCACATCATTCCGACATTTCTCATTGCTATAAGCAATGCTGCCTACTTTTTTGACAGTTTCAAAAATTGTTTCTGTTTATTTCGGAAAAATCCTGTACTCTCTAAAAGAAATTAAGAAAATTATAATATAAATAGTACTTCTTAGATTTTTTTTGCTGAATTTTATGACAAACAAGTAAGAGTGCTATATTCGGCTGGGCCGAATCTTAAATACCCTTCACAATGGTACATACATTCCGATTGATTTTTGGTGCGAAAAGTTGTTTTATTTGGCTTTTAAATGGGCCGATTTTTTCTGAATTTCAATATCAGATCCACTACCGGGATTTAACACAGGCTGCAAAACTTTTATTTAAATAATTCCTAATATGTATGCTCAAGTTCAACCACTGGGTGACACCAATTCTTTTTAATATCAATGAAATAAAGAAAAGCAAAATGTATTTCTTAATTATTTATCAGTTAACTTTATAGTAAAATTTATTTAACAAAAAATTGCATATAATTGCATTATTTTTGAATTATAATGCTAAACATTGCCATTAAGTGTGATTTGCTTTTCAATTTACTTACGTACATATGTGGGTACATGCATACGTATGTATGTATCTATAATAGAAAACTCTAAAATAAATTCTTTATTATTGAATATTTTCAGTGTGTTCCATAAAACAATGATTATATACATACATATATACATACATACATATTTACATTGCTTGCTTTTACAAAATTATTTTTTTCTTGTGCACGTTGTTGATGATCTATTGCGTATCATCATACACATGTGTGTGTGTATGTACATATGTAAGTACGTAGGGAAACGCAAAATGATTTTTTGTGTGAATGAATTTGAAGACGCAATTGTTTAAAAGAATTTCATTGCGTACCCTTTTTTCAACAATTCTTTATATCACTTTCATTTTCAAGCTCGTGTATATATACATACACATTTTTACACCAAAGCAAAAAAATTGTTTATGCTAACATACTTGCATGCATACATACATATGTAGATACATACATACCTACATACATACAAACGTATCTACATACATACATACATACATACATACATACATACATACATACATACATACATACATACATACATACATACATACATACATACATACATACATACATACATACATACATACATACATACATACATACATACATACATACATGCATACATACATACATACATACATACATACATACATACATACATACATTCATACATGATCGCAAATATTATATACATATGTATATAATATTATATACATATGTATGTACCATTATGATCGATTTTTGGTACCAAAAGTTGGGTGCATATGGGCCGATGTCCAAAAATTTTCTAATTTTGCCCCTAAACAGCCTGTATGTACCATTCCGACAAATATTTAGTGCAAAAAACTGTTTCGTTTAGCTTCCAGGCCCGACTTCTTGAGATATCGGGAGGCGCTATATCTCGAACATATATGGGCCGATGACAAAAAGATTTCCAGTTTTGCTTCTGACTAACCTATATGTATCGTTTTGATTGATTTTTGGTGCCAAAAGTTGTTTTATTTAGCTTATAGAGCCGATTTCTTGAAAAATCGGGAGACGCTATATCTCAGGTATATATAGACCGATTGCAGACATTTTCAAATTTTGCTTTTAAACACCTTATATGTACCATTCTGATCGATTTTTGGTACCAAAAGTTGTTTTATTTGGCTTTTAGAGCCGACTTCTTGAGAAAACTTGTGGCGCTATATCTCGAGTGTATATGGGCCGATGTCCAAAATTTTCCACGTTTGCCTCTAAATAGTCTATATGTACCATTCTGATTGATTTTTAGTGCCAAAAATTGCTTTATTTGGCTTAAAGAGCGGATTTCTTGAAAAATCAGGAGTCGCTATATCTCAGATATATATGGACCGATTTCAAAAATTTTCCAATTTTGCTTTTAAACACCTTACATGTTCCATTCTAATCGATTTTTGATACCAAAAGTTGTTTTATTTGGCTTTTAGAGCCGACTTCTTGAGAAAACGGGAGGCGCTATATCTCGAGTGTATATGGGCCGATGTGGAAAAATTTTCCACTTTTGCCTCTAAATAGCCTATATATACCATTTTGATTGATCTTCGGTGCCAAAAGTTGTCTTATTTGGCTTATAAAGCCGATTTCTTTAAAAATCGGGAGACGCTATATCTCGGATATATATGGGCCGATTTCAAAAATTCCTTCATTTTTAGGATTTAATGGGCACTAAAAATGATATGGTTTAGTTTTTAAGAAAAAATTTTTTTTCAATAATCTGAATACAAAAATTACACAAAATATCCCTCAAAACCCGGTTTTTTGAATATATCTCGGCTATCCGTGGACCTATCTTACTGAATTTCAATAGCAGACCCACTACCGGGGTTTCACACGTTTTAGCGAAAGAATGAGGTTTCTATCTCAAACCGTTTTCTCAGAAACGGTATTTCAACGACTACAGACGGACAGACGGACAGACGGACAGACGGACAGACGGACAGACGGACAGACGGACAGACGGACCGACGGACAGACGGACAGACGGACAGACGGACAGACGGACATCGCTCAATCGTAATCGCTATTGATGCTGATCCAGAATATATATACTTTATGGGGTCTTAGATGGATATTTCAATGCGTTACAAACGGAATCACAAACTTATATATACCCTTACACATTTATGTGAAGGGTATAAAAAGAAAAACTTTACATGTTTGTGTGGTTGAAAAAATATCTAAATCAAAAGTGGTAACACGATATAATATTTCATTAAACTCATCACATACAAGTATACATTGAGTTAGAGACCATGCTAAACTATTCAATACAGCATATTAATATTTAATAAAAATTGTTTTTCTATTAAATCACATATAGTTTGGGATTGCAAAAACGCTATTAGCAGTTACTCTACTCATGCTGAACTGTGCATGATATGGGTGGAACGGCATGTGGGAATAGCTGGAAATGAGAGAGCGCACTCATTTGCTTCAAGAGCAAACCGTGGAAATCAATGCAAGAATTCTATGGGAGGAGACAGCAAGCCCGAATTAGGTAGAATAATGGAAGTTATGACAGGACACTTTCAACTACTGTTACATCTTAACCACATCTGAATAGAGGGAGGAGAGTGATACATTAGAGCACTATTTATGGCAATGCTCTGAATTTTTACAAGTACGGACCCGAAATCTTGGGAGAGACTCTTTGACATAACCCAATTATAGGGCATATGCTGGAGGAAATTAGGAAACTTTATGAATGGCACGGAGTTCCTATTGGCCTAAACAAACCCCTCCTATCAAACTAACCTTATCTCATTGTTTTTATATATTCTTATTATATCACTCATGTTCGATATTTTTTTATTTCTGTAAAATATGTAAGCTAAATTCAGCGTAAAATGGCAGTACTCACATCTAAGCTATACCTTATTTGAGTTTTATTTAAACAAATTTAAAAAGGTTTCAATGTTGCTGGCGGTAACAATTTACACAAAAGTCTTTCAGAAATGATTCTGAACCACCACTACGTTTTTTATTAATTATTACCATTTACACCCTACAAATGAAATTTTTTTAAAATCATAAGGCAGTAATTCACATTCGTCCTCATTTAGATTCTTTGATTTATTTTAAAAAAAATTATACGATTAATAGAGAGATTTAAGAAATCTGATTTTGTTTAGGAACAATCTGCATATCTGTTTTGCATTTCAAGAAACCACAAAGAACAGATAAGCCTAAATGGCTGTAAGATTATTTCCTACTATAGAGGGGTTCAAGTTTGACGAAGTGGTTTGAATTGCTTATAATTTTTTCATTCTAATTTTTGTTTTTAGTATTTAAATATGAAATGTATTAATTCAGGTGTCTATATATATACAGCTGAGAAATACAGTAAATATTTTGAAAAGGTTAATTTTTGGACCTGAATTAATACATTTCAATTGGCTCTTAAAGCAAATAAATAATAAAGCTCATATTTGAATATTCAAAAAGCTTTTACTTTTTGATACTTTCAAAAATACAAATCGTAGTAACCAATGGTAACTCGTTGTATAGAAGGTTGCAAAGAAAAGTAAAAGAGTTGCAAAACGAAAAGAAATGTTTGCTTTGTTAATGGTTTGTTTGAACATTTCTGATTCTCATTTTGTTCATGGGAATTATGGAATAAGTGGTTAAGTTTCAAACAAACTTTTAAGAATTTTTGAAGTCTACTGATGAGTTAATTAGCACCAACGAAATGCTGAGAAATGCAGTAAATATTTTGAAAAGGTTAATTTTTGGACCTAAATTAACACATTTTAGTATTTTGTACAGAAGACTTGGACAACTTAAAATGGAGCAGTACTCAGTTGAACAACTTGCCCGAATTGTTGAGCTTTATTTTTCAAATCAACGATCCATTGTTTTGACTTAGCGTGTAGGTCGTCGTTATTTTAATGTACGGGTTGGACTCTCAGAATCAACAATAAACCATCTGGTTGCAAATTTTCGACAACAATGGACAGTAAGGAAACTTCGTGGTACTGGCAGCCGACGAACGGTGCACATGGAGGACAATATTGAGCTGGTACAGAGGAGTATTCGGGAAGATGGTGAAACATCAACCAGGAGACGTTCGGAACAACTTAGCCTCTCACGAGCGTAGCTGCAGAGAATTTTTCATAAAATAGGAATGTTTCCATACAAGATTCAGTTTTCTTTGCGGTTATTTGAAAGCAAAAGTCTACATTAATAAGCCAAGAATCGTCAGGCAAATAAAAATCTATATACGCGAGGAAATAAATTTTGCGAAAGGTTATGGAAAATGTGCTGGAAAGAGCACGACCTCTTGCGAGATATTGTTTTTCATAACTAAACTAAAAATATTCCCCAGTTATATATTGTATTAAAAAATAATAATAATAAAGATTCTGTGTTAAATAAAAAAGTTATAAGCAATTCAAACCCCTTCATTAATTTTGGGCCTTCCTGTGCAACTAATGGAATGCTTGTACTACGTTTCACGGACTGAAAATGAAGGTCAGCATCGGAGGTCATGTGTTGAAGTCTCACAGTTGTTTTTCTCTGAAGTTGTAAAGTAGTCAGTCATAGAAACACATGAAGTACATTAGACAAAAGTCAATGATATATGAACATTTTGACTTTGCCAGAGCACAGCAAAATTGAAACCCAATTTTTTTAAATTTCTGAAAAGTTCTACTTAAATTGCATTGCCAGTTTTTCAGTCGTAAATCAGTGTTTTATATAATGGTAAAAGTATGGGAGCCTATTTTTGTTTCCAATTTATATGGAAAGCTTTCTATACAGTAGTTCTCTTTTGTGGAAAGAGAAGTGGAATTTTCAATGAAAATAATTAAAAATTAATTCAGCTATTTATTTGCTTTAGGATCTAATTGAAGTGCAATATTTAAATTTAAAAATATATCTAAGATATCAAAAATAAATATGTTACTACTGACAAGTAAAAAGTTACTAAAATAAAGTCATTATATTATTAGTACTTTTCGTCATGATTATGATCTGTACAATATTAACTGCTTATCATATAAAGGCTGCTTTTCTAAAGCACTAACACTTCATTGTATTCGGGCTCATAACATTGTGAACTTTGATGATCTCAATCCAGGATCTGCATCCGAACTATGGCTGATCCTCTAAAGATATGTGTTGATCACTTATTACAAATAGAATTGAACACTATGTCATACGAAAAATAAATAGAAATAAGACAGGACTTGCTGGAATGTAAAAAATCCAACAGTGAGGCACTCGAAATGGAGTTTACTAGTTCCAAATTAGTTTAATCACACATTCCCACATTACTCTCAAACAAATGTATTAATGGCAATGAGTCCCCAGTTATCTAGACATGTGGGTTATTAAAGCATGTTTAATTTTTATTTCCTTTGCTGTATAGTTTTCTTTAGCTTATTTAGACTATCGAACGCTTAAATACATGTGGTCGTAATTTTCTTTTTATAGCATTTTTGAATTTTATTGTTTAAAGTAAATATTTGGAATTTGGAATATTTATTGTTAACATTACCCTCAATATTGCAAAAGATCCATACAGACTTTTCCGGTAAGTAAGAGTTGGAGCAACTGATGGTTATTTCTTGGTCAATCAATTATCTCTTTATTTCTTAAATCAGTCTGTGTGCTGAGATCTTCGTTTTTTCTGCAGGGCCCCTTCTTCAGAAGCTAAACATAAATCAATCAAGTAAAGATAATGATGTCTGAAACTGTAATACATCTCCATGTTCTATAATTATTAATGCAGTTTATTTTCCCAGCCAAGGGCCAGTCAAAGTTGTGCTTTCTTTGAGGTATTAATTACCATGCCTTGTCGGCTTATGAAAGCTGGGACATGCGATACGACAATATGTGTCCTTTGTTTTGTTACTAGTTTCTGCTCTTTGCCAAAGCGTATTTTGAGCTGAATTAATGAAAAGTTCTGCTCACGTCAAATAAAGGCTTTGCCGCAAAGTTAACTTAAGGCTTAACTCCGATACTCGGTTTACTAATACGGCAATATCCACAATCGAAATTCAATCCGGCAAGATATAATACTCAGATCTCAGTCGGCTTACTATTTTATATGTTTTCTGTATACGGTGTAACTATATGAAGAACAACTGTCATCTATAAAGTATTCTCCTAGGTTGTTCATCAAATTTTTGATGTCTTATTCTAATGCAACAATAGACTAAATGAGAATTATTATATATTGTGTACGAGCAAAAGCATAGTTTTATTTGATATGGTGCAGAGTCATATTCGATTGCATACCTGTAGCGGCCACACACCAATATGATGGTTTGCTACATACCAATAAATCCATATCTCCGATTATCATTTTGGAGTTCCTTCTGAAACAATTGTGTAGATCATGGGAGAAAAAGAAATAATGTGAAATGTTCATTCCCAGCGTCTGACAGAAATTTAAAAGCAATCAAGCTGACGAAACCTCTAGTGAAAACAACAATAATTCCTTTACCTCTTTAAGTACAAAACAAACAATTTGTAAACATACTTCTATTCCTCTTTGTACTCTAAAATTATACTTGCTTGCAGCAAATTTGTTTTATGCAAATCTGAAATTGTATTGCTTTTTTCTGAAGCATCTTTAAAAGTCATAAAAGGGTAGATGAATATTCATACTCATATGCTGACATTGACTTCCTTACAGTTCATGTTGTATTGTGTGTTTGATATTGTTTATCTAAAATCTAAAAAAAAAAAAACATAATGATGACATAAAAACGCCATAAAGCCAATAGAAATTCCATGAAATGTATTTTTTTTTTTCTTTATGAAAAAAGGGAAGCACAATGAATGCATAAAGAGCGTCGCAAAAAATCATCTCAGACAGTGTGAAAAAGCGTTTAAATTCGATTTTATGTGAAGAGGTAAAACTTTTCAGCTAAAAAAAAATTGCAAAAAGAAAAAACGAAAAACAGGGGAATGTACCATAACATATTTTCACTCCAAAAAATAAAAAATACATACATTTATGTATATATAATTTACATATATGCACCTTATGTGTTGACAGACGTAAAACCAAATACATTGAGGAGAATATATTTCGTGCTTTTTATGGCTTACGAGTTCAGTAAAGTCGACAAAATCCAGTAACAGTAAATTGAAAAATAAAAAGCAGGTGATGCCTGTGATAAAAATTTACATTTTCATTTAAAGAGTTTTGCTCTAAAAAGTGTGTAAAAATGTTAAATATAAATTTATTTAATAAGTAATATAGAATATGACAAAATAAGCATCATTTGCAGCTTCAATAAATTTGAATAATTGAAGAAAGTATTTACGATTGCAATATGCTAGGAACCCAACTGGGACGAACGACGAATTTCGCCCAACACGACGAATACGCCGGTTAAAATTCGCTGTGTAAATTCGTCGTATGAAGCACAATAACGACGAAAAACATCTGTTATAACTGATAAAGTTGTTTATTGTTTGTTCAAAGATAAAAAAAATTTAATGAATCAAAGAATTTTAAATTTAAAAAAAAATAATTAAAATAATGAACATCATGTTCATTATGGTAAAACCCTTGAAGTTTAACATTTTCAATTATAATTTCACTTGTATCCATTTTCTCAGTTTTTTAATTTTATCTTATTATACTTGAACAACTGATGGGGTGACCATGTTATAAAAATTGGTTGCTAAAAAATTTAGCATTACCAAAAACAAAAAATTAAACACTACAAACCTCTAATATGTTGGCTTTTTATTTTAAATGCGTAAAGTCAAAGCTTAGCACTTAAAATAAAAACTATTAAAGTAAAAATTAAATATTTTTACTAAAACACTTGAAAACTAAAACCAAAATGGCCACATGGTACTCTGATTTGTTCGTCGTTCGTCGGCGTAAGAAATAGAAATAAAACTATTTCGAGTTCGCCGCGTACAACGAATTTCGACCGACGATGTGACTGTGTGCATTTTCATATACACCAATGTGTTTTATTTTTGACGGCTAATATTTGCGGCGAAAAATTCGTTGTTCGTCCTAGTTGTGTTCCTAGTATTACTGTCTTAAATTCATACACTTAAACAATCAAATAAATTGCTATGGTAGTGGTCAAAGACAAGCTTAAAGCAATTGCAAGAAAGAAGTTTATTCTTTTCATCACCTTATTATTGGAAGTAACTAGATAACCATTTATTTACGGCCGGGCCCACGATGTCACTCGATATCGCTCACTCGCAAAGCTAAATGCAAAGTTGTAACAAATTTCAAAACTTTGTATTTATTTTCAGTTTTTTTGTGCAAGCGAACGATGCTGAATGACATCGCGGGTCTAGCACTTAGTTTATAAAGTAAGTTACCAATTCTTATGCTTTTGTTCTACGAAAAATTAACCCACTAGGGTAATTATTTATAATTTTATTGTAATTGATGCTCAACTTTCACTGGTAATATAATTACGATCTTTTAAAAGCCAGATTATTTAATTGTTTCCGGCTACGCTTGCATATTTTTAATTTGCATTATTTCTTAAACCAAAATTATTAACAGAGCTTTTTTCAACACCCTTTAATTTCTGGTGTACTTCTTTCAGCGGCATACTTCTTCCCTGTCATAAGTGAAGGCGAGAACGTACAGTATTTAGGCATATGGCTCCAAATTTGTTCTCATATTCAATGGATGCGTTTTCTGTTGAACTCTTTTATTAAAAGGCACTTTTTTGAACCATACAAACTTACATTTCACAAAAAAAAAAACAGTTTGCACGGAACGGGACACTTTCAGCACGGATTTCATTACGAACAAATAGATTGTTTTTTGGGAAAAAAGGACCAATATAAAAAAACTAAAAATCAAATCAGTTTTGACTAAATAAAAAATAATAAAAGAAAAAGGCGTATGTTGCCACAGGTTCAAATTTGTTTGTTTTTAACTTCAACACTAATCCACCAACTAAAATGGCAAAGGCTAATACCCAATATATACAGAAAAAATCCTACAATATGTAATTCAGAAATTTATTAGTAATATCTGTCTGATTTAGTTCATAGGAAGCCATAAGTGCTTACGTACATAAATATTTCTTTAAGATTTTTGTTACATTCTTTCATAAGCTTCTGGGGTAAATTTTTGATATTTGAGATGTGCGGTAGTCGTGAAAATCTCATGTCACGCCTGATCCAGATTAACTTTTATAATTTCAATTTCGTGTGGGAAGTGCGGGGCTACCATTGTTAGTTCATTAGGTAGTTCATTAAATTTTAGGAAAAAGCTAAAACACTGACTTTTTGGTTTGTAAAAACACTTTTCACACTTTTTCCATGAATGAATTTTCAAATGCCGTTTATTTCATCTCAATATCTACTACATCTGTAGTGTATATTATCCTGGGTCCAGTTTTACAGAAAGAAGAAAATATGAAGAAGTAAGCATGCTATATTCGGCAATGCTGAGTCTTATATATTGCCCTTACCAAAATATGAAGCAAAACGAAACTGTTTGGACACCCATTACACTGTGCTAGTTGAAAAAACCGACAGAAGGGGCACCCAGTGACTAAACCTAATTCGGGTGCGCTAAAATCAGTGGTGCTAACGGTTTTTTTTTTTTTTTTTGGTTAGCAGATATACCGTTATTTTTAAAATAAAGGAGATAGGACAACATATATTCCCTTAACTCAAAAACGATTTAAAATCTTGGACAGAGCACAAAAACCGAAATTCGGCAATAAAATTATTTTTCAACAAGTGTAAGAATATTTGGGTGTATGTATAAGGATATGAACTTTTAGAGGTCCTAGAGTTTTCAAAGCTTTTACCTAGAGAAAAAAAAATTTCTTGTGCGACATATCAAAAAAAATTATTTACGAAAAAATTTAAATATTTTGTATTTTTTACAGGAGTTATGCTAAGGAGGCGTGGTGCGAGGTCAGTGTGTTCGAAAAAATATATTGATGAAAATGTTTAGTTTTTCGCATTATTTGGGTTGTTTTTAACTTTCTTTCATTTGATCGAGTAATTCAAGCAAGTGTAGAGTATTAGGCAACAGCCATATCTTTCTTTCATCATTGAATATGCCTGAATGGCGACTGTCAACATTTTGTAAAAAGCATGAAACTGGTGAAAATTCATTAACCAAGATAAAACCTGCAAAAATCTAATAGCTAATTAAACGAAGAAGCAAAAATTTAAGTTTGAAGAAAGCTTATAAAAAAAAACTATCCAACTCCAACACACGTTATTAAACTGAATTCTAACTAAACACTGAAAATGTTTAAATACATTTTTATTAATACATTTTTGATCTACAGCGAATTTTGAAACTCTTAACGCGAAAGCTGAATGTAATAAAAGGGCAAGTTAACTGTTTTTGTCACTGCAAAACTTTTTTAAAAAGAGGTACTATTTCTACTATTTCCGTAGGCTGGTACCTTTAACAGCGGGTCCGATAAAGTCTCCCCTCTTACATGCAGTAATTTGTCATTATTTAACTGAGATATGTGGCGCTAAGCGATAATTGAGTCATTTTAACAAGCTAGATAAACTCCCTTTTGAATAGGAAAAATTCATGATCAAAGATCTAAGGTTAACTAAAGGGAACCCCAGGCCAAATTTAAAACCAAATTTCCACAAAAATCGAACTACACGATTATAGATTATGAACACAAAAATACTGCAGGAAAATTAAATTATCCGTGTCAATTTTCCAATAAATCATATACGTGCACATATGTATATCTATACTAAACATTTTTTCGTATATGTATGTGTTTTTGTCGCCACACCTCTAGGGAAAACAATTGCTTCAGCACCAGTAAAAGAGCAACCTATATTACTTTCTCTCGAATGAAATAAAATTTCAATGTTAAAGTTTTATGGTCTTCGGCTAAGACATTTTCGTACTTTATTAAGCAGTACATGATACATATTTCTTTCCATTGTTATGTTTTAATATTTTTTATTATTGACACTTAAATATTTAACAGGTGTATTTTTATGGAAATCAAAAGACATCTTCAACTTTTATTTGCAACAAACAATGGAGAAAAATAAGGAACAAGTCAAGAGTGAAGAATGTTGCTGTGAAATTTAAAAGAAATTTCTTTTTTTCACCTTCAGTTCTGACATACAATAAAATAAAATTGGATAAAGGGATGTGTATGAGTGTCAGTAAATAATATAAAAAAATATTGGAAATACAATTGGCAGGCATTGAAAGATGATGGCAACTCAGCCGGAACAACATAAAAATATAAAAATAAACTATATCTTTGTACGTATAAAAACAAACAACAACATCGCAAAAGAACAATCAAAGAGAACTACATTCCTTAAACGCATATATGTACATACGCACATGCATGTGAAAAAAAAACCCAGATAACTACTGTGTGGCAAATCGAGGCAAAGTCATGCTAGGCAGGCTAAAAAAATTTGGCCTTCCGCTATTTGCCATTGCTAACCTCGGACCATAAAACCATATTATATGTTAATAAGAGCAAAAAAAAAACTTGCTATTGACGTTGAAGTTAGGAACGTTTCGACATTATATCTGAACCAAACGAAGTTCTTACTGTCGACAATTTCGATCCTACTCGTGGCAAGAACTCAGCTCCTATATTGAAGCTACCACAGATTAAACATTTATCTTACTTCGCCTCGCTCATAACGACATTCTCAATTGGGTGCAGTAGAGAATGGCAGTACCAAACTCTTATAACAAACATTCTTTGTAAAAGTCACTATTTGTTGAACGTATTTTGTGAATAATTGTTTATTCGCATGTATAAAGAGAACTTTAAGTCTTATTGTATACAAAAGGCAACACTAGGCCATTAAATGGAAAACATTTTGTAATATTTTATTGCCAACTCAAGTCACTGAACGTGTACGTAGGTAAATACAGCAAATGACAAACATATGTATTTCCTTTTAAAAGTTCTCATGTACAATGGAAGATATATTTTCGTTGGCACTGGTGTTGGGATGTCTTTATTCTTTGTGCAATGGTCAGAATGTATCACCACGTTGTAATTTAAATAATTGTAGTAGAAGTAATCTTGAAATATGTGCCACAAATGGTCAACAGTGTAGACGTTTTTCTAATGAATGTTCCTTAGTAAATTGTAATTTCACATTAGCAACAGGTAAGTATAGGTACGTTCCCACTTAAGATTCTGTGTGTCAATTCTTGCATAAAAAAAAAACGAAACGACAACTTTCTTGTTTACCGTTATTTGAGGCAAAAATATGCATATAAACAAAGACCAACAAAAAGAAAAAATAAGTAAAAAAAAAAACGTAAAAACATTAAATTTTACAAAAGCATATTTAATTGTTTTCTTTACTCAATGGACAAAAATCAAAATTATAGCAAATTTGTGTTACGTTGATTTGAAAAGTGGCTGTAAATGTTGTTTTTTGATGAAACAAAACCTTAATATACACTCTTGGGAAGTTTGATGTGCTTCCGTTTTTTATTTTCCTTGGTGCTTGTTGCTTGGCCAAAACAAAGGTAAACAAGAGGGCAGTGGTCCTTGACGGCTAATGCTCGGTCTAAACGTCGGTCTAAACGTCTAAACGTACCCCAAGAAAATGCCTTTGTTAATGAACACTACACCATTTCCTTGGAGAGCCTATTTAAAACTATAAATACGATTTTTTGAAGCTTAAATTACAAGCATTAATAGAAGCACTGCGTCAAATAATCAGTTCTGCTTAAAAAAAAATTCATAATACAGTATTTATCGGATATAAGAACATCTCATATAAGAACAAAACGCTTATAAGAAACATTTGCAAAAACACCATATCTTTTTAGTGTTTTATCTAGCAAAAAAAGTTTCATATAAGAAAAACGCTTATAAGAAAAAAACTTATAAAAGAACATTTTTCTTGAACACCAAACCACAAAATGTATAGAAAAAGAATTTATATAAGAATTTTTCGAGGGAAACACTGAATTTATGTATTTTGCCTGGACAACTCTGTTTTCTGACAGTTTTACAGCAACAACAAAAATTTTTTTTACTTTTAGTGCTCATGAGAAGTTTTTGTTTCTTGCCTCGTAAATAAATAAATAAATAGTACAAAATGAATTATGTACATATGTACAGGTATTTACTACATATAATTTTTTTTTTTTTTTTTTCAAATTGAAGTTGTCTAGTTTTTTATATCTATTTACTAAAGGGGTTAATAAAATAAAATTTGATTTGTTTTATTTTTCTATTCACATACATACATCTACGTACCTTATGGCCATAGTTACTTATATAAGAAATAAGTTTCTTATATAAAATAATTGTATATAAGAAAGAAACGCTTATAAGAAAATTTTTTCGTGGAGTTTTCAAGTTTCTTATATCCGATAAATACTGTATTCAGTTTCGACCACGTATCCACAGTGCAGGTTTTGTATTTTGCCATTTATTTGAATGGGTTATTCAAATAAACGGCTGATCCAGTCAAAATACTTTGGCATAACCATTGACTCCCAACTCATATGTTTGTCAACCGTTTGTTGAGTTCTAAAAACAAAGAAGTTAAAATGGAAAATAATAAAACAACAACAACATTTCATTGGGAATGGTTTAGTAACTATTTGCGTTGGATTAATACATTTTCAAAATATTTGCTCATTACCCTTCTTCGTAGTGTGGAATCGAACAGATACAATGCCTAAATTTAAGAGCAAACGTATCAAGCTCACGTTCTTGCTTAACTTTGAAAACATGTTCAAATCAAAATATTGCTGCTGGAATTTGAACATATCGTAATGGTCATACCTCTCTAAGCAAGAAGCAACAAAAAGGAAAACTTTTCAATTCATTTAACAACAAAAAGTAGAAGAGAAAGTATAACTTAAATTAACAGCAAGTTAATTGTTATGCTTTCAAAATTTTTGAAGTATGACCTTCCAAAATTGTTTTATATTTAGCATAAAACCCTTAAACGTATGTATTTGCAGTAATATTATGTGAAAGTAAATTCTAAAACAAGGTTTGGTTTTATTTATTTTCCTTCCCAGTAGAATATTGGCACATTTATGGTAAAGCTTTAAAATTTCTTTTCATCGCCTTTGACTGATTTAATTTGAATTTAAGCTTTTGCAAAAAAGAGTTTCTTTATCACAATCATATATTTTCTTTTGCCTTTAATAAAACTTTCGGAGTAATTTTTAGTAAATCCTCCGATTTACAAGCAGTTTCCTTTTTTGCATATACAGACTTTAATTTAAATAAAATGAACAAAGGCAGGTGGCTATCATTTATCACAAAGACTTTTTACTCGTATACGTATGTTAGAACAGGTATTTTTATGAAAAAATTGTAATACGATTTACATAGAAAGAAATGCAAATGAAATATCTAATGCTTCTTACACATGTAGCACATCAATTGAGCTCAAAAAGTTTTAGTAAAAACCAGCTGTAATATAAAATAAATTAAATTTGATAAATCAATATCTAACACTTAAAAATTACTAAACTACATACGAGTACATTGTTAGAAAAGCTTATATGTTTATTTCGAGATAATGTACCTAGTTATTCCTAAAACAAGTATTGATTTAATTATAAAAAAAAAATTTTATTTTTTATTTTACAAAATGATATTCACTTTTCTGAATATCATTTTGGTGCCTATTCTGAAAGGTGAAACTTTCCTTAGCAAACAAAAACAAAACATGAAAATTGTTGGTGTTTACCATACATTGCACGAATAAAATTAACGAAGTAGTTGACCACGTATAACTCTCTACCTTGTAAACGGTAAATTTTGTATGAAACACAAAAACAGTTTGATCGTGCTCTTGAAATTTTGTTCTTGTTTTCTATGACTTGCACTAGTTTCGTTGACATGTAATAAAGGTTTATCTGGCTTACCACGTGCTTCTATCAACACAGCGTTGGTCTAGCCTACAATTGCCATTTTGAGACACAACCATATTTGTACTTTCTATTCATAGTCTGTTTAACTTTTTCCCAAAACTAATTTTTAGTAACGTTGCTCTGGTAACACGGTCACTAAATGCGGCGCTGAACAGCAAATATTTGAAGGCTGAAACTTTTTTTTATAAACTGCAAGAATTCGTTGAAATAACCACACAAAAAAGGTGATTTGTAAACAATAATTAAAAGATTTTAATCTAAGAATATTTTAGACTCAAATTCGTATATGACGTGTAAACGCAAGGACAATTTTCTACTGTATTTTAAATTGAGAGAATTTTTCGATTATACATATGTATATTCCCACACGGGCTATTTTGGTCAGCTCCAAGTTTTACAAATTAAAACAAATTTATTTTGTCTCTTTCTACCAACGTTTCTCCCATTTTTTGTAAGCTTCTTCACGGTTTGATCCTTACTATTTTAAGAAATCTAACAAACGCAAATAAATCAAATGACTACTAAACAATATATATGTATGTAAAGCGTTTTTTTTTATGCATAGAACTTTAAGTTGGCATTACTGTTCAAGATGGCGACCGATTTAACAGCAGTCAAGTGATTTGTTCTCAGTTTGGTATGGCAATTCCTCATGAATAGACTCGCGCCTGAACAAGGCTTGCAAATAGTGCAATTTTATTTCGAAAATAATGGTTCTGTGCGGAACACGTATCGCGCACTACGTCAGCGATTTTGTAAACCGAAAGTATTTATGTCTTTACTTAATTTTCATTTTGTTAGCAGGCCTTTTTTATTTCTAAGCCCCCTGAAAGTAAAATAAAGCTTAAATGATTTTGGTTGTTTATTAATATAACACACTAACAAACTTATCCTAATGAATATTAAAACCTACATTTCTGCAATTTTGCCCCCCGGCCATCTTTGTCAATTAAAAGCCTCTCACGCCGACATGTGTGTTTATGGTACGTGACGATACCAAAACAACATATTGAGTTCATGTTTTTCAATATGTTTTTGCAAAAAAAAAAAGTTAATCACTTTGGGCGTAAAACTGACTAAATAAATTTAACTTAAAACAAAACTATAACAAAAAATGTTTGCCTTTCATTCAATTTAATCAATGATGTCCTCATATTTATCCTACGAGCACAAATGGAAAACTCAAAATAAAAACTAAATTAAACAAACCTTATGCTTGTGGACTTATAACTTATTTTTTGTGATTTTATTCTGGCCTAAATTGAAAAATGAATAGCCAACAGAATGTAAAAAAAAAATATATATTTGGTGTGATGCCAAAAAAACAAAAAGAAGAATATTTATTACACACAAAAAACAAACAGAAATTTTAAGCCAACACAACTTGTGTATGATTTTAAACAAAAACAACATAATTTTTAACCGAAAAAGTATTTTTAACAAATAAATTTCTGATAGCGCGTAAAATATTTAGAAGTTGTAATGAATTCGCTAGAAACGTTATTCCCATTGAAACCCTTAAGACATTCGTACAGATATAAAAAAAAAAAAAAAAAAAAAAATACTATGAACATATGAGCAGTTCAACAATTTAGAGGGTTAAATGCGAAATTATGTGTGATTTTTATTGCACTTTATTTTGACATCTAACAGAAATAGATGTAATTGATACCCAACTTATAATAATAGTCCATTAGATATGTCTGGCGGCGTACTAAGACTACTTTTTCCAAAATTGGGGCAAAACTTCAAAACTTGATGACAAAATTTTGAGAACTAAATAAACTATTCGTATAAAAAGCTAACTACAGATGCCTATTCAAAAATTTTTTTTCTTAATTGAGTTGAAAACTGTAGCTGGTGAAGTTGCTTAAGGTTGACAATTTTAGAGAAAGTCCAAAAAAGGTATTCTTTAAAAAAAACACACTTTAGAATTAAAGTGTCAAATGTCCTGCCACTTGATCATTACTCTTTACTATTGCTTTAAAAGTATGTGTATCCTTTATTAAAAAAGTATAAAAATGTTCAAGTTTTTGGCGAGTTACCTTTTTTAGACACTCTATATTTAGGTAACAAATCGGCCTGTCAAAATGTTACAACAAAAAATCGGCCTGTCTAAAAATGGCAAACGTTTTATCGCCCATATTTTCTGAGCATATTTTCCAACCGTTGCTTTAGATATTAATTTTAACTTTATAGTTGAACTATATGATTTACAATTTTTAATAATTTTATCAAGCTTGAGTTCAATTTTGTTACCTCAAAATTCAGAAAAAATTGTTTGCGACAAAATTGCAGAAATCAAAATTTTTTTAACGAATTATGCTAAGAACACAACTGGGACGAACGACGACTTTCGCCCAACACGAAGAATACGCCGGTTAAAATTCGCTGTGTAAATTCGTCGTATGAAGCACAATAACCACGAAAAACAAAAACATCTGTTATAATTGATAAAGTAGTTTATTGTTTGTTCAAAGATAAAAAAATTAAATGAATTAAAGAATTTCAAATTTTGTAAAAATAATTAAAATAATGAACATCATGGTGCATTGTGATTATATAAATATTCATGAAGTGTAACATTTTCAATTATAATTTCAATTGTATCCATTTTCTCAAGCTAGGTAGGTATAGACGATTGTAACATCTTCCAATATTGTCAGCAAATGTATAGAATATTTTTAACCAACCGTGAGAACTTACTATTTGTTCCTGACAATATTGTAAGCAAAAGCACTGGCAAGCCACCTACCTAACAATTAATAGTCAGTTAACTGTCAATCGTCTGAACATTGTCAGGCAGTGGCATATTGTAAAATGCATAAATTCTTGACACCTTACCATGGCGTCATTGTCAGAGTAATGACAAAGAATATTAAAGAAAAATGTGTGTGCGTACGAAAGGGAGAGAAAAAACAAGAGAATAGTAAAAATGTAAGTACGAGAGGAAAAAGTTGCACAAAACAGAATAAAGAAATTAAAACCATGGTTATTGAGCCAGCAAAATAGAGAATGAATAAGCGCATGTGTGTGTATATTTGGATAATAACAATTGGCTGACAATTTTTGATACGTAGAAAATCTTAGATCCGTGTAAGCTGACAAATTTCTTTGGTAGCTAAATTTATTGTCAGGCAATTGTCTGGCAATGAAATTGTAAGATTTTCTTTCAATTGTCTGAACTGATAATTTTCTTAATGCTGACAATTTTGTATTTCTAGTAGATTGTCAGCACGTTGTTAGGTCTTACAATATTGTAAGATCTGACAAGCGTTTATACGAAGCTTTAGGTTGGGTTTTTTAGATCGCATTTAAGTTAATAGAAAAAGATATATGCCGCTGCTCCGGCTAAATGATATTACTTTTTATTATTTCATTAAAGAAAAAAAGTAAAGTAATCATTTTAAGGAAACTAACTTTATGAAATTGATTTAATTTTTATTTGTATACTTTCGCAAAACAGATTAACAAAACAAATGAGAGAAGAAGCATCCTGCTATTTTTCTACCAACAACTTCCGTGTATTTTTTTATGTTCTGCTAGCGCTTCTATACGCACATTTTAATTGTAAATACGTAAATATGCATCTATTTTGAAGAGATAAAAATCGAGCTCAAGCCTGACAAAATTTTTGACAATTGTAAATCATACAGTTCAACTATAAAGATGAAGTTAAAAACTATTTATGTTGTTTGCATTAATTTTAATTGTTTTTATTTTTTTTATTTTACCGGGCTTGAATTTGATTTTTACTTCCTCAAAATTGAACAGGGGCCAAATCGTCGCATTCGATATCGAATGAACTATCGAGCAAAAATAATGTAAAACAAAAGCAAAATAAACAACAAACACACAGCATAAATGACTGAATTCGTTCGATATCGAATGCGACGATTTGGCCCCAGAATTTCATTGTAATAAAATTACAATGATCAACATTTTTAAAGAATATACTCCAGTTAACAGAAAAAACAGCGATAAAGTTGGAAATTGAATAATGAGATTAAATATAGACGGTCAGCAATGAAGAGCTTAGGTAGTAGGATGGCTACAAGCTGCTGTGTATAAACAGTACTTACTTAGTCATGACCTGGGTTCGAAACAACGTTGCGGGTTGACCCAAAACAGACACTTCACTTTTATTTCATTCTCTAATATCAATGGCTTCAGCATGTACAAGCTATCGATATGTTAATATTAAATTATCGAGACTACTGATTATGACAATAAACTATAACCTTAAAATACCGATAAAACTTACAAGTATTAGGTCAATAGCACTTCTAGCACTAGTTTGTTCATGTTTTAATAATTAAACATTTTATACAGTGGCTTCCACAGAGTTTTGTGGGCGTTTGAGCAAAATTGTCTCAGGTCAATGGTATAAGCGCTCAAAGAGATATTAAGATCTCTCAGCTAAAACTACGGCTTTGATAAAATAAGTTTTATTTTGAATATCAAAAATTTATCTATAATTTTTCTACTCGCCCTCGTTTATTTGACAAAAAAAAAAAACAGTACCACACGAAAAAGTATTGTGTAAAATTTTTATTATTCTCGCCTTAACTTTGTGCTAATATTTTTATTTTTCTAACTTTCGTAATTTTTATTTTATGATCAAAAATTCAAATAAAATGTTAACAAAAATATCTATAAACTTTTTGCATATTGTTTGATTTTTTCTGTTCAGGCAACTTTTTTCAACAACTTTTAAATATTTTTAATTTATCATGGTCCAGAAAACAATTTCAACACACGCAGGCATTCACTCGTTTTATCCTTATGTGTATCTGAAATAACGAAAATAAAATATGTTTGTGTGTAGGCAGGCGTGCATGGGTTTCCAAAAAAAAAAAAAAAAAAAAAAAAAAATTAAAATTCATACACACTCCAGAATTTTGAAAAAGTTTTATGCAATTGCATACTTTAGCTTTAACCATAAACAATCCATTCAGTTATTTTATGTGAATAGATATTCAAATATATTTAATTGGCTTGTATAGAATATAGACATTTCACAAAAGTGGATCTATTAATTTCAAGTTAATTTTAATCCCCATTAAGAACTGAAAAATATATATGAACGCTAATTATAATATTAAAATTGTTATATAAAGACAGCTTAATGGAACAGTTCCATAAGGACATAACGGGCAATAAATATTCCTGGAAAGCTGTAATCGGTTAAATATCTAATAAATCGTTTTGCCTCATTACGTTCGTTAGTAGAAATGAAAATTATTTTAATATGTAAGAATCTATTAGGTTTTAATCAAGGCGATTTTATAAAAATTTTACGTTGAAAGCTATCACAAATAAAATGGTGTAAGCAAAAAATTACTATAAAAACTGTACTTAGCGTATGACTTGGTTTTTGTTATTTGTGACTTAGTGTAAATTTTATACTTACCACTTACGTTACCTGTGTAATAGTTACAGCTGACAACTTGCAAACCTTTACAAATCATATAAATGTTAAGTCAGAGTTCTAAAAATTGGTATCTATTCCATTTGTATTACTCATTTAATAACAAAACAGACTCCAAAACACATATATACCGAAGGTAATTAACACTGAACGATTTTCACCTAATGGAAAGATAATTTTTACTGAAAAAAAAAACTCTCAGGATTATTCACACCTTTTAGTTTTTCCAACCGAAAATATAAAATGTTCAAAACAAATATTTACGACTTTGTTTCAGAGTATATAAAGTAAAACCGTTTGGCACTAATTCTGTGCCTAGCACGGTGGCAAAATTTTTATTAACTAACCATCGTAGAAAAATAGCCAAATCAAAATGCTCTTTATGCACTATCGTTTAGCAACTTGTTAAACCAATTTTATTGCGCCGCCACCGTAAAGGAAACTTAAAATTTTTACACATTTTCATGTCGTAAAACAAGAAAAAAAAATTATAATTGTTATAAAGAATTATGACCCAGTGGTCTGCAGACCACTCAAGCACTTAGCCGTCAAGATACCCAACTGCACATGGCCATCAGGAATCGAGTGAGACCAATCAGTATTCTGAAAGAATTTTCTTTAATAGTTCTAATTAATTTATTTGATTAATATTTCTTTAATTATCCAATGAAAATGTTCATTCTGGCAACGAATTTTTAGAGATCTAATGAATAAATTTCGTTAAAAACTTTAAAAAATTGGCTTTATAAAAAAATGCGATCAAATCAAAGAACGATTTCCTTAAAACAATAAATTGTTTCATTCAGGCTTCAATTCTCATTTGATCTGTAAAGAAATTTAGTAACATATTTTAATATTTCGTAAAAGGTTTTTAGTAAACCTCGCGTAACACTTGAAAAGTGGCATTACACATAAAATGGAATTATTTTGGAATATTTGTTAATACATAAATAATTTGATAAAAATTAAATTCTGTTTTAGCTACATCAATAAACAAATTCCAATATTTAATGAATTCTTTCATTTAGTCAATGATTTTGAGTCATTAAACCAATGAAATATTTCATTAACTTAATGACTAAGATTCATTATTAAATGAAACGATCATTAATACGAATTTAATGAATCAGAATTCGTTGATTCGATGAACCCCAAAGTTAAATAATTAAGTTTTTCATTAAACTAATGATGGAGTTCATAGGATTTATGAACAAAATTATTTTAGTGTAATAGTGTATTTTACTTTTGAGAACATTAAGGAAATTAATGGGATATTATTATTTTATAGAATCTACAAGAAAACCTAATATAATATATGAGTAAACAAATATGAGTAAGTAGCTATATCCTTGGTTTTAATAGTTTTCTTTATTAATGAAATCAATTAGATTTACCATATAAAGATAATAAGAAATCCCTAGAGAAAAATTTTTGTTTCTTCCTGCTGGAATATCCCTTAGCCCTAAAACGTTTTATTGTGAACATCTTATTGATTCTATTAGGCAGCTTTGGCTCTGTGTAGCTATCCTACTACCAAGAACCCTTCATTGCTTACTGTGTATCAACTTTCAATTATATATTTCCCACTTTGATGGAAGTAAAATAGAACTTTCAATAAATAGTAATCACATACATATATATATTTTTGTTTTGAAAAGTTGAAAAGTTGAAATCTTCAGATTAACCTCTTGCAGATACGCTGTTAGACTATTTTTTTTCTCTGCAGCTCATGTGATCCAATATCGGCATGATCTTTACACACACACACACATCCAAATATTATTTGTTTCTATTTTAATAATTTTGCTTTTATTCAATCAATATGTTGTGTGAATACTTCGCACCGCCTTAAACAGAATATATGTATGAAAGAAGATACACAAATAGCTAAATTAAGTCTACTTATACTTAAATATTGCGCACTTTCCATTGTATTTTATTAGTAAATGTAAAATCTTGTGAATATTTTTCAAATTATACAATCAATGCTCTTCCATATTCCATCTTAAATTACAAACACTTTGTATAAATCCTTTTTTATTGTTGGTCTTAATGAGGCTTTATATTTAACACTTATTTTTTTATTATGAAACTAATTAAAACGTCCCAACAACAATCAAGCAAAAAATGTCTTGCGGCAACGCTATTCAAAGTTAAAATTTTATATCATTAACAATAACAAAAGAATTGTATATCAAAAAAAAGAAGAAATAAATAAAAGGGATGCACATAAATCTGCCAGTCTAACGATTTTGCACAACTTTTCTTTTCTTATTTTATGTAATGTAATGTAATGCTCACCTTGTTGAAAAATGATTACTTTTGTTGTTGGTGTTGTAAAATACTTTAAACATTTGCCACCATAAAAACCTCTTACTGCCTGTTTCACTGAATGTGTTTTGAACGAAATGAAAGCCAGTTAAATAAACCTTTCGTTTGTCCTTCGTCATCCCGTTTGCAATTGAGTAATCAAAATGGCTGAGAAGTGGAGAGACACAAACGCATATTTATGTCAGAATTTCTGGTTACAGCATAAATCTGGTCCAACTCCTGATGCCGGTGGTGTCAGCATCATGTCTACTTGGTTTTAATATATACATATGTACATACATTTACATACACATTTTTTTATTTTATTTTAATCTCACCAGAATGTTCTCTACTTCTTTTGTGCTGTGCTGGTTTTTATTTTCCATTACCTCAACTGCTAATGATACCTTTGGGTTTGAATTTGTCCTTCTCCTTCATGCGTTTCGGTGGTTCCTTTCCTTCTTCCTCTTTTACAAAATTGAATACACACAGTTAATTTTTTCATTTCGCCAGAGGACTTTTTACAAATTTTTTTCCATAGTCCATCTTAAGTCGTTTAACAATTTCGTTTCTCATTTGCTTCCTCTACCAGCTTTTCTTTTTTATTTTTGGTTTTACAATTTATACTTTTGTTTCATGGCTTTTTATATGTTTTGTGTTTTATTTTAATCATAAAAAGTGTAAAACGATTTACAACTCTCTTAACTTCAATGAGATATTTCATTACCTAATGCCGATTCGTATGTATGACTGTATTACGTAGGATTTCGTTTTTCCCAGTAAATATTTCTAAAGTGAGAGTAGCTCTCTAAGTAGAAGCATCCAAAGCGATAGCTCATGTCTCGTAAGAGAATACCTACTCTATTTAACGGGTTATGTCAAAAATCTGTACAGTGTCCGTCAATTAGAGATTTGCGCGTGGATGTTTTTTGAGTTTTTTTAATCTAGCAGTTTCATGCCCGAAACCTTTTTATTCGCACATTTTCACATACAAAAAATTAAAAGAATTCTAGCATAAAAAATATAATATAACAATGTGCCCCAGCCAATAAATTTTCAACTTTTCTTGTCTTCTTTAAATAATGTTGATCACTCCAATTTTATCACAAAAAATCTTTCTCCACTTTAAAGAATTATGATCGAAACTAAGCAAGCTAAAGTTATTTACGATTGTAGATCGCATAATTTGAAAAAAAAACGTTTCTTTCTGATGTTTTGAAGCATACAAGTTGTGGTAGCCAATACAATCACCCGTTGTAAGCAAGTGTTAAGAAAAGTAAAAGAGCTGTTAGACGGAAAAAATGTTTGCTGTTTTAAAATTGTGTTTGCACATTTCTGATTCTCATTCTGTTCATGTGTATTTTGGAATAAAGTAGTTGTGTTTCAAACATTTTTTTTAGATTTTTCGAGTCTACTGATGAGTTGATTAGCATAAACGAAATGTCGGCGGCAAGACAGAAAACATTAAGGTCTATTTTTAGACCTAAAATAATACATTCGACAATAAAGTTAAAATTTAATCTAAAAGTCATGGCGCCCAGTGAAGTGAGAAACCCTTGTAATCACCGACATAACAGCAAAAAATATAATTATCAATTGGATGTTGGTGAGAGAATATAAAATATATTCCAATCAACAGAAAATCAAAGTGATAAAGTGAAAAATTGATCAACACGATTAATGATAGGCAGTCGGTAGAAAATAGCACAGATGGTAGGAAGGCTGTTCTCTGCTGCTTAAAAACACTATACAAGTAGTCATGGCCGTGGTTCGAAGCAATTTGGGTGTTGAGGAGTGACGTGGGGGTCGTGAAATAGCCATGGCATGTAACCCAGCCAGTAAGTCTTCAACTATACTTTTATTGTCTTCTTTAAGAATGATGACCACTCCAATTTAACACAAAAGGATAATGCTCAACTTGGAGCAAGTAAAAATGGAATTAGCAATCCCGAAAAAATTAATAACAATTGTACTGTTGTTAACCAGTAGTGCGTAGCCGTACTACTACCTGTGCACCTCATTAATGACTGTCTGTATTTAACCTCTTGCTCGCCACCTAATCTTGTTACTGTTAGGACTTTTAGGGCTCCGTAATCATCCGAGTGAAACGGAAAATTATTACCGAGACTACTACGTCCGTCCGTCCTTCCTTCACAGCGTCCATTCTCCGAAGAGGTAAGAGCTAAAATTTTCACAGGATAATGTCGTACTTTGCTGCTACAACAACAAATACTAAAAACAACAACAAATCGAAAACTACCAGGTGTCCCCATACAACGAAAAGTTACAATTAGCTATAACTCTCGAACCGTAAAAGATAGAGAGCTGAAATTCGCACGGTGTAGGTACTTACGTATGTCCTATGACAACAAATGCTACAAACAACAACAAGTCAAAAATTACCAGGTTTCCCTATACAATCTAAAGTAAAAAATAGCCGTAGCTGCTAAACTGTAAAACACAGAGAGCTGAAATTCGCACAGTGTAGGTACTTACGTATGCCCTATAACAACAAATGCTAAAAAAAACAACATGTCAAAAACTACCAGGTGTCTCTATACAACGTAAAGTAACAATTAGCCGTTACTCTCGAACTGTGAGAGACAGTGGGATGAAATTTGCATAATATATGCATTCAAATATGCTCCACAACAACAAATGCTAAAAACAACAACAACGTTAAAACTACCAGGTGTCCCTTTACCACGTAGTGTAATAGCTACAACTCTCGAACCGTAAGAGATAGAGAGCCGAAATTCGCACAGTGTATGTATTCCCAGATGCCCTACAACAGAAAATGACAACAACAACAACAAGTCGAAAACTACTAAGTGTCCCCATACAACATAAAGTATCAATTAAACGTAACTTTCAAGCTGTAAGAGACAAAGAGATGAAATTTATACAATATATGTATTCACATATGCCAATCCTTACGTATGTACATTACACATACGTACGGAACCCTAAGTGTGCGAGTCAGCCTCGTACTTGATTGGATTTATTATACATACATATATATTTTTATATTTGCTATTCTTTTTTTCTTTCTTGGATGTTACCAAATGATTTTTGAATTTGTTGCTATTGTCTTACAAATGATGACAACGATGCTCAAAACTTAGACCTTGTCCTGCGATTTAAAATACTGATACAAACCTTTTTGTCAATCATAATAATGGCAATCATAAAATAATGGTAATCATAAAAAAAATAATCGCACAGCTTACAACTAGCATAAATTTTTAAACATACTTAGTAATAAAATCGAAGATGTTGTTTGTGAGCTTTTGATCAGAGCGGACGTGTGTTTTGTGATGTGTAGTGGTAATAGGTAAGAGTGTGCTTTTTTATTGAGTTTTTTAAAAACATATTTTATGTTTATTAAACTTTTATTTGGCAAATTATGTATAGATATTTGCTAATGAGATCTTCATGAACATGATATATTTTTAAAAATTAGTCTATCTAAGTATACATTCATAATAGGTGTTAATTAGTTATTATGTCGTCTTTCTGTTCTATATAGTCAACGTTTTGCAATACTGAAGAGGTTTCGTTAAAAGTTGTTAAGTGGATAGTTTCGAAGGTACATATATACACTGAACAATAAGCAGACAAATTAGTAACAGTTAATCCTGACTTATTCAGCTTTGCAAAATTAAATGTTCTGTTTTTATGTTATATTTGTCCACAAACACTTCTCATTTTCGTCCTTACACCTACAAATCCCTCTTTTTAATTTTCCCTGTTCTAGTACAATGCAATGCATATATAGGGGTCATCCCCTAGTCCCAGGCTAAAAAAAATCAAAGTATGGAGCAATTTTTTTTAAATTTCATATTTTGGAAAAAAATGGCCAAAAACAATCTAACTTCAGAATACTGATTTTTGTAGCTCCCATGACACATGAAAAAATATGGCTAAAAAAAAGTGTTCAATTTGCTGTATAGTGTTATATTTTGGGCATCACCATCCACTTGTCACATAAAGCCATAATAGTGGCATGGAAAAAGAAAGTCAGTCTAAAATAAGATTTTATGTTGTGAAATTATTTTGCATAAAAACGCGATTAAGAAATCTCTGACCGTAATCAGTACAACGCATGATGAAAAGGTTGTTATATATAAGGGCTCTTCGTGTATCACTCGTGGATTTTCAGTGCCCTAGAGGCATCATAACATCATTGAAAGCATCATTACATCATTGGAAGCATCATTATCATCGGCGTAAAGAAACTTTTTTGGACTTTCTGTTGCTGCTGTCAGGTTATTTTTAGATATTTTAAATTCTTCTTGGTTATACAAATGGAGAGACACGATTGCTTTGCGTTCTTTGGGAATGTATCGCTGCATGGCTTGTTCACTTGTATTCTACAGCTGTCTACCTAGTTCACAAGTGTAAAAACTGATTTGATATTGGATGCCATTTGCCAAAAGAAGAACAACTTCCAATAGGGTCATTTCTTTTGGCCCACCTTGTGTGGGTTCGGTACCCAAACGGAGTAGTAAGGTTGGACCAAGCATGGACTAAAAGGACAAAAAAAAAATAATACTCTCGATTATAAAATATTTTCGGAGAAATTTGTAATTAACTGTGAAAGCAGTGTGCCCTCATACACCAGTAGTCTACTAAAGTAAGAAATTTAATCACAGCACCCACAAAAAGCTTGCAGCAACTTTGAATTAAAAATTAATACTTGGGTAACTGGTAGATTATGAAGCGATATCACAAATACTTCTTTTCTGTTTTAATAATACGTTTTTTTCTGCAGGCTCATCACTTAACTCGCAACTTAAGTTGAAACTTTATACCGGCTAAGCATTTTTCACAGTTATTATCTTTACAACGAGCTTAAATTACATTTCTACAAACAGCAAAATATTTTGTAGCAAAATAAATTTAAGCAACTGAAGTTGTCTAACTGGTTGGTGTGTTTGTTGTTTTTGAGTTTTATTTTCTTCTATAATTGTTATAATGAAAACAAGCCATTGTTATAAGAGTTAACTTTTATAGTTGCCACTGGCAATCTCATCTGCCATCCAGACCTTCCCATTATTTCTTAATCACAGCGTAACGTATTTTAATTTTCATGCAATTATCATAAAGTACTTGTGGAATTATTTATTCTTATATCGGCCAACTTTTCCTTTTGATCGAAATTGTTTAAAGAAACTTTTTTGGACTTTCCGTTTCTGTTGCTGCTGTCAGCATATTTTCAGATATTTTAAATTCTTCTTGGTTATACAAATGGAGAGAGTGTTGGACGATGGCTCCAAGTTTTGGTAAACTATTGATTTCATTGTCGTTTTAGGTGAAAAAGTTTTGCTTATCTATTGATCAAGAGATGAAAGTGATACCTGAATTTAAGAAATAATAATGTCTGTAAGTTATTTTAATTAATGACATAAAAATGCCAGAAAGACAAGTTTAATACTGCAGGAAATTTATAAATAAAGGCTCGAATGAATTAAGAGAGGAAAGAAAGAATGCGTATAAGGCAAACTACTACTTTGCTTGGCACTTGTGTACCCAGTAGTGCTTTGTATGTATATCGTATCGTGCTTAATGGTCACTGGTAGGTTTGGAAGTCACTGAACACTCATTGTATTAAAATAAAAAGGAAAATGAAATGAAAAGTTTGCTTCACGGATAATTATTTTTATTGTAAAAACAAAATTGTTGATTTGTGGGTGACGAATATTTAACGATCCCTTTTCATTATGGATGAATCTCGGTAAGGTTGTAATAAATTGGTTAAAAACATGATGCTCTATAAGCTCTCTTTGATATTTTATAACGTCCTCAGTATCTGCCTAGGTCAGCGGTCAGCAATTATTTTTCCCCAAGAAACCTATTGTGCACATTCTTAATGTAAAAAAGTGTATTTTTTTACGTTACATCATATATGTATGTATCTTTCATAATGCTTATTACATCCATAGTAAAAAAAAAAGAATGGCACGAACATAGCTCCGCAACCCCGGATTTCTTTCTTTATATACTTTGTTTTAAATTTTTAACGCTTTAATTATTGCTCGAAAATATTTCGGCATTATTGTAGTAATAACATTTTCCCTTACTTCAAAAAATAATTGTGTTCTTCAAAAATTTGCAAATTTAATACTTTTCTTCATTACATTTTGAAATATTAAATTGACTAAAAATTTAAACAGCACAACACAAGCTCTTGTGCAAATATTTACCAATTGAAATATAAATAAAGACTTCAGAACCAAAAATAAAGAAAAGAAGAAAAAAAAAATATAACATCTTAACTTTTCTATTGACTTAGACAACAATTAAATGTTTGTATTTATTCAATAAAAAATTTATATAAAGAAAATGGAACAAATTAATTTTGTTTTCTCATAAAAGTACCATAGCCTAAATAGCAACCGAAATAAAAAAGGGGCCATAAACAGCGTTCAATAAGTAATTAAATATTTATTTACATTTCATTCGTTTAAGGTGCAATGATATCTTAAAAGCTTTCAACAGATGCCCTTGGCAAAATTATATTGATACATTTACTGAGTTAATCACATTTCATATGAGAGTTGAAGGTTGTTCTAAGAAAAACAAATTACACAAGGTAACAAGAAACACCACCAGAAAGTGATGCTATTGTTCTTGCTTAATTCTAATCAATCTGTTTTCAAATAAAAGAATTTTTCACATGTCTGTAAGCACCAATTGTCTGGGTATGTAAAAGATCTTTTGTTTGGGGTACAAGTTCCTAGTTTACCATCACTGCTCGAAATGGAAAAAAGCATTCACTATAAAGCGTTATTTCTTTATATTATGATATTAGAAAACACAATTTGCTAGTGATTTTTCAGAACTGCTCAGTATATTTATGGGACACAATAAAATATTGGAATTTGGCAATTCGATAAACATAAAAGCCGAATCTGCAATATATCAGATCAAGTATGAAAAATTATTTTTTTTTAATAATACAAATTGCTTGGTATTAACACTATGCCAAGCCCAATCGTACCAACATTTTAGCCTAGATTTTTGACTATATTAGAGCGCATATAGCAAAACAACAAGTGGGCCGGTCTCACGACTGGCAGCCGGTAACTAATATGTGCGCATAAAAAAAATTCTAATTGTAATAACGTGTGTATTAAAACAATTTTGTATAGTAAATTGAATTTAATATACATTTAAATTTCGTATTAATACTTTTGAATGAGCCTCGTAATCCTCAAATGTTCTCTTTGAAAAGGCATTAAAATTTTTAAATACTTTGATATAAAAATATATAAAATTCGGCCACTAAAAAATGATTCCGTACCACTGCACAGTGTATGCGTGTAACCAAACAGTTATTAGCTTATCGAAATATCCCTGAGACATTGTGCAAATAAACGTGCAGCAATTTGTATGTGGAAAGCTAACACACATACATACATATATACACAAGTACATGCATCCGTACTTACAAAAATATTTATTAACATACATATTTCTGTATGTGGCAATAAACATATGCAAATGTGAAGTCAACCAGCAATCATTTGAAATAATTAAATTCTCAGGAATATTCTTGTAATATTTTTTTCGAAATAAATCATTTATTTGTATTTTGGGATTTGTATAAAAGCAAAGTTCTCGTATAAAAAACAATAAAGACTTTAAGAAAATGTGAATAAGCAACCAAATACCAATTGAATTGATGTTTTAAATTTAGTGAAGCAGTTGCTACAAATAGTTAAATAAAAGAAAATAAGAACAAATAAAATGAAAACAAAAAATTTTTATGTAGCAATACCACATAAGTGTGCTGTTTTCGACGTTTCTTATATAAAACATGGTGAGTAAAATACAAAGAAGTAATAAAGCTTCAAAATAAGTACATTTCGAGTAGACCACTACCAATTTTATAAGTGTTTGTTTTACTGATAAACTCTCTCAAAAAAACAGCGCCTTATAAAAATTGCTAAACGCAAAACTCAGTTATTCGGATAGATACTCATTTGTTGCCGGTCGGTTTCTCAAGTTACTATTTGTCTGCAATTTATAGTAAATCTTGTACCCGGTGTTAATTGTAAAGCTCCGTAAAAGGCGCCGCCGAGTTCACAAGCAAAGCAACAAGAAAATTTTGACTACGGCATACGTGTCAAATTTTACTTATTTTAACAAACACTGAATTCGGAAAACCGTTAATTTTTGGCCCCGTATCCTTTTACCATGTAATCACAAGCCAAGTTTGAACAGATCAGTTTTTAAATTGCTATACTAAATTTGCTATACTAAACATGAAGATCCAATGTTGCTAAGAATAGTCGTAATGTTGAAAGTTTTCTGACTAACAAAAATAAGTACGCAATAGTTTGAAATTCAAATGATTTTTGTTTTAAAGATCGTAGTATTCATTTCTGTATTAAATTTATCAGACTCAAGTTCTTTCTAGTTGTTTCGACGCCGCCACACTTTCTCATCAGCACCCGTCTTTGAACTCAGGGGCTTATGTTTCTAAAGCGCCAACCGTGCAACTCAGCCACCCAAGTTGTTGTATATTTTCTGTCTAAATTTTAATTATATCAAACACATCATTTCTCATTTTTATTTTTCGAAACAACTAGTTGTCCACCCTGCTAAATGTCTTTGATGTCTTCTTTGTCTAATTTAATAAATATCAATCACAAGGATAATATAGAAAGAACTTGAGCCTGATAAACTTAATACAGAAATAATTATATTAGATAAAGTTTGAATAAAAGAAATTAATTAATGATCGTTGTATTCTTAAGACTGCAACCCCATCGTCTGCACTGTTCATAAATCCTATTAATTTCCATATTAAATTGATGTAAAAATTCATAAACTTTAAACAAACGTTGAAATTTACTGAGTGAACGAACTCTGTTTCACTGGATTTAAATTAACGATCGTTTCATCGGATATATAAACTATTGTTGTTAATTAATCTAGTTTAACGGAAAAGATCATTAATTTAATGAAACCGTTCATTATTTCTATGAACATTTTTATTAAACTAATGAATGTGATTTAATGAAAAGTACGATTCTTAATAACAGAGTGTATCTTACTGGCAGATACATTCCTTTCCATTCGAAAAAAAAACGAACTGTGGTTTGTCCTGTAACCAGTTTTTTATGTGATTTTCGCCGGCACACTTTAAAACATTTGGAGAATGTTGAAATACTCAACCTTACATTCATTTTTTTAAAAGCAAAGTAGGAATTAAAATAATATGTGACACAGTGCATTAATTACATGAAATCCTTGCTTAAACCAATGAAATTTTCTCATAAATTCAACGATATTTCTGAACAGAATATTAAATTTTTACATTTATGCAACTAAAGTACTACAATGAAAGTTTCCACAAGATTAAAAACAAATATCAACGTAATAAATTTATTGCGATTTTTAAAGATAATTCGTACAAATTAACAAATTATTGTGTTTTAGTTGACCTTTCGTAAATATAAATTTAAAAGAAATTTTTCGTTCGGCTTGAGGTCAATATATTTTATTTCCATTTCTTTAATTTTATTACTTAAGCCCAATATTTCGACCAAACTTCGTTGATCATCTTCAGTACAGTACATCAATCACAATTGTAGAATGCAATTTTTTTATGGACAACATTGACTGCAGTAATTCAAAAATTACTGATCCAGTTTGGATCTGTTGTGTTCTTAGCATTACTTACGTGATATGAAATGCTCCTCCGCTCAAAGAAATATAATTGTTCATTGATTTTTGTTGTATTCTTTTATTATAATGAAATATGAATATTTTGCGATTTCATTTTGATTTTGATTTTGTAGGGTTTATTAAAATATTTTTTGCGATTAGTTTTTATCATTAATGAATTTTGGTTATTATTTAAAATTAAATTATATTTTTAAGTAATTATCTCATTAGTGACTCATTTAGTAGAGTGGAATAGCCACTGAGCTTTCAGCATTAATTACGTTTTAAATTAGAATTACCCAGCAATTTTTGCCAGCATTTCTTTCTGTTGTTTTTTTTTTTTTTGTGCTTAATTGCCATACAACACTCTACAAATCAGCTTGAATTTATTACTTTTCATTTTTTATTTTTGTTTTTATTAAAAAATTCTTTTATTTTTATTTCAGTATATAATTTTAAATTATTTATTCGTTTACAAATGAAACTCTTTGAGTTTTGGGTTTTTTATTATTACATGTTTTTTTTTAAGTAAATAAAAAATATTTGAATGATACTTAATTGTTTTTTCTAATATATATTTATTACGTTTTTTTTTTTTTTGTAATTAACTACCATTTAACTAAAGTGAAAATTTGTTCGTATTCAAGCAGTTTCATAAATTTGGTTTTGTCTAGGGGCTAAAAGTTTTAAGTATAATTTATATTATATTTTAAACTAATCAAGTTAATACATTCTTTCTTCCTCTTACAACTTGAGTTTTGATGTTACCGCGCTTGTAGTTTTCTGTAAAATCTTTTTACTGCTAACACTTATATCCTTAATACTGTGACTGCTTATACAATAATCTAGTTCACTTTTATAGCATTAATTATAACAACTAAGTCATAATTATCTCAGTTTTGTTCTCTTAATTACGAAAGACTTATTTCATTTATGTATTTACAGAATAATTTCGTTTCACTTCTCTTGTTGCCATTAAAACTAATTTAAATATTCGCTTTTGGTTTTATTAACAATCACTAACCTAGTTTGTGCTTAACGTTTGTTAATTAAACTTTATTTATAATTTCAAACATATTTATATTCTAGAATTTTAGTTTTATTTGTTTTAGTTTCTGTTTAACATGTGGCTTAATTCAGTTTGCGTCTAAATATTTTACGCATCTCTCAAAGAGACAACAAAACAAAACTAAGTTTTAATGTTGGAGGACAAAATTCTGTTTCTCTACATTTTATTCAGGCCTGGGAGCTCTACACAACGTGCATTATCTTTAAATACAATGAGATACAATGCAATTTCTTTTAAAGATGAATTAGACTATCGCAAATCTTAGTACCGTTTGTGAAACGCGGATGCTTACTATTGGTAAAACTTCTTCCAGAATTTATAAATGACAAGATTAAAAAATAATGCAACTACTTTGAAGATTTTTCTTATCATTTTCCATATACGCATTTACTAAATAAATTAAATATAATTCATACAATAAGTGTCAGACTAATTTCGATGCCTTTTTTGCAATCAAAAACACCTCCATTTAATTACGTCTTAGAAATGGGCAAAAAAAAGAATTATAAATTTTATTATTTCAGATTGTTATTGTAATGGAGTAATAATCGTAGTTCAAATTTAATAGCTATAATGCACTTGTCCCAGGTCTGCCTTAAGCAAAGTTCTACTTTTATTAATACTAAAAACTGAAAAGCTTCAACATGACAAAATTTGTTAAGCAATAACGAATTAATAATTTTACCATATCTTAAGAAACAAAAATGTAACAAATGCATTAAACTGAAAACAAGTTTTCTTACAGTGACTTTTTGAATACTTCTTAAGATAATCATGAAAATTTTCTTTTTAGAAAGAGGTATAATATAAAATAAGACTATGGAAGCTATTCTAGAAAACCTGTCCATGAAATCAAGCCTTATATGACAAATAGAAACCAGAATCATACAGCTTTTCTGATTCTGGTTTCTTCTTGTAGTGTAAAGTTTGATTTCATCCAAAATTATTGAGCGAATTAGTGAGACTTTCTCTTTTTTAGCATAATTCGAAAGTGCTGTACAGTGTTGTCAGGTCAATGTATTTCTTCCCCCCAGAAAAATTTTGAAACCCCCTAAAATTCAATGTTTTTCTACAAAATCCCCCTAAAAAATGTTGGTGAACATTCTGCTTTAGTTTACGAATCACCAATATTAATGCATTAACAATGCGGAAAATGCATAAAATTGTTAAACTTTCCCGAATTAAAAAGAAGTAAAAATTAACTGATTATATGTATTTTTCAGTGCATATGTTATGATTATAGGCATTTGTATATTTATTATAAATTTTCGATTTATTTGTATTCACATATTTTGAGATCTAAGTACATATTTATAGGCAGCTGGAAATTGTTATCAGCGTATCTAGAAAAATTTAAGTTTCTTCAAAAATATTAAGAGTTTTTAAGTCAGCTTCGCTCTTTGCATTCTTTTGACATTTTCATAAAAATAGTTTTAATTCTATGAAAGGTTCTTAGATATATTAATTTTCCCAATTCTTAAGAAACGGAACAAATTACGGAAGAAATGACCCATCAGGAAAAAATTCATGCAACTCAACAAAAAAAAGGTGCTTAAAATTACCAGTTGCAAAATTATGTACTTGAAGCTACCAGATGAACACAAAATATCTCATTTAATTTTACTTTAAAAATCGTTAAAGTCTTCAAATTTAGCAGTTGAAAAATTTTCTAACTCCTGCCGCTTTACCGTTCAACCAAACACAGAAATCCCCTAAAAATACCCCAAAAATAAATTTTTTCTCTCTAAATTTTTCCCGAAAGAATTTAACACCCGAAATTCACCCCTAAAAGAAAAAACCCTTAAATCTAGGGGGAAACCCTCTAAACTGGCAACACTGTTGCTGTACAATATCTGAGAATATACTTACATCTCTTTTGTCAACAGTCACTCTCTGCTCTTTTAAGCACTTTTCATTTAATGTGGGGTGTAAGAGTACTCCGCTTATTAGCAGGTGTTGATGTATTTATTCACATAATTGTTCTAGAAATTTTATTGATGCTTATTTACTAAGTTCATAAAATTGAAAACTATTATCATAAGCTATTGTATTTAATATATATAATAACCAGCTTGTGGCCAATTTTAGACGGAAGTTTTTCTACGTGGTCCAATTGGAAAATGTATAACTAAGTATGATGATTAAATTCGACTTAATTTTTTTAAATTGTCCTGAAAATATGATGAGCTTTGTTAAATGGATTTAACTGGTAATTCTTTATACTCAACTCTATAAACTCAACCACAAGCTGTTCGTATCCTCGTATAGTGCAAGAATTTCGTTTATGGCTCTAACTAAAATGCGTGATTTTTCTCAAATTTAATTACGATCACGCGTGATTCAAGATATTTTCACGAAAACCACACATTTCTAAAGTATGTCGAGATCTAAGCCCCTCATTAAAGACAATTTTATTTTCAGCAAAACACAGCAAAAACAAAAATAATATTGAAGAAACCGACAAACCAAATTTTGAGAACTATTAAAGGTTATGTTGGGTGAAACATATATGCCCAATTACAGATGAAACGTAAAGTTATAAAATCCCAGGGGAAATGCATAGGATCTTTTTTGCGTATTCTATTGCTTTACCCAGTAAACCTAGTATGTAGTTTTAATGATTTATCTGGCAACATTAATTAAAGTGAACATTTTACGAAAATAACTAATCTGCATTGCCTTGCATTCACTTAATTTCAATTTAAACTGATCAAATTCTAAATGTTTGAAAAAGTGTGTGAGCTGTTAAAATTTTCGTGTTGCCATTAGTACTCTTAGAAATAGATTTAAATGATTTTCTAAAATATATCTCTATAGAACTATATAAAGTCTTAAGATAAATTTTAAATGACAAGATACCACAATGAAACCAAGCATATTTACTAAAACAGAAAAAGGAAATTATTAAAAGCCAAAATGAAATAAGAATCAAATTATAATGCCGAACATACAAGCCAGACAACATTCGCCAACTCATGCACACACACACACACACACATTCAAAGTTATATATTCAAATACAGTTTCACACTGACACATGCACACACTTAAACTACTTACGTTCATATACATAATAATAATAAAGTTTATCTTTTTAAGTTGTATTAGAATTAAACCTCAACTTACTATTTACTACTAACAAGCGACATTATTCAAATGATTTGCTCCTAAAACTACGCCCGCTGCCATGTAGCCAACAACATTACCATTTCCTTGATAGTGCTGCTGTTGCTGCTGTTGTTGTGGCTGCTGATGATGAAGTTGCTGCTGTTGTTGTGTGTGATTGTGATGATGGTGCAGATGATGATGATGTGGATGTGGATGACTATTGTGGTTATTTGCCAGTATTGCTGTTGGTGTAGGTTTTGCTGCTGCTGCTGCTGCAACAACAGTTGTGGCTTCATTTGATGGTGCCGTTGCTGGAGTTTGTGTTGAGGACACCAAGGACGACGTAGCAATTGTGGTTGATGTGGTTAAATTTAAAGTGCCATTACCACCGGCAATAACCGCATTACCGGCAGACGTTGAGATTGTTGTCGCTGTTGTCCCCTTAGATAGATTTGCATTTGCTCCACTGCCGGCGGCACTACCACCACCACCGCCGCCACTTGTATTTTCTGTTATTTTTAATATACCAATTGGTGTAGTGGCTGTAGCAGTTGTTGTAGCACTTGTGCTTAAACTTGTGCCACTTATGTGAGCACTGATGCCACTTGGTACACTTGACATAATAGTGCCGCTTGTGTTCACACCCATTCTCAACAGCTCCTCATTGGGTATTGAGAAATGACGATAAGACATATAATCTGGTGGCATATTTGCCTGCCTTTTGGCATTTTCAATGCGCTGCTTCTTCAGTTTGACGTAGCTAAGCACCGAAATCATGACAATGAAGACAATGATGCCCAGACAACAGCCAACTATTAAGCCCAAGCGTCGTGTGAGTATGGAGTGTATGAAGCCATTGGTAGCAATACCATTTTCATCTGTTATAACGCTGGGTGTAGAGTCCAGCGTTTGTACATCTGTGCATGTTGAAAAACGTGAATTTTTTAACACTTCCTGCAAAGCATTTTCTGTGAGAATGGTGTTTTCGATTAATGCCTGCTGTTGCTGCGGCTGGGCCAACGACGAGTGCTCGCCAAAGGTCATAATACCATCCGTATTGTAAAAGTTTCCCGTGTACGATAAACGATAAGGTGTGTGCGACGAAGATGCTGATGCTGACGATGATGTTGTTTCTTGTTGTTGTGTTGGTGCACCATCAAAGGAAACAGAAAATGATGACAATGATGGTTCATCTCGTGGCATAAGGAAAGTGTCATTAAAGTGTATCCTTTGTAAAGCAATCGCCACAGGCTCCGATAGCCAATTACCGGCACCGATAACACAAATGTGGTAACGAGTATTTGGGCTAAGTTTTGTTAATTTGGCTGAATTGGCAGAACCATTTAATCGTTTGCCGCGTATCTGTTTAAATGGGGAGAAAAGTAAAATAAGTTTCACAGTTTTAGGCAATTTGTTTTGTTTTGCTACGTAGTGGATGTATTTGAATGGGAACGAACAATTTATATGTTAATAGACGTACACATTCTTTTTTTTACTAAAATACAAATTTCAAAGTGCAAGAGAAAGGTTGTAGCAGCAAAAGAAAATATAGAAAAAAAATAATTTCACCCACAATTTCTTTCATTCGAGCTTTCCATGATTCATGGTTTTAGTGCTTCAACTGTGAAGTATTTAAATTACACTTTCGTTAGGAAACATTAATTGTCCAACTTGATAAATATTAAAGTTCTGACAAAAGAAGTGACTGTAGTTTCAAAGCTGTTATCACTTAGTTCAGCTCGGTATTCGCTTTTTTTGTCAAATTTTCTTTAATTTATGAAAACTCCTTCAGTAAGATTACTGAGTGACGTGTAAAAGACACATAACTTTTCTTAATTTTTTTTTTTTATAAAATTAAGTTCTGTATTTGACCAACATTTTACATGCTTTCACTATTTTACGGTCGCCATATTCATGCTAATGAGCGTGCTATACAAACGACTTCAGAATGACCGATCCACAGAAACTTAGACTTTTTCCACCACACTTACTAAGGCTAAAAAACGGGTGATTGTCCCTACTATAAGTTAACACGTGCAGGTAGTCACCCCTATCATGAATAATTGATCCCCTAAAATGTTTTCCCATTTCCCAAAAGTGCGATCATGAATAACTTTTCCCATAAAATGTGTTCCCATTCGAAATTTCCCCTTATCGTGAATGGATTTTTCAAAGACCTTTTTCCCATTTTTTGTATCAATTTGTTCATTTTCTTTTCTTTGGGGAACTAGAAAAAAAATGCAAGTAGTTGCTACATTTTAATGGATATATAAATTAGCTGAAAACTATTTTTAGGCCTAAATCAATAAATAATGTGCAACATGACATGCTTCTCAATAGGATGCAAAATAACCGACCCATTGCATGTGGTTTTGTGAAGGTTTCTAAAGATGTGGTGGCCGAATTTTGGTATTCACCAGAAGAACTTTATCCATTCTGCGCAGAGACTTTTCCACAGCATCCACTTTAGAGAGCACTTTGCAAAAAGTGGATTGCCCCATTTCTACTTCGTAATCTCTTCCAACACTTTTTTGGTATACACCCTCTGCAAAAAAAAACGTAAACATGCGCTTAGTTTTACGATGGGCGGAATACCAAATGATTTTTTCTGTTTCCGGCAGAGAATCTGTCAAAATATTCAACAGGTAGGAAAAAGACGATTTGTCCACTCTTTTTACCTTTTAAACTACATTAGTTTATTAGTTAAAAAACATAAATTTAATTACTTTTACATCACTTACCCACAAATTTTCAATAAATTTCCTTTTTTATTTACATTTTCTTCTTCCCAAACGTTCCCATAATATTCATGATAGCAAATTTCCCTACTTGGGAAATGCAACTTTTATGGAAATAAAAATTTCACATTTTACTCACGATAGGGGTGATTAATTTCAAAACTAGGAAAAAATCAAGTTTGGAAGGTGCACATCTTGCATTTTTCTCAACAAATAAATTTTAACTACTATATTCAAAAAAATGCGCTAAAAGCTTTTGTTTGTTTCTTAAATATTGCATTCCAGATCTGCTGCAAATACCGTCAAATGCTGCAAATACCAATTCAAGCACAGCACAGATTCAATATTTAACAAAAAAAAAAATTGCTGCGTTTTACTCCAGGAAGTATGTGTTTTGTACTAATTTCTTAATTAAGCTCAAGTTCATTTCGGAAATGATTGAGTGAACTAAAACTTTTTTAATTTAATTGCTGTTCTTGGATCCAGGAGCATCCAAAGACATCTGTATATTTAACTTCCTATTTTTGGCTAAAAGTTCTCTGTTCTCCACGAGTGTTTTTGAAAGATTTTTTAAATCTATTAATTAACAGTCCTATTCACGCATTTGTCAATTTATGTGGAAATTTTCGTTGCTCAGCCTTTTCAATTTCATTATTTTATGCTAAACTTATTATTTACTACACACTTAATTATTATATTAACTAATAAAGACAAAAGTATTTATATGAATGTCTATATGTAAATAAGTTCTTGAACATACATACATGCCCTATACAAAAGACTGAAATGATTTTCAATAAACCATTAAACAACATCACGAATTCTGTTTCGCTAACAGTTTTGCACGATTCTTCCTTTTTCTCTCTCCCAAATGCGTAATCATTTAAACATTTTGTTGCTGTAATTTTTCAACACAAAAAACAAAAAACTTTATGAATAAATGTATACTAGAATGTGGGGGAAATAAATATTCGCGCTAGCAATTCGTTTACCTCAAATTGGTTATAAGTGCGAAAAATAGTTTCTACCAACTTACCTCTTCCATATCAGTTGGGCCTGCTCCCGAACCAAGGCTGCCCCCACTAGCTGAAGGACCAGTTGTTTCACTCGTAGCATGATAAATAATTTCAAAGCCGTTTAAACCTAAATGCTCGCGACTTTGCCAGGATACTATAACTGAGTATGGCTGTATATCTTGTATGGCTATTTTTGGTATTAACGGAGCATCACAGAACTGTTGCGGCTCCATTTTGGCAAATATTTTGCCACGCAGCTCAGCCGGATGTTCGCACCTTAGATAATTTATATTATCGTTCGTTGACATCATTACCGATGAAGTTGATGATGCTCCTGATGCTGATGAGGATGACATCAAACTGGACGTAACAATTGTTGCAGAGCCGGAGGCTGATGTTAAACTGGCCGTAGAGGATGACCATTTGCGATGATCACGCAACCATTCCCAAAGCTTTTGTGCATCACAACTGCAATGCAGTGGATTTTCTACAAATTGTTGTCATATAATTGTTAATGGTCGGTCGTTGTCGTATTTAAGCACACAGGATTTGGAGTTTTTTCATTCGGTTTAATTATTGCGAGACCACGGAGATTTTTTCCAATTTTTTTTTTTTTTGTCATGTGCGAATATATTTTTAATATAGTTTTAAATGTTATTTCATGTTGTCAATGTTGTTGTAGAGGTTTTATGCAAAAATGATGAGAGGAAAGAGAACATTAAAAAAATTCAATATAATAAATAAAATTTCACAAAAAGGCAAACCACTTTTCTTTACAAATAAAGTGCTGAGCTCCATTTTCAATTACAATGTACAACACCCAGGATAAAATAAAAGTAATATCAAGCGAACAAAATAAGAACTAAATGAGCATACGAGCAGTTCAAAGTAAATGTTTGACACAGAGGTAACTGTATTTAAAAAAAAATATTATCGAGCGTTACTTTGATTTTACTTTAACAGAAATGCGAAGGATTTTTTTATTTTTGATTTGAGTGTTCAACATTTTTAAAGAAGACAAAAAAAGTAAAGTTGAATACTAATTGATTGGGGAACACTCCATGGTTGTTTCATAACCATCACGACTATCATCACCACCCATGTGCTCTCGAACCGAAGACATTACTAAGTGCATACTGTTTCTAAGCAGGAGCGCTTTGCTACATGAACTCTTCATTACTGGTTATCTATTGTTAAAAAGTTGATCAACTTTAAATTTTTTCATTGTGTTATTTTTTTTTTTTTGTAGTACGAATAGGAGTAGGAGTATATTTTATATTATATCACCAATATCCAATTGGTTTTTGTATTTGCTGGCATTGAAGTAAGCGTAGGGAACAATTAAACATAAATTTTAATTTATAGTCTAACTTTATGACTTACAATTGTTAGTAACTAACAATTGACAATAATGTTATCGAGGTTTGCTTCTATTTTAATTCCTTGGAACTGAGAACGTTTCTGCCTTTTAACGAAACAGCAATTTCAAACTAAAGCCTGATAAAATTATTTTAATTGTAAATCACAAGGTTTAACCAAGAAGTGAATTTGTGTTTAAGAATCGCTGGGCCCGGTGCAAGCTCTGAAAGCACTTGAATCAATTGGAAATGAATTGGACGTTGGTCAGAGAATATAATAGATATTTGAATCGACAAAAAAAGGCAGTGATAAAATTGATATGATATTTGCTCAATGCTTTGAGTAAGTCGTATCGCAATACACATGCAATCTTTTTGAATTTATTGTGTGGTATTCATGTGAAAATTAAGTGGATTGTCTAGAAAAGTTATACGAAAACCACTGAACTTACTAAGTTATTTCCAAACACGTTTTTTAGCCAAGTACATCACTTACTCGTATGATGTGTAAACTACACGTAAAGAACTGAAAATTATAGTTCGCAGTGATAGACTTGCAATTATTTTAACTAAAGTTAAAAGCGACAAGATGCGCGAAAAATATGCGCTGTAAAGTTTCTATAGAAGGAATGTTAGTAAAAACCACATTAAAAGTGCCAAAATCCTCTAAAAGATTACAAATTGCAAAAACAATAGTTTTTCAGAAAAATTGTAATATTTACGATTGGTATAAGCATTTATTTTTTTCTGCAAAGTGCAAAGTTGCAAAAACACACAACAACAAGTATGAGACTGACTCGCACAGCAAGCTTTCTCTACCACCGTTCAAGCTTAAGACAACCAACGTGGTATGGGGTATCCTTTAGCTTTTAAATTTTATTTTTAATATTTCTTGTCGTGAGCGCCAGCCAACTACATACGCCGTATAAATTGCAAGACTCTAAGTTTCAAAAATTATAGCTGATTTTTAAACTAAAGGGTGCCCCGTGTGTGAACGAAAATTATATTTTTACTTTTTGCTAGTTTTTGTATCTGTTTTTGAAAAGTCTGAAAAGTCTATGTAGTTATGCTGTGAAAATTTCAAGCCTATATTTCACAGTTCACAAACGAAGGTCGATTTGCAAGTTAAAGGGTTTCGCCGTATGAAGAGCAGCATTGAAATTTTCCGTTTTTGCTATTTCGGGCATTTTTCGCTATGTAGGCCCGGTAACGATATATCTTATGCAAAGTTCAAGTCTACATTTCTTGCGGCTCAAAAGTTACAGCTAATTGGAGTTTCTTGAAGCGCCCTCTAGTTTTCAACTTTTTGTTGCATTTAATTTTGACAGTATTTGTATGGCAACCCATTTTAAGTTTTAACTTTTTGTTGCTTTTATGCTTAATTGTTCTAGAAGCCAGGTAATTACATATTCTGTGAAATTTTCAGCTCTTACCGCTTGGAAAATTATGGTCTGTGACGAACAGATAGATGGGCAGCAAAGTCTCATTTTTACTCTAAGCACGATCAACGTTTCTTGCATGGGGACCTCATTTGGGTGTTAACTTTTTTCTGTTTTTAGTATTTATTTTTTGCTGGAGAGGACTGCTAACTACGTATGCATGCTGTGAAAATTTCAAATCCCTATCACTTACGGTTAAAAAGTTTAAGCTAATTTTAAAACTAAGTGTCTCCCCGCATTTAAAATTTAATGTTTTTTTTTTTTTTTGCTAATTTTGGGTGTTTATTGCAATGTTAGTCTGGTAACTACATACACAGTGCAAATTTCAAATCTTTATCTCTAACGGTTCAAATGTTACTTTTGTACACTGCTGTGCTTTTTGTAACCGTTACCGCTTTTTAAGTCTGTTCCGAGAGTATATTTATGTCATGTTGCTGCAATGGTTCTACTTTAAAAAAAACAAATTTTTTTTGGGCATTTTCGCTGTTTCTTTTAATATTCTGGTTTTTTGACTGTTTAGCTTTTATATTATACAGAATAGTTTATTTATCTTAAACATTTCAACTCCAAACGGCGCACAGTGGGACCAAACGCAAAAAAAGGTAATAACTCTGTATCTTTTAAACAAGGTAGCTGATTATATAACAATCTATGAAGGAATCATGTCCTTAAGCGTAATGAAATTTGAGCCACCCTGTGGTATAAAAAAAGTTTGCTTTTGAAACTAAGACTTCTTTAACAACTTATATCCCTGGAAATCAGTGACACCAACTTTGCATGGAAAAGAAATAATAGAAAATAGTATGCTGGGCTTAGCTTAATTAAATGAAGAATTCTTGGGCATCTTGTTAAAAACAGAGATGTTAAAATAATAAAATAGTTTGATCGGGCTTGAGTTCGATTTCTTACTTCCTCAAAATTTAAGTAAAAGATCTAACTACAGCCTGATAAAGTTATTAACAGTTGTAAATCATATAGTGGAAATTAATGCTCAAAACTTTTCACAAATGCAGTAACTCCGAAAGATTTTAGTAAACTTCTTTACTAAGGGATTTCCTTCCCCAGATTTAACAAGTTTCAATTCGCATACGTACCTTCTAGTCGCAGGGTTTTAATGTTTGTTTCTAACGGTTGTAAAGCCTCGATGGGTATCAGTTCGAAGTAGTTTTTTCTCAAGTCTAAAACATGCAGCTTGCGCAAAAAGCGAAATGCATCAGTTGACAGCACTGTCATGCGATTGCCCATCAAATACAATTCCACCAAACTGAAGAGGTTACGGAAAGTCTTTCTTGATATACGATCTAGCTGATTAAACGACAAATCAAACACTTGTAGCTGAGCTAAATCCGGGCTGAATTCTTCCAAGTCTTTCAAAACATTGTTGGAGATATTTAGCACACGTAAGAGCTTTAAGCCTAAAAGCCTCTCCTTCGGCAGCAGTTCCAATTCATTAACGCTAATATCCAGAGTCAAGAGGTTTGTTAGACCTTTGAAAGCGCCCGGAGAAATGCGCGTTATGCGATTATTTATCAAATGAAGATGTTGCAGAGCTTGAAAGGCCTCAAAATCCTTTGACGTCAAAATAGATAAGTTTGTTTGGCAAATGTACAGCTCCTTCAGATAAGGATATCTTTCCTCCTTAACGGTATATATTTTGTTAATGGGATTGCCGGTCAAGTTAAGCCACGACAAACGAGGTATTGATATATCGGAAAGAGCTGAACTGGGTATTTGCAGAAAACGATTACTTGATAAGTCAACTCTTTGTAAATTTATAGAATGTCTGAGAAAATTCGCTGGCAACGACAGCAACAAGTTGCCACTTAAGTCCACGGTATCTAGCTGGGTCAAGTTAACCGCATTAAATCCCGTCAAGGAGGTTATTTTGTTGTCCTTCAAATTGAGATGCCTTAAGTTTATAGTGCCACTTAATTTGTAAAAATCTATAGTGGAGAAGTGGTTACGCGAAAGATCTAGTATCTCCAGAGTACTTAGATTATACAAAGCTATGTGGGGGAATTCGTTCAAAATATTGCGGCATACTCTTAACTCCTTAAAAACGTTGAGGCCATAGAACAAATTACGGTCCATGGTGCTTAAGATATTATCGCACAAATCTAGCTTTACCAAATTTGTATTCTTAATAAACATATCCTCGGGCAAAAACGTTAAGCTGCAATTGGCCATAGTCAAGTGTTGCAAGGATCTTAGTTTGTCAAACATATTCGAGATTATTTTTCCTCCCACGTGGCTGAAATTATTATGAGACAAGTACAAGGTTCTCAAACCTGGTATATCTAGTTTTTGTATATCAACAGGACTCAGCAGATTCCATTCCAAATTCAAATCGTTCAAATTCTGCAAGGTCTTAAAAGTATTCATTTCAATTTTTCTCAAAGATGTATTTCTTAAGTTCAAATGAGTCAGCGGCAAATCATCCAAAAACACATCATTAGTTATCTGATAAATGGGGTTATGCGAAAGATCCAGTAGCTTAAGACTTTTCAATTTATTGAAGGCATACCCTTCTATGGCTTCAATGGAATTCTGAGACAGTGATAGTTCCTCTAGCATTATTAGAGCTGAGAAATAGTCTCTTCTTAATTGCTTGAGTCGATTAAAACTCAAGTCCAGGAACTTCAAGCTTTTCAGTTGTGAAAATGTTTCCCGATCTATGTCCCGTATAAAATTATGACTCAAATATAGACGCGCCATATCCTGTTGATCCTCGAACATTGACTTCTCAATACGTGTCAATTCATTGGAGCTGAGCCACAAAATTTGTATTTTATCTTGATTTTTGAAAGTTCTGGCATGTATTTTATGCAAAAAATTTGCTTCCAGCTGAATAGTGAGCAAAGAAGAGTTTTCTTTTTCTTTGGGAAATATGTCCTCCAAGACCGTCAGTTGATTGTCTTGTAAATTTATGTGCTGTAAGTTGCTTAATGTCTGAAAAGCTCCCGGCTCAATGTCCTCGATATTATTCTTTTGCACATGCAGCTCCTGTAGGGCGGGCAATGGCTCAAATACACCTTTTCGTATGCGCCGGATGCGATTGTTATGCAGTCTCACCTCCCTTAAAAACTCCAACTTGCGAAACATGCCAATTTCCAGATCTTGTATTTCATTAGTATCTAAAGACAGCGATGAGAGTTTTTGGCATTTATCTAGCAAAGTGACTGGTATTAAGGGTATAAAGTTGCCTCTTAAATATAAATGGTCTAAATTCGAGAGCGTCGAAAATACATTAGGATCTACATGGGCAATAGCATTGGACTCTAAATAAATAACTTCCACATTTGAGGAATTCGTAAAGGCATCTGCTGGTAACTCTAGAATGTTATTTTCCGATAAAAATATTTCTCTTAGCTGGGGCAAGTTAGAGAAAACTCCATTTATAGAGTGCACGTGATTGTGTGACAAATCCACCGTCTGCAATTTTTTGTTCTTATCGAATATTTTGCCATCCAAAGTGATGATTCGATTGTGCGACATATCCAGGGACATTAACTCTTTTAGGCTTTTAAAAGCTTCCGGCTTCACTGTTTCAATTTGATTTGCATACATGGATAATGTCTTTAACTGGGGAAATGTTCTAAAACAATCGTCACCTATTTCTGTGAACTGATTTGAGCTTAAATCCAAAAATGTTAAGGACGGTAATCTTAAGGCTGCTGCCGCACTGGCATTGTTCGTTGCCAATTGTATGTCACCATAAAAAGTGGATATTTTGTTGTTCGATAAACGTAAAATGCGCAAATAATCTAATTTCCTTAAAGCCAATAAGGGAAATGTCCGTAAACTGTTTTCTGATATATCAATTTCCTGTATAGACTCTTCCAAGCCCACAAAGCCATGTTCCGGTATACTTTGCAACCGATTACCTTTCATGTTTAATTTTGACAAACGTAGACCATAAAAGCTGTAGTCCTTGATGTTTGCTATCTCATTGTAATCGAAATCCAAAGCGCTTAATTTGTGCATAGAATTCAAGGCTCCAGAGGGTAACTACAAGAAAGAAAAAAATATATTTTATTAAATGAGAGCACATGAGGTATTAAAGCATTATCATATAGAAGTATGAAATATAGTAGATCATTTTGGCGTAGAGAGGTAAAGTCAAACAGTTTGTTATTTTCTTACGAAGTGTGTCATTGAGGTTACAGATAATCTAAGTAACAGATCTACTCTATTAAAAAAAAGATATATAATATATGTATATATATATAAAGTGAAGTTCTATGTTTGACGATATTTTTCATATGCATTACGAGTGTACTCCAAACCGTTTGTAAAATGGTAAACTATTTTGCCCTATATCTAATTTCCTTTGTAAGTTAAACGAAAATTTCAAGGCAGTAAACTTGGATAACAGTGATATTTGCACTCTTCTGCAATGTAATCGAGAAATACACTAAGTACAAAAAACTAATATACATATTATAATATAAATACCAAACTACTAACACTTTTGCCGTGGTTTTCGACTAAAACTAAAAAAAAATGTTTTCAACTTCACACCGACATTTTACGCTTGAAATACGATGTGTTGCAGAGCCGATTTTTAAACAAGTCCAAAGATTTTAATCTTAGATTTTAACCTTTTAGCGATTTCTTCTGAATTAAAAGAGTGCAACACCTCAAAAAGGAAACGAAAAAAAAGATAACATTTCGCATATTTTTTATATATGCTTATTTTTGTCTTCTCATGTTGTGTTACAAGGGCTGCTAGTCGTAAAACTGACCCACTTGGGTCCTAGAAAGGTCCCATTGTAATACCCGCAGAGGCTGTAGGGAGACAACCCTACATATCTCCCGCCGGTTCTGACCTGAACCAGCCCGATGAACGAATGAAGGAGTTCACCCTGTCCAATCCGCAGTCCGACACTTCCGGTCGGTCTATTTGGTGTCGGTATACCCAAGTAATTTGCTCTCTTGTCAGAGAGAGCTTAACAGCAACAGAGAAAGAATTCGACACTCTCCTTCTCCTCCTCATCCCTACAGCCTCAGCAGAAATCATCATATGAAAGATTTAGTCTTCTCGCATGTACTCCCATGTGACAATGTAACGTTAAAACAGAAACAAGAGTGTGAAGCCTATGCCTCGAAAAGTCCAACAAGGCCACAGTTCTCCTATACTCATAGCTGGGCCACGTGAGCACCGATATTCGGCAGATCTCGTTCGACCACCTTTCCTGCGCAGTTGTTAGCAGCTGTCGTTGTATTAGCTGTTTGCAAATATTAAAGGGGACACCAAAGAATTCGTCTCTATCCTCCTGCTGCAGGCGGGTACCAGATCTTGCCAGTTAATCCGCCATTTCATTTCCGGACACATCGATGTGTGTCCAGTGTGGAGTAAAGCTCCAGATCTGAATGTCTTGCTATTTCATTTAGAGATATCAGGCATTCATAAACCAATGTTGTATAAACACCCGCAAGCGTATTTATGACGGCTTTGCTGTCAGTACAGATTATGATATGCCCCCCATATATCTTATAGTACCTCATCCAGTTTTCCGCCCTTCTTATTACCGCAACTTTGGTCTGAATGACGCTATACTCATCTCGCAGCTTAAAACGGATCCTCCATTGAAATTGGAGTAGTAGATACTTGGTTACACTTTGTATATTTTGTTTTTCCCAGTAATTTCAATTAATATTTTCAATATTTCAATCAATATTTTGATTTTCCCAGTAATTTCAATTAATGCAAGATAATAAGTAACATACGGGCTTTTTCACCAACATTGTACTCGTAAAATCCTTTTCATTATCTTCCCGAACTGTACTTCTTCGCCTTCCACTGCTAAATTTTGTACAACTGATCCTTACAAAAATTCCGCAAGAGTGAAAGTTAACCAAGCAAAAGCTTTTGATTTAGTAGAGTTTCCCTTGCTTCTGGAAAATTTATCCATTGCAACTTGGGTCTTATACAAAATCATGAGAAAAGGCAATATCCGACGCCAGAATATTTTTTTTTTTATATATTTCGTGTGTTAGTTTAGCTAATAGCTTTATTTCCATAAACATTTCATTCTAGCATATTATAAAATACAACATAGTATGACGATAGATTAAATTAAAAAAGAGAAATTCATTTTCAATTACTTAATCCCCTAAGCTATTCCAACAGATTTTTGCAACATCATCTTCGCCTCGATTTTATGTCTTCTTATTCAATTTCAACAGCACGAATGAGGTCTGAAGGTGAGAAAAATTATTATAAATAAAAATCTTCAGTCATGATTTAACCAAATAAAAATTACTACAATTATATTAAAACATCTTATCAACACACAAAACAACCACAATCTCGCACCAACATCTGATGGTGTGGAGAAGCAACAAACATGGTTAAGCGAAAAGAAGAAGACAAGAAATTTAATTTTGTCAAAACGAAAATGAAAATGAGAAAACGGAAATTTTCACACACTCACGGATACGTTCACGTACACATATAGAAAAATCAAAATAAAACTTACGAATTTTGCTACCATGTTAACGACTTGCACGTTCAGCTTGGCACGCAGCTAGCAATTGCCATATGTCACCTTTGTAAGGACAACAACGATAACGTGCACGTTTGCCATTATCCCAAGAACGTAAACGTTTGCAATCACGCATCAACATTGTTGGCTTGCTACGTATCGTTATCAAAGGTGGAGCACATTTATTTTGTCCTGTCTTGCCTGTTATGAAACGACAACGTTGCTTGTAGGTCTGCATAAGCACTGCACAGAAGTAGAAACCCCAGCATTGACAGGCGAACAGAAAGCCCAGCAAATACAATGAACATAAAACGAATTTCACCATTTAGCATGAAATTTGCTTTCATAGTTTTCATAGCAATTAAGTTTCTCCTCTCCTTGTTTTTTTCAGTTCATACAATTTTTACGGCAGTTATGAAATCACTAACTATTTTATTAAAACGCTTTCATTTTATGATTGAGAAGACAAGGAGCAGAGAAAGAAATATGGCCTAAAACTCACTTGGTTGTCTGCGACTTCTTAAGCGGCAATTTATCTCACGTAGTTCACATTCTTTTAGCTTGCGACAAATGCGGCCATCTATATCCTGGGCGCACACAATTTCACTTGGTATCCGTGGGCTACATTGGCGACGACAGGGCTTTTGTGCAGCCTGTATTTGTGAAACGTTTAAAAAAGTCACTGCCAAAACTACTGAAGGAGTTTTTCGTTCAACGGTTGGTGTTTGTTGCACATTTAAAATAAAGTATACATATGTATGTACATATTTTATTATTTTCATTTAGTGTATGTTGTTAAAACTCTTACCAAATGCTACAATAATTTTGCTGATATTTATTATTTGCTTTCTCATGTTGTATTTATGTTGCAAAAAAATTAAATTGAGTTGCTGTTGCTGTTGCTACAGAATATTTGTGGCCATGTGCTTTGGGTCCTTAATTAAATTGTGCAAAAATCTGACAACAATTAAAGCATTTAGTTTAATGCACAATACATATGAATTAATTGCTTGAAAAAGTAAAATAATCGGCTTTTAGTAAAATAAGACATTCAAGTCTGGTCTTGATTGTACTCAAACAAAAGAAATTATAGCTGAATTCAAGAAATGTTTTATAAAGCAAATATTGGTTGCCCTCATTCATTTGTTTTATTTGTGCAATGCATTTTTAGGAGAATACACATTTTGCTTGAAGTAACAAAGGAGGTTTCTGAAAAGCTTTATGGTTCTTCCTGAGAAAATTTCATATCTGAAAGATTGTTTTATATATGTTTTTATATTTTGCATATAATACATTTTACAATTTTTGCACAAAAAGAACGTAGGCCCTACTTTCTGGTCGACTTTTAGTTTTTATATATTCATGTTTATAAGGTACTAGAAACTCACACACATTGCCATAGGTAGATCAGAAAGAAATAATAGAAAATAGTATGCTGGGCTTAGGTGAATTAACAGAAGAGTCCCAAGAAGCTAGAAACAGAGATGTTCAAAAAATTAGACTCTTCAACACACGTATAAGCTCAAAAATTGTCTAAAATATGGACCTGGTGAAATATTTGCTAATATCATCGGATGCAGTAATATGCTCTATAAGAACAAAGTGGTTACCCAGTATTAGCTATGAAATAGATAAGGAAGATTCTGAGTCAACGGAAATTAATGACTTTTGCCATTTCAGATCATATTGTAGAGAATTGTTAGCTCAAACTTTTATATAACTCTTGAACAATATATTATAACAAATAAGAAAGAATTTCTGCCCTTGGTACAATAACAATAAAACTTTTTGAATAAATTATTACAATGCGGGTTTTTCAACATTTACTGCGTATGTTCTCGATAAATTGACTTACAAAACATAACATCGATATAATTTGCAGTGGGATAACTACAGAAACAAGCCAAAAAAAACACAGATTTTCTTACAATAACACGGAAATGTATACATGCAGGGTAATATCGGACCACAGAAGAGTGAGCACATTGTTGTGTTGTGTAATCACATTTTCTGCCTGCTATATTTTAACACAGATTCGTTTCTTAATACAAATAAGCACTATAGTTCATAAAATTGAAGATACAGTATGTATTGAGTATGTTATGGGGGTAGCAAGTAATGTGAAAAATAGTGCATGTTTGCTAAATGTCATCCGAGGTGTGCGTTTTGTGGTCGTTTTGCTCAGTATGTTAAGTTAAAAATATATATGTATTATATACTGTTGGACAGGTACATAAGTGGTTTTTTATATTTTGCATGAGTTTTGATAATTTTGTAAAAAAAATGTGGGATTTCACTGAAAAAACCTAAAATAATCTCTTTTTGTACTCCTTTCATATATTTTTTTCGGATTCGAAAATGCATAAAAAATTTTTTTACTAAATTTATCTTCCAACCCCTTTCACCAATAAAAGATGATGGTGTTTTCTAATAAATAACAGAAATATTAATAGATAAAAATTGAGTATAATTTTCAAGCAGGTAGATAAAATGCTCCCAAGAATTCGACTATTTTTAATAAATCTGCTCTCCTGCTCACAGTTTTCACCGGGCGGGTAACATAAAAAAACCCGATTAAATCTTTTAAATATATCTAACATAAGTTTTAAAAGTTTTTACAAAATTCGAAGGGCGATTTTTGTTTTTTACCAATCAATTCAGAATTTTTTTGAAAAATTGTCCGAATTCGTCCATTGCTGGGTGTAGCGTGCATTTTTTGTCAGTTTAAAATTAGAAATACAGTAAATTTCAAAGCCTATACTTTGACAATTTTTAAAAGCTTTTGTTTTGATTAAACATTTAAAAAAAAAGTCAAACAATTAAGCTCCATTTTTGTAAAAATTTTGCCATTTTTCACTAATTTTTCAAAGACTTGACTCTGATCTCGTTTCACAAGCACACGTTTCACGATAGCTAAAAATTTTCTTTTGTGTATTATTTAAATATATGTACAAAACAGTTTAAAACTATTTTAGGCCTTTGGCTATGCCATTACTGGAGATATTTACAAAACAAGAAACAAAGTCAAGGCCAAAAACAAAAATATCGAAATTCAAAACCAAATATCTTTTAAACTGTTTGCGATATCAACCAAAACTAAAATGCGATTTGTTAACCTATTAATTTTCTTTTCGCAAAATGTAAATTTTCAAAAATCGGACCATATTTACAAAAGTTATGAATCGAACAAACTTTTTCATACCCGAGGTAGTCAACTTTGACACCCTGTAGGTCAACGTGTGATACAACAGGGTGGCTCAAATTTAATTACTTTTAAAGCCTAGGTCCTCCTCTATAGTTCCTTCATACATTGTTATATATTCAGCTCGCTTGTTTCAAAGATACAGATTTATTACCCTTTTTTTTGCGTTTGGCCCCACTGTGGGGTGTAACATCAGAAATTTTTTAAGTGAATATATATGTACATTTTTTTTAGTAACTGAAAATTTAAAAACAATATGACATTTCATTAAATAACGGCTAAAAAAAATTAAAAATGAATTCATTGCATTTTCACAGAAATTAATGTGGACGTAGTATAACAGTTTTCTATGGCTAGATTTTGTGAATGCTGGGTTAATCTTCAAACGGAATGTCATCATAAAATAAGTGGCAATCTGCAGCTATTAATCTTTTCTGATCTTTAACAAACTCGTTGCTTTTGACATTAGGACTGAAAAAATTTATGAGAACATGTATTTGGAATTGCTCTACCATAATCAGTAAAAACCTCCATTTTGTTATTTTTTAGTTACGCCCTTTTGCATTTCACAATTTCTTGAATATATCCAAAAATTATTGTACAAATATTTTGAAATGTGTTCATCAAAACGGAAATGTCATTTTACTTTAGATTTAGAGTAGGGTGAATAACACTTTAAGCAATTTTCGTTATTATTGGATGGTAAACCTATGTCATTTTTTCTGAATAACACTGTACGTTTGCTTTCTATTTTATGGCAATTGATAGTATTATAATAAGGCCAAGCGAACATTATTAAGGTTTAGTTTTAGACGTAAACAAATTATAACTAAACCAGTCCCATTTTTGCAAGATGTCGCTAAGTTTCTTGATTTTTTCGTTTCTATTTTTTCTCTAAATATTAGATTTTTGCCACTTACATACTAGTTTTAACGATATTTTTATGCACAATAGTATCTTGGTACCCTAAGCAACTTCCTATTAATTGCACTTTTATGCATGAACACAACATTATTTATTCTATCTTAAGTCCCTGTCGAAATGGAGTACTTTTGACTTGACTGCTTGCGCATAATGAACTACAGCCATTATGTGCAGTTTTATTTACTATGGATTATGATATTCCAAATTCAATATATAGACCTCTAGGGCGACACTCTGATAGATACAATTCTTTTCAACTTTTTTTTATTAGAAAATATTGTTTGACTTTATAGAGCCAAGATTTGGTCACCCTTTATAGCAACGAATGCAAAAAATGTGGGGGCTACTAACAAGGGGCATTTCATATATCCCCAGTTTTCACTCTATATTCTTAAAAAAATCAAATGTATCTGAATTCTTAAAAATTTTTATGAATACAATTATTACAACTTTGTGTGAAAGATTCAGTGTGAATGAGATTCAGTTTAATTTAATGAAAAAAGCAAAACATCACAATTTTAAAATGGATAATAATAGTTCATCATAATCAAGATCGTAGTGAAGTCAACCCTTTTTTGCATAAGGCCGACATTTTTGTCTCCTGCGGGCTCCCTTCAAACCAGAGCAGGCAATGGGATGAGTTGGCCTCAAACTGTTATTGGTACTACGTCGGCAGTTGGCTCGAGCCAGCTGGCAGGAAGTTAGCAGTCGACAGTTGTTTCTTTTGCTACGATAGCACATGAGTTCTTTGCTGGAAACAGTGCAGCGAAGTTTGTTACAAGTGCGGCGAGTTGAGCGAGGCTTGCGTATAGCAGCACATTGATCAGACCCCAGACTGCCTTTTATATTGCGGCACAAACGCAAACTAGTTGGTGTTAGACCTACATAAAATACCAACGAAAAAATTAAAACTTCTGTAAATATATAAATCGCATATGAAAACGTGAAGGAAACTCACGCCGTCGGCTTAATAGTGAACGCCTGCAATTTATTTCCTGTACTGTGCATTGACGCATTTTACGGCAAAGATTGCCATCTCTAACGCATATAAGCGGACTGCGTGCATTTTTCCGGCAGACTGGGGAACAGCGATTTCTGGTGGCCTTAGCATAGGCTAGCAGTGCCACAGCTATGACTGTGTGAAAAAAAAAAATTTTATTTTCATTGCATTATTTTTTAATTAAAGGAAAATTTCAATACAAAATCTTACCCAAAAATATAAATGTCTTCCTCATGTTGAGCACGACTATTTTGTAAGCGCTTTACGTTTTAATTTATATACTTACAAAACTGGGGTAAAAGCTCTACATAATAAAATTTTAATTCTATTCAATACGCAGTTCTTTACAATTCGAAACACCTTATTTCAAAATTTTAATTGAGTTCTACTATTCTTTAATTAACAGAGGCAAGTCATTGTCTCACACTGCCTTTAGTACTGTTATTGATACAACGCGATTTAACAAAAATAAATAAAAAGTTCACATAAATGAAAGCGAAAAATGTTTTATTTCTGAATGCATTCTTTATTTCCTAAGTCATGTCCTGTAATCAAGTGTGTCAAAAAACTTTAAGGTTTAGTGCCTGGACTGCTCTTTTCCACGACATTTCTGCAATTTTTGTCCATGTCTCAGACCCTTACAGTGGATGGAACCAACCCTTCTTAGAGCATTGAGAGGTCCTCGTTGACAGTTGACACGACTCACTTGACAGATAGTTAAAAGTTAACAATTATTCTTTTTACAAGCGTACACATAGTAACTTCTTGCTTGGATTGTCACATTTCAATGTCAAGCAATCATCACGTTGCGGTCTTAGAGGTTTCTTGTTCGCCTCTGAGTATGCCAGAATACAAAGTACTAAAGCTGTTTTCAGTAAATAATAATAAAAAAAATTTATATTACGACTTGAGATCCTCTTAAAATATCAAAATTACCAATCAATAGAATAATTTTCTTCATTTTTATACCCTTCACATAAATGTGTAAGGGTATATATAAGTTTGTGATTCCGTTTGTAACGCATTGAAATATCCATCTAAGACCCCATAAAGTATATATATTCTGGATCAGCATCAATAGCGATTACGATTGAGCGATGTCCGTCTGTCCGTCTGTAGTCGTTGAAATACCGTTTCTGAGAAAACGGTTTGAGATAGAAACCTCATTCTTTCGCTAAAACGTGTTAAACCTCGATAGTGGGTCTGCTATTGAAATTCAGTAAGATAGGTCCACGGATAGCCGAGATATATTCAAAAAACCGGGTTTTGAGGGGTATTTGTTGAAATTTTTTTATTCAGATTTTTGAAAAAAGATTTTTTCTTAAAAACTAAGCCATATTATTTTTAGTGCCCATTAAATCCTAGAAATTAAGGAATTTTTGAAATCGACCTATATATATGCGAGATATAGCGTCTCCCGATTTTTAAAGAAATCGGCTTTATAAGCCAAATAAAACAACTTTTGGCACCAAAGATCAATCAAGATGGTATATATAGGCTATTTAGAGGCAAAAGTGGAAAATTTTTCCACATCGGCCCATATACACTCGAGATATAGCGCCTCCCGTTTTCTCAAGAAGTCGGCTCTAAAAGCCAAATAAAACAACTTTTGGTATCAAAAATCGATTAGAATGGAACATGTAAGGTGTTTAACAGTAAAATTGGAAAATTTTTGAAATCGGTCCATATATATCTGAGATATAGCGACTCCCGATTTTTTAAGAAATCCGCTCTTTAAGCCAAATAAAGCAATTTTCGGCACTAAAAATCAATCAGAATGGTACATATAGACCATTTAGAGGCAAACGTGGAAAATTTTGGACATCGGCCCATATACACTCGAGATATAGCGCCTCAAGTTTTCTCAAGAAGTCGGCTCTAAAAGCCAAATAAAACAACTTTTGGCACCAAAAATCGATCAGAATGGTACATATAAGGTGTTTAAAAGCAAAATTTGAAAATGTCTGCAATCGGTCTATATATACCTGAGATATAGCGTCTCCCGATTTTTCAAGAAATCGGCTCTATAAGCTAAATAAAACAACTTTTGGCACCAAAAATCAATCAGAATGATACATATAGGTTAGTCAGAAGCAAAACTGGAAATCTTTTTGTCATCGGCCCATATATGTTCGAGATATAGCGCCTCCCGATATCTCAAGAAGTCGGCGCTGGAAGCCAAACGAAACTATTTTTTGCACTAAAAATTTGTCGGAATGGTACATACAGGCTGTTCATAGGCAAAATTAGAAAATTTTTGGACATCGGCCCATATGCACCCAACTTTTGGTACAAAAAATCGATCATAATGGTACATACATACATATGTACATATATAATGTTTAAAAGCAAAATTCGAAAATATTTGCGATCATGTATGTATGTATGTATGTATGTATGTATGTATGTATGTATGTATGTAGATACGTTTGTATGTATGTAGGTATGTATGTATCTACATATGTATGTATGCATGCAAGTAGGTTAGTATAAACAATTTTTTTGCTTTGGTGTAAAAATGTGTATGTATGTACATATGTACATATGTATACACGAGCTTGAAAATGAAAGTGATATAAAGAATTGTTGAAAAAAGGGTACGCAATGAAATTCTTTTAAACAATTGCGTCTTCAAATTCATTCACACAAAAAATCATTTTGGGTTTCCCTACGTACTTACATATGTACATACACACACACATGTGTATGATGATACGCAATAGATCATCAGCAACGTGCACAAGAAAAAAATAATTTTGTAAAAGCAAGCAATGTAAATATGTATGTATGTATATATGTATGTATATAATCATTGTTTTATGGAACACACTGAAAATATTCAATAACAAAAAATTTATTTTAGAGTTTTCTATTATAGATACATACATACATACATACGTATGCATGTACCCACATACGTAAGTAAATTGAAAAGAAAATCACACTTAATGGAAATGTTTAGCATTATAACTCAAAAATAATGCAATTATATGCAATTTTTTGTTAAATAAATTTTACTATAATGTTAACTGATAAATAATTAAGAAATACATTTTGCTTTTCTTTATTTCATTGATATTAAAAAGAATTGGTGTCACCCAGTGGTTGAACTTGAGCATATTAAGAATTATTTAAATAAAAGTTTTGCAGCCTGTGTTAAATCCCGGTAGTGGATCTGATATTGAAATTCAGAAAAAATCGGCCCATATATACCCCAGATATAGCGTCTCCCGATATTTCAAGAAATCGGCTTTAAAATCCAAATAAAACAACTTTTCGCACCAAAAATCAATCAGAATGTATGTACCATTGTGAAGGGTATTTAAGATTCGGTCCAGCCGAATATAGCACTCTTACTTGTTGATGTTTCACTTTCAGAAGATGAAACAAAACTGATGAAAAAGTTACCGCCAGCAGAAGTTTTTATACAAAATTTGAGCAGGTGGTTGCTGAGATTGAAAAAAGTAGAAATTGGGAGTAGGCAATTGTCGAAGAGGTTTTTGTAAGTTGAAGTGAATACGAACAATAAATTAAACTTCCTTATTCAGTTTACTGTCGATTAATATACAAAATATATACATATGTACATAAATAAATTTTTTTTTGTAAATTTTGTGTATATACGTAACGATATAAATATGCGTTTGTACCAAAAGTTACATTATATTATTAATTGTTTGGCGTCACTAAATTTTTAATGGGATTAAGTAAAATTAGTAGACCTTTAGGATATTTGGTTTTGAAACTTAGACAAAATCAAAAAAAATCCTGCGTTTCCTGATTCGCTTCCAATATAAATTTTACTTCATTTGTGTATGTTTTTTTTTTCTATTTTAGTTTTTTCTAGTTCATTCATTATATAAACAAATCAGTGTCATGTAACATTATTTGTGTATTTGTGTTTTTACTTTTTGTCGTCCAAGAAAACTATTTGTAACATATTTATTCGATTGCATAAATGTCAAAACTGGCGTAGATAAACTAATGAGTCAAAAGTTATCATTCTAATCAATATTATATAAAGCAAGCTACAGTAGCATCGTGTAAACCCTGCTCGGTTAGTAAGTCCTGTTTAAGCTGTTTATAATCTCTAACTGGTTATTTAGTTCTTTTGTTTTGTTTTATTAAGACACTTCTTCAGATTATTTCGGTTGACGATGTTGTCCAAGCTAGTGACGGACTTATTTAGTCACGCGTGGTGTTAGTTAGTGTTCATTCATCCATTTAGCTGTAATAATGTGGTAAATGTATGCAAATTCACAAGATTTTAAGCAAACATTGTGTATGTATATTAATATATCAACAAGACATATTCAGGCAAATTCGCTTTATATGAAATGAAAAAAATGTTTTCTATTAATTTTAAGCAGTGAAGGCTTATTTTTAGAGTTCCTTACTCATCAGAGTGAAACGAAACCCTATTACCGAGACTACTACGTCCGTCCGTCCGTCCATACATCCGTCACAGCGTCCATTCTCCGAAAAGGTAAGAGCTAAAGAGCTGAAATTTTCACAGGATGTTGTTGTACCTTGCTGCTACAACAACAAATACTAAAAACAGCAACAAAGCCAAAACTACCAGGTGCCCCCATACAACGACAAGTTACAATTAGCTATAACTCTCGACACGTAAAAGATAGAAAACTGAAATTCGCACAGTGTATGCATTTTAAGATGTTCTACAACAACGAATGCTAAATACAACAACACCTCGAAAACTACCAGGTGTCCCTATACAACCAAAAGTAACAATTAGCCGTAGCTGATAAGCTGTAAAAGGCAGAGAGCTGAAATTTGCACAATATATGTACATATGCCCTACGACAACAAATGCTAAAAACAACAAAATGTCGAAAACTATCGGGTGTCCTTATACAACGTAAAGTAAAATTTAGCTGTAAATCCCAAACTGTAAGAGACAGAGAGATGAAATTTGCATAATATATGTATTCGCATATTCTCCACAACAATAAATGCTAAAAACAACAACAATTGTAAAACTACCAGGTGTCCCTTTATAATGTAGAGTAACAGCTATAACTCTCGAACCGTAAGAGAAAGAGAGCCGAAACTCGTACAGTGTATGTTTTTCCAGGTGCCTTACAACAGCAAATGACAACAACAACAACTTGAAAACTACTATGTGCCAATATACAGCATAAAGTAGCAATTAGAGGTAATTTGCAAGCTGTAAGAAACAGCGAAATGAAATTTATACAATATATGTATTAATGTATGCCATTCCATACATACATTACGCTAGTCAGCCTCGTACTTGACTGAATTTATTTCCTATATATGCATTTTTTTTAAGAAACTGTTGAAATTGGGAGCTCCGTACAGAAATTATTAGAGCACCATTTTAATGTAAAAAGGAGTAGTTATAACATCGTCCGATGTAATGCAGATATGGACCATGATGAATAAAAAAAATATCATTGGGCAGTACTCCTAACACCTGATTACCATGCGGTAATCCATCGACTAGTGACATTAAGTAATTTCAAGACTAACCCTGTATTAATAATGTACGGAATAGTTACTTTAACTAGTTTTTGATTGCTCCGGCATAATATTTTTTTGAATTACATGGTCCTTTCCTAGGACATTGTGATGTAAGATGAGGCATATTTTTCCCATATCTGACGCGCAAAACAGAAAGGGACCTAAGGTTAAAAATCGGTTTTACTCAGAAGTCCCATTTTAAGGATTTAAATACGTGTATCTTTCGTGTACCATCACTTTCATAAAACGAGCATATCTCTGGGAGGAACACTTTTGGGGCATAGGATCGGTCTCATTCGATGCTCAGATGTTGTCCATATAAAAAAATAAAAGAAATGCGGTCGGGGGACCCCCGTTACGAACGAAGTTCCTTACGTTTTTTTTTCATCTTTGAATGTAATACAAGGTGAAATCTGTATGTTTTATTTTGTGTTGTTTTTAAAATTTTGAAATTTTATGATTCCTTAAATTTTTGGAACGTTTTCAAACTAATTAATATTTATTTGTATGTGTCTCCGCTGCTGTCAGTGGAGACACTGCCAATCATACACAATTGCTTTTCGACAGTACACCAATACATATAAACAGCTCACACGCTTTCGTGACGATTTCTACTAATTTCCACTACCAGCAAGCCGCGTTAAGGAACTTCGTTCCAAAAAAAGTGAAAATTGATTTGTTTACCCTTAAGTTCCTTTCTCTTGAGCTGTGACATTACTTTTGGACTAATCCTGATACCTTGTGGATCCTGGTCACTTGTGGTGTACTATTTATACGCATGTGGGGAGTAGTCCCGATTTCTGCATGGCTTTTTAGATTTTATATTTTGTGTGAGTTTTTAAAATTTTAAAATTCTATATTTTTCTGAAAGGAAAGCATTTAAATAGTCTCGCAACATCTTCAGAAATAATAGCCATGCAAAAAAATGATACTTGAACAGTTCAAAATTAATATGATTTTAAATTTTTTTTACATATTCTCCACAAAATCGCATGGAGTCTGTTCGTTCAGATATGCCTGCTACACACTAGGTATTTTCTCGTTATATCGAATAAAATAAGCAATTAACCATATATTTGAATTAATAATGCCCCATTTGATTTCTATTATAGGCAAGTATTGAAGTAATAAATTTGGAAAACTTTTTGGTACTTTGCATTACTTATAAATTAAAAATTTCAAGTTTTTCTGAGAAAAAAAAATATTTTTTTTAGTTTTTTCAATAACTCCGCAAGTAATGAATATACAACAAATTTGTATCCAGACAATTTAAAACTACTTCAACTTAAAACCTCTTAGGCAAGAAAATCGAATATATACATTATTTCAAAGTTATGGGAAGTTGTAGCAGCCTCTGCAAAAATTTTGGATTTTAGAGAAAAAAATTTAATATAATGACGTTGTATAGTGCTATTAAGCAAAAGTAATCCATACTATTTCATTATTCATTTTTATCGTAATCGATAACAAATCGTTAGTTAGCATACTCAATTACTTATCCAAAGCCATCTAAGAGGAAAATATATAATCATTACAATTACTCTAGAAGAGACAAATAATTGATTACTAATCGTAATCAGAACTAAACAATTACGAATTACCATCTTATTTGCGTTTGTAAGTTAGTTGACGTAAAACAGTTGTACTCTCATTCACAGAAGCTGATGCAAGCAGGCCGAATTGAAACAAAAACCATCGTATTGTTAAGCGTACACGTGCTTGACTTGTATATATGAATGTCAATGAAACAATATGATGGAATGTTTTCAAGTTTTCGGAATTGCTTGTTTACAACTGCAACTATTTTTTTATATGTATCACGATATCGCACAAGCGCAACCCCTTTGGGACACGTATTGTGCTTTAATACAAAAGTATATAACTTGTTTATTTAGCTGAAATAGCTCTATTATTTTCATTATAACTTGTGTTTCGTGAGGCCTAGAAATAAATTCTGATATTTTACTATAAATGCTTGTTTTACCCAAGAGGTAGTACAGAATTTCGTTAAGAATGAATAAAGGCATTATTTTAATCGGTAAGAGCTTAAAACTACTTATCACCTATTCGGAAAACACAGACGAGTTATTCGTCTAGAAAATTTGCATGGAATTAACTGCAAAACTAAATGATTTTAATGCAAATTTTCGAGACTAGTGGCCCGGCATTGTGTTGTGGGCAGGGGTCTAATTCAGAGATTTAATAAAAATTTTTAATAAAAAAAAACAGCAATCCTTGTTGCTGCATTCGTTTATGTGGAGGCAACCCGCTGTCGCTCTCATTGCAGCAAACATCATCGGAGCGCTATAAAATGTGTTAAACAAGGTTCGATTTGCCGCAAGATGAAACAATGTGCAATAGATGAAGAAAACTGCCGCCGTCGTCAGGCAAAGCGGCCACGTATGTCGAAAAATTGCATTGAACAAATACATTGATTTTTTTCTATTGCTTTGCTCATCTCAAATTTTAGATCTAAAACCTACTCACTCAGCACTGTGTCGCAACATTAAGGGCCATGAAGGTAAAGGGCGTTGTGCCATTAAAAAACGTGGACCAAGATCGGTCTATCCCCGTCACTGCCAGCATTTGAATTGCCCACACGACAGCAAGAAACTTAATTGTTACAGCACCAAAAAATACAAATGCCAATTGTTAACACCATGTCAAGTAGAAAAGGCCAACTGTCGTCGTCGCAGAGCAGACTTGTTAGAATGGGTTGACCTAAGACGTTGTGCTGGTATGAAAGCTGGACAAGGACTAAAAAACTGTAAACCAGGTCCAAGAAGAAGCTAAGAGTACAGTTTCCTAATTAAAAGGTTCGATGACTAAGATTTCCAAAAAGCAACTTAAAGGTACACAGATAAAGCAGAGAAACGAAGAAATCGAAAAAGAAAAGTTTAATAAATGTAAATACTAAGAATAGTGTTTCATAATTATTCTCATGGCTGGATTTGAAAGTCTTAAATCATGTCCTCAGATTTATTTACTACATAAATATGTTCATATGTGTTGCAAGTTTGCAAATACCTCTAAACTAATCATGTGCTAAATACAGTGTTTCGCTTATTTTTGGATGTTGAAGGCGTGACTTTTTACAAGTCGTATAAAATGGTGTCATAAAGAAGGAGACCGCTCTTCTCTAGGAAACATTTTACATTGATTCTACATTCTAAATTAGGTTTATCGCAATTAGTGGCTGATGATGACTGGATTTCTTGAAATGCAGTTAATTGATTATTTTAACATGGAAGTGTCCTAGCTTGTAGCCAACTATTCCACTATGTATTATTTTTCGACTTACTTAAAGCTAGTTTTTAAAAGCTAATGCGCAAGGAACTTGATTGGCTTTATGTGTTTTTTGATTTTTATATATTTCTAGAATATCTCTGACGCGTTGCTGGAAAGTACAATACTTTTGTTAAATTTAATTATGTTTATATTAAATTACTTTTTCAGGCTCAAGTTCAACCCTTGGGTTTTCACTACTTTTAAATCAATATCAATTAAGTAAAGAAAAGTAAAATTTATTTGCTAGGTGGACAACCGGCTGTTTCTGGGTAGCAAACACTTACTTTTCTTTACTTAATTGATATTGATTAAAAAGTAGTGAAAACCCAAGGGTTGAACTTGAGCCTGAAAAAGTAATTTAATATAAATGTATTACAGCACAGAAGTTCAATAACAAAATTAAAATTTACAGTAAAAAAATAATTATGTTTCGCCAGTTTTTCTCATTTCTTTCTTTCATATCATTTTTATCTAGGAGGCAGTAATAAATGCAACGAAAGAAGAATGACGGAAATCGGTCCTGCTATGTATAAAGTTGGTATTTGCAACATTTAGAAAGAATGCAAGAACGAGCCTTTTAAGTAAAGCGTTAACCATTTATGGGTGTATGCTTTTGTTTGGGTTTTACACATGGGTGTGTATATCTCAATGTTTGAATTTTGGTTCAACACTACATTACTTTGCAGTTAGCTGACAGTTAGTCTATAGAAAGTGAAAAACAAATTCGACTTTCTTGTAGTCGGCTACCTAATTGCCGATGGGGTTTGAACTTAAATTGTTTACTGATGCATTTGTTCTAATTACAACGATGTTTGAGTGGCATCGTGGCTCCTCACCTGACACAGAGTTTGTGGTTTGAGTTCAGTCAGGAGTAACGAATGATTTTACAGCAGAAAATTAAATAGAACAAAGTAACAAAATCGAAATGAGATTTAAAAAATAATAAAATAAAAAAATCAGCATAGAAAAACTTAAAGCCTACTAGCTGTACTAGCTTTTATAGAACTACTTTTTATTGTTAATACTTTTATCGGGGTGGAGTTCGGTTTAGGATACCGTACTTATAGAGGAAAAACGGAACCCTATTACTGAGAGTTCTACACAAGCTCTATTCTCCCAAACGGTAAGAGCTAGAGAGCTGAAATTTTCACAGCACATGTGGTTGCCCGATTGCTACAAAAGCAAATAATAAAAACAACAAAAAACTAAAACTAAAGGAGGTCCTCATACAAGAAACTGAAAGTTAGATAACATTATCTGTAACTTTTGAGCTATAGGAAGCTGACATTTTGATACATTGATACAGAACATCCATAACAACAAACAATTTTGAATTAAAGGGTGGTCCCACATAAGAAACTGTAAAAATTAGCTAAATTTAGCTTTAGAACTTTAGAAGCATTAGAGCTAGAGAGCAAAAATTTTCACAAGATATGTGGTGACATAGGTTCTACAACAACAAATATCCAAAACAACAAAAAGTTAAGATCTAAAGGGCGCACCTATATAAGAAACTGAAATTAGCTGTGAATTTCGAACGTTAAGAGTTCGAGACTTTAAATTTGCACAGAATATGCACTTATCTGGCCCATACAACAACAAATAGGAAAGATAGCCAAATCTGAAATTTAAATGTCGCCCATTGTACAGGAGCACCCTTTAATTTGAAAGCTGTGTTTCGTTTTTGAACCGTAAAATATAGAGACTTGCCATTTTCGTAGTATGTATATGTAGTTTGCAGGCGGCCTCTAGAACAACAAATACCAAAAGCTTAAAAAAGTTAAAATTGAATTTGCGTTCATTCATAGGGAAAGCCTTTAGTTTGAAAATCAGCTGCATGAGACAGAATCTTTAAATTTACACGCGCATGTATTTGTCTGACCTCTACAACAACAACTATAAAAAACAATAAAAAGTTTAAAACTCTTTCTGACAATAATTGTAAGCAATATTATCAAGAAACATCATACATGCAAATATAAATTAGAAGGCATTTGAGCTCTTGACTTTTAGATGTTGGAATCACCATAAAAATGAGTTTCAATTAAAAATATCTATTTACACCTTTTGCAGTAGTTTCTTTTCAAAATCCATAAGTATATACATTTGCTTATACGCGATTTGGCATGATATTTTTCATGAACTTAAAATCGTGTTTTACCTTGACTTATTGGTTCATAGAACGAGGCCCCTTTAAAAACACCCTCCCTTTTGCTCCTCAATATTTGAAATTTCTTGCTTTTTGAAATTTCACGCTGATCACAAGGCCATTAGAATAAACATACATTTGTAAGAAAAATTGTTTTTTTTATTTTTATTTGCAAAATCCAAAATCACACAACTCTCTATCAATAAGGAAACTATTGCACCGCTCTGTCCGGACAAGATTCTATAGCAAGAATTGAATAGTCGATTGCGTTTAATCGGACCAATGGTCTTGCCCTTTCTTACACCGTGGTGGACCACCTGCTCCCATTCCATGACAGTTTATCATTTTATATAAACGATAGTCTTTAATTATTAAGTGAAATATTAATGAAAAATGTGAGCCTAGAAATGGTTCAGTTTGTATTATCTACCTTTGTTGTATTTACAGTTGTATTTTTGTTGACTGCAGTGACTAGTAAACTTTTTCCAACATCCTAAAGATGCGCTATAACTGCAAACTGGTTCATATACGCTACATTTTGCTTGAAGGTAATGCGAACATCTTGTAAAGCAAACTCTGGACTCATTTGGCTTATGGTATCTACAATCCTCATCAGAAGTAATTGTAAATACTACAAGAAAATATTTTTAAATATTGTCTCGCCACTCCATTTAAAATGTCTGAGTTTAACTCACCCATTGCATCATTTTTTGCATAACATTCGTTATGTTCCTTAAGCTTACATAGAGAATCGAAGGTACGACAGTTATCCTTAGCGTTTTTGACACAAATTCGTTTTCTGCCTCCACAGCTGGGTTTGACAGTCATTAGAAAATGAGAAGAAGGGGTAGTGGTTTCTGCGATTATCTTGGTTGTGTATTTAGTACTAGTTACAGTAGCTGTGGTAGCCTTAGGTGTAGCGGTTAGAGAATAAGTAGTTGTAGCTGTATGGCTTGGTGTAGACACGGTATTGGTTGGTTGCTTAGTGGACGAACCGTTGCCTTTACCACTTGTTACCTGAGCCTTAGAACATATTGACAAAAGCAACACCTCCAGTATAATTAGGAAAATTTCTTCAAATAAGATATTAAATTATTACCATTTAAAAGAAATTATTTTAATGTTCTTAACTTACGAAAAACATGCATGATGGTGCTCAAGTTGTTTCTGTTACTAATTTGGTATTTTAATTCGGCTTTTATAAGACTGACGTTAGAATCTACATATAAATAATGCTTTTTTTCAATGCTTGAAATATTTATTGGTGAAAACACTTTTGTTTGTTAATTTCTTTATGTTTGTTATATATTCATTTGTATTTATTTAAGAACAAAGATGATTGCATTTATAATTTTTCTACAAGAATAAATATTTCAATACATGTAACTCCATACGCACATGTGAGAGTATATTGGTTTTTCACTTGAGAGTAGCCTCATTTTTGCAGTCTTAAATTTCAAGTCAATAAAACACATGCTGGAATTCCCACCAAACAAAATTTTTTTCAGTTTATTTTAATGTAAAACACACATTAAATAATTAAGATAAAATTTCTGCTATGCCGCTGATCTGCAGCAGGTAAGCAAAAATTCGCAACAATAACAAGTAACAGTGTCTGGGCCTGTTCGTAAATGCATCCCAACTCTGCACAATATGATTATTTTACGATGCCACTGCTGATCAGCTGTTGCTGTTGTTATTGTTTGCACATTTTATTGTTGCATTTACGAACGGAGAATTTTATTTCTTTTTTCATCTAATAAATTGTAAAAATGGAAAAATTAATAATTAATTTCATCTGTGAATTAGATGACATAAAAAACGATAAAAATTTGTGGAACATATTAAAAAAAAGAGGTTAAAGAATAAAAAACGAAATTTAATACTCATTCATTCATTGATTAGTTTTTTGTTTTTGTTTGCGCCTTATCTACGTCAGTATTGCATTTACGAACAGATTACTGCTGCAGTGCTACCAACGTTTGCATTTTCGAACGTTGTGCGCATAACATGCAGAGTTGTTATGCATTTACGAACAGGCCCTCTAACTAATGCTTAACAAAAACTAACAGCCTGGCGCTGATTGTATGCCGCCGATATTAGAACATTGTGCACACTGTTTGCTTTAAAACCGCAGAGGAAAATGTTGAAAAAGAACAGAGGAATGGAAATACTGGAGCAATGCATTTCCAATTCGCTATTATAATAGTATGACCAATCAAAGAGTACTGGGCGTGTTGTTAGCCCACCGGCAGTTCGTTTTATGTAACATTTTAAAAAGTTACTTTATGAAAACCGAGGGATCCTTAAAACTTGTAAAGACAGTGCAAAACTTTCAAATTTCTGGACGGCTTACTCTTCCATTGCTGCTAAATTTTATTTATTTTGTAAAAGACATGTGAGAATTAATATTTAGCTTCGTATATTTTCCCCCTTTACATATATTAAAAGCGTATAAAAATGCTTCTTGGTGATATTGTGAATATTACTTTTGAGCATTTGTAGAATTTTAAAAATGTTAAATAAACCATAGCTGATCAATTTCATGTTAAAAATTTTGTTCTAGAGTTCTGAAATGTTATTGTTTCTTCTAAGGACAAACAAACTTAATATTAAAAGTTTAGACCTTAATTTATCAAATATTCTCATTTACTAACGAAGGGAGTGACATTTCCTACATGTTGACACTATAGATAACTGACACAAACAGCCATCTTTGACTTAGTTTAATCACAAAATCAGTATAAAAAAAAAATTAATATTTCTGCAAAAATTTGGATTCAGAAATTATTTAAATTGTACATACCTGTGTTAATTTACCATTCACAATGCTTAACGATTCCAATGATGAACGAACATTTTTCAGACTATTTTCCTTTAAGGTTTCTAAGTGTGAATGCGAAAACTGTAAGTGTTTTATGTTTACACCCGGTTGAAAGACATCCTGTGATAAGGACGTGACCGAACGATCAAAATCATAAATTGACAATGAGTGTATAGGCGATGATATACGCTCCAGTGTAGTGCGCAGGGATGTTGCCGTTGTTCCGGGACATTCAAGAAATAAACCTGCAATTAGATCATAGAACAGAAATTTATTAATTAAAATACTTTGCAAGAATAATTCAAAAAAATTCTTATTGCACTCCAAAATGCTCTGAAATTTTGCTTCATGCCAAAAATATTATTCACATTTAGATTATAAATATTATTTAGACAATAGGCGGGAGCTTTTTATAAAGTAGTGAACTACAAAATCTAACAAATCAAAACTGAGTAGCTACGTGCTAATATTGGTTCAGCATGTTTGGCTACCACTTATGGTATACTTTATATTAACAATGAAAATCGTCTATCGAGGTAGATGTTATGTCAAGACAACGCATTAAGTATTTCGTCTATAATCATCCTACTAAAATTACTATCTGTAGTCAGGCGAGTTTTCCTCCTTATGCATTTTCCTGTGGAGTGTTCCACTGTTGCAAGTGTTATCTATATGACCCACAGTGGGAAGAATTATCTAGCCGATAAGATATCATATATCTTCTAAGCTATTGGTCTGACCTCTAAAGTATATGTGGAACAATTTTAATGAACAGAGCCCACTATGTACATATCTAAATTGCATAAACAGACATGTATCTTACTGAAGGGTGCTCAAAAATTAAAACACTGATATTTTTAGGGTTCCGTACTCATCCGAGTGAAACGGAACCCTATTACCGAGACTTCTACGTCCGCCCGTCTGTCACAGCGTCCACTATCCGAAACCGTAAGAGCTAGAGAGCTGAAATTTTCATAGGATGTTGCTAAGTACAAAGAACAACACCAAGTCAAAAACTACCAGGTGTCCACACACAACGAAAAATAACAATTAGCTAAAACTCTCAAACCGTAAAAAAAGACAGCTGAAACTCGCACAGTGTATGTAGCTGCAGATGATCTACAACAACAAATAATTAAAAAAAACAACAAGTCGCAAACTACCAGGTGTTGCTATACAACGTAAGGTAACAATCAGCCGTAGCTCCCAAACTGTAAAAGACAGAGAGCTGAAATTCGCACGATATATGTATTTATATATCTTCTACAACATCAAATGGTAAAAACAGCAACCAGCTGAAAACTACCAGGTGTCCCTATACAACGTAAAGTAAAAAATTACTCGTAACTCCCAAACTGTAAGAGACAGAGAGATTAAATGTGCACAATATATGTACTCACATATGCCCTTCAATAAAAAATGCTAAAAACAACAACAAGTTGAAAGCTACCAGGTGTCCTTATACAACGTAAAACGCCGTTACTCTCGAGCCGTGAGAGACGGAGTAATGAAATTTGCATAATATATGTATTCACACATGCTGCACAACAACAAAGGCTAAAAACATCAACAGCTCTAAGACTACCAGGTGTCCCGTAACGTAAAGTAACAGTTAGCTATAACTCTTGAGCCATAAGAAATAGCGAGCCGAAATTAGCACAGTGTATATGTTCCCAGATGCCTTACAACAATAAATAACAGCAACAACAAGTCGAAAACTACTAGGTGTCCCCATTCAACGTATAGTAACAATTGAACGTAACTCTCAAGCTGTAAGAGACAGAAAGATGAAATTTATACAATATATGTATTCACATATGCCATTCGATACGTACATTACGGTCCGTACCGTACGGACCCTAAGTTTGCGCGCCAGCCTGGTACTTGACTGAATTTATTAGTTGTTATTAGTTATTACCGAAAATAATTGTTTTGTAATTAAATTGGAACTATCAGGGATGTTATTACAAAATAAATTTGACAAAAGCCAGTTTTGCTGTATAGCGTGACTAGGGTTAGTATAAACATAATTTCTGTCTGAATAAATGTACATTACTCTCTTATAGCTGTTATACAACAAAAAAAAAAATGATTTAACAAGGTAATAAATCTTTTGATAATACTAAACTTCCAATTTAAAGTCAAAAATGCTTTTGAGCGCACTACTTCGACATGGGATACCCTGTGTGTTAACATTATATCAATTAAAAAATGTCTAAGTGTTCAAGTCCTTAACATAATTGTACACAATTTAAGCTCCACTATAATTAGTTTGCCAAAACGTGCAAGTTTATTTTTTATCCGAAACTATAGTGGTAATAAAAGTATTTCGGATTTATAATATATGTACCCATGACGTATATTTGCCCGACAATGTATCACAAAACGACTAAGTAGTCCTTTAATTTACATTAAATATTTAAAAAGTTTTATATAATTATTTTCTTGAGCTGAGGGTCTTTTTTATTATAAGGGTATGTATGTTTCTGAATATTTTTGTCTATATTTCACTCTCCTTCTTCAGAAGAAGAGAGAGCGAAATTTCGACAAAAATATTCAAAAATATATGTATTCATATTATACAAAAAGACCTTCAGCTCAAAAATTAGTTATATTAAAAATAAAAGGGGGTAGAAAAAAACCAAATTTTTTGGAATTATGAGGCAAGAACTCCTCATAAAAAATTCTTTGATGAAAAATTCAAGTAAAAGAACACAACCTAAAATTCGACTCCTGTTTAGTCTCTGTGATTTTCATACTTTCATTCCACAATCATTGGTAGCATTGCTCCAAAGTTTAAATTTTTTTTAAAATAGATCACTGGGTGAAAGTCAATAGCGGTTCTCACTCTTGATAGTAAACTCTTTTGCACATTTGGTTAAAGTAGCAGATTTGATTAAAGTACTAGTGTTTACATCCCTGCAGCAATAAAATGTACTCAACTTTTATTTTCTACGCTGTGATTAAAAAATCAAACAAAAAGCTTTAGTAAACATTGTAAAAAAGTTACTGGGAATCACAGATATTCTGTGCTGTGAATCGTTTTGCCGGCAAAACTTAATTTTGTGTTGAGAAAATAAAAAATATGGAAAAAACAAATAAAAATATACTGGTGAAGAGAAAACGTGACAAAATTCACAACAAAAGGTGGACAGATAAAGAAATTCAGCAAGTTTTAGAATATTTGCAAGAATATGCAGGCTTTTAGGTAAGAAAGTCACTCGAGCTTTGTGGTAAAAATTGTAGCGAATATAGCAGAGTTGTAAAATTAGTATCAAGAGTGAGAACCGCTAATATACAAGTATTTTAGAAAAAAACCTATGCGGCAGCCTTGTGGCTGCTGACTATTCATCCATCGAAATGTTTTGTTTCTCTCAGTACTTTCGAATCGAAGACGATTCTATTTGCCAACACTTTTTTTTAATTTTGTTGCCTAAGCATATGCTGTATTTTTTATTTACTTGTATACTCTAAATTAATTAATTCGAAAATTTTAATGAAAATTTCTGTTCTGTGCAATTTTATTAGTATTAAGCTTTTTTTTTGTAGATTTAACTCTACAACAAATCGGTAAGTGCCGGGAACAAGAACTATTTTTCAAAACATATGTAAAATAATTTTTGTTAATTCTGTTAAGTTAAATAAGCCAGATGCTTTGTCGAAAGACAAAATGTTATTAAAATAATACTTATAGTTTTAAGTTTCCTGATCAATTATGTTGGCTAATCTTTTTATGTAGAAAAAAATGAAGTCTCAATAAAAAAACTAACTAAACTAACTTTCTGTTCTGTGCGAATAAAATGTTCATCCCCATAGATGTATTTATTGCAAACAAGAATAAAAATGTAAAAATATTTTCGTTTGCATTTAGAAAAACAAAAACAGCAATTAATGTATCTATCTATGAAAAAACGAATTGAGATAGCTAACCGAACTTACAGTGTTTCGTATGCAGTAAAACCTAAGTTTACTTAATATATAAAAAAGTTTATCAATTATCTTTCATAAATGATCACAAAAGGGACCAGCCAGAAACGCTTTGTCGCAAATAATGCTTATGTATGTATGCATTTGGCTTAAGCAAGTTGGGCGTATTCCAAAATGCAGTGTCTTGTATATAACAGGTGCTCAATTTCTTTCCGATAGAAATTATAATATAATTCGATTTTTCGGGAATATACACGTAAATAAAAAAAAAATATGGTTGAATTAATCATATTCGAAGAGAAATAAACATACTACTTTTGAAATATATGGCAATAGTTTAACAATATAAATTGTTAAATAAAATATGCACATTGTTACTGATTTTGCTTTCACAGATTAGGTTATTGTATTCAACAACCATGTTATTGCAATATTATGAATAAATATTGCTTGTTACCTAAAACTTTTTTAAAATAATATTGTTGGAAATGTCAACGGTATGGCTAAAAGCATCAATATTATTGTTGAAAATAACAATAATATGGCCAGGCATGGCAATATTATGATTGATTTCAACAATAGCATGGTTAGTGACTACATTAAACTGCGGTCTTTCATTTAATTTATGTTTTGCTTTTTTTCAATAAAAGAAAAATATTCAAAACGATAGTTTGTTTGTTATTTGGTTAGCATTTGATAGATGAAAAATACTATGTTTGTCACAAATAAAGCTTGTGCAAATGTTCATTATAAAATGCCTGCAGATATTGTTATACCTCAATTTTCATGGAGAGTGACAACAAAATGATCAAACTGTAACAAGCACTGTGGTTACGGTGGCCACAAATTGTTTGCGACATTCTAAATTAAAAAAAAATCTTGTTAATCTTGTAATATTGTTGTCGCAACCATATTGTAACATCTCTTACCTTTGCGTGTGTCAATACAAAAGGAAAAATTACTCAAAGGTATTTTATAAATAGAAGAAAGAGATTATAAATATACAAACCATATTTATTAGAAATTTATGTCAGCAGGAACTGAAATCTTTGTAGTATGCTCCTGTCAGGGTATTGATTCCGCAGTTTTTTTTTTAATCTGATAAGCTCCTGCATAACAAAGGTTTATATAAAACAATGATTCTGTTTGTAGCTCTAATATCTTTTATATACGGTCCATGAAGTATTTATATACATGAGTTGGTAGAAAAATCAATTGAACGATGTCCATTTGTCTGTTGGCTGTTCAAAACCTATTTTTCAAAAAACTAATTGATCTGGAAACTTTATTCATATTGCAAACTATTGATGTTTCTCTCGTGTGTTTCGTATTGAAATTAAGTAGAACAAGTAAAATGGTTCGCGAATAGCTGATCCATGTACAAAAACACCGAATTTTGAGGAGTATAAAATTCGGAATGTTTAGATATGAGAACATATGTTTTAAACGCCAAAATTGGTGATATTGATTTTGGAGGTGTGAGACCAAAAATTAAGATTTCTAATATTTGCATATGTTTTTTTCTAAGAAGTTCACCCTATAACATAGCTGACACAATTTTTTGTACCAAAAATTGAATCTAATGCAAAATGACCACTAGTAAGGGGCAGTAAATGTTTTTTGTTATCGATCAGTATATACCCGATATATGGAGCGAATTAGGGTTCAAGAAGTTTGTTCTGTAAATGAATCAAAGCAATTTTGGGTATCAAGGCCTAATGAGGTCTGGTAATAGAACAAAATTATTTGGGGACATAAAACTTAAAATAATTTTAAAGCGACTACATGTAAAAAGTAGATGTAATTTTGCTTTATTCGACTGGGTGGGTCAAATCCCCTCACAAAGTCTCCTTCGTATGTGTACTTATGACCGATATTTAAGTCTGTTACTATTGTAAAAATTATTTAATATAAATTATAAATTAATTATTTTCATTACAAATAATTGTTTTCCTCTAATAAGAAACAGCTGTTGTATGGAGAGATTTCCATAAAATTTGGATATGAAAAGATGCTACCATATTTTTGACGTGATTAAATGTGAACAGTTATTTGCGACTGAAAAATTGACACTGCCTTTAAATACATCTTAAATTTCTATAAAAATTAACTCATTTCACATTTAAATATCAAGTGGGAAACTGGCCATTCATTATGTATGCTAATTTGCCGCTTTGGTAAATGTATAGACTATTAAAAAAAAAATAAATAAAATTGTTTCCCCTTTAAATATCTCTATTTACCATCACCCAAGATCCGGCACCAAAAACTGTTTTTAATCGCTTACAAGTCAAACTTCTGCAAAAATCGTCTCAAGCTATATTTCGCCTATATATGAAATGATATTGATAATTTTTACCTTTTCCCTTTAAACAATGTTTTTTTTACAATTAGAACTACTTTTATGAAAAAATCTTTGTAAAGCATTTACAGGACCAAATTTATGGTATACATATACATATATAAAATTTATGTTATTTGCTAGATCTACTTATCTGTACCCAAAACTGTTTTAGCTCGTTTAGAAATGAAATTTCTTGAGTAACCATTCTGCGTTCTGACAAACAATATTGTCCACTTTAGCTCAAAAAACATCTTTAAACAGTTTATCAACAGTACCAATTTGGATGCTTTAAGAATAACTTTTTTGGAATTAAATGATACGATACGCTGACATATTGTCAATAAGAAAACTCTTCTGCGTCAGGTAGTTTCTTTAGAAACCTTATTTCAACAGACCCGCAGAAGGATGGGTGGACAGCAGAATATAATAAAAATACCGAAAATCGTTTTTGTTGAAAAACAGAAAAAAATAACTTTTGTTATTGTTATATACATACATTAAGGTGGATCGCCTTAGCAATCAGTAATCGCCTTCATTGTGATTAGCGTTTTTAAATAAAAACGACATTTTTTATTTAAAGTCTCCCATTTTTTTTTTTGCACCTTTAACAGTCGAATACGCCAACCACAATCAAAATTTAATAGCGCTCCTCTAGTAGATTTTGAAAAGTGTCGCATTTTTGCAAATCACGTCATAAAACGCCTGACTTTGGCTAAGGAAGCGTCAACCACAACGAAGTTAAATGTGATCTCAACTTTGCTATAGATTTTTACCTGATAAAAAAAAGTTCCACCACGACATATTAAACGAATCACATCATAGGCGTTTCTAGGGGTATTCGTAAAAATAATATTATTGGGGGTTGTTCATGGAGTGGTTGTCCATCACACTAACTGATAGAACTACTTCGAATATACCGACTCTGGGACTTCCTTATTCAAAAAAAAAAAAAAAAAAAATGAAAATCGGGAGGCCCGAAAATAACTTTATTGATATGTCGAAGTGAAACCTTTTGTTCTTATGCCAGAAGATATCAAAAATAAATTGCACAATATCGAAAAGTTTTGTTCATATAAGTCGAACCGATCCAACAGCAAAATGTTGCTCTATTAACTTTTAAAGCAAGAACGGCTTATTTATTGCAATAAATATATACATATTTATTTTATAATTATTTTTTCTTTTCATTTAAACTGAATGCACAAAATAGATATGTTTGCTGCAGTGAGCAAATATTTAATCAAATGTTCTCATATTTTCGTGAAAACAAAATTAACATTAAAGCAAGACGCAAAGCCAGCACCAAAATAAACTAAGAAAAAGGTTATATAAATGTTAAAATTTTGCAGAAACACTAACTGTTTAACTGCGCACTCAGAGCAGTTGGATTTTATTAAACGAAAAAGTTGTTCTTTAAAATGAAACATATTTTTGGTAATTACTCTCATTGAACTTGAGTCATTTTATGGAAGATTCAAAATTAAAAATTAACCAATAATTCGTTACAGTTGCGCTGACATTCTGTCTTTCGATTATGATAATAACAAAAAGTCGACCTGTATTCGAACCTGAACCATATCACTATGATTCTAAAATTAACATATGTAGCACAAGATTCTGTCTTAGAAGACCTGATGGCTATTGTAGAATTATTTTCTCTTACTGTGATTTTGAAAAACTTAGATGTTTAACAAAGAACTCACCATGGCGCTGTAAACACCTTTTACGAAAAAGTTTTAAATTAACACTAATCTAATTTAATTTTAGGGTGGAGTTGGACACATATTGACGAGTGCATGTATTGCTCAAGAGCCAACCAAATTACAGCTTGTGCTTCCTCCTGTCCCCCGAAAAACTGTGACACCACTGAACCAGTATGTGGAGCGAATGGTCTTGAAGGTCACTGTTTAGTATATCCCAACCTATGTAAACTGCTGGCAGCGTCTTGTAAGAATGCAGGTAGTACTTACATATAAGTCAAATTTTTTTCTTCTGTTTTTGAAGCTATTGCTTTTCTTCTTGTTTCAGATATATTCCGTGCTGATATGCAAAAGTGTACAAACGCAAGTTTATATAACGTTGGTGACTCAGGTAAATGTTGATTGGACAGCTTTTTATAATAAGGTGTATATTAAAATCCAATTCAGAATAAAATGTAGACAAATGGAATTTAAGTTCACTAATGGGCGGTGGGCTGGCTTTATTATTATAGGGAGCAAGTGATTAGTTTATGCTTCATAAAGCAAAACACTTTTAAGTTCTGTTATTTGCATTTTTATTGACCTTGAAATCAATTAATGAATTGAAGAAAAGTACAAATCAACTCATCATCACCATCAAATTATCATGTATCGGGTGAACAGTTTAAAAGTTTAAATTTAAAAGTGCAATAAAATAAAAACGGTTCAAAATTATTCCGTTTAGCAATTGAATATTATTTCGATCATATGGCGGGCCTATTTGGCCTCACAGTAACGCATGCAATCAGAACAATTTCAGAGCACTTTTTCGAAGGTTTGAGATCGTATCTTGGCAATTGCATTACGAATTTGGTGCTCAATTGTCTCTGGTTTGTTGACGTACAGAAAAGAGTCCAACGGTGTTAAATCCCCAAAATAAACGGTCATAAAACGTTTAACGCAATAGATTGATTTGGGCAGTTTGTACCCTATTGTTGAAATTAAACATCGTTCACATCAGCACCAGAAAAAGCAGGAGCAAAGAAATCGGTTATAACGATGCGATAAGTGTTTCCACTGGCCATAATGATCACGCTGTACCCATTTTTTATGAAATATAAGTCAATGATGCCTCCACTCCACAAGCCGAGCTAAATCGTCGGTCGTAATGGGTTATTGGCTTTAGTATGTGTGAGTTTTCTGAGCTCGAAATACGGCAATTTTGCTTATTAACCTACCCATCAAGATGATATAGAACTTCATTCGAAAAGGAGGTTTCTTTTTTGCAAATCTAAAACGTTATTTTGATCAGTGAAGATAACATATTAATTTTGCTGTACAATTAAAAAAAAAAACGAGCCTGAAACGCCCGCAACATCAAGATGTCGTGAACCACAATCGCAAAAACGATACACGGTGTGTTGTAACTGAAACTATACTATACATAGGTATTCCAAACCATAATCGGAACACTATTGATTGTTACAAAAAATTGTGAAAGCTAAAATTGTTTGGTCAGCAATTTTCACTTGGCTACACTGTAAACATAAAGATAAAATCTAGTCTTCTTTAGACTTGTTTTCGCAATTAGTTGATAGCTGAAAGCATGATTTTATCATTTACTTAAATCATTTTTCATTATGACGGTATTCTCTTAAGATGAAACTGAGCGCTAATTTATCGAGAAGATACACCCAGCTAAGGTTTAGCTTTACTACATTTTTCTATGTTTTTACTAGTACGAATTAAATAAGTTAATTAATATTATAAATTTCTGCAAATAGATGTATTTTTTCATGCATTTTACATTTTACACTAAGGCCCGTTATTACAGCTTGCCGATAGCTAAGGGTGGCATTTGATAAGCATCTTTTCACAATACACTTTCGTTATATAAAACCTTAGAATTATTTTTTATTCAAAAATTAGTAACGAAATATTTTTGCGAAATGCAGACAACAAAATCTCACCTTTAGCTTTCGGTAATATTAACCCTTAAGCCCTTCACTAGCTTTGCCATTTTTTGAGAAAAATTAATTTTATCTTCTTAAACGAAATATTTTAAGTGGACAATGTTCACACATGCGCCTTTATTGAGAGAATCGCAATGAAGTCCATTATTGAGCTCAATATTCCATACAAAAAGTCAATAAAGTTATTGCTTAATAAACTCAAAATTGCTTTGAATATTGAGAAAAAGATGAAACACAACACTATAAAAGATGTGTTTAATAAGCAAAAGTATACAATGCGAGATGAATGACGAGATAAATGTCAACAAAAGCAAACAAAACAAAACAAATTATTTGAAAATATTTTTCACTTTTTCTTTCTCACTACCAAAACAAAAACAACAACTTTTTTCCAGTTGTCACATACTAATTTAGTTAGCGCAATATTTGTATGTATGAACGCAAAATATTATGTCAATAAACTGAATATTATCTCAATTAGAAATGCATGTATGAACAAGGTATAAGTCAGGTACTATTCCTTAAGTAAACGAAGCATTTCAACGATTGTTCCTAATAGTGGTTTGTGAACGTTTGATCAGAGCGGACGTGTTTTTTGTGATTTGTAGTCGTAGTAGGTGAACGTGTGCTTTTATTAAACGTTTATTTTGCAAATTATGTATAGATTTTTGCCAAATTATTTGTTAATAAACATGATATATTTTTCAAAATAAGTCTGTCAAAGTAAACATTCGTAATAGGTGTTTTCGTGGTTAGTGTGTCGTCTTTTTGTTCAGTATAGTCAACGTTTTGCAATGATGAAGAGGTTTCGCTAAATATTGTTAACTGGATGGTGTCGAAAGTGTATATACTGGACACTAAACAGACAAAAAAGCAACAGTTAATCCTGAGTTACTCAGCTTTGCAGATGCAAATGTTCTGTTTTTATGTTATAATTTTTTTCTGCTCCATCAAACACTCTCCATTTTCGTCTTTTCACCCAACAATCCGTCTTTCCTATTTTCCTAGTTCCAGTACAATGCCGTGCATATATAGCGGTCATCCCCTAAGTACTGGTCCCCGTCTAAAAATAAAAAATTTTATTTAAAAATACTAGAGAAAATAAAGGTTTTCTCCCAAACAACTCATTCGCATAATATTCGTAATATGAATGTTTAGCAGTTTGATAACAGAAAAAATAATTCCTCTTAATGTGATGGTTTTGACTACACTTTTCCGATTGGTTAAAAGTTTATCTCCAAAAATACTTTGCTACCAATTGACACACGATGTTAAAATGTGAAAGAGTGTTACTCTATCAGCTGCCTGTTACAAGTTTTGTTTCGGCAATCTTAGCGTTCTGTTTTTGTTTCTTTTTTGTAAAGGCCACAATACTAAAAGGGGAAACAAAAATATTGGCACTTTTTCATTTAGTTCTTTCTAGCGTACAAGTTATCATACCGACTTCAGATCAACTAGTTTCTATTTAAAATCCTTTTAGTTAGCAAGCAAACAAACATCTATGCGTATGACAATTTTGTTCTTTTCTTTTAAGTCATTCTGGTATATTTTAACTACGCTTCTTGTCGTTTGACGTGTACTTGAAAAATTTCACAACAATTGCCAAAGTTGCTTAGTAAAAGATCGAATTAGACACCCTTTCGTGATAGAAACTAGAACTCGAAGATGAATGGTGATTAAAATGATATACAATTTCTCATTTCAATTTACGTAAAACATCATGGGGATTGATCATTTGAAGGAAAAATAGCAGGCAGGTTTGAGTCTCACTAGAAAATGCCAGTAAAAGATTATATGATATCTAAAGTTAATTTATTTCTATTATTTGAACTTTTTCTTATATAATTATTTCTGTATTAAGTTTATCAGGCTCAAATTCTTTCTACATTATTTACCAGGGTGGACTAGTTGTCCACCCTGGTAAATGTCTTTGATGTTTTCTTTGTCTAATTTAATTAATATCAATCACAAAGATAATATAGAAAGAACGTGAGCCTGATAAGCTTAATACAGAAATAATTATATTTTATGATATCTTTAGTTTTGAACACATCATATTATACAATAATTGTCATGTCATTTTAATTTCAGACCCCTGATACAAGAGATAACTGAATGGTCAAAAGAAGATGCACTATCAACCTGGTTTCTGAAGAAATTTCCGAAGAAACACATTCAGTTATGTTCAAACTGCAACTCACAAAGTAGGAAGTCACTGTTGTGAAGTTTGTTAAAATTTTGCTCTAGCCGAACACAGCACTCTTACTCGTCTCAAATTATATACCATCAATCATATCAAACCAAAATCATCAAGTCCTGGGGAGCTGAATACCGTTTTCCGCGGGAATTTGAAATAACAAAAGAACATTCGATACATGAGGCATATACATATCACGGATTTCGGTCGCAATGGTTCTCATAACTAATATGCATTTCGTTTTTTTTTTTTTTTTTTTTTTTTGTTAACATCTTAAAGAATTTTATTCAGTGCAAAAGATTTTCTTAGGTAAATAATTTAAAAGGTTGTTTTTCTAGAAGAAAAGAATACGTAATTTAAAAGCAGCTATTTCCAAAAAAAATTCTGTTAGCTAGATATCTACCTAACTATCCTAACTTCAGTATATGAATGTAAATCTATAGGTCTTAAGTATTGCACATATTCTTAATTTTAGTAATACGTATGTATGTTTAATTACACCATCCTGGGGCTTATCAAAATGCTCGATATTTTTTTTCAATTCGCATTTCCTTCCTCCCGAAGCTGCACCATTTTCATATATTTTTAGAACATATAAAAAATCACATTTGGGTAGGTTAATAGGAGAGCCCACTTAAGCCAGAGTAGAATTGTTGTGCGCTACGTGGAGTTAAGCTGAATAGTTTTGACATAAAGGTCTATAGAAATTCGATGGCATATACAAAGTTCATTCAGTATATGCTCCTCCATCCTCCGCTATACGGTAGAAAAGAAAACTATTTCAATTTGAAAGCAATAAGAACGGAATATTATTAATTCATGGGAAAAGTTTTAAATCATTCATAACTAATATAACATAAATGGAAACTAATCAGTTTTTAGTTTACTTAAAATATTTATTTCCCAGTTTTTCAAGTATAATTTCCAAAGTTTTCAGTTCTTATTGTGGTTTTCATCTCTTTATAGTGGTCCACAAACGCCATCGTCTCCCTTTCTTTGTGGATTAAGCCGCTACTGAGACATGTAAGCCACCGAGCAGGAACTAAATCTACAAAATCAAAATCAGACTGTGTCACGAATAAATCACGAGAAATCTTGAGTTCTTACCTTGATCGCCTAAACAAGCGGCTTTAGCCAAACTATCAATATCTTTGTAAGTATACACTTATTTCCAGATGCCCCACAAGTATAACGTGTAAGAAGCATACGAGCTCCTTCATTTGATTTACTACTATTGTGGTCGTGGTTTTCATAAGCTCCAGGAGGTATAAAAGTTTCGTTGTTTTTATTATGTGCTTGACTATTATCGTATGTTTTATTCTTATATGTAACTTTCGCAAGTGGACTGGCAAAATTTGATTTGGTTTAATTTTGTAATTTCTTCGCAATTGCTATCATATGACACACTCCACTCTTTTAAAATACAAAAGAAAGGAACACGTGAGAGTTATTATAAGTAAATTTCTAAACTGTAGTAATCACTGCGAGCATTGTTTCTAAATCTAGCGTTGAAATTAAGCATTGATTGCATGCTTTCAAACATTCGACAAGTCCCATCGGCTCTAGTTGCACACACTCCAAAAGCATCCTCAAATTCCTTGGTCATCTGCAAGGAGTCATCGATGGCAAGAAGGCCCAAAATAAAGACTGAAATTAAAGCCGTACTAACTTCTGAAATACGCTGCAAGATATTAAAGATGCAATAACTTACCGAATAAAAGGTTCATCTTTATAGTTTCAATCTGAAACTTGAATAGTTTGAGCTTTATATATGAAACATTTCCCCTCCTTTTCCTATTATGTGCTACTTGTGTGTGTGTGTGTGTTTTTTTTTTTTTTTTTTTTTACTTTTGCAAGATAAAAGCCAATTGATTTAATATTGACAAAGTGAATTTGTTTAATATTTTAGAACTGTATGTGCACACATTTGTTATTTAATTCTTCATGCAAAGAACATTTATTCTACGCAAACTTATATAATGAAAACAATAATAAAATTAAGAAGATTTGTTAAGCATAACTTTAAGCGAATGAATAATAAAAAACGCAAGGGGCAAGAACACAGTATTGTTCCCTCAAGGTTATTTGCCAGGCGAACATATGTTCGCATATTTCATCGAATTACTATTCTCACTGAGCTAAATCTATAGTTAAGTATCAATTTAAATGAAAATTTCTTTGTTTTCCAGTTATCCTTAATATGTATATTTGCTGTGCATAGTAAAGCACGAACTACACATCATATGTGTTTTGACATATGAGAGAATATCAGGAAAAGAGAAAATGAAAAACATAGCTTACAAGGCAGTTAAATTTTAGCCAAAGAATTGGTCACAAATAGTCTACTCAACCCTCTAGAATCATGAAATCATGGAAATAAATTCTGGATTTCCATGGGGTGATCCAGAAGAAGAAAAAGCTTAGAGGCTACTAACACCTAGCAAGCAATTGAGTAGAATAATGGGAGTGATAACAGGTCATTCACAACCACTGGGACATCTACACCGCATATTAATAACGGGAATAGATAAGTATAGAGCATGTGCAAGGGAGAGTGAGACATTGGAACACTAGTTTCTCAATGCCCCACGTTCGCACAAATATCGACCCGCTATCTAGGAAGCGATGCCCTAGAAAACATAATGCATCTATGGGCTATATACTGGATGATACAAAGGAACTTTCTATATGGCCTCGAACTGCTATAGACTTGTGGGTCAAAACTATTATGGTTAACTCCACGTAGCGCACAACAAGCCTACTCTGGCTTAAGTGAGCTATCATACCCCTCCTATTAACCGAAACAAATTTGCTTTTTTATGTGTTTTAAAAACTGATGAAAATCTTGCAGCTTCAAACACTTGAAATGCGAATTGAAAAAAGTCGAAAATTTTTCGCCGGTTTTGTTAAATATTATTGCTCATTTTGTGTTCATTAACTTGAAAACTATTTCAAGTACAAAAATATTGCGTAGCAAATTTTAAAGAGAATAGCAGTAAAACATTGTAATATGCTGCAAACTTTTCACTTCTGCCCCGTAGAGAGAAATACTGAGCTAAACCAGAACACTGTTGAAATTTCTTTACGGCTTGTCATGCTTAAGAAACAATGGAGCAGCCATATAATTTTTTTTTTTTTTTTGGAAATGCTATAAAAAAACTACTAAATATTTTCTCAAATTCCTTTTTTTTTGTTTTATTTATGCAAAATTCGTCTCAATGATGTCTCCGAAATGTTCAATTGTTGAGAACGACCGTGAATTGATGTTGATGGCGCTTCGCGCACACTTTCTGTCACAGTAGCAATATTCTCGGGTGTACGCACTGTTTTTGCCTTCTCACGCTTTGGTTTATCGATGAGAATGCCAGTTTTTTCACTTTTTTCACAAGATAACGAACATACGCAGCTGACGGTGCTTCTCTTCCTCCAAAATCCGTACGCCATTTCGGACACATTCTACAACATTGCCATGATTTTCAATGTACTGTCGCAACATTTCCCAGCATTGTGCAATCGTATACACAACGATATTCGTTCAGCGGAAGGATAAAACTAATTATCTGTCAAATCAGACATGAGCTAAGTGTTACCATTCACGAAATAAGCACTAGTTGAAAACAAAAATAGATAGAACGATTTCGACCTTGAGTTCAACAGTTTTCTAGAATTGGAAACTGACACCATCTTTTTAGTACCTTTGATGCAATTATAAACTCTTGTCTTGAAATTAGCAGCATTTAGAGTTGTATCTAGTATTTGCTCCGCATTTGACTATGAATTATATTTATTTATGAATTATATTTACCGAATAATTATTTAATACTGGATTAAAAAATACCAACTTTATCACACTTGGTGCGAAAAATTGTTTGTTTTTTAATTTTTTTTTTCAAAACATCAGTTGACCTTTTCAATTATGAGAATTTGGACTATTTCGTATGGTATATGTGAACTTAAACGATATTAATATATTGTTTAATAAAAGAAAGTTTTTTACTACCACGATCTCTTTGACGATGGCGGACAGCACCTATGACGGTTCTGACGATTTTCTGGGGATTTATGAAGATTTGTATTCTATTTGATCTGACAATTATGGGTGAAAGTATGATCTATTTTGATCATACTTTCAGACATACGTTTTGTCCTTATTATGCGTCATTGAGTCTTGTTAGTGCAAACGAAAACAAACAAAATTTGTTGGGTCTCACAAGTTAAAGTCAAATAAATACCTACTTCCTTAACTCAACGTAGGTAGCCTTTAAGTAATCTCTCCTAAGTTTAATTTTCTATATTCTAATACAGGGTTCTATGGTTTGTTAAAAAAACGGATATACAAATTAATTTGGACAACTATAAATTATTATATCTTTTGATTTATTATTATTTATATTCATTGAATGGAAATGAATGTGTTTTGTTGATGTGGAAATACTTACATTTTATTCTTTGTGTTATCTGTCTAAAAGCTTAAAAAATTATGTCAGTTAAATCTTATTGTACTAAATGTTGTTCTAGTTGACAGTTGGAAAAAAAGTCCAGATGTAAAGCTCTACTTTTCCAAAACCGACATTTTCTTGTTCAAAATTATTAAAAGAGCATTTTGATTTTAACTTCAGGGAGAACAACTTGAATACTTATTGCAACCTAAATTTATCTATTTAAAATTATACTCACCTGAAGTTTATTTACCGTACATCCAATCTTTTTAAATGGTGAATAGTATTCAATAAAATCCCTACGTTAAAAGGAATCAATAAATTAACTAAATCCCTGTTTTATTATTTTTCCTTTTTCCCAATTCTGCAATATAATTTGCTCACTTGGAGTAAATTTTATTGACAATTTCTGTTAGATATTTCATATGTAGCGAAAATTGTTTTAGCACAAAATTGCAGCAACTCAAATTAGTGAAGCAGCATTTTTGTTCAACGGAAAATATACTATATCCTTTTGATGGAAAAATTGATACATTACTCCTAGGTTTCCTCTAAATAAATGCAAATCAATCACGTTTTGTTTTACTTGAAATATTCATTGTCCAATTCTTTATTTATAATTTTCGAAGTATTCAGTTCTTATTTCAATTAATTTGTCTCTTCTGAGCCTTACATGGACCCTGGTCTCCCACTTGTGTTAAGCCATTGCTGTGGCATTTATACCATTGAGCATGAACTAAGCCTAAAAAAATTTATAAACGTTATTGTAACGAATATTTTTGGGTATAAATTTCTTACCTCGATTACGAAGACAAGCTTCTCGGGTCAAACTTTCAATATTTTTGTATACTTTACAATAATTTCCGGAATCTGCACAAAAATAAGCTCTAGGTTTTCCATGATTTCCATTGTTTCCATGATTTCCATTATAATCATTATTTCCATAATTATCATTGTGACCATAGTGTCCATCATGACCACTGTTGTAACCGTCATTATGACCATAATCATCACCATTACCATACCCGTCATTATGACCATAATTTCCACCGCTACCGTAATCATCATTATGACCGTAATTTCCACCATTACCATAATGGTCATCATGACCATAACTTCCACCGCTATCGTAACCATCATTATGACCGTAATTTCCACCATTACCATAATGGTCATCATGACCATAATTTCCACCATTACCATAATTATCGCTATCACCATCATAATTATCATTGTGATCATAATGTCCACCGTTATCATAGTTGTCATTATTACCATAATTTTTATCATTTTCATAATCATTATTATGATTATAATCTCCATGATTGCCATAATTGTCATTATTTTCATTGTTCCCATAATTATCATCATGACTATTATTACTTTTAGTTCCAGCACTGTACCCAAAAGTTTTATAATTTTCAAGGTTTTCCTTGTATCTATTATATTCATGATTTCTATTGCATCCTTGATTTTCTTTATCTATATACCTTTTGCATGTCGACTTGCAAACTCTCAGCTGGTTTCTTCCTGTGATACCTTCACATTCACTCTTGTCTGTTACTCTCCATTCTTTTAAAGGAAAAAAACTGTGAGGTTTATTGTAAACAAGTTTTTGAAATATTGAAATTACTGCGAGAGTCCTGTTCGAATCCAGCGTTAATTTCCTTCATTTTTCTTCTACTTTTAAACGTTCGACACCATCCATCGACTCTAATAACACAAACTTCATCTCCATCTTCCTCTTCCTCTACACACTTTTTAAACATTTGCAAAGATTCTTTGATGGCAAGAACGCCCAAAAGGAGGACTGAAATTAAAGCAGTACTATTTAGTTCCTGAAGGGCATTAAAAGGTAATATACAATCACTTACCGAATAAATATTTCATCTTGGAAAGTTTCTCGATGATCCGATATGAAACATGGATGATGTGTTCTTTAAGCCGAGGCTTTATATATCATAAATTTTTATACCATTTTTTCCTCATTTGTTTGTTTAATTTTATTAAACAAAAGACCAATTGAATTAATATTTGCTAACTGCACACGTCTAATATTTTAGAACTACATACATATGTATGTATGTATTTGCTATTTAATTGTATATAACGACCATTTCTTTTATCTAAAGCTCAGCAGTAACCATAAAAAAAATTTTAAATAATTCGTAAGCAAAATTCTAAACAAAAATAAAAAAATATACTATTGTTGGGGACAAACACTATCTCTCTTGCTTTTTCAAGGTTATTTGATACAATAAACGCTACTATGTACACGGAATTTTTATTGAATCTGACTTTTCTCTAAATCCTGAAATAAATTAAAAGCCATTAAGAGAATTTCTTTTCGGAAAAAAGTATGCATTTCTTTCCAGTCGTTTCTTAAAATGTCAGTTTTAAGAATTTAGTGAGGTTAAGATGGAAAGAAAAGGTCGTCGAAACTAAGAATAAGTAAAAGAATGACTATAAGTCATATTCATCTATATTTTTTGTGCAAAACATTATTGAAAATCTTTCACTTATTGTAGACAAGCAAACGGTAAAAGTATCAGCAGAAAACGGTATAGAATTCTTTAAAATGTAAGTTTATACTTCCAAGCGTCGAGTTCAGTTTTTGTTCAAAACAAATTAAATTTTCTAAAGAAATTTAACTATATTCAGAACAAGCTCAACTGGTAACAAAGTATTTTATATCCAATTAATTAATTTTAGTGAATTAAAATTTTTTGTTTGTTTCATATTAAATATGTAGTTTTAAATTTCATTTAACTCTTTATTTTTAATTAAATTATTTTTTTGAAAATTATAAAACTAAATGAAATCTAAAAAACTAATTTTTCTTTTTCTTAAATCAATCCTAAGCTGTGTCAGAAGTACGGTAAGGAGGGGTTTCCCTAATTCAAGTACGTTCCGCTTGTTTTAAGTACGAATTATTCAAGCACTATATTTTTAGTTTTAGCCATAGTCAAACACATTTTCGGAGTGATTTTATTTAAGAACGACCACGCAGTACTTCATGTAAGAGCATTCGTACTTTTCATATTATTTACACTCATTGGGACTTATGTATCGAAGAATTAAATTTGTTTTGAGCATGTGACTCTGCTCATGATTCGATGTTTTTGAATTCTATTTAATCTCAAATTTGTACATTAAATATTTCGCTATGCTCTCTCAATTATATAATAATTTATGTTTGTTATCTTTGCTGATTTGAACCTGGATTCTAACTACTGCCAGTCTAGCAACTCTACCGATTCGGCTAGCACAGCAATTAAGGGTTCCGTACTACCGTGCAAGTGTAAGACAAAGGCTACTCCTGGTATAAGATACCCTTTAGTTCTTAACTTTTTATTCATTTTAGTACGGTGAAAATTTTAGATTTCTTACTCATATGGTTCAAACGTAAGAGTTAATTTTATCTAATTTTCACAGCTTCTCGTATGGGGAGCCCCTTTCTAAAGGGGCCAGGCCAGGAAAGCAAATGTACTGTAAAAATTGCAGACGTAGAAGTCCGTTTTTACTTTAAGAGTCCGGAACTCTAAAAATTAAACAAGCAAACACAAGTGCCAGTTAGAAATACAGCCAAAAATTTTGTGCTCATTTTAAGCCAAAGCAGGATTGATTCTCCTTAATAATTCCTATTCGGCATATTTCAAATACACTTGGTTTTGTATGCGTACTTAAAATTTCAAGTGCGTTTTGTACCGTAACCGATATTATGGAATGCCAAACACAAACAAAATAATGAGAGTTGTTTTTCTTTTGAATGTATTTATGCTAAGGATGGAATAGGTTCGAAATCGTGAAACCGGCAGTTAGAACATAGAAGAACTTAGATAGTTTATGAATAAAAACTAGTGTTTTGTGCATCTTGGCATTGTCGAGTATAATTAACAGGAAGATTTTTATTCCACCAAGAAAGGGCTTTAATTTTTAACATCAGTTGTCTACAGTTTCTTTTTTTATCAGCCCAATTTTATCAGCAAATTAATTAAAGCAGACAAATATTTTTTTTTTTGGCTTCTTATATTAAATTAAAGAGAAAAACTAATTTGGATTCAAACTGAACTTAAAGAGGAAACAATTAAAAATAACACTAAAAATAAATTAACATGAATTGAACAAGTTTGAATTTGTGTTAAAAAAGTATTTAATTAGTTTCAAGTAAAATTTAATTAACTGCTTCTAAAGCTTAATTAGGGTAGAACTTATTTTAATTTGGCTCGAAAGCTGTAGAATTTGAAAGTAGAAACCATAGGGACAAAACTGGGTTCATGTTTCAATCTTATAAAAATCTTAATCTTATGCGGTATCTTCGAAAAAAACAACCATCTCTAAAAGCAAGGATTAAGCTCGCATGTATGTAGTTTTAAAACTTAGTGGTAAAGTTAACATTAGCGTAAGGTACCTTTGGCAGATGTGTTCAATAAGCTGTCCGGTAATAATTTTTTAATAAAACAACTTACTGACCCTACAAAATTATTTTTTCTCATTACGTACCAGTACAAAGAAAGGTGCAAGTCTGGAGAAATAGTAAGTGCAGAAAAAAATCTTTTTTGAAAAATAAAACTTATCCATCACCTGTTTCGAGGCGATATTGCTTCATTGTCGTATAGGTCTTTTTTTACTTTTTTTCGCAATTATCACATTTTTGTTCTGCACAACAGTACAAAAATAACCGCTAAATAGACAAATGAGTGCTAAATATGTATGCACTTGACTGTCGCCATTGACAACGTCCACCCATTGCTCATTTTCGAAGAAAACTAGCCCTATTATGCCTCTGGACCAAAATTCGCACCAATCAGAGACTCGTTTCCGATGCGTCGGCTTTTCAATGTCTGCGTGCGGGTTTTTTGTGCCCCAAATGCGACAATTTTTTTGTTGTTAACATACCCGCCAGGATCAAAATGAGCTTCATCTGAAAATATGATTATTTTTTTTGCATAAGCGGCATCTGCCACAGTTCATATGGATGCTGACGCTAAGCGTAGCTCCTGCGAAACAGCCAGTTGTCCACTTTTTTGTATTTAATTGATAAAATATGATTGTTCAATTAAACACGATAATATCACAATACACGTACATACCATGCATATGAGTGAAAAATTTTATTTTTTTAAATAAATGGATAAAATAATAGAAATTGATTTCTTTTTGTATGATTTGAAAAATCATACAAAACAAAAAAAACTGATCTTTCTATTCAGATAATTTTTTTTTACTGACCCTCCCTTGATTCACAACATTTAAATGTTGTGTTGTTAGATTTACAACACAACGTACAGCTCCATTTGTGATTATGGTTCACAACATGTAGGTGTAGTGTATGTCACAGAGTTGTTTTTCATTTGTAGAGCATATTTCCGCAAAAAGACATGCCTGTATACAAAAAAAACTACCAAGTAAAGCATCCCTTCTAGAAGGATGCACGCGTATGTTACTTTCATTACACAAACACAAGCGAAAAACAATAAGTTTTGACATTTCTTTGTCAAGTTCTACCACCAAAAGACTTAGAGATTTTTTTGGTGTTGTATTTTATATAATAGCGCCGCTACCGCGTATAAATGCATTGGTAAAAATGAAACGAATGAAAAATATTTTTGTTGGAAAAATACAAACAAAGCCGTGAACATTTGGTTCTGATAGTGAAAGGGCAAAACAATTTTCCATTGCAGTTTAAATCCATTGCAACTACAAAATAAAACTCTTTTGTCATCAAAAAATGGTTAATAATTATGTGTACAAATGCATTTTTATTTATATTTTGTTAATAAATTTTAATAATTAATTGTTTTTTTTTTTATATTTTAGGTGTTGTTAGTTTTTGACAACACTTGCTACAATACTTGTAAACCATAATCACTTTTCAAAAAATACAACTTTGAATGAACAAATGTTGTAAACCGTAAACGGGGCCTAAAATAAAACTATTTAATAACATGTTGGCCTACGCTCGCAAAATTAAATAAAATATTGAGCTGAGAATAATTCTAAAGAATAATTTATGTCAATAAAGTTAATTTGTATTTATATCTTTGTACTGTAAAATAATATAATTAATAAAACAGACGAATATGTTGGCTTTTTTTCTTATTTGTTTTTTCAGAGATCGAATTACAGAAATGTTTGGACCTTGGCGAAATTAAATGAACAATACTCAAGATATAACAAAACGTGTTAACTCCTAAAGCTTAGCGTTCGGTTAGTGTTGGATCACAAGGAGAAATTTTGGTTGAGAAACCCTTGCGCTGTAAGAAGAACTAGGAAAGGGAACAAATTCGGTGATTTGCCTGATACGTGCTCATGCATTCCAACAATTTAAAATATGTTTTCATGACATTTCAAAATATCCCTAAAATAAGCAATCGAAACGTGTTTATGTGAAATAATTTAAATGTGTGATATGCAGAGTTTTGCGTAGTGTGACTAATGTAAACATTTCTGGTTTTACCCAAACAGAGATGTTAATTTTCTGCATCAGCTTTTTTGCAGTAAATATTAAGTTTTTAGTAGCCCTTCAGCTTGTTTGTTTTTGGTGATTTGCTATCAAAAAACATTTGATTTTATATGTTAAAATCTGTTCTGATTGGTAAAATCAGAACATTTTTTTTTAAATATTAGCAGTTTTTACTTATCAAAATCTAAATACAGGACAATTGTACAAATTTGGCATACATGGCCTTTAATCAAAGCAAATTATATGAATAACAACAGCAACACCAATGAACAGGTACATATATACATATATATTTTTACTCGATACGGTATCGTCTAAAAATATCGATACCTGCTCAATATCGGGCAAACTGATAAAAAATTCAAATCGCTAATTTGCTTATAACAGATGGTTATTTAAAATGTTGCGGGATATCCTGAGATGGAAAAATCCGGAAATTAAACAATTATGTTTTACGTGCAATTCCGCAGGATTTCCCCAATAGGTGTTTTGATAATACTATTCTGCAGTCTTACATCAAGAATTTAGTAGAATTTTCTCAATGCTTTCAGCACAATACCACCAACTAAGTTTGAAAGCTTGCAGCTCTCCATGTTTTTTGCCTAAAACCTTGTTAGCGAGAATATGTTATTCACACACTTTATTTCAAACTTATATACAACAAATTATACCACATATGTAAAACACAAAAGCGTTTTGGTTAATAAATGCTACCTTATATTAGTGTACTCATGTTTTGGAAAACAAAATCGAATGCATTTTTAAAACACTACCAACCCTTATAATTTTATAGTTGTAATCCCAAATCTACCTCCTACACATTAATAATGGTACTTGGTACTTGAGTAAAAGCATCGGTACTAAAGGTACTTGGTGTCAGAGCAAAGTATCGTATCATATGTACTCGTATCGCTTCATCTGATCAAAGTAAACTTTAAACATATTTATTCATACATGCAACCATTCACCAACGAAAACATTTCGTAGGCATCTACACACCATTATATACCAGCCCATACATTAAAGCTGTTCAATTTAGCAATCGATTACTACGTTTATACGTAGCCTATTCACAAATAAAAACTATTCGCAAATAAATAACTCACTGTTTATGCGTCAATGCGAATGCAGAAAATTTGTATTTTTTAGTGAAGCCAGATGGTAAAAATGTAACTAATTGGTAACACTGTTAAGCACAACATATGTTCAGAAAAATCCGTGATTACTAAAATATTAATGGAGAAACAAAAAATTATGATGTTTCTTACAATTCAATTAATGCAGAAAAGCCACGAAATATTGCAAGTACGGTTCAACAAAAGGCATGCAACTTTTGTAATCGCTAGTGAAAGAAGAAGCCGCAGACTTTCCTTCGTGCAATTTTTAGTAAATTATTTCCTTTCTGGCATATGATTGTACGTGTGCCACATCGAAGAAAACTTTAAAACCGATATAAAAAAAAAGTGGCAACTTTTTGTGTTTTATTTGCGAATAGCTTTTTAATCAGTACTTGTTTTCGTGACTTAGCTATTCACAAATAAAAATTTTATTTACTCTTTATACGCCAAATTTTTCTATTCACAATAATTTTATTCGCGAATAAGCAGTACGTATAAACGTAGTAGATAAATACAATTTAGAAACTTTTATACACCTGAACATGGGAGAAAATCTTACAATAAAAAAAAAAACTAAATTCTCACACAAAACTTATCGTAATTTATCGTTTCTATATATCAGTAGTTTAAGTACCGGTTATTCCTAATTTTCATTTATTGAAAGAGGATAAAAATTGAAACCGTTCCTTTTAAAATGCAGGGCAAATAATTTTGTAAGCATTTACTTTAAAAACGGTAGTGGTGTTAGTCGCGGACCAATTCTGTGCATACCCTTTTTATAAAAGGTGTAAAAGGGTGTAAAGGGTATTACAATAAAAAATTAATTTAGACCAAAGTTAAACAAATGCATTTCGACCAAAATTGTCGAAGGTTTGTTTTTTGAGCAATGAAAAAAATGCTCTATCACACGCATACGTTGTTATATATTTATGCACATACATACATATGTACATAGTTTAAGAACTATAAGCTATAATATTTTAATTATGTTATTCAAATTCTATAAAAATATGTAGCCTGTATTTCTGTTCCTTTTTTTTAGTTTTATATATATATACCACAGGATATTCGCACAAATTCGTATTTTAAGGTTAAATTAGTCCCGACTTAACCATAACCATATAAAACAGCTAGTCGAACCAACTTTATGGGCAGCACTGTAAATGAACAGTGCTGACTTAACATAATGCCATAGCCATAACCATAACCATAGATACCAATTGAATTTTGGTTTTCTGCCATAACCATAAACAGCTGATTGCAAAATATATACATACATTTGTTGTGTTACTACTACTGCACCATGGTACAACTAACAAGGTAACCTTTTCGCTACAATAAGAACAACTTCAATAAAAATAACATGCATTTGGTTTTTGTACAACTTATGCAAACTGTCAAAAAGACGCCACTTCTACATTTACAGAAGAGAGATGCACTGAGCTTACGCGGACTAGCTAACTCATTTTGGCTGCCTTTCATCTCTGAAATCTCTTGACAACCTAAAGTAGTCAGATGATTAACGGTTTAGCTGACGAGGCTACCTTGTTAATTGTATCATGCTACTGCACTATTGAAATTATAAAAATAAAACATAAACAGCTGTTTACAGCTATGGCGGCTCTAATTGTTGCCAGACAAAAATATTATGGTTATGGCTATGGTTATGGTATGGCCTTATGGCAAAGTCAGGAATAAATTAACCTTTAACGCTACCTTCCGTTGCACCGGGACGACGGTGACTTGCATATCGAGACTATATCGGTGATATCGTAACGGATGGTCAAGAAAAAATTTTAAATTGTGTGCAAAACTGTTGAACTAAAGTTGCTCTCTATCATCCAGCAGTTAAGCTGTAACTGGGATTACCATCCCTACAACTTACTTTTATGTACCAGAAAGGTTGTGATAATGAAACATTATTTATCTATGGAAGTGCTCCTAAGGGTCATTCACTGAACTCTTGTCGTGCTCGAGGTACTGACATGTTCGGGCTATACTTAAAGTTACAGGAAGAAATCGCTTATATGACAATGGCGCAGTGTCCCATTTTTAAGGGAGTCTCTTATTTCAAGAACTAGAAAGGCTGAATATTAGTTTGCAGAATTCGCCACCGAACAGTATTCGAACACACAAGCAGCTCGGCGGAGACGGTGCTGTGAGATATTGTACTACATCTGTGGTATTAATTCACCACAGGCTTAGGATCTATTTAGCAGGCGTTACTCAATCTCTCCATATGACAAAAAAGGCATAAAAGAACTGAGGTGATTTCAAGCGAACGGCTGACATGCTTAACAAAAACAGCTAGTCAGGCAAACGTTAAAGCTCAAGGTAGTGACAAACAAGTGTATATTTTTGTTGAGTGTGTTCTTGCTGCTACGTCTAAACATTATGTTGATAAGAAATGCAAATAAATACAAACTAGAGAACTACGCTCATCAAATACAGATGGAGAAAGCAATTATATGCAGATCAAATATTTATTTAAATTGCTTATCTTTCGACAACATATAGCTTTTGAGTACAACACAGCCATTTGTAGTCGGCACCGAATTGCACATAAAAAGTCTGGTTTTACCAAAACTACGGTCAGTCTAAAAATTTAGTTCTTCTGGAAATATATCTGTAAAATGAAATACATACTCGGTACTTATTTGAATAAAGGAAGCAAACTTTATTTTCTACGCAAGTATTTAAGTAAAAAAACTTTATTTTTTGTAGTTATTTTTATTGTATTGCTTGCGTTAAAAAAATCCATATTGCATAAGATTGGCAATCGCTACTTGTGTGCAAAAAAGGCAAATGGTAGCTGTCGCCCTGTCACAAGTGAGAAGGCAATGCATGAGTTGAATAAGAAATTTGTGAACGCTGAGCGCTGTAAGTTTCATTTTTATAAAGCTAAAAGCAATTGCATTGTATTCGACTTTAACCAATAAAGATTGGAGCTTGACAGCATCATGGGAATGTGGGAATAATTGGGACATAAACCATCTAAGATTCTGTAAGTCTACATGTGACAAAATAAGGAACGATGATTTTAGTCACCTTCATTGCTCAGAAAATGACTACACTTGTTTGGCTAATGATAAAACTGGACAGTGCGAGGTATTCTCAGATAAGTGTCAAGCAGCCGCAGAAGCATGCAACAGACATCCAAACGGTTTGAATTTTAAAATTGCTAAATTACTATGTGTGCATTTATATGTGTATTTTGGTATTGCAGATGCCTATATATGTGAAAACTTTAGATGTGAACGCAGTGGTTTGACTAAACCGGGTGACTCTGGCAAATGTTATTCAAAATTCAAAACACATCACTGATACAAACTTTAATAAAATGAGAATTATAATTACGAAAGAAGAAAATGTTTATTTTCGTAAATATATGTATGTATATATATGCTTCAGTATCCCCAAAACTTTTACGATCTATATCAAACCGAAAGTAGAATACAACTCTCATGTTTCCGTAAGTGCTTGAAGGTTTATTTTGGCGTTACTCGACGTGTACAGGATAGAGCGAAGAAGCTCATCAGTGACAGTAAGGTATTTAATTCTATTGACACACTGGAACATCCTTGTAGAGCGGGGTGCATCACATTGTTTTATCGATGCTTCAATGAATTTTCATCATCCAGAGCTCATCCATTAGTGGGTACATGCAAAATGAGTTAACTGGCATAAGAATAGTAACACAGGCCCAAAAAAACCCAGGTGGTTCTCATATGGGTTGCTGTGAGGTGTGCACGATGTTTCTAAAACATTAAGTGTACAATCCTCAATGTCACAAGAAAATATTAGCGATTGAAATGCAGTCGCTCGATTTCGAATTAATTTGAAGTCCTCTATTTCGACAGCTTTCCTTCTCATGGGCTTACATCATAAAAATTTTTCCATCTACTTTACAGTCATCCCAGATTGGCAAATTAAACTTTTTTTGTTAAAGTATTGACAGAAACTACTAACTTGTTCTTGGGTAAATACAACCCTTCGTAAAACCCAAAGCAAATGCATACATAAATAAGTTTTTGTACTATACCAAACATTTTGAAAGTGCATAGTTTTTGTGGTGGTTTAAAATTTAAAAAAAAAAATTTTATAGACATTTAATAAGTACTTTGATGCACTGAACACTGCTATTCCTCTGGCAAACTCAGGATTTTCTTCCATCTAGCGAACAAGTGAATTGTTTGGGAAAACTTCATACATACATATGATAATTGTTTAATAGATTTACTAAATAAAATAAAAATGAAAAATATGTGAGTTTTATTTTAAAGTTTTTTAACAAAATTGTTTCTATAAAAACATCCACTTGATAGTAAAACAGCAAATGATTGAATTTGACGTTTGTATTCGCAGTGCTGACGAAATGATCGAAATAGAGAAATTGGTCGATCGAGTCATCATTCGAATAAAAGAACATTATAGAGGTACCCAAACCAAATTTCTTTCGCTTAAAATGCGAATAATAGCACAACATCGACATTGAAGAACAATCAGTAATAGTTCTTTTGCAGTGTTTTTAGGAAAACAACACAGGTGGCCAAAGAGCCAAAATACCATGTGCATTTAGAAATTATCCTTGGAAATAAGGAAAAAAGAGCCAATATCTGATTTTTGATTCTCCCCAACGCATCTGAGTTTACCTATTCCAAATGGAATTGCGTTTTAAAATAAAGAAAGCAAAACTGAATTTTTATAATTTTTGACTAACACTATTTTGATATGCATTAACTTTGAGCCCCTACAAAATAGAATGAATTTGGCAAAAATAAAAATAAATTCGTTCGGATATTTGATTCGAACAAAGAAAACATTTATCGTTATGCTTATAACAAAATACAGAATAAATGAGAAAATATGCAATAATCTTGCCAATTGTAAGAAAAGTATTTAAGCAAGAATTTTATTATTGAAATATACAGTCTACAATATTAACTGTTAGATATAACATGGACGGGAACCACATTATTTTTTTGCCAGACCCAACGATATTTGCAAATTGAGTCTTGCCCACATTTGTGCTGGGAATCAGCCCGAAGTAATGCCGATCAGTTCTTTTTTGAATATATTTGCCATAAGAGAGACCAGAGTGTTCCGGCCAGTGTTCATACCTACGCAGAAAGAAAATTATAGCTTCCAACCATGCTATTTTCAAACAACTAAGTGTCAACAAATGTTTGTACATACATACATACATACATATGTATGTGCATATAGATATATCTATATGACAATAAATTTTCTTGCTTACACACACGCGCAGTAGTAGCAGATTTTCATTTGTTCCATATATATTACGCAGTTCTATCGCATTAATAGCTACAGTTTCTTCAATTATTTAAATTTTTTTTTTGTGAGAATAATTTTCATAAGACGAGCACAGACAAATTTTCAAATACAACACAAAACTGAGAAATAGATTAAATGTCAACGGCAACAACAAAAACTTTGTTAATGTCCACTACAATTTGTTTATTTCACCCTTAAGCTTTGGTTACCATTTAATATCTCAAAAATATTGTGTTTGTTATAAATATATTCGGGTCTGTTCTAGAATCCGATTCGGATTGATTTAGCAAAATTTTTTTAATCCGCATAATTCATAAATTGGTGTTCTCAATTCAGCATGTTTTTAGATATTCGAAGTTTCTGTTCGAAAAAAAAATTCTAAATGTCAAATACATAAACAATAGGTTTTTATGTTTTGAAAAGAACTATCAGAGGACGAAATCGATGATAAAAGATAGCTTAACATACAAATAATCGCCGGCGGCAAACCAAAAACGAACGGTTGACGACCGTCCAAACAATGTTTTTACAATCACGCAGAAAAATTTCAAAATTAAGTTAAAATATGACAAAAACTAAAACATTAATAGATTATTCTGAGAAAGCAGCTCTACCGCAAGCAGCAATCAGTCGCTCTTGACCGCGACGGGTGTAAGTAAGGTTGTGAAATTACCGGCGCGGCAGTTTGCCGACTATGAGCACATGAACTACGATCTTTGACAACCATATGTTGTAAAAAGAACGTATAAAGAATGGAATTTGACCACTAAATACAATCATATTAATATAAATATTGCTTAAATTAAACTATATAGGAAATTTATTATAATTTCCTTTAAAATGTCAATTTTTCTTTTTCAACAAATTCTGATTGCATTGACATATCACACTTTAATATGTAGGGCAACTTCGTGCTTTCGAACATAAGCAAAATGTTTGTATTTTTGTTTTGCGCAAGTGCCATTTGACAAAACATAAAAAATTTTGGAAGATATTAAAGAAAAGGTTTTTTTTTACAAATAATTGTGTGTAAATTAAAATTATTTTTATTATATGTAATAAAAAACACTTCAGATTAAAAGAGAAAATTTAGTTTTTATTAAAAAAGTTATCACTTGCATGAATAAAAGCCGATTCTATTTACTTTCACTCACCCTATAATATTCTAATTGAAAACGAATAAAAACATGGGGATTCGGATTGCAGAACACCAAAAACTCTAAAGTAATCCACTTTAGAGTGAATTCGGATTCCAGAACAGACCCGATTATGTTCAAAAGTTCATTATTGTCTGTAGATATTTTTTTGGCAAAAACATCATTGCTTTGGTTAATGTTAGTTAAGTATATAAATAGAAAGTAAAATTGCGTAAGCTTTGGTTGCCGAGTGGTTAACGCGGCTATGCCAAAATTGTGAAATTTGAGACGTCCAAAGTTCATAGAGTGCTGATGAAGGGTGTTTGCTACCCAGAAAGGTTGTCCACCTAGCTATAAAAATTTTTCTTTTCTTTACTTAATTGATATTGATTAAAAAGTGACAAAGCCTGAAAGACTAATTTAATATAAATGTATTTTTTTTTTCATAAATAATGTAATTTCCGTTATATGCATACAAAATCATTATCAAAGTTTACAAAAAATGTGATTGTAGTAACCAAAAGCATGTTTACTGCAATTTAAATGAAAATCACTTGTTTGCCACAACTTTACACAGTGTTATAGAAAACATTACGTTGTTATCGCAACCAGACTTTAAAATGTTTTTTCTCTGCGTGTAGTCATTAAAATGCCCCTAATCATTTCGAATAACTGGTTCTCGAATGGGCCGAATGATTTTCCTCTCTACAGTAAGTCGAATGCTGGCTTCTTATATTTTTTTCTTTTTCTTTTTTGTTCACTTTTTTGAAAACTTGTTTTAAATTTTACTTGTTTCGGTTTTTTTCTACATTTTATTTGTTGAGGTCTTATATCAAATGAATAAGCCCTCTAACCTTTTGGGACATAATTCAAGGGGCATTTAGTATGTAAGGCCTAAAAATGTACATGCTACCTGGGAAATTAACAGCTGGAGAGTACTGCCGGCCACTGACATTTTACATAATAGATAAAATATAAAAAATTTTTGTATTTAAAGATAAAAAAATATAGTGTTTATTTAACAACTATTGTATACAAATAACAGATAACAACTTATGATAAAATTGTTTTAAGAAGCATACTTTGTATATAAATTAACTGCTTGAGAGCAATACTGGTATACCACCGATACACAATAACGATACGTACCGGTAATGCTGATACCGTAATCATACCATACCATTATTGATAGCGATACCGAAGTAAAAAATTGTAGCGGTAATACTACCCATACCGTTATTAGTTTCGGCTGCCAACCTTAATATTTACGTTTTAGTTTCTCAAAAACTGGCTATAGACTTCTATTGGAAAACTTTTAAAACATTTCTCCTTCACTTAGAAACATCTATAGCAAATTTTCGCTAATAACAGTTATACCAAGGTGTAGTGTTAATACATCTGTAGCAATACATTAAATACTGTTTTTCCACATGCTACTCACCATCTTCGAACTTGTAACACGGACAGGCTGAACTTTCATCAAAACTTGGACACTCAATACTGTTGCTAAGGCCGGAGTCCAGATTTTGATTAAAAATATTCGTTAAGCTCGCTGCACTTTCCGGTGAAGTGCTAAGCATGGACGTAATGGCATCCCCTGAACTGCTCCCACTGACATCTGAGAAACGTTTTAAGCGCGTGAATATATGATATATTCCATTTTTGGGTATTATGCTTCCATGTGCATGTTTAATTGTTGTCGAGGTTGTGAAATTATCAGCATTATCTTTGTTGGCAGCTATAGTGTTGATATTGCTGTTGTTACTGTTGTCATCGTCTTTGCTTTCATTGTCAGTTAAAGAGCTGAACGTGGGGGATGATGAGGAAGAAGAGAACAACACAAGTTCATAATATGTTGCTTTATTTATTGTTGATAAATTCTTTAAAATGTTTGCCATTGCTATTGATGGTGTTGTTGATGTTGGAGTGTTGGGTGGGGATGGAGGTTTTGGGGCAAAGTAGTTCGTTGACATGTCTACGGCTATTGCTGTGGACATATGTGGCAAAGAGAATATTCTGATGATTGCCACAAAACATGTTAACAATAACATGAATTGTTTTACTCTTTGCTGTTGCAGCTGTTGATAAGGTTTGTTGCAACATTGTAGTTGAGGCTTGGTTTGTTGCTGCTGATGCTGCTGCATTTGTTTTGTTTGATTTTGCAGATGTATATGTTGCGCTTGATGTTGAAAAGCATTTGGGAAATTTTGGTGATTCAATGTAAGCCTGTGGTAGATTTCTATCTTGTCATTTTGTTGAGTCTCTTGAAAACTGACATTTCTATTTGTTGCTTTCCTTGCTCGGATGCAATTTCTATTTGCCAAACTACTATAGGCGTTGTAGTCAATGTTGTTGGTATTGTTACGTTCGCTTTTCGTTGCCATTGCCGCTGCTAAGGTTGTTAGTAAATATGCTGGTGTTGGAGTTTTTAAAATGTGTTTCAATTTTAAATTTTCTGCTGATGTTGCCGAAGAAGATGTTACAATTTCTGTCTTAGCTTGTGATATTGCTGTTGCTAATGACGACAAGGATGATGATGATGATGATGATGATAATCGTAAAGTGGTATCCTGGGTTGTTAACGAGTTAAAAGAGTTTCCAGTTGTTGAATTCAATAGAGCTGATTGTGTTGGATTAGGCATTGCAAGTGCTGAGGCTGATAATGATGTGGTTGTTATTGTTTGCTGTGCTGGCGGCAGTGCTAATTTTAATTTTTTTGCATTTGCAGGTTGTGACGTTTTTGATGTGAATATTTCTATATTTTGCCCTGCCATTGAGCTTGCTGCTGTTGAGTATTCGTTTGTAGCTGCTTTAGTTATCATGTTGCTGGCACTTACTAACATTTGCATGAGTAAGATTTATTAAAATAGCGTATGTATGCATATACTTCTTCTGCGCAAAGTGTTTCAGTTATTTATTTTGCGAGGGAGTTCTTCTTGGAGTTTTCTTCATTTCTTAACTCTTATTATGTGCCAGCAGTCGTCAGTCGGTGAGTTTTTCTTTTGACTAACTAATGTTGGTTTCAATTCAATTTGCATAATTAATCACTAGCATGTTAGAGAAACACAAGTGGGGAATATATGAGCTCCACAATTTCAGCATCAATAACTGCAGAGTTTCTTCTTCTTCTTCCTCTTCTTCTTCTTCTTCTTCTACCACTTCTAATTAAACTTATGCTTCTCTAAGGCGCATTGCGGCTTTTTGAAAGTTTGTGCGTGTGTTCTGAAATTCTGCAGGCATTTGCAATCTTGCAAAATTTTCTAAAGTAGACTTTGATTTTTTAGTTTTTTTTTCTGTTTAAGAAATGCAACTGATGTAATTTCTCTTTATGGTTAAAGCTCCGTGTTTTTTAACGTATTTTTTCATTGAGCATAATTCAAGAATGTTGTTTTCATGGAAGCCAATTGAAAAGTTTAAGAATTCGAAAAACAATTTTATTTCGCTGTTGTTCCTTTTTTTTAAGTTTTGCAGCTTCTAGCCTTCCAGCCGTTGCATACATATACATATATACCTTCGGAACACAGAGTCTGCAAGAAAAAGAAATAAATTACATATACGTTAAAGAAACTCTTTTAAGATGTTTGAAATAATATGTATGTTTGAAATAATTGACTTAAATACAGGAAGCCTGGAAAGTAGGCTTGTCGAACTGTCATTATTTAGACGAAGTGTTGTTTTCATACAGGCCCAACTTCAAGTTTTAGAAAAAAAACATTCCAAATTCAATACATACAGAAAAAGCAAAGGTAGTTGTCAATAAATCGTAGTGTGCTGGTTATCTATTCAAATGAAACCACTTGTTTTCTCGTGTACGTGTTTCTCGATACTGATTTATTTTCCATTCCTCTTAATTCTATCCTTACACTATGTTCTTATAATTTACACGGTAGTACATCTAGCGTACTATCCAGTGTTGTATGAAATATGTTCACTACACCTCCCTTTTTTGGGGGAAAAAATGTTGAAACAAACAGTTGATCAGGCTGTTTGATTCGACATTTTTTTTTCGTTTGTAGTTTTATTACTTTTACATTTTTCAGCAAAATGTTTAAAATCGTGTATTTCGCGCTCTTCATTATTTCAATCTACATATACATACGTTTTTAAAGCTATAAATACATACATAGTATGTACATATGCACTAATGTTGCATATAAAAATGATTAGTTTATTAATTTAAAAAGAAAAAAAAATTTTTTTTTTGTTTTTTTTTTTTGTTTACATAGTTTTAGAAATGTATAATATGTGTATACTTCTTTGTTTTACATATAAAAATGTATATTTTTCATTTTTATTAAATATAAAAAAAAATATATTAAAGTGTTTTGAATTCAGTTTTGTTTAGGTTATTCAAATAAATGAATAATTTATAAAATTTTCAATATCTTCTAATGTTGTTTGATTACTATTTAAAATAGATACACATTTTTTAATTATTATTTATTTATTTATTTTTTTTTTTTAACTTATACTATATATGGATGTTGATATTTTTAACATTGTGTTGTTTCCTTTTTGTTTTGTTTGAAGTCTGTTGTTTGAATTTTATAAGTTAATATATTTTTAAGCTTTTCGAATTCTATTTTTGTGCAACGTTTTTTCTTTTTTTGTATTTGGATGGTAGATAGTAACATTAACTCCATCGATTTTCTTTATAATAAAAGGACCTTCGTATACATTTTTGAATTTATCGTAAGGTTCTTTCTTTACATATATGAAATCATTAACTTTTACATTGCAAGGTTTAGCAAAATGATCATACAGCCTCTTATTTCTTTCTTTATGCTTCTCTATTAAGTTCTTTGCCATTCTATGCGATTTCTGTAATCGATATTTGACCTCCATACTATAATTTTCTGAATTGTAAAGGGGATCAATTTGTTCAAGGTTGACATCCTTTGGCATGTTTACTTTCTTGCCGAATACCAGTTCGTATGGCGTATATTTATTATCAAATACAGAGTTAACCGTTGTGTTGTGAAAGAACGTAAAGTATCGTAGATATGTGTCCCAGTCAGTCATATCTTCTCCTATATAGGCTCTTAAATACTCATTGAAAACACGATGGCTTCTCTCTACGGTTCCTAAGGTTTGATGGTGGTAAGAAGTTGAAAAATTTAAGTCAATATCTAATAATTGGCACAATTCGGAAAATACTTCGTTCTTGAACTCCGTACCTAGGTCGGATCTTACAGATTTCATCTTACCATATACCAAAACAAAATTCTCAAATATAGCTTGTGCAACTGTTTTTGCGCACTTATCTGGAATAGAAATAGTTACAAGATATTTTGTAAAATCACAAATCAATGTTAGTGCGTATTTATTCCCATGTTTCGATGTTGGCAAAGGACCTATTGTATCCAATACAACAATATCAAAAGGATTAATGGGAGTGGGTGTCAAAACTAACTCTTCCTTGTTTCCCTTTCTCACCTTGTTCAAATTACATTTCTCACAATTCCTCACAAATAATAATATGTCCCTGGTCATCCCTTTCCAATAATATTTGGTTCTCAGCTTAGCATATAATCGTTTACGTCCACAGTGTCCACCTATAATGGGATCATTGTGATAAATTTCTAAAAGTTTTGTTTGCTTGTCCTTATCAAAAACGGTTTCTATTGGATCAACTAACATTATTTGGAGTTTCTTTAATATTCTGTTACCATACTCCTTTAAATCTTGTATTTTGTAGCTACTGAAAAATGAGTCATTTTTTGACCATTCCATAAAAAAAATATTATAATTGCTGGCTTCTTTTTCGAGCCTCGAAAGCATTTTATCGAAATTCAATGCTTCGTTAGCAATTTTAACATTTATAATAAATTTACATTTAAATTTTTGATAAATCTTTAAGTTTATGTTAGTTATTTTTCCATTTTCGTAAAATAATTCCGTTTTTATCTTCGCAACTTTCTTATTAAAGTCCTGCGAGAACTTATCGTACACATTCAACTTAATATCTTGGTTCTCCAACAAAGGTAAATTGTCTGTGTTATGACGTCTAGACATTGCTCGCGTTGTCATAGCAAAAATTTTTTCATCACTTGTCTCATTTTTCAGTTCGTCAACCGAAATACGAGACAAAGCATCCGCTCCTACGTTATTGCTACCTTTGATGTATTCAATAGAGAAATTATATTCTGAGAGTTTTAATCTGATTTTTGTAAGCTTCGATGAGGGATCTTTCATTTTGAACAAATAAACTAACGGTCGATGATCAGTTCGTACTATAAATTCGGTTCCATAAACATATGGCCGAAATTGGTTAATGGCAAAATAGATCGCAAAAAGTTCTTTTTCTATTACTGGTTTCTTTTGTTCTGCTTTACTAAATGCCTTAGATGCGTAGTAAATCGGTAAATCATTTCCGTTAAAATTCTGGCTTAAAATCGCTCCACAGCCAGTGTTTGATGCATCTACAGTTATGAGAAATTTTTTATTGAAATCCGGGTATTGTAATATTTTTGGCGAAATTAGTTCCGCTTTTATTGTCTCAAATGATGACTGGCATTTCTCATCCCAAACAAAATTAACTTTTTTCCTTGTTAACTGATTTAAGGGTGCTGCCAGTGACGCAAAATTAGGAATAAATCTCCTATAATAGTTCGCAAATGCGACAAAACGTTTAACAGCATCTTTATCTGTTGGTACTGTATACTTTCTAATTGCTAACATTTTGGTATCATCCGGTAGTAGTCCACGTGAAGTACATTTGTGACCCAAAAATGTGACCTCAGGTCTGAAGAAATTGCATTTGTAAGGGTTAATTTTTAAATTGAACTTTCTCAAAATATCGAAAACCTTAGACAAATTCGCCAGATGATGTTCCTTACTACATCCGATTACAATTATGTCGTCTATATATAAAAACGCTCTGTTAGGTTCCAAACCAGAAAAGGCTATAGCCATCATTCGCGAAAATGAGTTCGGGGCCACGTTCAACCCGAAAGGTAGGACCTTCCAACGGAATGAACCTTGATCCGTGCTAAATGATGTTATGTCCCTCGAGTCTACATGAAGTGGAATCTGATGAAAGCCCGAGAATAGGTCTATTACAGAAAAATGCTTGGCTCTACCAAGGTTGTCAAGAATATCCTCTATCCTTGGTAAAGGAAATTTGTCTGCAATCAGTTTTTTATTTATTTCTCTAAAATCGACACACATACGATACGTTTTGTTATTATCTGGACTTTTCTTGGGTACCAAAATTAAGGGACTATTATAATTTGACGTACTTGTTTCTATCAAATTGTTATCGAGTAAACCCTGAACCTGTCTTTTTATTTCACCTCTCTGTGCGTACGGTAATCTATAATTTTTCACATAAACCGGATTCGTATCATTGAGGCGTAATTTCTGCTCGTAAAAATTATTTATGGTCATTTTGTCATCTTTCAAGGTGAATATGTCAGCGTACCGTTCACATAATGGAATTAAATCCTCTCTGATGTCGTTCGGCATTTTATCCTTCAATATTAATTTTAGGTTTTCAATACGATTGTTACAAGGAATGTTTTTGTTAATAGAGTAAATATAGAAATTTGAAAGTTTTTCGGATTTAACATCATAGTTGTGTACAACTTTCATTTCATCCGTGGTGTTTAGTATACGTAGCACGGGATTTTCTGAATTAACTACACATTTACTAATAAATACACCTTTGCAAATTTCCTGTGATTCAATAAATACTGGTTCTGTTATGTTGTTTAAATGAAAAACTCTGAAAACCTCGCATCTTGGTGGGAAAAAATATGAATTCTTGTCCATGCCATGAGATATTGGAATTGTTATTTTTCTTCCATATGCGTAAAAGGAAATAGTCATTGTATTATAATCGAGTCGACACTTATTAGTTTTGAGAAAATCTTTACCTAAGATACCGTCCGAAGGTATATTAAAATCATTCGGAACGACATGTAGAACTTGTGATATTGTGCAATTTGGAAATAAAAGCTTAGTATCTATTGTGCCTAAGGACCTTGTTGCGTTAGTGGTTATACCTACAATGTTGATCGTATCACCATCATTTATTTTTGAATTACCTTTAATACAAGAAAGTTTTATAACAGATATGTCGGCCTGTGAGTCGACTAAAAACGTATTAATTCGAGACGAAGCTTTGCATTGCAAAAATATAAAATCCGAAAAATTTAAATTGAAACTATATACCGATTTGATTATTTCTCCTCCATCATTATTTAATTTTCCTCTTCTTCCCTCAACATATCCTGCTGAGGGCCTTCCGAGTTTAAAACCCTGATTGAGGCATTCCGTGAAGAAAAATGGTGTCCCGTATTTCGAACTCTATTTGACCTAAAATTGCCCCTTCCACGACTATTGTGGTTACTTGCAGGGCCATATGTTGCACGACCACGATCATCGTTATTATATGATCTAGGTCTATAGTTATAGTTATTGTATCGAGGATATCTACCATTTCGCACACGATTTTGATTTTCAAAATTAGACCTGTTCCTATTATATCCTACTGATAATACCTGACACTGCTTCTCCCTGTCGGAATCTTCAATTATGAGTTTTGCTAGAACATCTTTTGGTTCTTTGAAAGTACTTGATGCTAGTATAGCCTTCACCATATCTGATTTTGCATTACTTCTACACACAGTAACCGTCTGCTCAATGGCCATTTCATGCGCCTTTTCTTTCGTTATGCCTTCCATGACGAGCGAACGTTCTAAAGCATCTGCCAATTCCTCAACATTTTTTGCAAAATCCATATAATTGTTTTGTTTAATATGTTGACCAGTCATTCTACCCATTACAACTTTAGAACTATCAGGTTTTATCCTGCTCTTAAGTGTAGTTTTAATCTGATCTACGCTAGTTATCTCATCTGGTAAAACTTCTCTAGCCTTGCCATCAAGTTTAGATTTTATAAAAGAAATGAAACACGTCTCTAAATTTTGCTCGGTAAGTTCCTTAATCAACTCGATCTTGTCAAGGAAAGAATTTAATGTCAATGGGTTTCCATCATAATTCTCTCGAATAATGTTAGAACACATTGAGATAAATTTTGTTTTTTCAGCTATTGAGGCCATTATGGAAGTGTTTTCTTTTATGCTTTCTTCTATATTTTGCTGGACGTTACTTTTCTTTTCGTGGTCAGTTTCAGAATCGGATCCACTTGCACCAGTTTCTATTTCGGATTCGGGATCTGTCAAGATGTCTTTTTGTATTTTGCCAAATAAATTTACGCCAGGTGGTATTTTTATGTTGCAATTAAGTTTGCAGAAACATTTTAAAACCAATTCCCTGCAATGTGTTATAGTCTTACATATATCTTGTTTTTCACTATTAGACCATATATCGACGTACGGTTCAGAATATGTTAAAATACTATTGTAAGTATCAATTACTAAATTGACATATTCTTCAATTTTATGTTGTTTCTTAGAAATTGGCCTATTTTGTAAAATTCGCTTCTTTACTTTGTAAAAATTTGCCACTAATTCTTGAAACACGGTAATATCGAAAGTTTTTACCGACATTTAATATTTTTGAAATTACTGATAATTGAAATATCATTAAATAAAAATGTTCTCTCTAGTTATTGTAAACATTAATTGTAGACTCAATTTAATGTGATATAAATGAAAACAAAACTCGTAAATTTATTCGACTGCGTTGCTAACGTTTGAATTGTGTTAAAATTGATACGAAAACGATTGTTGAAAATATAAATTCTTATGTACATAAACCTGGTGATATGAAATTTTTATTTATTTTAGTTTTAAATTTTTTTTTTTTCAATATTCATATGAATATACATATATATTATTAATGTATACATACAATTACATGATGGCTTATATCGCAGATAGAGTTATATTTGTAATGATAGTAAATATTTATAATTATAGTAAATATTTATAATTATAATAAAATAATTATAAATTATTCAAAATAAATGGATTGATTTATATATGTTAATAGTACGTAAAAAAAATTGTTTACACTACTTATGTAATAAAAACCTTAATGAAGTTGTATCTGCTGCTCATCTCTGATAATACCATGGATTGTTGCTGATTTCTGATGATAACATACAGCTTCCCATCTTCTTGTTGTTAACTTGACTTATGTTGTTAATGTTGATTATTTTCATTAAGTTGTAAGGATGTATGTAAATATTTGTTGTTTCTTTTGTAAAAGTTGTGATTGTTTTAGTTCATATTAGCGTTGTGGTTTGCATGTTTTTCATTACATACATATCTATACATGGAATTAAATCGAGGACTTGGTGTAAAATGTTTGTTGTAATGTTTTGTTTTTATCTTTTATCTAAGTACTAATGTTGTTGAATTTTTTTTTTTTTTTATTTTTGTTTGTTTTGTCATATTGTTCTCTATGCATGTATTTTCTTTTCAATATTTTATATTTGTAATTATATAATAATAATTTTGTTGATATTTGTTGTTTTGTCTTGACTTATTGTTTTTTTTTTTTTTGTTTTTTTTTTTTTTTGTATTTATTTATTAATTTTTTATATATACATATTTGTTTTGCTAGGTATTCATTATATTGTATTTGTAGTTTTGTGATGTTCTTTCTGTCACTTAACGAAATTTTGTTTTTAGCACATCCTTTATTTATATTTTTGATATTTTCTTTTACAACATGTTCCACTTTACAATAGATTCGTTCTGATTTTTTTTTCGGCGTTTGGATGTGTATATTTTTCATTCACTCACTTCATCCATATTCACGTAGAGCATCTCTACTTTGCTACTTAATTAATCGGTTTTTTTTTTGCCTTTTCGTGTTGTTTTTAATTTGTTCTCTCCTCAAGATCTGGAGTATAATCCGTTTTCTTTTTTTTCGTTAAGTTTCGATTTTGTTCTTGCCGTTATTTCTCGTTTGTTCCTTTTTTTGAAGGATTAAATTTTCTTTTTTGGTCCACATTTATAGTAATTTTAATTTTCCATTGTTGCATGACTTCAGTATATTAACAATTTTAGTTTTAAGTTTTTCGAAAAAATTTTAACTTTATAAGTATGTACTTATGTACCTATTGTCACATTGTTTTTTTTTTTTTTGTTGGTTTTTTCATTTTAAAATCCAAATTGAATGCAATTATATGCAGTTATTTTTTTTTTTTTTTTAATCACAATTATTGAAATTAATGTGCCTCTACAAATTCTTAGCACTTAATAAATTAATTTAACCGCACTCCGCGATTAGTGGTACAAAGTTTTTATACAAATTTATTTGCAAGTTTTTTTCTTTCTGTTTGTTACATACACTGTGTTTCTTTGTCATTTAACAAGCAATAATTTGTACCTATGCACTTATTTTTTGAAATTTTGAAAATTATTGCATATCTTTTTTCATTGGAACACACTTGGACAACATTTTTCTTTTGTGTATTGTTTTTTGTTTAAACATTTTTTTTTTTTTTTTTTTTATAAGTGTACAAAATTTTCTTTTTTAACACACATATGTATGTAACACATTAAAATTAAACTTTCTATTTGCCCGAAGGCAGGATCGCCATGTGCTGGTTATCTATTCAAATGAAACCACTTGTTTTCTCGTGTACGTGTTTCTCGATACTGATTTATTTTCCATTCCTCTTAATTCTATCCTTACACTATGTTCTTATAATTTACACGGTAGTACATCTAGCGTACTATCCAGTGTTGTATGAAATATGTTCACTACAGTAGAAAGATTTATTATTGCATCCGCACACTTTTCTATCACTTCGGCAATTGCATACCTACCAAATTAGTTTTTTTTTCGTTATGAAGGCTTCAAATAAAAAAACTAACAATTTCTCTCCCCCTCTCGATAGATTTTGTATCCTGGAATGCATTTTTCCATGTTTATGTACAATTGAATTCCCCCGTAGTAAACTTAAAAATTTCATATATAATTTTTATTTGATCTTCTTAACTTTTGGAAAACCAATTTCTGCAGCTTCAGGTCGTTTTTTATATAAAATTTATTAACAATACTATTTAATATTGCCTCTCTACTTTGGCATATTTAATTTCATTTCACATACATAGTTGCAATGTGATACTAAAATTTGCAAAAGCAGCTAAACTGAATTAAAAATGTATGAAGAAATGTCGAAAAAACAACATAAGCGAATCAGCTGTTTCGTGTCGAAACAAAAACAAATAAAATACGTGCGGTTTTCGGTTAAATTATCGCTTCTCTGGAAACAAATTATATATTTGTTCATAATGTTATCGGGCTTTCTAGTTCAATTTTTACTTCCTCATAATTGAGGAAGATTTTCTATGATATACTTCTATGAAATATATCATATTTCTATATGATATAAAAATTGAAAAGCATCAAAATTATTGTTATATTAGTTGATTCAGTTAAGCTGTTTTGTTTGTTATTGCTTACTTCCAGAAACAGCTGATTTAATTATTTGCACAAACTAGCTTGAAGAAAATGTGCGGGCTGTGTTGTGCGTGAACAATAAGAATATTTCTCTCACTTGCCCGAACTTTGAGTACGAGAACAAACTTATTGAATATGGGATCAGAACTAATTTTAATTATCTGCTATTAATCGTTTACGAATTAAAAATTTTAATACCCGTCTTTTAAGCCCAATGCTGTTCAGCTAAAGAGTTCACAATCAATTTAATATTTTCTGTTTCTAATTACACAGTTAAATTATAAATAATTGTCAGCAAAAATACCACGGGTGGCACGGGGCACAAGTGTTTAAGTTTAATTAGTATAATGAACAATTTTAACTTGTACTTAAACAAGTAGACATAAAAAAATTTTAATAAGGAAAATAACTATCTTTGAAGATAATAAATATCATTTGGGTTATAGAATAAGATTTTTTATTTGATATACATATGTACATTACATTAGTATATAAATGAAAAGTCAAGCTGCATGAGCTTTGGTATTCGAGTGGCTTAAGAAGCAGTGCTAAAACTGTTCACGTCCAAAGTTCGTAGAAATGCTGATGAGAGATGCTGTAGCACCTACAAAACAGTATTTTATCCTACTAGCTGTCAAACTTTACTTTTCTTTACTTGGGTAATATTAACCAAATACTAAATGATTAGCTTGTGATTGACTATGAGCAAATTAAGAATTATGTACATAAAAATACTTCTACAACGAGCCCTGGCAACTTCCTCCCTATTACTTAGACAATTGGTTCATAAATATTTCAGGATGTTCGGCTTCCAGTGTCGAAATAACAGAAACTCTACATTACACAAGGAAATTGCGAAACGAATACTACAACAAAGGAACGTGTTACATTTTATATCAGCCTTGTATATGGTAATATTTGGCATAAGGTAACTGAAGGAAGATAGGCAACAAGAAATGTCTTATATGTTCTTTAGACCTTAATACCTGTCGAAGACCAACGTAGGTGTTCAATGCATCGATACTGAATGGTAACAAATACATGATTTCATATATTTGGCATGACGAAAAAAACGTATGACTAGAATGGGTGCTGATGAGTTGCGCAACGGCTTGTCGTTTCTCGCCAACTAAAGTTAAACGGCTGCATTCATAAGAAAATTCAACAGCATTTGCAATACATTTTAGGCAATTTTCAAGTGTTTTTAAAATTGCTTGCACCCATTTTTAACACAATTTTAAAATGACGTTGGATAATGTTTATTTTTTAATAATAATTATTTATTATTCTCAATAATTAGCTCAAGTATTAAGCGAGGGTTTTTAGGGGATGCAAGCTCGACATATCACAACTGTGACGTCAGCATCTAAATGAGTTAATCATTTTCCCTCCCTTCCCCAAATATTATTATGTTTACTACAGGAATCATTTAAGCTAGTAGCTGGTCTACAAATACAATAAAAGTCGTAATAATTACAGTTCACAAAAACAAAATCAAATTTTCGATACATGTAGATAAATACCATAGAAAAGTAGTCACCAAGCTAGCAAAAGACTAAATTGCATCATTCAGAGTTCCTCAAGACAAATTCTGTGAGTTTTGGTAACATTGTGCTAAAATTGTTACTTCTATAGTAGTTGTTATAGTAGTATACAGATATCGTTTTTATTTCTATTATTTTTTACAATGTCATTCAATCTTCTTAAAATTTAAAATATACGGACTTGAGGCGTATGGAAACTGAAAAAAACATGATTGAACAAAAGGAAGTTTCTAATACGAGTAGAACACCTTTCTTCTTAAATCAATGGGAGTCAATTTTACTTTTTAGGGTTCCGTACTCATCATAGTAAAAAGGAACCCTGTTACTGAGACAACTACGTCCGTCCGTCCGTCCGTCACAGCGTCCATTCTGAAATTCGCACAATATATGTACCTTCAAATGCCCTACAACAACAAATGCTAAAAACAACAACAACCGTAATACTACCAGGTGTCCCTTTACAATGTAGAGTAACAGCTATTACTCTCGAACCGTAATAGATAGAGAGCTAAAATTCGCACAGTGTATGTATTCCCAGATGCCTTACAACAGCAAATGCAACAACAACAACAAATCGAAAACGACTAGGTGTCCCCATACAACATAAGGTAGTAATTAAACGTAACCCTCAAGCTGTAAGAGACAGAGAGATGAAATTTATACAATATATGTATTCACATATGCCATTCCATACGTACATTACACATACGTAGGGAACCCTAAGTGTGCGAGCCAGCCTCGTACTTGACTGAATTTTTATTTATAATATATTAATATTTGTACAAAATTTTATCAGATCTTTATTAAGTATTTTGTCATGTTCTCTAGGCTTGTATTGTTCTTTCGTAATCGATCAAAAAAAAAAGAGATACAAAATAGTTCATCAAAATTCGATTTTTGGTTTTGCATTTTTCAATAATGAGAGAACTAGAATATACTAGAATATACTAGAGAACTAGAATGTACTATGAGTCCATATACTAAAATATTATTAAACTTGTAATCTCTACTGTAACTGTTCGCTTTATCTCCATTAGAAAACTTGTGCTACATAGTTTTAGTATACGGGGTGTGCTCTGTCTTGGAAAAGTCATTGTATGCAAATTTGTTAATTATTATAATTTTTAAACATACATACATGCATTTGCAGAGGTTTTAATAAAAAACCTTGTGAAAAATTAGGTTTATTATTGAAATTAAACTAGATTAAGCAAAAACATATGTGTACATAAACAAAGTCGTCAGCGTTGATTAAATGCTATATTTTTACGCGCGTGTTTGCTTTCTAATAAAGAAACATCCTTGAGTATTTTATTTGCTTAAAAGTGGTGTTTGTTTTAGAAGAGATGTATTAATAAACTAACTTTGTATTATTTTTCAGCTAACATTAAATAGCTGCCTTGTGTATTTCTTTTAACGGTGTTTACGCAAACTATTTGAATAACAGTTTTATGACGAAAAAATATATACATATTAAAAAGTGCAATATACAATACGCTATCAAAAACATTTTTATTTTCTCAATATCAGAGGCAATTTTGTTTGTTACTAGATGTATTGGATGAATTGTATAGTGCTTTCGTCTGAAACTAAGCTGGTAATCAGGAGGGAGTTGCCTGTCTAAAAGAATCGCTTCTATACCTTCAAAGAAAAGTTTTTCAAAGGGCTTTGAGGGCAGTGTAAGCAGGCTAATTGGCCTGTATGTTGTTTGATTTTGATGCGTCCTTGTTTGGCCTAGGGATGACGATTATCTCAGCGGCTTTCCAAACTTTTGGGAAATAATTCGTGCGGTTTATTGCATTAAATACGTTTCTTAAATAGAATGCATATGCTACATACAAGTAACTCCATTTTCACCAATGTCGAAGTCGTGCGATTGTTCGCATTATAATAAGACTACTTACGCGCTTTCCAAATGTTTACTTTTTCAATTCGTACTTATTTATGTATTTTCTTTGGCCTGTCAGATACAGCCGATCAATTTTAAGAAGGGTTGTATTTGCACAAGAACAGTTTGGTCATTTTTGACAATACCTCAATAAAAAATCAAGCAAAACTTTAATTTACCGATCTGATATGAATGTGAAGTAAATGCCAAAAATTTCATAACGTACGCCAAACAGTCGAAATAGAGGAATTCAAATTCATTCGAAATCGAGAAACCACATTTCGATGGCATTTTTTACTTCTGTGGCGTTTCTCTTTCATTATTTTTCTCCATGTACGGCTACCGTGTTGTACAAGAACAACAAAATATTTGACAGGGAAAAAGGTAAGCAATACTGGAACTGGATACAATAATGATTTATAAACACACAACGTAAGTCAACATGCACAATTACAAGAGCGTTACGTACACCCGATTTCTTATGTACGCATTAATGTGTCGCTTTACTTCAGACGCACTCCGTGAACATGCTGTTGGTCATACATTTTATGTTAAACAAAAATAAAAATTAGATAAGCCTTTGTTCAAATATTATTCTTTTGTTTCACACAATATGTGTTTGTGAAGTTCAAAAATAGTTTGAACCAAAATTTTGCATATAAAAGTTGAGGATTGTGATGAAAACCATTCAGTTTAAAAATTGTTACTGAGCCATAATATGCTACGAATGAAATATATACTCGGTATTAATTTGAAAAATACAATTCGGTTTTATAAAAAATATAGTTAATTGGAACCATCTTTAGTTATTTTTGCAGTTTTGCTGGTTGTCAAAGACTGTTTACCACAAAGAAGAAAATATCTGTGTGTAAAAAGAAAAGATGGCTGTTGCCGTTACTCGAAAAATTGGACAACTTTAAGATTACTAAATAATCACTTCATAAGAAGGAATCGTCGTAAGTTTTACTTATTCGTTTACTAAATTTATATTAAAAGAATTTCCTTTTCAATAATAGTTTATTGTTTGCTATTAACGCCTGAGTAAATTTCCAACAAAAAAACCATAAAGTTTAGCTGTTTTCGGTCTTTAGGCTTTCATCATGTCCTACATTTTGTTGGTGGCATCCAACTCGTCAGTAGACTTGACGACTGAAGAGTTGGTTGACACAAATGAAATGACTGCTTAATGAAACAACTCTAAATATTTTGGTTTTTGGAAAAATTTGTTTTTATTATTTTCTCTTTTTAATAAAAAGTATGGTTCATTACAACATTTTCGGATTGTGCATACGTGAGAAAACTGGATGAGATTTCATATTGTAAGTCGACATATGATGATGCTCGAAATAATAATTATGAGAAATATGATTGCTCGGGAAAGACTCTGACATGTGCTGCTGACAAAAAATCTAGGCAATGCATTGTTTATGACAATGCTTGTAAATTAATATCAGACGTTTGCGTGGGAAATAAGACAAGTGCGTATTGTAAAATTTTTAATTTAATAGCGGTACTCAGAATTTTGTGCATCATATATTGTGATTATAACAGAACTGTCATCTAGGGTGACGTTGTAAAACGTTGTAACAGTAACAGTTGCTGGACTCGCTCTGGCAGAAAGTTTAAATTGGCTAAAAGTATATCTTTTGAAGAGCCTTGAATTACAATGTAACCAAATAGTGACAGATCTGATCTTATCAACAGGTTAATAGAACACCTTGCCCTGCATATTGGTTTGCTAACCAGTGGCAGTATCGTTGGTGTAACTCGGATTGTAAAATAAAGCTGCTTGCATTCGGCATTGCATTAGCTTATCTTTTTGGTGAAAGTAAGCTTGTATAATTGCTAATTACTTTATTTGGCCTTAGTTTCATTTTATTTGCACAGAAGTGAGAGGCATTTTTTGAGGTATAATTGCAGTGATCAGCAATTTCTTAAAGAAAACAAGAAAAATAAAGGTGCTGAAGATCATTGTGGTGGACGTGAATCAGTCATGGTATATTCCCCAGGTAATAAGTCTTGAACTGTACTTTTCTTGTCTTCTTTCAAAAACGTTGATCACTACAATTTCATCACAGCACAAAAAAATGTTTGTTTATTCTGATTAATTAAATCGAACTAAATCTTATAAAATTAGAACTAATTCTATATCATAAGTTTCGGATATATGTAAAAGTAAACTTGTTTAATTTATTGTTCGATTTCAATAAAAAAAAAACAAATAGCCATGCACTATTGCATTTACATTTTCGCAGAATATTTGCACCAAACGCTGAATATCGCTAATGACTTTCGGTAACAGTTAATAACAGTGATTTCGTCTTGTAGATTTATTTGCTGCTCAACCTTTTAGATGCACAGAAAGTGGATTAAACAAAGTGGGCGATACTGGAGATTGTCAGGAAATGAATCCCCTTTTGACCGCACCGCTACCTTAATTTGTTCACCTTCTAAGACACTTTATTGGGATGCCTTAAAACAAAAATTGCTGTGCTTTCTTCTGTTGCATGTTTTTATAATGTCTGCTGATGAAAAGTCTATAAATAAATTAATTTAATTAAATCTACGTAAATATTTGTATTATTTTGAGGGTAATTAATTTTACAGCTTCAAATCGTTTTTACTATTCCATACTCATGGAGTGACAACGGAACACTGCTACTGGCACTTCGATGTACGTTCGTCCAGCAGCGTGCCAATTCTCCGAAACGCTAAGAGCTGAAAGGCTGGAATTTTCGCAAGATTGCTTGTGAATGTTTGATGTGTGCGGATGTGTTTTCTGTGATGCCTTGTGCAAGGTGTGGAATCGTAATAGGTAAAACAATTGTTTGTTTACTGGTTTATTTGAAAGAATATTTTACGTTTATTAAACGCTTATGTAACAAATGTTTTATAGATATGTATTTGTTCAATAATAGTTTAATATACATTGTGTTCTATGACTACATTGCAATACGATTTTGTATTAAAAACAACAATAAGGCTTTTATATTCGTATTAATAATTCTTAGACGATTCTAAGATCTTACAATGTTGTTAGAAAATATTTTTAACCAATCGTGAGAACTTACAACTTCTTCCTGACAATATTGTAAGCTAAAGCATTGGCAGACCACCTACCTAACAATTAATTGTCAGTTAACTGTCATTCGTCTGAACACTTTGGTATCATCATTGCTAGTACATTGTCAGGCATTGGCATATTGTAAGATGCATAAATTCTCAACAGCTTACAATGGCGTCATTGTTAGAGTAATGACGTATGTTAAAGAAAAATGTGTGTGTACGAAAGGGAGAGAAAAACAAGAGAATAGTAAAAATGTGAGTACGAGAGGTAAAAAGTTGCAGAAAAGAGAATAAAAAAATTATAAACATGGTTATTGAGAAAGAAAAATAAAGAATGAATAATGGCATGTGTGTATTTTGATAATGACAATTGGCTGGCAATTTTTGATACCTAGAAAACCTTACATCCACGTAAGCTGACAATTTTTGTTGGTAGCTAAATTTATTGTCAGTCAATTCTCTGGCAATGAAATTGTAAGATTTTCTTGCAGTTGTCTGAACTGATAATTTTCTTAATGCTGACAATTTTGTATTTCTAGTTGATTGCCAGCACGTTGTTAGGTCTTACAATATTGTAAGATCTGACAACCGTCTATACGACGCTTTACTGCAACATAACACTATTGCTGGTATAAAGAAAATCCCGAAGGCAATCATATTCTGTAATAAATCTTAAAATTAGTGTAGGTATTTTGGACTGAGTCCTCGAAAAATAGACATGCATAAAAAGAACAAATCTGAGGTTCGACCGCTTTTGCTATTGCAGCACTTTATTGCGAAAAGTGCTCGAATCTTAGATTTGTTTTGTTTTTGCTTGTACATTTGTCGAGCATTCGCTTCACACAAGTTTTGAGATATATTATAGAACATGACTGCATTCGGAGTTTTATTCATGCCAGCATAACATACATACATATGACTGTGGAGAAGAAATAGGGTGACAAAAGAAAATGTTTATCACTACCTTCGAAACAGTTTGCTTACCCTCAAGGTGAAGGATATAGAAACAACAACACTTATGGCAAATTTCGTTAGTGAATCAGAAAAGGACGACTTGTTTTGTGCAAAACAGAACAAAATATTTTAGAACACTTGAAATTTGTTCCCTTATTTAGCACAAGCGCTAAGCGATACTTTGAGTCAGTAAAGCGGTCCCTAAAAGACAATCAAAGTGGGGCAGTCGGACGAAAATGAACAATGTAACACTTCACATTACACTCTTCTCTAAGATTTGAAAAATTCCGTGTACCTTCGCACGCCAAATGTAACCGAGAGTAGTTTTTAAATTAAGAGTTTTATATCTTTGCTTGTTTGCGTTTTTTTTTAACTACAATATTTTTTTTTAATTTAAATGAAAAATATAGTTAGGTTAGGCTGGTTGGCCCATATCTTGAGACATACTCTTAATGTTTATGGACTTGTTGTGTGCTACGTGGATTTAGCCATGAATAGTTTGACCCTAGGTGCATAGCAACTTCGTATCATTCACAAGGTTCCTTAATTTCCTACAGTATATGCCCAGTAATTGGATTATGTCGGTCTATGCCCCGATAGACACCTTACCACACATATAAATATAGAGCGCCTCGATGGATGAATTGGTAGAGTGCTCTGCCAAGAGTCTCCGAGGTCGCAGGTTCGATTCATGCCGAAGGCTCTGGGTGTTTCTGCAGACAAGCAAAAGGCTTCGCAGTTTTGTGTTTGTTTATATAAAAAAAAAAGTTAGTTGCTATAACCAACAAGTATATTTTATCAGCTTGAATGTAGTGACAATTAAAGTCCTTACAAAATGCATAAAGTTTCAGCCAGGGTTCCTTCACATAAAATAATTTTGATGTCTGCTTAAGGGTTAAATTATATATGATTGTTTTGTTCACTTTTAATGCACAACAGCAACAAAGAACACAAAAATTGAATAATGAGCAGAAAACTAGAAACTCCTGATTAAATATGACGTAAGGCCATGTGACATTTGAATATCTTTTCTAAGATCGTGCTACAAATAACAGTATTCCTAATGACGATTTGACAGTAAATTAAAAATGTTTTCCAATGTTTGCAAATGCTTAGCAAAGTATTGAACCAACTTGTTGCCACGTTAGCCAACACTAGTATATGAGACTTCAAGAACTTCGTCAACAACAAAACGTGTACAAAATCTACAGCATGTTTGCAGGCGTTGCATAATATACAATACAGCATATTTCTATCATGCAACTAATGTTTGTGTTGGTTGCTATAGCATAAAATATTAACTAGCAAATGCAAACATATTCTACTGTCCATGCGCTAATATTGTCAAATTTATGTAAAACTGACAAGCTGCGTTGTTTTGCTTTCTTTCTGCCTCTCCACAATAAACAACGTATTTGTTTTTTGAAGCCGACAAATGTTGATATAAATGTTAGCAAGTTAAATAGTGCCATAAATTAAAAAAAAAAATTCATAAATTAAAATTGTACAGCAAAACAAATTTTTAATTTAGTGTATAAGTTATAAGAAAGAAAACAATAACGTCTTGACTCTGAATGAAAACCTTCAGAACTTTTTATTAAACACTAGTGTGCTCAAATTCTTTGGAGTTAATTAGGTGGTAAGTGCATTAACATGTGTACGTTCGAATAAGTTAACTTGTCTAAATGGTTTTCATGGTATTGATTTTTCCAAACTGTAAATACAAATTTTCACAAGCCAAATGCCGGTAAAATATGGTATGTACTTTTTTACAACTACAATATTTTATGACCAAATTTAGACTGTGGGACAAGTAAAAGAATTGTTTCAACTGAAACCCAAATCTATTAACGCTTGAAAAGACAATACTCTACGTATTAAGAACTTCTACGGCTACCGTATCACTTTAACTGAACTTTGAACTGAATGATATTGCATCGAACTCAGAGTTATGGTATTGATAAACTGGAAGTAAGCTTATAAGACCTCTCTTGTTGTTTGTCTCTGTGAATACTTTAGTTAAAATCCAATTCATATCCGAATTCTTGTTTGCATCATCAACCTCCCTCTATTGCTTCAGTTATGATATCTTTTTAGATAGCAGTAATCAAAAAGTTATATGAAAAAAAAAGTTGCAACCAAATTGATAAAATTACACCTAAGCCAATACAATAGTAGTTGCAGTATTTTTTTGTTTTTTAAAGTGCATTATCCTCAATGTCATTATGATGTTATTGTGCTGCTGTCATTTTCATTCTTGACAATTAAATTTTATTTTATCGGATGAGAGGCATCAAAGCGCAACCGTTTTGTCACAGGCAAGCAACACACTCACATGTAGTCCAAACAGCAAAACACATTCATAAAATTTTTTTTTTTTTAAAGCGGGTGCATAATAATTATCAACATAAAATAATAATGCAAGACGAAAACATCAAAAATTAATGATTACAAATAATGGGCAATAGCCCATTGAAGTGATTGTTGCAAGTGTTTTGCGGAAGAAGAAACTTTTTCAAACTGTAAACTTCAAAAAGCTTGATGAAAAACACATGTCTAATATTCGAAAAGAAAATCTATTCTGTAATATATATTATTATTAACAAAAAAAAAAAAAAAAAAGAAATGAAAGTATGCTGAAGAGCTTACCTATTGGAAAATTCTACACTCAAAAAAAAATTTCATTACATATCGCATTGAGTATATATTTTATGGTGGCAAACGTCAATGTTTTCTAATAAAAAGGAAATTCGCAACAGAGAAATTAAGCTCTTTCTTCCTACTTTAAACCGCACCATGATTCCCCATCGGAAACTATGTTACGTTATGTTTCGCAGGCTGCCGCTCTTGATACCAGCCCACTTGGGTCCTACAAAGGTACCATTGTGCAATCCGAAGAGGCTGTATTGAAACAGCCATACACAACTTCCGACAGTTTTGTGGATGAAAAAACTGAAATGGGGAGTATTTGTGGACGTTTGATTAAGAAAAATAAAATTCTAACATAAAAAGAGAACATGAACTTAATTATTTATTTGCTTTCAGAGCCAATTGAAATGTATTAATTCAGGTCCAAAAATGAACCTTTTCAAAAAAATATTTGCTGTATTTCTCAGCTGTCAGCAAAAAAAAGAAATGTTTGCTGTTAAAGGTTTGTTTGAACATTTCTGATTCTCATCCCGTTCATGGAAATTATGGAATAAGTAAGAATTTTTCAAGTCTACTGATGAGTTGATTAGCACCAACGAAATGTCGTCGGCATATAGACAGCTGAGATATACAGCAAATATTTTTTTTAAAAAGGTTCATTTTTGGACCTGAATTAATACAGAGAGAACATTTATTTTTGCAAAGTTAACAATCCAGTTAACAACTTTTAGCGAAACCGCTTCAATATTGCAAAACATTGACTATACAGAACAAAAATACGACACAAAAACCACGAGTGTTTACTTTGGATAGATTTCATTTGGCAAATATCTGTTCACAATTTGCCAAATAAACGTTGAATAAACATGGAATATTTGTTTAAGTAAGCCAATAAAAAAAAAAACACGTGTTCACCTATTACGAATACACACCACAAAATACACGTCTGCTCTGATCAAAAGTTCACAAACAAGTCACTTTTCTTTCAACATTTTTCGAGTCTACTGACGAGTTCAATAGCATTACTCTATGATGGCGGGGGCTTATACATGGCTGAAAAATACAGCAAATAAATAGATCTAAAATAATACATTTTAAATGGTTCTAATACCAGATAAATGACTAATTTCACTTTTGTAAGTTTTAATTTGTATGTTTATAGTTTAAAAAGAATATAGTTTTACATACAGATTCGTAGGTAATCTACCACGAAAAAGTGAAACTTAGGCTAAATTCTCTGATAATTAATAACCAATACATAAAATTAATTTAAATGTTTTTACAATAAGTCCAGAGATAACTCCGTACAAGGCTTGTATAATTTTAAATTATTGGACATGTGGTACAGTAAAATCCAATACATCATTATATGACATACTTATGATGCGAAAGGCAGAAGTCTATTCGAAAACCTCGAAATTTAGAGAAAAAAATCTAAAAAAAAAACATTTAAGCTAGTTTGGAGAGTACATGATGGGTGTCAGTGGTTATTTTAGCCCTTGCGTAATGTTCTTACATTTAAATTTTAGGTCTGGCTACAGTTTTTGGTATAGAATAAAAATAAAATATCTATCATATCGCCTGTTCATACAGAATTGTGAAAAATCTGGGCCCAAATTGCGGAATGCATGATCAACTGATCTAGTATCTAGTAAAAATAATGTTGAACAAAATAAGAAACAAACACACAGCGCACGATAACGAATCTTTGAGTAAATTTTCAGCTCCCATGTTAGTCGTAGATAAGCTGAAGAGCTTCAAATTCTGTTTTATTTATCGACAGTTCGTACCAGTTAATCGTTGATTGAGCAGCCATTCTCCGGAGAAACATTGTAGTTGTTAGGTGATATCGTTTTGGGAAACAACAGTCGAGTTAATTGATCAAATCAAATTAATCAAATAAAATGACTTGTATTATAATGGCAAATTCTTTAATGAAAATTTATCTACCTAAATAAACAGTAAACTACAATTAAATTTACTAGTTCTTCTTGCTTTTTTGGAGCGCGTTTTTTAAGTGTAAATTGATGATTCATAGCAACCTGAATTTTTTATGCAAAAACATATAATTTCGACATGGTTGGGTGGAGATTTTGTTAATATCGTTAGGGTGCTTTTGTTCTTTTTGTTTTTATTGTGTTCAAGAGAACGCTGTTTTTTTCCACTAGCACTCGTATGGTAAGTAGCCCGTAGTTTAAAAATTAAAAAAAAAAAAAACAAACTCATCTGATTTGCATGAATATATAAATGACTTCAAGCGTGTGATGGTGGTAGAACTTAAAACTATTTTATCTGTTACTTGTAACGATCAGGTGTAAGTACATAAATACCCGCTTCACAATAACTGCACAGCTTTAACATTTTTATAGACAATACCTAAATTAGCATGATTTGAATGGGGCAAATTTAGAAAAGTGTAAAATGGAAAACTACCATTAATCAATAAACAATTTTCGGAAAATTTGAGCAAACAAAAACATCATCATGAATTCATTAACTTTGGAATTTTGAATAGCTTCGAGTTTCAAGGTTCTGAAAAACGCCAACTTTTAACAATAATGACAACAACAAAAATAGCAATAAAATTATGCTTGAATCATTTTGATTTGAATTGAAAAAACTAAATGATATGGTTGTATTAACTTGACTGTTTTTTTAAGATACTTGTTAAGCTTTTCAAAATCATCCTTATTGTCTCCTTAAACGTTATGAATTTCGATAAGAAAATTCACGAGATACTCTGAAGTTGACGAGTAGTCTTCTTTTTTAAACCATAATTCTTATTTCTTTAATTTTTCTTTCTACTGCAAAAAGTGAGCTGATATTTTTAACTTGATTTATTTATTCTTGAATTGTGCATGAATTTTCTTCCGGAGCTCAAGCGCCAGACATTTATTTGACTTTTCCTTTTTTACGTTCAGGCTAAAGTATTTTCTGAAGCAGAATAAAGCACCTGTGGATGTTTGATAGAAACAAACAATCAATTTCATCTAACCATTTATCCACCTACAAGTTTGTTTATAAGATGCAAACAAAAAGATGCTTTCATCTACAAACTTGCCATGGATGGGAAACATCATTATTAGCATCATCATCAGCAGAATCAGTTTTGTCCTTACTGCCGTCTTGGGCGTTATCGTTCGCAGTGCCTTGTGTTATTCTGTTTGTTAAAGTGGAGTGGAATATTAAGCAGTTGTGGTTGAACAAATAAGAGGGATTTTATTATAAAACTAAGTCATAGAAAAGTTAGTCATTTGAAACAAATGACTTTTGAATGGAAACTACAGCAGCGAAAAATATTATTTAAATAAGATCTAATTTTCCTACCAACAGCGTGCCTAGATATGACAGTTTTCTTTCACCTAGCTGAGCATCTACACTAGTTACGCTAATTTGAGAATACAACCATACTCGGGTTATTCTCCATTTAAAATTTGAATTCTGAGCACTCTAAAATGATTTTTCTCAAGTTTTTGAGTTTGGTTAGGTACATATGAGTTCACTTAACTTAGCGTTTTCTTGTTGTGTGCTTCAGGGACTTAAACATAATAAAGTATATGAATTCGGTGTTGTTTATACAGTTCCTTAATTTTCTCCAGCATATACCTCATAGGTGGCTTACGTCTGGCACAGCGTCGGGCCCTAGATACTGGGACTATTTTTATGAGAAGGCTAGCCATTCGCTTGAATAGTGTTCCAAGGTCACAGTATCGCCATCCTCCCACCAGGCCTTCTTTGAAGCTACCGTCGCAAAATCAACAGCAAGCAAGATTGATATGATTCATAATATAATGAACAATCCGAAATGCAAGCAGTTACATAAGTACTGGTCAAATACCACTACAAACTCCAATACGAATTTTTAATCCAAAACTCAGCACCTTCTAGGGATGAAACGATACCACGAGGGTATCGATACTTTTACTTGACACACTGTCGGTTATAAAATATCGTTACCTGCTCAGTGTTGGACAAAAAGTGTCGATACCCACTCGTATCGGTCAGTTGCTTCATTCCAATTATTTTATTTATGCTTTAAGAGCTAATTTATATTATATTCATATTATTTTATATATTATATTATATTATTTTATCCGAAGGAGAGCGAAATATTGACAAAAATAATTACTCAAATTCCAAAAGACCTTGAGCTCAAATAAATATATAAAATATAAAGAAAAACAAGTAAGAGTGCTATATTCGGCTGGACCGAATCTTAAATACCCTTCACAATGGTACATACATTCTGATTGATTTTTGGTGCGAAAAGTTGTTTTATTTGGCTTTTAAAGCCGATTTCTTGAAATATCGGGAGACGCTATATCTGGGGTATATATGGGCCGATTTTTTCTGAATTTCAATATCAGATCCACTACCGGGATTTAACACAGGCTGCAAAACTTTTATTTAAATAATTCTTAATATGCTCAAGTTCAACCACTGGGTGACACCAATTCTTTTTAATATCAATGAAATAAAGAAAAGCAAAATGTATTTCTTAATTATTTATCAGTTAACTTTATAGTAAAATTTATTTAACAAAAAATTGCATATAATTGCATTATTTTTGAATTATAATGCTAAACATTGCCATTAAGTGTGATTTGCTTTTCAATTTACTTACGTATGTGGGTACATGCATACGTATGTATGTATCTATAATGGAAAACGCTAAAATAAATTCTTTATTATTGAATATTTTCAGTGTGTTCCATAAAACAATGATTATATACATACATATATACATACATACATACATATTTACATTGCTTGCTTTTACAAAATTATTTTTTTCTTGTGCACGTTGCTGATGATCTATTGCGTATCATCATACACATGTATGTGTGTATGTACATATGTAAGTACGTAGGGAAACCCAAAATGATTTTTTGTGTGAATGAATTTGAAGACGCAATTGTTTAAAAGAATTTCATTGCGTACCCTTTTTTCAACAATTCTTTATATCACTTTCATTTTCAAGCTCGTGTATACATATGTATGTACATACATACACATTTTTACACCAAAGCAAAAAAATTGTTTATGCTAACATACTTGCACGCATACATACATATGTAGATACATACATACCTACATACATACAAATGTATCTACATACATACATACATACATACATACATACATACATACATACATACATACATACATACATACATACATACATACATACATACATACATACATACATACATACATACATACATACATACATACATACATACATACATACATACATACATACATACATACATACATACATACATACATACATACATACATACATACATACATACATGCATACATACATACATACATACATACATACATACATACATACATACATACATACATACATACATACATACATACATTCATACATGATCGCAAATATTATATACATATGTATATAGTATTATATACATATGTATGTACCATTATGATCGATTTTTGGTACCAAAAGTTGGGAGCATATGGGCCGATGTCCAAAAATTTTCTAATTTTGACCCTAAACAGCCTGTATGTACCATTCCGACAAATTTTTAGTGCAAAAAACTGTTTCGTTTAGCTTCCAGGCCCGACTTCTTGAGATATCGGGAGGCGCTATATCTCGAACATATATGGGCCGATGACAAAAAGATTTCCAGTTTTGCTTCTGACTAACCTATATGTATCATTCTGATTGATTTTTGGTGCCAAAAGTTGTTTTATTTAGCTTATAGAGCCGATTTCTTGAAAAATCGGGAGACGCTATATCTCACGTATATATAGACCGATTGCAGACATTTTCAAATTTTGCTTTTAAACACCTTATATGTACCATTCTGATCGATTTTTGGTACCAAAAGTTGTTTTATTTGGCTTTTAGAGCCGACTTCTTGAGAAAACTTGAGGCGCTATATCTCGAGTGTATATGGGCCGATGTCCAAAATTTTCCACGTTTGCATCTAAATAGTCTATATGTACCATTCTGATTGATTTTTAGTGCCAAAAATTGCTTTATTTGGCTTAAAGAGCGGATTTCTTGAAAAATCAGGAGTCGCTATATCTCAGATATATATGGACCGATTTCAAAAATTTTCCAATTTTGCTTTTAAACACCTTATATGTTCCATTCTAATCGATTTTTGATACCAAAAGTTGTTTTATTTGGCTTTTAGAGCCGACTTCTTGAGAAAACGGGAGGCGCTATATCTCGAGTGTATATGGGCCGATGTAGAAAAATTTTCCACTTTTGCCTCTAAATAGCCTATATATACCATTTTGATTGATCTTCGGTGCCAAAAGTTGTCTTATTTGGCTTATAAAGCCGATTTCCTTAAAAATCGGGAGACGCTATATCTCGGATATATATGGGCCGATTTCAAAAATTCCTTCGTTTTTAGGATTTAATGGGCACTAAAAATGATATGGTTTAGATTTTGAGAAAAAATTTTTTTTCAAAAACCTGAATACAAAAATTGTACAAAATATCCCTCAAAACCCGGTTTTTTGAATATATCTCGGCTATCCGCGGACCTATCTTACTGAATTTCAATAGCAGACCCACTACCGGGGTTTCACACGTTTTAGCGAAAGAATGAGGTTTCTATCTCAAACCGTTTTCTCAGAAACGGTATTTCAACGACTACAGACGGACAGACGGACAGACGGACAGACGGACATCGCTCAATCGTAATCGCTATTGATGCTGATCCAGAATATATATACTTTATGGGGTCTTAGATGGATATTTCAATGCGTTACAAACGGAATCACAAACTTATATATACCCTTACACATTTATGTGAAGGGTATAAAAAGTGGTCAAAATAACTAAATATTAAATTTATTATATATTAGTTTATTTTATATATTATAGATATTATATTGATATAATTTTAGGTCTGAAAATATACCTTATTAATGCTTTCTGTCTTTTTCATCCATCTATATGTCTTTATGGAATTATGAAGTAAGTAGTTGGGTTTCAAACATTTCTTTAAATGATTTCTAGTCTACTGATGAGTTGATTAGCATCAGCGAAATTTCGGCGACGTATAGACGCCTGAAAAATACGGAAAACTTTAATAAGGTCTTGTTAACGCTAACACCAAAATTAATGAAATTATTTTATAAGTCTGGCATCGCCAAATTATAATTTTCTGATTGTACTAATTTTCCAAATAACGAAAGTATTTAAGGTCAGCTCAAGAACATGCGCCTTTTTGCAGCCATCTTTATTCTGTAATCAGAAATCATACGAGCTGGTTGTGCACAGCGTCGAGTAATTTTGTAACTCAATAAACTTTGTAATTTTATGAATTTTATCCTGGTGATTTCCACACCAAGAAGTATGTATCACAATTTATTAATTATTTGTTAAGAATTATATTCTCTTACATTGTTTGAATTTAATGTAGGAATTTTAATATAAATACACTTTGCTACTTGGATTGTGTGTTTTATTCAAAATCCCGTGGGAGTCGCTGGGACTTGCAGCTGGTGTGCTTTATTTACAGGTCTATTTTTAGGCCTAAAATTGCCAATATGTTTAATACTGAGTGTTATAGTAATTTTTTGCAATATTTTCTGAGATGGCAAAATATTCGGAATATCCTGGAAACCTTATTTCTGTAAAATGAATTTGTTACTTAATAAAATATAATCTGGAATTATATTTTTCTTGATTGGTGAACAATTCAAGTAAATTCAAGCTTGGTTGGGTTAAAATAAAATAACAGATGTACAAGTATTTTTCACTCTAATAGAAGAACTCGTGAACACAGTGCTGAAAAGGGGAATTCTAAAAATTTATGGAAATGCATCAAATATTCAAGGACATAGGCATCTCACTTTTTTTTAGATTAGCGGCAAAATAATTTCCCTATGTTTTTTGATAGCACACTTTTGCAATCTCACACCAACACGTTTGCAGAATCTTCTAAACACATTGCAACCTCCTAAATACAGGTTAAATGTATTATGTGAATGGTTTTGAGGGAACTTTCTTTAAAAGGTTGTTAAATAGAGTATACTCTTTACATATTTATACAAATAAGCTGTGTTTAGAACTGAAATACATCAAGTAGAGTTATTTACATATAGTAACACAAAAAAAAGAAAGAAGTCTTAACTGGCATATCAGAAAATTGGTTGATTCATAAATTTTACCTTGTTTTGAAAGCCAACAGCAACTAAATTAGGAAAGCATAAACAACTTTTTTCTATACTGAATTTTACCTCATATTATTTTACAATGATTTTGTTTAATTTTTCTAGTACCAAGTAAGTAGTCATTGACCGATACGAGTACTCTCTTGGTCAATATCTATTTACTTGGCACTTGGTTTAAAGTATCGATGCTAAAAGAAGTTGGTATCAAGAGCAAATTATCGAGTATCGTTTCATTTCACAGTTTGCAATTAAGATTAAAAAGTAGTGAAACTAACAGATTACCCAGATCCATGTAGAAAAATTGCAAAACTATATACATACATGGACTTACCAGAAGTTTAACTCAGAGATGTTGCTGGGGGTTCTTGCCAGCAGACTCTTTTAAAAAGTTATTCATAAGCACGATGTAGAGAATCTTTTAATATGTGTTGCCTTAAATATTTTGTTTAAACATTTAATAAGTTGATATACATATGTATATGAAGCAACATATTCTAGTTACAAAATCCCAACAATTTTGAGACCTAGGAATGTATTGCTTATATGCAATTCAAGTTTGATTCATTCTCTGCTGTTGCATACTATATTTTATTTTGCATAATTTTAGAAATTTATAACTTCTTACCCGAGCAATATTATTTATTACAGTACAAAGTCTTTAACCCGATATTTATATCTGCCCAGCGTTTTTGTCTTTCACCAGCAAAACAATTCCGTATAAACCGTTATACCGATTAACCTTTAGTAGAGAGTACACATCAATCGACCAGATATTTTGATCCAGAATGTTCGAGACATCTTGTGCTTCTAGACCACAGAAGATAAAATACTAACCCCATAATTCATAAAAATTATAACAGGCTTATAAGACTGCTGTTTGACATATTTGTATGAAAAATCTGTCAAATAAGAGCTTTATAAACCTGCTATAATTTTTATGAATTAGACGGTGAGTTGAGTCATAGCAACACAGTTGAGCCATATCAATCTGTCCCTTGTGAAAGAAAAAAAAAAGAAATGCGGTCGGGGGACCCCCGTTAGGAACGAAGTTCCTTACGTTTTTTTTTCATCTTTGAATGTAATACAAGGTGAAGTCTGTCACCGGTATTCATAAAAAATAAAACGTTGCTGAAGTACATTTTAGAACAAATTTTATATGAAAAATTTGTTCTAAAATGTGTTTCAACAATATTTTATTTTTTATGAATACCGGTGTGTATGTTTTATTTTGTGTTGTTTTTAAAATTTTGAAATTTTATGATTCCTTAAATTTTTGGAACGTTTTCAAACTAATTAATATTTATTTGTATGTGTCTCCGCTGCTGTCAGTGGAGACACTGCCAATCATACACAATTGCTTTTCGACAGTACACCAATACATATAAACAGCTCACACGCTTTCGTGACAATTTCTACTAATTTCCACTACCAGCAAGCCGCGTTAAGGAACTTCGTTCCAAAAAACTTAACCCTTAAATGCATGAATTTTCCAAATACACTAAAAAAAATATATAGTATAGAATTTTACTTCCTAATGCACAAAAAAATTAAAATTATTTTTATTAATTTTTATATTAAAATTTATATAAAAAAAACGCTATGTTGCAAATCTGCAACACTATGCATTTACATAATTTCAATTTCTTCTGAATTTAAAAACCGCATCTAAAAAATGTAATACCATATGATGAAATTTCGTCATACTAAATGCATAGTGTTGCAGTTTTACAACATTCTAAAATAGGTCAAATTAAATTAAGAACAAAATTTTTTTTGGCTTACGACCAAGAAGTTTCTTTGAAAATATATGTTATTCTATATAAAATCAATTTTTGTTAACACGTTTGAAAATAACAAAATTATACTTCTCACCAAATCACAAGTTGTACCTGCTAGAAGAATTTTAATACCGTTACTTTGTCCACGTGAAATTCACAATCAAAAAGTTTTAAAACATAAAAAAGTGCTGCCAAGTACAACTCTTTTAATACACAACAATGTGTAGTGAGCGAATTAATACCATTTTGAGGTGAGTTTAATGGTATGTTGCAGAATTACAGCAACATGCATTCAAGGGTTAAGAGATGTTAATAAGATGTTATATCTCCTGTAGCTAAAGTATTCATTGTCAAGCCAAAGCCAACTAGCCACTATTCGACGTGTATTTAAGTAGGCTTTAAAAAAAGTTGAAAAGTCCATCTCCCGCTTTTTATGGCATGGAAATTTCAAATCGTGAATACGAGCGCTAACTTCAAAAATAGAATAGAATGCAGTCTGCACAAATTATCTCCACCAGTAGAAATCTCAGATTGTTAGAATTTTAGACTGGTATAGGTTATTTAGTTTTAAAAATTTCATAATTTTTATCACTGGCTCAAAGAAATCATTGCGTTCGTTTGCTACTAGCATATCTGATGTATCGAATACACTTTCATTTGGCTTATTTTTTTATTCTTGTTAAACTTGCAGTGTAATATATGCTGACTTACCCAATGTATATTACTCGATTTAATAAAAGATTTAATAAAAGGCAAGTGCTGAAGCCGAAAAAGAGAGCAAATAAAACAAAGCCAAACTGTTGGACCAACTGCTTTATAACAATGTGTTTTTCACTTGCTGTTGCAGCAAACTTTTTAATATGAAAGACTAAAATATAGTTGTGTTAAAAAAGTTGGTGATTTTGCAACATTTTGTATTAGTCCTTTTTCGTCCTCTTTTTAAATTCTTATTTGTGTCATCATCATATTTACTAACATATAAACGAAATAGTATCCAAAGTAGTGCTTAAAAAGCACTGAGTAGTTCAAGGTCACTCACTGCAAGTAAAAAATATTTATTTTCTTTTTTTCAAAGTTTCGCCACTTTGTGAACTGACAAGCTGCTTCAATTGCAACTTATAAAGCAGTAGAAAAACTGGCTCTTATATTCTGAACTTTTATGCATTTAAAGTGGTTTTGATGGAGTCTTTGGAAGGTGGCTTATAGGGGCAACAACAACAACCAAAAATCAAGTAGGAGAGTCAAATGACTTAAACCAACCACCTACTTATCTTTTAGTTGGCTAGTCTCATAAAAAGTATGTTTTTTTTCTATGTCATTTAAGTTTTTGTTGCATTTCGTTCTGATCAATTAGTGAAAAAAATTTTATAGATTGGAGCATGAACAAAATTAAGTTAGTATATTTAATAGCCAACTCTGAATTTACTTAAATGAAGATGGAAAGAAAACTGGACTGCTTAATTGTTAGGGTTCCGTACTCATCAGAGTGAAACGGAACCCTATTAGCGAGACAAGTACGTCCGTCCGTCCGTCCGGCAGTATGTTGCTGTATCTAGCCGCTACAACAACAAATACTAAAACCAACAACAAGTCGAAAACTACCAGGTGTCCCCATACAACGAAAAGTTACAATTACCTATAACTCTCGAACCGTAAAAGATAGAAAGCTGAAATTTTGCATAGTATATGTATTTAATGATGCTTCACAACAACAATTTCTAAAGACAACAACAAGTTGAAAACTGCCAGGTGTCCCTATACAACGTAGAGTAATAATTAGCCGTAACTCCCAAACTGTAAGAGACAGAGAGATGAAATGTGCACAATATATATACTCGCATATGGCCTACAATAACAAATGCTAAAAACGACAACAAATCGAAAACTACCAGGTATCCCTCTACAACGTAAAGTAACAACTAGCCGTTACTCTCGAACCGTGAGAGATAGAGGGATGAAATTTGCACAATATGTGTATTTACATATGATCCACAGCTACACTTGCTAAGAACATTAACAACTGTAAAACTACCAGGTGTCCCTTTGCAACGTAGAGTAATAGCTATAACTCTCGAACCGTAAGAGATTAAGAGCCGAAATTCGAACAGTGTATGTATTCCCAGATGCCTTACAACAGCAAATTACAACAACAACAACAAGTTGAAAATTACTAGGTGTCCCCGTACAACATTAAGTAGCTTTAAAAACAGAGAGATGAAATTTATAAAATATACATACATACGTATTCACATACGCCATTCCATACATACATTACACATACATACGTACGGAACCCTAAGTGTGCGAGCCAGCCTCGTACTTGACTTAATTTATTGTTTCTTTTAAGAAGACAAGGAAGGACTATTTTTGTTAAATTGGCTTGAGTATCAAAATTGAAAAATCATATTTCAGGCATCCGCTTTTCATTTTTTTTTTTAATTTTTGTATTCGATGCCCATACGGAAGCCAGATACAGGGTCGGTGTGTTGAAAAAAAAAAATGTTTGGTAAAACAGATATTGGGGGTTGATGATAGATATGACTCCTCTAGAGGCCCTGCAGCTGATTAGTCCCAGAAGTCTGGTATTTGGGCCCTTCAATAATGAACGCTTTAAAAGTGGCCTTTTGAAAACAGGTGTTAAGAAAACAAATCTGTGTACCCCTTTTAGTAAATTGGTTGATGAGCAACAATTAAACGTACCGTACCTACCACCTTGTTACCATATTGGCAACAAATTAGGTGCTTCAGCAATATCCGAGTCTGGTTTCTCTGTGTGCCATCAAGGCTTTGGCACCCACTTGTTGCTGATTATTCGACTATTGCCACCTTAATTTGTTGCCTCAATTTTTCCTGTATAATTTTAAAAATAATAATAATTTTTCATATTTAATTTTACTAAGGCAATAAATGCTTGTTTAAAAATAATTTGTCTACTTTTATTAAGGCCAGTTTTAGTAAAAATAGCTTTATTTAATAAACATGTCACAAACAGGCTAACAGAGCAACTAATACTCTTTTAAAGAAGATAAAAAACGCATTCGCTCACTTGCTGAAGCAAAAGAAAACAACAATATACCTTAGAAAGTTATGGGATCATTAGACAACGAACTCATTTTTAATTATTTTGTCTTCCTTAATCGTTGCAACTAATCATGCATCGTTGAAACTTATGTGTTATTTATCATAAATAAGTTTGTGCGGTTGGTTGTTGGTGTTGCCTGTTGCCTGGCCACAATAAGGAGAAAAGTTAATACCCACTGAGCAATGGATATGTTAGATAATAATAATACTGATACTTTGTACAAAAAGTTACGAGTACTTGCTATTTAGACATAAGACCACTGAGAATCATGCATATGTAACTCTCTCATGCACAAGTACGCAACTAAGTGCCAATAAAGTAGTTGTCATATTCATTATTGTTGTTGCGTTCTACGGATGATGGTTACGGAGCTGCAGTTGTTTGTATGTATGTGTATTGTTGTTTGAACATGTTTACCAGTAATTACAATCAATTCTAATCGTTGTTTAAATGGTACGTGTTTCCAAATGACGTGTTTTACATGGACAGCAACAACAATAGCGAAAAATTGCAATAACTGGAGGCAGTATGGGCAATAGCAAAAATCGATTTAAATAAGCTATTAACTTGAAGGGAATGGTATATTTCAATGCAGAGTGCTAAAATGGTTTTTCTGAAATTTCGAGAGATGAGGAATAAAGTGTCCAATAAAAAAAATTCAATTCAGCGTACAGGTGTTAAAATAATACACGGAAAATAAAATCAAATTTTGGTTGATGCTAATATTTTTACCTGTTATCTCTGTTATTTTCTCTTCTTTCAAAGTTTGCCTCATTCCAGTTTACGGCGAGCAGTGATATGTGTCCATATCGAAAATCGGCAAAAATAAAGTCTTCATTGTAGAAAGATGAAACTTTGTATACCTTCAAAAAAATCAATTTTGGGGAAAAAGGGTTTTAAAATAATTGATTTTTTACTATTTTTTCTATTTAAATGCTCTGAAATTTTTTAAATTCACCTCAAATGGTGTATTTAGGTTCTGTTGTGAACTGTTTTAAGTTAAGCCCACCTCTCATATACATTTTTTTCTCTCAAAACTCGATTTTTTGTTGCTTATTTTATACTATTTAGAATTTTTATTCTGCTGCGAACTCTTTTAAGTTCAGTGCATGGACACGCCTCATACACCATATTAATTAAAAATCGATTTATAGGTGTGTTTTTCATTAGAATGCATTGACAATTTTTAAATGCTCATAAGATTGTGTATTATAGATCTGCTATCGACTGATTAACTACTGTGTAGGGCAATGAATCGTACTTGGACTAGAAACCAGCACACAGTCCAAGCCATTATAATTGACTGATAAACACATTTGTTGTACGATGAATCGTATTTGGAAAAGTCTGTAATTCCTTCTTTTAAAGACTCTGGAGTGGATTAAAGATCATGTTGTAAATGAATTTATTACTTTAATTTTTATTACTTTAATTTATTTCAATTAAAGAATACTTTGATTTTTTAATGTATAATTTTGAAGTATGAAAATTATTTTTTGTCTATTCTTAAAAATTAATCCTTCGTGTTCAAACATAAAACCTTGCTCTGAAATATTTTTATTTTATATATCATAGATCTACGTCTCAGGATGTTTATAAGTCCGCACCGATGAACCGCTTCTCAACATACCTACACAAAGTGTTGAGACAGTACTGCACTCTCTTGTGGGTTCTATAGGGAAAAATATAAGGGAAGCATGGTATACTTTAGTTAGCTTTGTATATGCAGAAAGTGCTTTCAATAAATTGAAATCAGGAGTCGTAATTACGGCTCTAGATAGGCTGATCATTGATTAGTCTTAGTCTATTGTAGGCTTCATACGAAAATTTCCGACTTCCAGCATGGGACAGGGCGATATCTGCAGAGTGGCAGGCAAAGGCACTCCACAGGAATGAGTTCTTTCCCCCTTGCATGGAATATTGTCTTGAATTTCCTGATCTTGCTGTAGCGGTTTGAGGAAAATATCCCGCACGCCTCTCACAGACAACAGATGCAGTCTTCACTGACGACCATCAGTAGGTAGAGCACCAACAGCCTCAGCGTAAGTAAGTCTGGAGAAAACCGAGCTTGTTCTCTATACTCGGAAATGTAAGCCTCCACAGCTTAAGCCTCCAACTGTTAAGGGGATTGAACTAAAACTAGTGAAGAATATCTTAGCACTTACCTCAGCTCTAAGCTTGCATGGCAATGGAAATTTTTTTTGTTTATTTCGCATATGTCAGTATAGATTCTTGAGATCATTGTAAAATATTTCATAATATTTACATAAAATGCAGTTGTCTCATATGTATATGTTGCGCAATTCGTTCCAAGTTTCAGAAGATGCTCCGTGCAATAGTTACCTCAACATCATTTTGGAATGAAGAAAAAAAAAGTCTACTACGAAATATCAAAAAATTCGTTTTCGAAGAGACCCATTTTCTATTTTTTTATATTTGGTGTAGGAGTTGCCTAAGAAGGCATGGTAGGGGTTCGGTGTGTTCGCAAATGATATTGGAGAGATAAATTTATTGGTGATTGGTCATGGCTAAGGGCCCTAAAAATTAAATTTTCCTCCATCGCAATAATTTTCCCCAAGGCACCCTTCTTCCAAAAACTATCGGAAATCGGCAAATTATAATCCATACAAATCGATTCAATCTTATGTATAAATACAAAATGAAAAATTTTAGATCAAGTAAAACTTGTATTTGCTATGTAGGTATATTTATGATAGATATCTAAGACTTTATGTATTAGTGATAAATGCAACTATCAAGTCGATTTATTATAATTTTAGTTCGAATAATATCTAATGGTTTTTTCTTCTTTGCAATATGGGCAAAATTTTATATATATTGTTTTCGAAAAAAATGTATATGAGCATAGTTTTTTTGGCGACCTTTTATTATTCATCTTAGTCTCGTTAAGCTGTCGAAACTCGCATTTTAGAAAAAAAAAAGTTCAGAGAAATGTTCACTTTTTTCCCTAGAAAAATTGGTAAATAACTAAATTAATTTGTATCTATAGATGGAGTAAAAAAAACCCTATCCACTAAACCAAATGAATATGGTCACACTGTATTAAGTAGTTTTCAGTTCTGTATGACAAATTTCGTCATATAACATTATCGTGTGAATTTTTAAATAACCAAACATGTTTTGTTGGCGACGACGAATATTTGCCAATGAAAATTCGCCCCAGTTGTGTTCCTACATAACTACAAAAATACGTATAAAACGTTTGACTGGTTGCTTTTACCCCTACCGAATAAATTTTCTTAATCTGTTCAAGTTTTCGATGTGAATTTCAAAGCGATTTTTTTAAATGAATAGAAAAATACGTACAAGTAATGAACATGTGAATGTTGAGAGCAAGTACTTGCTACTTTGGTAGAAGTTGAGTACTTCCTTATTCCTTTAACGGTGCACCCAGAGTAGAATATGGCTGAGATTGTTGTAGCAGTTATTGCTAGTTATATCGTTACCATTGAACACAATGTTTTTCAAGTATTTTTATTTTTCTTCACTTCTAAAAACCAAACTAATTTTATGGCGTTTACAAAAGACCCTTTTATGGGGTTTTCAAGAGAAACTCTGTACTGGTTCCTTATTGATGTTATTGCTCTTTACGCTTTTATGGTAAATGAAGAAAAAGCACAACAACAGAATGAAATAAAATGAACATCAATTTGAACAAAAAAAAAGAATACAAGTACTAGTTAAAAATACAAGAAGTTTCCACTACTTACAAATAATGAGAAAGTTTCCTAAGGAAATTACTTAAATTAGACATCTTAAGATGTAACAAAGTTAAAGTAGATTATTGAGTATGACGTTGTGCAGTTGCAGTGGGTACTTGCAGTCTGTTATAAGGAAAAACCTGAGGTTTGGAAAATAGCATTACCAGTACATCAAGCTTAATATGATCAGGTCGGTTATTGCTTCTAATCAAATGATTTTTAACAATTTTGGATCTTATGAAATTTTAAAAACAGGTATGTTTGTCTCATAATAATTTCAATTTCTCCCTCTTGTTGGATACAGGAGCTATGAGGACAACACCACTTAGGCATAAGGCAACATTGGCTCTTCTATGCTGACTGGTAGTTATTTTTATGAACTCAACAAACGATTGTTTTTAATTTAACTATAGCTGTTGCTCTTTGCTTGACTTATTAGTTTAGCAAAGAAAATTTAGAGAAAATATCCTTTTAGTATCCCGTACTCATAAAGTGGCAACAGAACCCTTTTATTGCAACCAAGCTGTCTGTCCATCTGTGCGTCAGAAACACCATTCTCCTAAGCCGTAAAGGCTAGGGCGCTAACACAGTAAATGTAGTTAACCGACCACCACAAATACTAAAACCAACAATAAGTTAAACACTAAAGGGGGGTCCCCATACGGGAAACTGTGCAATTAGCTACAGCTTTTGAATTATGAGCGCTGGAGACTTAAAATTTTCCCGGTATATGTAATTGGCAAGCCTCTACAAAATAGCAAAAACTTAAAATTTGGTAGAGGCTTATGCACGGGCAGCCACCTAGTTTGAATATTAGCAGTCGCTTTTCAGGCAAAAGAGATAGAGGTTCGAAATTTGCACAGAATATGGGGTTACATGGGATCCACAACAACAAACACAATAAAAAGGTAAACACGAGGGGTGCTCCCACACATAAAGCTGAACTTAGCTGAAACTTTAGAACCGTAAGTGATAAAGTCTTAGGATTTGGACAGGGTATGCAGTTACCGGGCCTGCACAGCAACAAATACCCAAAATAACCAAAAGTAAAAGATTTAAATCTTTACCAAACTCACGGGATCATCCTTCAAATTGATAACTAGCTGTAACTTATGAAACGTAAAAAATATTGAATATAAATTAAGATGTGATATCTAGTTGACTGGTTCCTACTGCAGAAAGTAGCAAAGAGCTGAAATTTAAATAAATGAAAATTATATGTAACTTTTTGATCAAGGAAGTAGAGATCGAACTAAAAAGCCAAAATAGAATTTATAACAATTTTAAATCATATATGTAGTTTGACTAAAAAGTTAAAATATAATGCATATAAAGAGATAGAGACTTGAAATATTTATAGGATGCATAAATGTCTGGCGCCTACAGCAACCAATACCAAAAATAATGAAAAGCTAAATTTTAAATAGTGCTTGAAACCAAAGCAGATGCAGACCAGATAGATGCTTAGAATTCGCCGCACAACACACACAAGCCAACACATGCTTTTGCTAGTTTTAAGTGATTTTTCTCGTCCGGGTCTAAATATTTGCCAAACGCTTTAAAAGTTATATCTGAGCTTTAAACACTATGAAAATAAAAAAATTGTAGTCACAAAACTTTTCTACCACCAAAAATTTTTAGAATAAAATGGCACCAATTTTCGTTTTTTTGGTAAGCGAAGAAAAAAAATTTGACATGTCAGAGCTTTTTAATGCAAGAAGCCAAAAATAGTCACCTGTGCTACCAAGTTCACCTTGTATGAATTCGCCTTGGCTTCAAACAAGGGTTCACATCCAGTTGCCTGGCTGTTACAGCAACAAATACTTAAAATAAGACAAATGTTGAAGTTAAAGGGTTCTTCATAGAAAATGAAAATTTCCCTATGCTAAATGAAATCGACTAAGCCACTTGCGCGGCAGTATGGAACCCCTGCTGTACGAATCAGTTTCGTTCTTGGCTAAATTTATTAATTTTCATTGAGGAGATTTTGTACTAAGTTCGGAGAACAGCTTAATATTTAAATAAGCATCTAAAAATTTGAAGTATTTGTTTACCTTCTTGTTTGAAGCCATTTTAAGGGACGTGCGCTTCAACATATGTCTGGCGCCACACAGCTGCAGTATTTATTAACATTTAAATATCTTCCACGTATGCTACTTCAAAATTTCAATTTCATTGTTTTCAATTTGTGGCACCTTTTAACCAATTTACTTGCTACGTTAGAAACATAAATAAATTATGTCACTATGACCGAAATTATAGTTTACTGTTGAATTAATTTGAAATGACTTGACATTTCCATGAAACAGGGAGCGAGCGGTAACCTTTTGAGATATATTGTTATCTTAATAATTTTCTCAAAATACAAGCTTTAAACAGCAAACCTTTATTTAAGACTTACCGACAGGTATTTACCGATTTTCTTTTTTAAGAAAGAGATTAACAATATGTTATATAAAAACTTATCATGAGACGTCTCCTTCGTTAGCAATTGTAAATGACATTTACAAACGAAGAATCGAAGAGAAGGATTTCCTCTTTTAAGTAGTAACATATGCACATACATATGTGTATGTTTATATCTACATATATGCGTATACAACTATTGAACTTTGCATTTAAAAAATACAGTTCCATTAAACAAAGAATGAATGAATCATCATCATCAGCCAGTGCACCAAGCATTACCAGTCCCATCAACATCGTTACATAAATGACACACACACATTAATACCTGACAGAAAGTGGAGAAAACTGACCTTCTTAGAAACGAAAAGTCTGTGAGATTTTGAAACATTTTTTTTTTTTTGGAAAGCAAAAATATACATATTTTATATTCACAACCACGAAAACTGAAAGACACAAGAACATCAGAGCTGCATAAAAAATGGTATTGATTTTCTCGTTTGCATTAATAAAGGACATGTCAAATGAAAACCGACAGTTAACCACACAAATCACGATTATTCATCATAATCCATTAATATTATGTACGTATTTTGATGTTGGATATTCAATATATCAACGAATATGGACTAGTGCGTTTGGCTTTTATTCTGGCATTACATATACATACATATATTTCTATAAGAACATATTTATATGGGTATTTCCATTTCAATGTAATTGAAATTTTTGCTGGAGCAGAAAAGAATAGACTTTTCAAAAGTCAGATTAATTGGCGTATAAATTGCTTTTGTAATGTTAAATGCTTATATGAATGCCCATGTTTTTATTTAGGAATGTACATATATACATATAATGCATACAACAAGTCGGGTAGGTCGTGGTGTACACAGAGAAAACAATTTGAATTGTTCTCATCGACTCCTTTAAGTGAGAGCTATTTTCAGTTCGGCTCTTTTCATTGAACTAGGGGGCTCTTTAAGTTCGTTACTTCGCCACAGTTCGTAGCTCGAGATAAATTTGCATAGACGATCCTGACAGTAGAATTGTCAGTTTCTTCTTGATTGGATTCGGACTCATAACCTTGTAATTGTTAAACGGCCACTTAGCCAGCAAGGTACATAATAATAAGATAATAATAAAATACATAGCGTGCACATGATCATTAAAAATCTCATGAAATGAATAATATACGGTGAGCATATCGAAATCTGTACAGACAGCAAGGCCACTATAAATGTACTAGCTAGTGTCTACACGACATTTAGATTAGCTTGTGAATGCTGGATATTTCTTAAAGAGATATGGATACACTCGGACTTGCATCTCTTCAGGATATCAGGACACAATGATGTGTCTGGAAACGTAGTTGCGGTTACTCTGTTTAGATTTGACTGCCAACTACCACAGAAGGATATAGACAAGTTCGTTGGTGCTCCACTTAGTAGTAAACAGCTGATAAAACAGCAGCTGGTAATAACTACAGAAGGCAGATGATCGAATAAGACCACTTGTGCCAAGGCCTAGCTGTAGTAACAGGATAACCTCAAAAAAATTAATAAGAAATCCATATTGTATGTACACGATTTACAAGAAAACCTAAAAGAATCTGGTTCAAGAGATTATTTAGAGGTTAACAGTAAGAGTTCTCGCTATCGGTCCGTATATAAATGAAATATAAAGCAAAGCGGTTTTTTAAAAATTTGACCTGTCAGTAAATGGTAGTAGCGGTTAAAAGTCACAAAATTAACCAGCAATATCGGTCCAATAAACTGCCAAGACAGACTACATATATGCCTACACATATACATACATACATATATGAAAGTGACTTTTGTGAAGATTAATTAAGATTTGGCCCAGCTTAATATAACACTCTTACTTTCATACATTGATTGTGAAATATTTTGAAATAATTAATTGCTTTCTTTTTTTGTTTAAAAATACAATAAAATGTTCAAAATCTTATCTGTAGCTTTGGGGTACCCTGAAACTGTGTTTTTTTCTATTTCCGAAGCATGTTCGACTGTTGCTGAAGATTATGACATGGAAATAGGTTTCGCTTTTGTGTGTTTGTTTTATAAAAAAAGGAAAGGTATAAGTCAATATATTTGTGTGATTGCGAACGGAGTTCACATTTTCTTATACATTCAAATATGAACTTAATTATTTGTTTGCTTTAAGAGCCAATTAAAAAGCATTAATTCAGGTCCAAAATGAACCTTTTCAAAATCTTTGCTTCCTTTTTCAGCTGTCTATATGTCGACGACATTTCGTTGTACAATTACATGTTTTCGAATTTTGTTTAAAAGGTTATAATATTCAATGGAAGGTTAATGTTACAGGAAAAATCACAACAGTGCGACAGGGGGACCGTAGATTTTTAGTAAGAAATTTATAAAAAAATTTTAGTAAATTTTTAAGCGAGCATTGGGCACATTGTGGGGTACGATAAATATCAAATTATTAAAGATTGCTTTCAATTGATTGCTAATTACAATTTTAGTGCGGTTCTACTTTCTCCCACCTTGAAAGGGGTTTCGTTTTTATGTTAAAATTATGGTGATCAATTTTATTAAAGAAAACATGTTGAAAAAGCGAGTTGTAGCAGTGAACCGCCGCAATAACGTAGCAACAATTTTTCATTGCTCACTTTTGAAAACCAGTTGAACATTTTCAGCATTAAATATACACAACATAAGGTTTCTGCACAATCTTAAGGTAAGATCACACGATTTCCGCAATGCACAAATTTTGATACCCCAATTGCGTGATCGCACAATTCATTTTCTCGTGCGGCAATCGGTTCTTTCTATTCAGTTTTGGAGCAAGGTCCGCCCTCTTAGCATCAAAGCTAAGAAATTTCTTTGAGTGTTCCAGACCCCTAGTGTCGTTCGACAGCTTTTCTGTGATGGATGCTATCCGTTTCCCCATTTCCATATTACTTCAAATTCAGATCGTAACTAAAACGCATTTGTGTAAGGCAATAGAGACTAAATTTTTAGAAAGCTCTTTCAACGATTTTTTTTTAAGTTTTGCCCTACATACATAAGTGCATACAAGTAATCCCTACAGTTGGTAGTCAATATAATTTAAATTAAACAAAGTGAAACGAATATGGCATAAGAAAAAAATAACGAACCTTGTGTAGTTTAACAATGAAGCAGACGATACAGTATTCATAAAATACTTGAAGCACAGAAAGAAGCTCATAAAAAATATGTTCTATAGTGGGACATCACAAACAAATATTATAAGTTGCATACCTTTTTCTTCCTTCTTAGTGAACTCTTCATTACTGACCGTGTACGAGTATATTTGACCTATTGATGAATAAAAATGATTGTTTATTCCGGACAATAGCTTCATGCCTGCTTCGAAAAATTTTACGTTTACCTCGTAGAAAATTAATTTTTTTTTTTTGAGGACATAGTTTTTGTGTTGTAAGATTATTGCTTTATGTCTTAGGATTGATGCGTTTAATGCCAACTTAGAGGTTCTAGTTGATTTTAAACGGTTTTAACATTTGAATTTAAGTCAATTGCAAAATATCATTTGAAGTTTTATTGATAAGCTTTATTTAGTGTAAATTTATTGGAATTTGATTATAAGCAGCAATATTTTGATTTTCTATTTTTTGTGAATAGAAATTTACCCTGTTTTTCTTGGCTAAAAACACGAAAACTCTGCGTTTGTTAATGGTTTTGGTCCATAAACTAATGTTTTGTTGTTGTTGTAAATATATATATATATATTTTTGTGATGATACTTAAGGATTTTATGGATATTTTTATAGCTCAGTGTTGAAAACTGCATTCAGGTATCTTTAATAGTTTCTTTGTGCATTTCCATCCTTGTATTTTATTACAATTATTTTTCTTGTTCTAAAATACATTTAATCAATCATTGTCAGTCGTTGCGTGTCACTCACTCCCGTTGATTGCTTTTGTTTATGCACATATTTTATTTTCATCTTGTATTTATCAAAATTGCATTAGATAAATGTATTTTCCTCTAATGCTTGAATAGTAAAATAACACTTTAATAAGAATATATTAAAATGTAATAAAAGAGATATTCTTGTCTTATAATCATACGCAAAATAAAAAAAGCAGTTACCTTTTCTCCAAAGCTATAGGAATGGCGGCAAACTCTGAAAGTAGAAATAATATACACACATATATAAATATATAATAAAAACTATTAAAAGTTATGATAAAGTTTAGTTTAAAAATAATGTAAGTCAAATATTGCATCTAAGGCATGAAACCTCAGCTTTCCATGAAATTAAGTGAAAATAGCACGATCTAAAGCGAAGTGCACCTGTCAATGACTTGATGTCGAACAATGAAATCAAATGGACTAATGATGAAATAGCTGAGATATGCTGCATTGTTTGACCAACCGCAAGAAATCATTACCAGAATCCAGGCTCTTCCTATTGCACTGTTTTTTTAATTTTTTTTACTGAGACCTGTATATTCAGTGCATTGTGCCGGAGCCAAGAAAATTGGTTATAAGGAAGATGAGAGATGAAGTAGTGATAGTGCACATTTGATTCGAACCTTTCCACGCTGTAAATGGCAGTAAATGGCAGAAAAAAGACAAGATCCCTGATTTTATTAGAGCAGAAGCCATTATAATAGCCATAAAACAGTGTGACGCACCCCACACAGCAACGATGCTCCAGTGAATCAATAGAGTTGAATATGCTACTGTAACCGATGAGCTTCTGAGACCTCTACTGTACATGAGACCTCTCCTACACATGAAAATTGTATTCCATTTCCCGTCGAATACAGGTGAGGAAATCGCAAGAAGTGAAGTACATCTTCACTGAATGCGAGTGGCATTCCTTGAGTACTTCTTTTGTGACATAAAAAATGTGTTCAGTTTAGAGGACATCGAGAGCCTCCGATGCCTCAATATTCATACCATCCATGTATGCAGATGGTCGCCCGTTCGATTATTTTCACGACCCCATTACTATACTATACGTATATCATTGCTGAGTGTAATGTTTACGTTCTGCCTTTTTGCATCAAATTCTGATGGCCTGGGTCTATGGCCAAATGAATGCGAATGACAAGTGCTGCGGTTTTCTGCCAAGGAGTGGATAGGATTGGAAGTAATAGACAGAAGATCAACAAGAAATATATGAAACGGAGCGGGAAAAAGAACAGAACCTTGCGGTAGCACCAAATTAATCTAAAGAAATTTATGTGACAATAAAATATTGAGTTAAAATGTAACGGACTTCGAATCCGAAGATTGCAGGTTCGGGTCCTGTCACGGTCGCCATGTGGAGTCTGTTGCGTACAAATAAAAATGCACTTCTTTGCTGTTAAGTAGTTGAGTGAAGACTGCCCGCTTTATTCTATTTCTCTTAAGTCTACCTCAAACATGATTCGTTAAATAAGTACATAGTTCCATTGTTCTTACAAGTATTACACAGGGTTGTATGAGAGTGCTTTTATTAGGGTAGTACATTCACTACAGGTTCCTGCCTTAAAAATTACTATGTTCATTCCTTTATACGAGTACATATTTAATAATTTTGGCTGTTTATTTTATGGGTTTTTTTCGAACGATAAATTGGCGGTGTCAAGACGCAAAATGATTTAATGGTGTTTTGAATCTTAATTTGTTTTTGTGGGCCACTGCTGTTTGCTTAAAATCGGCATCCAGTCAGCAAAAATATTCCCAAAATGTGTCTTTCTGTGAATAATATTGTTTAAATTGTTGCTTAAAAGGAATCACGAGAAGCAGAGTATTTAAGAAATAGCATATAGCCGAATTCTCTTTTTTTCATTTTAACTCTGTACATCTTATTATACCCTTCACATAAATGTGTAAGGGTATATATAAGTTTGTGATTCCGTTTGTAACGCATTGAAATATCCATCTAAGACCCCATAAAGTATATATATTCTGGATCAGCATCAATAGCGATTACGATTGAGCGATGTCCGTCTGTCCGTCTGTCCGTCTGTCCGTCGGTCCGTCTGTCCGTCTGTCCGTCTGTCCGTCTGTCCGTCTGTCCGTCTGTCCGTCTGTAGTCGTTGAAATACCGTTTCTGAGAAAACGGTTTGAGATAGAAACCTCATTCTTTCGCTAAAACGTGTGAAACCCCGGTAGTGGGTCTGCTATTGAAATTCAGTAAGATAGGTCCGCGGATAGCCGAGATATATTCAAAAAACCGGGTTTTGAGGGATATTTTGTGTAATTTTTGTATTCAGATTTTTGAAAAAAATTTTTTCTTAAAAACTAAACCATATCATTTTTAGTGCTCATTAAATCCTAGAAATGAAGGAATTTTTGAAATCGGCCCATATATATCCGAGATATAGCGTCTCCCGATTTTTAAAGAAATCGGCTTTATTAGCCAAATAAGACAACTTTTGGCACCGGAGATCAATCAAGATGGTATATATAGGCTATTTAGAGGCAAAAATGGAAAATTTTTCCACATCGGCCCATATACACTCGAGATATAGCGCCTCCCGTTTTCTCAAGAAGTCGGCTCTAAAAGCCAAATAAAACAACTTTTGGTATCAAAAATCGATTAGAATGGAACATATAAGGTGTTTAAAAGCAAAATTGGAAAATTTTTGAAATCGGTCCATATATATCTGAGATATAGCGACTCCTGATTTTTCAAGAAATCCGCTCTTTAAGCCAAATAAAGCAATTTTTGGCACTAAAAATCAATCAGAATGGTACATATAGACTATTTAGAGGCAAACGTGTAAAATTTTGGACATCGGCCCATATACACTCGAGATATAGCGCCTCAAGTTTTCTCAAGAAGTCGGCTCTAAAAGCCAAATAAAACAACTTTTGGTACCAAAAATCGATCAGAATGGTACATATAAGGTGTTTAAAAGCAAAATTTGAAAATGTCTGCAATCGGTCTATATATACCTGAGATATAGCGTCTCCCGATTTTTCAAGAAATCGGCTCTATAAGCTAAATAAAACAACTTTTGGCACCAAAAATCAATCAGAATGATACATATAGGTTAGTCAGAAGCAAAACTGGAAATCTTTTTGTCATCGGCCCATATATGTTCGAGATATAGCGCCTCCCGATATCTCAAGAAGTCGGGCCTGGAAGCTAAACGAAACAGTTTTTTGCACTAAATATTTGTCGGAATGGTACATACAGGCTGTTTAGGGGCAAAATTAGAAAATTTTTGGACATCGGCCCATATGCACCCAACTTTTGGTACCAAAAATCAATCATAATGGTACATACATATGTATATAATATTATATACATATGTATATAATATTTGCGATCATGTATGTATGTATGAATGTATGTATGTATGTATGTATGTATGTATGTATGTATGTATGTATGTATGTATGTATGTATGTATGTATGTATGTATGTATGTATGTATGTATGTATGTATGTATGTATGTAGATACGTTTGTATGCATGTAGGTATGTATGTATCTACATACATATGTATGTATGCATGCAAGTATGTTAGCATAAACAATTTTTTTGCTTTGGTGTAAAAATGTGTATGTATGTACATACATATGTATACACGAGCTTGAAAATGAAAGTGATATAAAGAATTGTTGAAAAAAGGGTACGCAATGAAATTCTTTTAAACAATTGCGTCTTCAAATTCATTCACACAAAAAATCATTTTGGGTTTCCCTACGTACTTACATATGTACATACACACACATGTGTATGATGATACGCAATAGATCATCAACAACGTGCACAAGAAAAAAATAATTTTGTAAAAGCAAGCAATGTAAATATGTATGTATGTATATATGTATGTATATAATCATTGTTTTATGGAACACACTGAAAATATTCAATAATAAAGAATTTATTTTAGAGTTTTCTATTATAGATACATACATACATACATACGTATGCATGTACCCACATACGTAAGTAAATTGAAAAGAAAATCACACTTAATGGCAATGTTTAGCATTATAATTCAAAAATAATGCAATTATATGCAATTTTTTGTTAAATAAATTTTACTATAAAGTTAACTGATAAATAATTAAGAAATACATTTTGCTTTTCTTTATTTCATTGATATTAAAAAGAATTGGTGTCACCCAGTGGTTGAACTTGAGCATATTAGGAATTATTTAAATAAAAGTTTTGCAGACTGTGTTAAATCCCGGTAGTGGATCTGATATTGAAATTCAGAAAAAATCGGCCCATATATACCCCAGATATAGCGTCTCCCGATATTTCAAGAAATCGGCTTTAAAAGCCAAATAAAACAACTTTTCGCACCAAAAATCAATCAGAATGTATGTACCATTGTGAAGGGTATTTAAGATTCGGCCCAGCCGAATATAGCACTCTTACTTGTTTTTTGTGAATGTTGTTCTGGTTTTCATTGGGGACGCACTTCAGTGTACATATGTATATACATTTTTATTGTCTGTTTGGCTGGGAATTATTCCAACCACTTTAAGCTCCCACATAATGCGTCTTAATAAGAATTTTATATTTATTTCAATTTTGTTGATGTTCTTGTTGTTGCTTGGCTCTTAGTGGCTCTTGGTGGGCATATTGATGGTCAGTACCACATGCCACTACAGCGCGAATACACTGCCACAACACAAAATAAAAAGAATTGAAAAAAAAACGGAAAAACAAAACACAGCAACGGGGTGGCTAAAGGTTGTTGAATGCCAACCACTTCACTGTTAAGGCAGTTGTTTTTTGGCCTTCTTTCACAAAACTCTAGTGTGGCAAGAGCAAACATAAAAAACACGTAAATAATTATTTTATGCAGAAACTTCTTGTTGTGGCTGTGGATTGAGTGTGGTCAAGTGTTCTTGCATTTCCAATCTATCGAAACACTTTCAGCTCTGTACTTTAATTTTTGCTTCAAATTAAAAATCAATTATAAAGAATTTAAAATCTTAGTTTTTTTTTGAGTTTGAAATCGTATCCATTAGATTAATAATTATTGAAAAGTAGCATAAAGAGCACGAATGAAAAAGATGCCCAATAAATATCTGGAATTTGTTTCAATACCGGATTTTTATATTTGCAGCAGAAATTTAGTTGGTGATTTATTTTATGTTATGAAATTTGCTAAAATTAGTTGCTTCTTGAAATTCTTTTAAGTTCACCAGAGCTTCAGTGTAATGCACTGTTATACATCATGACTCTTTTGAGTTTTGAACAACTTACTAAAATGGCCACATCTTCTAAACCAATAGAGATATCGAAAAGATTTTTGCAGTTTTGCAACGAAGACCATAAACTTTTAAAGAAAATGTATAATCATGATTTGATTAGTTTTGGATGACAGGAAAAAAGTGGCTATATCTATTAAACCAATAGGTATATCGGAAAGTAATTTGCAGTTTTGTAATGAAAAGTAAAAACCTTTACAGCAAATGTTAAATTTTTCTACTTTTAAGCAAACTTATATTTTTGCCTAAATTTTTAACATCATACTTTTTTGAATTTTGGAGCGACTGAAAAGAAAAGCATATGTATATCTTCTGACCTGAAAGAGACATCGGAAAGAATTTTGCAGTTTTAAAACGAAGAATAAAAGCCCTTTCCGTAAATAGCAATTTTCACTACTTTTAAGAAAATTTATATTTTTGTCTAAATTTTTTTAGCAATCATGATTTTTTTTATATTATTTTATCTATAAATTTTGAACTTTATTGTTAAAATTGACAACGCTATTTTTTAAAGCTTTATTATTATATAATAGAAAATAAAAACAATTAAAGATTCTTGACGATGCTAACAAATTGTTAGCGAAATATCGAATAATAAAAAAAAAAAAATATAAGGACCTAAAGCTTAAAAAATAGTGTTGTCAATCATGATTTTTTTTTTTTTAATTTTGGCGGACTGAAAAGAAATTAATATATCCTCTAAACCAATAGAGATATCGAAAAAGTTTTGGAGTTTTGTAACAAGAAGCAAACACCTACTAGCGCCTTAAAAAAATTGTTCATGCCTTATTATAAGTAATGAATATATCTTTTAAAAGCCTTTACTTGACGCAATCAGCCCATAATTTAAAGAAAAATTAGGACTAACGGTAAATGTTTGTTATTTTATTTTGTTGTATGGCAACTTTATTTTAATTTATTTCGCCTCAAATTCAAATTATCAAAGAACTTTTTGTCCATTAAACAATATTTAAAAGTACTATTTAGACTCAAGCTGGAAGACAGCTGTTCTAAAGCCGCAGCTGCCATAAGGTTTCCCACTCAGGCACATGCTTGTGAAGACAAGTTCTTTTTTGTGGTAGCGGTGAAGCAAATTACCCTGCAAGAAATAGCTAATGGAAACTAACACATTAACAACTGTATTACTAACACATGTAAAGCAAGTTTACAGTTTTCGGCATTGTCATTATAATGATTTTTTAAAGATTTTGATTTTTCCACATTAGTTCGGTAATTTCATTTAGAACTACGTTTATGCATTAATATTTTGATAGGTGCATTTGTTCTTTTTTCTTTGGAAAAAAAAAACACGGTGCTGCGGAAATTTTTTCCATATGATTTAGTTTTCTATTGCTAAAACTGCTACTGAGTACTTTTTTCCTCTTAATTTTATCAAAATGTATCTCCCAAATAGTTTATCCTATTCTCTTTCAATTAGTTTTTGAAATTTTTCGAAAAACTTTTTTTTATTTAATAATAAAGAAATAAAGAAATATGTAATTTTGTGGGTATTTTGAAAAAAAGATTTCGAATGATCACTTTGCCGAGGTGGTAACGCTGGCTTTGAAAAAGAAATCACATCGAAACACACGAATGTTTCATTTTGCCCTGAAGAAAGTTATAGAAACCCTGATCTATGAACCCATCAGCAATGTTGGTCATATGATGCATCAAATGACCGAGACTGTTCTTGCTGGGCAGCTGCTGAGCAAAATCGCTTTTCCATTCTCGATTCACATTATTTATTTAGAAACGAGGGGCATAGATGGAACGGCTGCGATCTCCTGGTTTATCGTATTCCTGTGGCTCAAAGTATATTCACATTTATATACTGGTTATTATAGTTACTATTTTGTAAATAAAAATATGATAAATATGTGAAGCTAGTTTCAACCAAACCTGTATGATTTGAAAAGGGCACGGCTGTTTTTGAATCAACTACCTGACTATCAGTTGTCCTTGATATATACCATTTTTATAATTGATTTAAAGGACATTTATAACAACTAATAACAAAGTTGTGAAATTTGCATTAATTAATGTTTCTTATTAAAAAGAATTAGTTTTTCTTTCATTTCCTTTTAGTTTTGTTTTGCAAAACAAGCATAATAAAAGCCATCAGTATAAATGTTCGAAAATAGTTGGGAGAAAAAGAGTTCAAAAAAATTATGATAATAGCAAAAATGACAACCTCCATTGGACATTGCAATTTTTGTATCAATTCGTAAATGTATGCCACAAATTTTCATGGAATAGATGTGGAGATTCAGGAAAAATTGGAGACTGTAGCCTTAACATCTATGCTCCTCAATTACTTATTAAGTATTAAAAAGGTTTTCTTGAGAAACATTTTTATCAAAGAAGATTTATGGTAATAGTTTTTGGCTTTTTGTTGTCAAAAGAGAAGTGAATTTTCATTAGTATTCTTACGAAAAAAATTAGATACGATTGTTTGTTTCCATATTTTATTATATCCAAGTTCCACTCAATCTGATTTTGTAATTGAATTTGCTAAAGGAATAGCTCGATTATGTCAGTTTTACAGGTGTGTTTTTGTCGTCATTGAAAAGTTTCAAAGCTTGACTAAAGCTTAAACCATGCTAACAATTCACTTTTAATTTGAAATGAATGTAACAATGACATGATAGTCCTGCTTCTTTTGTGTGTTCAATTAAGCTGAATATGCAGTAAGCAATGCTTTATTCACTCATTTTATGTCTGCATTAAGAACACTTGAGGGACAGTGCTTCGACTTATTTGATTCACCAGAACAAAACACAACTGAAATATTACAGTTAATTTTATGATTTAGTTCGGGTGAATTTTAAAACATCATAGTACATTACTCACAGCCTTAAGGAGCCAATAAAGGTACATATTAGGGTGGGTCAGTTTCTTGGTCGATATAGTGCTATTTTACTATAATTTTTGGCTTTGGAAAAAAAATTGCACTACGAAATATCACGAAAATAATTTTTTAGGCCTTAAAATTTAGGTTATTATATTTTAATGTGGGAATCCCGAAGGAGGCCTAATATAGAGTCGGTGTGTTTGAAAAAAATATTGGAGAGGAAAATATATACATATATGCAAAAATAAAAAATAAATTTATGGGCTTCGAAAATTATTTAACTTTTTTAATTTTTGTCCTTATAAATTGACCTAACCTAATATACATACATACCCACATACTCATCAAAACCAGTATATTTTTGTTTCCTTTGACTCATAATCATTCATTTAGCAAGAAAACAAATAAATTAGTGTTAAAGCAGAACTCCTTATAAATAAATTTACTGTAAGAGTTTTAGTGTAAACATATAAAACAAAAAAGGAAAAAAACTTTAAACTTCTTTTTTCAGCTGATAATTGTGAACAACGAAAACATCAAGAACAAGGAATGAAAACATTTTTGATAAACTGTTGAAACAATTACATCAATTCATTGTAATAAACCAATTTCAATCGTTTAGTTTATTCGACCCTTTTGTTTAGTTTAAAAATACTACATTATTTTTTGAGCTGATGGTCCTTTCTTTTATGGAATGCCCTGCACACAGAGAAAAAAGCACCTAATAAAGTGGAACAAAATCAGTAAGATATCTCTATGGTTTTTTTCAAGGAGGATTCCTTATTATTTTAAATGGGAAAACCTTATTGAAAAAACAACAATTAATGAAATTAAAAAGATGATTTACGTGTGTTTATATAGCAAACTAATAAAACCAATAGGGAAAAATTAATAGGATAACCTGAGTCACTATTGAAACTGAGTAAAAACAAACGTGAGTAACAAGTTTTCTTCTTGGTTTTATGTGTTTTTCTTGTTGAGACAATTAATAAGATTTGCAACATGGAAATAATAAGAAATACCCTTAGAAAAATCGTCTTTTCTCTCTGCTGGGATACCCCTCAGCCTTAAAACGTTTCAAAGAGAAAATCTTATTGAATCTATTAGGAAGTTTTCGCTCTGTGCAGAATCTATCAGAATGAGAGGAAATATCGTTCAATGGATATATAAGCAATGAGAAGATTAATATTATATTATTTTATATATATATATATATATATATATATATATATATATATATATATATATATATATATATATATATATATATATATATCTACTTTTAACAGTGCTCCACAACATCAAACCTTAGTCCAAAATCATGGCGTACGAACCTGTTGTACAAATCATATAATTTCTAAACTCAAAACTAAGGCAAATAGAATTCTGTATTAAAACGGAACTATGGAATAATATTTTAAAGAACTTAAGAATAAGGGCTTTCACGATGGGTAGTGCAAACGAAGCAATTGTGAGCAAAAGTGCTTTTTTTGGCACAGCAACAAAATGTATGTATTGCACTTTGGTTAATTTTCACTAAAAAAAAGCAAATAGAAGTGTGCAAAAGTGATGTAAACAATAACAGATGGCAACAGCAGATAGCGAAGCCGACTAACAATTTTCCGCGGAGCAGACAGAAATAGCGACTGTGACAAAAAATTGTAATGCAATAAAAAACATACATATATGTGAATTGCACATACGATTCTCTTTCAACAAATGCAAGCATAAATTTTAATTTTAATAGGCATGGGTATCTTTCCAAAAATAAAGTTTGTAACACAAGGTTTGTAACACAAAAATTAAGTCGGCGGCGCCTGCGTGCCAACTTGACTGCTATTTTTTGTTTTGTCCATGTTTTTCTTCAACACATTTGTCAGACTCTTCTTTACAAGCCTCATCGAATTTTTCAATATGGTACATACGATGGTGGAATATACCATGGCTGTTACACCGCCAACATGACGTTCATCATCACCCAAATTGCTTCAAACGCTGGTCATGACTAACTGCATTCTGTTTTAAAGCGGCAGCTCTTAGCCCTCCTACTAACTCAACTCTTCCTTACTGACTGTCTTTATATAATTCGATTGACCAACATTTAATTTTATCACTGTGTTTCAATGTTTCAACCCAATAATCTTCTGGGAGATTAAAGGAAGAGTTGTGAAATTTAACCATCATCCGATAGTCATGCATGTGCTTGTTGGGATACATGTCCAAATTTCAGTAATCGTAATTGACATGCTAAGACTCAAAGAATTATTATGTTGTTGATACGAGCTTCTGTTCGATTTTTTTTTGTTCGTCCTTTTTTTCTAATACTTTTTGCCGGGCTTGTTTTGAGGTTGATAGAGTTTGTAACGATAACATGAAATATTGCCCATACAACAATCATTCCTGTCAGTTGATTTTACATGTTCCCTTTTCTGCTTGTTTTTTGTTCATGTTATTCCTGAGGTTTAAACTTGCTTCTATATTTCATATGCGTAAACAGCCTTTAACGTGTAGTAAACTCATTGTGAAACAACAAAAAAACAGAGGATAAATGTTTCAAAAAATGCTACATTATCATTTTTCATTAAATATTTAAGGCATCTTATTGAATATCTCCAAATTTGTTTACAAAATATTTTTTGCCACAAGCTGTAGGAGTCTTGGGCCAAGTTAATCACAGATTTGAGTTTCACTTCTATTTTTTTTTTTTTTTGACTAAGTTTAAAACTAAGTGGAAGCAACAAATTGGTTAAGCTAAAAGCTCACATACATTCTTCATAAAATTTTTTAAATTAAATAAATTAAATTTCATAGCTTTCGAAATAAATGTTTATCTGATTATTTTGGAGCAAACAACATTTTTTTATAGCATCCAACTAGTGCGGCTACGCATTGCTGTGACTTTTATAATAAATTTAAGCAATCGAATATTAAAGGTGCTTTCTTTTCTTTGTGTATTTGTCGATAACTTTTTTAGGACAATAATATAATAAATTTAATTATTTATTTGCTATAAAAACCAATTGATATACATATATTGTTTTAAGTCTTAAGACTTTATCAATGTTTTCTGTCTTTTTCAGCCGTTAATATGCTGCCAAGATTTCATCGATGAAAACCAACTCGCCAGTAGACTCGAAAAGACTTAAAAGAATATTTGAAAGCTAATTACTTATTCCATAATTTCCATGAACACAATTAGTTTTAGAAACATTCAGACAAACCTTTAATACCGAAAACATTTTATCGTCTTGCAACACTTTTACTTCTCTTCACAACTTCTATATTATGTTTTCTGTTTTAAATGTTTATCTGAACATTTCTCATTCTCCTGGTAATCATGAGAAGTGTAGAATAACACCCTTATTCACAAAAAATATTTCAGTCTTCTTAACCTCTTATTTGATATATTTGTATTGAAAATTTGTCAAATAAGACTTTAATAAACTTAAAATATTTATTATGAATAAGACCCTAAGTAGTTAGGTTACAAATATTTTTTAAATTTTATCGAGTCTACTTACGAGTTGAATAGCATCGACTGCATATAGACAGACGGCTGAAAGAGACCGAAAAGATTATTAAGGTATTTTTTCAAACCTACAATCTACAATCTTTTCACAATTTGTTTTATCCATGTTCTCATCATCAATCCATTCAACATCTTCACAGCCTTCTTCCAGAGAAATGATGGCCATTAGCTCATTTTGTCTCTGCAATACGTACCGCTCTTGTTTTCCAATAAATAATATTTTTTTACGTAACATTTTTATGAAGCACCACCCTCCCCCACTTTCAAATCTTTACAAAACTTATACAGCCCCTCATTATGAAATACATTTTTTGCAATTTAGTTCTGAATTTGATGTACTAGAAAAAAACGCATGTGCTGAATTCACTAAAAGAGATTCTTCCAGTAGTTAGTTAGTTCTTTCAGGCCAATTAACCACTGGAAGAATATAAGGTCGAATAAAAGAAAACTATCCTCAGAAAAGGATTTTTAATAATCGATACTGAGCAAGTTATTAAAACGCAACTCCTTCAGTTTCGAAAAAAAAAAAAAATTTATTTGGAAAAAAATTTGTACTCATTTTACTGACAAATACCTTTAATAATACCTTTAAAAGCAAAAAAATCTTTTTCTGAAAATGCTCATTTGATTTCGAAGAAATGGAAATAAGTGTTAGAAGCAGGTGGAACATCTCTGCACAATTTCGTTGAGTTTGATTAAGTGTTTCCTCAGATTAGCGAAAGGAAACCTTAAACTTTTTTCTGAATGGAAAAACATAAACTCAAAGAAATGTGACTTTTACTCTAGACTAAAGTTACTTTAGAACTACTCGCTATTATTTTTTAACCCATATGAGTGCATATTTCGGGTTTACTCACCAAAAGCCGATTTTGCTAGTAAACATCACAATATGTTTATTGTTATAATTCAACTTTAAGAACCCACAAATTTTCCATCAATACATATAAATTGGCAATAAAGAAAATTAATTTATGAATTTATTTATTGTATAAAAGAAAAAGCACCATCAAAACATGCTTCCTACGGCAGAGATAATATTTGTTATTTAAAATTTCCCAGAATCAATAAAACTGTATTGTACAAATACTAATTGCGTTGTCTGATTTAATATTTTAATTTTTGGTTAATGGAAAATGTTCATCAATATTTTTACCAGATGAACGAATTTATTTTTTCTTTTGCTTAGATTTTAATATTTAAACATTAAATATGATGGTTGATTTTTAAATTTCAATTAAATTATGGCCTTAATATCTCTTAATTTGGGCCAGATGAAAATAAATGAAATCGAATGCAATGCATTAAATTCTAGTGAAGCCAAAAAAAAAGGAGAACTTTTTGTTTGAGTAGGTCTGTAAACCTATGCCGTATGTACACATTTATGAAAAATAACTTTTTTGATATTAAAAAAATCAATAGCAAGCAATTTCTTTTTAAATCTAATCAGAATAAAAATACTAGTTCTTAGTTCTTTGAAATAATGTTAAGTGAAAAAAATGTGTTCTCACCTTTCTAACAAACTACTTCAAGCATCAAAAAGTTTACAAATACTCGTAATCGACTTGTTCACGAAGAAGCTTTTTGACTTTGAAAAGAGCTCGACAAGCCATTTTATTGACAAACCATTACGATGATTTCTTTTCTGCTAACAAGCATGCAAAACACTTTTTTGTCATATGGCACGCACCCTTACAAAGTGTTTTTTTTTCACACTTTCAAATATTTTCATGATTTTACATTAAATGTTAGTGGTGGTACTCAGCGTTTCGTGCATTTTTGGTTGCGACTGATTGCATTTGCGATTATATTGCAACTGATATTGAGCACCCTTTTTAACCACTTTGCAAATTTTATTGCATTCCAAATAACAGCTGATAAATTAGTACACAATTTTTAATTTTTCACGTTTTATTTTTTTGGTAATTGCTGTTAGCTCCATCTCTACAATTTTTTGTTTGCTCTGTTTTAAAATATCAGCTGTTCGAGTGTCAGTGTTGCAAACGCAATACTCATGCGAAAAAAGCAACACGTAATTAGCGGTGCGTAAATGCAAAAATATTGCGAGTGCAACCTTGTATATATTGTTGTTGGGTTGCAAAGAAAAAGCAACGATTTCTTGCATTCGCACTTACGCAAGACATTTGCACCAAATAATGAACTGCGATAATGTATATTCATCGCTTCTACTAAAGATGCAGAGTTTATTGTAATAGGCGAAAGTTTATGGTAATAAAAGTTTTCAGTGGGCAAAATATTATTTTTTTAGAAAAAAGTTGAAACTATTTAAAGTTAAAAAAAGTACCTTAAGTGAAATTCTGCTCATATTTCCGCTGTTGTACTCTTTTCAACTGATTGCCATTTGTTAAATCTTATTTATGACAATATCAGCCTTTTGCAAATTTGTCGCGGTGTTTTACATTTTTGTAGCGGTTGTATTGCTTGAAACTCATTAACGTTTTGAAAATATAATTGGAATTCACTGGCAATAATCAAATTTTTCGCATTTGCATTTTAGCATCTAAAGAAAACTATATATTAACTTGCTTGATGTTAATATATATTTGCAATGTGGATTTTGCTGTCGCGCCTTTTGCAAACTGTGGTGCTTTTTTAAGCCTTTAACATTTATAGGCGGCTGAAAAAACAGAAAACAATTTATTAAGTCTGCTTCGACCTAGAATAAAATATTTTAATTGGATCTAATAGCAAATAATAATTAAATAAATTTTTGTTTATAGAATTCTACTTAATTCAAAGTCTGTACTTTAGAAATTTAAAAAAAAAAATTTTTAGCTTTAAAGTAATTGCAATTTTTAAGCTGTTTAATGCTATAAACACATTCACCACAGCAGGCTACATGAACACAAGACTACAAATGTCGCCGACTTCATATGCCGCCTTTACCCAGCTACTTAAATATTTTGGAAGTAGAAACTACAAAAAATATAATAAAAATTAAAACAAAACAATGGTGATACTCACATTTTTATTTATTTTTTTTTTTGGTTTAAAGCAATCAAGTTGGGTCAGTGGTAAAAAATTACTGCTGGAAACGATCGAACATTTTCAAATTGCAAACAGCCTGACAGGGCGCATTAGTGTGAAAAAATTAGCGACAAATTTTCAAAATGCAAAATTTAAATTCAAACAGTTTTGAGAATGCAAAATACTTGCAAAAAATGGTACCATTGCTAAGGTGCAAGAATTTGCAAAAATAATCCCTATAAACAAAATTTCACTTAAAATAGTTTCGCAACCGCACAATATGCAACTGATGCCAACATCTGAAAGTTCGTGAACGATTGCAAAATGCAGACATTCACATCAAATAGGCCTTTGAAAAAGAAAATATTTGCAAACGTTAGAGCAGGATGCAAAAGTGCGGAATCTCGCAAAAAAATTATATTTGAAACAAAGAACTTGAAATCAGTTCTACAAACTTTAACTTTTTAAGAAAACAGATTTTACTTTCTTTTATATGAGAGCTGAACTTAGATATTCATGCATGTATATGCAAGCCAAGGCATTTTGAAATATTACCCCATTAGTTTTGTGACTCTTATCAGGTCCACAGTATTCAAAATTTTTGTAACAAGTACTGTCCAGTATTCATCTCAAACTGAACAGTTGCTATTTAACAAAAGTGGTATTGCTAAGAATGCTAGCAAAGAATATTTGAAAACTCTTTATATAATGAAAATTTCCACTTCAAAGCGAAATGGAAATTCTTTTACCAGAAAATTCATGCATATAAAATTTTCAATAAAAAGCAAAAATTTCATATATGAGTCATTAAAATAAAAATTCTAAAGCACAATTCAGCAATAACAAAGCAAGTAAATATTTATGTATACATCTACAGTGTAGGGCAAAAATTCACTAATATTTTCAAATACATATGTAGCTTTACAAAGTGAGCACAAAATATGCAAAATAAGAACCAACGTAGCTTATAGATTTTATTGTGAATTTTCTTCTAAGCGTGCTGATTCACTTTTACATCATTAGATATAATGTGCCAATCTACCCCTATATAGTGTCCGTTATCATAGACTTTAACGATTTGCTGTGTCAGCTGAAATCTCTCATATGCCCACATACTAGTTAATGGATTCATATCTGGATTCTTTAAAGTTTTGAACTCTTGATTCCTACAGTTTCAGGGTGATGATGCTGGGTGAGCCATTAGATAAAAAAAAACTTTTACACAAAATGCAATAAATTATTGGAGCAGCTGTATTGCTGGTTCGATGTAAAAAAGTAGTATTTTTGCTAATATTAAGAGCAAGTGAAAGAGCCCAGATAACTTGGTATTGAATAGGGTTACACTTCTATGTGTTGAAGGAAGTAAGAGTCAGAAAATTTGCCCTAAAAATATTATCTTATCTACTTTCCTAGTTTGCTTAAGTGGAAAAAACAGATAATTGCCATGAACGAATAACAAAATTGTCACGGCATCAATCACTGAACCGTTTATGTTGTTAGCACCGCCAATATTGTAATTGTATGGACCAACCAAATTCAACAAAACACTGGTTCAGCAATTGTATGACAACTAGATATGCAAACAAACTGTAATATTGATGCTAAAAACCTACTATTATATACAGTGACCTTATGCAGCATAATCAGCTGGCAATACCCGTCAACACTTGCAATTTTTTCAATTAATTTACTTTGAAAGTGTAGCAGGTAGTTGTAAATATTAAAAATACTATAATTTTCTTTTGTTATAGAATTAAATTGATATATTATTACAAATAAATGATCCTGTTCATGACAAATATTTTACTTTAATTGAGTTTTCACTTGGCATATGGAAGTTGTCACATAAAGAAACATTTTTGTAAATAATAATGAATACGTTTGTATAAAGCATGCACCAATTTCTTCTTAAAGACAACTTTTTCAACCATTGTAAAAGGAAACAAACTAAAAACTAAAGCTAGGTATAGACGATTGTAAGATCTTACAATATTGTCAGAAAATGTATATAATATTTTTAACCAATCCTGAGAACTTACAATTTCTTCCCGACAATATTGTAAGCAAAAGCATTGGCAGGCCACCTACCTAACATTAATTAATTATCAGCTAACTGTCAATCGTCTGAACACTTTGGCATTATCATTGCTAGTACATTGTCAGGCAGTGGCATATTGTAAAATGCATAAATTCTCAACACCTTACAATGGCGTCATTGTCAGAGTAATGACAAAGAATATTAAAGAAAAATGTGTGTGTGTACGAAAGGGACAGAAAAAGCAAGAGAATAGTAAAAATGTGAGTATGAGAAGTAAAAGTTCCAGAAATTAAAATAAAAAAAAAATGAAAAACATGATTATTGAGCGAGAAAAATAAAGAATGAATAATGGCATGTGTGTGTGTGTGTGTATTTTGATAATGGCAATTGGCTGACAATTTTTGATGCGTAGAAAATCTTACATCCGTGTAAGCTGACAATTTTCGTTGGTAGCTAAATTTATTGTCAGTCAATTCTCTGGCAATGAAATTGTAAGATTTTCTTGCAATTGTCTGAACTGACAATTTTCTTAATGCCGACAAATTTGTATTTCTAGCAGATTAACAGCACGTTGTTAGGTCTTAAATTATTGTAAGATCTGACAATCGTCTATACGAAGCTTAAGTTGAAACAAACACAATTGGTCAGAAATTGCACGAAATCATCGTACAAGATTTTAACACAGAAAATTGCCAAGAATGTCCGCTATACGCAAGTGTATTGCTAAAGTTGAGTAAGTGAAGCTTTTATTAATTAGTTTTTATATATTTTTTTTTTTTTTTGATGTCACATATAATCCTTTCCGTGGATTTCGTGATAGGCATACAGTTTTGTAAGCTACTTGTTTTCGAAATTAACAAAAAGAAACATTGACTGCCTTTTGCACTACACTGTATGCACTCACGAGTGGAGTGTATGTAGCTTAATAAAAATTTCTAACAAAAATCCCCCACGACCTGACCCAACATCAGTTCAGTTGAGGGAGGCAGCGCCAACTCAAAGAACAAAAATATTTCATTTTTACGACATGACATGGTTTGTTGCTTGTCGTTGTCGTTGATGTCGTTGATGTTGTTGATGTTTCTGTTTTGTTTAGAACATGATTTGCTGGCTTGTTCATGTTTTTATTTGTTTGCTAAAGAGCACAAAATCACTTTGCTTAGTAAAGTTTACTGGCACGAAGAGATGGAATGAATGAATGAATGCCTGGTTTTCAATTTAATCAATTTCAGAAAACAAATTCTTCGCAAATAAAGTGTTTGAATTAATCGCTTTCTCTTCGTGCTTCTTATAATTTTCTTATTCAACACAATTAAGTGTGAGTAATAAATAAAATAAATGTTTGTGTTATGGGTACTTTGCATTAGAGAGTGCCGACTTTACAACAGTGTAGTTAGATGCAAGCGAGATACCTTCATGTGCATGCACATTAACATTTCTTTTTTATATTTTCCCTTCATTGTGTTGTTTTCTATGCTTCTTTTAATACCACATTAAACGCAATTTGTCATCAATCATGTAAAGTATGTTACTCGATGTGGTTTTCTATACAATGTGGCTCTTTTGTATATGAATGTTTTCTCGCAATATTACGTTTGCATGTACATGCTTATGTATGTACTAATAATGTGATAGGTATGCGTTTTTTTTTTTTTTTTTGTAAGGAAACAAAGTTACTTTTTGATGAACTGTGTTTATTGCATGCTGGGACGGGATGATATAGAGTGTTCGTCATTAAAGAGAAAGAACCGCTAAACAATTTAGATTCCAAGCGAGCGAGAGTTTCTGTATTTATTTTTCTTCTTAATATGTAGTATGATAAGAGTTGGTTTCTTAATTCCTCATTAATTTTAGGCAGCGGCTTACAATGTTGCTTAGCTTAGGCAGACAGGCTGCTGGGCAGTGACATAGAAAGTTGGCCAGCCCATGTGGGTCCATCACACTACGATCACAAAGGCAGATGGACGAGAGAGAGGGCATGGAGGAGGGAAAGGAAAAAACGTTTGAGAAGAACGAGCTGAGAGAAGAAAACAAACGGGGAATAATGCTGACTCGATTACCAGGCCGAGTTAAAACATCTGTTGTTCCTTACAAAGAAAATAATGAACCCATATATCCAAAAGGCAACTGAAGCCCCTTCTTTACGAAAATCTTTGACGAAGGTCCTTCGGCGCGGTGTAACAAAGAGGTTTAACACAATGTCCTTCTCTTCATCGACAACTTCTACAGAAGACATTGAAAGCGAAACCCAAATGTCTAACGTAGTTTACACTGTAATTACCCAAAAATTTAATTAAATTAACTACTTAGTTCTTTAATTATAGTATTAAAGCGACTCTGCTTGCCATTTCATGCTGATAGATTTTTAAATAAATACCTAATGTTTCTGAGTAAGCTCAGAAAAATTTAATTTTGATTTAATAAGTTAAAATAAACGAAGAACCCAATCTGATTGTCGTGAATTGAATTGTAAATTGTGGTTTCAGCAGTCCAATCTACCAACTTATCTACCACTGACGTTTTCCGGTCTCTTCCGAACTTCAAAACAAAGATCGTTCCAAATTTACAAGTAGTTCTATAAAAACAATATTTTAAAAAACATCGATCAGCTTAGTATTTATACTTTCCCCAATCAAAAAGTATTTGTATTCCCTAACTAATGTCAGCCATAACAATCATTTGAGCTATAAATCCTAATACCAGGAATTGGCTAAAATCACAACCCCAGTCGTAATGTTTATCGATGTATTTAGAGAGAGTATTTCAAACGTAAAACTACAAGAGAAAAATATTTTCCAAATTATTTATTGGTGATTTAATGTTTGAGAATTCAGTCACTGTCAATAGCTGAAATCTTTAATAACAATATTATGTATAGATCTGTAATCACAATATTATTAGACTTAGCTGCATTTCTATAAGCGCACAAGACGAACTTCTATTTTTGTACCAGGCATTTATTTCTGATATATATTTCAAGGACCAAAAGACCGACATCAATAATTTCCTACAAGGTATTGACTTATTTGTATGGAAGTGAGGACACTTTCCTGTTGTCCTCAAAATTTGGCAAATACACGCATACAAATAACTAAAAATTCAACTTAGATATAACAAAGAAAAGCCAAAAAAAAAACTATAGAGAAACGTAAAACTTAAGGCGTCACAACAATATACTTTTACGTGATGTCCGCCCAACGAGCAAATACAAAATTAGAGCGAATTTGTTCTTGCATAAGAAAGTTTATGTAAGATCAAGTTCGCTGAAAATGTTGTATTTGCTCATTGAGCAGCCATAACCTTAAAAGATACTCTTGTGAAACTCAATATTTTTTATGCTTTTGTTGTATGTATGCATATAATTTTATATGCAATTTTAGTTGTTTGTCTCAATCTAGCTAACACCAAAGCGAATGTCAACCAGTAGTGGCCACGTTGAAAATGTGATCATCACCATTGGTATACGTTTTTAGTAAGTCAGCATTAAAAATATATCTTTCAGCCTTTGACTAATCAAAATTGTTCAATTTTAGGTTGCAAAGAATCTGCAAGTTGTTGAAATATAATGTCAAGGATTGCTATTTGCCTGGTTAAAGTCTATTATATATAGATTTTCTATGTTTTTTTCATAAGCAGCTAAAAGCTTTGCTTATGCTACAGTATTTGTCAACTGATTCCTACGTAAGTGATCAGTTTTAGCTAATTTTCATACATTAACTTAAGTGGTTAAGCCTTGTGTACACAGATTTGATTATATCTTTGTATTGGATTTAGGATGCTGTCCAGCATTTGTCGTACATGCGGTACTTTTTCTTCAAAACTCTGTGTAGATATCGGATTTTTACATTCCGTATGCTATATGTGAAAAAGAAAACATTATTTTTGACAAATTAGAAAAACACAAACAATGTGACATTTGCTTAACAGCCCAAATGAAATGAAATAAATGAAAAGACTCGAATACAAACATGCGTGAGTATGTACAATATATCTGTATGTAGTATTACGAAAAGCAATTCAAAGACCCCACAAAGGCAATACAAGAAATGAGAAGAGAAAGAAAGAAAGCCTCAAACATTTTTATTAAACAAATTGATAAACATTAACGTTGCTAATAATGATGCGGCACTACACGTTAATAAAGATGACGAAGCTGCTGCTGTTATTTATTACAGAATGCCAGAAATTCTTTACAACAACTGACACTTTAGACTTTTAACAATGCACATCTTACTTTCGATTTTAGTCTTGGAATTCCTTTTATTTTATGTACATTATTATTATTTTTTTTTTATTTTAAATTTTGTACTTTAATGAATGAGTAAGCGCATGAAGAACGCATAAAATATATGCATGTGTATGTATTTCAATTAAAAGTAAGTCAGCATCGAAAATAGACACACAAGTACATATTTATCTACATATATTTGTACTACGTCCATACATACATATTTGTTGTTAATGAACCACTCATAAAAATGTTGTGATCTTTAAGCTTTTGATGCCCTTAATGGGCATCAACTGCACCAGAAATTATTGTGTGTGTTCTATACATGGTTGCACTTTCATTTACGCTTTTTTTTAATAGTTTTTTCCTTTTTCAACATTTTATTTTATTTGTAAAACGAATATGCTTTCCCCAAATTATTTCATCTTTCACTACACTAAGAAAAACATTTAATGAATTTTAGTAATTTACTTATATTTTAATTATTCACATGGAAAAATTGCAGTGGTCCACATTTTTAAGGAAAAGTAAAGTTGAAGACTTTTTGGCTGGGGTATAAACCATCCCTGTTTCACGTTTACAATGGCGACTGTCAGCAGCCAAATTGCTTACTCATATAAAATTGCATACTTTTCTTAAGAAGCAGCGCTGAGCTATCCTAAAACTCTGCTCTTCATTACTGTTTACCTATATTTAAACTATTGATCAACTTTCATTTTTATCAGTTTTCCAATCAGCTGATTGTAATATATTTTATATACTCTCACCAACATGTAATCGATTTAAAATTGTTTTTTGCATTTCTTGCTCTTGCATCAGTGATGACAACGCTTTCAAGCTTTGCGTTGGGTCCAGGGATTTTTAAACATTAATTAATTTACAGTAGATCTTTAAGACTTACAATCGTTAATTACATGTTCTGAATTTGGAAGCTGCCTTTAAAACAGAAATAATAATTGGTGCGCTAAATAAAATTTCAAATTGAGAGAACCCAGATGACTGTGGGTCGCTTTTGAATCATAAGCCTATGAGTTCAAATACGGGTACTGACGAGAAGTGTGGCAGCTTCGAAACAGCTAGTTGTTCCTCAGTCAAAACTCTTAGAAGGTTTCTTTGTATTGTTTAATAAATATAAATAACTACAACAAGACAGAATGAACTTAATCCCTATAAATGTAGCACAAAATAAAAATAGATCAGTTATTGCTAAATGTATGAATCAATTGCAACGAAATTTGATCCAACTGTGGAAAATTCAAGTCGATATGAGATAGTTATCATTTAAGAAACCAGGCACAAGTTTAATGGCAATTCTATTGCAAAAATTAAAATTTTTATTTTTATTATTAATCTAAAGGTACATTCAAACTACCAAATATTAGCCGTCAAATAACGGGACCACTGTTTTCTTGTTATGGCCAAGCCCGTGGATACAAAGAACTAAAAATGCATATACATACATGTGAAAAAAGATGCAAAGTTGAAAAAATAGCAAAAACATAAAATTTCACAGCAAACAATTATTTGGTCTTACAATATCTTTGCTGGAGCAAACACAAGTTTGTTCCAAATTTTATTTGTATTAGTTATGCAACTAAAACAGTAAAATATGCCTATGTGAAATTATATGCGTAGCTTTCTGCTTTTTTTCTTTTCGTTGTTGATGGTTGATGTATCTGTATATATGTGCATGCATTTTTAGTAATTGATATATGTGTGTACATGTTCTAATTCCCTAACTGTAAGGAAAAAAGTTGTGGTCTCGCTATTCTCGGCAAAAATGGACAAACTAGAACTTAAGTGTGACCGTACTTAAGTCTCGTTCTTAGCAATTATGAGTCCAGAACTTTTCCAATTTTTGCTTTAATTAGAAGTTTTTATCGCTTACCAAAAATGTAATAATTGAGATATCAATTTAGAATAACAGATTTATTACCCATTTTTTTATTATTATTTTTTTTTTTAATTTAGGTCCAAAAATTAACCTTTTCAAAAAATATTTGCTGTATCTCTCAGCTTTTTGAAAAGGTTCATTTTTGGACCTAAATTAATACATTTCAATTGGCTCTTAAAGCAAATAAATAATTAAGTTAATTTTTTTTTTTTTTTTGATTTATTGGCAAAACATTTTAGCATTTTTATTCAAATTTCGATTTAAGGCATGTCCAGAACTTTTCCGATTTTTGCTTTAATTAGAAGTTTGTATAGCTTACCAAAAATATAATAATAGAGGTATCAATTTAGAATAACAGATTTATTACCCATTTTTTTATTTATTTATTTATTTTATTGATAATATTCTCATATGAGTAATTGACAAAACTTTTTTTTTAGCATTTTTATTCAAATTTTGATTTAAGGCATGTACATACATATGTATAAAAAATCATGCTCAACTACTTTTGAATTTGGTTCATCTGTCTTCCCTCTTTATTGTTGTATAGTTTAAATTCTGTTTCAATTTTTGCTGATTTGTTTTTACGAACCAAATAGTTTGGTTGAACATATGTATGTTGTTTGGAAAACATGCCGTTTTTCATTATGTCTTTTCAGTTTATTGTTGAATTGGGGGGGAAAAGGAAGTTCTTTTAATATTTAAAACCTAAAACTATGCTTAAAAAATTAAGTTTATCTAGATTCAAAACGCTCATTTAAACAAATGTGTTTATCTTCAAGGGAACCCCCTCCAATCACAATCACATATATTTTTAGTTTTTAAAGCCCTTTAGTTCTTGATGCTGTATGGTATTTGTTCATTTTTATTTGCTCGTAATGCATGACAAATGCATTTGTTGTGTAAATAACGCTCTCAAGCAAAATCCACCGTCAAAAGAATATAAATTATTTAAAGAGAAAAATCAATAATATTTGGTTTGATGAATGTGATGGCTTAATCACGTATTCTGGAAAATATTAATTCTGTCTCATTTTTATGAAAACAAAATATGCACTAAGCTCACCTCAAGTACACCCGAGTTAATTTTTTAATTCTTTTTCTTTATAAATTTGAACTTAAAATCAACCGTTAACATAAAGTCAATGTTCTTAAATAATAAGTCAGGCAGGCAATGGGGTGAATGAATCTTGTAGGTACAAAACTTTGTTGTGGCACACGATGAGAGAAAATATTTTCAAATGAAAACACATATACCATGTTGAGTTAATTTTTTTTTTTTGTAACGACTTATTTTTATTGATATGTTAATAAATGGCTGAAAAAAATTAAAGATCTGAACATATTTACATTTGAATAACATTTTTGAGTACTAAAGGAAGTACTAAAATCGCCACCGATTTGTCGATGATACTAGAGGTTTGTCGTCACATTGCGATGGACGAATGTTGAGATCTTATTTGAATTTGTGACTCCATGTGTAATTTGTGACTCTATTTGTAGGCTTCAGATCGTTTTTTATATAAGTGTTATTAACAATATTATTTAATATTTCGTCAACAGTTTGTTAGCATCCTCAGGATAATATGTACTTGTTATTAAATTGAAAAAATTTGGAAAAATTTTGATTTATAAAAATTCAAAAAATTTAAACTTAAAAACACAATATATGTAAATAACAGTAAAAAATAACAAAAGTAGAAATAAACGAAATCTATGACTAATATTTAGTATGTTAACACACCCAACATGTTGCATTGCAACGTTATGCTAACACAGCAAACATTACCCGCAGACAGACAACATTTTAATATAATAATAAACATTAAAATGCATTCAAGCTCCTAATCTTTTATTAACTAAATATCTATAATTCTGCGCTAAGTTATCAGTGTCCACTCTAAAGTTCATTATATGCGCCAATGATGTTTTAATTATACTAAACATTTCTAACATGTAACGTTTCTTATAACAATTTGCTGTTCTTAACACTGAAACATTTTCAAAATGATGATAATGATTTAATCTACTGCAGTGCGAAGATAAGGCTGTCTTCTGTGAATTTATATGTCTATACTTTTGGTCCGATCTATGGCCGGCATATTCTAGTTCTTAGTTTGTTCTTTGTAGTCCTTATATACATATACTCTATCACAATTCTCCTGGTTATTTCCCTTACAAAGGATTTTGTAAATTAATTTGCCATATCTAATCTATCAAACTTATCTCTTGTCCAATAAATTATTTATCCAATTTTCTATAACTTTTATGAGCCATTCTTTACTGCTCCCTATTATAATTAATTTCTATTATTTGAACTTTTTCTTATATAATTATTTTTGTATTAAGTTTATCAGGCTCAATTTCTTTCTATATTATCTTTGTGATTGATATTAATTAAATTAGACAAAGAAAACATCAAAGACATTTAGCAGGGTGGACAACTAGTTGTTTCGAAGCCGCCACACTTTCTCGTCAGCACCTGTCTTTGAACTCAGGGGCTGATGTTTCTAAAGCGACATGTCCCTATTATATATGTTAAGTCTTGGTATTCTTTCCAATAGTGCCGGTATATAAGTTAAAAATTTGTAAATTTGTAGCCGGCCATAGATCGGACCAAATATATGAAAATAATACACTTCATGAAAGACCAGCTACTTTACAGCTGCTGTTACACTTACCCAATAGCTTTGGGAACATTTTTGCAAAGATTCCAATATCAACATGTCGTCTCATCAATGCAACTAGCAAAAATAACATCTTGCATATTAAAACAAATGCAACATGTTGATAAGCAAATCACATACATACATTTCTTCGTTTTCTGTTTTGATCATGAAATTCTCTACACATTATTAGTGTTTTAGTATTCAAGCCATCATGTTATCACATGGCGATGTATACATACCTCAAATTTGCTATTCAAAACGCAAAACTCGTATAAACCTGATTAAAGTAATTTTAACGAGAAGACACAGCGTAGAGCTGCACAAAGAGACAGTACTAATCAAAAGTTAACAACAACAAAAAGTAAAGGACTTTTATAAGAGAAGAAATTTAAACCGAAAGAAAGGTTTTCGTGAGATCATAAGAACAGTTGCTTGGCGAACATGAAATGGTTTTTTTTTACAACCACAACAACTAATCGTGATTATAATGATAACACTGTAATTGTTTTTATTATTTATAGTTTGTAGACAGTGATGAAAAAGAACTAATTCCAAATTTGTTGTAAAGTTCGTATTTTGATTAATGGAGAAATTTGTTTCACATTCAACTCGTGAGCAGAGCAGGCGTGGTAGCCGCTTAAAAGAGGCTACCGCCAAAATGTTCACCTCATCAGTAGCTCAGCCTTTAATCGAATTTGTAATCTACTTCTACTCTTTACTAAAATGGTTTGAGATAGATAGATACCTACCCAAAAATAATATTTTTTTTTTTCGAATTCTCGCAAATAAATACTTATTTTAACAACAAAATAGATACATGAATTTTGTTGTAATGTATATCAATTGCACTGCTAATAGTATTTACTTTAAGATGGCTGGACTGCAATGTGTCCTATTTTTTGTTTGTTACGAAACTACTTTTAAGAACTCAATCTTACAGCAATGGTGAAAGATATTAGGAAACTGTCTGAAGTATGTCTTAACGAAAGCATGGGTACATACATTAAAGGTACTTCTATTTTAAATTATAGTAGAATCGAGAATAAATAATGCAGAAGGTCTCAGGGTTATTTTTCGAAGTATTAACGTGAGGTCTTTTGCAAATGACCTGCTATCTTTAGTTTATTAACTCATTTCGCGTCGCTGCAGAAAAGAAACTTGTGAGATATACTTATGACAATCAAACAAGTAGCAACAACTTTTATTGTCTCTGACAGTGTATTGGTGGTTAATAAGTACATACAACTTGCAACAAGTATCTTGCATGTGTAAAAGGGGGGTTACATAAGGAGATGTATTTGTTGCTGTCGAACAAATCTTGGGTTCTTCATATCCCATATTGCAACTTTGTCGAACACACCCAACCAATGATGATCTTCTTCGCTCATAATTGTACGCTAAATAATATCAGCATTTTCTTGCAGAAATAAAGTTCAACGATTTGAGCAACATAATTTAATTGAATGCTGCTCCCTTCTAAGTTTCTTAACTTTTCTCTACAAATAACTGAAGAGTTTTAGGAAATTTCTAAGAAAAAAGTTGTAAAAAATTTTAATTCTTAACTTAAAAATTTAAACTCTTCTTCTTAGTTATAGTTTTTTTTATCTGCCCCGATACTATTTTAAAAAAAAAATAAGAAAAAAAAAGAGAAATCCGAACGGTAGGCAATCACTAGAACGAAATTCACTAGAAAACCTACTGCTTTCATGTTGGCATTTTTACTTCTAGTTCTGCGATAAATTGACCGCATATTAATTAGCAAGCACCTTCAACAAAACCCCGCTAAATTTCGCTTCAATCTTTTACCTTGAACTTAAACACATTTTGGAAATGAATCAATTCATTCGATCAAACTCTGAGTGATAGTACGTAATGATTTTTTGTTGCATTTCGTTTTAACTTGTACTTTTTTCTTCTTCTCTTTTTGCTGCAACAAAATACAACAGAGACTCGGTTCTGCTGTGACTGGCTGACTCTTTTAAGCCTGCTCACGAAGATGATCATGATAATGATGATCAAAGTCAACGCAAACATCTACGTAGTACATGTGTATGTGGATTTTACAAAGCAGCGACAACAACAGCTGCAGCTGCGATCGTGACAGCAGTGCCAACAAAAGCAACACTTCATAAAGAAACTACAACAAAACAACACACAGAAACAAAAAAAAAATAAAACACAGCAAAAGAGTAGTGAAGTCAGTCAAACATATGGGAAAAATGTGTTTAATTTGTTTTGTCGTATTTTAGTCAATAGCGAGATACCGTTTTGAACGGACTTCTGAATAAAAGAAAGAAAATTTCGTGAGAAACCTGAAAACGAAACGCCTGTTTTTCTAACATATTCCAAACCAACTGTGTTTAAAATTAAACAACAAACGAAAATACATAATAAAAATCGAACCGAATAGTAAGAGAAGTGAAAAACGTGTGTCTTTTTGTAAATGTCAAATAAATGATACAATTATACCTACGAAACAGGAGAAAAAATATGTAAAAAACTAAATAAAAAAGAAAACAACGGGTTTTGTGTTTAAATAATAAAGAAAACAGCTTGAAACATTTTTAATAAAAATTTAATCAGAAAATTATTACATGCACAAACATGCATACACATGCATATTATTGTTTCTTCTGTTATCAGTGTCTACATTTCATATCAACTTGGTGTTTAATAAAACGAGTGTAAATATCAAAGTATGTAAGTAAATGTTTATAAAACCGCAACGAAATAAGCCAGTGTTAAATGTCAAAATTACATTAAAAATTTACATCTACATACGAGTTCTTTTAACAACGAACGAAAAAGCTTTTTAAATTAAAATTTTATATTTATCAAGAAATTTTATGAAGAAAAAAGTTTATTTACTCTTTTTAATCAATATTTCTTCGCATTCGTCTTCTTAAAAAAAAAGTGTTATAAATTGTGTTGATTGCTGTATCAGTGTGTTACTTATTGCATGTAAAAACAAGTGTAAAATTCCAAAGAGCAAAAAAAAATAATAATACCTACACCCTCGCAAAAATTTCTATTTTATTACCGTTCCGCAAACACATAGAAAGAAGTTTATTTGAAAATAAAAGTTGCTTAAAATTACAAAAAAAAAATATTTTTTTTTTGAAGTGCTAATGTAAATTAAATATTTATGGATGCTATCATAATCGATCATTTTTTCTTCTTCTTATGATCTCGTTTTGCTTCTGGCGCAACAAGTGTTAAATCAGTAAATTGCTTGAGAAATTTTTATTCCCAGAATTCCCAGAAAAATAGGTACAACTCTTAAAAACAAAAACAACTATTGTGGATTAATTAAAATCAAAGGTAAGTCTTTGTTTCTTTGCGGTTTATAGGTGTATTATATTTTGCTATTTATTTTATTATTTTCTAAAAGTTTTTATTTTAAGACCTCTAATTCCAAACAAGACACAATCAATGTATCTTTTTTTTCTCTTTTTTTCAATTAAATCACCATCAACAATTAAAAACAAGTTATGCAAATTTTTCTGTGGTTTGAAGACAATTTTTATATGTTTAAAAAGCAAATTAAAACCTTGAATTAGTAACAACATACATATGTATATTGTACATACCTACGTTTTTTTCTTTCCAACGATTCTGAGAATAAGCAACGGTGTCTTTGTTGGTTGTTTGATAAATCTTTTGTTTTTTTAAATGTCGCTTTCAAATTTGCAAAATTGTTCAAAGGGTGAATGCACCACTGGCCGGTTGTTAAACTTGCTTTCTGTTCTTAAGACTGGTGACCAGAAAAGATTAAAATTCGCTGGAAAGTTCAATAGGCAACGTCAGGAATTGCAACACAGCTAAAATGTTTTTGAAAGTGTATGCAAATGTACATAAATGCAGATTTTCTACAAACCGGAATATTTCCGAACAACATATTTCTGTAGCAAAATGCAGCGAAAGTGTAAGAATCGAAGGTATAGGTAGGTTACTCTACTAATGGCGTTTTCTTTTCTGACAGATCTGTTACCATTATACTGCGTTTCACTGATGGGAGACAATGCCTTTGCAGAAGCGAAAATATTGCATTTATGGTAAAAATAAGAATGAATTTAACCAAAAGTATTAACAGCAAATTATGGTGTAATCATCGCATTACTTATAAAGTATCGACTGCGTAGTTCTATTTTATACTTATTTATCTAGGTCATAAATCTTCTCAGACAATGTCCAGAACATCCCGACACACATGTATGATGTTAGTCTTGACAACAACTTTTTCTGTTTTAGACATTCGTAAAACAATTTGATTTAGTTGTTTGAAGTCTAGTCAACATAGTGCTTTAAGTTATGAATCAGCGATGGTTACTCAACAGATAGCTTTCTTTGCGAGTTGAGTTATTTGTGGCACACAATAACTTGGTGGTACTAGCGAATGAACTAGTGCATATTCCGGTCATTGTTGGGCATCAATTAACCACCCCTGACCTCCTGTTGACTTCACACTCTCATATATATATAAAGCCAACTCTTTTCTCCTCCCTATAATAATCTTTGCTGTGTCTGCACAATATCCGATTCCCTGAGTAACGATTCCAATTAAGAAAACTAATAACTTCAAAAACATATGAAAAAGCTACAAACACCGTTTGCAGTTGGAAAGCTGCATGGCATTTGTTCAAAAATGTTGTTCGAAAGTGCATTAAAATTAAAAAATATTTTAAAAGTTTGCTAAGAACATTTTATGGGTATCAAAATGAATCTAAAGGTGGGATCATACGATTGCCGCAATGCACCAATTTTTGTTAAATTTTGTATGCCAATCGTGTGATAGCACAATTTATTGGCTCATGCGGCAACTAAAACGAATGTTGTTCCTATTTGTCCCAATCAAATACAACCCTGATGCGACAACCGTGTGAACACTTGACATACAACTAATCACCAATAAAAATTCTAAAAATGCACCAATATTTATTGTGTTCTCATGCGGCAACCAAAGAAGACAATACCCACCAATAATATACATACGTACATTCATATGTATACATTTATTTAGTTTCTAAATTGTTTAAACGCGTCTTCCAAACATGATTTCTGATTTTCAATCAGTAAAATTCAATTGTTGTTACTATTAATTTTTTGCTTTTTCAGCCCGCACAACATTATAATAATAGCCGAAGCAATTTTCTCTCTTTTTAATGAACAAATTATATTTTTAACATTTAATTCATTTTTTTTTTTTTTTTTTTTTTTTTTTTTTGGAAAACAAAGTTTGTCATCAGCTACAACAGCTATTTCTCAGAGTTGCCGTTTAATATAACAATCGTGTGACTATAATGCGGCAATTATTGGTACTAAATTGTTTTGCGGCAATTTGCGACAATAAAATTTCAGTAAAATGTCACAATCATGTGATTGCAGTGAATTTGATTGGGACCAATTTTTTATTATGCTCCAATTCAGCCCAATAAAAATTGTGTAAAATTGGTGCATTGCGGCAATCGTGTGATCCCACCTTAAGAATGCCTCTTAAGGTAGGCTCACATTAGAACAAATGTTTTACGGCAAAACCGTGACCACTATTAGGCGTTTATTTTTTTTTTAAGCACGTGTACTCAAAAACTAAAAAAAAAAAAAAATATCTACACATGAATACCAATAACAACAGAAATAAGACAAAGTCGGGAAAAATCACCTGCACATTGTTTCAAAGTTTTACTTGAGCAGTTGACAAGTACAGCATTTTTAAAAAAATGTTTGTTCTTGCTGTTTCTTGTTAAGAACAAACAATGATGTAACAAGTATATTGAATATGAACAAACTATTAATTGCAAAAAAAGAAAAAGAAAATTTGCTGGAAAATACCAATCTATTGGTTTACCAAACATAATTCTAGAATTTAATATTTATATAAAAATAAATTTTCCATGTTTTTTGTTTGTTTGGAAACCAAAAAGAAAGTATTGGTCATGGATTTGTTTGTTATCAATGTAACTTTAGTCATACTATAAGAAACAGGGCTTTCCCCTCAGCATATAATTTTAGAATAGCAACAAATTTCCATTATATTCTCCTCTTTATTTTGCGCCGTTTATTAATTACATTTTTCTAAACAGTTTTGCTAATATAATTTTCATTTAATTATGTGCTTATTTTCAATAAACTATTTTTCATATATGTATGTTACTTCAAAAATTTAAATGTGTTAAATTTCTTTATTAAATGCACACATTTTTGTAAACTTGTGCTGGGTTGGTGAAAGAGCCAAATTTTCAGTGAAGGCGTTTAAGACGAAAAAAAAGTACAAAAAGCACCTGCTTAAATATTAAACAAATCGAAATTAAAAAGAAACTATAACCATGGGGCAAAAATAAACAATATCCCACCACAGTTTGTATCATAAGATACAAATTGCGAAAGTGCTATAAAAAATAAACCACAAGACAGACCAAAAACATCAAGAGTAGAAAAAAATTACAAACAATCAAAAAGAAATTAATGTCAGCGGTGAAGTGTTAACGTATCGAATTCTATTTGAGTTTTTAATTTAATTTTTGTTTTCAATTTATGTGCAAATAAGACCCTGGTAAAATATTAATGTTAAAGGTCTAACCCAAAAGTCACACCAAATGATTTATTGCAAATTAAATTAATTTTTATTCGCCTTTTTAAAGTTTTTTTTATAGTTCTCATAAAAATTTGATATAAATGCTTTTTTATATGCTTAAATTCTAATACCATTGAGTTAAACTAAAACTTTAAATACATTTAAGAGAAATAAATAAAAATTCGTGCTGGATTTTGTAGGCAAACAGCAAAGGGGACGTTAAGGGTGTCCGGATTAAAGAACTACATATTCTATTTTCCAGGGAGAGCTGAAAATATTATTAACATTACATTTTACATAAAAAAATTCCATAAATAAACAAAAAATAATATTATTAAAGGTATTCATTATAGCTTTTTTCTTTGTTGGAAAAGTGGAAAGGAGAAAAATGTGTTAAAAATTTTCTCATATTTTTGCTTTAAAAAAAAATATTTTTTTAAAATTTTTATAATTAAAGAAACTAATGAGTTGTATGGATAGCCTTTCCTTTTGAATGCTTTGAAGGCAGAGTTGATTGAATAAATTGCAGGGATGTATTCTACCCAAAGACCAGAGACAGATATGCACTTAAAAAGTATAGAACTGAAGAAAATTAGCTACAAAGAACACAAGCTCTTGCAAGAAAAGTTTTTCTCTTAGGAATAAAAACACTGGTAAAAATCATACCAGCATGCAACTAGTGTCTAAATAACTAGTATACACAAACAAGTAGATCAGTTGTGATACCCTAGAATTAAAATCAATTGTTGCTTATAGAAAAGCAAACAATAGCTATGCAATTAATCTGGAGTAGAAACAAACTACAGGTAGGCCATGATATACGCTGTACGTTGCTACCTAAAATGTAGAATTTTTTCTGTGAATTGACAATACTACAGCCAGAAATGTGTTTTGAACCAGAATATGGGTAGCTGTGCGCAAAACATTTGGTTGATGCTTCTGATTCGGCCAACTAGCCTCATATTCCATTTGTTCTTTGAAGTGCAGTCAAAATCCTACCTAAATTTGCTTCGCACGGAAGCTGCAGACTTGTAGACATAATAACGCTACATTCGTTTTGGTTCCCCCAGCAAGCTATCCGTGTGGATAACACATAGTAAAAGATATTACGTATTGCTTTTGTAGCACAATTTGTATGTCACCCATAACTTGGGATTTAATTGACAATATTAGATTGAATACGTTTTCAATGCTCGCATATAGATGATTTCTCACTTCTTAGCACTAATTGCAAGGCCCATGATACTAGCTGACATCGTTTGCTTGCTCAAAACATTGAAAGCAACAATAAAATGTTGAAATTATTATTGATTTACCTGTAACTAAGCGAGTTAGCGACATCAAAAGACATTATATGCCTCGTTTCACGCTATGAATGTTTCTTTTCTAAAATTGTTATTAATTCTCTTTTAAACTCTCATTCGTGTCTTTACGCAGACTTTTTTTTTGATAAAATAAAATTCCAGATTTTGCGGTGTTTATCTTAATAACATTTTCAGCTTGACAAATACGAATTAAACAATAGAAAAGAATTTCAGCGTACAAGATAATCTCTATTAAATTTCACTCCTCAATACTATTACCAGCTAATGTCCGCAAATTCAGAATTTCTCTAAGAAAACTTTCATAGTGCGAACCAAGCCTTGGATAATGAAGTTCAGAGGCCTAATTGTCGCATTGTATACCGAACGAACTATCGAGTAAAAATAATGTAAAGTAAAATAAACAACAGCAACCAAACAGCATAAAGAGCAACATTCGTTCGGTCTCGAATGCAACGATTTGGCACCAGATTGATGAGTTGATAGTTCTGCAATTCGTATTCAAGAAGTTTAAAGAGAGACAATTTACATCCATAAGTTTGATTCACTCTACGTTGGCTGTTTAAGTGAAATATTTATTGATCTCTTCGTTGATATCTCAAGTTTCCTACGTTTGGAAACATGAACGCCTCGCTGGCTAACAACAACTGTGATATCTGTTTATATCAAAATATCGCTGTCTATTACTAATTGACCCTTTTTTTATATTTTATGACCTTAAGTTTTCTTGATAACGCAAAATGTCGCATTATTGGGAGTTTTTCACACAATAGTTCTAATAAAGAATTTCGTAAATATATTTTAGATCACTTTTCCAATTACTGATAATCGTTCAGCTAACTACAACGCTGCGTTTCGTGTAAAATCAGGGATGCAGTAGCTTTTTATTTGTTTCAAATGATGGAATTAAGCTCCTGTAAAAGATTCGTGTAAAGGAAAACACTGTTGTTATACCGAAAGTGCTTAGGTTAGGTTGGTTGGAGGGTTTGATTTTTATGTGTGTGAAGATAAATTCGAATTTAAGTCCCCAGACACAAACCAGTTTTTTTAGCAAAGACAAATTTTGAAGTTAACAGAGCACTGTTAACGACTTAACAGACTACATTTTGGAAAATATGAAATTTCTAAAAAAGATTAGGAAATTTTTGGAAAAACCAGCTCTTCAGCGCACCACACACTATATACAAATGGTGGCCTGAAGGGTCCTCTAAGACTCCTGGTGGGTGTGATATCTGAAATAATCTTGGGAATCGAATAAAATCGATTTTAAAAAGACTCTATTTTTGAAAATATGAAATTTCTGGAGAAGATTAGGAACATTTTTGGAAAAACTAGCTCTTCAGCGCACCACACACTATATACAAATGGTGGCCTGAAGGGTCCTCTAAGACTCCTGGTGGGTGTGATATCTGAAATAATCTTGGGAATCGAATAAAATCGATTTTAAAAAGACTCTATTTTTGAAAATATGAAATTTCTGGAGAAGATTAGGAACATTTTTGGAAAAACTAGCTCTTCAGCGCACCACACACTATATACAAATGGTGGCCTGAAGGGTCCTCTAAGACTCCTGGTGGGTGTGATATCTGAAATAATCTTGGGAATCGAATAAAATGGATTTTAAAAAGACTCTATTTTTGAAAATGTGAAATTTCTGGAGAAGATTAGGAACATTTTTGGAAAAACTAGCTCTTCAGCGCACCACACACTATATACAAATGGTGGCCTGAAGGGTCCTCTAAGACTCCTGGTGGGTGTGATATCTGAAATAATCTTGGGAATCGAATAAAATCGATTTTAAAAAGACTCTATTTTTGAAAATATGAAATTTCTGGAGAAGATTAGGAACATTTTTGGAAAAACTAGCTCTTCAGCGCACCACACACTATATACAAATGGTGGCCTGAAGGGTCCTCTAAGACTCCTGGTGGGTGTGATATCTGAAATAATCTTGGGAATCGAATAAAATCGATTTTAAAAAGACTCTATTTTTGAAAATGTGAAATTTCTGGAGAAGATTAGGAACATTTTTTTTAAAATCCATTTTATTCGATTCCCAAGATTATTTCAGATATCACACCCACCAGGAGTCTTAGAGGATCCTTCAGGCCACCATTTGTATATAGTGTGTGGTGCGCTGAAGAGCTAGTTTTTCCAAAAATGTTCCTAATCTTCTCCAGAAATTTCATATTTTCAAAAATAGAGTCTTTTTAAAATCGATTTTATTCGATTCCCAAGATTATTTCAGATATCACACCCACCAGGAGTCTTAGAGGACCCTTCAGGCCACCATTTGTATATAGTGTGTGGTGCGCTGAAGAGCTAGTTTTTCCAAAAATGTTCCTAATCTTCTCCAGAAATTTCACATTTTCAAAAATAGAGTCTTTTTAAAATCCATTTTATTCGATTCCCAAGATTATTTCAGATATCACACCCACCAGGAGTCTTAGAGGACCCTTCAGGCCACCATTTGTATATAGTGTGTGGTGCGCTGAAGAGCTAGTTTTTCCAAAAATGTTCCTAATCTTCTCCAGAAATTTCACATTTTCAAAAATAGAGTCTTTTTAAAATCCATTTTATTCGATTCCCAAGATTATTTCAGATATCACACCCACCAGGAGTCTTAGAGGACCCTTCAGGCCACCATTTGTATATAGTGTGTGGTGCGCTGAAGAGCTAGTTTTTCCAAAAATGTTCCTAATCTTCTCCAGAAATTTCATATTTTCAAAAATAGAGTCTTTTTAAAATCGATTTTATTCGATTCCCAAGATTATTTCAGATATCACACCCACCAGGAGTCTTAGAGGACCCTTCAGGCCACCATTTGTATATAGTGTGTGGTGCGCTGAAGAGCTAGTTTTTCCAAAAATGTTCCTAATCTTCTCCAGAAATTTCACATTTTCAAAAATAGAGTCTTTTTAAAATCCATTTTATTCGATTCCCAAGATTATTTCAGATATCACACCCACCAGGAGTCTTAGAGGACCCTTCAGGCCACCATTTGTATATAGTGTGTGGTGCGCTGAAGAGCTAGTTTTTCCAAAAATGTTCCTAATCTTCTCCAGAAATTTCACATTTTCAAAAATAGAGTCTTTTTAAAATCCATTTTATTCGATTCCCAAGATTATTTCAGATATCACACCCACCAGGAGTCTTAGAGGACCCTTCAGGCCACCATTTGTATATAGTGTGTGGTGCGCTGAAGAGCTAGTTTTTCCAAAAATGTTCCTAATCTTCTCCAGAAATTTCATATTTTCAAAAATAGAGTCTTTTTAAAATCCATTTTATTCGATTCCCAAGATTATTTCAGATATCACACTCACCAGGAGTCCTAGAGGACCCTTCAGGCCACCATTTGTATATAGTGTGTGGTGCGCTGAAGAGCTAGTTTTTCCAAAAATGTTCCTAATCTTCTCCAGAAATTTCACATTTTCAAAAATAGAGTCTTTTTAAAATCCATTTTATTCGATTCCCAAGATTATTTCAGATATCACACCCACCAGGAGTCTTAGAGGACCCTTCAGGCCACCATTTGTATATAGTGTGTGGTGCGCTGAAGAGCTAGTTTTTCCAAAAATGTTCCTAATCTTCTCCAGAAATTTCATATTTTCAAAAATAGAGTCTTTTTAAAATCCATTTTATTCGATTCCCAAGATTATTTCAGATATCACACTCACCAGGAGTCTTAGAGGACCCTTCAGGCCACCATTTGTATATAGTGTGTGGTGCGCTGAAGAGCTAGTTTTTCCAAAAATGTTCCTAATCTTCTCCAGAAATTTCACATTTTCAAAAATAGAGTCTTTTTAAAATCCATTTTATTCGATTCCCAAGATTATTTCAGATATCACACCCACCAGGAGTCTTAGAGGACCCTTCAGGCCACCATTTGTATATAGTGTGTGGTGCGCTGAAAAGCTGGTTTTTCCAAAAATTTACTAATCCTTTTTAGAAATTTCATATTTTCCAAAATATAGTCTGTTAAGTCGTTAACAGTGCTCTGTTAACTTCAAAATTTGTCTTTGCTAAAAAAATTGGTTTGTGTCCGGGGACTTAAATTCGAATTTATCTTCACACACATTTGATTTTTGCCCATGTCTTGTGGCATGCACTAAAGCCAGTATAAGCTTGTTGCGCTCTTAAAGCAAGTGAGTTTGCTCTCTCATTTCCGGTTATTCCCCCATGGCCTGGCATCCATATGATATGCAATTTACCATGAGGTAAGTTATTGTTAATAGCATTTTTGCAATCCCAAGCTGTTTGCGATTTAATCCGTTCAGCTGAGCTCGCTCTAATGGAAATTTCATTATTCAAAGTTGCTGGCCTTCCCATTTCACTGAGCCACATAATACAGTACGTCGAATTTCTGCCTGAAAAACTGTACAAAAATCCGGCAGACAAAATAACAATTCCATGGTAGTTTCAATATAAATACCAAGTCCTGGTTTACCCCTCGCCTGCTTAAGTAAAGTTCCCCGTAAAACCAGGTAGACGTGTAGTTGCTATCTATCCACTAGTAGTCATGTTGTATATAGAGTAAGTGTACTTGAACATGACCACCCTACGAATTGCTGAACAAAATGCATTTTTTTATTGTTAATTACGTTCTTGGGCTTTGAGTTCGATTTTACTTCCCTAGAATTGCGAAACAATTTATTGTTTCTGAATTGCTTTTCTCCATTGAGTTCTTTGCTACCATAAAATTTGAATTAGTGCAAAAGCATAAATTAAATTGAATAAAAAAAAAAAGAATAAAATTAGTTCGTTCGGCATACTCTATAATAATAATATGTTGAATTGTTTTTATACATATTTATTTATTAATTGAAGCAGAAATATGTATATATAAAACACATTAAAATCAAACATGAAATATGATTTAGTTTTTAAGGGTCACCCACATAGAAACTGTATTTTTGTTTTGTTTATTTTTAATTTAAACTATTTTTGTTGCTGCTGTTGTTGCTATTGTTGTTGTTTGACATTTTGGTGTCGTTTTTTCCTGTCATGAAGTGGGGCATTGTAACTTTTCGATTTGTATCCATATTCACTTTTTCTCTCATTTACTACATCATTTTCGTAAATAAATGACAGTAACATGTTTAAGTAGAAAACAAAACACACATGTATGTATGCATTTGTGTATGTTTGTATGTATTAAAATGTAAATGTATGTAAAAAGATAAAATAAAATTATGATTATGTTGGCGACTTCTAGTTGACATATTTTGGGTTTTATATATTCCATGTATTATTTTGATACTTAATCACATTGAAACACAAAGTGTTGAGAAATTTATTGCTTAATCTCCCCCAAACAAAATGTAAAACAAAGAAAAAACTAATAAATAGCAGGCTATTAATTTTAACTAAAGAATATGGGAAGTGTTTTAATATCCTTGCTCATACAATTTAACCAGTGTGTCTGTCTATTGGCGCTAAAAAATTTGTTTGCTTTTTATACAAATCTTTAGGAAATTTCACAAATATTAAAAACATGTAAAACCTAAGTATATATTTAGTTGTAAGGTCAAGATCTTGAAGAACTTTTTCTACACTTTTTTTATTTCTTGTAAATATTTCATAAATTTCAACTCAATTGGTCATGTCATAATATTGTCTTTATTATTATTCAAAGAGAACAAGAGATGAAAAACAAAACAACTGTCTGCCAACGACACTTGTTTGATAAATTATAATTTATTTTATCTTATTTTTTCCACTGTTCGCATTTATCTAAGTGTGCAGTAGGAGTGTTCATGCCGGAGGTTAAATATTTGGCATATTTGCTTGTTTAATTTATGACTTGCCATTTTGCAAGTCAAGGAATATATTTAAGTTGTACAGAACTTACGTTTTCATTAAAGGTCGGTTTATTTTTTACTTAAAAATGTTATAATAACAAATAAGTTTTGTAGAAAAAAAATAGACTCACATTGAAAATACAAACGATGAAGATTACATAAAAGCTAATGACAAATATTGGCTACATTGGAGTGCTTTCAAAGTTGGAATATTGAAAGGCCGATATTTTTGTACTTATTTTTGTCTTGTCTAGGTCTTAACAACCCATAAAGTTTCAACAATAAACAAACAAAAATCATGTACTCATTACAGCACCGACAAATTTAGTTATGTCATCCACAAACTTCGTCTGTCTGTATTTCAATGTGATAACACTTATCACTCTACTAATTGAATGTTTCAAGAACAAAACTTTATTTTTACACATGTGGTTTGACAGCTCTAAATAGAGTAAGCTCGGTAAATTAAGATTATATCAAAATAAACTTTTTCTGCAAAACATCAGTTTGAGTTTGAGCTGGGTTCAAACTACAAATGCTGTTGATCTACATGCCAAAAACTGGTTATGAGACGTATTATTTGATTTAATTTAATCTTTACAGAAAGACAAATCTTAAACTCCCTTGTTATAGTAAATCCTGATTTGAGAAACAAACAAAAAATTAGTTTTCATGCTGATTGGAAATTTGACATTTATTGTAATAGATTTTTTAAAGATATGACAAGAGGCAGACAGCTCTTCTCTAACCAGTTTTCATAGACAAACTTCTTTTGATTGATTAATCACTTGAGCCTTTCAAAGCCTGTAACAAACTAGTAAAAAAGATAAACTACTAAAACCAGATGACAATGAAGGAAATTTTCTTGTCAACGTGATTACCCCTATTAGTAAAATGCGTTAAGTAGCAATTGTTGCTTAAGCTGTGTGTGTATGGTTTTATTGTTTGGATATTTAGCAAAATCATCTTCATTAAATCCATTTTGTAATAAAGCTGATGATGCCGGCATTTTATAAACAATCACAAAAAAAGAAAGAAAAATAATTGATGCATTTCAAACTTTCCTTGCTACTAAATATTCGTCGAACAAGTCGTATGCAAACCATCTTAATGTTCATTAGAGCTACTCATGGAAAATATTTTTCTTAACTTCTCCAATTATGTTACGTGATCCCTTATGTGTATTATTTTGGGCTCCTTTTTTCATGCGGATTATGTCAGAAGAAAGATATTGCAATATTTGGAGTTAGATAATTCGTTTAATAAGTAGTCTGGGACCTAGAAAATAGTGCTGCCAAAGTAATCAGTATTGGGTATGGTGTTCGTAGTATTTTTACTTTTCTTGGCGTATTAATGCTCCAGAGTATTAATTGCTTGATGCATTAAAATTGCATGTAAAATGCAGAAAGCCACGTAAAGAAATAGAACAACTTTGGGGCCTGTTTCAGAATTAAAAAAAGTCTATATTACTTTAATAAGACAAAACTGTATATTATGAGTCAAGCTCCAAATCGCATTTTTAAGATCCGTTTTACAGAAAAATAAAAAAAGCTAGAATAAAACCGTTATATAACGGAATTGTTTCCCAGGAATCAATGTTTTCAGAACAGATGAAAACAAAAAAAATTGTCGCTTTAAATTTAATAACTATTAGTTCTAAGGTCGGCCAACATATTAAAACACTTAAGTGGATAATAACTAAATGCCAGCATGATTGAAAACACTTTCGTTAATATAAATTGAGCTTGTACAGGGATATCTTACGATTTTTTTGAAGTCCAGAATAAAAATGTTTTTTGAGAACAAAGAAATGAGAGTAAAAGATGTTTGTTTCTAAATGAAAATATGGTAAAATAAGGCTAAAGCTTTTTTGTCACAATCACAAATTTTCTGAAATTATGTGGAAAGTCGAGAACTGTAGAGTTATACAAAAAAAAAAGGAAACTATGCTAAATAGTCTAACGTCGATATGTCAGAATTAGCTAACCAAAATGAAAAAGGTCATTGTCTTAATTAAAAAAGAAAATAATTTGGTTTTTTTTAGACTGGGACCAGTACTTACTTAATGGATGATCCCTATATATGCATTAAATTGTACTGGAACTAGAAAAATAAGAAAGAGCGATTGGTGAATGAAAACACGAAAATGGGAACAGTTTGTGGACGTTTGATTAAGCAAAATAAAATTATAACATAAAAACAGAACATTTGTTTTTGCAAAGTTAAATAAGTCAGGAGTATACGTTGTTAATTTGCCTGTTTATTGTCCAAGTATACATATGTATATGCCTTCGTTACTATCCAGTTAACAACTTTTAAAGAAATGTTACCCAACGTGGACTATACCTATTACGATTGTTTACTTTGGCGGACTTATTTTTAAGAATATATCCTGTTTATTATAATTTCATTTGGCAAATATTTGTACATAATTTGCCAAATAAAAGTTGAATAAACATGGAATATATTTCTAAATAAGCCAATAAAAAAAGCACGCCTTCACCTATTACGACAACACATCACAAAAGCACGTCAACTCTGAAGTGAATGGATTTGTGCACCCACCTGGTAAAAAGTCGGCTTAGTCAAGTGTGGACGATAAGTAATAGATTTTGCTTGACAAAGCAAATAAATTTTCGTTATATGTTTGAAACTTGAAATAAATGTTAAAACTATTATTATGTTATCGGCCACTTCTGGGCTATACGTACTTAAATTCAGAAAGTTGAATTCGAAATTAAATATAATTCAAAATAAGTTGAGACTCAAGACAAAATTCAGTATAATTCAAGAACGTCATAAAATTAGAAAGCTTCGTGATTAAGAAAACTATATGAGTGTGCTACTACAAAAATCTTTCTAGTTTTTTATATTATTTTTTTTTAAATGTGCAATGAAATTTAGCACAATCAAAAAGAATATGCTGATGAGAAGCATGAAGCCGTCTGCTATATCATAGACAAATTTGTACTCTTCGTTTTTCAATTAGCCTTACTAAACATATAAGTCCTGATTCGTTATTATTTACTTCCTACGATTCACTCACTGGTAAATCTGAAAGAATTTTTCCCCTGAGTAAAAACCTCGCTTTAAAATGGCGTTGCTAGTGCTGCACTATTACAAGTTTGTGCTATTTTTATCATTTACTTTTTCAGCAAATTCGATCGCACAGAAAAAAAGTATTTTCGCAAGTTTCATCTAACACAAAATTGTGAAAAAAAACATCTGTGACACATTTAATGCACAACCACCCGCGATCTTTAGTAAGTCTTCCAAAATCAGGCTTTCTTACACCCTTTTTTGGTATGCTATTAAAACTATACCGAACGCTGATCAACAACTTTTTGTCTCGTCGCATCCCCAATTTCAAATCTTTCATCCCCAAAAATTTCCTTTGGAAATAATTCAATTTTAATTCATTTAAGTATTAAATTACGCAATTTCAAGTTACATATGCTGTATATTTCACTATATATGTATTTGTATTGTATACAGCAAAATACATTATTACAGGCGTAAGAGGAACTGTCGCAGATTTCACTTTGAAACTATTTCTATGCTTTTTAACTAATTAGTTAAGTTGATTAATAAAATCCAAAAATTCAAGGGCCAAATTTTGCATAATTTCGGAATTAAGTGGTTTCATAGTTTTTGGACAGAAAACTCACAAAAAATTTCATTATTTTACAAGAGGAGTCGGTCTAATGCTCATAAATTTATTCTCCGTTGGATCTATGTAACACTATGGCACACATATAACATAATTATGTTATTATTATATCGTAAAGAAACATTCAAACATGTACATATATTTCCGCATTTCCTGTTTACATACAAGTATGTATGTACATATATGTATGTATGGTATACATTGTGTACGTCTGCTTGTAGATGCATATAAAAATTTATTTGTTTACTTATGTTCAACTTCAGCAATTGAATGTATACAGAGCAGCGGCAAAACAGAAATATCAGCCCAATTTAAAACATTGCATGTTATTGTTTATGTGCTGCATCTATAGTTAACATGTTTTAATTCGCATGATGTTTGTAAGTTTGTAAAAAAATATATATACTTACAAATATTTATATTTTACAGTGATTATTGACATTATGCTATTCAGTCATAATGTTGCTGCTGTTGATGATCATGATGGGATTTGGTTTTTGTATGTGTGCATACATATGTATATATATATATATATATATATATGTACATCATTTTGTGTCTTTTATTTTGTACAGTAAACAACCCGTTCCATTGTGTGTACATGCATTAAAGTTCTTTTATTTATTTGGTTTATTTTTCTTTTTTTAATAAAAATCACATACATTTTTCTGTAAATTAATTTAATGTGTGCATGTGAGATTTAATGTAATTGACAGTTCTTGCTTTCGTTTCAACCAACAATACAATTTGAATTAAGATGATATATTTATGGTTAAACCAGCTGCTGGTAGTTAATGTCATTCGATAAATTTTTTATATGGTTTCCTCATCCATTAATCTTATTTTTTTTTTTTTTTTGATATTTCAGCCAATATCATGACATTTGGTTTCAATATATTGGTTTTTGATTTAAATTATGTTAAAGTTTCAATCATGATAAAATGTTATTTTACAAAAGCTCTAATGGCTGAATACGTGATATGAACAAATAGCTGATGTTGTTTGTTCAATGGAAAAGTCACATCTTTAAGATCACTTAATTTATTGCTGTTCTCTCTGTGATATTAACTAAGTTATTACATGGAAAAATGTACCATAGTTTTTTATGGTATAAATGAATAGATAACAGCGTTCAATTTGATAAATAAAAATCAAGAGATATCATTATCTAAAATGCAAAATTAAGAGGTCTGAGGCCGGATTCTTTCATTCGTGATCGAATATACTCGATAATAAAAACAATGTAGAGCAAAAACAAAATGAGCAACAAACACACAGCATTCTATAACGAAATCGTTCAATCACGAGTGCCAGAATTTGGCCCCTGTTCTGAAAACCACGTGATTTCAAATCACAGGTAAAGGGTGTTGTTTTTCGATGTATAGAACTTTAAATTGGCATTGCTGTTCAAGATGGCGACCGATTTAATAGCTGTCAAGTGATTTATTCTCAGTTTGGTTTGGTAATTCATCATGAATAGACTCACGCCTGAACAACGCTTGCAAATAGTGCAATTTTAGTGCAAAACGAGATTGCCGGTGTTCCCGATTTTCATAAGCAAATGAAGCGGTTGAAACAAAACTGGTTGAAACAAAACTGCCGCATTTGGAGTGAAGCTAATCCTCAAGTGTATGTCGAAACACCGTTGCATCCAGAAAAATTGAATGTTTGGTGCGCATTATGGGCTGGTGGAATCATTGGTCCGTACCTCTTCAAAAACGATGATGGCCAGAACGTTACAGTCAATGGTGATCGGTATAGAGCCATGTTTAATAACTTTTTTATTCCTCAATTGAATAACCATGATGTCCAGGAGATGTGGTTTCGACAAGGCGGCGCAACATGTCACACAGCTCGTGCCACAATCGATTTATTGAAGGGCACGTTTGGTGGCCGCCTAATTTCACGTGTCGGACCTGTGAATTGGCCTCCAAGATTTTGTGATTTAACACCGCCACACTACTTTCTGTAGGGCTATGTAAAGTCATTGGTCTATGCGGTTAAGCCACAAACGCTTGACCATTTGGAAGACAACATTCGCCGTGTTGTTGCCGATATACGGCCACAAATGTTGGAAAAAGTCTACATCCACGCCAGCCGTGGCGGTCATATGCCGGAAATCATATTTAAAATGTAATGCCACTAGATTATCTTTCTGATAAATAAAACTCATGTCAATCGAATAATCCATCGTTGTTTTATTGCAACTCAAAGTTCTATACATTGAAAAAACACACCCTTTACTTTTAAATACACACATGTGATAGTTTGGTTTTTTATAAATAAAAATCGTTTTGCGCTTTTCAGTGTGATTTCTTATTATTTTAGTTAATTAGTACTAATTTCATCAGGCTTAAGTTCAGTCTTCATGACTGTTGTGATTGATGTTAATTAAACAAGTAAAAAGTGCATCATCTAGTTGTCCCGCAACAGAAGGTGTTGGATGTTTTCTTTGTTTTGTTTAATTAAGATCGATCCCAACAAAAATATAAAATGAACTTAAGCCCAATAAGCATAATACACAATAGTTCTAGAGGATAACATTTAACTGCCGCTGGATACAGCAGTATATATAAAAGCTCGGAAACTTAAATTAGAATTAACAATATAAGTGATATATTTACGTACAAATAGTTGTAGTACAACTTGTTTACCTCTATTTGGTAAGAAAAACTCACCCGACACATAAAATGGAAAATGTAAATAAAATTAATAATAATAATAATTGCTGTGCTTGACACAATTGAAATTTAGACAGAAAATGTGCAACAAATTGGACGGGTGGCTGGCACGATGGTCGCCTTAGAAACATAAGCCTCTGAGTCCAGGGAGGAAGCTGAACAGTTCTCTCCAATATTTTTTTTTAAATTATGATATCTGCTGCCCCCACCAGTGTATAAAAGTTCGAATTTTCTTGTACTAATTTATGCAGAACGATGAAAATGTAAAACCCTTTTAATAGGACCAGAAATATTAACTTTCAAATTGATTTTTTTTTTTAGTTTTCCCCATGGTCTGTGAACGAGCATCAGTGCTTTTTTTGCTGCTATACTTGACGAGTCAATGCTAAGTTAAGCACTCATTTCACAATTTTCTCCATTCACTGCCACCCCACCTGTATTTGCATTAATTATAACGAACTCTTTGAGGATAAAAAGCTTAAATGTAGAAAAGGAACTGTAAATAAAATTACATTTGTTTAATTAAAAATGATTCATGGCACACGTTTTTCCCATACTTTTAACTTTTCCTTTTCAAAAGAGAGAATAAAGTAGAACATATTAGCGAAATTAATTCAATCTTTCAAATAAATATTTTTCTTTTTGCTAATTGCTAACAAGCCATTAAATGACAAGCACAACAAAAATATTTACATGCACACTTGTTTAGGATGGATGCACTGCAAGAAAACTTCAATTAAAATAAAGGTGATAGTTTTGCTGTCTAAGCTAAATAACTTATTCACACTTACGTATTTTTTTTTTATTGAATATTAAAAACAAAAACGAAAGCGAATTTTGCATGAAAAAGAAATTTTTTCGCCATTGATATCTGAGTAACTTTGAAACGGAAAAAGATAGAAAGAAATTGTTTACCAGTATTGAAATAAAATTTTATAGCTCATCTTTTGATGTGCAATTCACTAAAATTAGAGAGAGAGAGAGAGAGAGAGAGAGAGAGATCTTCCGAATTATGGTTAAATATATGGGCGTAACTCTATAATTTATAAAAAAAAAAAATCCTTATGTGATGGAGAAAAACTGATAAAACATATAACCTACACATTATTTTCTGGAACTCATTTTCACTGTTGTACAGTGTTATTATCTGTTCTATTTAAAAGAGGAGTAGTGTAAATATGTACATTTTCTAAATCTCTCACTTAATATTCCATGATTTCTCCAAGTGTACAACTCTAAGCACTGTTTATAGAAATGTGTCGGAATAAAAAAGTGATTTTTGACTCAAATACAATTTAGAATTAATTAAACACGCAACGGACTGTAACCATAATGTAACATCATTTTAAAACTGTCACTACAACCATTCATACATACATGCCTACATAAATAAAGCACTTCAGCCGTCTATTTGTACGTCTGTCCGTCTGTCTGTCTGTCTGTCTCTCTGTTTGTTTTGCTGACTGTTAGCATATTTGTGTATCTGTTTGCTTCTGCTGTTTAATTAAACATACTATAAAAAAGCATCCTCTTAAAAGAACTCTAAAACGAAATTAAATCGCAAAAATAATTTCAAAACTAAATTGAGGGATAGAAAAAAAAAAGAGTAATGAAACCACCACGGGGCACTCGAGTTGGGGCAGAGAGAGGGAGTCAACTGACTGGTTGAATAAGTGGCATTGTAGTGTGATGGGAAATCAACGTAAAATGTGCAAACTTGCACACGCAGGTTTTACGCAACGCGTACAATAGTGGGGAAGTTAAATGGGGAAATGTGCTGTCGTTAAACAAACATTTATTTGACTTGGTCTACATCATAGAAAAGTGCGGGCTCAAACGTTGATGACGAATTATTTATACGCACTTTTAATTCGCATAAAAATGCACACCAAAAGAAATGAATAGTAAAATTTAACCAACCAACCATACTAAGAAATGTTAATAAGTGAATGCATGAATGAAAAAAATACGTGCATGAATGAATGATTAAGCTAAAGAATGAGCCAGTGAGCGTCTGACAAACTGTATAAATCGTATGAAAAGAAATTTATTTAGTGGTAATAAATTTCAGTAGACAGACATTAATTTTGAAGTTGCTATTGGTTTTCGGTCTGCATAATGCAGAACTTTATGCATTTTCATTTTTAAAACTTCCGGTTACAGTGTATTCTTTCTGTCACTGCTCATGTGCCACTGCGCACATACGCTTGTCTGTGGCGGTCAATAAAGTTACATTTCCGTATATACAAGCACATTAGTTTACACATATTTTACATACTTATAATATAGAATGTGCAAGTTAAACCATTTTTGGTAACAAAAAAAAAAACTTAGAACATAGAAAATTGTAGTTTTGTTTTATTGTGCTTCATTTTGACGATATACAAATGGCTAAACAAACACGTTCAGCAACACTTTGTAGATTCATTGTATGAAGCCGTGTTTCAAATGTTATTTAATAATAATTTCTACTTTTGAAAACAAATGTACATTAGGGTGGAGCGAAAAGATATCAGGAAAAGGTAAAGTAATTCAAAGTAAAATATATATATAAGGGGCTGTTCACAAATTACGTAACGCAATTTTTTGCAGATTTTTCACCCCCCTACCCCGCAATACATAACAATCACTAAATAATAAAAAATTGTATTAAAAATAATAATAATGTAATTCACTCTATGTACATGTGTATGTACATAGTATATACAAATATAACTTAAGAAATTAAATTCATGTATTTAACGTGTAATTTAAAAGAAAATTCTATTGATAAAAATTAGGGATTAAAAATTGGCACAATTTTTCAATTATCGGTCCATGGAAAGGTAAAATATTCATCCATTGATAAAATATGCAAACAACGAATCAAAATTTATTTCATACAATAAATAATATTTGTTCTACGTGTTTTGTTCCAATTCTGGTTTAGCTTATAAGGCCTAATGTCTTTCATAATCAAAACAAAGTTTTAATTATTGTTTTTGTTAAGTAGCATTTTTACGAACCCGCTTCCCCCACTCGTCCCAAATCGTAACAAAACTTATAACATATAACTTAGAAGTCATTTCCCAGTATACAAATCAATTTAGCAATAAGTACGATGGAAGAAAATTGGTTCATAACAGCGTAGCATTGATAAGGGTTAATTTTTAAGTATTTTGAAATCTTGTATAGAAGACAATAAGTATTTTAAATATATCAATAAGATATATACACAGTGATAAAAATGAAGACAACTATCCTAGAGTGTTGAGGGATGTTGTTTATTCAAATGCCAAATTCATAACTCAAATAATTTTAGTTTTCTGCTTGGGTGAATATTTATTTATCCAGGTTTGTAACAACATTTGGCTGTTTTGTAGCCGCCTGCTAACTTTTTAAGCACCCCGTAATCGGCCAATATTCCATAGCATGGCAAGCAATGAACACTTAAATGAATAAGAATGCTTGTACTAAGCAATACTGTTTTCCCTTATAATGCACTACTGACAAACTCAACAAGTCTGTTTGCCAGTTTCTTAAGCATACGAATATTTTGACAGACTGACTACCACAAACGCTGCACGGGATACTTGTACGTAGTGGTTGGCAGGAAACAAATAATATTTATTACAATTCACCTGCATTTTATTTAAATTTTTTGTATACACTTTTTATAAAAATATTTGTTATTGTTGCTTTGGCTTTGTTGTAGCTGTTCTTGTTATTTTCCCTCTGCCTGATTCTTATTTATTTATTTTGCCTTTTTTTATTTTGTTCTTTACAAAAAAACAAATGTGTGTTCTTGCAACAGGTTGTGGCATTGGCTTCAGCTGAGGTATTACTGCAGACATACATATACAATATTTATTTCCATTTTGATTCTTGATTTTTTGCTTAAGTACCTTAAAGCCATAGACAATTGCTTAAGCTTTTATTGTCAGATATCTTTTTCTCCGATAAGCTGCGAGAAAACCCAAAGTTTGGTTTAGTTTTTTTTTTTACTTAGACTTGGTTTTTGCTAAAAACTCTTTTTATTTGATACTCTAAGCAGATTTAAAACACGATTTTTAGTTTAAGACAAAAAAAAAAACAAACGAATCTAATCTTCTAATATTAATCTTTCTAATATTAAAATTCATGGGAGGAAAATGTTAAATAAGATAATATCTTAAAATAATAAAAGTTGTTAGTTGAAATCAAATTCAATTCTTAGGTTCGTTGATTTACTTATTCGCCAAACCAAATTATGGCAGCAGAAGGTTCCAAGTGATGTCTTCCATCATAATAATTACCTCTAAATTTAAAGCTCTTCTTGACAGCACACATACGATGTTGCACTTAGGCTTCTCTTTTTTAAATAAAAGTTTGGCGTCACCCGAATTCTTTTATTTTTCTGTGTTCTGTGTTCTCAATTTACGTCAAAAACATATGGTTATTTATTCTATGTCTATTATGGTCTAGAAAATATTTTGTCATCACTGGTAAATTTGTTCCTTTGCATTTTTCTAAATGTATGTATAAAATGTATTTTTTTAATGATCAAACATTGAACATTACGCTTTACCAGCCCGAATCTAAATAATATCAGTTTAACTTTTGCAACTGGTAAATTGTCACAAACTGATTTTTTAATTATTGATTAATGTTTGTCGAATAAGACAGAAATATAAAACTTTAAAAGCAATAGTAAAACCTGGAGTACGGCTGTTTCGAAGCAGCAATGCTGCTCGTCAGCAGCCACATGATTGCGAACTCAGACGATTGCATTGAAATCCAAGGAAACTAAAAGTGCAAATGAACTCGAATTGAAAATTTTTAATAAAAAAAAATTAAAAAACTAAAGAATAAATATGTACTTACAGATGTGGATTGATTTGCGTTGGTACCCGACGGTGGACCATACCTTGTGGTGTAATTGTGATGCTACACCACCGCCAATGGCAATGTATTTGCGACTATTATTAGTCCATAACAGCACCCCTTGCTGAGGGGTTCGAGATCTCGTAACTCTACTGCAGTGCAATTCTCTGGACTTAAGCATAGCGCCTTAGCGATAGAAATCAATTATAAAGTAATGGTTTGCCATTATAGTAATTACAATAGAATTGCTTACATAGGCGGCCATAGATTTGTTTGAACCAGTTGTTTTTTATGGCTAGTGTGACTGAATGTGCCATAGCCGATACAGCGCTATCAAGAAAATGTTTATGTCACGTCAGCCTTTAAGTGAAATAAAGTCCATGACTTGTGTAGGATGGGCAAATCAGCGATGGTAATGGCTTTTAGATTTATATTATCAAGAAATTGAGTTGTACCCGTAGTAGTCAGGGCAAGTGAAAACCAACAGTTTTAATGGTAAGTTCGTGTTGGTTCCAAACCAATAGTGAGAAAAGTTGATGAGTTTCACTAAATAATTATTTTTACTGAGAACACGAGCAATACAAAGTCCTTCTCTCGTGATAAGTAGTTAAGCAATTCGAACTGCTAATCCAAAACATTCGCTGTTGCGCAAAAAAGGAGAGTCGCCAATTGAAAACTGTTGTAAAAAATATTATTTCAGAAATAGCTTACGAGAAAATGGAAAAATCCTTATTGTGATATTATTTCGAAAGTAAATAGAACCGTTTACCTTGTTTTCTGCCTTTCTCAGCCATATTTATGCCGCCGAGATTTTATGAAAGCTACTCAACTCGTCAGTAGACTCGCAAACATTTGAACTAAGCTGTTACGCCGATTTAAGGCTTCAAAAAAGTGTACCCAATATTCTAATTTATATCTAACAAACTAAGTAGTTCTTTTAATCTCATCATATTTCATAATTATCTGTTGCTCGTAAAGTAAAAATGCATGTAATTTATAAACTGTCACGGCGGTTGTGATTGAAAATAGTTCGCTTTACGTTTGGGTGCGTTTTTTGACAGCTCATCTTATAAGGTTGCGTTCATGAGCATTCTAATAAAAACGAACCCATAACAGTTATTGTACGACTGCAATAACATTAATTTAGAATCCACACACTCATTTCAGATATTATGTTAGTTCTAGACACTATGGGGCATAACTATGCACATAAAAAACCATGCTTTACGCAATTTTAAATCACATCTAAATAAAAGTATGCTTTTCGTGTACTATAAACGGGATACAGTAGATTTTACAAGCAAAAGTATGTTCTAAACTTACAACCAGTTGACTATTTTTTTGATCTGTTTGACAGCAACAGCTTTGATCAAACAAATAGCACTTTTAAAAGTAAAAATTTCTTAATGTTGAAGGTTTTGCATGAAAAGATTAAATACATTTCTTTTAATAATTCAGATTAAATAGAGTTTTATTTTGAATTTCACTTTTATTGCATTTTGATGTTTATACCCAGGGCTGGGCAGTATTTGAAATACATGTATTTGAAATACGTATTTAAAGTACAAATACGTATTTTGTATTTGTATTTTAAATACTTCTCATGAATGTATTTGTATTTTAAATACTAAGCCCTTGAGTATTTTGTATTTTGTATTTAAAATACTCGTGCTCTCAAAAAAGATTTTAAATTTATGTTAAAATATATACGCTAAAAATTATTCCATTCATACATCAAATAAAATCGAAAATTTTGCTACTGTCTTATTTCCAAAAAATAGCAATACCACAATTTAATTACCAAAGTACCTGTGTAAAGAAAACCCAACTGAATGCACATACATTGAGAAAGTCGCCAAGCTGTCAGAAAGTTAAATAATGAAAAAATAAAATACAAAGAAAAGCAGCATTCGACATTTTAATGTAGAACAAGACAATAAAATATCAATCAAATTGTTGACTTTGATAGACTATATATAGTTATATAGCATTTGGTAAAGCGTCTTTCAATAAAATATAATTTTCTTATAAGAAATTGTTAAGATTTTGTCGTTAGCTGGGTTTTTTTATTCGCCATCAAGGAATTGTTTGTTGGATATCATTTTTGAAAAACTGGTGCTTATGAAAGAAAATAAAAACTTTTTGACTAAAAGTATTTTGTATTTTAAATACATATTTTTGTTACACTGTATTTTGTATTTCAAATACTTGCTTTTGGAATGCAGTATTTTGTATTTTAAATACATGGAAAAAAAGTATTTTTATTTTGCATTTTAAATACACAACCTTCATGTATTTTGTATTTTAAATACATTACAGCATGTATTTTGCCCAACACTGTTTATAACACATTCTTGGCTTGCTTTTCCATATGGTCCACTTGAGTTACACTAACAAAATGTGCGCCTTTACATATATCAAAATTCTTTCGAAGGTCATCGATTTGTTACTTGGCCAAAATTGCAAAAAACTTTTAAAAAATTCTCAAAATTGAGAAATGGCACTTATATCTCTAAATAGGCCACATTTTTGGCTTTCTTTTCCATGTGGTCCAATTGAGTTACACTCCCAGTATGTCCAAATTCTTTCAGACATCATCGATTTTTCACGGTCTCATTGTTTATAATATTTTTTAGTTTTCTCTATTTTAAAATTTTGAAGGTTTTTATTCATATTTTTAAATATTCTTTTATATTATTATAAGTTACTTAAATATATTTATGGACATTTTGACTTTCACAGATAAACATGTTGTTACAATGTTCGCTTACGAAAAGCACACTCAAATATGTCGTCACGTTATTTCGTTACGTCGAACATATTTAACTCGGCTTATGAATCTTCACACACATCAAACCTGTAAGAGATTGTATGAGAACATTTTCGACAGATAATGTGGCAATCAAATAAAGCTGGTTGGACTTAAAGCCTACTTTATTTTGGTTTTTTGTAAAAGGAAAGACAATAGCAGATGTTGTAATTTAAGTTATTTTTAAAAAGAGTCGTTTTTAGTTTTTTTATATAGTCACGGCTCCATGTAAATTTCGCTTCATTTCTAACATGAAGATGTTATTGAATATTGCTTTCTGTGAAAAATCACATCTGCTGTAGAGCAGACTGTTTGAGATGAAGACAATATCACATATATGTGTATATTTCGCTGAAATTCAATTTCTTGTTTTACTTCTTAAAAAACTTTTTTTGTAAGTCTCTCATGAACTAAAGTCTTTATTTATGTGTACACAACAACCAATAAGCTTTTAAATTTCCTACAATGTCATTGTAAATTTTTATTTGTTACTCTATTTTTATAAAGTCACTTACATATCTCTTTTATTAAGTGACAATTTTGCTTTCACAGCGAGCAACTTGCTGTCTTATGGGAATATAAAAAAATTACTACAAGATAAGACATCCCTCCACGAAGTGAACGCCAACATGAAACAAATAGAAACAAAAGAGCCAGCAGTTCACACAACAGTTTAATAAGTGGGCGATTAATGTTGAACAAAAGTAGAATTTTTACTGCAAGCGGCAGTGTGGTCGTTCCTCTTGATTTTATTTCCCAGCCAGACAGCCCAGCTTAATTTCCTTTTTTTTTCAAAGTTTTTGTAGTTTTAATTCCTACTGGCCTGTTGTTAAAATATTAGCTACTTATAAAAAAAATCATTAAATTAAAAATAAATTCAAAAAACACAATGAGAAAGAATCAACAATATTAAAACAAAATTCTTAGTAAAAATTATTTAAAGTGTATATCAGCTAGAAGAAAAAAGCTTTGCCACTGGCGTTGGTTTCACTGACTGTGGCAAGTCAAGTAGCAATAATAATAAAAATATTTTCTTAGACTTAAGCCTGAGAAATAACAAACAAAAAATACTAGTAACTTTATGATTTTATGGTTCATGTACGTATGTCTGTAGTTGTTGCAATAAGTTGTTTTATTGCTGCAGCACTTTTAGTTTTATTTGCAATTTCTTAAGAATCACAACCCAAACAACTGGCAACATCAACTGCATCCATTTCTAACTTTTCCGCCTTGTATTTATTGGGAATTCGTATGCCCGTGCTGGGTTCTGCTATTGCTGCTCAGTTATTCATTTTATTTAATTCTGCAAAAAAATAAAACAACTTTTGTTTTTATTTTGCTAAAATAACAAACTCGCAAGAAAAACAAGTGAATGCAAGATACGATAAAGTTAACAAGTGTTTTTTTTTTCAGCCATTCGTTTTCTTTTAAATGTTTCTTTGTGATTTTTTTCTTCTTCGTTTTATGTTTTCCTTTTTTCTTCTACAGCCTGAATATTGATGGATGTCTGCCTATCCGTCCAACTATCTGTGCTGTATTTGTCTAATATTTAATCCGCCAATGAATTTTCTTTATTTGCAGTTCTGTGCAACAGCTGCTCCTCTAAATGTCTTGGGAATTTACGCAAGCGCAATTTATTTCAGCTCCACACACACACACACACACACAACGAATGTCTCGAGGCTTTGGTTTTTATTTTATTTGTCTATTGTTTTGGTTGAAAAACAAAACTAAAATGAAGATTTTCAAGAAATATTTATATATCTGTAAGCTTGAACACAATTGACTGATATACACTCAAAAGTTAATTCCGTCATGGGCATCATCAAGCGTCAGCACTTGGCTGATAAACTTGTTGAGGCTACTTGTGTTTTTGTTTAAAGATGTCAACATACAACTAATTTTGCAGGCAATTAATTTTAGAAAAAATCACAAAGTAAGTCAAAGATTGTTTGTGCAAATATATTTTCCAATGCCATTATCACAAATACGGTTATTTGCTCCTTTGGGCAGGAATGCAATCATCAATTTGATTTGTCATTCTGGTGGACATTTTACTGCCAGCAATATAATGGTACGGTCACATTTTAAACTACAGCCTACAAACTACTTGACCACTACAGCCTTGTTAACTTTTGTTAACAACTAGAAACACATATACATAGATACATATGTATACATCAATAAATACCAATGGAAAGAAAAACAGGAAGTAAAAGCTTTACGTTTTTCACAAAGCCATATTTCAAGGTTATATTTGCTTATAGGCCAATGACAAAGTTGATGGCGCGCAATTATCTTATCCTACGAAAAGTTTACAAGAGCAAGCAAAAATGTGCTCTAAATACTGTAGATGCTTGTGAAGCAAACATAACCTCAAATTAGGCTCTTGTGGTTTGTAATTTTTTTAAAAGTATTTTAACTATTCTTCCCCCTGTTTGAGTTCATATGAATTTTCTGTTACCTCTATGCATGTTCATATGCTTAAACTAAAAATCAAGTAGAAAAAAGTGGTCACGTTTTTTGGGAATATATTTGTTCTGGCGTTACCGTAACGTTAGTTAAGCGTGTGAATACAACAATAATAATTATTTAGTGCCGCATTTTTAATTTTTCATTTCCAATTAACTTTAAGAACTGTAAAAATTTTGGCGTGATAATTTTAATATCGAAATAACCACCACTTATATGTAAAGGATGTAAAAAAAAAAATAAATAATTTTTTGTGTGCCCAGGCTCCATCCCTTAGCTGCGTTTATAAAATACCTGCTTTTCAACAGTCTAGAGCCGAAATATTTGATATATGTATATTAGGATTATAAAAGATGTTCTGATGGAAAGTGTTGGTAACATTTCGATGTTGAAAATACAGCTAAAGCTTACTTCGTCAGATGTTTGACACTGTGATTTTGAATTTTTCTATCTAAAATTTAAGCTTTTGTTGAAAATGTAAGGAAGTTTTCGGAGATAAAATTAGAAATATTAAATTAACAGGTCTAAAAAGTACAATACTTGACAACACTTAATTTTTGGAGACAAATTAAGTCAGAAAGTGAGAGCAATAAAAATATTATTTGCAACCTGACTTACGACACAATTTTCTTTTGTTGGAGTACTAACATCTTTGATTTTTGATATCACGTGATTCGAAAACACATCATTTGCAGAATAGACCTGTGTATTCAAAAGGAAAGATATTAGAAGAATCCGTTTTGAAAACTGGAAAACATTTTAATACATAAAATGTGAACACTTTTTGAAAGTCAAAATATTGAAAAGGCATTCTGATGTGGGCTCAAAGGCAAGACAAAGTGAGTTTTAAAGCTGTAAATCTTATGTTAAAATTAAATATAGATGTTTTATGTTGCAAACTGCAATTCCCATAATTGATCATTCAAACATAACTTTCCCGGCTACATATGAATTCTAATTTTATGCACATAAATCTTTGCAAACTATTTTTTTTTTTTATGTATTAGAAATGGAAAAATAGGCTCAATATAATTCTTTAGTACATTGATCAAAAGCGAAAATTCGCTGAAAATTTACAAATTGTATAAATTGGTTTAGGTTGAAAGGAGCAGGATAAATTGTAAAAATAATGTAAATTTAAATAGCTTCTCAAGATGATAGAGTAGCAAAATTCGCTAAGGATTTCCATTACATCAATAACAAAGAGTTTTTTTTTATAATTGTGTTAATTATGAAACTAAAAACTTCGGCTACTAAAGTAGTTTTCTAAACTACTTAGAGCAAGCTTTGGAAATGAAAATGAAATTTGGTTTGATTTTTGTTTAGCTGACGTTTAATTTTTGTAGGCTGCCATTAATTCTGCATTTTTAATTTCATCCATGTGGATTTTTTTTTGCCTGTTTGTTATTTATTTGTTTACGAAATGTAATGAAGTGAGTTTGCCGCATGAAGTAAGCTAAGCCGCAGCCAATATTTGAAAAGCAACGCCGTCGATAAAATTTGCACGTTAATCAACCCCCCGATTTTTTGTTTATTTTATAAAATTTAATAAAAATGATGCATAATAATAGGTATAATATTCACTTTTTACTATTTTGTAAATACTTCATTGAGCAACGTTAAGCCTTGCCGTCGTAAAGTTTTTTGAGTGTAGGAGTTTACATGTCGGATTGTAAATAACAAACAGCTGTTTTAGCATTTAGCAACATTTGCAAATACGGATCTGCAATGGTTTTTGGTTATGCATATTAGCTCAAGTGATGCAAATCTCGGCTTCGTACATTTTGTACTTGTAGTCTTGCAGACTATGGAACATATCCAGATTGGTAATTGCAAGGACTTTCAATATTAAAACAGTTGTATATTTCGATTATGTTTTTTTTTTCAATCAAAACATAATCGAAGTGTAAAGTGCTTAAAAAATGTTACGTTTGCAGAGCTTTACAAAAGAAATATTTTTAAAAATTCAATGTCAAACAAAGCTTTTGTGAAATAAAATATTTGCTTTGCGCAAATATTTCATCGGTTCGATCACGTTAAAATATTTGCGACGACTTAGTTTATTTCACGCTGCAAAGATACTTTATTCAACTCTGTAAAAAAATAAACTATGAGCTGACAAGAAAACGAATACTAGAGAGATTAAAAAAAAATATAAGTACTTAAGCTCGATCAATAGAGAAGTTAAAAAATTTAACAGTGTTTGCCAGAAAAGAACTAGTTTGCGGTTTTTTGCCTAATCTTTCTCGAAAAAAAATCTTTATATTTTTTCTTTTACTTTAAAATCAGCTGTTTTAATGAAACTTATAAACACTTTACAACGACACTGACACTCTAGAGCAAAACATCATGCTTAATGTGCCAAAATTGTAGATTTGCAACGAAGAATGATTTACGCCTCTATTTCGTATCAGTTTTCGCAATGTGATTTTTTCGCAGATTTTGCCTTCTTGTGAAAGATTTTGCACCAGAAAATTTTTCGCAATCCTCGAACGGTATAGTAATTTAAAGAAATTTTTCTATAGTTAATTTTTCTGTATTTTTCATCCTGTTAAGCAGAACAACTGATAAAGATATTTTTTCTGCTATTCTTCACTCTCCTGCAGTAGTTGCCTTCAACTACGTAATGTTTTAAAATAATTTTTGCAATGCACAAATTTTCAACTTTCATTGCATGCTCTATGCTTTCTTAATTGTTTAAGATTTTTAAGTGCTATTTGCTGTAAGCTTGTTTTTACAGATTTTCATACTTTCCCGATTTTTTTTTTTTGGCTTCAAACAGTTGAAAATAATTTAAGACTTTTCACAAATTTGAAAATGATTTTCTCTAACGCAATATATCGAAAAAAATGTATCCACACAAGTCGACCCTGTACTTTGTTTTGAAAAAGCAGATCTTTTTAGTTTCTCGATTTTCTAAAAATCAACATAAATACATGTAAAATGTTTTTTGCGAAAAAATCAATGTTGTACCACATTTTCCATACTTTTAATTCTTTGCAGTGAAAGAAATAAATTATAAAAAAATTACTACAATAGCAGTGAATCAGACAACTCTGATTCACTTTCTATCTTCAGTAGATAATATTTCAAGAGAAGTATCATTTGTAGCAAAGCCTCGGTTTTTAATTATTGTAAATTCCGAGCGTAAATTGCCAACTGCCAAGAAGCATATTTATAGCTTATTTTGTGAATCTTCGCTGCAACAATATAAATAAAAATCCATAAAAAATAGTAAGAAAATCCTATGAGAACCAAATAAATCGTGCATAATGCTTATTTAAAGTTAATGTTCATCAGCATCAGCGTCATCTTCTTTTAAGCGCATCGACATTAAGGAAAAAATAAATATACAAGTACTCACTGCACTCGCTCGTTTACAGATAATAAGATGAGTGTTTGGAACATTATTTGTGGTAAAATTTTAATTAGATTTTTCTGCTGTCGCTGGCTGCCGTTGATGCTCGTTTTTCCCTCTTGCTGCACTTGGAACCATAACAAATTCATGATGGGTCCACCAATGCTGCTGCTGATGTTCTCTCAGAACTGCTTTTGTATTCCACTTTTAATCAGTTGAAATAAATCAGCACGAATTTTTCATTGCAAATGTTGCATTTGGCGCCAAAGTCTTTCCGTTTCATGTTTTCCTTCTTTTCCTCTTTTTTTTTCTAGCGATAATGTGCAAAAGTTCAAATTCAATACTGTTGGGTGTTTTGCTCGCTGTTATTATTATTATTATTATTATTATTATTATAAAAAAGAAATACCAAGAAGAACTAAAAACTTTAGATAAAATTCAATGAGCGTAAATGATGATGCCTTAACTATAAAAGACATTCTATGCAGATTGCCTGTTTGTCTTTATTAAATGTTTGACGTTAAATAAATTTCCAAGCAGTCAAAGATTATTAGTTTTGATCATATTAAAATAATTTTATAAAGTTTAACTTGGGTATAAATAATTTTAATTCCTCTATTATTTTCTTATATTTAGCAAACACAATGAAATTATAAATACCATGACCGTTAACATTTGCTTTGAACATTTTTATTCACAATGTGTGAACTACATATATATTTCTAATAAAGCAGAAATTTTTGTGCTACATACTTTCTAGATTCTAGAAAATGTGCTACTTTTTTAACGATCGATTGTAAGCCAACCTCAGTTGTTTCAAAAAATTCTAAGGGGAACAAAAGCCTAAAGTGGGCACGATAGTGCTGCTGCAGCATCTCTTCAGGATTACTGCACATCGATTTCTTTACATACTCATATATTGCCAGCCAACAACGTGAAATTTTGAACAGTGTATTAAGAAATTATTTAATTTTTAATACCGCTCTCAATTTGGCAATGGCCTAGTGCGTAGTAGAAACCTACTGAAAATATTGAGTAACATTACTTTTGTCATACAGAAAATTTGACATGATGCCTACCCCGCCCATTTTAAATGTTCCGTACTCATAGAGTTACTGAGACTTCTACTTCGCTCAGTCCCACAGTGGGACTAAACGCAAAAAAATGGTAATAAATCTATATCTTTGAAAAGAGAGAGCTGATAAAATAACGTATAAGGGAGTCACAGAGAAGGACCCAGTCGTTAAGAGTAATGAAATTTTAACCACCCTGTTGCATCACACGTTGACCTACAAGGTGTCAAAATTGACCATCTCAGGTGTGAAAGAGTTTATTATTACCGGAGACATTTACAAAATAGGAAACAAAATCAAGGCCAAAAACAAAAATTTCAAAATTCAAAACCAAATATCTCGTAAGCCATTTAAGATATCAACAAAAATTAAAACGCGTTTTGTTTATCTACTTATTTAATTTTTGAAAAATATAAATTTTTCAGAATCGGATTATATTTACCAAGGTTATGACCCTGGTAAATATCATTTATTAAATGTATTAACATTTTCAGGACTTTGGCTATGTTATTACCGGAGGTTATGACCTTGGTATATGTATATGATCCGATTTCTAAAAATTTTCATTTTTCGAAAAGAAAATAAGTATGTAGATAAACAAAACTCATTTTAGTTTTTGTTGATATCGTAAAGTAAGTAGTGACAAACCAAGGGTTGAACTTAAGCCTGAAAAAGTAATTTAATATAAATGTATTACAATACAGAAGTTCAATGAAATTAAAATTTACAGTAAAATGTAAATGGCTTAAGAGATATTTAGTTTTGAATTTGTTGTTTTTGGCCTTGACTTTGTTTCTTATTTTGTAAATTTCTCCGGTAGTAACATAACCAATGTCCTAGAAATGTTAATAAACTATTTCTTAGATATTTTTTAACAATATACAAAAGAAAATCTTCAATTATCTTAAGGCGCGTACTCGCGAAAAGAGATCAAAGTCAAGTATTCAGAAAATTAGTGAAAAATGGATAAATTTGGAGAAATATAGAGCTGAATTGTTGGGCGTTTTTCTAAAAAAAAATTCCACGAAGACAAAAGTTTTTAAATATTGTTAGCTAAGGCTTTGAATGCACGCTACATCCAGCATTGAACGAATTTGGACAATTTATAGAAAAAAATCTGAATTAATTGGTCAAAAACAAAAATCCCTCATCGAACTTTTACAAACTTTTATAATCTTTATTAGATATACTTAAAATATTTAATTTGATTTTTCATTGTTACCCGCCCGGAAAACTGTGAACAGGAGAGCAAGATTTGTTAAAAGTTGTCAAATTCTTAAAAGCATTTCATCTACCTGCTTGAAAATTATACTAAATTTAATTTTTATCTATTTAAACTTCTGTTATTTATTAGAAAACGCTTTTAATGTTGAAAAGGGTTAAAAAAAAATTACGTTAAATTTTTTTTACGAATCCAAAAAAAAAAACATGTGAAAAGAGTACAAAAAGAGAATTTTGTACCTGGCCTCTACAACAACAAATACTAAAAACAACAAAGAGTTAGAAGCTAATTTGGGTTCCCCATACAAGAGACTGTAAATGTTAGTTAAAATTAGCTATAACTTTTGCACCATTAAAGCTATAGAGCTGAAACTTTCGCGTTATATGTGGTTATATAGGCTTTACAACAACAAATACAAAAAACAACGAAAACTTCAGCGCTAAAGAAATTTAAATTGGCTGTAACTTTTGAAACGTAAAAGATATAGACTTGAAACTCGCACAGTATATGCAGTCATCACGTCTACACAGCAATATATGCCAAAGATAGCAAAACGTAACGTGAAAATTAAATGTCGCCTTTTTTAGGAGGGCGCCCTTTAATTTGAAAATTGACTTTCGGTTTTAAACCGTAAAAGATAGACACCCATATTCATAAAAACTATTGAAGGCTTATTACACGTTTATTTGACAATTATTCCGTAGAAATACTTCAAATAAGAGCTTAATAAACTTACAATAATTATTATGAATATGGCCTAGAGACTTAAAATGTTCACAGTATATATAGTTCGCAGGCTACTACACCAACAAATACCAAAATTAATTTATTTGCTGTCCATGCATGGGGACAACATTTATTTTGAAAATCAGCTATAATGTTTAAACCGTATGAGATAGAGGCTTTAGATTTATAGGTGTCTGAGCTCTACAACAACATTTATAAAAAACAATAAAACATTTAAAACTAAAGGGTACACCGGGGTTACCCTTTGTCTAGAACTTGCACGGTAGTGCGGAACCCTTGCTGTGCGAGTCAGTCTCGTACTTGGCTCAATTTACTTAAATTTCACTATGATATTTTTTACAAATTGATGTATACATTGCTTTGCATTGTCCATTGGTTCAAAGTTGTAGTTTAATAAGAAATTTTAAAAATACAGTCACATAACAAATAAAACCATTTTAAATTTTTAGTGTTCTTTCAATTATTCATTTGTATTCTTTTGGCCAGCAAAAATAACAAAAACCAATTAACAACAAAACCGTTTCAGCTGTTGATAAAACTTCTTACAAAACACTTGATTTTTATATCATTTGGCAGTCGATAAAAATGTTGCCAGAAGCATGTCGAAGGTTTCAAAGTACTTGTTCATTAGCATTATTTCGTGTATTTGTAGAATACATTATAGAATTTCGTAAGTACTTAGCTTTAGGTACAAATCACCCTTAATTTATGGTAACACAATTTTTAAATACAATTCATAAATCAAATTAGTTATTGATTTTAAATAAGAGCCAATTGTCTAGAAGTAGAATTTATTAAAGATTTCTGTCTTCTTCAGCCATCTAAATATATGCCGCCGACATTTTGTTGATGCTACTCAGCTTGAAAAAATCATAAAATTTTGCAACAACTTCTTCTACTTTTTGTCCCATCGCTATGAGAGCTCAAAGCACTATGCGACGCCTGGCATGTAATTTCTCGATCATTCCTTACTACTGTCTAAGGCTATTGGAGAGACTCAAAGTAAAAAGTTTGCATACAGAATGTACTTTCTCCGTGGAAGCTCTGAGTAGTAACGAATCCAGATTCGATATAGTTAAGCCTGGTTGTTAGTCACTCTATGTAAAATAATATTGAAGGCTTGACGAGATCACTTGATAAAAAATTGCCATATGTATTTTAAAGTAGTGCCCCGTATGCAGCCAAAGTTTGACACATTAGATTAAATTTGATAAGCAAAATTGTTATTTTCACAACTGCGATGCAGTTGTGAAAATAATACATTGAAACATTAACGAAGAAGATTACTACATCTATCTTGAAGAATAGTTTCAGTTTAATTGAAATGCTATTGAGTAATGACCAAACTTCGAAAAAAAAAAAATTAAAAAATCCATTAAAAGCTGGTATTTGCTTTATCAGTAAAAGCGAAGTGAAGTTTTGGCAGGAATTTCTAACGCACGAAGAAATTAATCATGGACACTTACAAAAGGCATAAAAAAAAACTTAACAAACTTAAAATAAATTATTGAACTTAAATTCGAAAAAAGCAACTAAAATGAGACGAGACCTCTGGCGTCAGTGAACTAATGCTCCAGCTTTATGCTCACTTATGTCCACAGTTGCAATCATGCTTTGGGAAAATATCCCATAAACAAAATCTCATAATTTATGTGTATAAATTGGCTTGAACTGTATGATTGTCATGGGTGCTTTCCTAGTGAACTGTTAGACATGGGTTTTTCAGTGACAATTAAATTATCTTGTGAGTAATAAATAAAAGCAGAGTCGAAAAAAATTTGTTTAAGAAATGAAGCTTTAAAATATATTTTAGATGATAAGGCTGAAAAGTAAAGTTATCATTTTGAAACATTTTATTTTCATTATATATGTAATTTATAATAAAACTAGTATTACTTTGAATTTTCTTAAAAATCTTCCTAAAGGCACAACACTTATCACTAACTAATCACAGCCCCGTTACTCACTTTAAATTTTGAGCCTCAAATGCAGTTGGTCATTAAAGAGGATTATAAGTTATTAAATCGCATATTACTTACTTTCAAATTTTAAGAGGATTAACAAATAAGGTGCTTCTTTATCTTACAGCAAAATAAATTTATGACTTGATTTTAAATTAAGTAACGCTCTTAGAGAAAGTTAAATGCAGGCAGAAAAAAGGAAAAAAAAAACAAGAAACGTGGAAAAGAGGTTGCTTTAATAGCTTTCAGTTGTAGCTTTACTCCAGTATCAATTCAATGATACTGATTTTTTTTTATAAATTTGAAAACAAAAGTTTTCTTTAGCTCAGATTTAACTGCATCGTGCATATCTAGCTCATGTTACTTAACTCTCCTGCTCTTGAAGCAAATGAGTTTGCTCTCCCATTACCAGCTACTCCCTCATGTCCTGGCACCCATATCATATGCAGTTCACCATGACTAAAATAGCTCTTAATAGCATTTTCGCAAACTGTTTGTGGTTTAATTCATTCAGTCGAGATCGTTTTAATGACCATTTGATTATCCGTGAATATATTCACTGGTCCTGGCTTTCAGATTTCATTGATCTCCCCAATATACTCCGTAATTGCCCGAACCTCAAAAACTGTGCAAAAGTCTGACAGACGTAATAATAATTCTTCCGTGGTATTTTCTGTATAAATTCTGAGTCCAGTCTATCCCCTCGCCCTTGGTCGATTTTTTAACTGACGGAAGTAAAAAACTACTTACATGTCGATACCCAAAAGGCAAAATTCCGCAACTAACAAATTATATACATACATATGTACCTTAAACTTCGGAATGATAATCCGTCATCCCTCGTCCACTTTCCGTTTTTGAACAGTACGCTTTCAGCGTTATTCCAACTTCAGCGTTCTTTAGTTATTAAAGTAAATTTCGGTTTCTGCCTTTGTCAGGTAGTTACTAAAATAATCTTTTCCCCCTTGTCAGGCAGTCTTGCGTTCATTGTCTTAAGTGAGTCATCCGTTCTGTGTTTTATATTTTTTTTCAATGTTGTAAACCGTTTTTGAGTTAAGGGAATATATCTTGTTCTATCTCCTCCATTTTTAAGATAACGGAATATCTCAAAAACAAGAGCTAACCTAAAAAAAACGGTTAGCACCACTGAACTCAGCGCACCCGAATTAGGTTTAGTCACAGGGTCGGAAAAAAAAGTTTCAAATTCAAGCACAGTGTTATTAGCTGGAGATCATACCATGGCTGTTTCACATTCGCCACGAAGCGAATTGCTTTGGTCCTAGGCTGTAATTAAACTGCATAGTGTATTTAAACAGCTCAGTTTCTGATCAACTTTCGATTTTATTCCTTTTTCTTGTTTTTTTTTCGTAAATTATATAAAATGAGATAAAGCCAAAGTTGGTAACTCTGTGTTTTATGTATTCTAATGGATTATAACTTTTATTGATTTTTGTAATTTACGCATCTTACAGAAAGTACAGAACTGCTGGACCTCATACACTTAATCTGTGAAGAAACTCATTGCCTGTACATGAACACTGTGGAGGGGAAAGTTTTGCTCATTTGGCATAATTAAATTTTTGGGGGAACTTTATTTAAATTCTTTAGTCTCCTGTGCTGATACAATCAGCTTTTCGCTGCAAAATTAATTTAAATCTTATTATAAATTCGTTTAAACATTGTTTATACAAAAGCCATTTCTTTACTTCGTTTCTCATGTCATTTCTGTGTCAGTATCGTTTCATCTTAATGTTGTTTTCTTTCGATTGTATGCAGTGCAATAACCTCTTCTGATGCGGAATAAATTATTTGTTTGTTTTAAAATTATAATTATGTATTTCATTGTTGAATGAATGGCAGTTTTTTTTGTCTGATGGTTGCGTTGTCATTTAAAAAATGTATTTTTATATATTTTTAATCAACATAATGTTTGTTAATAACTATTTATTGCATAAAAATAAAAAAATAATAATAAATTTTAATTTGCATAAGACCATTTGTGTGAAAAAATTTATCAAACGCGTAGTTTATGTAATTTGAAATAAAAAACTGAAATCAATGTTAATTAAATTATGAAAGACCAGAGACAGAACACTTTAGTCTATTACTTTAATGATGTTATTTTATTAAAACGTCAGTTAAAAAAAGTGCTTCCCTTGTTACTGGATTGTGCAAAGCTGATATTTTTTTTCTCAAAAAAAAAAAAAAAATTTATAATATCTATTGACTACTACTGCGTATTTTAACCCTAAAATGGTCAAAACTAATTGATAACAGCCTTCTCACCTTAGCGCAGTTGATAGTTGAATAGAAAACTTAAATAATTTATTCAAAATGGTTCATTATGTGCATTACCAGCGGTCCTTTTCATGCTGCTCAAAATATATTAAGTACTTCTGTCATAAACATATGAATAAATTGGGAGCAGAGGTTCCCAGCAGTCGCTTATCCCCTATTTAAAGCGAACTTGTTTCAGGCATCCTTAGATACGTATGTAGTATGGGCATTGAACACGGAAAGCGAGGTCCAGCATGGCCATCATATCCAACAGATTCAGTCAAACTTTTTATTCTTAAGTTTCTTGTAGTACCAACACTTCAAGATTAAGTTTCACCTGAAACAACTTATCCCACCCCATACAACTTTGTCTTTGAATGTAAATTATCACATCTATTATTAGCAGTTTTCTCCTGGTCATTAGTACCTCGAGAAGAATTTTCCCCAATAACTCCCACTTCCTTTTCCCTCAGAATATGTGGCTTATATTATTTTATTTTGTAAAACGTTTCGTAGTGTATAACAAAATAATAATTCTGGAGAATTCTCCTAGATATTTCGTTAGCCATAATATGAGACCATTGCATTTTATTTAATTTAGCATTCCAATATTTGTTATGTAGACCTTATAATAAAATTAAAGTAGAGTCTTACACCCATATTCATAAAAACAAATATTCCGTAGAAATACGTCAAATAAGAGATTAATAAACTTATAATAATTATTATGAATATGGCTTTTATACATTACAGTATAATGTTCAAATTGATATTATTTCTTGTTGAAGTTGAGTATAGGAACGTTTGAATACAGTTGGTATAATTATTTTCTTAATTTAATAGCATTTAAGATTTGATAGCCAGAGTTAACAACACATTTCTCGCGATGCGAATCGTTCCCAACTTTAGAACTCTATTTTTCTTATTGTGTATTTGCACAACGCAAAATTCTAACAGCATTGAAGTGATGTTTGGAGTCGTTGCCTGAAAAAGATTTTTTTAATTCTCTAGATATGGTTCTCTATCAGTTATTATAAGAGCTTAAGCTACAAAATGGCTGGAAAATTCAATCATAATATCAGTTATCCAAGGTCATTAACGTATCTGGCAAATTTCTTTTATTTATACCCCATATTTATTGAACAAATGTTTACACTTCAATGAATGAATAGCGTAAAAATATTTCCGTTCGACAGTGTATAAAAATGTTGAGTTTCTCTTGGCAATATTAATGTATCCTGTAATCATATAGATGGATATAAATTGGAAAGAAAGAGTTTCCTGTCGTCATATTATGTTACGGCGTGCCACATGATAATGGAGCAAGTACGACAAATTCGTGTTTACCTCTTAAAACATATCCAAGCAATTGTGACAGAGGTATGTCGTTATCAGTTGAACCAAAATTAATTTTGTTTTCTAGTGAAAGTGCAGAGATAAGCTGTTTACACTCAGACCTATCATAATTTTACTTTCCTGAGCAACATTTAAATAAACTCCTTTGTGTTGTAGTTGGTATTCATCAAATCAAAAAGGAGTGACGTTAGCTGAATGGCAAAAGAATAAAGAGAATACAAGAGCCGAAGAAGCATTTATCTTTCTGAAGTTGTTCATCTTGACACCCCTCTTACAGTCACAGGGTTAATATAGGTATAAAAGAGGTTTTATAAAAATGTAATAGTAACTGATGCTATTATAGGAGGTTTTTGTACTAAAAAAATAAAAAATAAATAAATGAAATTTCTGCATAAAAAGCTCCATTTTAACATTGTATTTTTTATTTATTAGTCAGTGTTCAGGTTTTATGCAACAATTATAATTTTAACACTGGTCGACAAACTTATTCTTATAACACTGTGCCAAAAAAAGAAAAGAAAAAAAATCATACCGCTTTACCATGACAGTCAACGATATTATGGCTTTAATTCCACAAAGTTTTCAGAGATAAGTTCTATTGTCACGAAAACGAACTCATAAGGTTCATCCGTCACACTGTTTTTAAAGCCATATATTTTAAATTCGAAAGTTCTTTATTATATGAATTTTTTATAACAACACAAAAATGTTAAGCTTCTAGCTTGTCTGCAGAAACGCCCAGAGCCTGCGGCAAGAATATATGTACCTCGGAGATTCTTAGTATGCCACTCTACCATTTTATCAATCCAGCCGCTCGAATATCAATGACGAGCTGTAAGGTTTAATTAAAAGCATCGCTTCTAAGAAGGCATCAAAAAACCAGCTTTTCTTTTTTGTCGTCTTCATTTAAAACAATTAATGAAATATTCGACTGTGCCGAATCTTATATACCCTTTACTAAAGTGTAATTAGAAGCTTTTCTATAAAAATGTGTAATATTAGCTCATGTAAGTTTATTTGAAAAACAGGCACTTAATTATATTAAAATAATGAATTTTGACCAAGCCTTAGCAAAAATCGGAAACCTAAATGAGTTTTAAGATAAAATAAATAATTATTTTATTGTATTTTTTTGGACTTTTATTGTATTTTCTTGGGCTGAATGGAGCATACATATCTGTTTTAAATATTATACATCACCTTAGTGTTACACTTCATAAAAATAAATTCCCTACTTTCATTAATTCATTGAAAAAAATTTCAGTTAATAATTTGCTGTTACTTTTGTAGCTTAATGAAGCATATATTTGATGAAACAATTTTTTTAAATAAATTTAATGAAACGAAATTCATTGATTCAATTAACGCCTACGTGTTGTTGCAAAACTATTGGAGAGGTGCATGCATTTAGGGATTGAACTACAATTGAAACATTTTCTCTAAAGTCCAGACTTCAAAGAAAACCTTATGTCTGTAAATAAAACAGTGAATGCAGAGATAAAAGTTGAGTTCAACAACAACAATGTTGAATTAGTTAAAGATAGTGTTAGAATTGCAACAGCAAAAAGAGTCGGAAACTTATTTTAAATAAAAGTTAGGGTTCAAAAGTCAACCTATAGCTTAACAAAATCTTAATGTGGCGTATTGTGGCATAAGAGCTTAGATCATATAGGAAATCAATCTTTAAATTTACTCATCAAACTTACAATCAGGTACCTTTCGTCCATTATCATCCCATAATCGGTACCCATTGTGACTATAACCTATCATTAGAAATGGTTTACACTTGGCTTCAAGCTTACTTCGTTTCTGTTGTGGTGTCAAGGCATAAACAAGGCAACCAAATATTCTTAATTTGCTTAAGTCAGGCTTAATGTTTAACCACAATTCCGCTGGCATTTTGTTGGGTTCAATGGAATTCGTTGGACTACGATTGATTATACAAGTAGCTGCAGAAGGCGCAGTTTAAGCGTGCTGGGCCCAGAACCTTTTATTAAGTGAATTTGAAAAACCAAAATTTTTCGTAATAAGAAAACTTGAAAATTATTATTCAAACTGTAAACATATAGAATTGCTCGAACACAAATAAAATTGCAGATCTTTTTATTATTAAAAAACGAAGTTTTTCAAATTCATTTAATAAAAATACGCTGGTTGAAAATAAGACTTTTGTCGGAGTTCATTTTAATTATGAACAAAATTCTGTCGGAACATAAAGTATTGAAAATTTAGCAAGGGTTTGCTTAAAAAACTGCTTATTTTTTAAAGAAGACAAGAAGAGTAGAGTTATAGACACGATTAAAGTTGATCATTAAGATTATATACATTAGCCAGTTTTAAGAGTTTTGGAAGTGGGATAGCGAAGCGCTGCCGCTTAGAAACCGTACACAATTAGTCATGGCCTGAGTTCGAAACAAGTTTGGGTGCTGATGAGCGACGTGGTGGTTGTGAAACAGTATGCGCCCCAGCCAGTAAGTCTTCAACTTGCTTGGTCATACAGAAACCATCAAAAACTTTAATGATGAAACAGTATTAAGTCTGTAACCTCAAGCAAAGAAGTTACAATACCATAACTACGCCGATGGTAGTAACCTGAAATTCTGATTTTTTTCTTTTGTACTTGATTTGTTTATAAAATGTATAAAATGAGATCAGTGAAAACACTATTGGCACAATGAGTATCTTTAAGAGAGCACAAAAAATAGCCAGCAAAATTAAATAGCTTCTACATAAACACTACATATTGCAGTAAAGTTTTGGGTAAGTTTTCCAGGAAAACGTCTTTAAGCCTCTGTTGTATTTGATCATTAAACCAAGATGAATGTTCTCTTAGAGCTGGTTAAATTTTGGGTCAAAAAATATCTTAGACCAAAAATAATAAATTAAAATTGTCTCTTCTAACAAGTGTTTTTAAGAACAAAACGCTTATAAATGTCCTCCCGAACTTTAGATTTAATTGCACTAGAATATTATTTTTATCAAAACCGTGTTTGCTAGTGTTTTATAATTTTTTCATAAAAAAATGTATTTGCAAATCAACCTGATGAGCAAAGCATTTTTGCTGTTAAATATTTTTAACAATGACTTCATCGTGTTTTAAATTAACAAACGTTATTAAAAAAAAAAATGCATATTGATACTAAATTTTACAACATCAAGGGAAACCTTTAAGGGCTTAAAATGGTTAAAAAAATAATAATAGGAAACAAAACCTAGTGTTATAAAATCAATAACAAACTATTTTTAAATTTATTTAGCAAACCTTGGAATGTTAAGCAACGAACTCTTATATGAAAGTCCAAGTATTTGTTTAGAAATGATCACTTCTTTTTTATTATCAACATTTAAGATTTATTGCCACATCTTAATGGGTAGTTGTTTTTAGTGAAGAAAGTGATTAATTGGGACCATTATCTAAATATCTACAAACAAAAATTGGAAACCAGCTGAAACTTTCTTAATGAATTTGAAATGGGTTTGACTGGCTTATTCGAGACAAATAACAATAAATTAACTTCAAAATCTTGTGTCAGGCCGGCGATGTCACTCGACACTGTTCTCTTTCACAAAAACACTGAAAACAACGAGACTTTATTATTGTCTTTCATGAAATTAGGCGAGCAAGCGTTGCCGAGTGACATCGTGTGCCTATCAGTTTATTCATTTCTTTGTTATTGTTCACCTGGGAGCCTGTTTAATCTGTACTACTTTATCATCAAAACTAGTACAACGAAATCTTCTTTGGTTAGCTTAATCGTACCCAAAATTTTTTACTTGATTTCAACACTTCCAATAGCCTGTCGGGTCTTTGGACGTGAAAAGCAACTGTGTTACGAAAGAATGGTGGAAAATATTGTCTTTCATATAGTAGATAGAGACTATCACAATCATAAAACTTATAGTTGTTCACTCCACACTCGTCTCTACAGTTCACCTATTCGAAGCCGTTTCAAGCTGCTAGCACCACCATTTATTACTAACTGAATGGATTAACTAAAAGCATAGCTTAAAAATTTAAGCGTTTATACGTCGGGAGCGGCTTTTCTTCTTTGTATTTTCGATAGCTTCCTTTAATGAGTATTAAAGCTTAGAAACAATTCCTCAATCAAGATATTTTGAGGTACCCTAATGGCATTTCATAAATATTATATTCATTTTAGACAGATTTTTATTTATTTGTTTTCTGCTTTTTATTTATTTTTTTACTTCTATAAAACTTGTTATTCAATTTTTTTCCTCTTACTTTTTCAAAATCTTGGCAGCTTACTTTTTATTGAACAAAATGAAACAGAAAAAAAAGCAAACTCAAAGAATATTAATCCTGATGACGCCAGTGTGCATAAAATATATTTCATTAAAACAAAGACTATTGATTATTGCACAGTAAAAATGATAATTTTAAAGAAGACGTGATGTTTTAAAAATTAATAAAATACCACTGCCTAAATATTCGAAAATTTCAATAATTTTTTGTTATAAAGTTTGATGGTAAAGCGCTTGATGGCCGTAGAACAATGAAAAGTAAATGTAGGTTCTTATATACATAAGGAATCTTTTAATTTTTTTAAGCAAACACAAAACTGTGAAGCTTTTGTCTTGTCTGCAGAAACATCCAAAGCCTTCGGCAGGAATCGAACCTGCAGCCTCAGCATTTCAAAAAAATAAATTGTTCCGCCTAAGTCCAGCTTAGATTGTAATCTTTTGTATTACGACATGTCAAAAAATTCTGTATATTAGACAAAAGCTTATCATGTAAAAGTAAAATGTACTGAGCGGTCGTTAAATATTCATTTTCTACACCATTTTAGAAATGTAGTATGTACCCTCATCACATCAGGGATGAATATTAAAGTAAAGGTTTGCAACACCCACATCATGAATTGAAGGTGTTAACAGTTTTATACAACAACTCCAAAAACAACCATCATCAATACAGGCAATGATCATATTGGTTTTGTAAACTTTGCAGAACTGAAACCATCAGCTTAATTAGCACCGGCACTACAAACAGCAACAAAAAAAGAAAACTAATAAGAAATTATTAAAGATATAGAAAAAATCAAACCTAAATCAGCTTTTTGTGCCGCTAAAACAAAATATGTATCTTCACACAAAATGATTCCATGTAAACATGAAAAATAATTACAGCAGACGTTTGCTCTGCTCTTCTTAAATACGCAGAGAATTTCATAGTATTTTCATCTTGAAAAGATGTTCGACTTTGTATTACGGTGTAAACTAACTAATCTTTATTAGTGGCCATTAATAAGCAAACTCGACTAGAGTTGTTTCTAATAGCATGTTTCCATTACGACTTGAATCATCCGCTTCGCTCTCTCAATCATATTTAGAATCACACTGTTTACACGACTCGTCTGTGTGCTTCGATTTGTTTTTGATAAGCCAGCATAAATTTTCCATTAATTTTCATACAGAAGGGTTGAACTTGAGCCTGAAAAGGTAATTTAATATAAATGTACGTAAAGAAAATTTGTCTAAATGAACAAAAAAAAGGAAATGAATGTGTTGTTGCAAAAAAAAAAAGAAATTCATATGGAAATGTCTTCGGAGTTAGCATTGCAGGGCATTAAATACAGCCCAGAACTTAACTTTTATTTTTATGGGAGAATTACATTTTCTTTTCTTTTTATTCATTTATTCTTTTGTTTACAATATATGATTTTGACTGATAGTGCAGATAAATTTGCGATATAAATTAGAGAAGACAGAAATTTTTTGTGCTTCGCATGTAGCTTCAACATGAAGCAACTTCATTCGCTCTTAAAATTTTGTATGGCGAAGCACGTTGCTTCACTTCTGATTGGGGTGTTAAGCACAAATAGAGAACGAAGTATATGTCGTGGAAACATGCTATAAGGGTAGCGCTCAACACCCATACCGGAATGAAACAGCACTAGCACCTTATCAAAAACAATAGTGCTTACTTAATTGTTTAAGAGAAACGTATAAGTGACAACTAAAATAGACACTAGTAATCTTATGAAAAAAAATGCATACTCGAAGCGCGGCCTTAACGTGTACTTAATGTGACATCTTATTATACATTTTTTGTAATACTTTTAAAAAGTGCACATTTCATTCCACCTTCAGTTGAGGTCATCATCAATAATATTCATCAATAATATTCGGTTAGACATTACTTTTATTTTTTTGCATAAGTCTATAAATGGCTTTGTCGTGAAGTGAAAGTTACTTTCTTACTACTTGCAAAAAGACAAACAGGGAAAATTTCCGCTCAAATCTTTTTCACATCTGATTAAAAAAGCTAACAGGGCAAATAAAGCTCTTATACTTTGATCGCCCTTAACTGTGAAAATTAAGGCATCTTTTAATCTGCCGCACGATACCGAGCATCCTAAAAAGTTGCAAGCCAAATAAGACTAACTGACCTAAACGTAAGGTGTTGAAAGTGTTAACGCGAGTGATATGTTCCTAAGAAAATTATAAATTGTGTTCAAACCAGAGGCCAAGTCATTGTATTCGTGACGGAATGAACTATCGAGTAAGACTCATATAAAACAAAATAAGAAAACATATGCACAGCACACCCTACGGAATCCATGCAATCATGAATGCGACGTTTCGGCCCCAGTTGTTTGCCGTGCAAAATGTTGGCGAAAGTTTACTTGTGACCTTTTGAGAGATCCAGGTTTTCACAATTAAAAATTTAAAAAACTAACGAGTTCAGTAGCATCAACGAATCTGTATGGTTGGCGCCATATAGGCGACTGAAAAAGAGTGAAAACAATTAGCAAGGTCTATTTAGAATCTAAATAGACCTTGCTAATTTTAGATGTAGACTACACAACTAATCCTACTTATTATTTAAGGGACTGTTTTTCATCAATTTAAAATCTTCTAATACAATTGCCAGCAATTACGTTCGTGCCGCAAAATTCTTAGACTTACCTCAGGCTGACTAGTGATTCAGTTCACTAACGATTTGTTTTGCATTATTAATAATCATATCGTAGTTTTCTGACCAAGATTTGATATAAACTAATTAAAATTTTTTATCTTATTTAACAAATATTTGTCTTATCTATAATTAAAACACTTAATTGAGAAATCAAAAACAAGAATTCCCCTTTAATTTAAAAGAAATTTTCCAACTTAGACATTAGAATCTCTCTGTCATATAATATGAAATTATTATAAATTTTGCTTTTAAATCTCTTCTATTTGTACACACAAACACACAGACATACTTACACACAAATGCAAATATTTTCTGCACTTGAAGTACATACATATGCATATATTTTCAAAATTAATGACCATTTATATAAATATTTACTATTTCTTGTGCAGTATTGATAATTTGAATTCAACTGATAATTACGAATAGTATCTGTTTTTCTGTGGGCCATCTTTAAAAACAGAAGTTTACAGTGATGATCCAAGTGTGACTGACCTTCAAGTAAAAATATATTAAAGCCAGTACTCAGCTATTTTAAAATTTATTACACAGATCGAACGTGGTTGTTTTTAGCAGAACAAAAATTAAAAAAAAAATGTAAGCATAAGAAAAATATTGAACAAAACTACACCTTTAGATTTTTAAAATCTGACTATTGTGAACTATGTTATGTTATGTTATGTTTTCGGGCCGCCAGTACAACAGACCAGCTCACTTGGGTCCTAACAGGTCCCGTTGTGATACCCTGAGGGCAGCAGGTAACTCCTACTCCCCCTCCCTTGGTTCAACTTTGAACCATCCAGATAACCGGATGAAAGATTCCACCCTAAACAAGTCACATTCCGATATGTCCGCCAAACTGTCCAGTATCGGTCTGCCTATATATATCGCTCTGAGATTGGATAGAGCAGAACAATTACAGAGGAAGTGCTCAACACTCTCCTCCTCTTCTTCGTCTTTGCAGCTTCTACAAAAATCATTATACGGAAGATTTAGTCTTCTCGCATGTGCGCCTATATGACAATGTCCGGTTAGAACTGCCACTAAGGCGCCTAACCTTTGTCGGGGAAAATCCCACAGAGCTAAGGTTTTGTTGTGATCGTAAACGGGCCATGTGAGACCCGATATTCGACAGCCGGTCACATTTGACCATCTGTCCTGAGCGATTCCTAGCAGCTGTTGTTTTATCAACTTTTTGCAGCTACTAAGTGGAACACCGACAGACTCGTCAGTGTCCTCCTGTGGTAGTCGGGTCCCAGATCTAGCCAGTTCATCCGCGACTACATTTCCAGACACTCCACTGTGTCCTGGTACCCAGAGAAGCTCTAGGCTTGAATGTCTCGCTATCTCATTTAGAGATATCCGGCATTCATGAACCAACTTTGATGTCGTGTAAACACCAGCCAGTGCATTTATTGCTGCCTTACTGTCAGTACAGATCTGATTGTGAACTATGAAATATGAAAATTAAAATCATGATACAACTAATAAAGTAGCCTCATCAGCTAAACCGTAAATCATCTGTCTACTTTAGGTTGTCAAGAGAATGCAGAGATGAAAGGCAGCCAAAACAAGATAGCAAACGTGCGTAAGCTTTGTTCATCTCTCTTCTGTAAATGCAGAAGTGGCGTCTTTTTGACAGTTTGCAGAAGTTGTACAAAAACAAAATGCATGTTATTCTTATTGAAGTTGTTCTTATTGTAGCGAAAAAGTTATCTTATTAGTTGTATCATGATCAAAATAGTATTTTTTTACGCACATTTTAGTATTATTATTTCCGCCTAGATCGTATATTGAAGCCTGTATTTAAATGGACTGAGTGTGGCAGTTCAGTTACATTAAGAGCCCTCGTAAACTTTCTTGCTTTCAAAATGTCTGCAAAGTCAAAATCAAATTCAATTTACCATTTTCTTACTTGTATTTTACGTTCTTTCTATTTTTTCGGATTTTTTTTTAATCCTTAATTTTTTCAACACGCTAAGCTCAGCTGGTTTTTTTTACAAATTTAATTTTTTGTAGTTATTTTTAATCATGAGGGTTTACTGTCAATAGAAATATTTTTATCAGAGACCTTATTGTCAGGCGCATTATTTTTTGATATTGGAAATTAAAATAGGGTTTTGCAATATCAACCAATTATTGGACAATATGTGAGCGGGATGTTCCCACGAATATCAGATGTCAGATCATAGTTTTGTTTTTCCACATCCGACAATGCTGCTCTCCACAGCCTTGTGAGATATAAGAGAGCGAAGAATTATGTGAACATTCTTATATATTTCCATATAGTCCAGGGAATAAATATTTTAGGACCCGACAACACTTTTGCATACATAGCTCAGGTTCGAAAAAGCTTTTTTAACACGCTCTGCCACCAGATTGAAAGGATTTTATTGTTTTCTAGAGATGTCCATATGCATTATGTTGTATTATGGTTTAACCTTTTTTTACATTGCCAGAGAAGTTCAATTCTTTACTAGAAAAAAAAACACAATTTTCGCTTGACAGTAATAACTGGCCGGAATGTGCTCGTTGTGAATTCATTTATCCATGTATGATTGTATTTCACAAATGTCAAACAGCTTTTATCTAGTTTAATTTTCTTCTCAAACTTTTTCTAAATACAGGGACTAAACCATTCGATGGATGCATTTATAGTCTAAATAATACTGTGCAAAATGCATATGCGTTCATTATGTACACTGCTGCTGTTCAGTTGATGAGATTGCATTCATCATTACATACATATGGACATTCATAAGCAAATATGTGTGGATGTGTGCAAATTCCTGCATTCGAGCACATGTGTGTTTTTATTTATATTTTGCTATTTGTTTTTAGATGATGATTGATAACTCATTTAATGAAGAAGAGTAAATAATAATGAATGTACAATATGTAGACAGACTTTTACAGTATTCGTTATAAAAACAAGTCTTAACCGCAAAAATAACTTAATAGGCATAAAGCGAAATTTTCGAAGAGTTTTATTTTAAATATATTTATGCAGGCAAAGAAGTATATTCGATATTATAGCTCATGTACATTCTGCTTGCATTAAAATCTTCAGTTAAATCTTATGCATTTACAGAACCAGCTTATAACGCCCAACTCTTGTTTGCTTGACAGAAATGCTAATATCAGCATATTCAAATACTTTTTATTAGTATTTATTTTTAACAAACACAAGATTGCGAAGTTTTTGGCTTGTCCGCAGAAACATTCAAAACATGCGGCAGGAATCGAACCTGCGACCCCGGGGACTCTTAGTAGAATACTCTGCCAATTCATCTATCGAGGCGCTTAATGGTAAAACTTGTAAGTAAAATCATTCCTCAGGTTTGTAATAGTTCGCTGGCCGCCGGGCATGAGGCCAGCTGTCTGAAGTCCTAATAAGTTCCATTGTGTTAACTATATTTGGGGAAATTTACCAAATATATTTTCTGTATTAAAAACTTCTTTGAACATTTCTGATTCTCATCTCAACTATCAAACATTATTTCAAGATTGTTCAAGTCTAGTGATGAGTTGATTAGCATCAACGAGTTGTCGGTGGCATATAAACAGTTAAAAAACACAGAAAACAGCATTAAGGTGAATTTTTTTGACTAAAATAATACAAAAATATGATTTCAAAGTGGAGTATCTTTTGAGTAAGAAATCCCGCTAAAATCCATCAGAAGTTTCCGAAGTCTCTTGCTTACTAAATTAAACATTACTTATATACTTGTTTATTTGGCTGCCACTGAATATTGTTTTCTGTAACCGAGCCTATGCCATCGGTTTCCAAACACTTTGGTCTTCTGCATTTCTACATCAATTTGTGATACACAGTTTTGAAACGTCTTACTCTACCTGAAGTTTCTTTCGGAGTTTTGATTCTACTCTTTCTCTGTGAGCTGTCACTAGGCTTGTATTCATTGATTCTTTCATCGATATAATAATGGTAATTTAATATATTTCACTATGTCAATATCGCCATACAGCTTCTGATATTTTTCGTCAAGAGAGATTAGACCATCTATTCAAGGCTTCTCTCTAATTTACTCCATGTACTGCCTAGTTTGATTTTGCAAGTAGCCAAACTTCTGAACCATATAAAAGAACGGGTAGTTTTATCACTAGGCAGAAGTAATATTTTTTTCACATTTGGAAAGATAAATTCCACAAAAATTTTCTATTAAAAAATTTTAACATAAGTAAATTTAACATAAATAAGTAAGCAAAAATTACTCTCGTAAAAAATTTATTTTGTGGGTTAGGTTATTTTGGAGGTTATGGGCATATGTATGAATTTCACGCCCACAGTGCATGTTGATGTAAGCACATTTATGTATCTTAGGCTGGGTGGATTTAGCAATCAATATGGTATCATCGATTTTTCGATAGCTTCTGGCATGAGTATAATTTCCAATTTCTTTTTTGTGTTTATATTAGCCGCCAGTGATATCGGTTGGTCGTAATGGAAAAACACATTGCGGGTTGATCATCCATGAGTCACACGCAGGATCAATCTAAGATATTTTTTTCGAACACTCTGACCGACCCTATATAATGCCCTCTCAGGATGTTCTCATTCCAGAAATTAAAATTTAGCCTGGCACCTCGAAAATAATTTTTTTTTTTTTTTTTTGATATGTTGCAGTGAAACTTTTTTCTTCGTGCCAAAATCTATTGAAAAATCGATGGCACAATATCGAAAAATGTTTGTCTACACAAATCGACCCGGCCTGATGAAAGCATGTTTGCGCTCGAATAAATGAGCAAAGTCTCTTTTGCTTGTTAAAAAAAGAGACTAGAAGTTTTATTGACAGGTTGTCATTAATTATTTACATAAATTTTGCTGTTTTATTGGGTCAAGTATTTTCTCTGGAAGGTTTTTTTCTATTTGCTGAACGATGAATAGCAGAGTGTTCATTTTACTTTAGAGCTAAATTGTTGGGGTTAGTTTAAGTTAAACTTCTCTTTGCACTGTATAGGAGGGAATTTATAACATGATATTGTCAATGGACAAAAACTACCCGAAAAATCATAAATGCCAGTTATATATTTTGTGAATTTTCTAATGGACAAATAAGGCTTAGCAAGCAGCTTATAGCACACGGCTAGTTGATATTAAGCGCTAGGATTTTAAGGTTTTCTCCTTTTTATTTTATTGTTGATATTAATAAAAGTATGTATTATTTATTTTCGCTTACGCGACATGATTTTTCTCATCAAAACCGTCAACGTTGGGCAAATGAAAAATTACATTCGCCAGAGCAAAATACAACTACAAGCGTAGTTAATAATAAACTTAGACATGGATATAGAAAAACTACAACTTAGTTTTTTCCCTGCAACACTTTAAAATACAAATTTATAAAACAGATTATAAATTGCCCACCAACGTTTTTGTTTTTAACCACATCTAGGTTTGTGCATGAACACCGAATATATTAAAATGAGCTGGGTAGAACTTTAAAATTGACCATTAAGTGGGACCATGTTCATAGTCATCGCAGACGGATTGGTTAAAATGGGGACATTTCTTCAGAATGAGGATATTGATTCTTGTTGCGGTCTTTTTTGGACTTTCTACTTTAGAGCAGTTTCAGCAAAAATAATTTTCAGAGACCCAAGAAAAACAACTCTTGGAATTTTCGAAACCATGGTTAGTGCCTTTTTAGGTACAACGCTAGACTACTGAGTACACTCCGCTCAAGGATTTCTCCACTAGCTTGTAGGATGAGGACGAAGAAAAGACTGTATTACACCTCTTTTGAACTTGCCCCGAGCTGGAGAACTTTTGTCAAACTTTTTGGTATAAAAGGAGCTTAAGTCGATTTTGGGAAAACTCAACGCCACATTTGGGTTTGTTCTTATCTATGCTAAAAACAGCAGATGCTTAAACAGTTTTACTTTTCTCCAACTTCTTTCTTCTATCGCAAAGGGATGGTTCTGAAATGGACCACGAAGGCCAGACATCTTTCTGTATCACTTCCTAATTTAATCTAACCTTCTTATATACTTCACAACAAGTGTTCACGGTATGTACATGTTCGCCATTCCGCTTGCAATGTCCATAAATTTTAATTTTCGACATTATAAAGTAAGTATGTACGCTTTTGAAATCAACCTTCTGAGTCAAGCAGCTTCTGAGAAAGCTTCTTGACTCAGCGTCTGTTTGTTTATCATATCATGCATTTGCTACAAGCACTTAGTAAATTCAGTGTATGATTATCCAAGATATATCAAAAAAACATCGTCATTGCCGCCTCTAGGGAAACTACTTTGGTAAATACAAAATTTTTTGTGGTCGACTATAGATATGTCATGTTATGCTTTTGGGTCAAAAATTATAAAAATCGGTTTTATCTGCACATTTTGCGAACAATTTAAAAAAAAAAAAAAAATTTGTTTTGCTCCAAATTTAGTAATATTTAAATTTAAATTAAATTATTTAAATTTAACAAAAACATGGTTCATCACGAAAATGTTAAGCTTGAATTTGACAGCAATATGTTTACCATAAAATGTTTGTTGCAGTAATATGGTTGGCAATGGCAATGATATGGTTGGAAGTAAAAAGACTATCATTGAACATGACAATAGTACAGCCTAGCACGGCTATATTATAAATTAATACAAGAATAGCATGGCTATTGGCCACAATAACCTAATCGATTAGAATATTAACAAAATGCAAATAAATATTTTTGCGTACATACACATCTATAAACCAGTCACAGCTCTTACACACACAACAATTGTGTGTTCCATAATTTGTATTACGCAATTTTCTTATTTCGGTTTTAATAACTGAGGTTTCTTATTTAATTTATTTTTTGTTTTTTTTTTTTTTTCAATAAAAGAAAAATGTGCATTGATAAGCACAGGCAAACTTACAATCACATCTCATCTCATTAGAGAGTAATTAGCTGTCAACGGCAACAACAAAAACTTTGTAGAAAACAACAATATTTTATTTGTTATTTGGTAACCATTTGATAGATCGAAAATGTAATGTTTGCCACAAATAAAGCTTGTTCAAATGTTAGTTATCAAATGGTTGTAGACATTGTTTTTTTTTTTAAAGAAATTATTTATTTGCTTTAAGAGCCAACTGAAATGTATTAATTCAGGTTCAAAAGGTTTGTTTGAAGATTTCTGATTCTCAGTTTGTTCATGGGAATTATGGAATAAGTAGCCAAGTTTCAAACAAACTTTTAAGAACATTTCAAGTCTACTGATGAGTTGATTAGCATCAACGAAATGTTGTCGGCATATAGACAGCTGAAAAAGACATTAAACTTTTTGAAAAGCTTCATTTTTGGACCTGAATTAAGACATTGTTTTTTTTAAAGTCATGTATAGTGATTACAAATTGATTAAACTGTAACCAAAATTTCGTTTACGACAACCAAAAATTTTTTTTAGCGCAATTTAAATAAAAAATATCTTGTTTGCCACAACCTTTTGCATTGTTATAGACAACATAATTATGTTGTCGCAATCATATTGTAAAATGTTTTTTATTTGGGTGTATATGTCGAAAATCAGTTTCCTTAACAAATTTAACATATAAAGAACCTTTTTGGTTTTGGTACCAATTAGTGAGTAAAAAGGCCTGCGCATATAAAAAAGCTAAATCAAATTACAGCACCAAAAAGTGAATCTAGTGGTAAAAAAATATGTTTAGATTGCACATGGCCAACGATGGCATTTTGTGGTGCCAAGACGCGAATCCGGTTATAAAAACCCTATGTAAAGTGGAAAGTTTTGTCTGGTATTTGTTCTTACATGCCCGATACACAAACAACAAAAATCTATTATTATTTTTTAATTTTATATGTAAACTTCTTGAAAACTAAAAGTAAATCTGGTGTTAGGAAAAGCCTTCTTAAAGTGAAGCATGTTTTCTGATATCGGTATATTTAACTATATATGTATATATCGGAGACCTTCCTTTAAAGAAATTTGCCGTTCAAGTTCGCTTGTCGGGCAAATGTCGAACTTTGTTTTATCCAACAAAAAGTAGTTCTGGTAATACAAAAATATAATTTGTGGAAAAATATCAATGTACGCTCACATGCGTACATAGCCGAGATATAGCGCATACCCATTTCTTAAGAAGTTTGTTTTGTATAACGACTTTCGGTGCTAAAGGGCAAAACTTGTGACAAAAGAATGACATTTAAATACGTAAAATGAAAAAAAGAACTGATATTATACCAGATCACACAGCCCAAACTGACATATTGGCACATGTACACATATGAACGGTACTGTACATAAAACTCGGCCCAGCGTAATACAGCGCTCGTAAGTGGTTGTTTACCGTTCTTAAAATAGTTTAAATAGGTTTTTGTGCACGTCATATTTTGTGGCTCCTAAAAGTTTGTTTTTGCATTTCATACAATTTTTTACTGTTTTTAAAGTAGTTTTTAAGTAGATGCTTATTAAAAAAAATTGTTTAAAAATGTATATTCGAAGACATATTTTTGCCGTTATTGACTACAGGTATGAAGCAATACAAAACATATTTTTTTTTTTAGAAAAAATGTGACAATCGCAATGTTGTGGCGTCCACTGCACAACGAAGTTTCATTTAATAGAGACAATTTTCCGAATATAACATTTTACACGGAAATTCTTCAGTGCGACCAGGAACTTGGGTTTTTAATTCGTAAAAACTTAGAAAAGCCATGAACGACTTTGGCGCTTCACCATCAATAAAAGTGCCCAACATCGCAGGCTTATTTTCAAAAACCTTCTACTAATAATTTACTAAAAATATTATAATTAACTTTAAACACAACGTATTAACCTTTCCATATTTTTTTATTTTTTTTATTTTCAGCATCCATTTGAAAACTTATTTTCAACAGCCAAAAAATAATTCCACATCAAATTTGAGCAATGAGAATCACATGATAAGCGATGATATGTGGTTCAATTTACAGCACAAGTGGGGTACGTACTAACAAAACTACATACATACATGTGCATGTACCTACCTGCTCATGTACATATTTTATGTGCATTTATTACAGCATCAGCATTAAGTAGAACGGGAGGAGGGAAAACGATGTCATAATACGTTCAAGTATGTTTTTGACAAGAAATTGACACTTTTTTTGATACTTGTGGTTAAACATAAAAAAGAACAAACGAAAAACATGTATAAATTTGTTATCACATGAATTGAATACAACTATAAAATATGATTTATATGTAAAATATAAAAACATAAACATTGTTGTTGATTTTTCGTTATTATAATTCGCAACACTGTTTGCTTTATTTTCTGTTTTTTTTTCCCATAAATTTGTTTTCGGGTTGACAGGTTTTGACACTATCACCAATTTTGAAATTCAAATATTCTTATACACAACAAACAGTATGTAAACGCACGTACATTCAATAGAAAGACAAGTTTCAAGCAGTGGAGAGAATATGTCAAATATAGAGCGGTTTTTAATATAAGCCAAGAATTGGAAGAACTGGGGGGGTGCCAGACGTAAAATTTTGACATGATGTTTGACGTTATTGTTTTCTTCAAAAACGCCAGTTCTAGACTAAGAAAGGATACCTTATAAAATGTTAAATTTGACAATGACACTATAATTAGGCATGCATGAAGTAAGATAATGCTGCAGAATGGTATATTGTTTCAATATAAATACTTTGATTGTTTTTATATCATTGTGCCATTCAATATTTTTCAAATTAAGGACCTTATGAAGCAAACTATACCTGTTATTGTTGTGAATATATTTTAAGTTTATATCGATAAAGATGTTGGTAACTAATTGAAGTGGTAAATGTTATTGAATTAAGCAGGAACTCTCATGAACAAAATGAGAATCGGAAATTTCTGATTCTGATAAATAGAGTTATTTAGCAGCAACGAAATGTCGGCGGCATATAGACGGCTGAAAAAAGACAGAAATCATTAGGTCTATTTTTTTAGATCTAAAGTAATAAATTTCAATTGGCTCTTATAGCGAATAAATAATCAAGTTCATTGCAAGCAGGAACTATTAATCTTGAAGACTCTTTTATTCAATTCGGACGCCAGTAAGAACCAAAAAGCCAATCTCGATACAACTAAAATGTCTCAACTGATGCAGTTTCGGTTGCTAAACTTGCTAAAAAAAAATACTTCAAGAAAAAATTTTAGTTTTTCACATGGCCTAAACTGTTTTAAAACTGATGTTTGCATAATTAACAACATTTTTAAAAATTCATCATCATAGTGTATTATTTAATTGCTCTTTCAAACGCAGATGTTTGCAAAATTGCTCGAATTAGTTTTGGTTATTTCTTACGCTTAGAGAACCTTGGAGACCGGTAATCTAAAAAATTGGCAAGTCTGGCAACCTCGTGTATTTGTTTCACACAAATGTATACTCGTACGTGTGTATTAGAAACATCTGGTTTCGTTTCAATAGCACCCGCATGTTTTAAGCTCAAAAACAAATGTTTTTAGGTGATGGGAGCTGTACTGGGTATTTTTTTTCTTTACTTTTATGACAGTAACTTGTAAAGACGATCTTATGATTTGCTTTAATGGTAACTTACTAGAAATCCAGTTATATTAACAATGACATAACTTATGTGTTTGTTTGAACGAGATACATGAACATGCATATATTCATAACGTCCATAGTTAAACAATAGCAAAAATTGGAACGTTTTCTTCAGCTTCACTTTTTTTTGCTGATATGACATATTTGAACAAAAGCGGCAATGCTACGTCAAAAAGATCTTATTTTATTTTTTGAATTTTATTTATTTACGATTTCTTCTACCAATTGTACGTTGCCAGAGCGTCATTTTGGTACGATCCATATAAATTGCGTGGGCCTGAGAACTTTTGACAAAAAAAAAAACGTATTCCCTTTTGTTTAGTTATGCCTGTTAACACTTTCTCCAAACTCAGTTACGTTAAATATCAGATAGTAACGAAATTCTACTGCTTGCAAGTCAGCTAATTGCATTCTTTTGCAGAAAATAATATCCCAGGTTCACATAATTCCCAGACCTCTGTATCAGTGTCTAACGTTAACATAACGCAAATCGATTTGATGGAGTTTAGTTCGAATTTAAATAGTTTCATTTTGTCTGACCTTTCATGTCATTTTAAAATTTTCATAATTTTTTTGGCAGTGTTTGTTTGATTTGCAAGTTCTCTTTTTTATTTTAGACCACAAAAGTGTTCACCCTTTGCACACCTTCATGTTTTGAAGCATATTTAAATATTTGGCCTTAAGTTGGACTCCTACGTAAGAAGTTAATTAGCTTCGTTCTCAAAAACAGTAGAAACCATTTTTCCCAGCCAGTCCGTCCCGTCATCTTGATGTTTTCGTTTCAAAGAGAGCGTTTCTTTAATTTACACGTTTGTTTACTTCCCAGCAAACACAATATTTACGTTTTAATTATAATAAGTTTGCTGTTCTATTTCAACTGTAATTTAAATAATTTTTCCCTGAGAATATTGCTGCTGTAAGTGAAAGTGTTGAATAAGACCCGAACGTGTCGATTTCTCGTCGTTGTCAGGAATTAGAAACACAATTAACGCCATGAGACAATTAATGAGGTAGCCTCATCAGCTGAACCGTTAATCAGCTGACTACTTAAAATTGTCACGAGAATACAGCGAAAGAAAGGCAGCCAAAATGAGATAGCAAATCAGCGAAAACTCTGTTCGTTTCTCTTCCATTAATGTACAAGTTCGGTCTTCTTGACAGTTTTCAGAAGTGCAAAAACAAAATGCACCTTTTTTCATTGAAGTTGTTATTATTGTAGGAAGTTTACCGTATTAGTTGTATTATGATTTATACTACTTACCTAATAAAAAATAAAATAATTTTCTAAGAACTAAACAACATTTTAATCCAAACTTTACCAAAAATACTGCTGTTTACCTTCGTTAAATATGTAGAAAAAAATTATGACTAAACTTTACGTTAGTAAACTAGTTTATTTACATTTATTAGTTGTGATCCCGTACTCAGCATTGAGAGCCCGCGGTTTGCACTAAAACTGTTCCTGTGCTGAAAGTTCGTGTAGGTGAGAGAGCTTTTGAGAGAGAAGTATTCGCGATTTTGCCCGAACTTTTTCTTCGTTCTAGTTTGGGCAAGTAGTTAAACAATAAGCTGTTGCAAAAGTAAGCAAAAACAAACAGAAAAATTCAACTGAATCAACCATAATAACAACAGTTTTTATGTTTTTTCGATTATTATTTCATATAAAAGTACCTGCCCAGCACTTTAAAATATGAAGGCGTGCAAAAAAAAAAACAATTCATTTCAAAAAAGTACGTTTCAATTATCACTACAGCCACAGAGTACACAGCGATGTTAAAAGGGACATTTGAAAATGGAAAATGAAATCAACTTCTAGATAGTTTGTGTACAGAGATAGACTATAGTATGCATTTTCTACGAAAAACAACTGTAAACAAAACAAAAAGTAACGCGTTTTTATGAACAACTACCACCGAAATAGCACAAATTTAATAATTTAAAGTAAATTGAAAGTAAAAAAATTGTAAAAAGTGGTCAACTAAAAATCCTCTTTGACTTAGGATTTGATAACACATATTTGAGTGTTTGCAAATTGATTACAAAGAGCATGTATTTTTTCTTCACAAAACTACCACTACAAAGTAAAATTAAAACACTGTGCTTAAAGTTACAAAATAAAAGACAATTATTGTTTAGCACATTATAAACAGTGAATACTATAAAGTTTTATATTTTAAAAAGCCATTTAATATACTTTTTAAACATTTCATAAATTATAATAAAATCACCACCACTTTTTCTGTAGAAAATGCTTTTTGTTTTATTTTGACCATGATAGAACTAACAAGGTAACCTTTTCGCTACAATAAGAACAACTTCAATAAAATAACATGCATTTTGTTTTTGTACAACTTATGCAAACTGTCAAAAGGACGCCACTTCTACATTTACAGAAGAGAGATGCACTAAACTTACGCGGATTAGCAATCTCGTTTTGGCTGCCTTTCCTCTCTGCAATCTCTTGACAACCTAAAGTAGTCAGTTGATTAACGGTTTAGCTGACGAGGCTACCTTGTTAATTGTATCATGGTTTTGACTACAAGTTCTCGAGCGATTGTGGAAACGAGACGTACAGAGCTTTGCGTTGACTTGCTATCTCATTCTGGTCGCGTTTTATCTCTGTGTACTTTCTGCTACAGCATCAAAATAAACATGTTATATTTTGGGATAGAAATATATTTTTTAGTGTTCCCCTACCCAAGGCGAATTCATACAAGGTGAACTTGGTAGCACATATGATTATTTTTTGCTTCTTGCAACAAATATCTCTTACATGTCAAATTTCTATTCCCTTTGCTTACAAAAAAGTTGTTGCCATATTATTTTAAAAATTTTTGTTAGTGGAAAAGTTTTGTGATAATAATATATCCGAAACCCGAAATATAACTTTTAAAGTATTGAGCAAATATTCAGACCTTCATAACAAAAGCCACTTTGCACTAACAAAAGCATGTGTTAGTTTGTGTGTGTTGTGAGGCGCATTCTAATACACCTACGAGATAATGAATCTGCCTTGACCGTGGCTTAGTGGATGTTAATGTATTATTGAGAGAAATTCAAAATGGCTTTCATTTTACCAAACTTTGCCCAAAAATTACGGGATCAAACTTATTATTTATGCTTTACCAAATAATGGTTGGCGACAATGCCACAAAAGTCGTATGATAAAACATTAGAGTAGTTATAATTGCAGCTAAAGGCCCTGATACACTATCCTACTCAATCGTACGATTCATTCACTGAAAATTGCTAGCTATATCTGATAGAATCCAGTCCTACTTTAAAAAGTCGCATTAAAACGGCCACATTAATATACTTTTGTGAACAATTTCGAAAAAGCAACTGTGATTGCATAGAAGAAGATAGTTTTTGTAAAAATTTTCAAGAGATTACAAAAACGGTCAGACTTGTCAAAAAGTCTTGCACACACACACACACGCATACACTTTTAGACCTTTCACACTTTTTGGACATTGGTAAAACAGGAAACATCACTGTGAAAATCTGTGTAAAAGCCCTTTTCTCTAATGCTAAATATGTCTAAAGTTCAAAAGTTGTAGCACTCAGGCCCTGAAACAATATTATCTGCAAACAACAAAACGCCTGCAAATGTCAAGTTCACTTTAACCATCTGTCTCCATGTCACAACGAAACTGCAATTTTACTTTATTCGTAGTACAATCGACTTGATGTAGAAATTAATCCAAGTTGTAGATAAAAAAGCAATTCATTTGTTCAGCAATTCAACAATTTTTTCACGCTGAAACATATTATATAAACACATATTTTTATCTGCAATTTATTTTTTTGCAGAATTTTTTTTTTTTACGAATTTGTGGAAAACCCAAACACCACATAATTAAATTAAAAAATATATGGATCTGAATGTACTGAAAAATGACGCATCAAAATGATTCTTGTTATAAAAAAAAATAATTTTTAGCAAACAAAAAAACATTTTTTTTTAATTTTTGTAAATAACACTTTAGATAAAATTTATTGCCACTTTAAATATGACCACAAACAAAAAAAATCATCAAAAAGAATCAGCGTATAACAAACTTGTTGTAAAGTAATTGAATACAATTTTAGAAAAATCATGAAAAGCTAAAGTGGAAAAATATTGTAAAATTAATAAAACAATTAAATGAAATATTGAATTGAAACTTGCTCTGTTTTTTTGTAATTTAATTTGTCGTAAAACTTTACTACAGGTAAAATAGAAAAAGTTTAATAACTATGTGGGTATATCATTCAATTTTTTGTCAGGAATAGCTGGTACGAGTTTTCATTTTTAGTAATAAAAAACCACAGGATAAAAAACATTTTGAAATATTTTTTTTGTTAAATTCTGTAAATTGCGCTTTTAGTTAAGGTGGTTTATTTTTGAAAGATAAAAAATTTATTTAGTTTTATGATTTAGAAGTTCGAAATTATTTTTGCGATTAATTGGAGAAATTAAAAAAAAAAAATAGTTTTAGCTCGTATTCTCATTATATTTTCAGACCACTCGCAAATTTAAATAGTGTAGCTATCTTCTTTTTGTTTTCGGGCTTCAAGTCAAAAACTGGCTTTAGCGCTACTTTGTATATTCTGACCTCTGCTTACTCCTGACTTAACATCACTGGTGTAAGTACCACAAAGACATTCTCTTTTCTTGTTTTCCTCTCTTCTTTTCACATCTATTCAAAGTGAATTGCATTAGCGGTACTCAGCGTTTGGTGCGTTTTTGGTTGCGACTGTTTGCATTTGCGATTATATTGCAACTGATATTGAGCACCCTTTTTAACAACTTTGCAAATTTTATTGCATTCCAATTAACAGCTGATAATTTAGTACACAATTTTTAATTTTTCACGTTTTATTTTTTTGGTAGTTGCTGTTGGCTCCATCTCTACAATTTTTTGCTTGCTTTGTTTTAAAATGTCAGCTGTTCGAGTGTCAGTGTTGCAAACGCAATACTCATGCGAAAAAAGCAACACGTAATTAGCGGTGCGTAAATGCAAAAATATTGCGAGTCCAACCTTGTATATTTTGTTGTTGGGTTGCAAAGAAAAAGCAACGATTTCTTGCATTCGCACTTACGCAAGACATTTGCACCAAATAATGAACTGCGCTATTATAATTTTGTTTTTCTACAGACACATACTATTATAGCTACTGATATGTTTTCATGTTTACTTCAACAATTGTTATAAAAACAAAGTAATGAGTGCCTATTATAGTTTAATGGTTAAATAATTGTTGAAAAGTCAATAATTAAAATAAAGCAACTGTTGATATGAGCATAAAAAAAACCCCCACTTTAGAAATATTTTTGTTTGTTTTTCTCTGGATGTCATGTCTTATATTATTTAACACATAAATTCAAAAAACCATTCACTTGGTAAATAATAAACTTGGAGAGAACAGCACAAATGTGTGCCGCAAAAGAAGCACAATACAAACAAACACTCCAATCATTTAAAAAAGAAAAGAAATGTTTGACCCATTTCAAAATGATTTTATGACTTTCTTATAAACATTGGTGGTCGTTATATTTTTTTAAATTTGTGAATGCGAGATGTGGTTGACAAAATTGCCCAAAAACCCAAAAAGCGGTACTTATATCTTTATTTTACTTACCGCTAATGAAAATGAATGTTGCTGGTTGAGTGTTTGGTAGTGTCGTCTAAAACTGAAAAAAAAGAAACAAATACGTATAATTTATGAGTTGAATAAAAATTTGTTGACATATGCTAATTAAGAAAAATGGGTCTGTTTAATTGGGTTAACAGAAAATTATAATTTTAATTTAAAACATGAGTGTGTAAGTTTGGCTGGACCAAAGGTAATACACCCTACACAAGTCACTTTCAGGTATGCATGCTATAGCGGAAATCACTCTTCGTTGCAAACTAACCTTGGAAACCTTGCAAATATTGCCAATCTAGCGTACGTACTATTACCTTCAAGACCACTATAACAAAGTAAATAAAACTGAGATTTGCATCACTTGCATAAATACCCACAACTAAGATAACTTTATGACAGGTGGCCTTACAGGAGCAGCTGACTACTCCTTGTAGCTTCAAGAATGGTCAAAATGCACAAACACAAACGCGAACAAACGGTCTACAGAATGTAAAGTATTTCTACCAACAAAATACATGAAGTGTTTGTTGGTGTTGTATTTGTGTAGCTATTCGGCTACCTGACACTAAGGTACTTTGTCTTACAACGCAAAACTACAGCCACCTGGTATTAAGATACTTTGTGGACATTCAAGGTACCTTAGTGCTAGGTAGCCGCATAACAGCAACAAACACAACATCAACAACAATCAAATTCTTGTACTTTGTTGGTAGAATTACATTGACGGCTAATCTTTGCTCATATATTTAAATACAAGATTGTTAAATCGGTTTTCAATAAAATAAACATTAGCGGTTCTCACTCTTGATAGTAAACTCGGTTGCACATTTGGTTAAAGTAGCAGATTTGATTAAAGTACTAGTGTTTACATCACTGCAGCAAGAAAATGTACTGAACTTTTATTTTCTATGCTGTGATTAAAAAATCAAACAAAAAGCTTTAGTAAACATTGTAAAAAAATTACTGGGAATCACAGATATTCTGTGCTGTGAATCGTTTTGCCGGCAAAACTTAATTTTGTGAAAATAAAAAATATGGAAAAAACAAATCAAAATATACTGGTGAAGAGAAAACTTGAGAAAATTCACAACGAAAGGTGGACAGATAAAGAAATTCAGCAAGTTTTAGAATATTTGCAAGAACATGCGGACTTTGAGGTAAAAAAGTCACTCGAGCTTTATGGTAAAAATCGTAGTGAATATAGCAGAGTTGTAAAATTAATATCAAGAGTGAGAATCGCTATTATTCAAGCAATTTTTCGTTATTTATTTTTATAATGATAAAATTGCTATAGTTCAATTATGTACGAAGCAAAATATTGGCTAAATCCATCCAATAGTCCTAAATTTTGATGACACTGAGGCATAATTGAGGTTCTATGCCGTTGATGTGCCAAATTATCTCACCCTTTAGGTCTTGAATTATTGCAGGCTTATCAACATACACTTTTTGTTTTAAATAACCCCAAAGAAAGCAGTCCAACGGCAGCCAATTGACATCGCCGCCAAGTGATATAATACGGCCTTTGCATTTGTCAAGCAAAAGAGCTTGTTTCGTTATCTGTGTGGTAATCATTATCATCTCACAATACCGAACACCGTACACAGCAACTGCCTGACCGGTCTGATTTTGTTAACAGTATGGTCCGATGTTGCCGTCAACCCATAACTGTTTGTCACTGTTTGTGAGTGTATTGGGTTTTCGAAAATCACTCTTGGATTATCATTATGCTTATTGAAGGTGATTTTCTTCGAAAACTGATGATCCACTGTTGCCATTTCTTGCCACTATTCTGACCACTGACGATGCTTGGAATGGTCAAGAAACTTTAGTTGTTGAGTCAATTGCACCTTGCAAGCGTGTAAGTGCAAGTCTTTATGCAAAGCGTTCAACGACGAGGAGTGCGAGAGGTGCAGCAATATTTTTTGCAGTTCAAGCTAAACGAGCATGAACGGATCTTTTCACATCTTCTACATATCCGGGTTTCACAAATTTTTGCACAATTTTTCTAATTTTACGCACAGTTGGACGATTAAACTGACCGAAAAGGTCATGAAGTGTACGGTATGAAGTTTTATTTGAACATCCATTTTTAGAATAAACCTGAAAAACTTTAACGCATTGCTCGATTGTATATCTTTCAATGGTTAGAATCGACCATTCTCAATCTGAAATTGAGAAATATCTAATGAAATGCAAAAAAGAACAAAACTTGACATTTAGGTGTGGTGCACATTCAACATCAGCCCTTAGAATCAAATCGTCCATTATATAGACTTATGTACACTCTTATGTATGTATAAATATTGTCTGTAAGAAAACATCCAGTAGTCCTAAATTAACACTTGTTGTGATGGGTACAAACATTTTACATTTAAATTTTTAACCCGAATTCATAACACTAGGAATGCAACTGAGATGAGCTGCGAATTTTCGCCAACGAACATTCGTCGTCAAAAATAAGCGCACATCAAAATTCACATAGTGAAGGCATCAGGTGAAATTCCTCATACCGTTTATTTTTTTTTTAAGTTTCTTAACCATTGGCTGCTTTGCTTCTAGCTAAAACCCAGAAAATATTTTTTTCATCTTTCAAATCATATTGTGTTTGGGTCTTAACACTAAAAATATATGAACCTTGAGATTTTACAAAGTGACTACCATTACATAAAATCAGGTCAGAGAAGAAGAGTAATTTCGCAATTATAAAATTTGACAAACGCAATATTTGATTTGCAACAAAATTGCTTATGAGTATATTTCAAGGGCAGTGAGTACGTTACACTCTTATATTGGCACATTTTTGTTGTTATTACAATGTACTTTACACATCACAATATTTATTTTTTAAGCTGTCGCTTTTTTTTATTAGCACTCGCACTTTTTGTGTGATTGCGCGCTTAAACGCGTATAAAATAGATAAATTTATTGTTTTCTACGTCATTGGAGTGGTTTGAGCTCATTTCGGCAAATTTTTGCTTTTTGCCATTTCTATGTTAAACTGGGTAATTTATGGTCGTAAAATGTTTTGGCTTTCCATGCCAGCCTTATACATAATTTAAGCTTTAATTCAATTTAACTCAAAATGCATACTAAATGAGAAATCTTTCAACTCCATGAGTGTGTGCTTTATATTCATTTTGTCTTTTTTATTGCTGCACATATTTTGTGAATTCCCACCACCAATATTTTCTGTTGCACAATAAATATTTTTATTGCAATTTTTGATTAAGAGTTCATTACAGTTCATTTATGTGTATTTTTCAAAAGTTTTTCCTTAATATTTTATAGATTTTTTTTTTCTTTAATAATTCATTTAATAGTTTAACTTGAATTATTTAATGTTGTATCGTACTTTGTATCGATATTGACCATGCGAACATAAATACATACAGATGTATACATGTGTATTGCATTAGTATTGGAAGTATTTTGTACATTGCTCTTTCTTGTGTGCATGTGTTTTTATGCACTCATACACAGGCATTTAAATTTATGCATTCGCAGTGCAGTTTATATGCATTTTGGTAATATTATTAATAAATAAATGATTCTTCGTTTGTTGCTTGTACTACACACTGTAGTGCTTTTTTGTCTCATCCATTTTTCATTAAATATTTCAATTTTATTCATTCATATATACATATATTTTATTTATTTACGTTCGTAATTATTTCTTTTTTATGTATTTTATTTTCACATATTTGTTTGTCATTTATACTATTTTTTAAAATTAAGTTTGAGTTTTTTTTTTATATTAATTGTCAATTTCTGAGGTCATAAAGTGTGTGTTTAGTTTGACACATGTGCGAAATTTCGTGACGCGCTCTCTTCATTGATTTCGGAAATACAGGGGAACATGGGTAAAAATATTTTTGCACATTTTTTATATACACACATACGTATTTTATCAAATAACCTGATTGGACTCTGCTTGAATTAGAAAAAAAAATTTATTCTAACAAACGCGGTACAGACTTTGTAAATCTTGTTCGGGTATGCTGAATCCAGTGGTGGTAGTCATTTTATATCGACGGTGGTTTCAAGGTTTACCGTTGTGCTGAAAATGGAGGGGTTGCATACTATATATTCACGTAACTCAAAATGTGTTTAGTTTATAGACCAGCAAACACATCAAACACGTAGAAAAAAATATGGTTGAAGTAACAGTATTTGAAGGGCAATATACTATTATTGAAATATATGTATGTTTGTAGACAACCATATATTATGGAAATGATACCAAACAAATGTTCTAAATACATACACAGAAAAAAAAATCGCGTTCTTAATTTACGTGTTTTTCCTACTTGATTTTAGTACGAAGTAGTCTTGAAAACTTAAGTACGCATAACACAAAAGTGTTCTTAAAAAAGATCAATCGGGATTATTAAAAGGAATCAATCCTGGTAAGGTTTAAAATGAGTACGAAGTTCTTGAGAGTATTTGAACTGAGCACTTGTGTGTGTTTGTATAAGTACTGAATTTTATTTAAATTTTTTAATTGCTATCGTAGCAATTTGTAGAGTGGCTGAGCTGGCATTAGTTAGGTTTCGGGTTCAAATCGGCAAAGAGACAAAATTATTTATAAATTATTATTAAATTAAGGAAGTAGAGCGGAATATTTCAGGTACGAATTTGGGATTAAATAGACTTCAGAAACATCGCATCAATCCTCACACTCACGCTCATAAATACAATCCTTCCGTACTTAAATCAATCCCAAGCTGTGTCAGAAGTACGGTAAGTACCAATGTTCTTAAATCAAGAACAGCGTTCTTCCTTTTAATTACGGATTTGTGCTATATTCAATTCGAAACTAGGATTGAATATGTTTAAAATTAAGTCCTTGGTGCTTGAAAAATCCATACTTAAAACAAGCTCAACGTAATTGATTTAAGGAAATCCTTACTTACCGAACTTCTGACACCGCTTGGCATTGATTTAAGTACAAATTGATTGAATTGTTTTTTCAGTGTACGCACAAATCATTATATATCAAAATGTTTCCACTTACACACACAATATTAACAGATCTTCGTATGATCAGTAATGTATATCGCATAATTCTATTTTTTCAATATGCATTTATTGTCATTTATTGTTTATTATCATTTAGTTTTTTGTTATTTTTTAATAACATTTTTTATACAGCCACAACCATGATGAAAAATAAACTGTCAACAGCGACAGCACTTGAAAACCAAAACAATTTTTGTATTATATCAACAGATTTTGAGTAGAAGGTAGTAACTTAAAATTTGTATTTATTGTATATATACATAACTTGTTTGAATCTTAATCATACATTATTAATAGATATCGTTAATTGCGGTTTTCTTAAGTGGTGACAACAATATGATCAAAATTTATCAAAAACATATGTTTATAGTGATAAAAAGTTTTGTAATAATTAAAAATTCAAAGATTTTCAAATAAAAGTACCTTGTTTGCTTCGACTGTATTAATTATTATAGAGAATATCAAATTGTAACCGCAACCATAACAAGAGGAAAATTTCTAAAATTGTTCTTGCATGTGCCCGCTAGGGACGGCGGTAAAAGTTTAGTCTGTTTAGTGGAAATGTCGGTCATACATTTGATTCCTCTTAGGATCAGCTTGAAATTTATTATGACTTTATAGGAAATTTCATATAAATGTAAAATTTGTATATGTACCTCTTAAAAAGGGGCAAATAAAGGGTTAATATGTTCAGAGAAAATTATGATATAAAATGGTTAGTAGGACGGTCTTACACTTTAATCCCATAAGAGAGACCCAGGAATAGTTAAAAAGGTTTTCTTCGATTTTTTTGCCATTTCAGTCAATCCGTGAGCCCAATGCGAAGAAATTTACCCCAATCGCGTCATCTAATAGCCTTTTCACACCTATCAACATTTTCGTGGAACGAGTTGAAGATGTTGAAAATGTGAAACATGCGTTCACATACAAGATCTAACATCACATATAGCTGTCAAAATAATTAAAGCCACGTTTTGTATTAAAAACATTAATAAAAATATAAAATAAATGGTTTTTGAAGACAAATTTATAACAGGCTTAAGGTGGGATCATACGATTGCCGCAATGCACCAATTTTTGTTACATTTTGTGTGCCAATCGTATGATAGCACAATTTATTGGCTCATGCGGCAACCAAAACGAATGTTGTTCCCATTTGTCCCAATGAAATACAACCCTGATGCGACAACCGTGTGAACACTTGACATACAACTAATCACCAATAAAAATTCTAAAAATGCACCAATATTTATTGTGTTCTCATGCGGCAACCAAAGAAGACAATTCCCGCCAATAATATACATACATACATATGTATACATTTATTTAGTTTCAAAATTGTTTAAACGCGTCTTCCAAACATGATTTCTGCTTTTCAATCAGCAAAATTGAATTCTTGTTACTATTCATTTTTTGCTTTTTCAGGCCGCACAACATTATAGTAATAGCCGAAGCTATTTTCTATCTTTTTAATGAACAAACGATAGTTTTATCATTAAATCAATTTTTGTTTTTTTTTGGGAAAACAAAGTTTGTCATCAGCAACAACAGCTGTTTCTCAGAGTTGCCGTATAATATAACAATCGTGTGACTATAATGCGCCAATTATTGGTACTAAATTGTTTTGCGGCAATTTGCGACAATAAAATTTCAGTAAAATGTGACAATCATGTGATTGCAGAGAATTTGATTGGGATACATTTTTTATTATGCTCCAATTCAGCCCAATAAAAATTGTGTAAAATTGGTGCATTGCGGCAATCGTGTGATCCCACCTTTAGTAGTTAACTTGCAAGAGCACTCCCTACCACTAATGCAGTGTATAAAATCCATAAAAAGTAAAAATAGTTTTTAATAAAAACAAAAAACGCATTTATTTAACATGAAACCAATATTAAATTTATAATAATTGTTTATTTTTAATGATTTTGAATGTCATTAAATGTCAAAATTTACAGTGATGCCACTACAATTTTTCGTAATTTTTCAGTGATGGCACTAAAATAATCGAAAGATGTTGAGTGGAACAAAATGGGTTAGGAACATTTTATGATGTTGAAAGATGTTGGTGTTTAGCCCAGTATAATTCTTGTGGGGAAATTTCAACATCATCGAAAATTGATGTTAGATGTTGATAAGAATTTCGATATAACAGTTGGCTCCATCTGGATGAAACTGATATATTTCATCTTAAATGCATAAAGTTGCTAAGAATTTCGATATAACCTTCGTCTGCTGACTGGAGGAAACTGATCATCTTATATGAATAATGAATAATGTTCAAGAGAGTGATTATATTTCAATCAATTTTGATTTGTTTTGTTTGAAACTTTGTGTTTTTCATGTGTAGAAAAATCGAACGGCCATCTTTCTGCGAGTCATGAGCTGGGTGCGGACCCCTTTAACATTTTTTAGTAGTACTTAGTACTCAAAAAGGCATAGAGTGTTATCGAGCAACGAAATTAATGCGTAGTAAGAGCAGTTGCTTACTTCTTCTTCTTCTTTATAGCTACCATGCAGATGAACTTAAGACTAGTAACTTCTTGAGATACTTATATTACTAAGAAAGGTGATATGCCAAAACTAATAGACTTTTACCAGCCAAACCAAAAATAATTAAATCAAAATTTTTAATAATATAAATCAGTTATTTTTGCACTTGTCTATTGCCTTGCATATACTTATTTTTATTTTAGAAAAAAACTTATGAAAAATTACGATTCTGTGTAAAATAGCGTCAATAATTTTATTCTTGTACAATTTTCATTATGTTTAACTTGATCACTGCTGCTTAGAGCTCTGGCTCCTATTTCGAAATTTAGCAACAATTTTTAATTCATTTAACCCCAACCGCATTCTTTACAGTATGCACACTCATTCAGTTTTCTATGGGCTGTTTTGTATTTAGTAGTTTTAGCAAGAGATCTGCCTTGTGTACGAAGAATTTTTTTATGTATTTTAATCAAAAATTGTGACTACTTGCAGTCAATTGAGTTCTATTCAAAATCAATTGACAATGTCAAAGGTGTAAATACAAACACTTGAACACAACTGATTTATGACATTTTCACAAAATTTTGTTAATTTATTTTAATTCAAAATAGCTAGTGACTCACAAGCAATGTTGCCAGAAAAATCTTGATTAAGAATTTTAAATAAGTGCAAAATAAGAATGTCAAGCGTATTACTGCCGTCCAAGCCAAGCATTTTGTGTGGAAATGAAACTGGGCTTGACGCGTTAGTTTAGGTTGGCCTGTAAATGATGTCGCAGACAATCCAAACATATAAAATACACTCGAAATACACACGTTGTTCGATTAAACTAATTGTTGTATGAAAAAAAAAACTTAGTTTTATTGTTAAGCGAGATGAAGTCCCTTCTTTCTGTTACTTTTTGTTCAAAAGATGAAAAAGAATACTATCAATTATTTTTCAAAGACGATGCTATTGATCAAAGTTGCAAAAAGTTTTCAGTTTAATTGCTAAACGTTTAAATTTCTATTGACACAAGAAATTGCATATAGCAATTGGGCATTGTCAGATCAAAAAATAAAATAGCCACTATTTTATGAGTATTGCTATTCCTCGTTGAAGACAAATTATTATTAAATACAAATAAGGCTTGCATGATGCATAAGCAAAATCAATTGGAGCGCCAGAAAAAGACATAATTTATAAAGTAAAAATTCTAAAGTGGCAACACTTGTCATAATATTCAGCTTGAAGAAGAAATTACTGGATATATTTTAGCATCAAAAGTTGAAATGAAGACGCCCTGCCAGCAAATTAGTAGTCGACTACAAATAAAATCGACTTATAATTCATCCCAGTCGGACATTGAGTAGTCAACTACTAAACTAATTAACTTTACGTTAACTTTTATGGACTAGCTTCAAATTAGCTACAGTACAATCGATTTGTAATTCACTTTTTGTGTACTGGCTATAAGCTAGCTGAAACGTAGTGCAGAGTTAACCCAAAATTCAAATAATAACATACACATATACACGGTAAATAACGCTATAATTAAATTGCCTATTGTCGCATTCGTTTTAAATGTTGCGATATCTGAGTGAGTATGTTGGCTGCTCACCAGTCTTGAGGCTTAGTGGTTCGATTCCCACCAGAGGCTAACAAAAAAAAAAAAAAAAACAAAGAAAGTAGGATGAAATTTAATTTAATAAAATATAATACTACCACCGAAAAATGTAAAATCAGCCTTGATTTGTACATTTTTTTCTGTGGGTACTGACTTTTAAGTAGCTAACTTTAAGTTAGTTGAAAAGTAATGCACAGTCGGACAATTGACTACCTCCTAGGACATCGTAATGTTAAAATAGTCAGTCATCTCCATTAAAAATAGTCTAAGTGTCAACCACCACCAGCTGTAGAAAAGTTAGCTTATAATTCATTACTAGTTAACTGAGTTGCCGGCAGGGACGGTTTGTTTTTGGGCACACATACATAACTATTGCCAGCAGTATTGACTAACAATTTTTTGTTTACGATTATTGTCAAAGTTTATGTTTGGTTGATTGTGTTAGACATTTCGTAAACAGACCCAGTTGGCGTCTAAAATATTACAAGCGTAACAAGTATGCTCTACAAATTGTCTTAAACAAACTTTGAGTTTGATGTACCGGTGGATGTGAGCAATATTTAATAATATGTATATCTATCAATATGTATATCTATAGTAAACAACTTTAACCTTCATATACAAACAATGTGTCTAAAGAAATTATTACGCAGGAGAACAACTTTTTGATCGCGAGTGAAATTTTAGTTTTATGGGTATTTGGCATGCTAAACTTTCCTCCAGTTTTAAAATTTTTTTTTTCTAAATAAAACGCCTTTGCACATAAGATATTGATAAGCTGCTTCATCCAGCAGTCATAGATATTTGAAAATCGGCAATAAAATTATTTTTGTTGTCTAAAGTGCTGTGAAAACTTATTTTTTAAGTAGCTCTAAACTGTACACAATCACTTAAATATTTTGTTAAATTCTTTAAATTTTGTTTAATAGAAAAATGTATATAAATACCAATATTGCCAGAAGCAGGAGAAATTCCCTATGTTTAAGAATTTTTCATTCTAAAATGGAAGCAAAAATCGAGTAGATTTTTTTATTCTTCAAAACGTGGGAATTTTTCGTCATGTCGTATAATTTATTATATAAATGCATAATTATGTTTTTTTGCTAATAGTTTCTGGCTTAAAATTGTATTTGCCGTAAGATCGCTTATAAATATTTCCTGAGTTGTGGCGAATAATCAAACCCAATTTTTCTGCAAGTGAGATTAATATGTTTTCAATGATGAATTGAATCAACATGTTAAATAAAAACTTTAACTTTAAAAACTTTTATCGAAACTGGTACTGATTTTGTTTATTTTGCCCACTGTTAATACCAATGCAAAACCATTTTTTCAGTAATAGCAGAAGTTCGAGCTGAATTTGTTAACTAAGATAATTTCTGCAAACAGTGGAGAAATTTTATTAATATCGCTTGTACTGATAGAACAATAGTTTAAGAAACTAAAATACAGAACTTTATTAATATTAAAATATCCTCTTGCTCGTCAGGTGCAGAAATTTATTTATTAGATTCATTCTTGAAGGATTGAGACAAAAAGAACAAATAATAATTGAGGATGGTTCACGTACTTGGCTCTTCTATGGGCACTGAGTAGTTTAGGGGTCCGTACAATTCGATGCGACATAACCTTTTTACTTTATTTAAATGAAATTTCTCATTTAAAAATTTAGTTGAAAATAATTACATACATTTTATAAAAAACCTGTTATAATGTAGTTGGTTTCAAAATATCCTTTAATATTTTATTTATAAGCAGCTACTCATATTATTTTACAAAAAATATTTGTAATTATTATTAATTGAAAGTACATGTGTATGTATTACATTCGTTGATATTATTTCGCCTTTTATATATATTTATTCGCATTCTTATTTTTTAATATATGTAAGTATTTTCTTACGCCTAACAGTCCAACCTAAATTAGGGCGTCAAGTCAGCAGACTTCTGTTAACATGGCTCTGGCAATCACAAATATTCACAGTTTTTCAACAACATCGTGAAAGTTTCAGATTCTATGCAACTTTCTATGCAATTTGAATTGTGTTCAGCTGTGTAATTGTTCCTTGGCTGGGCAATATTTTTTTTATTAAAACATTATTATGGAAGCTATTTTTATGCTGACTCTTGTTAACCATCAATGCATTTGTATAACCGCAGCAATTAACAGCCAAAACAGGCATTCATATAGACACTTCCTCATAAAACATCTTTATCCCATCAAATCCATTAATTGAAATTTTATTCTTATTTGTGTATCTTATCAATCAATTGAAACCACAAAACTTCATTATACAAAATTTTGACAAGACCATACAAACAATATTGCTATTGGACGTGTTTGAAACCGAACACGAGTGGTGTAGAAGATGCAAAAGAAAACAAATAGAGAAAAGGAAAATAAAACAGAATTATAAGAAAATAGAACCTTGTTTTGTGGCACACATACATATGTACATATGTACAATATTGTGATAAGATCCTATACATACAACGAGCTCATTAAATCGTTATTAACGGCTACTTAATGGCGACACATCAATCAAACCGCATTTGGTTGCAGGCAGTTTATAACAGCCAATGTAATAATCAAACCTACCAACAAGGCAATCAACCAGACAGCCTGTAGTCAGTCAGTCACTCAGTCGTGCAGTCAGCGCAGCAACCAGCCATCCATTCAAACAGTAAATGCATTTAACAAACTTTATTTGCTAACACTCTGGCAACACAATTGAAAGATTAGACTCTACCCGCACTATTATTAATTAAAATGTGCAAATAATAGAACAGCCCCTTCAAATAAATATTTAATTGATTGCTCAACAATCAGCCAAATTAGCTGTCGCTCATGCATCTTACTGTCTGTCTTTGAATTTTCAAATATTCAAATTATTCTAGTCAAATTCGCAAAGTGGTAAATTGTCGTTTAAGAGCTGAACTGCCTGCCAGTACGATCGATAAACTTGAGAAGTTATTGAATTGTCTTGAAATTTCTTTCAAAGTTTATTCAACGCATTCTAAATGTGTTAAATGTAAAGTGAAAAATTTGTTGTTAACCAAGCGTTTGCGAAAAGATACGAGTTGTGCTAAAGAAAAAGAAAATTAAATGATTTTATTCTGTTTGCGGTTTAAAAAAAAAAACACGGTGAAATTTTATTTACAGTTTTATACGTTTTGATTTTATTGCCCTTTTTTGTTCTGATACGGCGTAGTTGAAGTGAAGTTGTAAAAAGTTTAGAAAAGCACACCCACACACATACGTACGCAGTAAATTGAATTACATTTCACACTCGTAATTGTGCGACAGTAATAAAAAAGTTTTTCTAGAAGTTCATGTCTTCTGAAACCGTTACTTCAGTTGTAAATTATTATTGTTGTGAGATTTTCTTTTTATTTTGTGTGTCTATGAAACACATACACAGATCTTTAAATAGATTAAGAAGTGAAGCTGTAAATAAAGTTGCATGATGTACATATGTATAGAAGCCATTATTTGGGAAGAGAAAAATTCTGCAATCCATTATTTTTCAGGTGTGCAAAAGAATTCAAAGAAGGCATTTTTAAATGTTGCATAATTTTTAGTAAATGTATTTTTCTGTGTTGAGAAAAAATTTGTTTTTGTTTTGACAGTATTTTAAAAACCTTTTCAGTAAAAATTAGCCTCCTACTCTGAGTTGGTGCTGGTCGATCTTTGTAGCGGACGTGAAACAACCATAGCTGTACCCCAGCTAATAAGTGTTTGTTTTTTCTCGCCTGTGCTGTCTGAGGAAGTGGCCAATATGATAATTCCGTTTCAAATATTAGTTACAATGGGATTACTGTACACAATAAAATAAAAAATTTAACCTAAAATCACGTTCCACTACGCCTCTACTGCGCCCTTTATGTGTCAAATTTAATTAATATAACTAAGTATCATCAAACAAATCGTAAAGGGCTCCAACTAATCCTTTTTTGGGCTTACGGGTTATCTTTTTAATAAGATATAAAGTACTTTAACCATATTTGTCTGGAATTTTTTGGCTGATTACATTGTGTCCAAACTAGTTTGGACAAAAAACAAACTTGAATTTTTTCTAACAATTATTTGAATTATTTCTAATAAAATGTAAGGCTGGCAACACTGATAGGATATTTGGAAGACAGTTTCCAATTGTCAAGTTCTTTGTCAGAAAACCGAACCTTTCTTTTATGGAGGCCATTAAATTTATACTTACTTGCCGTTCCACCACCAAACAAACCAAACTTGCCCACATCAATGCTACCAGCTTCAAGGTAATTCAACTCTTGTTTCATAAGGATTTAATTAAATAAATACCTTTTAATTGAAAGAAATTACTAAAGTTATTTTCTTTCCCCCAAAAACCCTTATTATAATTCTGCTCCCTTATGAGAGAGTTATAATAAACCTTAGTTGCAGATTGCCCATTATCATTTAACCCCCCTTTCAATCGAATATCAAAGGTTATTTAACATGGAGTTCTTAAGATCCACAACGGCGAGAAATTTGTAATCTCTTTTGTTCACATTGTTTGATTGATATATTTGTTTTCCTACACACATGTTTTCTTTCAAAAAAATATTAAACATTTTTAAAGTTCTGAAAAATTCTCCTTTCAATTATGGAGTGCTAATTTAGTAAATATATTTTCTTTGTTCAGACTTCTATTTCACAGGTATATACACATTCATATGGTCATGTCTGTTACACTTTTTATTACAACCAAAAGCCTTCTACTTGTAACAAATGAAAGTTGATATGATTTGTAATATCTTGACCATCATGGAAAACTCAAGGTAATTAATTAGATTAACTTTTAATTTTATAATATCAAAAACCCCCATGTAGAACAATACCTTGAGTACTTAAATACATTAAAAACAATCCCAACACAAAGTTACTTAGACAATACTGGTATTTTTCTAATCTTGGCACTGAATTTAATACCTCTCTAAGCAATGCACGTGAAAACTCATTGTCAGCACTAAGCAGACTATAAGAATTGAAAAGATGAACACTTACAGTTTAAGTGGAATAACACAGTGGGAGAGCAGCAGACAGAGCTCTGGAAACTAATACAGTAACTGGTAGTCACTAATTACCTGCATGCGTGTGTGATGAATTCGCCAAATAAACAATTGTCACAGTCACAAAATAAGTGATTAGCAAGAAAGTTGTTCCTGCATGTATGTGCATATAAGTATGTAGCTGTACAAATATAAATAAAAGGGGTGGACCACCCATGATCTTAATTGTAAATAAAACGAAAACTTAAATGAAATTTTATCAATATTATTGTTATAACAAAATATACAAAAAAAGCAAAAAATAACAGTCTCTGCTGAGATGATAGAATATCATCCATAAAAAAGACTGCAAAAGGATCATTGTTTTGGATATTGTTAATTAAGTATATAAATAGAAAGTAAAATTGCGTGAGCTTTGGCTGCCGAGTGGTTAAAGCGGCTGTGCCAAAATTGTGAAATTTGACACATCCAAATTTCATAGGGTGCTGATAAAGGGTGTTTGCTGCCCAGAAACAGCCGGTTGTCCACCTAGCTATTAAAATTTTACTTTTCTTTACTTAATTGATATTAATTAAGATGTGACTAACCAAGGATTGAACTTGAGCCTGAAAAAGTAATTTAATAATATTTTTTCTCGATATTATAGCATCGAATGAAACGGGTTATCCATTTCGTGGTTTCAAAAGTATAGGCCTGGAAAGCAACATCGTATCAAATTAAGCTGTTAATCCAATTTTTTTCTTCTCAGTTGAAAGTCTGACATTGACGAAAATCGATCGCTTAACTATCACACAACGCAAACAAATTATCAAATCATACTACAAAAATAGTGATTCTGCCACAGCCACATATCACGCTTTAAGAGGAGGTTATCGTTTACAAAATCGTCCAACTACGCAATCAATTGGCAATATTGTGAAGAAAATTGAAAAGACTGGAGCGGTTGCAAAGATTGTAAGGCCTGTGCATCAACGTTTCGCTCGTTCCGCTGAAAATATCGCTGCTGTAAGTGAAAGTGTCGATTCATCGTCGTTCTCAGGAATTAGGCATGTCTCATATTAATATTGTAAGGCCTGTGTATCAACGTTTCGCTCGTTCCGTTGAAAATATCGTTTCTGTAAGTGAAAGTGTTGCCGAAGACCCGAATATGTTGATTCCTTGTGGTTCTCAGGAATTAGGACTGTCTTACGGCACATTATCTACACCTACATCCATATAAAGTTCAGCTCACACACCAACTGAAGCCAGCTGACCATTCACAACGTCGTAGGTACGCTTGAACAACAGGCGGTGGACAGCGATTTTTCGAATAAAATTTTCTTCAGCAATGAAGCCAATTTCTCAGTCGGTGAGAAACAAAATTGTCGTACTTGGGGTTCGGAGAATCCTCAAGTAATTGAAGAAAAGCCATTGCATCCAGAAAAAGTCACTGTTTGGTACGCTTTTTGGTCAGTCCAAAGGTGTGGTTGACCGTTTCATCTTCGAAAACGACGATGGAACGATTGTCACCCTCAATTTGGAGCGTTATGGTCATATGATACCCGACTTTTTTTTACCTGCTATTGAAGATTACGACTTGAAGAATATGTGGTTTCAACAGGACGGTGCCAATCAACTCGAGCGAATATGGTTTTATTGCAAGAGACATTTCCTGGCCGCATAATTTCTTGTCTTGGCAATATCAGCTGGCCACCACGGTCATGCGATTTGACACCATTAGACTTGTTTGTGGGGCTACGTGGAAGACCGCAGATAAACCTTTAACTCTTGAGCGCTTAAAAACCAACATTTGTCAAGTTATGGCTGAGATACCACCCAGTATGTATCAAAAAGCGGTCGAAAATTACCTCAAAAGAATCAATGCTTGCGACACTTCGCCTGGTGGTCATTTAAATGATGTAGTTTTTGATACATTATGTTAACGTTCAGATTTTATAAGAAAAAAGAAATATCATGAAAAAATATATTTTATATATGTTTTATTTACGTTTACTTTTGAAACCGCAAAATGCATAACCCATTATTTTTCAATCAATATGTTACAAAATTTTCAACTGAATTTAAGAATTTAGTTGTAGGACGTAAATTGACTAAAAATTCATCGGATTTAGCTAATATTGTGTTCGGATTAAAAAAAAAACAATTTTTTTGTGTACATAACAGTTTGATTTTGTTATGCTATAGAAAAGGGTCCTTAAGTTTTTTTTTTTGTCACCAAGTTAATTTTATTTGTAACTTATCCCTTTCACTGCCCGTAGTCATGCCATGTTAATTTAATTGTTTAATTGTCAGATTGTGTTAATACAAATGAGCCCATGGTGAGGGAAAACCGTAGTGTTAACCTTTCAAATTGCGTATTTGCAAGAAAATAATATCGATAGCTTCAATCTTTTGTTTTCATTGCTGTAAAAGTGTTAGTATTTTTTAAGAGCCAATTAAATATGAATATGCCTGCTGCTTTAGGCCAGGATTATCGCATCTGGTTGCCTATTTAAAACAGTTGAAGGAAACTATTTTTGTTTGATTTTGTGACCCAAAGAACAAACGACAACAAGAACAACAATCAACAATAGTGACATTTACCTGTTTTATTAATTTTCGTAACGGCATTTGCTTTTCTTTTGCAACTCTTGGCTTCTATTTTATATACATAAATTTGCGACTGATATATTTCCAGCATTTTCTGTTTTTCCTCTACCTGTTTGTTGTAGGTAAATGCATGTTTGAGGATAAGATTGATTTGAATTTGCTTTGTGCGCGAAGATCGCAGTATACATAGTTGTGGTATTTATATAATAATTTGTAAAATGTAACGGCTCAGTGGTAAAAGGTTACCTAAGGACATTAAAAACGCAAACAATGAGTGTAAGTGTGATGGCGTTAATGTAGTTCAATGTAATTGATATTCTTTTAAATCATTTTTATATAAGTAAATAACTAAAGTCTCTTAATAGTCACCTGAACAAATCGAGTAACTTTAATTTATTGCTATCTAATGTTTTCTGAAAATATAAGTACAAGAAGTATGCTTCACCCGTCAAAACTTATTTGTATTTTTGTCTTTTTTATACCCTTCACATAAATGTGTAAGGGTATATATAAGTTTGTGATTCCGTTTGTAACGCATTGAAATATCCATCTAAGACCCCATAAAGTATATATATTCTGGATCAGCATCAATAGCGATTACGATTGAGCGATGTCCGTCTGTCCGTCTGTCCGTCTGTCCGTCTGTCCGTCTGTCCGTCTGTCCGTCTGTCCGTCGGTCCGTCTGTCCGTCTGTCCGTCTGTAGTCGTTGAAATACCGTTTCTGAGAAAACGGTTTGAGATAGAAACCTCATTCTTTCGCTAAAACGTGTGAAACCTCGGTAGTGGGTCTGCTATTGAAATTCAGTAAGATAGGTCCACGGATAGCCGAGATATATTCAAAAAACCGGGTTTTGAGGGATATTTTGTACAATTTTTGTATTCAGGTTTTTGAAAAAAATTTTTTTCTCAAAATCTAAACCATATCATTTTTAGTGCCCATTAAATCCTAGAAATGAAGGAATTTTTGAAATCGGCCCATATATATCCGAGATATAGCGTCTCCCGATTTTTAAAGAAATCGGCTTTATAAGCCAAATAAGACAACTTTCGGCACCGAAGATCAACCAAAATGGTATATATAGGCTATTTAGAGGCAAAAGTGGAAAATTTTTCCACATCGGCCCATATACACTCGAGATATAGCGCCTCCCGTTTTCTCAAGAAGTCGGCTCTAAAAGCCAAATAAAACAACTTTTGGTATCAAAAAGCGATTAGAATGGAACATATAAGGTGTTTAAAAGCAAAATTGGAAAATTTTTGAAATCGGTCCATATATATCTGAGATATAGCGACTCCTGATTTTTCAAGAAATCCGCTCTTTAAGCCAAATAAAGCAATTTTTGGCACTAAAAATCAATCAGAATGGTACATATAGACTATTTAGAGGCAAACGTGGAAAATTTTGGACATCGGCCCATATACACTCGAGATATAGCGCCTCAAGTTTTCTCAAGAAGTCGGCTCTAAAAGCCAAATAAAACAACTTTTGGTACCAAAAATCGATCAGAATGGTACATATAAGGTGTTTAAAAGCAAAATTTGAAAATGTCTGCAATCGGTCTATATATACGTGAGATATAGCGTCTCCCGATTTTTCAAGAAATCGGCTCTATAAGCTAAATAAAACAACTTTTGTCACCAAAAATCAATCAGAATGATACATATAGGTTAGTCAGAAGCAAAACTGGAAATCTTTTTGTCATCGGCCCATATATGTTCGAGATGTAGCGCCTCCCGATATCTCAAGAAGTCGGGCCTGGAAGCTAAACGAAACAGTTTTTTGCACTAAAAATTTGTCGGAATGGTACATACAGGCTGTTTAGGGGCAAAATTAGAACATTTTTGGACATCGGCCCATATGCACCCAACTTTTGGTACCAAAAATCGATCATAATGGTACATACATATGTATATAATATTATATACATATGTATATAATATTTGCGATCATGTATGAATGTATGTATGTATGTATGTATGTATGTATGTATGTATGTATGTATGTATGTATGTATGTATGTATGTATGTATGTATGTATGTATGTATGTATGTATGTTTGTTTGTTTGTATGTATGTATGTATGTATGTAGATACATTTGTATGTATGTATGTAGATACATTTGTATGTATGTAGGTATGTATGTATCTACATATGTATGTATGCATGCAAGTATGTTAGCATAAACAATTTTTTTGCTTTGGTGTAAAAATGTGTATGTATGTACATATGTATACACGAGCTTGAAAATGAAAGTGATATAAAGAATTGTTGAAAAAAGGGTACGCAATGAAATTCTTTTAAACAATTGCGTCTTCAAATTCATTCACACAAAAAATCATTTTGGGTTTCCCTACGTACTTACATATGTACATACACACACACATGTGTATGATGATACGCAATAGATCATCAAAAACGTGCACAAGAAAAAAAATAATTTTGTAAAAGCAAGCAATGTAAATATGTATGTATGTATATATGTATGTATATAATCATTGTTTTATGGAACACACTGAAAATATTCAATAATAAAGAATTTATTTTAGAGTTTTCTATTATAGATACATACATACATACGTATGCATGTACCCACATACGTAAGTAAATTGAAAAGAAAATCACACTTAATGGCAATGTTTAACATTATAATTCAAAAATAATGCAATTATATGCAATTTTTTGTTAAATAAATTTTACTATAACGTTAACTGATAAATAATTAAGAAATACATTTTGCTTTTCTTTATTTCATTGATATTAAAAAGAATTGGTGTCACCCAGTGGTTGAACTTGAGCATATTAAGAATTATTTAAATAAAAGTTTTGCAGCCTGTGTTAAATCCCGGTAGTGGATCTGATATTGAAATTCAGAAAAAATCGGCCCATATATACCCCAGATATAGCGTCTCCCGATATTTCAAGAAATCGGCTTTAAAAGCCAAATAAAACAACTTTTCGCACCAAAAATCAATCGGAATGTATGTACCATTGTGAAGGGTATTTAAGATTCGGCCCAGCCGAATATAGCACTCTTACTTGTTTATTTTTTAATTTGTTTACAGGGAGCACGCAACAAGACTACACTGGCTTAAGTATATGTCGCACGACATATACTCCTCCAGTTAATTAACCTAATCTACTTGCTTACATATTGTATCAGGGATGAAAATGTTTGCACTCCAGTACTGGCTTAACACTGTTTGGATGTATCAGCCAAATTATTATTAAAACTAATTTTTGGAATTAATATTTAGTGTATCTTCATGCTAGTACTTAGTTTGAATTAACCTTAATATTCTGTATTCGCTATAACGTGTGGTCCCATACAGAAGACACCCATAATGATGTTATTTTAAAGTTGCACCGAATTTTGCAAATATACCTTAGTTCACTAGCCGACTGTTTTGAAGTTAATAGCGTGCCATCGATTTTGCTATATATTTTTTTTTCTATAAAGAATTAAAATTTGGAATATGGAAACGGTATGCACAAGTATTTCATATAGGCCATGTCTAAAATATAATGTGGTATCGTAAATTATAAGTACGTGCTCCTTTATATAGAATTTACATGAAATGTGTATTCTTGTACGGGGCCTAGGCCCTTATTTATATGGGGAATTGTATTTATTAGATCTCCTTAATTCTCACCACCCTCCCTTTTGGTGAATTTCGGTTAAAAATTCACTGAATTCGAAAGCAGCTTCGTGGTCAATGATGACAAAGAAGAGATAAGGAATCACGAAAAGCTTCACAACTGCCGTTGACACGTTCCCTGCAAGAAATGGCTGATGGAAACTAACACAGTAACAGCTTATTTACTAACACATGCTAAGCAATTTTGTAGTTTTCAGCGTTGCCATTACAATTTTTTTTTTATTATTTTGATTTTCCCGTATTAGTTTGATAATCTCATTTGGAACTACGTTTATGCATTAATCTTTTTATAAGTTCAGTTGGTTTATTTTTTTAAACTTAGTGCTGTGGATGTTTTTTCCGTATGATTCAGTTATTTATTGTTAAAACTGCTACTGACTACAGTTTTTCTCTTAATTTTATCTAAATATGTCTAAAATTATTTATTTTGTTCTCCTTGTATAGTTTTTTTTTTTAATTTTTCGAAAAAACTTTTTTTAATTAGTAATAAAGAAATAAATAGCATTGCATGTAATTTTGTGGGCATTTTGAAAAAAAGATTTCGAATGATCACTGTGCTGAGGTGGTAACGCTGGTTAAAAAAAAATTACTCACACGTACACGAATGTTTACATCAGTTTTTTCATTTTGCCCTTGAGAAAATGATAGAAACCCTGATGTATGAACCCATCAGCAGTGTCGGTCATATGATGGATCATATGACCGACACTGTTCTTGCAGGGGTTATTAAAGGGTCACTCTTTAGTTGTATTGGCTATCATTTAGATCTTACCTTTTTTTCACTATTTGTGGATGTAGAGCCCATGTAACTCTATATCTTAGTTTCCAACTTTTTGTTGGTTCTAGTGGACGTGTGACCACATATCGTGTAAAAATATCTAGCTCTTAACATTTCGCAGAGTGGGCGCTGTGATGTATAGACCGTCAAGTCTCAACGGTAGGGCTCCGTTTCCAATTTATGAATATGGAAAGCAAAAAATTTGGAAAAAAATTGGTTTACTCATATGCAAGGCATGCAAGTGTTATAAAGAATACTAACATGGTAAATAGCATGTTAGTATTCATTTGTACATGAAAAAAGTCTGCAGTCTGAATTCAAAAGTGTATAGAATGTTTCCCACGTCATAGCAATCATTTTATCCGCAGGGTATTTCTTAAAAGTCTTTGTGAGCGATAAGTAACAGAGTTTAGCTGATACTACACATCTTTTCTTGGAATTTTTGCTTAGTGCATGAAAGGAACACTTTCCGTTTTTGAACTGCGCTCGCAAAACCTAAACAGTACTTGTAGATATGCATACATACCTGACTTGAAGAAAAAGGCAAACAGGCCTCATACCGCCTGACTTTGCCAGTTGTTTGAGCAGTATTCTACTCTTACCTAAATCACTTATAATGAGTGTTAATAAATTTTTATTTTCTATTTCGCTCAAAGAAAGAAGACGAAGTGAATCTCAGAAATATTAGAATAAATTTTTGTTCTGAGCAAAACAAAAAATCTAAATCTAAGAGAGCGAGTAGTTTTTAAATTTCCTTTTTATTTTCCTTCAAATTTTAGAATATGAAAAACTATTGCTATTAGTATTCGTACCGTATTCTAAAACAAATGTTCAGAAAAACTTCCAGACTGAAATTTCAAATCAACATTTGAGAACAAATGGATTTGTTTTCGCTGCAAATGTATGGGTATCGGTTAGTGTTGCTGTTGCTGTTGTTGTTTTTGTTTTCTCTTCCTTTCCGATTTTTGTGTTCTTGTTCTTAAATACATACATTTACTTTGATTTTACTTTTTTTTTTTTTTGGTAGTATTTTGATATTTTTCGTTTTAATTTTCAAATTGTAAGTGTTTCAACGAAAATGTGAAATACTTGCGTTCAGTTCGTATTCAGATTTCACAGATTTAACATGCAAAGTTGGAGAAAGAATATCATGCATATATTTTTTGCCAAAACGAAATAGAAAATGTGTTGTTCCTCAAACTTAATTAAAAGTTTTCGTTAAAAACAATTAAAATTCTTTACTTGACAACAATTAAAAAATGATAATATCTAAAGCAAAATGATTAAAAAATATTTAAAAAATATAAATTTATGACTTTTTACAATGTGTTAAGTGCCATTCAGTTGTCAGAATAAATATTAAAAAGAAAATTAAATTTTGCATGTTTTCAGATAAAAAAAAGTTGTTGCAAAAACAACGCAACTAGAGAATGAGTTTCACAAGTGCTATTTTTGACACTTAAATTAATTGTGCGGAAAGTGTGTTGGAGTGCTTTAAGAATAACAAAATTTATTGATATTTTGCAATTATTCAATGTGTTGTCTGATGTTTTAATGAACATTTTTATTTTTATCTAACGCAAAGGAAAATTTGTCTTCTACATGTGAGTGCGTGTTTTTTTTTAACTTATTTACTTTTATCTAAAAACACTTAAAGTTTTGTATTCTTTTAAAATGTTATTTATTTGTTTATTACTTTGATGCTGATAAGAAACTCAAGGTTTATTTCTTGAAACTTCTGCCGATATCAACGCCATATGTATGCATGTACATATGTACTTAGATTCCTAAACAAAATAATGTGCATTTTTTTTTAAACGTAGATCATTTTGGAGTCCTAAATACTTGCATGATTTTGTTTTGACAAACAAGCGTTTAAAAATATGTGTGCTTATAGTTTCCCACAAAAACGATGTTAAGAAATTGTTTCTCGATTAAGGTTTGCTAATGAACAGAAATGCGTTATTTATACAGTGATTTCTAGGCCCTGCCGTTCACTTGATCATAAGATAATTCTTGCTAACAAAAAAACATGGTTTGGAAAGCAGCCAGATCAATATATTATTACCACGGTCGATTATAATAAGATTATGATTGACAATATATTTGCATATTGTATGGTTCCAACAATTCCCAAATCGGTTAGAGCAAACTATTTTTTTACTTTTGTTAGGAACAATTAATCAATGTGATGAGCACAACCATTTTAAATAGTGTACATTGGATTTTAGTACCAATTAGCACCTTTACTTTTAATAGCAAGGTGTTGCAAGACGTAAAATGCTTTCTGTATAAAAAGTTCGTTTGAGCATTTCTGATTCTCATTTTGTTCATGAGAATTTTGGAATAAGTAGTTGAGCTTCAAACATTCTTTTTAGATTTTTCAAGTCTACTGATGAGTTGTTTAGCAGCAACGAAATGTCGGCGGCATATAGACGGCTGAAAAAAGACAGAAAGCATTAAGGTCTATTTTTTAGACCTAAAGTAATAAATTTTTTCTCTAAATAGACCAGGTTAATTTTGGTAACAAAAATTGGTTTATTTTAGCTCTAAAAATAAACCTTATTAATATTTTCTGGACGTGTATATATTCCATTTCGCTGATGCTAGTCAACTCATCAGTAGAGGTTGAACGGCTGAAAAACACAGAACAAGTTAATAAGGTATTTTCTTAGCCCTAGAATTATACATTTCAATTGGGTTTTTAGCCAATATATAATTTAGTTAATTTTTTCATACTTTCAAGAATACAAATTGTAGTAACCAATGATAACTCATTGTATAGGGGTTGTGAAGAAATGTTGAAATGTTTCAAGACGGAAAAAAAGTTTTCTGTATTAAAGTTTTACTTGAACATTTCTGATTCTCATTTTGTTCATGGGAATTATAGAATAAGTTGTTAGGTTACAAACATTCCTTTAAGTTTCTTCGAGCCAACAGATGAGTTGGTTAGCATCAACAAAATGTAGGCGGTATATAGACGGCTGAAAAAAACAGAAAACGTTCATGAGGTCTATTTTAGGCCAAAAATAATACATTCCAATTTCATATACATATATTCATTTGAAAACAGACTTATTTAACCCTAGATTCACTTTTTGGAACCAAAAATGTATTGGAATTTTCTAAAGCCCATATGATGCTATATTTTTCATGCATTGTTTCTGTTTTGGAGAACAGTGCCAACACTTTTAACGGTGTTATCGAAAAAAAACGAAGGTATTTCGAAAAAAAAATTAAAGTTATGAACTTAAAATTGACAAACTGTGAAAGCGAAGTATTGCAAAATCTGAGGTCTTTGAATAAGTGCAGTGATTTTGAAACTTCTTTCTTTAATCTTTTCGCGTTTTCTTGTGAATGAAAACTTACAACTCTTCCAAAGAACAAGCAAAAGAGTTGGTATGTTGTTTCGTTTACACTTGCTTGTTATTTATTCTGTCAACATTTTTGTCTATTTGGTTCTTTCTAGCAATTGCTGTTTCTTAATATCAATGCAGTAATACTTAAAGCGAGAAAAAGTCGGGTTATACGAGATTAAAAAACTCTTTTTGTCATATATCGGGTATATGTGAACCGGTTGTTTATACCTCTACTGTTCGTGAACCGATTCCATTGAATTTACATAGCAAGCACAGAACACGACATTACAATATTTTTGTAATGTCGTGTTGTTTTGACCAAACTAATTGTCCCTCAAATGGTAAAATTTTGCCAAGAATGCGATTTTTTTTACCCTCAGAAATTAGTTATTTTAAATACCTCGAACCTATTTCACAAACTTGTAATGGCATCAACAAATTGTTCTGTGTGAATTGACAGATGTACTTAACTGAATTTTATATGGTTACTCATCCAGAACATATTTACTCTATGGGACGGAAATAAAAACTTAAGGAAGTTTCAAATGGAATGACAAGCAAATATATACGCTTACCAGTTATTGTAATGGCTTTACTGAAATAAATAATTTCGCCTTGATACTTTAGTAAATTTACTATACTAGCAAATTTAATGTTACGAATAGTAATTTGCGACAAATTCGATTTAGGCAACTAAAGAAGTATTTCTTGAAGGTATGCACTTCATACAATTTAAAAAATTTGCTCCTCATCGCAGAGGAAGCCAACATTATATAAGATTATTCGAGTTTGATTACTTCTAAAAATTCCACAGCTCTGAAGTGATGAAGTTATGACAGTTCAAGAAGCTAAAATATTTGTAGAATTCAAAAATGTGGTACATGCTGTTTTCCACTATTCTTACTACAATCTTCCACACAAAGAAATCCATTATTTAATTTTTTTATTACATAAACTAAATAAATCACTGGCCTTAAAAACGTGGTTTTCATCTGATAAAAGTTTGTAACTTACCACCTTTATTATGGCTGACCTTCAATTAACAATTTTAAATGTCATAAAATTTTGTTTTGTTAACTATAATTAAATCTTCAACAGCTCCTTTTTATTTTCGCTAGAACTATTTGTAGAATTTTGTTTTAATAAAACAACATCTTTTGGAAATATGTATATAATACATTATAGATATTGTTTTAAGTACATACATATGTATGTTCAACCATATACGTACATATTTTTTAGATTTATCGAAGGTTAATAATGTTTTTAAATTCAATTTACAATTTACCATTTAATGGTTTGAAAATCATTAATTTTTAAAACGCATTTTTCGCTTCCTTCGATTTAAATCAAAACATTTGATTAAATATTATCAAAACAAATATTTTGTATATGTACGTTATAATATTAAACATTTTGTATATAATTAATATAAAATGCGTAATTAAACACAGCAAAGTGCAAACAGTTCGTTTTGGTCGAAGAACCCCCAAATTATATTTCTGATAATGAATAACACTTTTTATGAAAGAAAAAAAAAATAAAAAAAAAAAATGTTTGAAAAAATTTCCATTGATTAAACCACTACGAAAAGAATAATAAGGGAATATGAAAAATGTATGCTCTGCTCTACAATTAACAGAAACTCATTTTATGCAGGCATTCGAGTAGACTACACGTCGTAAAATAAAAAGAGAAATGAGCTGACAGCATAATTTGCAATACCATATACTTTTCTTTTAAGATTACATTTGCACTTGCACAATGCACTTCAAACGGGGTCAATGATCGTTTGCGATGCTATTTTGAACCTGATATACCCTTCTGATTAATCATACTCGTATGGATATGGGGCATCATTGGTGTCCTTTTGTAAGAATTTACTTGCTATTTAATATTATTATAGTTCTAGTGGGCAAAATGGGTGTGTCAATTAATATTATTTTGGTGTGATGTTAATTTTGTCAAGTTATGGCATGCAAAAGTGTTGCCGCTTTTGAATATCCATTTTTTTTAATTTATCCAATTAAAAAAAAAAGAGAAAAATATTAAAATTCTTCAGATGCAGACTCGAAAAGCACAAACCTCGACATGTTTTTTCTCTTATATTATACCAAAATTAGCATAAAATGTCTTATTTTACCGCAAAAATTTCCTTATACGAATTTATTTACATGTACAAAGCACTTCAGTGCCGCAAATGAGCATTTTCAAGTTAATTTTGCAAACTTTTTCCCAAACTTTTTTTTATTGGATCAATTTCTTTAAGTTCAGAATTAGTTTTACATTAGCTAATACCACGAACATTTCGATGTGCGGTATACATTAGTACTGGTGAATTCTACTGCTTTTCATTACACAATGACACTTAATATTTTTCGTTTGAGTACTCAATACTTTTGACGGGTTTTTGAATTTTTAAATAAGAGGTAGCTTTTTTCTTGTGTATGCTTTTATAAATATATGTATGATTCATTTAAATCAAAACTTTTTTAATACCTTTAATTTGAGAACTGAAATATTATAAACAGTGTGGCAACGCCGATCAGAATTGGCCTTTAAATTGAGCTGTATTTAATTTTGAATTATTCGTTACATTTGGTTAAAAATTCAACTCTAAAAGTATTGATTAGCTACTTGTGAGTATTGCCTATCCAAAAAAAAAGCACAAATACTCATTACTCGGTAACCTAGCACTCAATACTACACAAGTACTGGTATAAATAAGTTTAAGAGACAAGCAAATAACTATACAGCGAAAAAAACACCCTTTAGAGGTTGTAAGCCGTAATCGATAAAAGCTGTAAGTTGTGTTGTAGCTGAAACAATACAACATAGCTATTGTAAGCGATAGTCGCAGCATAATACTGAATACTTCGTCGTTACTACGTTACACTACTGGGTAGCTTTACGGTACCGGGAATTCTCATGAACAAGATCGTGAGCCGATGCACTTCTCATTATTTCATTATATACATGAACAGAGTTGCTACTTCAGCCAAACTAGGTATTTCGCTCTAATGAATGCATATGACTTAGCGATCTCACATGGCACGAAGCGTACTACAAGCGTACTTTTGTAGTGGCTAAAGTAAGCAATAATTTTGCAAAGTTTCTTTAAAGGAGAAGGAGTTTCCAAAAAACAGTTCTTGCATTATTATAGTAAAACATAACAAGAGTTTTTCTTTAAGGTACCTTATAAGTTTTCTTGAAAAATTTATTGCTTGTTTATTGAAGAGCAAAAAAAAAAAATTAATAAAAGAAAACTTGTTTAAAAAGGAAAAAAATAAACACAAAAGAAGAATTATTGAAACTTTATGTTTGTAGAATATATGTTTAAAATAAAATGTTTATTAATTCGGCACGCGTTTGTCTTACTTACGTTTTTGTTTTTCTTTATTTTTATAACGAAAGAATTATAGATTTTGCTAAATAAACAAGAATTGTTTGTTTATGTGAAAGAACAACTGTTTATGAATAAACGATCAGAACATGTACTACAATTTGCACTTGCAACTTTTCACTGAATTTTCCAAAAAGAGAAAAAAAAAATTTTTTTTGGGTATTTAGTATAAATAAATTGCACATCTGAAGTTTTTTTAAGCTTCTTATTTCAATTTGAATTTTTAATTTGCTTAATACCTGGCACTGCGAACGTTGAAAATTAAACGTTCATAAAAAGCCCAATTTATAAAATTCAAATACATACAATAATTGCTAACACTTTTATGTTTGTTCTAACATTTTTATCATTTTTATTACTTTCACACGTTCTGTTTAAATGTTTTCGTCAAATGAGGCAAAAAAAAAAAAAAAATAACTTCCAAACAAAAAATTTTTTATTTAAATTTTATTTCATGTTTTTGTGTTGTATTTCATATGAAGCGTGCTAAACTTTTTACTTTTTTTTATTTTTGCATGCATGATGGTATTAAATTGCAACAAGTTTGTAGTTGAGGCCGTTCATAGAGTACAGAACGCAGCCACCAACAAACAATAAATACTTTACTTTTTCATTTTCGACATCATATTTCCTCACTCACAATCAAAGATTTTGGAATTTGGATTAAATTCTTTCATTTTTCAAATAAAGGGTTGTGAAAGCGCACTCATAAATATTTATGTACCTACACTCAAAGAAAGGATATAGTGTATATAAAATAACGTTCTACGGAAAACACAACATTTGTTGAGTTGGATGACTGTTGCTAGTAATAAAAGTAATATATTACGTTTTATATTTCAGGATTAGCAATCATCGAACATTATTTAACTGTTTTATAAAATATTCCCCATGAAGTTTGCAAGTGTTTGAACCAATTGGCGAGTAATTTTTGCAGCTCTGTTAAAGTAACTCTTAAATATGAATTACGTATGCAGCAACCGCTTCGTCAGGCGTCGGAAAACATTAACCGCTTCCCTTATTTTTTGCATACGGGAATAAAAAGAAGTCATTCGCTACCTAGTTAGAACTATATGGCAGATGACTAATCGAGTCGATGTTTTGGATGCTCAAAAATTCAATGGTTTGAGCCAATGTGTGCAAGCTTGCATTGTTGTGGTGAAGAGTGATCTGTCTTCGGCGGTTGGTTTCTCTGATTTCTTTTAAGACAACTGCCGAACAAATCGTTGTGTACCAGTTAGAATTACTTTTTTGTAGAGGTACAGTTTCGACATGCCCAGTTTTTTTTCCAAAAAGCGGACGGCTATTCGCTTGGAAGTGCTTAGTGCGTAAACAAATTTTGTTGGATTTTCCTCAACTTGAAACAGCCATACAGTCGACTGCTGTTTACCCTCGGCCTTATGCTTTTAAGTCCACGATTCATCAGCTGGCGCGATGTCATAAACATATCTCGAAGCACCGCGATCGTATTTTTTGAGCATTTCTTTTGACCAATTGACAGGAACCTTTTTTTGAGTGACTGTCAAATATTGGAATGTATGCTAGTCCCACTTATGCCCAATGTTGTCTCAATCTCACTATAGTTTACATGACGATCTTGCAATATAACTGTTATTGCATGATATTGATGTGCACAGCATCAATGGTTGTTGGAACAAACATTGAATTTGTACGACCTTTGCGAAATTCGTCTTAGAGTGAACTACGATTACGATTGAGTTCACAATAAAAACTGGTCCTTGATAAAGCTTAATCGCAAAAAATTTAATTCAGTTGAAAGTTGTAAAAAAAAATTTTCTTTGCGTGTATATCCGGACACCATACATTTGTTTCTCTGCTTAGAAAAATATTTATTTCTTTCAGATTTTTTTCCCCAATTATTTTGTTGCAACTAACAATCAATTATACCTTGCGCTCTAGCAAAATTTATTGAAAAACATTCAATTGGGAAATACAATTTCAATGAAAAGAACACAAAAAACATCAACATTGTCGTCAAATTTCAAACACTGATGAATTTTTTATATAAAAAAAAAAAATTTCAAACAAATTACTAAGTCAACATGAAACGACAAAATTATTTAATATGCTTTCATATTGTATTGAATATTTTATTGCCAACAACAGTTCGCTAAAAACTCAAAAACTGATTTACGTATTTTTAAGTTAGTTTGTATATATTGTGCATAAATAGGTATTTATATGTGTGCACATGTAGTAATGTCGGCTTAAGAGCTATAGAATTTTAAATTATAATGAATTTTAGAAGTAGTTTCGGACATGAAATATTTTGTTCTTATAATATAGTGCACACTTTCAGAGCAGATACATGTGAGGTATAATTTTTGGCCCCACATCTGCAGCAACTATTGGATACATACTCCATTCGATCAATGTAGTTTTCGATTATTGCTTCAATAAATCTGGCCGTATGGGGTCAATGACCAATTTGCCAATTGTAAAGGCTTTCAATGCTTCAAAAGTTGCTGACTTGAATAAATAAACCAATGACCCAATATTGCTTCACTGATAGTAATCCAGAGGCGTTAAAGGCGATCAGTGAACAGAAACACTTCTGTCACCAATTTGTATATGCAGTTAATCGATTACGATTAAGAGTACTGTGTGCCGGATATCTCTTTTTCCTCTGAGTGCAGTATGTAAAGAAAGTGTTTGCTAACTACTAAATATTGGGTGAAATAAATGCATTTTTGTTATCAGCTTATATAAAATTATTCCTACTGTATTTTCCTAGTTGCTAGTGAAATTTATAATCAAATATCCTGATAAGCGAGCTGCTACTGTTCCCTACATCGTTTTGTGTATTTATGGGCTATAATAATGGCAATAGTCAACTTCACTTCTATTATTTTAGCAGCAAAATATGCATTGTATTGTAAGTTGCCATTGTTGGCTTATGGGTGTATAAAATTTACGTTCAGTGACCGATAAATAAAGACCACAAATTATCATAATAATTGTGGTCTAGAATAATTTTGTATGTGTTTTTGGTTGGAAATGCCCTCTCGCATTGTATCTAAATTCATGTCAATTTTGTATTTGAAATATGAGTGCGTGTGTATTTTCTTTCTTTTTTTTAACTATAGTGTTTAGAGCAGTTAATTTGTATGAGTTTTACATTAATAACTATATTACTAGCAAAGTTCACTGCACCTGTTGATTAACACACAAAAGTCAAAAAAAGACAATGGCTTTTGTTTGGAGCACTAATTTTTTGAGAGATTATCAAGAAAGCAAGAATTCTATTATTGTTAAAAGGTTTTATATTTCAGTAGATATTTAAAAAGTAGGCTAAAGATTTTTTTATTCACGTCACTTGGTTTAAGTTTTTGTTTTTTGTTGTAAAGCAAACATAACACTGCGCAGCTTTACTCGGAGCCTTTGACAGGAATCGAACGTGCCACGCCGAGGACTCTTAATAGAGGACTCTACTATTTCACCCATCGTGGCGCTCAAATGTAAGTGAAACATAGAAAATCGCTTGAGTTCTTCAAGATATTCCTAAACTGCTGTTGCAGCGATAAAATCAAGTATTTGATACGCATAAGTAAATCAGGGCCTGGTCAGACCTCATTTCATTTTAACTATGGGCATTACAAAAACGAAATGTAAATTTTCGTCGATGCAGGTCACTCGGCTTGCGATATATGCGCTATATTGAGATATCTTGGTCGTATACTTAGTTGGAGTTTCAGTCCAGTCTGCATACAATTGGCGTCTAAATTTGCCCTAACTTTTCTTTTGGCTAAGTGATGCCAAAAGGACCACATAATTGGGAATAGTAAAACTTACTCTGAGTTTTACTGAATTTATTGAATACACATTTATTGGGTATAAACTAAATGTAAAATTTAAACGAAAAACATATGTACTGAAAAATATTTATTACTTTAAGTCCAAAAATAGATCTTAATGCTTTCTGTCTTTTTTCAGCCATCTATATGCTGACGAACATTTCGTTGTTGCTAAACAACTCATCAGTAGACTCGAAAAATCTAAAAATAATGTTTGAAGCCTTCAAATCATAGAATGAACTTTAGAGTATACACAGAGAATTTCGCGTAGAATTATAGATATTTAGTTAATAAAAGATTAGGAACTTTAAGGTATTTTAATGTTTATTATAATATTAAAATGTTCTCTGTCTGTGGGTAATGTTTGCTGTGTTAGCATAATGTTGCAATGCAACATGTTGGAAGTGTTAACATACCAAATATTAGTGATAGAATTAGTGTATTTCTACTTGTATTATTTTTAATGTAATTTTTATTGTGTTTTTAAGTTAAAATTTTTTTAATTTTTATAAATCAACATTTTTCCAAAATTTTCAATTTAATTACAAATATTATCCTGAAGATGCTAACAAACTTTTTCCGAAGTATTGAATAATATTGTTAATAAATTTTATATAAAAAAACGATCTGAAGCTGCAAAAATTTATTTTCTCAAAAATTAAGAAGATCATATAAAAATTATATTAAATATGTACGTATAAAAGTTACAAATACACCTAAGAATTTTGTACTCATTTGGAGCATTATCTTTTAGAGTCCCTGTACGGCTTGTTTTAAGTACACTCGTGTATTGTGCGTACTTAAAGTAGTACGCTTCTCAATAAAATCGCTTAGAAAATACCTAAATTTAGAACGATCTCTTTTTTCTGTGTACATATTTTAACATTGCAATGAACACAATAAGAATCTTAAAGTCTTTAGTTCAGAAAACAGCTTTATCGTTTTCCAAAATTTTTACTTCTCTTCACAACAAGTTGCCTTGAAGACTAAGATTTATATTCATGAAAGTATCAGTAACATTTTTCTTTAAATATTCAAAGATGAATTTTATCATTTATGTGGTATAAGAGCCAATTGAAATAGCACTTTAGGTCTAAAATCTCTATAATTGGCTCTTATAGCAAATAAACAATTAAATGCATTTTTCAAAGTTCAGGTTATTCAATGAAGCAATTCTTTGGTCTAAAATTCTTTAAGGTTCAATATCTACTGAGCGCATTGTTCAAGCTGCTTGTATTTGTAGGATAAACACTACAGTCACCATTGCACATTTAACATTTTTACTCTCCTTTTTACAATCTACCTGGATATAGAAATTCGCCTTAAGAGACGGTGCCTGGCAAAAACATTATAAGTAGGTTGCCAAATAACCAATAAATAACGATTATTTACGATTTTTTTTTTAAATAGAATTTGAGCACATTGGCACATTGGTTGACTTTAACTTATGATATCACTCTTTTGAATTTTTTCTATTAAAAAATTACCATTTATGAAATTAAAATTATAAATGCCACTTGATTTGCATAGATATACATACATATACATATAATGTTTTGTGGAAATTTTCTTTAAATGAAGACATGTGCAGTTTTTGTTTAGATTTCGATTACTTATCTAATTAATTTATCTTTACTCTTAATGTTTATTGGATTTGTTTAAAATAATTGTTTCCTTTGTTTTGATTAAAACATTCCAAACTGTAGTTTATTTAATTCATTTCATTTATTTGAATTTTTCATTTAATTTTTGTTTTAGTTTTTCAATATATTGCATGTATGCATATACATACATACATATGTATGTATGCATCTTGTCGTGTTTGTTGCTTTTGCGTCTTACTGACCTTGTAAACATTCGCCGATTTTGCAAACTTTTGTTTGTATAAATACAAATTTTAATTAATTTTTCTCTTTTCAATTAATTTTAAGAAGATTTCCAACAGAATGTAATTAATATTTTAATAATTTAAATTTTTGCGCAAATTTAATCAGATTTTTCGCATTTTCAATTTAATTTAAAAGAGTAAAGACTAAAGCAGTATGCGATATCAAAAATATTAAAATTCTAGCAATAAATTCTATAGTCTCCTTAGAAACAAATGCTTGAGTCAATACTTGAAAGTCAATCAAGTGACTATTGAGGGATAAGTTTATTTTCAGGCAATGGAATTGTAAAATTTTTGTACAATTTTCTAAACTGACTAGTTTTTACTTTACAGTAGATTGCCAGCACGCTGTTACGTTTTGCAATATTGTAAGATCTGACAATCGCATGTAGATAGGTTAACGAAATTTTTTTTTTTAAACCAAAATATTAAAGTTATGTTTTTAACAAAATTTTCTCATTACAGAAAAATAAACATATTTCTTCATTTGAAGTATAAAATCAAAAAAACTATTATTGAAAACTTAATATTGTTCTATACTATACTTGAGAGCTCTGAAAAGGGACTGTGTGTATTTGTAAATAAATTAACTATTGTTTATTGTAGTTTTTGTTAATTTTTCTAATTTTGCATGTTAATAAACGAAAAAAAAAAACAATTATCTGCATGTGCATGTAGTTTGATAATGAAAATTGGCTGACTTTCTTTGTTTTGACATCCATATAAACTGACAATTTTCGGTGCTAGATGAAGTTACTGTCTGGCAATGAAATCGTAAGCTTGTTTTACAATTGCATAATCTGCTTTTGCTTATTACTGATGATGTTTCATTTCCACTATATTGTCAGCACGTTATTGAGTCTTACAGCATAATAAGATCTGACAATCGCCTGAATGCTTATTAATTTGACAATTGTTATTGTAATTCTCACTACATACTTAATTTGCTCTTTATTTCGTATTATATAATTGTACATATTTTTATGTTTTTAACTTTATTAAAAATTTGCATTCAAAAGGAAAATATATATTTTTTCTATTATTTTTCTTATTTAATTGTATTCTCATTATATGCTAGGAACACAACTGGGCCGAACGACGTTTTTTTCGCCGCGAATATTCGCCGTCAAAAATAAAGCACCTTGGCACACAGAGTGTCGGTCGAAATTCGTTGTACGCGGGGAACTTGAAATAGATTTACTTCTATTTCTTATGCCGGCGAACGACCAACAAATCAGTACCATGTGGCCATTTTGGTTTTAGTTTTCAAGTGTTTTAGTAAAAACAGTTAATTTTTACTTTAATAGTTTTTATTTTAAGTGATCAGCTTTGACTTTTTGCATTTAAAATCAAAAGCCAACATATTATAAAACATGTTTGTAGTGTTAAATTTTTTGTTTTTGGTAATGCTAAAAACCAATTTTTTTAATATGGTCACCCCATCAGCTGTTCCATTATAATAAGATAAAATTAAAGAACTGAGAAAATGGATACAAGTGAAAGTATAATTGAAAATGTTAAACTTCATGAATGTTTATATAATCTGGGATCATGTTCATTATTTTAATTGTTTTTACAAAATTTGAAATGTCTTGATTCATTTAATTTTTTTTTTTTTTTGATCTTTGAACAAACAATAAACAACTTTATCAATTATAACCAGGGACCGGAAATAAGAGTTATTTTTCAATTTTTGAAGAAATAAATCATATATAAATGAACATCGTAGAAAACTTTTAATTACACCATCCTGATTTTTAGGCGAAATGGATCCAACATATTGCATGATTTCTAAATTTTTTATTTTTATTTTTTTTAAATGAAAAATAAAAGTTATTTTTGATTTTTATATTTTTAAATGAAAAATAAAAGTTATTTTTGATTTTTATGTTTTTAAATGAAAAATAAAAGTTATTTTTGATTTTAATATATTTTTATAGCAATAATAAAAATCAATTCAAAACTCTTATTTATTTGTTGATGCCGTATGTATTATAATATGCTGCTTCATTCAAATTTATATATGAATATAATATATTATGTGACTTATCCATTATCAGCTATAAAAACATGAATGCATAGAAATAGCAAGTCAGTGTTGAGAGGTCGTTTTCAGGTGTTCAATTTTACCATCATAATTGATTTTAAATGTTCCTCAGATAAATTATATTAATACGTAACAAAGATTAATAAACATATTACCTATGTCACGAATTTTGAATTGATTTTTATTATTGATATAAAAATATAAAAATCAAAAATAACTTTTATTTTTCATTTAAAAATATAAAAATTAAAAACAACTTTTTTTTTCATTTAAAAATATAAAAATCAAAAATAAATATTATTTTTCGTTTAAAAAAATAAAAATAAAAAATAACTCTTATTTTCTATCTAAAAATATATAAATGAAATATAACTCTTATTTCTTGATTTTTTTGATAAAAGTCATAAGAGTTACGGTCCCTGATCATAACAGATCTTTTTGTTTTTCGTAGCGAATTTTAACTGGCGTATTCGTCGTGATGGGCGAAATTCCTTGTTCGTCCCAGTTGTGTTCCTAGCAACATTTTGTTTCCTTTTTTATTACGTTTGTTCTACCTCTGATTGGATTCGAACAGCGGTACCATCGTTGAGCAGCCGCCATACCCGATCAGCCATCACAACAATTAGAACGAATGGCAATTTTGAGCAGAGAGTTGATTTTAAATTTGGTCAGTATTTTTGAATGAATTTCCCATGATTTTTATTCAAGTTTTTTGCAAGTTAATTTTATATTGTGGTTTTTTTTCTGTGTGTATGTATTACTAATTCCTCTGTGTTCCAAATTTTAATATTAAATGTTCAAACTCTCTCACAGCATTTGATTACTTTGTTACTAATTGCATAAATATGTATATATTTATTTGTTTTAAAGTTCATGTCGAACTAACATTTAATATGTCTGGGAAAATATTTAAAAATTAGTTTTGTTTTTTTTTTTTAATTCTGCCACTAATATAAACAATAAACAGAAACTAAATTAAGACTAGTGAACAATGCAACGCTGTTGCAGTTGCGGTGAAGCTGAAGGAAGGCTTAACTCGGCATTTTATTTAAACAATTCTCATACAAATATGAACATGACTGCTTTAAATTAACAAAAAAAAAAAAAAAAAAAATCAAATTATGCCACAGAGGCAATATTAGCCTCAGTTACATGTGTATGTTACACTATTTTGCAGCTAAAATAATGTTCCCGTGCTCAAGAAGTATCACGAAGAATAAACATTAGCATTTCAGTGCATAACTTTGTAAAACCAGGCTTCCCCAAAAAAAAAATCTTATTTATGTTTATTTAACACAATGTAGTAATAATAATCATTATTTTAAAAAAGAACGATGTCATAATTTTCCCAAGTAATGTACTATAACTGCAAAATCATTCTGATCATTATTTCCACAAACATGTATGCGTACAAACAGTTGTTATTTAACGATCATTGTACTGGTGGTACATGAACACTTAAATGGAGAGGAATGTCTTGAAAATGTTTTATTTCTTTATATTTTTAATGTTTTATTAAGTACATAAACAAATAAAACCATATTTCTTTTTTTTTTATTATGTGATAACTTTTTTTCTTGCCCGTGATAAATTGCTTAAACGTATTTTATTTGTAGTACGAGTAGTTGTTGCTTTTCCTTCATTCCATTATTGTATCTTTTTATGTCTAGGTTAAATATGTATGTTGCTGCCTACTGATTTTTTTGCTCAGTTTTAAGGTTATTGATTCTAAGAATGATGCTGATGTTGTAACTCTGGCATTCACATTTGTTGTATGGCTGTAAGACAGAAATGTTAAGTGTTTACTTACACTATAAGTCTACTTTTGGATTCGGGTTGGCTGCTGTAAAAATAATTATCGCTGAAATGAAGATGGCGTAACCGTGTGTGTCAGATTAAAGTCTCCAGCAACCTGTTTGAAGCATGTTTCAATCATAGTTTCAAGTTAAGAACAACCGTTGGATTTATTACAAACAGAAAAAACTGTTTTGAAGGTTTTTGTTAAAAACATATGTGTATATACATATGTACGTACGCATGAGCAAGTAATATTTTAAATTAATGCACAGTGGTATACAAATTTACTGTATATAAATCTGTGGTAATATTTTTATAAATTTTTGTAATAATTAAAATTTGTAGGTCTTGAAAAGAGATCACTATTGTTATTGACATATTTGAAAATGACACTAAGTGACAGTAATATTTTACATACATACGTAGAATCACACAGAAAATATGTATATGGAAATTCCACCCATATTTTCAAACATGAAAGTACGACAGTTTTTTTTTATTTTAATTTATATACATGATTCTTAAGAAACAACAAAGAAGAACGAATACATAAAAATGCATCTCTAGTTTAACGGTGTGTAATTTTGCTCCGCTTCATTACATACCCTACACGAAATACATGACCTAAACTAATACAGACAAACATTTTTACTAATACTGTCGCAACTAAGCAACTGTCATGATTGATAGAAGGAACGTCATTGTTGGCAAGTGTCATTTTTGACATCAGTAATTTTTATCAATTACAAAGAAATACATAGCAAAAGTTTTCTAGAATACTGCAAAAAAAAAGATAATGAGATGATAAGTATATTTTTTTTCGACTGGGACCAGTACTCAGGGGACGACCGCTATATGTACATGCATTGCATTGTACTGGAACTAGAAAAATAGGGAAGAGGAATTGGTGGGTGTAAAATCGAAAATGGGGTGTTGGCAGACGTTTGATTAAGCAGAACAAAAACAAAATTACAACATAAAACCAGAAAATTTGTTTTTGCAAAGCTGAGTAAGTCAGGATTAACAGTTGCAAAATTATCTGTTTACCATCTAATTCATAAAAATTATAACAGGTTTATAAAGCACTTATTTGACAGATTTTCCATACAAATATGTCAAATAATAGTCTGTAATAATAATATAACAGCCTGTAATAATTTTTTTGAATTAGGGGGTTAGTGTCCAGTGTGTATACCTGCGACACTATCTAGCTAACAACATTTAACGCAACCTCTTCAATATTGCAAAACGTGGTTTTTTGTTTTTTTTCGATGTCCCATATAAAAGACTAAGTCTTATATTGCAGCATAAAACTGAGAACACGTAAATACCTTTAATCAGGTACAATAACAAAATTTTTAAAGATTTGATTAAGTAATATCGACATGAATTGTAGGTTTTAATAAAATTTTAATAAAATATATAGTACAATTTAGAAGAAGATTTAAAATTTAGTATTATAGAGCTAGCGTAAGGCTGACAAAAATTTATTAAATAATATAATGCCATAAAATATGTAGCTTGAAAAGTTAAAAGCGTACACACGTTGTTAAACAATATTCAACTTGCAAAATGATAAAAAAAATATTTACTATAAAAAACAAAAATACAACACAATAAACACGATAAAATCTATTACGAATGTCTCATACTTTGAAGGACTTATTTTTAAAAAAATATCATGTTTATTAAGATCTTACTTGGCAAATATCTGTACATAATTTGCGAAATTAACGCTTCAAATAAGTCAATGAAAAAAAAAAACGCGTTCACCTATTACGACTACATATCACAAAAACACGTCCGCTATGATAAAAAGTTCACAAACAACTCCCATGTAGCGTGTTAGTAAAAATAGATTATGGTGTGAAATATTTCTCACGAGGTGCAGCAAGTTAGCTTAGAATTCGCAAAAGTATCATGAATGGCGAGGACCCAACGAGCTTTTTTTTTATTTTATCAGTTTAAGCTTTTATTAAACATATGTACATATGTATATGACAAGTATATAATTGAACTTAACTGAAATCTGTAATTACGATTGTATTTCAAGAAATAAATTTGTCAACAGTGACTATATAGGCATCAAGATTTTCTAGTCTGTTTTGAGTAATTTTATATCAACGCTAAACAGTCGTGGCAAAATATTCATCAGGCTTGACTAGTCAGTTATGACCAGCGTTGGATCAACGCTGACTGGTAAACAGGATTAGAGTTTACAGTTCAGATATACATACATAAGTTCTATGGACGACATAGTGCATCTATTAGAAAAGGGAGCGAAATCACACGTACACAAACGATTCCGTCAGTTTTCTCATACTGATCTTAAGAAAACGATAGAAACTTTGTTCTACTCAATGATGTGTATTTCTTCATCAATGTCGGTCATATGACCGATCCAATGACCATCCCTGTTCTTGTGGGGTAGTCCCAAAAAATAGTTGAGAATGTCGTACGTAAAATGTTATTCCCATTATACTACAAGTGAGGCGATTAGGAGGACGTGGTCCAAAGCTTAAAGCTAATTTACACAGCAGTACAATGTGAAACGATTTTGTGGGATGAAAATATTACAAAATTTTCTCTGAATTCAATAAAAGAAAAACCAATGTCTTTTGTAATTGTTTTTCATATTAAGACGATATTATTTTGTGGGAAGGTACATATTTTGACTTAGCGCCACGGACAATTGAACCATCAAGTAATCATGAAGTCTTTTTTTATACGTTTTTTTATTACACCTGTCAACAAAGTGACAATAAGTAATTGGATGTACTTAATTGGTGTGTTAATTATCTCAAATCAATACTTCAGGCATAATATATGGTATGTTAATGAGAGAGTGATATACATATATAAATCATTTTTTGTACAGCAACTTGACCCTCGTAATAACTGTTAACTAGTTCCGACAGTGCATATCGCTTAAGTCTTCTAGGTGCCGGCAGCTGTCTGAGTTCTCTGTTGAAATATTGTACAAAAGGTCTAAAATATGTTTTTTAATTCACTGAGTGTTAACAATTTGAGTTTTTCTATTTCTTTTATAATTTCACATTCCCTTTTTTCCTCATTTAATTCTACCGTAATTTAGTATACATTGTTTTTTTTTTTTTTGTTGGCAAATTTTGTAGCTGTGTTCTCTGTTACTCGAAATTTGTGAAAAAATCTATTATGTGAAAAAATATAATAAATTTTCTCAAGTTTCTTTTTAAAATCTTTTATGATTTAAAATAATTCTAAATCAGATTTGCAGAAAATAATTTTATTTATTTTTAAACGTTTTGTAAAATATTGCTCACATCTGGTAAAAGAACGTATGTATAAAAGCCTAATCATTTCTGAAATATAATTATTTTCTACCTCTGCTCGTGACCTTTCATAGGGCAGTGATGAAATAATCGGCTTAAAACATATTGCTATTATGTTGAAGAGGTCCTTTTACTTTATCTTTGCAGTTTGATAGAAATCTATGTTTTTTATACATATTTTATATTTTATGATTTTATGGGATAAAATTTGTTTGTGGATATAAGTTTGCTAAAAATGAGACAGTTTGCTAAGCATATTCTCCTTATCTTTTAACAAGTTTATTTTTTTCAACGATTCGAGTGACAGTCTTATAATTTAAAAAAATCTCCTCGAAGTGTTTCGACTTTTTCACCGTTTAAGCTTAAATATTTGAACTTAGTTCAGTCAAGTGTTAATCCAACTCGCTTGGAAAACACATCCTGTACTCGATGCCTTCTGAGTACTTCCTTTGTTTGAAGTATTTTCGTCAAAGTGTTACTCCGTTTTGTGAAAGCGCAAACGCGAATTTTAACAAGAACTCCATGCAATGGTGAGATTCGATACTCATAATTTTCTTCGCTTGTGGACTCACTTAAATTGTCGAAGCTCTTTTGCGTCTTTATTCAAGTTGTACGCGAACATCTTTAGATAGTATTTGTCAGTTCGCTAATGTTTTTTTCTGAGAAGCATGATCTGGTGGAACGCCTAACAACATATAATGTATTATCCTACATGGATTCATTTAATAGTTTTATTTCTGTTTATTTCTTCTAGAAGAGCCTGCACTGTGGTGCTTATGAGCTGCGCCGATAAGCTTGCAAACTGAAGCGTTATTAGTCGATAACAGTGCATTGATGACGGCCGTCGATTTGGCCAGAGAGTCAAAGGTTTTAGCCTGGAATACACAAATATAAACATGTTTTCGTTCTATGTTGTGGACTTATCGCAATATATCCTTTGCATATACATAAATGCTTTGTTCGGATAATCAATTGCAGCCCCATTTACTGATCAGTGCCAATTTCTCAGAAGGAGTTTCTATTATATGGATATGTACAAGTTTATAGGTTTTTATATAATAGTTGGTATAGATCGAATAAAACAATTGTTTTATTCTTTTCTTATAATTATAACTATTAATACAATTCAAATTAATTGACGATCCATTGCTCAGTTTTTGAGATACTGTGCCTGACACCAGACCAAGTTACCTTTTTGAACACATAAAATCCGTAAACCTTGAAGGGCTGTATCGTCTGATCCAACAATTTTGTTGTAATAAAAGTAAAATATTTAAAATTTTTGGATAATTTATTCAAAACCATTACATGGTTTTGACGTTTTTGATTTTCACAACCTCACTTGTTATACAGGAGCCACTGAGTGAGGTTTTGGGGTGGTGCAGAAAAAGTGATTAATTAAACAACATCATTATGAATAGGTACAATTTCAAGCAAGTGTTTTTGTTTTCTTGCAGCTCTATTTTTATCAGCTCAGCAGCTTTCGTGTAGCATATTGTTTAGTTTGGTTTATTATTTAAACATGAATTGTGCTACAAACAAATATACACCTGCAGACAATTGAATTTATTATCAAAGAAGTATACAATGTATAATACTTCTTTCAAAAAAAAATTACGGTCGTTAATGCCAATAGAATTTTATTTAACTATAAGCATGGCAAGATGGACGTCACGTAATGTTAATGGCGAGCGCTATCGTGCGGTTATTACTTTCTTTTTGTCACAATGGAAGAGCTGGCTTGGCTGACATGTGGTCTCAGCACGATAATGCTACACAGTACGCGAAGCAAGGGTTTCTGTGAGAATTTTTTTTTCACTTTCAGAGTCTATCGGACATGTATGTTGCGCAATTAGGACAAGTTGTTGTAGGGCTTTGTTACAGATCATGCCTGTAAAGTTAAGCCTGCAACGTTTGACGCACTGAAAGCCAATACTAAAGAATGTCTCCGATATAATGGAGAAAATAGGCCAAAATTAGACCACATGTCATGTGTCGGTGGTAGGATGCCCTCATAAAAATTTTAAAGATGATATTTTTGATGTGTCATTATAACTTTTTTCTTCATGCCAAACGCTTTAATCCTTTCCCATGTTTATTTGTTCATTTTCTACTGCATTCGTTTTTTTGACTCCACAAATTATGGAAATTAAAAAAATCATATCCAGAACCTTACAAATAATTTAAAGATTTGACGTGGCATTCTCTATCTGAACTTTAGTTTTGTTCTACATTTCTTTTCCACCCATTTAGATTCGAGTCTCTCATGTGATGAATACCATTTTGCACCTGCCTACCGGCAGTGAAAGTTTCATTACTCCGTAAAACAACTGGGTTTTAAAAATTGTATTTACACATTCGACTTATTTTAAAACTACTTTTTATATATATACATATATGTGATGAGGACTTCATTATTACTTGCAGTCATGTTTTTATAGAGTATGTCAAATTGAGATTATTTGACTTTATGGACAACATGTTTTCTCAACCGAATTTTGTTTTTATTTTTTGCTAAAATCTTTGAATATAAGCAACTTCTTTTTTTTCTTTCTTTTCAGTTTAAACCGGAAATAAACGTACAAATCAAAACATTCACAAACAACCTCAGCACTATAGCAGATGCAGTCATTCCCAATGTCTGCAAAATATTGTAAATCGCATAAAATAACATAAAGTAGAGGCCAAAAAACAAATGGAAACAAAATAAACACCATTGGATCGATGCATCAACGCTACACAACGAAAGCAAATAAATAAAAACCACCAAAAACTGCGAAATTAACCAGCAGAGAATTTTTCAAAACATAAAAAATAACACAATAAACAAACAAAATGCATTCTTCACCCACAAAATTTGTTGCAAAATTACTGGCGGCAATGCAAGTGTTAATGACACTTGATATGCCCTTGAGTACAACAATGGCATTACCAGTGACATCAAAGCCCATCGAAAGTACAGTGGAAAATTTGGCATGGCAGGCGTGGATTGAATTGCCGCCGGAACAAAAACAGCAGGTGAAATCGCGCAAAGTAACACCAAAATCCATATTTACTTTGCCTCTGCGAGTGGAGTGTCCACAGGGCCATAAACAGGTGGACAGCAAATGTATACCCATAGCAATCGGCTCCAATGATGTGCTCATTGATCTGAATGCTTTGGGTCTCTTAGTGGGTAATACACCAACCGAAGACGTTTACGACTACGATGACATGGGAGAAGAGTATTCAAGTCCTTTGGCATTTGGCAGTGAAATGCCAGCAGGTGAAGCTGTCAAATTTGGTGACGGTCTAACAGTGGAATTGAAGCCACCTGCAAAAGATGAGCCTTTAAAATTCAACATATTTCAAAACAAATTTCATATATTCCATGACGAACCATTGGAAGACTATGCAGCATTATCGAATGAGGGTGTACAAAGCTCGGAAAAAGAACAAAACATAACTGTTACCACACCGACCACCACCAGTGCCGCAGGGAATGTGTCTTTTTTAAAGGATTTAATGAGTGAGGCTTCAAAGTTTTCAGTAAACATTGACGATCTTCTCGATCCGGTCAGCAGTAAGGCCTTAGCCAGCCAGAATGCAAATCAACCAATCCAATCATCCTTAGACGATGATTTAGATTTTAATATTGAGGCTATTTCTATACCAGCTTTTGGCAATCACAGTTCCATACAGCTGGTGACAACAATAATAGATGTCGGGGCTACTACCATACCCGCTGAACACCAACAACAGCCAGAGAGTGACTTAACAACTTTATTGCAAACAGAATCCTTCCTGCCTTTGCTCAATCACACTACAGCAACAACTTTGCAAAATATCGAAAATGACACCTCTTCTGACCTCCTACGTCTGGGTGTGGATGAAGAAATCACTACTTTAACTACGCCAACAGAGCCAACTGCAATGGATTCTAAAAATAAACAAGAGTACACTAGAAGTGTCACCCTAGATACACTTTCAGCACAAGATAATGACGGCAACGTTATTGAGGCCAGCGGCGATAATGATCAGCTTAGGGAATCAACCTTGGAAATAATGACGAATGATGACACTTTAGAAGCCACAACACCAATACAATTGGATGACACCACCATAATTGAATCGCATTCGTCTTGGTCTACCACAGCAGCAACACAACCAGAACTTAAAGAGCTGCTATTGCAAAAAGAGCAAGCTCTGAAAGCTTCTGAAAAATTGCAGCGCTTGCGCAAAGGCCAAAAAGGCGAACAGGCTGATTTACAGAAATCGAAAGTACAACCGGTTGAGGAGTTGGCCACAACAACAGAAGCAACAACAACCACCACCACCACCACAGCAGCAGTAATAACAACAACAACTACTACCAGCTTGCCCACAGCCACCAACAGTGTGGATGAATTACTTTTAACTACAGCAGAGACAGCGACAACGACACCGACACCGACACCGTTACTTACGGCCCACAATGAAAACGAGAATAATGACCGGTTTTACTACCAACACTTTGCCAAACAAGACAACGAAGTAAATCTCAATACTGGCGAACAAATCAAAGAAAATACAACAGCAGAAAACGCAGCAGAAGCATCGTCACTAATAATAGCAGTAGCAGTGACTGGTGAACCAACAACAACAACCTCTACCGAAGCAACTACAACCACACCAACGACAACAACAGAATCATCTCAAACTGTAACTGCAACAATTCCATTAACAAGTGAAATTGATCTGGCTGAAGAACTGCTTATAATTAATGAATTGGTGAAGGGCAAACGAAAGCCAACTACCTCAACGACTATCACAAAAATGCCAACAACAACAGCAGCAACAACGACTTCAAGCACTGCCACTACAACCATGGCAACAACACCAATACCCATACCAGTTTTAACTGATCATGTTGGCTCAAGTTCGTTTTCCAGTTCCCTTAGTGAAAGTACTTCATCAGTGATTAAAACATCTACGCTAACAACTTCACAAATATGGTCGAAATTATTGCCGTTGCTAACAACATCAACAACCATGTCGCAAATATTCGAAAATTCTGCACAAGTAAACACCAGTGAAAGTCAGCCAAAAGAGTCAAATGTTGCTAAAACATTCGATTCTACAACTCATTCTTCTGCCTCTTCTGAGCGCAGCAACAGAAACAGTAAAATTATAAGAATAAACGGTTTCAATAGAATTTCTGCAGCAAAATTTAGAAACAAGGAGTTCACCACTACTGAAGTTGCAACAACAACAACAACAATCGAAGATTTGGTACCCTACTCAACCACAAGCACCAGCAGTGCCGCTAGTAGTACCACAACAAATTTACCATACGAGCCATATTGGTGGCTGCCGGCTGCCTGGCGTTTAAATAAACCTACAAGCACGCAGAAGCAGGCAAGAGAACAAAATGCTGCTCGGACTGAGGAGCAGCCCTCGTTATTACGATTTTGGTCGCATTACGTTCCGAAATCAAGTTAAGCCATAGTTAAAAATTTGTTTTTAGTTTAAATGTTTGTAGGAAAAAGTGAGCAACGCCTTTAAAGTATTATATACTCGTAATTGTAGTAGAAAAGCAAAACTTACCACAAGTTTTATTTAGTCAATGGTGGGAATTATAGTTAAGAGAGCCTTAAGGTCAACTAGCAAAAGCACTTTAAGTCATTACAAGCTTTTAAAATTTTTATCCGATTGCATCGATTTGCTTTGAACTTTTCAAAATTTTAAATGAATTATCAAAACGCTTTGATTTTTCAAAAAATAAGTTTTTAAGTAATATTTTAAATCACTATTTTGAAAGCTTGCTTCTGCTTAATGCCAAGTTGGGCATTATTTTGGGCTTGTATTAAATTAAGCAAACACTTCTTAAAAGATAAATTTCATAAAAACAAGTTTTATATAGTCTTGTAAACACAAACAATTTGCCTCCACAACACAAGCCAGCGATATGAGAAAAAATTTTGGGTGCAAACATTTTCAACTATTTGAGTCATTCCTAGACAAATTGCTCAGACAAGTCGCTTTTGTGCTTTATGCAATTACTATTTTATTATTTTTGGAAAACATGTGCGCAACTTTAATAAATTGTTTAGTACTACTACCCAACTTGTTCGCTATATCCAGTTTCCATAAGAAGTATGTTTGAAAAATCTATGTTTAATGAGCAATTACACTTTATTTAGGTAATGTTTCAATGAACAGAAATACGAGTTAATATGCCGACCAGAGAACTGCAGCGAATTCCTATGGATGGCGGAGTGTGTTATTGTTATTATTGTTTAGGGGCAATTATGCACTTCGGCGAAAACTATCTTTTGAACAGATGGCAGAATATATGCTGCTGGTTGTAGTTATTTTTTGTCTTATTGTGTTTTATATCCACAAGAATATAAGCCGGAAGTACTAGAGCTTATAGTCTACACCATCTAAATTGTAGTCAATGGCTGCTTGATTTGGTTCGTTAATTTTTTTTTCTTTCGCCCTCACCAATTGTACTACTACTTATAGTTTATGGTCACGCATTTACCATATAGATAAGAGCTAATGCAAAGAAAATAAACTTGTAGTCTTTGATCCATCACATTCAAATTTACAAACAGAGAATGTTGTTGAAGAAGCTATTCGAATACCTCGCGCACATGTAAGCAACAGGGAAATATGGATTAACCTCTTGCGCGTAGCTTACATCATAGCAAATTGTGTACAAAATTTGCACTGAAAATACTTGAAAAAAAGTTGTGGACTTACACGATAACCTTCTAGACTCATCACTCATTTGTGATCTGTGTTCACAACATATAAATAAGTTACCTGTCAAGAGATTTTAAATGAATAATACAAATATTTCAGATAAGTTAATTCTTTATGTTGTGAAAACAACGCATTAATACCAAAATATATAGTGGTTAAATTGATTGGTCTTAAGGTAGAAATACATAATGCATACGAAATTAGTACCTGAAAAAAGGAATGCTACCTTAGACGCGCCTTAAAAGGTCTTTTCGGCAAATATTCCTTATTTGTTTACTTTTCTACACACTAAAAAATTACTTTTTTCTAAGTGCATCAATAAATTTTTCCTCCGTAAGTCAAATACTTTTTTAATTTATTCATTTATTGTCAGCTGATTACATGTCAAAAAAATGACAACGTATAAAAAAGTTCAAAGTAAGCCAACTTTTGACCGTAGACCCATTAGAAATATTTATAAATAACTACTTCTGTAAAAAACACTAGTTCAAGTTTATTTAGCAAGGCACAGGCTTTAGCGCGTCATGTGTACTTCCACTTTTACTGAGTACGTCATTACATCCTCTTATTTTTAACGTGGTGTTTTTTCCCCCTCTAAAGAACCAAACAAACAGCGAAATTGACCAAATAGATTTCACATGTCAAAGAAATAGTTTTGAAATTCAAAACACAACGTTAGATTTTATTTGAAAAACAAGTAACAAATTTAAAAATATGCTTCAAAATTGTTGTTGGTTTGCATACAAACATAAAACTTAAACTTTTGCATAAATGCCTCCTTTTTTGTGGCATTGGAAATTTAAACTTTAAACTTTGCCAACCAATGTTGTGTTAAATAAAAAGTTATGCCTCATATCATCTTTAACATTATTTAAAATGCGCAGATAAGAATATGGTTACAAAAATAAGTGATTTAACTACGGTTGCGATGCAGTTCTCTGATACCCACAAACGCTACACTGAGGAATTTATAGAATTTGTTTCTCTGCTATGGCAAAAAAAATCGAAAAATTAAACATAAGTCACTTGGCACTGACAGTTTGCACAAATATTTATTTTTGCAGAAATAAATGGAATAAATTCTAACACCCATATTCGTAAAAACTATTGAAGGTTTATTACACATTTATTTGACAAATATACCGTAGAAATACGTCAAATAAGATCTTAATAAGCTTACTACAATTATTATGAATATGGCCTTAAAGATTTGAATTTGAATTGAAACGCTTAAAAGTAACATGTAATAATTTTTAAATAAATCCAGTGTGAAGAAAGTTCATTAAAACAATATTTTAAAAATTATTAGAAGTAGCAGAAAATTTTCACCAGCAGATTTTTTTTTTTTTCTTACATGAAACTGATAAAAGACTCTCAGCTCTAAATTAGTATCCTGGCCTTGCAATGTTTTGGAAAATATATTCCTGCAGATTAAGCAGTAGCAAAAAAAAAAAAACATAATAAATGGGTACAATTTTTCTTTGTAATATTTATTTCAACCTTTTCATTAATTGAAAACTAAGAAATTAGTTGGTAGTGTGTGTAGTAATAAATTTTAACAAATTTCTGTTCAATGCAGGAAACTTTTATTTGATATCATATAACATAACTTTTTTTACTGGTCACTTGAAACATTTGTATGGGCTTGTGACATAAATTAATATCCAATTTGTCATCGAAACCTGCTGCTGCTTAGTTTAAAATCATCTTTTTTTTTTGGGACTTTGCAGAAGTTAAATTCCAAATCCTTTTTTTTTTTTTTTTTGGTAACAAATTCCTTTTTCTTTGTCAATTGTTTTTTAATTTAACAGGGGACTACTTCATAAAAGCCCTCGTATTGATTTGTAAAATGTATGTTAATCGAAAAATGTACGAGTATTCTTAATTTCAAATTATAGGGTAACCCCCGGGGAATTATCATGGAAATTTCAAGCTTCTAATGGCGTCGCAAATATGTTAGAGATGGAAAGTGTGCTCTTTTTACAAAACCACACTGAAAATAATGATACCGTTTTATTTATAATACATTTTCAAATAACCCACTTCCATAGAATTCTCATACAGCTAAAGCCCTGGGGCAGTGTCTAAATCATTACAGCAGCTTGAAGGCATCTTAACTTTTAATCCCATCATCAAATATTTTAATGTACCCACACTAAAGCATACAAATTAAAAGATATTATGTTTACTTATGAGATTTGTTTTAAATAAAAAAAAAAAAAAATATATAAAAAAGAATAAACTCAAAAAATTTGTCCAAAACCATGGAACAGGAAATTTAAGCAACCTTTTAACAATTTACTTTTATTCTATTGTTATTATTATTATTTATGTTCTTTTAATTTTAAGTTGTTGTTGTTTGTAAATATCGAATATGTTTAAGAAAACTTATAGAAAAAGAAAATACTTTTAAACAACACTAATATAAAACATTTTTCTTGCATGCTACTTTCTTTAAGTCTAAATGAGAGCGAGAGGGAAAATGTTAAGAAAACTGAATGCATGTTACAGATTATACTCCCTAAAATGAGAGTTAAACAGAAAAACGAAATGGTATTTCTTTTTCTCCCAGTTATAATGTTGAATGCAAATATTTTACATTATATTCTATTCCTAGCGAAAAACAAGTGTGATAAAACAAAAACATACTCTTTTCAAGGAAGTAAATGTTTTTTCATTAAGAGCCAAAAATGCAACCATGCAACCCCAATAACAAGTGAGGTAAACAATTCTATACTTATGCCCAAAAAATCAGCGGCAGACAATCTGTCTTTTCAGTTCAACATATGTTTAAACTAGCTATTCTGTAAAACTGTGAACATTTCAATAGTGTGTTTAAGCTTGAATTGTAAATGCACTGCACAAATACGTGCTACTTAAATTTTGGGACAGTGTTGCCAACATTTATTTGGTAAAGCATGAATAACGAATGATCAGCTGATCCACTGACGCAAAGTATAAAAAGAATATATATAAAAGTTTTGCTAAAACAGAGATTCAACCCCCAGTGATTTTTTTTAGTAATTGTTAAGAAAGAGTGAAAATAATAGCTAAATAACTGTAACACCTCAGAATTTTGTTTTTCCACTTTTGTATTGAAAAAAACCCGTTACATCTGTTACATTTTGCATTCATTGCTTTTGCAAAACGCTAAAAATGTAAAAATTGCAACTCTTTGTCGTGTAGCTTAAAATCTGAAATCATACTTTTACTCTTTCGGTGAGATTTTTAAATTACAAATCAGTAACAATTTTCCTTCTCTTTCTCTCATTGAAAATCCACTTTGTATATACATAAAAAATTTATTTCACACTTTCTCTATATTTTCTCTAAAAATTATAAATGCATGCAATAAAGTTTCACAGTGTAAACCTGGTATAATTTAGTGTATTGTAAAAGTGTGTTTGTGCAACCAGTAGCAATATTTATTTGTGATTTGATTTAAAGAAACCCTTAAACAATTAATAGTTAATGATTTCAAACATATTAATCCCAAAAATTAATGATTAAGTATTTATAAACAAAAATCATCAATATTAAATGTAAAAATGTATAAATATTTTAACAATTTTATTATTTCTTTTTTTTTAGTGTTAAGCAGAAATTATATTTAATTTAATTTTATTTGTCGCTTATTGGAAATTTGTTTATCAGCTTGTTTTAAATATTTTTAAAGTACCTTTTAAAATTAATGTTTTATGTACAAAAATTAAAATTAGTTTGTAAAATTATACTCAATGCAAAAATATTTATTCTTGTAAAAATGCAGAATAAAAATATTTTTCTAAAAACCCTTCACTTTTCAAAGCTAAACTAAACAAAATGCTTCCAAAAATATGGTCAACGTCTTCTAAAAATATTTTAAAACAAAAAATCAAAAAAATAGTTACTCATGCGCTGTATTGCAATAGAGTTGCGGCATATTTCACATCACTCAAAATACTAAAGTTGTATTTACAAATTCTACATTCTTAAAAAAGTACTAAATGTTTTTAATTTCGATTTCAAAGTTTTTATTAAATTAATAAAAATTAATCTCTCAATCTTGTGTAAATAGTTTTCTAGTACTACAAGGTGAATTATCATCATGTTATATGTATGTATGTATATTGTTTATATTATGTTTTCTTAATATAAATTTATAAACTAAATGTAAATGTTAACAAAATCCAAAAGCAAAATTAATAATAATAAAAAAATACAATTCATTATTTTTTTTTAAACTCAAACAAATGAAAGAATAAAAATAAAATACTAAACCATTAAAAAATATGTTTTATTTATGCAGTTGATATTTAAAAGTATTTTTCACTAGACGCAAAAGAGTTACGCTAAAGCTAATTTTTTTTCTAGCACTTTTTTGGCAAAAGAAAAAAAAAATTTAAATAGAAAATATAGTAAAAAGAATAAACCCAATAAGAAGAAGGTGTATCGGCTTTACAATTATAATAATATTATATACAGAAAAAGGATAAAATAAAATAAATACTCAGTATTATTTGAGGTCTAAGTCAGTGAAGGATACATAGAGAGACTTAAATAGAAAGAAAAGAAATGCGGTCGGGGGACCCCCGTTACGAACGAAGTTCCTTACGTTTTTTCTTCATCTTCGAGTGTAATACAAGGTGAAATCTGTATGTTTTATTTTGTGTTGTTTTTGAAATTGTATATACTTCTTCAAATTTTTGTTTTATTTTTTTACTTTTGACACATGCAGTATTTTTTTATCAATCTGCTACAAAACGAAGAATATTTTCCAATATTGCTGTTTTGTTGTTGTGACATACTTTACTATAGCGACATCTAGCAACTGTCAGTTTTCACAACTAATTAATATCTATTGGTTTGTGTCTACGCTGACGTCAAATAGTTTCGCTACTTGCCGCCCGTCATACACGATTGTTTGTCGAAAGATACACCAATCCATATAAACAGCTCTTACGCTTTCGTGACGAATTCTATTAATTTGCCCTACCAGCAGGCCGCGTTAAGGAACTTCGTTCCAAAAATATAAAAAAAGAACACATTTGATGTTGTTCATATTTAATTGGTTTTCTTTTCTTTGTTTGTCAATTCATATATATTTTTTAAAGTCAAAAAACCGTTTAATAAAATAATTGTGTGGATATTTTTGAGAATTGTAAAACACATTTTGGTAGGAAAATGTTTGCCTTTTGGCTGTGAAATTAAAACGAAAAGAATAAGCAAAAAGAAGAAAAACTTCATAACCTAATTCTACCATTGCCCCACAATGATCTAAATGGACGTTTTCTGTATTTTTCGGCCGCCTACATGCCGCCGATATTAGTTGACACATACATCTAATAAAGTCTTAATTGCCTCTTATTGCAAATTAGAATTCGCTTTAAAATAAATAACCAGCAAAAAATAAATAAGAAACTGCTCAACAGAAATAAACTTGTTAATGACATGAAGCTTTACATGAAAACAAAAATATTTTTGAGGTTAGCACATTGGAAGGAACACATTCTATTGTTGAAATATACTGTCGAAAACTAACAATTTAATTTTTCAATGAAGGAAGCCATTTTATTGTAAACAAAATTTTATTTAAAATTGTTATTTGTTTCATCGGGTTTGAGTTCGATTTTTACTTCATTAGAATTGAGAAAGATTTTTGTTTTATAATAAAATAGTAGAAATAAATTTTTTTTAAGAAGACAAAAAGAAAACTAAGTGGAAGACTTACTGGCTGATGGATGTCCCCCACGAAGTTCATTGTATACTGTTTCAAGGCTGTATAGGTGCCGCCCCCTCTCTCCTAAGAAAAGGAAAGGAAAAAAAACACACAAAAGAAATTTAAGATCAGACGCATCAAATAGGATGTTAGTTTTGAGTCGCAGTACAGCTTTTTTGTCATGTCGAAATCGATGGGAAATATTTGTCAAAGCAAATAGGCCCGGCATATATAAGAAATAAATTCAGTTAAGTACAAAGCTGGCTCGTACACTTGGGGTTCCGTACGTATGTGTAATGTACGTATGGAATGTATGTGAATACATATGCATATTGTATAAATTTCATCAATCTGTATCTTACAGCTTGAGAGTTACGTTTAGTCGGTACTTTTCGTTGTATGAGGACACCTGGTAGTTTTTGCTTTATTGTTGTTTTTAGAAACTATTGTTGTAGTGGCAAGGTACAACAATCTCCTGTGAAAATCTCAGCTCTTACCGTTTCGGAGAATGGACGCTGTGACGGACGGACGTAGAAGTAGCGGTAATAGGGTTCCATTTGACTCTGATGAGTACGGAGCCTTAAAAAACTACTGAACAGTTAACTTGCATAGTAGTACTATGCAACCGAATATAATTAATGTTTGTTATTGCGTTTTTTGCTTGTAATACACATTAGAAGTTTTGAGCACTGCTACATTGTAATTAAAGTTTAAATTTTATAAATAAATTTTTCATAATAAATTGTCACTTGCAATTAAATAATCCACTTATGTTTTTTTATTAAAGGCTAAAAACGTAATACTACTTTCAAAAAGGAACCCACAGCAATGATACTATTATGAAAGTCAATTATAATATTGTCAGTCCTTGACATAGTATTTTCAAAAATGGGGTTCCAATTACCCTATTATATCTACATTCAAACCACGGATAGTTAAATATTATGGCCGATGTCGAATGTAAACCACAACTTAACGTCAAGTTTTTTTTCTGGATTTCGTTTTTGATTTCAGACTAATTAATTTTGAATCATGGAAAGACACACAATCGAGCATTGCGTTAAAGTTATTCAGGCTTGCTATGAAAATGTGCTTTCAATGAAAAATTCATATCGTGTAGTTCGTGATGTTGTTGGTCAATTTAATCGTCCAAATGTGCTTACAATCGCAAAAAATCGTGGAAAAATTTGAAGAAACCGGTTCTGTAGGAGATGTGAAAACACCAGTTTATACTCGTACAGCTTGTACTACAGAAAATATTGCTGTTGGTCAAGATAGTGTGGCTGAAGAGCCGTCCATTTTAACTCGTCGTAGTGCTCAACAATTACACCTCTCACTCTCGTCGTTGATGACCCCTATTCATAAAGACTTGCATGTACAAGCTGATAAGGTGCAATTGACTCAACAACTGAAGCCTCTTGACCATTCCAAGCGTCGTCAATGGTCAGAATGGAGACAAGAAGTGGCAACACTCGACAATAAATTTTCCAGTGATGAGCAATATTTTTAAACTCAGTGGATTCGTCAATAAATATAATTGCCGAATTCGGTCGAATTATAATCCTAGAGTGGCGGCCGGAAAACCAATGCACCTACAAAGAGTGACTGTTTTCTGCGGTTTATGTGTTGGCGGAATGAGCTGGCCATACTTTTTCAAAAATGAGGCCGGTCAGGCAGTTGCAGTGAATGGTGTGGCCTAAATTGAAATAAATAGACGTGGACGATATATGATTTGAACACGACGGTACCACTTGCCACACGGCTAACGAAACAATGGCTTTTTAGCGCGACAAATTCAATGGTCGTGGTATTACGCGTGCTGGCGATGTCGACTCTACCGCAAAGATCATGTGATATAAAATAGTTGGTCTTCTCACTTTGGGGTTATTTTAAAAAAATGGTGTACGTCGATAAGCAACAGCATCAATTCAAGGATGAGATAATTTGGCACATTAAAGTCATTGAACCTCAATTGTGCCACAGCGTCATCGAAAATTCGGATCATCGGATGCCGGTGTGTCGCCGAGTTCGCGGCGGTTATTTAGCCCTTATTTTGTATCATACATAATTCAACCAAAGCCATATTATCACAATTTCCTAAACAATTTGTTTTTTATTCAAAATAAATATCGGCCTTTAAAATTAAACCACCCTTTATTATCAGCCTCACACCTCCTTTCCACCCATACTATTTTTAAATTATGTAATAATAGAAAAAATGCAACACCGAAATTTTTGCTACGCTGTTTTTCTTTTTTAACAAATTTGAAAAAACTAAAAGTTGGGATTGTTTGTTATTGTTATTTATTGCTAAATTAAGTTAATTATTTTGCTGGGGAGCCATACCTTGAGAATTCCTTGATTTGTTATTTCGAAACAATATAATTTATTTATTATATTATATTCATTTATTGAAATTATTATCTATACATTATACCTTGTTCATACATGCAATTCTAATTGAGATAATATTCAGTTTATTGACATAATAATTTTTGCGTTCATACATACAAATGTTGCGCTAACTCAATTAGTATTTGACAGCTGGAAAAAAGTTGTTGTTTTTGTTTTGGTAGTGAGAAAGAATAAGTGAAAAATATTTTCAAATAATTTATTTTGTTTTGTTTGCTTTTGTTGACATCTATCTCGTCATTCATCTCGCATTGTATACTTTTGCTTATTAAACACATCTTTTACAGTGTTGTGTTTCATCTTTTTCTCAATATTCAAAGCAATTTTGAGTTTATTGAGCAATAACTTTATTGACTTTTTGTATGGAATATTGAGATCAATAATGGACTTTATTGCGATTAACTCAATAAAGGCGCATGTATGAACATGGTATTACATTAACTCTTTATTGTTAATTAAAATCTTTGTATTATATATTTGTTGGCCTAGAAGGGATTTAATATTACTGAACTTGAATAAATAAGTAAATAAGAACAGAAATGACTATCGTATCACATTAGTGATTCTTTTTACTGTACAACTCTGGTATTTGTAAAACTATTTCTTTATTGGGAAAATATGGCTTGGCGTTGGGTCCCATATATTTGAATAAAATTTATTTTTTAATAACTGTGACATTTATAAGCTAATCTATGTATCCTGCTGATATCACTTTATTAAAATCTAATTGTTTGTTCTCTTACTGAATACGCAGCTTGAGAAAAGCATTTATACCTTCACGCAGTGAAATATATCAAAGCCAACAAGAATGAAGTTCAATTATTTAAAATTAAATCGTGTAAAATCTTATTATGAAATTATCCAAGTATTACTTTTAATCATTTTATTTTTCTAAGAAAAAATAAATAAAAAGACCTTAAAACTAAATCAAATGAGGTCGTCGATGATGCCGTAATAATCTCTAGTACTGATTCTATGTTAGACTTTATCTTTGCAGTACATATTAGTAGAACATTAAAGCTTTATTTTATTTGTTCAATGTTATCGTACTATTTAATTTGTTTTTATATTTTGCTTTACTACTCACATCACTGCCAAACTGTTATGTGCCTTAAAAGTTTTCCAGATGGCCTGATACTGTCCACTCTGAACATTGTATTCTTGTAATCTTTATTGTCTATTAATTTATTTTTAAATCCACAAAATGGCTTTAACTAAATACCTGACAACACCTACGTAATTTTTTTTTTGTTTGTTTCTTTCATTTTCAACCAAAATGAGGTGGAAATGTTGGAGCTTTCAGACATTGCTACAATTTCTTTTAACGTCATACCACCTTGATGATGTGTTATAAAAAAGGACTTTTGCGTTAGAAAAAATATGCTAAAAGATGTATTAGTAAGATAATTTGAGCACAATAATGTTAATGACGTTAGAGATAATAAACGTAGATAGAAGTAATTTAACCATCTCTCAGTTTTTTTTTTCCAGTTTAATACACATATGAACACACAGACACTGGGCAAAAACTCATAGAAAACATGTTGGTTGGAGTTGGGAGTAAAATTTATTGGAAACCAAAAATTATTTGTATCCTTTGCTTACATAGACGTATTTTTATCTATGCACGCTAAGGCTATTATTACAATACATATACATACATACATTGATAATTTTTGAATGTTGTTTCAAGTAACAAAACATTAGCATTAGTCCAAATAATCATTAACAAATAATTTGGAAGTGGTTTTCTGGCTTTATGCTGCACGACACAGCTAATCCTGTGGAAAATGTATGTATTTCACTGATAGTTCAAAAAATCAAATCGTCGCAAGTCCCAGTATCGTTCGCGATTGAAAAACATCGCATAACAAGAACTACGGACATATGAAAACGAATCAGCAACATTTTTGTTTAATTTTTTTTTTCTTAATTCCACTAGCAAAATTTGTTGTTATGTTTTTTCCCTGAAAATAAAACACACTCAGTTCTGCTATTGTTTTGTTAGATTGGGACCGGCACTCAGGCGATGACCCCTACACATGCATAGAATTATACTAGAACTAGATAAATAAGAAAGATGGGTGTTGAAAAATCGAAAACAGAGAGTGTTTGTGGACGCTTGATTAAGCAAAAAAAAAAAATATATAACATGAAAACGGAAAATTAAATTTTGCAAAGCTGAGTTATTTAGGATTAAATGTTGCTAATTTGTCTGTTTAGTGTCCAGTGTATAACTTAGGTCGCAAATCCCAGTTTCGTTCGCGATTAAAAAACATCGCTTACCAAGAACTGCGGACATATGAACCAAGAACTACGGACATATACGAGTCAGCACCATTTATGTGTAAATTTTTTTTAATTCAGCCTAATAAAAATTCTGTAAAATTGGTGGATAGCGGCAATCGTGTGATCCCACCTTTAAACAGCATTCCAGATGGATGTTTTGTTTTAACTGTAACGAAGCATTTTATCGTCACATGTTAAATATGAAATTATATTTTATTTAACTTTTCTTATGAATTTCTATGAATTTTATATTTGTTCTATTGAGCTAAGTTTATACCATTATTTAAATTTTATTGAAGTTGCGAATTTATTATCATTGCACATTACTGTTATGTTTTTCTATGAATTTACTCTTTAATTTTGTAAACAAATGCTCATACTATTAAGAGAATGTGGTAAGAGAATCAACCAAGAGAGTGGTGGTTGGGTGTAAGTGATTTCACTCCTAAGGCTTTCTACTCACTACTACATTATCATTTTAAATGTTCTCAGTATTTACTCCCTACTACAACAATGTTAAGCACGTGCCTACGCACGGTGATATTGTGTTGGAATTATCACCACATATTTAGTTGGATTGATGCTGTCTTGGGGTACGGACACTAATGCAGGTTTCTATAGCTTCGTTAGTAATTGTATCTCAATACATACAACCCAACTGATGTTAGTGGTAGAGGGTTGCTACTGGTTTCTATAGCCATCGCTCCCAGACCGAATAGTTGTAGTGGTAGAGGGTTGCTACTAGTTTCTATAGCCATAGCTCCCAGACCGATTAGTGGTAGTGCAGGGGAACGCTACAGGTTATTACAGCCTTAGGTTTCATCTGTGTTGAATACTTACACACTAACAACCCATAAGAAAACCTCACACAAGTGCGTCGACCACGATTGGACCAGACTCTGGGCTTTTGGGGAGAGACCCTTCAAGTTGAACGTACGGCAGACGGATAATCTGCGTCACTCGATTTCTGGCATTTTTTTACTCAACACACAACGACTGGTTGATTCTCGTATCGGGTTTTATGATAACCGTAAGAATAAAATTGCGTTGTTTAAATAAAGAAAAATAAAACATTAAAGAAATCCTTTGAACCCTGGGAAACTATCCTGAGCCCTACCCCGGTAAAACTGTTATATAACAAACAAAGTGATTAAAAAACAAAGAACAAACTCAACACGTATATAATACTAATTCGGAAGAGCAAAAAATGCTGTAAGCACTAAGAGTTTGGTGCAGAAGTAATTTTTGGTGAAACCAAAAGCTTGAAGTGAAATCAACACAAACATTTGGTCTTAAATGACTCCCACTATTTTCGGTTTGTCTCGGTTTTGCACACGGCAAAATACGAAATAAAACAGTCTGAAACTTTTAGATTTGCTTGTTTTCCCCCCACTTTATTGCTTTTTTTCTTACATTTATTTCAAATTTAATCCGTGTTAAAAGCCTTAAGATGTTTTAATGAAAACATCAAACGAATTTAAAAAAACTAAAAAAAAAGATTTTGGCATTAGAACAAATTTTAAAACTCTACTAATAAGTATTTAAGAAGCAATCTAGTGCAATAAACAATCATTTTTCCCATTAAGCCTCTTGAGGGTTCCTTTCTCAAACTCGATCCAAAATGAAAAAAAAACTTAAATAACATTTCATACAAGGTATTCACGCCAACATTAGACAACTTATTTACCAAGCAGACATATTTACACACATGTATACAAACACGCGAGCACATCACCATACACATGTAAACATTCGCTATTTACCTTGAGCATACATATCTAAATGCGACCATCTATCTGCCTGTCTGTTTGTCAGTCGACATGTCTGATGTTCTTCCTTTTTAATTCAACATGGTTGTGAGGAAGAAAAAGAAATGAAAATCAAACAAACATATTAATGGTAATACTCAATGAAATTTGCATTTACAGCCAACAAAAAAAAAAAAAAAAAAAAAATAATAAAAAAAAACATCAAAGAAAATAAGAAATAAAAACCCTCAATTCAAGCGAGGAAAAAATAAATAACGGGCGTTTTTAGCGGATGTTTGCACAAGAAAAAAAAAATTCATAGGAAAATTTAGAGGTAAACAGAAAAAAAGTTTTATATCACCTTTTTGCAAACGAAATTTACACGCCTTCACTTTTTACTCATGAACAAAAAAGAAAACTTCAAGCATTTTCTTTTGAGAACGATTTCATCCTTTTTTAAGGTTTTTAGTGAAAAAGCGATTTGAATGTGTGAAATAAAAAGGTTGATTTGCACACATTCGTTCGTACCTTGGTACGTGGTACATGTCGGTATTTATACTTTTCTTTTCTGCTGCCTTTTTTTCCTTGAGTTGTTTAATGCAAAATTCCATCGGCTCACAGTAGTTTGCTGGTTTGTTGGCTGGCTGGCGGCTTAACCATGTTAACATGCCTTGTGCATATGTTATTTTGTTTTTTGCTATTCCATTCAACATACACATCCACATATACACTCAAAAACGATTTAGGAGTTTTTATTAGTAGAGTAATGTTTCCCACCTGCCACTTTATTTTTCTAGCTAAAAGAGGCTCGTAAAAAAACGGTTACAAAGTTTTGATTTTAAAGTTAATGGCTGGCTACAGTATTCCATATGTCAGCCAAAGTCACAGCGTGAAAGTAAATATTAGATGATAAGAATTGGTGAAATAAGAAAGAGAATACTAGAAAATCAATTTCGTGCTAATAAATCATATAATTGAAGCGGGGGTGTGGTAAGTCTGCTGTATCAAACTGAAGAACAATAGATTGAGACAACTAATCTGCTGCCAGGTAGAAATTCCAAGCTGCTCATATACAAAACATACATAGCGCCTACTTGGAAGTATGGCGTGGATATTTGGGGCACTGCTAGCACCACGAACATAACAATTTTCCTACGAATCCAGTCCAAAATATTACGAACTGTTTTCTACGCGTTAAATATTATATTAAAGATGAGGACATGCATACATCGAGATCTAAGTGCGAAAACAGTAAAAGAAATCATCCGTATCAACAGATTTAAACACACAACTCGCTTAACAGTTGCCGGCGAACGAAACTTTAGCACCCAGCCGTTGCTAGGAGGGCCGTAAAGCTGCGACTTATAGATGTATGTTACTTATCATAACTAAAATTCGATATAAGTTATCTTATTTATTGATTTAAAATAAGTAATATCCCACTAAGTAAAGTAATTGATTTTATTGACTTGATTGTCACCTTTCTGACAGGTTCATGTATATAAAAGTGTGAGACAACATATGCCAAATATTTAATACTGTTCTCTGGATACCAATGACTTTCAGGCAATGGTCAAAAAGCATGGAAGCGTTTTAAGCCCTTATTAAAAATGATTTGCGGATTTTTAAAAGGATAATAAAACCCTTATAAATATATGTAACACTTAAAAATTCAAAGCTCTATTTGCTATTCGGCACTGTTAACCAAAACAGTATTAAGCTCATTGTTTACCTTGGCATTTTTTATGCTGCACTATATATTAAATTTAATTGTCCTGGTGACTTTGGGATTTTCTAGAATAACACGCAGAGCACTTTCCATTATCGCTTAGTTAAAATCTTTCGTTGTTGGCCACACAGTGTTAGCAGCACTTCGTGGTTATCTTGAAGTACCCTTACGTTTTATTTAGAACAGGTATATTTATCTTAACATAACTTTAGGAAAAACTTATTAGTTACAACCTACTAGTTACAGAAATAGCTCAGTACCTTAAGCACCATATTTTTGATATGCTTACCATTTACTAAAAACGATTTATGACTTCTTTAATCGTATGATAATCAGACACACAGTTCCACTATTTTGCAATTACTAACAGCTAAAAGTTTTCTTGCCAATTAAGCACTATACTTGAAATTTTTTTGTTCGATAAACACATTGTTAACGTTCGTATAGTTAACACCAGACTGATCCCAACACAAATTGAGTGCAGTATTTACAGCCAAAGTTGCTGAGCAAAGATTTCTTCGCGAGATTTCTAGTTAGACAAGACTAGATCTTTCGATGTTTATGGTCAGCAATTGAATCGCATTTTCCAGTTGTTGGTAGCTTTGACGCGCTTCACTCCAGGTGTTCGAGGACATTCAACTTTCTTTAAATCCATTAGTATTGGCAGCCTTGTTAGATATTTGCCAGATGAGATCTTAATAAATATGATATATTTTTAAAAGTAAGTACGTCAAAGTATACATTCGTAATAGGTTTTATCGAGGCTATTGTGTCGTCTTTTTTTTTTTTTTTTTTTATAGTCAACGTTTTGCAATACTGAAGAGGTTTTGTTAAATGTTGTTAGCAGGAAGGTGTCTAAGGTAAAGGGTGTTTTTTTTGGATGTATAAAAATTTAGAGCTGAATTTATTAGGGAGTAGTTTTTCATAACAGCTGAAAAAGCTTTTGCTCACTCTAAAAATTGCTCTCATTGACAATGTTCCGTTTACAGAACATGCCGCAAGAACTCACAAAAAATGCAAAATCCTAAATAATTTCTAGTTTTACTATGTATTCATAAGGAGATATTAAATAAAAACCGATTAGTAATTATATATATATATTATTTCACATATTACAAAAGTGCGTATTGTATACACATAGTTCTTAAGCTAACCTCCTATTATGGCTCTTGCAAGACATTTTGTTTTTTCAAGCGCACATAAATGGCTTTTAAATGTTCATGGTGAGCACCAACAAAGTTCTATTTACATACTCGTATGTAATTATGTTTTAGTAAATGCTAATTTCATGTAAGCTTTTTTATAATTAATGGGGGTATATTTCGCAATGAAGGCAAGAATTTTGCATTTCTTAATGCCTGAATAGAATTTTTCACCCCAGTTCATTTCGACATACCTACCACGGATAAAACTTCTGAGGTGTACAAAAGCTCACTTGTACTTGTTTTGTCGTTTATGTAAATTTTTTATATTTCCAAAGGCGCACCTAACAACAAAGGTAAAGCAATTGAACAACATGCTTTTGAACTTAACGTTATGTGGAAATTTCGGAGTATGCATACAGTGATTCAAGATGAAAAAAATGTTGGCCGCAAATGGATGACTGAAAAGCACCACTGAATATAATCGCCAACCTGATAGCAAACCATAGCTTTTGAGTGTTAATGTTTTTGCTTAATGATAATTTAAAATCTAGAAACCGTGGTAAGCAACAATTGCTCTTTCTTGGAAAATTGGTAAGAAATGTGTAGCGATATGATAACAATTTTTTTTTAGTATTTTAATTGTTCGAGCCTTAAGGTCACTTGTGTTTGTCATAAGTGTTTATTGAATTCTTTTTTTGTTTTTTATCGAATTATGAAAAAGACAAGTTACCTTAAGGCTCGAATAATTAAAAAATACTGAACAACAAAAGTCGAAAAATTAGCATCAAAAAAATTTTTTTTCTGCACTGAAAATCTTTTTGACTTCTTACCATTTTTCCTGAAATATTAGAGTACCAAGTGAATGCCTGAACAAATTTTGAAAGTTTTTTTTTTTGAGTCAACTGACGAGTTGAGTAGCATCTACAAAATGTCGGTAGAATATAGACAGCTAAAAAGACAGCTTCTTTGGTCACAAAATAATTGTTTGTTAGCATTTCCATTCATTGCATATCTCCATCTGTGTTTACATATTAATTTAAAAAACTGCCAAAACTACATGTTAATTGCTTGTTTCACAAAATGAACAAGGAAACGGTGGAACACATCCTTTGCGAATGTCTCGCTGCCTATAGACATAACTGAGCGCTGGGTTATTTGTTGTTAGCAAGGACCTCCGTAACATCAAACCTAATGCTGTAACGAGATTTGCTAATAGCCTAGGTCTCGGTCTCGGTCTATAGGGAACAAGGGCTGGTCAAAGTGCACAATTGGCCCCAAAATGATAATAATCATAGTAATAATGTGTCCTATTTTCAATTTGATCCACTGTACTCTCGAAAGAGTGTTACTTAACTTTAAAAGATATATGGTCGTAACATTTATTTTAAACTAATTATTATGTATTATCTGCCTTCATTATGTAATATAAAATTCCGACGTCTTCTAAGGGTATACGCGTACAAGGATTTGGCTCCCGCAACCAAAATTAAATTCACACACGTGTGTGAGTTACAAAGTTAGAAGTCATAAATATTATATATATTTATTTTGGCAATGAACACTTATGCAGGCAATATGTTCAGACACAAAAACCGACTACAAAAAGCGTTTGAAAATAAAATTTTATGGTGTTATGGTAAATAAAAATTTTAATATTTATGTACATACATACTTTAGCATCTGTAAGTATGTTAACTTTCTTTAAGCACATGACATACATATATACATACATGCCTAATGTATGTGTGCTTGCATGTGTGATTTATTTTCTTTCCCTACTTAACTTCATTCTTTTCTTTGAACTACAATTTACAAAATAACAGAAAAAGATTTTATGGCCTCCAGGGGAAACGCTAAATTGCCTGTCATAACTGTCTGTCAGCATTTTGTTTTTATATTTTTCTGTTGGCGGTACCTGTCAAAGAATTAAGGAATTTTCTTTAAAACTTTGTGGGTTTTGTCCCAAAGTCATGTTGTATGAATTCAAGTGTTTCTCACATGTGTATTTTGTTTGACATATTCCCCTAAAAAATCTTATTAAAATGAGATTAAAGTTTTTTTTTTACTAGATTAAACATTTTTGTTTGCAATTCTACAAATGTACATTCAACTAAACGAAACTTTTGCAAAGAGTCTTCTAGACTTCCTGCACTCTAACACTAATAAAACAAATTAAATAAATTTTTCTTTGGACATTTTTAAGCATTTAAATTTACACAAATTTAGCTATACTCTTGACCAAAAATATTAATGAATTTTAGTTGACTCCTTTTTATTGTGTGTAACGAACCTAATTTAAGCAGAAAATTAAATTTTAAGACGATTTGCTTACCTTTGTGGGCTGTATCATGTGGTTTTTCTAAGTTCAGTTATGGTTTTGCTTAAATAGTTTTAAATCTGCAAAGAAAAAATGGAATACCTGAGTTAGAATGTAAGTTTATTTCAAAGATTTCTTCAAAATTATTGTATCAGTTGGGAAAGCTGGCAAAATGACAATAAAGTAATTAATTAATATAAATCATAGAGTTATCGCTAATTTTAATAAAACTTATTTTAATTTTTAATAAAACTTAATATTAAAATGTGAAGTTACTTTATTTGAAATTTTTATAGTCGATCTATATAATTTACAACTGTTAATAATTTTATCGGTCTTCCTTGAGAAAGAATTTATTTTTGTGATAAAATTCGAGTGATCAACATTTTTAAAGAAGACAAGAAAAGTAGAGTTGAATTGAAGTCTTTCTTCTATTTTCATTACAATTTAAGTTGTTTTTAAATGCAGTGTCATTGGTTCAGTCGTCGATAAGTGTTTGCATTTAAATATATAATTGCAAAATTTTATAGGAAGACTTCCATACAGCAGCTTTTCTGTTATTGTAAGAACAAAAAATAAATTTGATCAAAATAATTAATTTACAACCGGCAATCTTAAACTTAGTGCAATAAAGCTGTTTAATGAATATATTATTAGTATTCCCAATTATTATTTTGCAAAATTATTACAGCTTTTTTTTTATTGGGGTTGCTTGAGGCAAAATTTCATACATACATTAACTTTTTAAGCACATCAGCAACCGGAATCACTAAAAACCATATGATTAATCTCTAAACTATACATGCAATTTAAATGGCTAAAGTTATTCACTTAAGTTGCAATCAACTAATTGCTGAAAGAATAAACTTTGTGTTTAAATGTACAAAGTTGGAAGGTAAATACAGGAAGGTAAACGACATTTGATTATCAACTCAAAATTGTCCATTAGACTATAAAAATAAGACTATAAAAATTAGAGTATAAAAATAAATTAATTGAAAAATTATAAATTAATTAGATTATCATCACTGATACAATAGCAAAAAAGAGAAAAAATTATTGGGAACCAAATGGTGAAAGAATATAATTGACAGGAAAAAACAGTGATAAAAAAAAAGAAATGCGGTCGGGGGACCCCCGTTAGGAACGAAGTTCCTTACGTTTTTGTTTTTCATCTTTGAATGTAATACAAGGTGAAACCTGTATGTTTTATTTTGTGTTGTTTTTAAAATTTTGAAATTTTATGATTCCTTAAATTTTTGGAACGTTTTCCAACTAATTAATATTTATTTGTATGTGTCTCCGCTGCTGTCAGTGGAGACACTGCCAATCATACACAATTGCTTTTCGACAGTACACCAATCCATATAAACAGCTCACACGCTTTTGTGACGATTTCTACTAATTTCCACTACCAGCAAGCCGCGTTAAGGAACTTCGTTCCAAAAGTTGATCAATAGCTTAAGTATAGACAGTGAGAAACGAAGAGCTCAGGTGGTAGTTAAAATCAGTATGCAATTAGCTATCATCTGCGCACGAAACAATTTGGGTACTGATGGTCGTCGTTCCCCAACCAATCAATAGACTTCTTTAACAATTTTGATCACTACAATTTTAACACAAAAAATCTTCTTCAATTCTGAGGAAGTCTCATCTATTGAAGCCTTACAAAATATGACAAATAATGGATACTACGAAGACAAAATAAGAAATTTGCTAATATCTACTCCCTTTAAATTCTCAATTGTGTGGGTACCTGGGCATTGCGGAATTTTAGGAAATGAATTTTCAGATCTTGCTGCAAGGAATGCTTTGAATCAACCACTTCTTATGACAGAAAATTTTAATCGGAAAGACTTTATTAGAACCATTGAAAAAGACCTCCATGAAAAATACCTACCTACATTTTTCGATCAAACATGGGAGCGGTACAAATGAATTAATTACAACATGAACAGTATTCATAATTTTATCAGAAATGCAGAAGTAAGCAGACAAAATACCATTAAGCTTGAGGGATTGAGACTAGGACACACCAGAGCTACACATGGCATACTCTTTGACAACAATAGCCTAATTCCTTGCAGTTGTAATATCTCCTACCCTACCTCTCCATTTCATATCCTTAGCGAAAGTCCAACTACCCTCATAGCACGCAGAACAATTTTTCAAAACCAGAACCCCATATACATACCTCTTATCACATCCCTTACCCAACAACATAACGCTAATTATAAATTTCTGGAAAATATCAAATCGCTACAATAGAATTTAATACCTTCCACATAACCTAGTTAATACACTATGAGCTGAAGGCCTGCGTTGCTATTTCTCATAAGAATAATTTAGCTTATGATTTGTAATTATAGGCTAAGTACCTAATAAATAAATAAAAAAAATAATTCTGAGGAAGTAACATCGAACTAAAGCCATTTAAAGCAGTTAAGAATCGTAAATGAGAAGTTATTGCTGCTTTGACTCGTTAAATAAAACTGTGGCCTTGCTCCGAAAGTAAATTTATGATAGCATTAAAATATAAAGTTTTTTATGGGTATGCAAAAATCCTACATGGCGAGCGTTATTAACGATAACGTGATAACATTTGTTTATTTTATTCTTAAAAAAGGATATATGCGAACGACATTTAAGCTTACATTTAATTGCAATTGCCGTGAAACATTACCATTCAATGATCATTTATTATTTCATGTGAAATAACTGATCATAAGGTAGTGGAATAACTGATCGTAAGGAAGAGGAATGTTGAGACGCTTACCCCTTATGCTTATAGTTAAGTGAAGACAAATCGGAAGAACTCAGCAATGATATTTGTTTATTAGGCTTGTGAGAGCAGGTTTTGTTTCACTAAATTCAGAAAGTTTTTTTGTGGTCAAATCGTAGTGCTCAACATGGGTACAAAAGAGAAGAAAAGTAAAGTTGAAGGCTTATTAGCTGAAGAAGGTTCCATGACGGTTTTACGATTGCTACAATGATCATCAGAGCCCATATTGCTTCGAAGCCAAGTTTCAACTAAATGCTATAATGTTTTTAGGCAGCAGCGCATGTCTTCCTCTAACAAAAAACTAAAAGCAAAAGTAGTGAAAACCCAAGGGTTGAACTTAAGCCTGAAAAAGTAATTTAATATAAATGTATTACAGAAGTTCGATAAAATTATAAATTTACAAGCAACATTAATATTTAACAGTTGTAAATTATAAAAGTGCTGCTATAAAGCAAAAAAAAAATTTTTTTAATTTCATTTGATGACACGCTTTTATTTTTTGCAGCGTTATATTCTATTTTTTGCATTACAATCATCAAATTTTACTCACTGTTGCTTGGAAAATTTCAAGCCTCGTTTATCTATTTGTAATGACTTTTACCTGTGTCGTCAATATGAAGATTTTACTTTTCCATCCCTGGTTACTAATGACTAAATTGAAAGTTATTTGACAGTTTTAAGAAAACAGCATGAATCTCTGCTTAAAAAGAATTTGGTTTTCTGCATAGAGAAAGAAGAAGCCAGGATTCTCATAAAATAATAATTCATATGCAATGCATTCAAAAGAACATAATGATGTTTATTTTGTTATACCGTAAGAAAGATTATTATCGATAAGCGTTATTTCATTAATTTAATATTTTCATCAATAGAGCTCTAGCCTTTTCTGTGAAAAACAGGGTTCCGTTCTGCTTAGCATGTGTTTTCATAATATGCGATTTCATCACCTCCAAAATAAAATGTTAGTTTGCTTCAAAAAAGCAACAGTCCATAAACATACACCGAAACAACGATTCATTCCATTTGTACTTAATTCTATTTCAAGCGCTGTCAGAAATTCTGGTAAGCAGGGATTTTCTTAAGTCAAGTACGTTGCTTTTAATTTAAGTACGAATTATTCAAACAATAAGTTTTACTTTTTTAATTTAAATTTTACTATTCTTTACTTAATTGATATTAATTAAAAGTAGTGACAAACCAAGGGTTGAACTTAAGCCTGAAAAAGTAATTTAATAAATACTTAATTTTAGACGTATTCGTTCCCAGTTTCGGATTGATTTTAGCCATATTCAATCTTGATTCTGGATTGAATATAACTAAAATCTGTACTAAAAGCAAGCACACGCACGGTATTTAATTTAAGAACACTCGCAATCGTTGTCAACGGTATGATAAATACCGTTGACAACGATTGCGATTGATTTAAGTGTGCGAGATTGATTATGTACTTGATTCGATGTGCCTGAAGCCTATTCAATTCCGATAGAGTTAAGCTTATGCTTAAAACTTGAACTTTTAATATTTAATAGATCACTATGAGCACATGCGGATTGTGGGCTTATGCCATTAAAGTGAGATCTTTGCTCTGAACAAAAACAAATGCTTTCAGGTAGGTAAAGGTCAATATAGTTTCCCATTTCCTATTTCATTCTTACGTTTCTAAGCCCACAATAGAGCTTAGAAACGTTTTTTCAATTATTGGTCTCTCTCTCTCTGTTTCAATACAAAATGCAACAGCATATTTACCTTTTTCTTACACGCACCAAATGGGAAAAGGATTTGTTCCTTTCATTAAGTTCTTAAGACATTAATCGCTTGCTGTTCAGAAAGAAACAGCAATGTTAAAAAGTTCTCAAATAAAAATGTTGGGAATTGTACTTGTTAAATAATAAGTACATACAACAAACCTAGAAACAACAGCAACAACTTGTAGCGTAACAAAAGTACTTCAATCAGCAAACAACAAAAACAACAGCAATTACTTTATCAAGTTAAGCAATTCAAAAAAGGATATTTTCATTTATTGTTTTTATTTTCTTCTTGTTTGTTACACTTTAAAATAGAAATAAGAATTTCTTTTCATTCTGCTGTACTCAACACAATGATACCCATTTGAAACAGTACTTTGTAAAACTTGCTCGCACACATGCACACACAAGTGGGCAGCAAGTATTAGTGCGCATGCAACGCACAATTAAAACAAAGCAAAATAAAACAAAAGGTGGCAAGTGTGGGATATGAATTGACTGTTACGTTGCCGTAGATGAGGTTTGTTGCTTTTATGGGTTTAATGCTTAAAAAAAAAGCAATCACAGCATCAAACCATTAGAACATAACTTGTTGTTACATTGCGAACAACAAAAAACAACAACAGCAACATCAAGTGGATTAGAAAAAAAAAACATATCATGAAAAAACCTTAACGATTATATGTACATACATTTTTTCTAACAATTGCAGAAACATGAAATTTTCAGCAAACATGCAAACAAGTCAATGAATGCTGTTGGTTCGTTTGGCTGTTGTGTGAAAATTATCACAATGTTGGAAAAAAAATCGGAAAATAATAAAATTTTATTAAGATCATAAAAATCAACTAGGTTAGACATTACAAGTACTACACAAGAGCAGCAGCACACAGAGTTGCATCAATTGTTGCCTGTAATTTAAAAATGTTAAAAGAAAAACAATGACCATGAAAACGATACTAAAATTTTAACGCCGCTGCTAATGTGTCAGTTGCAAGCAGTTTTTGTTTTCAGGCGATTTATTCTAGCACCCTACAGCAAAAACTGTTAAGTGTGTGTCAAATTAGTAAAAGGATTGTGAGAACTTTGCAACACCCGCCATTTAACCTTGTGATGACATTGAAAAATTGAAAACAGCATAAAAAGGTATTAAAAGGAAAAAGTGATTTTGCCGCGGCACTAGCGGTAGCTTAAATTTGAAACAAATTGGTAAAGATAGACATTACGATTTGTAAAGACAAACATTTTTCGATGTTGTGGCATAAATTTTGGCATGAGCAAAACTTCCACTACAACATATCAAATTTTAACATTCAGTACTCAATACTCAATAATTTTCCAGCACTTCTATATACGCCCAATTTTCGGTCAGACGTTAGTAATGCAAAGGCAGAATTTAATGAAATCAAGATTCTGGTGGTATGTAAAATAGTTCAAATGAACATGCTATCACCTCATTAAAACATTACTATCTTTACTATCATCTTATGAAAAGATTATATGGGCTATGCACAATTTACAACAGTTGCTCAATAACACGTTGCAGTGGTTCGGCAGTTGGAAAATACAAGTAAACAGTGGTAAACCAGAACAGGTATCCTACACTAATAACAAAATACCAAAAAATTCAACTGGTTCAAACATATAGCTCGCCAATTTTGTTGGATGCAATGGCAAAATACCTTGGAATGGCAACTAACTCTGAGCTCATATGAAAAGATCACATCACGGAAAAGAAAAGGAATTGAACAACAGATGTTGATAACTTTTCTGCCTGCCTGGTGGACATTCAAAGTTGTCAACTCAAAACATAGCCCATATTTGGAAGTACGGCATGGAAGTTTGGGGCAATGCAAGCACAAAGAACATAAAAATTACGCTGTGCTAGTTAAAAAAACCGACAGAAGAGGCACCCAGTGACTAAACCTATGCTGCTGACCGTGCTAACCGCTATGGTGGTAACCGTTTTTTTTTTTTTTTGGTTAGCTCTTGTTTTTGAGATATACCGTTATTTAAAAAAAAATGAAGAAGGTATGAATGACAACATATATTCCCTTAACTCAAAAACGAGTTAAAGTCTTGGAAAAAATACAAAAACAGAAACCTTGCAAAAAAATTACCTTTCAATACCTGTAAAAGCCTATGTAATCGGTTTAGTAGTTTAGAAAATACAAAATTTTTTTCCATGCAAAAAATTAAATTTAAAGTTCGAAAAAAAGAACTTATGCCCACGAATTTTCACTCATTAGTAACATATGAAGCTTCAGACAAAAAAAGCCTTAAATCACTAAAATCGATGCGCAACCTTGGAAGTTATTCACAAAAAATTAAAAATTGCAGTTTCAAACGGTCACCAGACGAAGCCTCAAAAATTAAAAAAAAAATGTTTTTTTTTAATGAAAATCGTATGGAAGAAACATTTTGAGTGCTTACCAAAATAAAGCAATTTCAACTGACGAAAGTAAAAAACAACTTACATGTTACATTGATAAGCAAATAATATGTTTCTTCCTTACTACTTTCATTAAAAAAAAAAAATTTCTTAATTTTTTTGAGGCTTCGTCTGGTGGCCGGTTGAAACTGCAATTTTTAATTTTTGGTGAATAGATTCCAAAGTTGTGCGCTGATTTTAGTCATTTAAGGCTTCTTTTGTTCAAAACTTTTTTTTGTTAAAAATAAGTGAATATTCGTCAGCATAACTTTATTTTTAGATTTTTTATGCTGTTTTAAATTTCGAACTTTTGCAAAAAATTTAATTTTTTTCTTAGAAAAAATTTTTTTATTTTCTCAACCACTAAGCCAATTAAAAAGAGTTTTGCAGTTGTTCAAATGTAATTTAATTTCCGAATTTGGTTTTTGCATTTTTTCTAAGGTTTTAAATCGTTTTAAAGTTAAGGGAATATATGTTGTCCTACTTCCTCCATTTTAAAATAAGGGCATATCTCAAAAACAAGAGCTAACCTAAAAAATCAGCACCACTGAATTTAACGCACCCGAATTAGGTTTGGTCGTTGAGAGCCCCGTCTGTCGGAAAAAAAGTTTCAAATTCAAGCACAGTGTTATCAAACAAATCAAGTCTAAAATATTGCGAACTATTGTCAACGCTGAATGATATATTAGAGATGAGGATATACATCGAGATCTAAATGTAAAAACAGTGAAAGACGTCATCCGTATCAACAGCCTTACACATACAATTCGTTTAACGTAACATTCCAACACCAAACTCAGACAGTTGCCGGCGAATGAAACCCTAGCACCCAGAAGACTTAAACGATATGAGCCATCAGAACTACTGTAGTTAGCCGTTACTAGAAGGGTCAAGTTGCTTTTTAAAAAGAGTTGATTTTTATATTTTTATATGTATGTCACATTTTTGGTAACATACGATATAAATTATCTTCAGTACTGATTAAAGATAATTAACACCCCACCTAATACATCCAATTACTTATTGTCAATATGCTGACAGGTGTAATTAAAATTGGTTTAAAAAATGAACATGCATATGATTTATAATACGAAATGAAAACGTTTTGATTAACAAAATAAATAGCAAATAGAAACATTGCAGAGTGACCTCTAACTGATTTTTAAAACTAATGGAAAAGAACAGTAAAGTACATGGAGGTGGGAGCAATTCTATATTAATGATTTTGAAATGCCTTGATATCGATCAATGAAACTATATAATTAAAAATCACCATCCTTGTTTACGCTAATGATAGTAAAATTTATGTCAGTGCCAGTCATTTAAATTTAATAACAATGAAATCAGCAATTAATTGGTCAATGTAATGCACCATTTTCTGGTATGGCCTTACAAAGTTTCTATTCATATTAATTTAATATTTTTCTAAAACTAAATAGAATATTACTTTTATCTTCTTTAAAAATCTTTCTTAATTTAGAGTAAATAAATTCGAATTCAAGCCCGATAAAACTATTAGCATTAAGAAATAGAATAACTTATATTGTAATATAATATCTTTTATCAGTGCTCAGTCCCAAATAAGATGGAAAATTTCTAGTTTTTGGTATTTATCCACTCATATCGACAGCATATTTGATATTTTATTATACACTTAAAACTGCATTTCGTCAAGATATAAAAAAATTAATAAGAAAGCAGCTGTTGTTTTATCCTCGAAAGTGTTTCTAAAGCCAGAGCAGATCTGGAAAAAATTTGGTGGGAAACAGCTGTCTTCGGAAAATCTCTTAATATGCAACATTTTGATCAACATTAACAAACAATATTTAAATTAAAAACCACACTTATTTTGTTTGATGATCGTGTTAGTTTTGTTTATTCCAAAGCAGAAAATTTTCAAGTGCACAGCTGTCTTAGCTCTGTTAGAAAAAAACGTTGCCAGAATTTTTGATTATTGTGTGCTTAGCATCTCCAAACAGTCATTTCCGTTTAAGTACTGTTATTTTAATATAATGATACGTAATAATCAGGGAGCCGCAGTTTTAACAAGGAAAAATATGACTGCAAACACAACTGTTTTTTTTTTCTTTCTGTAAACTGTTGTTAAAGTTTGGTAGTGTCTAAATCTATATTCTGTGGAATTTCTTCGAGAAAAAAGAAACAATAATAAATAAAATTTGGCCAGCTGATCTCCGTTTACATTTTACTAACTGCAAGATTTGCATCTTATGGATATCAAGATACGTTTATCAAATGATTCTTGTAAGGGCAGTTCAGGCTATTATACAAATGTCAATAATTTCATTGCACTGTATGAGACAAGTGTCCAAGCCCAAGCCCTTGCGACTGTCAAAAAACTAACCTAAATTAAATTTTGCATCTAGACTAGTTTGATAGAATGAAAACATGGGAAAATCTATTAATTAAGTCAACTCAACTAATCAGGTGATTTTGTTTGCTACTCAATATGTATTTACACTCTCGACCTGTCAAAGCTGGCGTGCATTTGCAGCGTGCAATTTTTTAGTTTTTTGTTTATGTACCTTTTCTGTGTCGTATCAGGTATGTAAACATTGGTACAATATATTTTTTTTTTCAATGCTTGAAAATAAAAAAGCATGTATGGCCCTACTGATTAGTTTCGTGGAACAGCATTCTTTTGCAATGTTGACCACTCCACTCCTATCACAAAAAAATCTTTCTCAATTTTAAGAAAGTAAAAACCGAAATCAAGTTCCTATAAAATCATATAGGGCGACTATTGCAAAGAAAAGTAAAAGAGTAGCAAAAACGAAAAGAAATGTTTGCTGTGTTAAAGGTTTGTTTGAACATTTCTGATGCTTATTTTGTTCATGGAAATTATGGAATAAGTAGTTAAGTTTCAAACAAACTTTTAAGAATTTTTCAAGTCTACTGATGAGTTGATTAGCACCAACGAAATGTCGTCGGCATATGGACAGCTGAAAAAGACAGCAAATATTTTTCAAAAAGGTTTGTTTCAAAACATTTCAATTGCCTCTTAAAGCAAATAAATAATTAAGTTCGTATATGCGAATGTAAAGTTAAAATTTATGTTACCTACTATGATTGATACTAAATTAACTAGTCTGGCAAAATTTGCTATATAACACTCTTTCTCAAAATCTAATACAATTTTGCATCCCTGTCTTGAATACACACATTCTTTGATATTGTACTTACTGGATTTGACTGGTCTAGCATGGCTTTTACACAAACAAAATACACACAAAATGTTGTAGAGTTATACGGACCTTATTATTGGATGTTGCTACATGCCATTGTTAAGTCTTGTAAGGCAGCAAAAAGCAGTTTCATGTAAGCGGCACAGCTCCCATTAGAAATATTCAACAACTAAAATATTTGTTATGTATAAGAGTATAAAAACAGCTATCGTGAAATCCTATTATCTGTAAAAGATGACCTAACTATATATAAATTTTATGGGACTACGAAAATTCAAGAACTGTTGGGATTCCAAAACGACACCAACAAAAGCGATGAAAGTAATATTATCTACCGAGCTCATCGAAATTCGTATAAAATAACGAAAAAAAAAAAATAATGGAATAACGAAACTGTGGGAATCAATTGAAGAATTCTATGGGGGGATCCAGACAAAGAATAAACAGGGGGGCTGCTAAGGCTTAGCAAGCCCGAACTTAGTACAATAATGGAAGCCATGACAGATCACTCTCAACCACTGGCACATCTTAACCGCGTAGAAACAGCGGAAGGAATTAAAAGGAGAACATGTGAGGAGGAGAGCGAGACATGAGAGTACCATTTATGGCCAGTGCCCCGCCTTCTCACAAATACGATATCCCGATATCTTGGGAGCGACACCTTACTAGATATAACCAAATTTAGAGGTATATGCTGGAGGAAATGAAGGAATTTTGTGAACGACACCAAGTTCCTATGGATCAAACTGTGGACTTAATCGCCACGAAGCGCCCAACAAGTGCATAGAGCAAGACATGGGCAAATAAATCCCGAGAATATATCTAATGGTAAGGATGTTACTCACTACCAAGAAATAGTTCAACATTTCATAAAGTTCACCCCAGGAAATCAGCCAGAGTTCCAATTTCAAACAGTTTATACAGCTCGTTCAACTATAACTTTTAAATGTTTTACAACAACACTACTTTAGACTGAAATTGATTTAAAATTGTATGTCAAAAAGCCGCAGCAATACTTTGATTTTGGTTCGAAGTCCGCAATTCCAATTTTCCATAACGAAGAGGAAAAAATTAAACTAAAAATACGCTTTTTAGTTAAAAGCATTAAATTTGTAAAAACGTTATGTTTGAATGCAAGCAACTTAAAAATAAATCCAATAAAAGAACTAATTTAAATGTTAACATTTATTTTTTGATCAAACATTGAACGGAATAAAAAAAAGGGTACAAATAGTATAAAAATAACAATGCATATATTTGTTGCTTGTTTTTGCATAGATTTCCTATACATAGAAATAAGAAAAAACTATTGTTTGTGGAAGTGCATTGATTGTAAAAACAACCACAAATACAGATACTCACATGCACATGAAGAGAAATGCATGCACATGCATGCATATCGCATGGTGTAACAAAATACTGTATTTACACCGAAGCCCATTTAAAATAGACAATGGGAAAGAAAATCCATTTCTAGACCAATAAGCCGGAATCAAATTGTGGCATAGAAAGTGAAATAATAGAAAACCGTTAATGGTAAATATTCTGATTAATGTATTATTTAAATGAGTAAAAAATTTAATAATTGTTGAATTATATTAAAGCTAAACCAGAAATTTGTTATTATTTCTGCTCAAATTTGAGTTTAGAAGGCAGAAAACAACCACAGGCATATTTTGGCATGTCGATCTTATCTATCTAACTAACAAACAAACGAATAGTAAGATTTTTAAATTTAAATCGCACAGTGAATAATAAAGCACATGTGATTTAAAACATATTGGTGATAGCAATCTCGCAGATCATTTGACATCCACTCAGGTTATACATTTGAGTACAATTCTGCAGTTCTCGTATATAGCAGCTTTATTCCGGTGGACGAGAGTGTTTTACAAGCAGCTTTTTTGCCTTTTCCTGCATTCGTGTGTTTGCAGAATTTTTACAAAAAAGAAAAAAAAATTTTTTTTTGCTTCTGGTCTGGTTTATTTGTTTTGCTCAACACCCACAAAAATGCCAAACAACGTTTTGAATGGAATTTCAATTGAATACAATGAGATTTTTTCTCTATCGATTTCCATTCATTCGGCTTTTTTAATTGCGAGTTCGTCAGTTGTTCAAATTTTATATACATTTTATCTTGTAAGTACTACGTTTTATTTGCTGTTGCTTGATTTTTTATTTTTTTTAATATGTCGGAGGCATACGAAAATTATGCAAATATTTTGCGCCGCGTAAAGATGCCTGATTTAGATTAATATTGATTTTTTCTTTTTATTATGTTTGAGAAAAAAAAAGTCCTCAAGAAGAATGGGGACACCAAAAGCAATTTTGAAAAAAGCTCTTTGGTGTTTGAGCACTGCTGTATAGAATTTGTGCTGAGCTGAAACTTTAACGATCTTGGAAGGCTGGCAATAATGTTGTTTAAAGAAGATTTTTGTATAAAATATTAACTACTTAACTGTTCTTCTACAAAAACATTTTGCATATCCTGAGCCCTTCATAATCATCTATATTGTCTTTGGCGTAGTTTAAAAACGATAGTTTTCGTTGTTGCTGACAATTCTAAAATTACAGTTTCAATAGTCAAATACGCCACGGTTAAAGTTCAATAAATATCTTGTGGTAGATTTTAAAAAATATCGTATCTTGACATCATTTTTCGAAAACGCTGACCACAATGAGGGTGAATAATGTGCTAAAAATTACGTGCGTTGCATGGGCGAAATTTCAACTATTATTATTCAAACGTTCTCTGCATCATGAAATATCATTCCAGTAAATAAAAATTTCTTAGTCCTTTGGAAGTTTGTTTGCTTTATAAAAAAAACAATATTTGTCTTCTTTTAATTTTAGTCATTTCGAAAATTTAATTTCATCCTGCTTTAGAATTTGGAGACGAAATAAAATTCGATCAATAAAATTAGATTGATAATATTGTTTATGCATTTGTGCGGTAAACAAGACTATTTAAATTTATGCAGTGAACTAAAATAAGGCAAATTCTGCTAATCAGGTACTGTTTTTTGTTGCTTCACAACGTTTCCATACTCTACCTGTCAAAACTTGTTTACATTTTCATCACGGGGCTGTTCACAAATTACGTACCGCAATTTTTGCAGATTTTTTAACACCACACCACATTTACACAGTCGCAAAAAATTTGCACAACACAATTAATATATTTGAAATGTTTTAGAAAAGATTTAAACAGCCGTAAACAACACAACTGGACCAAAACTGCAAAAAATTTGCAGAACATAAAAAATATATTTGAAATTTCTTAGAAACGATTTAGGTAGTTGCAAGCAGCACAATTGGAGCAAAAACGCAAAAATTTGCAAATTCCAAAAATTTATTTAAAATCTATATACATATATAAAATTTTTTGTGTGTATGTATGTATGTATGTATGTATGTATGTATGTATGTATGTATGTATGTATGTATGTATGTATGTATGTATGTATGTATGTATGTATGTATGTATGTATGTATGTATGTATGTATGTATGTATGTATGTATGTATGTATGTATGTATGTATGTATGTATGTATGTATGTATGTATGTATGTATGTATGTATGTATGTATGTATGTATGTATGTATGTATGTATGTATGTATGTATGTATGTATGTATGTATGTATGTATGTATGTATGTATGTATGTAACGTATATACTCCAAAACCGCTGGGCCGATTTTGATGAAATTTTCAGGGAGTCTTCTGAAGAATATTCTGGCGGGTGACACTGTGAAGTCTGAATTTCGATTTTCGGTCTGGGGGCGGAAGGGCGTGGCAAAATGCAAAGGAACCCCTGTGCATTAAAAAGTAAAATGTAGCTGTAACTTTTGAACAATAAGAGCTATAGAGCTGAAATTTGCACAGGATATGTTTGTACACATGCTCTACAATAACAAATACCTAAAACAACAAAAAAAAATTTTAAATTAAAGGGTGGCCAGCAACGCGGACCGGGTCAGCTAGTTGTTTATAAAGGGTTGCCGCATGCATAAATGCGCTTGAATAAATTTTTGGTGTTGTGTAAATTTTTTTTTGGGAATTTTCGCGTATTTGGTCCAGTTGTGTTGTTTGCCATTGTGGAAATCCCTTTTAAGCTATTTGGAATAAATTTTTTGTGTTGTGAAATTTTTCCGCGAATTTTGTCGTTTGTGAAGTTTCTAGTTTGTGTATTTGCATCTATAACACGACAAATCAAGTTTTGATATAATTTTATTCAATTTGAAGGGCTTCATATTGCCATATCTTTCTATGCCGAAGAATTATTTACGCTATTCAAAGGATCTCATATTATGTCATAATGTCAGAAAGCACTAACATTTTATGATAGTTTAAAAAAAATTGTTGTTGTGCTGCAAATAAAAATAGTGATAAATTAATAGGACTTCTTCGACTGTGTTAAGTGATTCGTCATAAATTAACAGCATCACAGCGTCACCTAAAAAATAAATGCATTAAAATGTATATTTGTTCGTATATATGAGTATATTTCATTTAAAATTTACTTGAATCAGCTATCAAAACCTCTAATAGATAATTTTCGCACAAACTGGCTATTAATTTAGTTTTTTCACTTATTTTTGGCATTTTGACAAAAATATTTAAATTTAGGTTGCTCACAGCAGTCATATATTTTCGTGCTATTATTTTAAGACTTCTGACTTTAGGACGACCCTTCGAATACCGTAATTGTATTGTTTTTGATTATTTCTAGTTATTTTTCAATAATCAAAAGTAGTCCTAATTATTTTCAGATTCTTTGTCTTAATAATCAATTACTAATCAGAAACTGCCTGAAGAAGGATAATGTAATCACTACCATTCTCTTTGGAAGAGAATGTAATTGCTTGGTAGTCGTATTAAAAATTAACGAGCTCTACTTGAAAGAAATAAGGTTTAATATTCCTGAAAAATACAAGATTAAAAGCAAAAAAGTAGTATTTCCCTGTCTTGTTTATTCATTTATGTTGCTGGCGCAGTAACTGTTTTTGACAAGTGCATTATTTTTAATGTCGACAAAATACATACAAAATGACAGAAAGTTTATATAACCTATAATGAGTCTTGTAGACTACGTTGGGTCAATTCAACAGTCAATGTTGTGCCATTGATTTTTCGATGACATAACATTCGATTTTTAGCTGACGTGTTAGTTATTTTCAAGGCGTCTGAGTTCCGGTTTTTTGTATTGTTTGTTGTATCCTGCTAAAGAGGCCTGGTAAAAGTTTTTCAATACTTCCGTATTTAAATAAATCACAATCAGTGTCAAAAGTATGTCAAGTACAAATGTTATTAAATCAAGTACTGCATGCTTGTTTTTATCTACGGATTTTGGCAATATGCAATACTAAACCAGGATTGATTATGGCTAAAACTAAGCGCTTGAAAAAGCGCTATATAAGACAAAGGAAAGGTACTGGCCTTAAGAAAATCCCTACTTACAGAACTTCTGACATCGCTTGGAATTGATTTAGGTACAAATGGATTGAGTTGTTTTTTCAGTGTAGAGAAAGCCATTTTGGCAGTCATTGATATCGAATTTGGTGATAAAATCCATAATGTATTTGAAAGTTATGCATAAAGGGCTGACTTTACTAAAAGTACATAGGTGAGGGTTTGAGATTCTTAGCACCTACTTGTTTTGTTTTAATTTGTGATTGGATTACATATTTTTTTTTTTTAGAAAGTTCACCAAATTCAATATGTTGCTAAGACGAAGATGCACTTTATTTACAAACTTTAATATCAACAAAATTGTTGACGTAGTAACTTACTGGCATATAAGTACAGAAACAAAATTAAGTGAAAAACTTGATGGAATTTTTATGCACTCATACTATCTTTTAAGGGCCGAATGTTTTTGCCTTTTAATTTTAGCACAAACACTGGAAGTGCTAATTTTATTTAAAGTTCAGCAACTTCTGGCATTTGCTAGTTTATGCAATAAATAAAGTATGCAATCTTTTTTTAAAAACTAAATACCTCGAAGTTTCTTTTCAAAGTTAATAAAGCAAAAAAATAAAATAAATAAACACATGTAACATGAACATGTACATTAGAGTGGATCAATTTAAGTGTTTGTCAGTATCACAATCTGTTACTAGTTCTAAGGGGCTTACTTAGGAAACCGTGCTTTTGATTTTCAACATACAAAATTGACCTACTCTATGGACACAGATATGTATATATATATTCATAGTAAAATATAAAAAGAAGCAATAAATGTCAAATTTTTTTGGGGCTCGTTCCATTTTTCTATTCAAAGAACTTGAAAATTATGGTGAAGTTTCTGGTTGCTAAGGATAAGCCAACAGCTACTGTTGTTATCTTCCTTAGAGTTTTATTACGTGTCAGTTATATGATGAAAATTTTAAAATTGGATTTTTTTTAATCACATTTCTGCATCCAAAAAGGACTTTAGCACACGTCTAGAGATATAAAAATCTTGTGGCACAAAGTAAGTTCGGCTAACTGCCAAAACTATTGAATATATTTTAATGAAATTTTGATCATATATATCAACTATGTACAGCTTTGATTTTCAAAGTCCTTTTTGATTTCTAAATTTTTCAGTATTTTTCTGTATTGAAAATAAGCCCTTTTTGAACAAATCATTAATTTTTACATCGTTATTTTTACATCGAAATTATTTTCATTTCGGTTTTTCTGTGAAAAATAACGATGCAAATTTTTTCCGTTATCAAAACGGAATGGCAAAAATTTTATTTATAACCCAATAGCTTTTTAGATGTTTGTCATGAAAGTATATACAAATTTTTAAAAATCGAAATTAAATTTTCTAATAACCCGACAATTTATAAAATAACATTCAAAATAATGATGCAAGAAATTACTTCGTTTTCGCGTTCTATTAATTTGAATACCTTGAAGTTTAATTGCAGTTGCGAAAAACAACGTACATTCTACCAAACTTCACTTTACCACCTTTTTGAGCATATAAAATAATTTTTAGAAAATACTAGATACAAAAAAATATTACAGAAAATATTATAGAATTGATTTCGTACCAAATGTATATACATATGTACGTATATAGTCAGCCTTATAAGTAAGTATTGTTATTAAGGCAGACCGAGTTAGCAAACGATATTGTGGCATCGATTTTTCGACAGCTTCTTCCATGAGGAAAAAAAGTTGAGCTACGACATATCCAAAGAAAATTAAATATTATTTTCTAGTTGTCTGATTTCAGTTTTTTTTTGTGGGGGCTTGTCATACATTTGAATCCTGGGTACCGTAGAACTGATAAGTATTAAAGGCTAGTATTTAGGCTCCTCAATAATGAAATTTTTCCACCATCACAAATACTTGTCCCAGGCTAGTCCTGGGTATGACCTATTCCAAGTAAATTTTCCTCCCCCATTAGGTTTTTTCAGTGCACAGATCCCAACGGGTCCCATGCAAAAAAGTCGTAGTAAATTTCTTTTCTCAAAAAACACTTTCATATACGACATATTTTATCTATTTTTTTTCTCGCAATTTTCTTGAAATTATTATTATTTTATTTTTTGCTGGGTATCATTAGAGTGGACTTGTCTTGTTTCGTGCGTACAGTCATATCCTACACTTAAATTTCACATACACATACATACATAACTATATTTTTACGATTAATGTTTTTCTTGTGTACACCGAACACACATTACTAATTTATTTTACTTGTTGTCTGCTAATGGCCGGAAAATCTAATAAAATGTCACCTGCAATTAACACAACATAACAAATAATTTTCCAAAGATTTTATTGTTATTTCGTTATAAAAGTAAATTTGTATTGAAATAATTTAATCATACATACATTAAAATAAAAGACATAATGAACACAACACAATCTTAATATACAAATGAACTAAATGAGAAATAACGAAATAATACACAAAAATGTTAGTGTATACGCCATTTCACATGTGGTGGACAGGAAACAAGCATAATTGTTTTTATTGTTATTATCTTTTGATTAATTAGTCTGGATTCTTTTGGGAGCAGTGAAAGAGAAACCGCTGAACTAGTTAAGTAAAGTACTTCAAATGAAGCACTGTAGTGAGTACCGCAGACCAAAATAAATAAAAAAGTACCTATTTGTAAACGTAAACAACAAGTTTTTTTTATAGATTTGCTACAGATCTGGTAACATTCTGCTTTTATATTTACAATAACATTTTTGAAGAAACTTTAGAATAAGGAGCAGGCTTTTAGAGAAATGAATGTTATAGGTTTATAGAGGCAGTTCCAAAACTGAAGTCGAAGTCTGCCGGAGGCTTTTAGCTTGTTAATAATTTGCTGTTGAAATTGTGGAATTTACTAAATAAAAGCTGTTGCTGAAACAGTGCTGCCAGAGTAAAGTTTATGTTCAGAAAGTAAAATGGCGAATTCATAAACGGGTTTTAGCATGCGAAATCGTATTATTTTAATATCATTTGATGATAAATTTTTTCTTAGGTATGCAAAATTTGTCCTTGACAGCCGGTCCTCGGCTGGGCTTAGGAATTTTCTATTCCACGGTATAACCAGCATCGGCTCCGCGTATAAAATCTGTAAACATCTGGTATCACATCTTTCATTTTATGGCAATTGGTACCATTATACTAAAGCCGATCCAAATTTTTAGTCAAAATTTTATTAGAAAAAATTTAACTATTCAAAATTAGAGTTAGTTATTTATTTGCTATTACACTCATAGAAAAATGTATTTTCATACTGATGACAGAGTATCATAAAAATTTTAACATCAATATTATGCCAAACGACATCGAAGATGTAAAACCTGATATTCACCTGATGACAAAAGTCAATAGAGAATTTCGGCATAAATTGAGTGTCATCAATGTGAAGACTGCTGTGACATCAATTCTATGGTGCAAAATGTTAATAACTTTTATAAGTTTTACCAAAAGGAAAGAAATAAAACTGTGTTAAGTTTTATTAATTATAATTATATTTAAAAAAAAACTTATGATTTAATTTATTATTTTTGTGTTTAAATGTATTCCTAAACGGTTGCAATAAATGGCATCATATTGACGTATATTTGCCATCACTGCAGTAATTTTTCATAAACATCATGTTGATGACACTGGTAATTCTACGTAACTTTCTTTGACATCACAGAACGGAACAAAACAAACATGCTAATCATATCTATCAGGTAACCGCGTTTATTTATTTGAAGTCAAATGCTTAAAACGAAAATTTTTTATTATTATTTTATAATTTTTTTTTAATTATTTTGTTTTATTAATAAAATTTTTCTTTAAAATAATCTCAGTAGTTTTACTTTTTCAATTCGAATAATCTTTTGGTTGAAGTAATTTCTGTAATGTTAGTATATCATCGGATAGATGAGTTTTTAACATCAAATTCAATCGAAGTTGTCGTTTAGCTGATGTTAGTTTGTCAGTGTATTGATAATACTTTGTCATTGCATTTATTTCAATTGGTCATGTCTCTGAAGCTAAAGTTTCACCATATTGACGTACGAGTAATCATGGCTTCGGTGTCAGAATGACACGGCATTGATGTAACAGTTGTTATATTTATCGCTAATAACAATTAGAACACCTTATGTAAAATTTGACATAACTGTGATGAAAAGTGTCATGGGGTCAAAAACGATGTTTTTTGTCATCGTATTCATGTTGAAATACATCATAGCTATAATGGTTTTTCTATGAGTGTAGAGCCAATTGAAATGTATTAGTTTAGGTCTAAAGTAAACCCCATTAATGTTGACTGTGTTTTTCAGCCGGCTGAAGAAACATAAAATACTAATAAACTCTATTTTTAAATCTAAAATAATAAAAACATTTTAACTATAGTTGTGCGGCAGTTTTTCTTTTTCTTTGTAGAAATATGTTGATACGTAGTTCTTTATGTGTGCTAGCTTAAAAATTATTACTTTGCAATTACTTTATTGTAAGATTAGACTAAGCTAATTTCTCATATGCAATTGAAACACTACATTACATATTAAAAACAGCTTAAAAAGCCATTGAAGAAGCATACATTTCCCCAACTTGATATTTTTAAATAAATACAATCTTAGTTTTTCTATACTACACATATGTATTTTAATTTGTTTTCCCAATTTAGCAAACTAACTTCTAAGCCCCTGTCCGGTAAAAAGTTGTTTACCAATGTATACACAAAAAAAAAAAAAAACACCCCAGCATATTCAATTCACAATTCAAAAGGCTTCACGTAACGACGTTACCGCTACACCCCATGCTACACCAAACATATGAAGGTTTTCTACTGTTGCATAATGCCATATGCTGATATGAGGTGTTGGTTTTTTTACAGCCTCAACAAGAGGCACTGGATAGTGTTGTTCGGACATGTTGGCAAATTTTGTGGCAGCAACAATGTGGCAAAATTTGAAGGTGTTATTTATACATGTGCATTTCAAAGAGAACATAAAAATATATGTATATACATTTAAAAAAAAAACACACACAAACATGTACAACACTTACACATGAAAACTCAAAAACGGAATGTGTAAAAAAAAATAGAAATCGTATATAGTATATCCTTGTAGCACTAGCCCTCCAGCAAAAACAAAAAAGAAACTGTAATGAATTTCGCCAGGTTACCTTTTTATTTCTGTTACAAGTTTTGTTATTGTTGTTGTTGTTGAGGGCTTTACAGCTGCAAAAGTAAAACTGCATTACACACAATTTACTGTTATATAGAATTTAAACTACAAATTTCATACACTTGTGCACAACTTCTAAGGCCGCCTGTAGGCTTCTTATAAATGTGCAGTTTGTTGCCACAGGACAAGCTGTAGAATATTGCTGCATGCCCATTTTAAATTCAAAAAAGAGTATCAAGTCCTATTGAATCGCAGGGTGCTCCAACTCAAAAATTAAAAGATTTTGTGAAATTTATGATTTAGTATAAATTTCAGAGACCCTATAATATGAGCTTGTGGATTTGGAAAAGGCGAAATTTAAGTTTCAAAAAGAGTCAGTCAAATGTGAAACATGGAAACAGATCACGATCTTGGTGGCACAAGATTTTTATATATGTGTTGGTTGACTTGCCCATGTTTCGCTGTAGCTCTTATAATATCTTCTAATAATATTAAAATAAATCTTATAACTTAGTTTTGTTCAAGAAGCTCCTGTCGATTTTCTTCGGAGCAATATTTATTTCTGTAGGCAGTAAAGTGAAAATATATTACAATACGTCAAGAAGATATTTTATAGCTGCGGCTTTCTGTCAGCTTTTCAGCTGATTATAGGCTGCCATTTCATGGAAGGTATCCAACTAGTCGGGTATTGATGAAATGCTTAGGCAGAGGACACTGAGAGATGTGCTCCTCACATAAAATAAAGATTCAGCAAAATATGCTTAATATTTAAAAAAAAGCGAGTCGATGTTGTTCCACTAAAAATTAGGACATCACTGTAAATAGGATTCTGTAGCGAATAATACTCTCATTGTACTTTCAATCATGGTACCGAACTCATAGTAACGAACAAGTTTTTGCTGTATGAAGGTTACATTTAACATTAAAAGCACAAATGTTAAATGTGTGCTTTTAATGTTAGAATCATTAAACTACACCCTGAGCTCTAACTGCTTGCCTAAAATAATAAATTGTGAAGTATGTGTTCGAGGTTAAAAAGATTTTTGAGTTCTATTGCCCGATTGAGTAGTTAGTATCAATGAAATATCGGTGTAAATGAAAACTAGGTGTATAGTAACTAAGAGAAGCAAAGATGGTCCCAAAGCTGTACGAAAATTATCTTTGACTTTATTTATTTATTTTTTGATGCCACATAAAAATGTAAGCTAATGCTTATAAAATAGTCAATGCAATAACAAACAGTAGACAATATGCTTGAATCGGTAGAGCGTATGTTTGGGTTCAAACAGCAAGAAATTCAAACACCTACACCAATTCATTGCGCTCTTGCCTGCCAAATCCATAGCGTTTAGTACAATTGTACCAACTTTTCCATTCTTGATCGTGTGCAAAAGAAGCTGGACGAACATATATTAATGGCAAGTAGCTTGTATTTATAAGCGAGCAACATCATCAAACCCAACCAGCACCAGTAGCTAATTGGGAAGAGTACCTGGTTAGTAATACGAGTGCTGATGATTATGTTGGAAATTTTAGTATTTATTCCATTATTCCCATTAACAAAATGAGCATCAGAAATGTTCAAGCAAACATTTTTTTCGTCTTGTAACTCTTCAACTTTTCTTCACAACTCATTTTGTTCATGGGAACTAAAGAATAAGTGCTTAAGTTTTAAACACTCTTTTCAGTTTTTTTTTAGCCTACTAATGAGTCGATTAGCATAAACGAAATGTAGGTGGCATATAGACGGCTAAAAAAGACCAAATACATTAAAAGAGTCTCTTTTTAGACCTGAAATAATACATTTCAATTGCCTCTCTTGCCCATCTTCAGCCCCGTAAAAAAGAGGTAATTTAGAACCGAGCCAAGTTCCGGTCGACAATACACGTTCCACGATAGATGTTTACAAAATAAATTTGTATGTAGCCTTTAGG